>CP136058.1:447199582-448461948 GCA_032464435.1 Aegilops umbellulata | reverse complement strand
TAGTTCATTGGATCTCGATCGCAGTGATACACATATTCATAATATTGAAACCAAAAAGATGCGAAGTTAATAATGATAGTGCAACCTATTTGTGGCACTGCCGTTTAGGTCATATTTGTGTAAAGCGCATGAAGAAACTCCATGCTGATGGACTTTTGGAATCACTTGATTATGAATCACTTGATGCTTGCGAACCATGCCTCTTGGGCAAGATGACTAAAACGCCGTTCTCCGAAACAATGAAGCAAGCAACAGATTTGTTGGAAATCATACATACTGATGTATGTGGTCCGATGAATATTAAGGCTCGCGACAAGTATCATTATTTTCTGACTTTCACAGATGATTTGAGCAGATATGGGTATATCTACTTGATAAAACATAAGTCTAAAACATTTGAAAAGTTCAAAGAATTTTAGAGTGAAGTGGAAAATCATCGTGACAAGAAAATAAGGTTTCTACGATCTGATCGCGGAGACAAATATTTGAGTTACGAGTTTGGTCTTCAATTAAAACAATGTGGAATAGTTTCACAAATTCATGCCACCTGGAACACCACAGCATAATGGTGTGTCCGAACGTCATAACCGTACTTTATTGGATATAGTACAATCTATGATGTTTCTTACCGATCTACCACTATCGTTTTGGGATTATGCATTAGAGACAACTGCATTCACATTAAAAAGGGGCACCATCTAAATCCGTTGAGACAACACCGTATGAACTGTGGTTTGGCAAGAAACCAAAGTTGTTGTTTCTTAAAATTTGGGGTTGCAATGCTTATATGAAAAAGTTTCATCCTGATAAGCTCAAACCCAAATCAGAGAAATGTGTCTTCATAGGATACCCAAAGGAGACTGTTGGGTACACCTTCTATCACAGATCCAAAGGCAAGACATTCGTTGCTAAGAATGGATCCTTTCTAGAGAAGGAGTTTCTCTCGAGAGAAGTGAGTGGGAGGAAAGTAGAAAACTTGATAAGGTAATTGTACCTTCTCCCTTATTGGAAAGTAGCTCATCACAGAAATCTGTTCTTGTGACTACTACACCAATTAGTAAGGAAGCTAATGATGATGATCATGTAAACTTCAAGATCAAGTTACTACCGAATCTCGTAAGTAAACTAGAGTGAGATCCGCACCAGAGTGGTACGGTAATCCTGTTCTGGAAGTCATGTTACTAGACCATGACGAACTTGCGAACTATGAGGAAGCGATGATGAGCCCAGATTCCGCGAAATGGTTAGAGGCCATGAAATCTGAGATATGATCCATGTATGAGAACAAAGTATGGACTTTGAGGGATTTGCCCGATGATCGGCAAGCCAAAGAAAATAAATGGATCTTGAAAAGAAAGACGGACACTGATAGTAGTGTTACTATCTACAAATCTAGAATTGTCGCAAAAGGTTTTCGACAAGTTCAAGGTGTTGACTACGATGAGAGTTTCTCACTCATATCTATGCTTAAGTCTGTCCGAATCATGTTAGCAATTGCCGCATTTTATGAAATCCGGCAAATGGATAAACAAAACTACATTCCTTAATGGATTTATTAAAGAAGAGTTGTATACGATGCAACTAGAAGGTTTTGTCGATCCTGAAGGTGTTAACAAAATATGCAAGCTCCAGCGATCCATCTATGGACTGGTGCAAGCATCTCGGAGTTGGAATATACGCTTTGATGAGTTGATCAAAGCATATAGTTTTATACAGACTTGCGGTGAAGCCTGTATTTACAAGAAAGTGAGTGGGAGCACTACAGCATTTCTGATAAGTATATGTAAATGACATATTATTGATCGGAAATAATGTAGAATTATTCTGTGAAGCATAAAGGAGTATTTGAAAGGAGTTTTTCGAAGAAGGACCTCGGTGAAGCTGCTTACATATTGAGCATCAAGATCTATAGAGATAGATCAAGATGCTTGATAAGTTTTTCAATAAGTACATACCTTGAAAAAAATTTGAAGTAGTTCAAAATGGAACAGTCAAAGAAAGAGTTCTTGCCTGTATTACAAGGTGTGAAATTGAGTAAGACTCAAAGCCCGACCACGGCAGAAGATAGAAAGAGAATGAAAGTCATTCCCTATGCCTCAGCCATAGGTTCTATAAAGTATGTCATGCTGTGTGCGAGATCTATTGCATACCCTACCACTGAGTTTGGCAAGGGAGTACAATGGTGATCTAGGAGTAGATCACTGGACAGCGGTCAAAGTTATCCTTAGTGGAATAAGGATATGTTTCTCGATTATGTAGGTGACAAAAGGTTCGTCGTAAAGGGTTACGTCGATGCAAGTTTTGACACCAATCTGGATGACTCTAAGTCTCGATACATATTGAAAGTGGGAGAAATTAGCTAGAGTAGCTCCGAGCAGAGTATTGTTGACATAGAAATTTGCAAAATACATACGGATCTGAATGTGGCAGACCCGTTGACTAAGATTCTCTCACAAGCAAAACATGATCACACCTTAGTAAACCCTTTGGGTGTTGGTCACATATCGATGTGAACTATGGGTGTTAATCACATGGTGATGTGAACTATTGCTGGTAAATCACATGGCGATGTGAACTAGATTATTGACTCTAGTGCAAGTGGGAGACTGAAGGAAATATGCCCTAGAGGCAATAATAAAGTGATTATTTATTTCCTTACATATCATGATAAATGTTTATTATTCATTCTATAATTGTATTAACTGGAAACATAATACATGTGTGAATACATAGACAAACAGAGTGTCACTAGTATGCCTCTACTTGACTAGCTCATTAATCAAAGATGGTTATGTTTCCTAACCATGAACAAAGAGTTGTTATTTGATTAACGAGATCACATCATTAGTTGAATGATCTGATTGACATGACCCATTCCATTAGCATAGCACCCGATCGTTTAGTATGTTGCTATTGCTTTTATCCATGACTTATACATGTTCCTTTAAACTATGAGATTATGCAACTCCCGTTTACCGTAGGAACACTTTGTGTGCTACCAAACGTCACAACGTAACTGAGTGATTATAAAGGTGCTCTACAGGTGTCTCCGAAAGTATTTGTTGGGTTGGCGTATTTCGAGATTAGGATTTGTCACTCCGAATGTCGAAGAGGTATCTCAGGGCCTTCTCGGTAATGCACATCACATAAGCCTTGCAAGCATTGCAACCAATGAGTTAGTTGCGAGATGATGTATTACGGAACGAGTAAAGAGACTTGCCGGTAACGAGATTGAACTAGGTATTGGATACCGACGATCGAATCTCGGGCAAGTAACATACCGATGACAAAGGGAACAACGTATGTTGTTATGCGGTCTGACCGATAAAGATCTTCATAGAATATGTAGGAGCCAATATGGGTATCCAGGTCCCGCTATTGGTTATTGACCGGAGACGTGTCTCGGTCATGTCTACATTGTTCTCGAACCGTAGGGTCCGCACGCTTAAGGTTTCGATGATAGTTATATTATGAGTTTATGAGTTTTGATGTACCGAAGGAGTTCGGAGTCCCGGATGAGATCGGGGACATGACGAGGAGTCTCGAAATGGTCGAGACGTAAAGATCGATATATTGGACGACTATATTCGAACATCGGAAAGGTTCTGAGTGATCCGGGTATTTTCGGGAGTATCGGGGAGTTACGGGATTACGGGAGAAGTAATGGGCCTTGATGGGCTTTAGTGGGAAGAGGAAAAAGGCTGCTGCGCCCCCCCTTCCCTCTGGTCCGAATTGGACTAGGGAAAAGGGGGCCGGCCACCTTTCCTTCTCCTCCTATTCCTTCTCCCTTCCTCCCCTCTTGGTGGACTCCTACTAGGACTTGGAGACCTAGTAGGACTCCACACCCTGGCGCGCCAAACCCTAGGCCGGCCACCCCCTCCCTTGCTCCTTTATATACGGGGGCAGGGGGCACCCCATAGACACACAAGTTGATCTACGGATCGTTCCTTAGCCGTGTGCGGTGCCCCCTTCCACCAAATTCCACCTCGGTCATATCGTTGCAGTGCTTAGGCGAAGCCCTGCGCCGGTAACACATCAAGATCGTCACCACGCCGTCGTGCTGACAAAACTCTTCCCCGACGCTTTGCTGGATCGGAGCCCGGGGATCGTCATCGAGCTAAACGTGTGCCAAGAACTCGGAGGTGCCGGAGTAACGGTACTTGGATCGGTCGGATCGCGAGGAGAACGTACGACTACTTCCTCTACGTTGAGTCAACGCTTCTGCTTCGGTCTACGAGGGTACGTAGACAGCACTCTCCCCTCTCGTTGCTATGCATCACCATGATCTTGCGTGTGCGTAGGAAAATTTTGAAATTACTACGTTCCCCAACACATCTCACCCAGTCAAGGCGACTATCCACCACAGGCTCGTGAAGAGCAACGCAGTCCAGCAACTCGCGCCAAGCGGCGGATTCCTGGGGGCCAAAGGGCCTCCGAGAAGCAAGGCGCCCTAGGTCAATAAGGGCCCTCTCAACAGAGATCAAGGGTTCTACTGCGACGGAGAAGAGGTCGGGGAAGCGTGCGGCAAAGGGGGAGTCTCCAGCCCATCTGTCAAACCAGAACAACGTCGCCGATCCGGAGCCCACCGAGATGGATGTCCCGATGCGAAGGACAGGGAGCAGCTGGACGACCGACTGCCAGAACTGCGAGCCACCATATCCCTGACAAAAGGCGAGGGGTTGGCCTCGCAGATATTTGTTCCGAGTGATGTCAAGCCAGAGACCCCCCTGGCCCTGCGAGATCCGCCAGAGCCAACGGGATAGGAGGGCGATATTCATGCGCTTGGAGCACATGATCCCGAGGCCTGCTTGATCCCTAGGCTTGCAAATGTCAGGCCAGCTAACCATATAGTATTTCTGCTTATTGTTGTTGCCGGCCCAGTAAAAGCGGGACTGAATTTTGGCGATCTCATGGTGCAGGGTCTCGTGGAGGCTGTAGAAGCTCATGAGGAACAGGAGGAGGCTGGAGAGGGATGAGTTAATGAGAATGGTCCGAGCCGCCTTTGACAACCATCTACCCTGCCAAGGTTCGATGCGCGTTTGAAGCTTGGTCACAGTCGAGCGCAGGTCCGCGACGGTGAGCAGAGAGTCGCTAATGGGCGTTCCTAGGTAAGTTGTGGGAAAGGAGCCGAGGCGGCAGTTAAGCCGGTTGGCAATGGCAAGCGACTCGTCCCGAGAGTAGCCCATCACCATCACATACGATGAACTATGTCATTATATTCTTCGCCCCCCTATGCTCAAATCCTGGCTCCGCCCCTGCCCACACGTACGCGTGTGAGAGGGACCGCAAAAAAAAGACGTATGTACGCTAGTTGTTTTGCCCACACGTAGGCGTGTGGGCTGGTCCCTTTAGACACCACACAAAATATGTGGGCAGACTCCTTAACACCCACACGTGTGACAGTTAAAGCTACGGAAAATATGGACGCATAGGATGTCTCAATCGGCAGCTCTGTGCGCCGGGAGCGATCGGGTTCTCCACCAACTGTGGCCAGCGCTGCGGCACACATCCCCGTCCCTGCGCCGCGCAGGTACTCGCCACCTCCGTTGTTAGTTTATCTCCAATATCTTAAAGAATTTGCAGCAAATCTTTCAAACCATGCATATATGTGTGTGATCTGTCAGCTAAGTATCCACTATTCCACTTTCGATATCTACCAAGATGATCGAGAAATTAGGTGCGCGCCGAGTGTGTATTTATGCTGGCACCGGTTGCTGCCGAGTTCTCAAAACGGCTCAGTTTGCGTTTGGGTTCATGCTAAACAGATGGGCTGCCTCTTCTTTGACAAGGTGCATGCTGCATGCATGGTAGGAAGTGGAACAGGATCAAAGCATGCACGGCTGGTTCACTGTCTACATCTGAAGCACACACTCTGTTCTTCAGGACATTTATGTTTTTACCCCTAATTTACGGCTACTCTCATATTTATCCCTAGTTTTTTTATGCTTAAATTTGCCTCTAAAAAGCATTTTAGGTCACCAGAGTGCCCTTTTGTCTGGTCAAAGTCATTCGACCATTACATTTAAAATTCATATGAACTCAGAAAAATGCTAATAAGATATGAAAATGATAAAAACATCACATATACGTGCATGTCATTTACATTCATCACCTATATGTGCATTCATTTGCATTCTCTCTAAACATACTTTTTTTTGCGGGGTACCCTAAACATACTATTAATGTTATTAATCCTAAATAGGTTTAAACAATGCTTTTGCCATCAATGCAAATGACATGCACATGTAGCTGATGTTTCTCTGAACATTCTGATATCTTATTTGCATTTTTCTGAGTTCATATGAATTTTTAAAGTAACAGTCAAACGGCTTTGACCAAACTAAAGGGCATTTTGGCGACCTAAAATGCTCTTTAGGAGCAAATTTGAGCATAGCAAAAAATTAGGACCCCGATAACTGCCACACGTGTGGTGTATCGGGTGGTTGTGTCGCACGTCCTGTGTGGCACGGAGACGACCCCGCCCACACGACCGTGTCCGGGCGCGCGCAGCCACAGCCCGCACGTCCGGTGCAGCGCGATCGCCCCGCACGAGCACGTCCGGCGCGAGCGAGCACGCGGCCCGCACGACCCGTCTCGGCCGTCGCCCCTCCCCGCCTGCGAGCCACACGCCTCGCGTGTTCAGTAACCACGCGTCCCGCCGCGATTGCCATGGTCCGGACCCTCTTCAGTTGCCATGTTGCTCAACTGCAGTTGCCATGTTGCTGAACTACAGTTGCCATGTCGGACAACTACAGTTGCCATGGTTGGTCAACTGCAGTTGCCGTCTTAGGTCAAGTGTCGGATGCCATTTTTTGGCAACTGCAGTTGTTGCCACGTCGGACAACTACAGTTATCATGATTTTGGAAAACTTTAAGAGTTGCCACCTACTAACATTGGACAGTTGCCATGTAGCACTAAAAAACATGGCAAAAAACATGTTGCGAGTAAAAAGAGAGTTGTCATCTGCTTACAAGCACGCTATGGTAGTTGCCATGTATCATGCAAAACACATGGCAACTGATGGCTTTTGGTGTGTGGGAGAGGAGACGGGAGGGCAGTTGCCATGTATCCTGCAAAACACATGGCAACTGATGGCTTTTGGTGTGTGCGAGAGGAGACGGGCATGTGGGTGACGGTGGTATCTTTAGGAGTTGCCACCTACTAACACTAGACAGTTGCCATGTAACGCTACAAAACAGACGTGGCAACAATAACATGTTCGGGTAAAAAGAGAGTTGCCTTATGCTTACAATCACAAATAGGGCAGTTGCCATGTACCCTTCAAAAACATGGCAAATGACAGCTTAGGTGTGGGAGAGTGGGTGAATGGCAGTCGTGGGAGATGGGGAACATGAGTGGTGCGTGGCGTGCGGGCGCGACAGCAGTTCCATCGCACGCCCCGACTGGCGAACGTTAGCCGCGGAGAGAAAACAGGCGTGTGGGCGAACTCCCCCACATGCCACACACACGAGTGGTCCTACGTGGCACATAAAATCAACCTTTTTATGCCAAGATTCGTGCAAAAAGCCTTGGACGGTGATGTAGGCCGTGTGGGCGAGTTGGCTAACGCCCACACGTGTGGGCGTTAACATTTCCGTAAAATTAAGAGTAAATATCAGAGTGGGCGCATATTAAGGACAAAAATATAAATGTCCCCTTTTCTTTTGTTATTTTTAAGTAGTACTTGGCACGTGGGTTCATAGCATTGTCATTTTTTATTTCCAATTAATTTCTCAACATCAAAACATGTAAAAAGTAGCTTAACCTAATAGAAATTACCATAATGGACTTTTTTTAGAACTACCATAATGGACTTTGATGCCAAAGCCAAGCCAAAAGCCCAAAATTATACAACTTATTGTATCAGTGCATGCATTGCATTTCATGGGTAGGAATGGGAACCACGGCAGCATGTCGCTTCCCTCTTGGTGGCGTTGTTATGGGTCCCACCATGGTGCGAGGGCTCACGGGTGAAAACCCTAGTCCATCCTCTTAGACTCGACGAGACGCCATCACCCTCTTGAGGGCTTTGTCATGGAGCCTTGGGCTCACTCGATTACAAATGACCTACGGCGTAGGATTTGCCTTTCCTGGCATGGCGCGTCCTAGACTCTGGCGAGGGGTGGTTTAGATGTTCTCCTATATGATAGACCGGTGGTTTCTCCAGGCGGCTCGGGTCAGGTCTTGTCTATTAGTGGTGGATGTTATGTGTTAGGGGTAGTGTCTCCTGGTTTCATGTGCGGGTTGGGTTAGTGATACTCGTGCCACTAGTTTTCTTTCGACCTGCTCGTGTGAGAGTTTTCTTACCACTTTGTATCGGTTCAACCGTTTGTGCCTTTAGCTATAAAAAGAGGGGCAAAAGCCTGTTTTGAGAATGAGAACCAAGGAATAACCCACACCCATTTGGTGTTCGCAAAAATAAAAAGACATTTGCCTCGTTTCCCACGGGCATAATTCATAGATTTGTACCGTCACATCACCTACTCGTGTACTATATAGCTTAACCTCACAGGGCAAGGTATTTAATTTCAACAGAAACTGATCGATGTGGAAGTGTGGCATTTGAAATGAAACACACAAGTTTCACTTGGGGAAGGGCTCAAACCAAGGACGGTGCAGAAAGCTCCCCCCGTTTCATCCGTGGAGAAAGGAGCGAACTTAAATTATACTCCGGTTGAAACGCACCCATTTTATGAGCGTCGACGTCTCCATGCCTATATAGGACCCTGCATTGTGGTGGAGGTCTTCAATCACAGACCCGGTGCCATCCTTGCAGTTTGTTTATCTCCAATATCTCACAGAATCATGTAACCGTTCAAAAAGCTGGGCATGTCTACCTCTTGCGTACGATATATCAGCCATCCATTGTCTATCTGGATGTACAAAAGGAATACGTTCATATGTAACGGGTAATGGACGGTGAGGATAGAGAGTACACTAGTATAGGGGTACAACCAGAACTTTTCCATTACCTAACCTGTCAAAATATGTACTATTCGTTGGAAATCAGGAGACTTTTTATAGAGAAACACATAGTACGTACACATGTGAGGTCAAGAGCCTTAGCTAGAGAGAGGCGATGAGGATGGTAAGGAGGCGCAGGAGGGTATTTATTTGCCTTCCCTCCATTGAAGCTGAGTTTCCGTTAATCCGTTGTTGGCTCACACAACCTGGATGATCAGATTAGTCATTCCAAAGAGCTGGAGACTCCAAGTCTCCAAGTGTGCTATACTGCCGTGCGATTTTTTTTTTTTGAAAGATCCAGCAATTGCTGACGTTTCATTGATCAAAGCAGAGAGCAACGGAAAACAACAATGGTGGTGAGGATCCTAGGATCAAAGTTTTAGGGTTTAGGGAGTGCCACACATGGCCGAAAACCCTAAGAACAAGAGTGGGTTTATCTCTCAAGGGGGGTCCCCGAAGGGGCTCTCTAAGCATGCGGCGCCCGTGGTTTGCCATAGCTCTAAGCTGTCTCGAATGCGCTTGATGATTCCCGGTACACACGGCAGTTGCTTCCTGAAGGTGTTGTTATTTCTCTCCTGCCAAATCTCCCAACAAGCCAGCCAGCACAGCGTCCGCACTCCCTTTCGCCATTGGTGCGGTGTCTGCTCCAGGATGCCTTGCACGACTGCGGTGGAGCTGTCATGACGCCAGCTCTCGGCCGAGGTGAGAGCCGAGCAGCCGTGCCACAACCGCAGCTCAGCCCACACACGTCCGGTTTCCTGGCAGCTCCAAAAGAGGTGGCGCGACGACTCCAGGTTTCTGATGCAGAGCTGGCAGAAATAAGCATTTGTCTAGCCCCGCCGTTGGAGTCTGTCATTGCACCAGAGCCGGTCCTGAAGAAGCAACCAAGCAAAAAATTTGATTTTGCCCGGCGCCCAGGCCTTCCGCGCATTACTTCGAATATTTTCACAGTTCAAGCGCCAAGTCCGCATGGGAAGTTTCAAAGAATAATAGTTAGTTCATATACAGCGGGTACAATCTCCAAAAATATATATTAAACAGTGGGTACCAATCTGATCCTGATCTGATCCACTCTCGCTCTGCTTGCCAATTATATGGAACTCTGAGGTGGCATGCAAGTTCAGTACATTAGTCTAATAAATCTCCTGGTATTCTTTTCTTCTTTTGACGACCAAACCAGAATCTTGGTGTTGCGATTTCCTCGCAATTTGGAAGATGGATTGGAGATCCAGTCAGTTTATGAGATACGTCAGTGGCTGACCACCGAATGACGCGGATTAAAGACTCCGCAATGCATGCCCAAAAATCTAAATCTACGGGATTGTTAGCCTCATTGTGATTTTGGTATGCGCTCGAGGCGATGACTATACATTTAACATATCCGCGTAAATTATTCTATCCTAGTTGGTTGCCTTTCGGTTCTCTTGATCATTTTAGCAATATCATCAGTGTAATGCTGCATTAATGCGCTAACAAGCTTTATAATTCTTTGTTACTTAAGTGCATAATTGAAGCAACTTAGCTATCACTCACACTCGTCAAGTCGATCACCAGTCAGCAGTCACCACTGTCTTTTTCTTTTTGTTATTTTGCACAAATACCAGTGGCCACTGCTAGTGTGTGAACCACTAATTGGACGTACTGATCTGGAAGGAAGTGCAATTCAAGGAGCTGGTTACGTAGACAAGTTTATCTTGTAAAATATCTAAATTTGTAGCCTTTTTTTAGGAAGATATCTAAATGCAATTAATCTTTTTTTTTGCGGGATAAATGCAATTAATCAGGAGACAAAGGATAAGCTCTGCGGATTATGTGAGATCTCCAATTTTACATCGCTGGTACTAAAATCTATTACTCCCTCCGATCCATATTACTAGTGTCTATGGATCGGAGGGAGTAGTAACTATTTTCCTGCCAAGCAAATGCTGAAATAATAAGCAAATTTTGAACTAATTGAATCCATAGTGGCATCATGAGCTCATTACATGTGTATGTGTGATGCTAAACTAGACATGCGAGAGATTAACTGGCATATTTATTTATTTTTTAAACCGGACAAAAGATTCACCACGTATATTAATTAAGAGGGAAAAAAGTTCGGTCGCATCATGAATTCATTATTACATGTGGATGATTCACAACAGGGTGGTGATCGAGCGGATCTTTGTTAGGCGGGCCTCCGACTGTCTTCAAATTCCTTGTTTTCTTGGAGCACTAGCACCCGCTCTCAAGATAACAGGATTGTGACCGGCGTGACCACATGGTGGACGTGTTGACTGTTGCCACACATCGACTAGCTTCGCCACAGATCACTTGATCTTCTGGCCAACTGATGATCTCTTTTTCTGCTTTCTTTTATGATTTCTCTTGGGCGTGTTTGTGTTTTTACCCCATCAGACTATTTTATATTCGATGCGGCACTTGACTTGGTTGTGTGAATTTGTTGGTTGTGCTTTATATATAAAACGGACCGAAAGCCTGTTTTGATAGAGTTCTCCAGGTATGGAGATGAATGTGTTGTACTCCAAGCAGTAAACAGTCAATTACATTTGTCATAGCTAAAGTAGTATTAAAAGTATATAAAGCAGGTGGACACTAGTAGAAAAACCCCATTCGTCCCGGTTGGTGAGGGCTTTTTGTCCCGGTTTCTGAACCAGGATTAAAGGGTCGTTAATAATGCCCTAGCCCTTTAGTCCCGGTTCAGTCCAGAATCGGGACAGATGGGCCTCCACGTGACCGGTGCGCCGAGCCCAGGCAGGAGGACCTTTGGTCCCGGTTGGTGGCACCAACCGGGACCAATAGGCATCCACGCGTCAGCATTTCAGGGGTTGGGTTTTTTTCTTTTTTTTTGAAAGGAGGGGGGTTGGAGTTTTGGGGGGTTAATTTAGGTGTTTCATATATTGTGTTAGCTAGCTAATTAATAGAGAGAAGTGTCCTCTCTTATGTCCGTGTTTGGTCGACGCTACGTACTATACATACGTATAGAGAGGACTAGACACGCTAGCTAGCTCTCAACAAAGGAAACAGAAGATCGTCATGAATATATATGCATACAGAGAGAAGTGATATCGACCACCTCTCCTTCTCCGAGAGATTGGTCAAACAACAAGTTCTCGTATATCTATCCGACACTACAGGCTACATATATACAATAATTATCTTTTAAAATATAATCTCCTAATTATATACGAAGTCAAGCTCCACATGGTATTCTCCGTCTTCAGCGATCACGTGGTCAAGGAAGAATGCCGCCAATTCCTCTTAAATTGCTCGCATACGATCTGATGCTAAGAGTTCGTCCCGCATGCGAAAGATCTAATTTGAAGAAAGGGGTCAATACATATATATATGAATAAATGAAACTCAACACAAATGATGGTAATAAACTAAAATTGTGAATATTATTGCTTACGCACTTCATATTGTTCGTCAAAGTACCCGCCCCGTTCACAGGTCGTGTGGCGGATGGACTCGCAAACGTAGTATCCACAGAAATCATTCCCTTGATCCTGCCACAACCACTTTACAAGAAATAGAGGTCAATCAAACTGATAAGCAAGCATGCCAAATGGTATTGATGAAACTAGCGCTTGAATCACTAGGAGACACGCGGAACATGCTACTATAGTACTTACTTTCGGGTGTCAAAATTTCCAGAAAATTTGTATCGGGTAAATGCTTGGTTGGTTGTCAAAATTTGGCTTCCCAATGGTTGACCAATATAAAAAAAATGGACGAGGTTCCCCTGACGTGCGGCAGGGTGCGGTTCCATCACTGGCACGTCGGGCCGGCTGGAACTTGGCCCACCTAACAGCGGCCCAACGGCAGGTGTCGTACGTCAGAGGAGCTCTTTCGAAAAAAAAACTGGCTACTTTACTGGTTTATTATCAAACTTTTTTGACAACCTCTGAAGTACTCCCTTGGTATCAAAATATGAGATGTTTTTGCAGTTCATGCAGAGGAAGTAGTTGCCAATTTTTCATAGCAAACCGAACCATGTACATAATCTTTCACAGTAAACGTTGTTGTATATAGAATTTTTTTCATAAACACTGCTTTATATATCTATGTACGCCTTCACCATATTCAATCGATGCAGAAGCCGGGGGTTTAACCCTCTTTTTGAAAAACAGCCATGTCATTTTTCACCCCTATAGCTACTATGTCATACAGATTTCAATCGGTCTCACTCAGCATCGATCTACTGTCACTCGGTCAGCGCAAAAGGAAAACAAGCTACTTCCTCCGTTCATTTTTGTAAGTCATTTCAGACAATTGAAAATGGACTGCTTTGTATGCTGTCTGAAATGATTTCAACATCTTATAAAAGTGAAAGAGGGAGCATGATATATAACTATAAGCTCCCATTCATCCGGTTCCAGAACCTCGTGATGAATATGCCGGCGGCCTGGTCAATCTCATTGTCCACGTTGAACTCCAAACCCTCGACCTTCCGGTTGCTCCTGATCACGTCCATGACCGACGGCTCGTCGGCATCGTGCTCATCGTCGCACACGTCGAGTAGCTGGCTGCCATCATCATCGTCACCCTCGTACTCGTCGGCGTAGCAACAATTCTCGTCGTCGAAGATGGAGTGCACCGACCAGTCAGGGCAATTGCCGCCGTCGCCATCCTCTTGATGGAACAGCGCCAACTGATCAGAGATATCGGTGGCGTTGCGACGACGGACGAGGACGACCGGCTTCCCGCCGCCGGCCTTGGCCTTGCGCGGCACGAGAGCTTTGTCGCCATCCTTCCCCGATTCGGTGGCCACCATGAGCGCGTGGATCCTGTGCGAGATGGCGCCGACCGTGGCCATCCTCCGGCGGAGCGACGCGAGGACGAGGAGCCTGGCCGCGAGCACGCCGGTCTTGCTCTTGCACATGGCCGCCGCCTTCTTGAGGTTGCCCATCTTCATCTTGGACGCGAAGTCGAGGATGATAACGGAGGAACTGGTGTGCCTCAGGCTAGGCATGAGCAGATCACTCGAGTCACGAGATGTTTCGGGGTTTGGGTTCATGGGTCTTGTCCTGGTGCCACAAGGAGCATATTTATAGCCAGAGGCGTAGTGGGCGTGCAAGTGAAGGTCTGTGAGTGTGCAACTTTGCTCATGAAATGATCAAGCTAGCTTTTGGTACATAGCCCAAAGCACATGAAAGGAACATTTTGGGGAAAACAATTCGGCATGCGGAGTTGGCACTACGAGAGTGCAGGCGGTGGAAGCAAAGGTAAAAGGCAAGGAAAGCCAGCAACGTGATACGAGGGAGGAAAGATATGGGGAAAGTATTAGTTCCAATTAGGTCTAAAAAGAGCACATGCCCTGATTAATTGGCTCCTTGGGATCCAACCAAGTTCAGAATACCCGTTAGCGAGCAAATTGGGCGACTAATCAAACATGGCTGGTGTAGTGGTATGAATGTATGAAGCAGAAGCAACCAAACCGGGGGTGGCTTTTCCTTTGGGGTTTCCCTGCGATCCTGTGTGCGTGTAACGTACTCGATTTTTTTTAATGCACTCTCCTCGCTGCTGTGTAAGGGGGTCTACTGTAACAAACTCTCCTAGTCCTCTCTGCTTAATTAATATACTCGCTTCTTTTCGGTTTATAAGGTTTAATTTGAAAATCTCTTCAACCAAGGTAGATGATAAATGGTGAAATTAATTTCATAGTTTGCAAAAGTACTCAATTACTCCCTCCGTTCCGGTTTATAGGGCTTATCTCAAAATTTTAGTTTTTTCATTTTATAAGGCTCAATTTGATTGTTTTTCATCACATGTTCAGATTTCAAGATGCATTAAATCATTGCATGCAAGTACTAAGAGAAAATTGACCAATGCATGTAATTTATGCATGCATGCATTGCAATTAATGCATTGGTAAACATACTTTTTTGAGGAAAACAAGAGCATTAATTGGGTGCTTTTGCGAACTACAAAAAGTATTCCACCACTCACCATCTACCTTGGTTGGTGAGAATTTTGAATTGAGCCTTATAAATCGGAAAGGAGGGAG
Source organism: Aegilops umbellulata (assembly GCA_032464435.1). Taxonomy (NCBI): domain Eukaryota; kingdom Viridiplantae; phylum Streptophyta; class Magnoliopsida; order Poales; family Poaceae; genus Aegilops; species Aegilops umbellulata. Next base: position 448,446,973 of record CP136058.1, on the reverse strand, counting down.
TAGTACTCTCGTTTTTCTCTGAAAGGTGTGTATACCGGTAGACAGTGGCGGAGACAGGCCTGGGGCAGCTAGGGCTATAGCCCCAGGCCTAGAAACAACTTCCTTTGTAATTTCTTCATGCAAAGCATAGAAAATCATAGAAGTTTATCATTCAACATAGCACAGCCCCAGGCGTAATCTGCATCTAGCTCCGCAACTGCCGGTAGATTAATTACACCACATACATGCATGACCACTAAATGACCAAGAACTTCTACATGCATTGGTGAGTTTTTTCTTCATCCTTGCATGCAGTGATTTAATACACCTTAAAATATGAACATGTGATGGTAAGTAGTATGAATTAGTAAGACTTATAAAACAGGAAAACAAACCTTTTGACATGAGCCCTATAAACCAGAAAGGAGGGAGTATGAGGCAAGCCTTTTTTCCTTGATTTTCAAAAAAAAAATTAATGCATTCGGACTTTATTCAACTGACGAAGGCATATGCAAAATGCAGTCAAGAAAGCCAGTGGTTTTGTGTAACGTACTCAGAGTTAATTAACTTGCACTGCTATCCTTGTGTAGCTCCTGCTTGGATCAACTGCGTGCGCTTGCCTCCTCCACCATCGACCAATCGCGACGTGCACCTACGGGAGCTTCGGCTTCGCCGTGACAACCGAGCGGAGTTGTGTTGGACGGACAGTATGTGCTTCCCTTGTGGGCACCGGGACAACGTACAGAACACCGCACATACCGTACGCTTTTTAAGGTTTGTGCGTGTGAGGGCATGTATAATGATGCTATTTTAGGTGTGTCACATAGGATATGTGTCACCATGATTTTAGAATAGCTAGTCATCTTAGATTAGACCAAGAGATAATCCATTATATGCATGTTTTATTGTCATCTTTAAATTACATACAAGGTTTAAAATAAAACTATCATATTAACCATTTGTACATGCCCTGATCAGCGAACCTACGGCAACCATGTCGTGTCAGCAAACTGTTTGGTGCGTGTGTACGTAGAGGTGGCTTGAACGGTCACTAGTGGCTGGGGCGTGTGATTGTGTGCCTCTAATGAAGGTGTATGCTCATTTCTCCATCTTAAGGAAAAAAACAAAACCCTCACCTTCATCTCACAAAAAAAAACTTTCTCACCTCAGCATATGACACGTGGCCCTCACATCCATCTCAAAGAAAAGCCTCATTTTCATGTTCCAAATAGGAAAAAAAACGTTCTCACCGCAGGGCGGAGGTATTATTGGGTCAGACCTACCTCAACTGGCTTCACTGTAGCTACGGGGATAGGGTGAAAGTACAGTCATCAATCAATTACGATTTTGGTGTCAATCACAATACGATTTGCAAGAACTAATGTCAGTTGTCAAGTTTATCTCAAGATATTGGTTTCTCTATTTGGTCTATGGACTCCGATAACCCCATCTATTCAAAAAATACAAAAGACGATGTTCTTCGGTAGCTCGGAAAGTTTTTCGGTTAACATTTGAGTTGTAGGAACATCCGTACTATTAAGAGGGACTGCGGATAGGTCGATGGCTCAGTGGATTGTGGATCAGGAGTTTCTACATCGCCATGAACCCATAATATTTGGCTTCGTTCTTTCTCCGGTCATTGGATTCACATGGGATTCTGCCTCCAGACGGTGTTGGTGACCACTTTCTCTGGTCATTGGATTCGCATGGGATTCTGCCTCCAGACTGTGTTGGCTGGTCACCGAAGTATGGATCTCTCTCTCTCTCTCTCTCTCTCTCTCTCTCTCTCTCTCTCTCTCTCTCTCTCTCTCTCTCTCTCTCTCTCTCTCTCTCTCTCTCTCTCTCTCTCTCTCTCTCTCTCTCTCTCTCTCTCTCTCTCTCTCTCTCTCTCTCTCTCTCTCTCTCTCTCTCTCTCTCTCTCTCTCTCTCTCTCTCTCTCTCTCTCTCTCTCTCTCTCTCTCTCTCTCTCTCTCAATAGGATGATTCATAATGGCCGGTCCTCCTCATCTTGCTCAACCAAACCAAAGCTCCCATGAGGCAATCTTTGTGATGGTCTCTCTTCCTGCGGAGCACGACCATCCCTCCCTCTATCTCTTGGATGGCGCTCTCAAAGACTACCCATGTTGTCACCAGCCGAATTGCCAACAGAGGAGAATTGATCTGGGTGAGTAACATGTGTTTGAGGTAACGTGTACTCTATTTATTATGGTCATCATTCATAAAACTTCAGTTTGCCTTCAGCACTAGACAAAATATATTCTATGGGGTAATCTGATCTAGGACTGTTCTGGTTCTAAAACTTGAAATAATTAAAATTCAGGAGATGCCAGATTGATCGACGACTCTATTTGGTCACTAAGCAACCTTCAGTTCGCCTTTAGAACTAGATAAAATATATTATATTTGTTGTTGAAGCAGGAATTGGAATATACAAAGACACATATTTGGCTTATCGAGGTTATAACTTCATCTGTGGACCAATCCATGGAGTCATAAATCAATCTATTATCTCTAGCTTTCATCCTTACAGGCCAAGAATGTACTATCATCTTGAAAGAATACTAGCATAGCCCGCGCGGCGGCACGCCGCGCCCATCAATATAGTATGTCTATACGGGGTGTGCTCTCGTACTGTTAGGTCTGAGCCGAGCTGATATAATCACACAGAAATATAAGATGGAAATAAGTACATGTGTTGCCTTCATGTGTGGTTCATGCTGCTAAAGAGGAACAGACGTCGATACATGCATAAAAATACTAATATAGGAAGATAAGATGGAAAGAAGTACATTTTGCCATCATGCACCGTACATGCTAATATATTACTCCATTGAGATCATTTCTCTGTAAACTACATTTCTAGTCACAGAAGCCGTACATCCACGGTGATCAAGAACTTAAGACCATCACGCAAAGTAACACGTGATACCGCAACATATAATTGTCCGGCAGAAACACCGGTTCGCGAAGGTACACGCATACCTTAGATAAAGTTTGTCCCTGGCTCTTATTGATTGTTGTCGCATAACACAACCTTACTTTGGTAGAGAAGAAATCATACAAACATGAAAATATTTTCATATCCAAGCTTGTGCAAGCTTAACCTACTTATGCAACTGGAAATTAGACAATAACACATGTGCTATACAAACAGAAAATACGGATGTCTCCTTCCAGGTAACCCATGGATTTTATTTTCTTTAAGTGGCCATCAAAAAATAAAAATACTACTGAATTAATATGCAAGAATGGTGTGTCATTTGGAGAATTCCGTTGATAAAAAATAGGCATCATATAATACATCATCTAGTTTACGGCACAAATTCCGCTGACTATCTGAACGATTCAGTTGATTGTCGAACTTCTGAACTTCGTCGAAACAAATTACATGTCACATCATAATCATTTTGTAGCCTACACCTATTTAAAAGTTTTTATACTACGTATATATATTTATCTCTGAGGTTAAGAGGAGAAAAATAAATAAATAAAAGGTAAATATCAATAATCAAACCAAAAGGTTAGAAATAACATATTTACCTCTGAGCATAAGGACAAACTCCTTACTCCAGTGTAGTAAAAATAAGTGAACAACACTATTGCAGTGTTCAGATTTAAGAAAAAGCTAACACAGCGTACTTCCAGCTTCTTTTCATGACAGAAGTCTGCAATGAAAAAGAAGATAATATTCTCGCTTTTATGACATGAGGCTGCAACGAAAAGAAGAAAGTATTATCACTGAAAATAAAACACAACTCATGGCATTTACAGCAGTAGGGCATATAGCAGTTTGAGAAGTGGATCAGGTTCTTCAGTTCTGCATCAACACAAACTCAGGTGAGCACCAGATTGGAGAGAAAAACCACAATCATCAATACTTCAAAGTTCAAGAAAATGCAAACTTGGAGAACAAAATCACAAACATAGACCGGATGATAAAGGGAAACCACAATCATCAATACTTCAAAATTCAAGAAAATGCAAACTTGGAGAACAAAATCACAAACATAGACCGGATGATAAAGAGAAACCACAATCATCAATACTTCAAAGTTCAAGAAAATGCAAACTTGGAGAACAAAATCACAAACATAGACCGGATGATAAAGAGAAACCACAATCATCAATACTTCAAAGTTCAAGAAAATGCAAACTTGGAGAACAAAATCACAAACATAGACCGGATGATAAATAGAAACCACAATCATCAATACTTCAAAGTTCAAGAGAATGCAAACTTGGAGAACAAAATCACAAACATAGACCGGATGATAAAGGGAAACCACAATCATCAATACTTTATAGTTCGAGTGTACCGAATAAGAATCAATTAATCAAAGTATATCTAAACAAAATCTAGATGGGAGCTGTACTTCAGAAAGCTCGAAAGCAAATCCACAATTATACAAATTAAATCCCAACTCTGACTGAACAGTAACAGTTCCATTTGGTTAACTTGCATCAATATATTACCAAATGGAGCTCGTGCACTCAGCACAAATTTTGCAAACGTTAGAAGCATACAATAAACGTTGGCAGTCCAGCTGGTTTGTTGATCCATGGAAGTTAGAATCACGCATCGTAGAGTTAAATTGATTAACTTGAGCCATGCTTCGGTTAAATTGGTAATATGTGGATTCCACGTTGAGAAAGATGCTAGTATTTGGCCAGTGAAGTGCCTCAACCGTGAGAAAATTAAACTAATTGAATTCATAAAGATTTGCAAAGTTTGTACGTAAGTAAAAACATACCATCAGACCATAGGTGAAGTCTTGGACGCTGGTGTCCTGGGAAAAACGGCAGCAAGCTCGAGCGGTCAGGCCACCTCTCCGTATTCTCGAGGTCATTTCATCCTTAAACCAGCACCAACGCCGTGGGCGCTCGCCATATTCTCCGCCGACAGTCACCAGCGCGGCGTAGGTAGCAGTCGCACGAGAGGTTGCGAACCTTGAGGCGCCGTTTCGGATGTCTCGGTGCCCAAACTCAATGGCCCGCCGGCATGTAGACTTGGCTCGGTTGAGCCAATTGACCGAACACCTTACAGGTGAGCTCAGCATCGGTGTCGGAGTAGACGACAAACCTAGCTGGTGAGGTCGCTGGAGGAGGCCATACGGTGACTGTGACGACGCTAGAAGATGTCGGAGGCAAGAGGCGACGCTGGGGCATCGAGAAGCCGAGGAACTGGAAGAAAACCGGATTAGGCCATCGGTAGAAGCTGCACAGGGGGACCATGCAAGTGGGGTCGAGCCCGCAGGCGCTGCGCACAGAGGACAGCGACATCAAGACTGGCCGTGGCGTCAAGGGACGCCGAGAACATGGTGTGGTGATGGATAGCGGCGGCGGTGGAGCGAGGGGAGAAGCAGACGACGGTGGAGTATTTCACGGCAAGGATAGGAAGCAAGGCAATAGCGCAGAGAGCAGAGAAGAGGGGAGCAGCTCTCGAGGTCGAGTGCTCTTGTAGAGGACCTAGCGCCGTCTGCATCATTCATGGACTCGTCCAGCTCCTACCCGCCCTTGGGGAACACCATGCTGAGCCCCTTCCGTTAGTTGATCACCAGCACCTCCAACTCGCCGTCGCACACCTGGTAACAGATGCAGCCCACCACCATGTGCCCGCTAATTCTCGCACGGTCGCACCCCTGCCTTGCCACGAGAACGACCCACGGCCATCGCACGCACGCACCGGCCGCCGTAGTGGCACGATTTCCGCCTAGTCGTGCACCACCCACGGTCGAGCTCTGCCGACACCCATCCCCCACGGTCGAGCTGCAAGCCACCTGCACAGCCGCCGCGCTATGTGAGCCCCTCCATGGCCTCGTGCTCCTGCCGCAGTGGCGTGCATGCACCACCACCTCAGCTGCGCTGAGAGTCTATGGGAAGCCGGAGCCGGGAGCATAGATGAGGGCCAGGCGATGGGGTATCGGGCGAGGCGTGGCCGTCAGCGAGGTCGGGGAGGACCGCTTGTCGTCTCCTCGGTCGTGCATTTTCCACACACGCATTCTGTACGCCATGGATGGCCTGTGTGTCCACCATCAGCTCGGCCACGCAAAGAGAATACAGAGGTGGGGGAGAGTCGAGAGCTCGGCACTGGGGCAAGGTGGTGAGGTCGAGAAAGAGGAGAGTCCTTTTATGGGCATATTAAGGACAGTATAACCGCACCTAAAACGAGCCCTCTCAGCGATTTGGTTTCTGGCCGTCCGTTTTTTTGATCTGAGCGATTTTGGCCGTCTGATCTCGGATCTACAGCCATCTGTCCCGGCATGTGTTAAGTAGTGGCCCAGCTGTCCTAATGGACTGCTGCTCCAGAGGCCGAAACGGTGCCATCTGGTTAACTGGGCCGCTTGTGACAGCCCACTAAGGTAACGTGCGATGGTCCAGTGATGTGTTGCTTCTTCTATCTACGGGAAAAACTGACGGCACGAATGGATCTGTCGCCGCTCGATACAGAAAGCGGATCGGTGCCACGAGCGATAGAGAGGAGGGGATCCAATGGACGCGTGCATGACGCGGGCAACGCGTCTTCTGACAGGATCCAGCCGATCCCCGTAAGGAAATTCAGCAAACGCGCGCGATGCAGATGGGGATTCAGCGGATGCGCGCGATGCGGGTGACTCAGGGGCCGCTCTATCCAGTCGACGAGGGGGCGCGGGCTGGCCGACGCCTCGTCTGATCTAAAATGCTCCGCTGAGACTTGAAAGCTGCAATGATACTTCAGTTTCTGCCTCCATTCATGGCGGGTGATGTGCCCATCCTTTCCGCTGCCGTGGGGCAGTACATCTATATATTCTTCCTTCGTATTAATCTTCGCTCACCCTTTCCACTCCGGCATCACATCTTTCTGCAAGATGCTCGGGTAGGTTTCCCTAAATTTCTTTCACTTCATGCATGACTCAATGTACATATGCTTCCTCCCCTGCAGCGGAATATCCATCAGCGCGTTGCTTCGCTAGGTTCCTATATATTTCTTTCCTATTCATGTATGATTTCTTCTTTCACCAAACAAATACATTGTCCTCATATACTCTCAATCCTAAATATGTACAGGTGTCGTTCATACTGGCCATTGTCAGTTCATCTGGGCAGATCTTGCAGAATGGTACTTGTTTCTGTTCCTTCCGAAATTCTTCACCACATAATATCCAATGGTTTGTGGATAAGTAATTATTTCAGCTGTACTGCCAGAACTTATCCTTCCATGTTTTTAGACCACTGATTGTTCAGAATATATGTTTCTGTGTTTTTCATATCATGGTGCTGCTTTCTGTTGTATGACATTTCCACATAAGTTTTCAGACAATTTGTTTGGAGAAGAATATAAGAGAATTCATACTATTTTAATTACAGGAGAAATTGATAATGGGTTGTTCATAATCAGACCAAGCTGGCACTATTGATGTATCAGTTCACAAGACATCTCTTTAAAATGGAATTCTTTGCAAGGGATTGTTGGTTGGGTCTATCACTGTTCTCAAGTAGCTGAGGATATATGTTATTTGTGGAAAAATGAGTTGCTACCATTGTTGAACTACTCTACTACCATCTCAAGAAATTGGTCTTACTGTTGAAGATATTGTCCACTTTAGGTGCCTGCTCTTCATACATCTTGCACTCTGTTGTCTCATTGTAACGCAGAAAAATCGCTGAAAAAGGTATTATTTATGAACTTTAATATCTCACACTGTAGGATCTTGCTTCGCAACTATTTCAGACAAATTTATTTGATCCCCCAACTAATATTTAGATTTCTATTTGTACCTTCACTTTCAAGAAATTAACTTGACCAGCTCTGGCTGAAGCTGAACATTGATGCCAGTTTTATTAGTCAAACATGCCAAAACTCATGGCTAGCGATATGCCACAGGTTCAGTTATGTTGTGTGTGGGTGTGCATGTCGCCACATTCAGAGCTGCAAAGAAGCAGTCTCTGGAAGCTATAGCTTGCATGGAAGGAGTCTGGCGCCGTCTGTTTCAAGCCTACCAGTGATCGCCGGGAGAGATTGAGATGTTGTCGAGGATCTGAAAACGTATGGACCAGCAGATCTTCAATTGCAAGGGTTATTAGAAAAACAAGAAAACAAAACAACTAAGGCTGCTACCAGGCTAAGGGTGGTGCAGATTATTAACATAAAAAGTAATGAAGATGTACACATTCTGGTTTAGTGGAGACTAGAGAGGTGTCGAGTGTGGTGTTTGCAAGATCTCCAGCCTATCGTGTTGAGAGTTACATCGCATGATTGTAATGCTACCTCTTAACCTTGATTAATACACCTACTTTATTAGCCGCTTTTGGAAGTTGAATACATTTCATCTTATACTTACAATTATCAATTATTTAAACAAATTTATCATACTATATGTTTTGTCACTCATTTCCCTACATAGAAAAAGAGTCATATTATCCTAAAAAAACGTGTGCTATTTTTTTATTGATATAGGAAGTTAAATTCAATATTGCTACTGGACTCCAAACAACTTGATCCCCATCATATACGTTGAATACTTTTTACCACTCTATCGAAAGAATAGAGGGGCGTGGTAACAGACATACCCATGAACCATCCTAATTCAGAACACTACACTTAGAGACATTGTGAGCCAAAAGATGCCACAATCTATCACAAAACATGAACCAGCCGTCCTAATTCAAAGCACACAGTTGAAACCCAAGCTCAAAGCAAGTATATCCGACCTAACAAGAAAGAAAGAAAAAAAGCTCATGACACTACTTTCTTGATAGCCTAAAAGATTCTTCTTTCATTACATGTACCATTATTTTTAAAATGAAGGAGACAAGCACATGCTACAAGAAAGCCAAACCAAGTATATCCGACCTGAACCTCAAAAAACAATTCGACCTAATAAGAAAGAAAAAGCTCATAACACTACTTTCTTGATAGCCTAAAAGATTCTTCTTCAGTTATTTTTTAAAATTAAGGAGACCAGTGGAGGCTACAAGAAAGCATGATACTTCAAAGCATTCCAAACAAATATATACAAATTACTTTATATCCTTAATAACTAAGAGACAAATAGACGGGCGCAGCAACGCGCGCCATCAACGATCTAGTACAGAGGCAAAGCGGTGGGGCCATCAAGCGGCGGCACGGGATTCGTTGCTTAGTCTGGAGTCTTCAGAGAGAGTAAGAGAATCCAGAAGAATCAACGTACATTACGTGTCATGATCATCTACCACCACTGCATGCATGGATCTTTTTTTTAACTGACTGCATGCATGCACCTGCCCAGCAATAAAGCAACCCACCGCTAGACAAAACGCTAGTTGACCAGGGGGAGCAAATCGCAACTCATTGGTCTGTTTTCTACTCGATCGAAGTGGCGCCGACAACGATAGTACACACGAACGGCCCACATATAGCATAAATGCTAAAACCACACACGAGAAAGCGAGTCACGTTAAGAAAATTTACGCGATGGACATACGGTCACATATGCGTTTGTACACGGCCACATCCCAAATTATTGCACGTGTCGGCAACCCGGACGCCCATAGGTTCCTTTCAACCAAGTGGTGAAATATGGGAAGGTAAACTTCCCCAGATATAGGGGTTTGGGTATTTCCCTGTGTATGGTGCCAATGTTTACTAGTTGATAAATCCATAGTGATTACTAAACTGTTGGCCATTGGTATTTCTTTTGCCAACAGATATATAGATCTTGTCTATCTAAAAGACAGAGAAGCTATTCAGCCGCAAATTACATTCGGTAAGGACCAAATTCTTAGTATCATTTCTTCAAAAAAAATCATTTGCACTGTTAGGTGCCATTAAAAATATTTGTTATGTTTGACACCACTTCGCTTATTTATAAGGTCATGTAGAGTATGCTTTTGCATAAAAAGCTCAATAGAGACAATTTGGTTCGTACAATCAGTCACACCCTTTTCACTTGCACTAAATCCTTGCTATTTCCAAACAAGATATGTTCAAATTTCCTTTAGTCCGTACTACCCCATGTTCAATTGGTATAATTCTATTTGCTTTGAATTAATTTGTTTTCACTATTTATTTTGGATTATTACTATTGAACAGTTGAGAACCATGGTTGTATCAAATTTTATTGAAAGTTTGTGTGTTCAAAATTCCAGCAACAATGCGCGGGGTTTCATCTAGTTGATCAAATTCCAATCATCATATTTCTCCACTTGTTTCATGATTACCGAAAAAGTGAACCCCTCCAGAGGTTAGGGTGCCCGGACTCTCTTTGGTTTGGGTGCCCGGAGGCACCAGAGAATTGGCAATGGCCTCGGTCACGTCCAGGTGCCCAGGGTTGAGCGCGTTCTCTCCGGATGGTCCGGGTGCCCGGGGTTGAGTGTGTTCTCTCCGGATGGTCCGGGTGCCCGGGGTCTTGGACCTCTGAGTGCCCGGCCCCATGCATGCCTGGCTACGGTTTTTGTCCGGGTGCCTAGGACTTTGTCCCCCGGGTTTCTGGGGCAGGCCGCCTCCCCTCTTGACGGTCCGGGTGCCAGAGTTGAAGCTGTGCAACGACTATTTCTCAGGGATGAAAATGGACGGAAATGGACAGAGCGGGATGTGACCACATTTGTTTTCATTTTTCTGTCAAAGCAGAAACAAATACACAAACCCTGTAAATGAATACGGAAACATCACCGGAAAACAAACATGATGCAAATATGGAGCGAATATGATAACTACAACGGGAGTTGATCGAAACTTGAAAACTCCTTGAACCATAGAGAAAAACTCAAGCATACCAACAAAGTTAATCAATTTGTAAATGGCTATAAAATAATATGATTAGGTTAGTGACTTTGCGTAATACTGTAATAGTGTTGGACAATTGTCTAGGTCTAGTTGAGTACATGCATGGCAGAAGAAGTTGGGTATCACATAGGCCATTCCGCTCATTGTCATTGTGTGTTGTTTGATGGTTGGGTTACAAAGCATTCATTAGTCCATAGTAAAAGTGAAATTTTCATACTCATGGAAACGAAAAAGTTCTGTTTCCGTGTTTTTTGCGCCATAAAACTCTAGTCTAATTTTTTTCATTTATGTGTAACAAATTCTGTTTTCCTTTTGGTTTTGTAAATTTCCTTTTATCTTTTCGTATTTCCTCTCTATTCCCTTTTTTTCCTCCATAAAAGCGATTTTTTTCACTCCGGTTTCATCTCTACATACAATATATATGTACAACACGTGAAAAAATGCACCCGCAAAAAAAGTGAAAAAATGAAAAGAAAACGACCCGTGCCCTCCGCGTTGTGCCTTCCTGGTAATCCCTATTTCACGCGTGTTGCGTTAAATTGTCGGTGTTTCGCATAGGAGCCAGCTAGCCATTCCAATTATGGGCTGGCCCACTTAGTTAGCACATGTTCGGACCTCGGTTTTTATCAGTTTTGAGAACCTTATAGAAGGCTTCACTCTATTTTTCGCTTTAGTTGTACATCAGTCGACTGAAAAAATGAAATAGGGTTACTCGATTTCTTTTCTCTAAATTGTACACACCTACACTACCGCATCCACGCATGCAACTTGCAGCTACTGCGTGCGGGAGGGGTGATGCGGCCGCCAATAGCATTAACTAGATCGGGATCGCGCCATGGCGCGAGGGTGCCGGTCCCAACATTTTGGCCAATCAAGTAATGCTAAGTTAGTAGTAATTCAGGTTTAACATATGCTATTAAATTATGATTACTGAAAAGTTTGTTGATACAAATAAATAATTTTAAGCTGGACAATGATCAAACTTTAGTTCAACAAAATGTAATCTACATGAACATAATTTTAAACTGACTGAATATTATTTCATAAAAAAATGGTTAAAGAGTGAATCTTCAAAACAGACACTTCTCCAACACATATTCTGCATATTCGAATTCTAATAAATCCAAGCGCAAGCATGAACTTACGAAAATAACATAAGTTTGAAAACATCCAGGAATGTAAGTTGACTAAAACGAATGTCAGTTGAGCTCAAAGCTACAAATTGTAGAATTCACAAAAAGAAGATATCTAGTGCAAGAAATTACTGAGACAAAATATTTTGAGCCATATAAATTAACTCTAAATTTTGTTTCTGTGACGTAGAACCCGAATATGTCAACGACCTGGACAGCAAGTTATGTGGCGAACTGGCCAGAACCCTCGTCAAGCTCCATGATGCCGGGTGAACCTGGATGAAGTGGAGTAGCGTCGATCTCACGTCAAAGAGGACAGGCAACGGCAACGACTGGGCACCGGATCCAGCGCTACCACGAGCCCCTTCTCCATGTGCTCTCGCGTCAAAGAGGACAGGCAACGACGACGGCTGACCACCGGATCCGACGCTGCCACGAGCAGTCAGCCTCTGCTTTACAGTAAAGGAGAAATCGATACAAGAAAATTAATTAAACCAATAGGGAACTACACCTAAAAACCACACTTGTCTACCCATTGTCAAAAAAAGTATGTGCCTAACCCTATATCTTAATAGTAATGCTACATCATGCAGGTTCATTAGAGCATCGATCATCATTCTTACTCCAGCATTCAAAATCAATATACCCCTGCAAGCAATCAAACTTTAGCCGAATACAACATAGGCATAGCTCCACGAGCAGATAAACCACTAAAACTATAGGTGTAGAAAAATAGTAGAAGTAGAAATAAAGTAGGTGCAGAAATAATTCAAATGTAAATACAGAAATAAAGTAGAAGTTGAAGTATATTGTAGATGCAGTAATTAAACTAACTAACTTATAGGCTGGACCAGAGAAACCGACACAGGAAAACTAAAAAAACTAATATGCAACTCAACCTGAAAACCACATCTGTCTAACCCACTGTCACCTGCTGCGCCATCTTCAGATGGACCATCCACTTGTGCATCATCATCATCTGCTGGTGGTGGTGAGGATTGAGCTCCAGGAGCCCCTCCATTGCTAAGTTTTTTAGAATCTTCTGCAACAAAAATGGGAAGGTTATTTAACATCAAAAAATATACAACAGTGCAAGGAGCTTCCAAGAGAAGGATGACATGTGAGATTCAGCAATCCATGTAACCCGAGTAGTTGGCATCATTTGTAGGACTGTTGTAATCATATATCACTTTCTAACTCATTTACATGGGAAGTTAGAAAGTGATTTGCGATTACAAAAGAATACATGGAAATAAAAGCGTTTTAGTAATTGGTTAATAAAAACATTTCTCGTTTTTTCTAAAATCTACCTGGGTCAAAAACTACAGAAGAAGTTTCAGAGTCCTAATTAAAGTTTCCCCTGATTGAGTAGTCCTTAAGAAAAAAACTGTAAAAGTAATTGGCTAATAAAAACATTTTAGTACTATATATATGGACATATATGTGGTATATCTGTACCAGAAACATAAGAATTAGCTCTCCTGTATAACGGAGAAGTTGGACATTGTAGGTTTATAGTTGTTCTGTATGGCACAACCTTGACATCCAGAGAAGGAAAAATATGGCATGTACACAACACATCTTCTCTGTTTATCCACTCCGCAACAGACAATTATCCTGTTAAACTTCCTTTTACACGATTATATTTTATCATACAACCATAATTAGTTATTTTTGTGTGGTATATGCAAGATAAAGTCAGAAAACATGTATAATTTGTAGAAAGAAGCAAGACCACCTTGCATTGAGTCTATCTAATTAAACAAACTGAACGACTGTGAACTAACTTAAATAACATAGACATAAGCCTTTCAATAGCAATAATATAATGTGAAAGCGGAATGGAGATATAATACGGAAGTATTGTTTAAACAAAGCAACATGATGCAAAGTTCTCATCCTTGGAGGGTAGTTCATACCTGCAGAGGCCAGTATCAACGATGCCACTGCTCCAAATAGGAGTCCAGTTACACCCTACTAACTATAGTTCCCCATATAATAAATAGTTGAATTTCTTTTGAAGACGTAGGCCTCAAAATACACATATTGAGTACTTATGTGCTGGGTAGTGACAGCGACTCGTTTCATGTGCAATGAAAATTCAGAGGTGTTCTCGAAATAAATGAAAATAGTGGCTTTCTAAGAAAGAAAGAAAATTGTGCATACACAAAGGCACAAACTATATGCACTGAATACTCGAGTTACATGTCAGCTATAGTGCTTGTTTCATGCAATGAACTGACTGAAGGGAAACCAACTGAACACAAGAAAGATAAACACACGTGAAAATAGCATAAGAATGCATGAACAGACTCTGTTCTACCGGATATGCATATTAGCCATGTAAAGCCCGATAAAAGAAATGTTGATCTGACTAATAAGACCACCACATCTAGAATAAAAGCAGTAAAGAATCCCAAGGCCAAAGCACACCCTGAACATTAACTTGCATATTGTTGGCAGCAAAAAAATAGAACTACCAAAATCAACCCAATAACTAATTAGGCCAAACACTGTAGAAGGCAAACATGTTTATAGCTAACAATAGTTTGCATTCATAGGGACAACCGATCTCTAACTTAGTACCCTATATTGTACAACCATGCTTGTCATCTCAAAGACCATTCAGATGTATTCAAATATATATCTGTTACTACATGGACAAAATATTGGTATGAGAGTGAAGAAATCTTTACATAAGAGAGAAGAAATCCTGAACAGACTAAATCAATGACCAACAACAAACAATAAAAGATCAAGAACAACTTATATGCAGTAAAGGTATAAGAGAGAAGGAATCATAAACACTGGAGCATAAGTAAGCAACGCCTTTAAATACAAATAAAAAGGGTTCGGTGTTCATTGCATGGTGGGCTCAGATTCACCTTTCCTCGATCACTACCCCATCATCTCTTATCACCAAATCAATCTATTTATACAATGGAGCTGCCCTGGTTATCACTCAACAAGAATGACCATCCAAGGACAGATCAATAGGCATCACAAGATCAAAAAGGATTCTAGAGACAACAGGGAGGATCCAACTTCATACCCACAGGTGCCTCGATTGCTCAAAGGCACACTTATTTCAGCCACAGTTAATCATCATCGCCCTAGCACGAACGCCACCGCCACAGACAAAGCAAAATGACGAGAATACCCTCAGGGGGCACTGGAATTACGCGCGGTGGCTAGCTATTTACGCACAGTGGCACGACCGGGGCACACACTATTCATTGCAACAGTCTCAGTTTTGATCCGATGGACGAGGTCAACCGAGGGCGCGATCCAACGGCCGGAAACGCATCAGGAAATCGATCCGACGGCCGAAAGTGCCTTGTAGCTCTGAGGATCTAGGTAAGGTGCTTTGGATCTTATTTTCGGATCAATATAGCCATGGCCATGTCCCATACAGTAGCCAAAGCAGAGGAGCGGGAGGAAGATGGAGCTCACCGAGGGAGGTTGTAGCCGAGGCAATACTCAATGCGCACCGGGGTTGCGCCTGAACGCCATCCAACCGGTGAGGAACCGCGTCGGAGTTGCGCCTTGCATCGTCCCACCGATGAGCACAAACGCATCAAACAACCTGTGTAAGAAAGGCATCGTTGTTTATCGGAAATAATTTATTTAGTAATTACTATTTAGCACAATGAATAATAGGTAAGACATACAGGTGCAAAGATCTCATGCTCTCATGGTTGAGCCTGTCTTTTTCGAGAAAAGACACCCCTGAGTCAATCAGCTCGCCTAGCGGTAGCCCAAGAGCGAGCTTGTCCTTCTCTCCTATTCCTTCGGCGTCAATACTGGCGCAGCCATAAATCCAGAACCAGAAGATGATAGCTAAGAATATAGCACGTGTGCTATGCCACATTGTATAAACCTACAGGAAGCGCAACAAACCCTCAAATATAATTTTCTATAGAACATCAGCAGTAATAGTGTTAGTGAAAGCAACCAGAATGCACAGTTCAGACACTACAGGATACAGCCACCAAGAATGTACATCGTATTCACCCAGTAAAAACTCAGTGCAATGTTTTGGTAAGAAAATGTACTTGACCAGGCGATTCCATGGTACACTTGAGCACACATGCTAATTGCTAAGCTACAAATCATATGCTATCAACAGCCATGTCCATCCAAGGAAAAAAAGGACACATTCTGGCATGTTGTCGCTCGCAAGTGGCACAACTGTAGAACATTAAGACAGTTATAAACAACAGGCAGTTCGCTACACCCAAGAGCAGAGAGGCCGGGTTGGAGCATCAATTACCACCTTGTGCAACTTCTTGATGAGAATAGAAGGAGAAAAATGGTCCAACAAACAAATCAGTAGGCCACTTATAGGACATAGCAGGAACGTACAAAAAAAATAGGTCCCGCCAGAATCCATGGAAGTGGCAAAAAATCTCCAATGCCAAACGGTTAGGAAGCACAAAAATACAAGCAAACAATGATACTTTTAGATGCCATGCTTCTACCAATAAGAGCACACGGAAGATACACTGCTGCAAGAACACAAGCACATGCCTGGAGAGCTGAGAATAGAAGGAGAAAAAGGGTCGACCTGTATAGCGGTGCCGAAGACGTAGCTGGACGAACCAACCAGAACCACGAGCACCCACAGACAATGGACCAACCTGCAGGGGAAAGAAAGCAAACCAAGGATTAGCTTGAGATAACCAGATTTAGGACAGTCAAAAACAAAGAAGCACATACAGATCGAGGACCCTCGCGCCAGGGCAGTTTTAGGTGTGGTCTAAAAATAACGGTAAAAGTAGCAAACACCCTGTATTGTCTTTTATCCATGGACCATCAGGAAAAAGCAACAATAGTCTCACAGGCACATGATAATAAATATAAAACACATACATATAATTAGCATGCTGATAGTGTCGGTATCACGTTGAAAAGGTCATAATCTGACATGTACATTATGAGTACTCGAGGATTCTGTGGCTGTTAACCATGGCCCATATACTTTCGTGTAAGCATTAATATATTCAACCGTGGATTTTTAGTAAGCTAAATAATTTCAGAGCATTGATCTGAATCAGACACCTACACACAGACTGGGGCGGTTCCTCTCATAGCATTTAGAATGTCGACCCCCTTTTAAACCATATAGAAATCACAGAGAAACAAGTATGCTTTCTCTTCTATTACTAACGAGTTCTACGTGGAAGTTGCCTGTCTCTTTGGTGTGGTGGAGGTTGTGCCTCTCCTGCTGAGCACCAATTGGCATAATAAGGTTCATGATGTTTTGAACAGTAATACAGATAAATTTTGCATAATATGACAGGGCACCATATCTCACAATTAGAATACATTATAATATTGAAAACAGAAAATGAGGTGACCAATTAGACTACTCCCATTTAGGTGACCACATTCTATAGTTTAAATTCAAAAGTTAGGCTTCTCCCTAAAGCATACACTCAAATAGGGGGCCTTTAAAAAGTATCTGGATGAAACGTATACAAAACCGCACAGTTATTTTTCTGAAACACATAAAGGTTATGTAGAATATCAAGTGATCTAACCTCGATTTATTTTACTGCAAATAACTAAAAAACAACCATTATACTATGCAACATAAACGACATTTCTTCAGACACCTAAAAATCTGAATCCACGACAACAGGAACATTAGAAGCAATAACATTTAATCTCTATTCGGGTGTGAAGTTCAATAGATAGATAGAAGCACCTTAAGTGATAGAAAACAATCAGACACTAACAAAATGGATTCAATTGCATATGTAAGGTGATCAGGTGCAGCCTAAAACAGTACTCTTGAGATGTCAGCAGGTGACATTTGTCTGTGGAAATAAAAATAAGCAAATAAGCTAACGATGAATTACACGAAATAGGAATGGATTTTAAAAATAGAACTAAAAAGGACGACTGATTTAAAGAAGAGAATGAAGGCAGACCTTAGTCCCTGTAATGCCCATCGCAATTCCAATATCAGCAAATTTCAGAGCCGGTGCATCATTCACTCCATCACCAGTCATTGCAACAACTTCACCATCTTCTTTGAGCAGCCTAACAATTTCCTGCTTATGTTTTGGCTCTGCCCTTGAGAAGAGAAGGCCACATGTTTGCCTCAACAGCTTCTTCTTATCAGGAAGAGCCATAAATTCCTTCCCTGCAAAGCTCTTTGAGCTAATGTTTTCACTGGGACCAAAAACCCCAATCTCACGGCATATCGCCTCTGCTGTTTCTTTGTTATCACCATAACACATATACCAGCAGCCCTGCAATCTTCAATTGCTTTGTGGACTTCTTCTCGTGGAGGATCCTGTGGTAGTAGGAGTAACAATTATGTTAAAGATACATGCAGTTGTCAAATTAGGACCGCATATTTATTTACCAAATTACCATGGAGTGAGAAGGTCTCACCCTTAGACCAACAAAACCACAGAATATCAGATATACTCTCTATGGAAGAGTAGTATGCAGGATCAAGTAGATATTTTTGATCGGGATGCTCTTCACCATTGAAAGTGCGTTATATCGACTAGAGGGGGGTGAATAGGCGATTTTTATGAAATTCTTCACTGAGGAATTTGCTCGTGAGGAAATTCCTTAGCGAAGAAATACTAGCAGCGGAATAAGTACTCAGAAGTATACATAACAGATTACATGCATGGTCATCATGATGAAATGAAGACAAACACAGAGTACAGAAAGCGTAGGCACAGGATAACTCTAGATGAAGACAAACAGACTGAAGAAATTGAACTGAGGAATTTGTGAAAGTCTTCAGTCAGAGTCTTCAAACACAGATATGAACAAACATACTACACAGTAGTGAGGAAATGAAGGTGTTGAGGAAATTGAACCAGTAAGCTTGGTGAAGACAATGATTTGGTAGACCAGTTCCAACTGCTGTCTCAGTTGTACGTCTGGTTGGAGCGGCTGAGTATTTAAACTCGAGGACACACAGTCTCGGACACCCAGTCCTGAGCACGCAGCTCGGGACACCAAGTCCTCATCGTATTCTCCTTGAACTAAGGACACACAATCCTCGTCCAATCACTCGTGGTAAGTCTTCAGGTGACTTCCAAACCTTCACAGACTTGGTCACTCGGCGATCCACAATTCCTCTTGGATGCTCTACACCTTGACGCCTAACCGTCTGGAAGAAGCACAGTCTTCAAAGGTAACAAGCGTCGGATCCACGCAGGATCAATTTCTTCAGTGATGCTCAATCACTTTGGGTTTGTAGGTGTTTTGGGTTTGGGTTTGGATTTTCCTCACTTGATGATTTTCGCTCAAAGTCCTCGGAGGATGGGTTGCTCTCAAATGATAAGTGTCAAGTTCACGCGGAGCAGCCAACCAGCTAGTGGTTGAAGGGGGCGGCTATTTATAGCCTAGGGAGCAGCCCGACATGATAAGACATAAATGCCCTTCAATGATATGACCGTTAGGTGGACAAGATATTTTAGGACAGCTGGCGCGTGGCACAGCAACGGTCGGAAATTTGGAGTACAAATTCCTCAGGGCTATCATGTTCCTCACTGTGTAGGCAATTCGCACTGGCGAATTCCTAACTCCTCAGTCAGAGCAAAGTCCTCAGTGATCAGAAGAACTGTGTCTCTGTCACTGAAGAAATTGACTGAACTGTATGAGATTTCCAATGGCTTCACTCGAAGGGATTGGTAGGTGTAGGATTTGAGTTGAGCATCACATGGAAATTTTCTCCTTAGTATTTCCTCGACCCCCTTTAACAGTACGGTGTTTCCTATGACTCAAGAAAGAGAAAAATGAAACTACGAAAACAAAAGTCTTCACGCTTCACATTCCTCAAACGAATACCATGTCTTCAAGGTCACACCAATTTCTTCACTTTCAAAGTCTTCAGAAAGTCTTCAGAATGTCAAAGTCTTCAGTCGAAGAACTTCATTTTTAGGGGGCGATTTTTACTGTAAATATCAAACTCCTCATAGTCTTATAGACCTGTGTACACTCATAAACACATCAGATGCTTAACCTATAAGTCTTCAATACACCAAAATCACTAAGGGGCACTAGATGCACTTACAACCATCATATGTTGCAAATTCTGCCAGATCTTCCTTGTATGCAAAGCTCAAACAGCGCAATGCACTGCACTGCCAGACATCTCACGAAGTGTTTACAATACGAGTGCCTTGGCACCCTCATCCAAGAGCACGACGGATCCATCGAGCAACTGAATATACACGCTTCTCTCTAGCAAATTTTCTACTGCTCCCTGCAAGAGTACACTTTTACCATAAATATTTGTAGGAAAGAAAATGACATGACCAGAAACATTGGAAGCAGCAATATGACATGAATACATGGCACTTGCTACTCAAAGAAACAAATAAGAAACTCAATGCCACATTGTAGCTGAATCTATAACTAACTGACTGAAGGAAATTAACTTTTGATTAAAAGGTAAATGTAAACTAATGCAAGTTTATACCTTGTAAAGATTAAGAACGTCTATTGTCAACTTGGTGGCATCAAACCATGCTCGTCGATTGATCACCTGAGTGATTTCAGTACCTACAGGTGGGCACACCATGTGCTTTTTCCTCAGAGGAGTATGCAGGAGTATACAAGCAAATGCAGGAATCACTTCTCTCGATAAGCTTAGGCCTATAAGAACAACTCCCTTCACTTCGACCTGGGAACACGCAGGGGAAAATTTAATTTAATATGATCATTACAACGACGACAAACTTCCATCCAAAAATTATGATGGGTTGCTGATTTACAATGGACGAAGAAAGTTCTGGAGGCCATAATCCACCCACAACAGAATCCCCAACCTTTCATGCCCCAAAATCGAACAGAATATTATGCACATAATTATCCAAATTGCTACTAAAAGCTACCAGCCAACAGCAAGAAGAACAAAAAGAATTTCTTAGTCTTCTATATATAAGTGTTTAAACAGAACTTCTACCTGGCTTTTCAAGGGGAAAAGGTAAAAGAAAGGATGTAAGCTAGTACTTTAGCACTAAAAAGCAATGTTGCATTAGAATTGTAGGAGTACAAAAAAAAGAAGAACCATCTCAATAGCAGAATTTTTCTACCATCAGAATTCTCACTACCATCAAGATCAAAAGCTCAGCTCGACAAACTGATTTAACTAATGCTAAATAGATTGATGATTTTCTAAAAAAATCTCCAAGTAAACAGCCACGTCCACAAATAACAAATTTTCTAATTAACTGGGAATAGAAGATTCAAGTAGGTAGGAGTAGATACGTATCAGAGTGATAAAGATTGGCATTAATGCATCTATATATGCTGCAAATCCTTTGTTTGAAGATTTGAAGTCAATTCAACATCAAAAGTGTGACCATCTAGACAACGTAATAACGTTGGGCAGTGTAATATACAATCTAGACATAGGTTTGATGTAATTCGAAAATCAGAAAGTCCAAACCTTGAGGAGCTGCAGGTCCACGGCCACCAGATCCGACGCGCCCGGACTCGCAGCCAACAGATCCGCGTGAGTAGATGAAGTAGCGTCGGGGTCGGGCGAGCAGGACGAAGGAGATGGCGGCGGCGCAAGCGCCCACCACCATCTGATGCCCCTCCAGACTCGAGCACTCTGCGGGGTCGGAGCAGGAGGACTCGGGAGCCGCCGCCGTGCCTGGGGACCAGCTCGCGGACGGGGAGGTCGAGCGCCCACTCGCCGTCGCGCAGCACGGCGGCGTGGTTGGAGGAGAGGAGACGCCTTGCCCTGCTGCTGCTCCGCCTTGCCCTGCTGCTGCTCCTCCCCGCTGCCGCCGCCGTCGTGCTCCTCGTCCTCCCTCCGCTGTTGCTCATCGTCGTTGGGGAGGGGAGGCTTTGCTGCGGTGGATCTGGCCGCCGACGGCGCGGGGAGGTGGGTGGGAGGAGAGGAGCCGCGCGGGAGGGGAGGGAGGGAGGCGCTCGGGAGGGGAGGGAGGGAGGCGGCTGCGGGGAGGCGGCTGCGGGAGGGAGGGAGAGAGGAGGAGGCGGCTAGGTATCCGTCAAATGAGCGGCCCCCTTTTATACCCCCACCATGTGAAATGACCAAAATACCCCGGTGGGGGCAAGGTATTTACATTTTGCTGCCATTACTATTCATTCCAGCAGTGTCATCTCCAGATCCAACGGCCCAGGTTCATCCATATGTTGATCCGACGTCCAGAAACGCATCAAGGAAACCGATCCAACGGCCGAGATTCACTGAGCTCTGAGGAGGCTTGTGCATCCACCCTGTTCTTATTTCTTGATGAGACGTGTTAGTGCAGACTAATTTAGATCAATCCAACAAGCTTTTGATTTGAATTTAAATATACTTTTATGAATTTTCTCTACCGTGTAAATGTATGAATCCGAATATGTTTACTATGTCTTTTTTGGTGTCTTCAGTATTGTTTTTCCTTTTTTCAGTTTTTCTGTGTGTGTGTGTGTGTGTGTGTGCACGCGCGCGCGCGTCAGCACGCGTGTTCAAGGAGATGCCACCATCGATATAAGATGCAAATTATTTTGAACATGTTGAGAGACAATTAATCTTCGTCATTGGTGTTTTCTTATTTGAACACGGAGTATAACATGAATGTATACATACAAATTATTTATAATTAGTGTGTAAATTTGTTCGATATTAGGTGAGTACCAATGCCACTAATTAATTAACTCTTAGAAACTTCATTTTTTTAAGTTAATACAAATGGCAATAATTAATTGTTCCTTATAAAACTTCATTATTTTGATTTCGATTTTGTTATTATTTTATTCTCTTTCTTCTTTAAGAGTAATGCTAATGCCATTAGTTCACTACTTAGGAGTTTTGTTTGCAAATATTTCACTATTATATGTTTATTTTTCCATATTTTTACAAAAGGTAAATTTTGTGTATATTGTGTGCAAATTTTGTCACTGTTTCTTTTATATATTTTTTGTTTTCTTTCTTTTTAAAGGGTACCACCAATTCATTCTTCGTTAGAAGATCTCATTATTTTTATTTTGTTTTAGTTTTTATTTCATTTTCTTTCTTCTTAAATGGTAATATCAATGTCACTAATTCATTTTTTCTTATAAAACTTCATTGTTTTGATTTTGTTTTAGTTATTATTTTTTTACTTCTCTTTAAGAGTAATACCAATGCCATTAATTATTTCTTCCTTGTGAAATTCTTTTATGTGAAAATTCCACTATTGTATGCTTATTCTTGCACATTATAGAAAAGCGTAATTTTTATGCATATTATGTCAAGTTTTGTCATTATATGATTTAATATTTTATAATTTATTTCTTCTTAATGGGTAATACCAGTGCCACTAATTTATTTTTTCTTAGAAAACTTTATTATTATTATTTTGATTTAGTTATTATTTTGTTTGCTTTCTTCATTAAGGGTAATGCCAATGGGAGTAATTCATTCTTCCTTAGATAATTGTATTATTTTGATTTTTTCTAGTTTTTATTGCATTTTTTATTTCTTCTTAAAGGGTAATACCAGTGCCATTAATTCATTCTTACTTAGAAACCTTTATTATTTTTATTTTGTTTTAGTTTTTTCATTTCATCTTCTTTCTTCTTCAAGGGTTTTACCAATACCACTAACTCATTCTTCATTAGAAAACTTCATTATTTTGACTATTTTACCCTTTTATTTTCTTTCTTCTTTAAGGGTATTACCAATACCACTAATTCATTCATTCTTAGGAAACCAGTTTTTGTGAAAAATCCATGATTATATAATAAATTTTATATATTATAAAATATCGCAACTTTTGTGTAAATTTTGTGCAAATTTTATCTTTGTTTGCTTTAGTTTTAAAATTTTCCTTCTTCTTAAAGGCTAATACCAATGTCACTAATCCATTCTTCCTTAGAAAACTCCTTTTTTGTTTTGTTTTATTTTTTTAGTATTAGTATAGGGCGAAGAGGAAGACTACAGAAAGAAGAATGCGGTTGAGCCTTTGAATCTTGATCGGGTGGAGGAGACTATTTGACTAAACGCCCAAGAAAATTAGGCGCCTATCAAATAATTGCCCTCATAATATGGATAACCACTCAGTTGATTTTTATGCAATGTGTGTGCGGTTCATACCGTTGTCTAAAAATTGCGTTACTATATACTTATTTTTTGCATATCATGAAACAGTGCAATTTCTATGCCAATCGTGTGCAATTTTCTAAGATTTTTTTATGTGTTTATACATTTTCTTTCTTCTTGTGTGTAATACCAATGTCCTTAATTCATCATTTCTTAGAAAAAATCTGATTTTATTTTAGTATTGTATTAGCTTTGGTTTTAGTTTTTTGTTTAGTGATTATGGTCAACTTGGTGCAATCTCAGCTGGAAGTACGTATTAGGAATCTTCCTATATGTATGTATAATATCTTGTACCGTACACCAATAAGCAGAGGCGGATCTAGGGGTGGGGGGGCATGGCCCCCACATACAATTTATAGAACTTTTTTTACTAGTGTATTCATATGTATATTCGATACTTTATTAATTATTTGCATCTACTCCAGCCCGCCGCCGCCGTACGAGCCGACGCCAGGGCCCATGCCCACGCCGCCGCCATACGAGCCCACGCCCAAGCTCGGCCCGCTCTGGCCAGGTGGTGAGCCCGAGACCGGGTCCCGGCCCAACGCCGCGTCGGGCCTCTCCGCGAGGTGGCGGGCCGCGACGCTTGCTGTGATGGTCGTTGGAGCCCTGGCCATGTGATCGATCGGCGCACAGATGGTGTTGGCTCTTATCTCGTTACATGTTTAATTAGTGTGTTAGCATGTTTAGTCGTTACATGTTTAATTAGCCCTCCATCATTTTTTCTTCCAGAATCTTGTATCTTAGGATTGTAAAAAAATATATGGTTTAAGATTATAAAAGAAAGTGGATGAAGGGTCGATTCTTAAGATTATAAGAATCGGCCAAAAGAACTGGATCAACAGTGTGCGCTTGCCTCCTCCACCATCGACCAATCACAATTTGTGCATGTACGGGAGGTTCGGCTTCGCCGTGGCGACCGAGCGGAGTGGTGTTGGACCGTGTGCTTCCGTTGCGGGCACTGGGACAACAGACACAACACCACACATACCGTGCGCTTTTTCTTTTCAGGTTTGTGCGTGTGATCAGCGAACCTACGGCAGCCATCTCGTGTCAGCAAACTGTTTGCTGCATGTGTACGCAGAGCTGCCTTGAACGGTTACTAGTGGCTGAGGTGCCTTGAAGGTGTATGCTCGTTTTCTTTTCTTTTTTCTTCATAAAATTTCTATTTTATTCTAGTAAAAAAACTTTAATCTATTCATCATCAATTATGATAGTATACAAACGAATAACAAAAGTAATAAAAATTACATCCAGATTCATATAGACGAAGCCCTTCAACCGACAAGGGCTGGGATCCACTACGCCTCCATGATGCCAAGGCCACAAGAGACAAGGCACGCCGACGCCGGCGGGAGGTAGAAAAGTCCTAGCAAGAGACAAGGCACGCCGGCGCCGGCGGGAGGTAGAAAAGTCCTAGCAGCGGCTGGGTACGAGGCCCTTTTGCTGGGGGCTGGTACCCCGATAATCAAGAGAACATTGATTTGGGCAAGACAATCAAGAGAACATTGTATTCTCATTTCTTCAACTTAAAAGAAAAAAAAACAAAACCCTCACCTTCATCTCACAAAAAAGAAACTCTCTCTCCTCCACTTAGCAGATGACACATGGCCCTCACATCTATCTCCAAAAAAAAAGCCTCACTTTTATGTTCCAGGAAAAAAATGTTCTCACCGCAGCCAACCAGCAGGTGACATTTGGCATAGCTGGTTGCTCACCCTTTCATTAATGGTTTTAATTTAATGCTTGGTCGAAAGTTTTGAGGTGGTCGATATATACACTTTCTCGTGGACAGCTGACATCAGAGGGATTATTAGCAAATCAAGGAAGAGCACAGCCGCTTCTGGGACCACCACCGTAACCATCACCAAATCCAATGGCGGAGGCAGGATTGGGTCAAACCTCAACTGGCTTTCGCTGTAGCTACGGGGACAAGTGAAAGTGCAATTGTCACTCGGTTACGATTTTGGTGTTGATCACAATACGATTTGCGAGAGCTAATGTTGGTCGTCAAGTTTATCACAGGACATTGGTTTCTCTATTTGATTTACGGACCTCATCTTTTCAAAAAGGGAAAAAGATAGTGTTCTTCTTTGGTGGCTCGGAAAGTTTTTCGGTTAATTTTTTAGTCGTAGGAACATCCATACTATTAAGAACGGTTGCGGAGATTAGGGAGTTGAGGAGATCGGTAAATTCCACTCATCATATTTCTCCACTTGTTTCATGATTGTCGGAAGAGCTTTATTACCGAAGAAGCGACCCCCTCCAGAGGTCAGGGTGTCCGGACTCTTTTTGGTCTGGGTTGCCGGAGGCACCAGAGAATGGGCAATGGCCTCGGTCACGTCTGGGTGCCTGGGGTTGAGCATGTTCTCTCTAGATGGTTCAGGTACCCGAGGTCTTGGACCTCCTAGTGACCGGCCCATGCATGCTTGGCAACCGTGCTATCCGAGTGCCCCGGGATTTTGTCCCCCGGGTGCCCAGGGCAGGCCGCCACCCTCTGAACGGCCTGGGTGCCCGGAGTTGCGGCTGTGCAACGGTTATTTCTCCCCCGAGGGATATATATACCCCCTTCTTCTACCTCCTAACCTAAATCTTCTCAAAAATCTTTTCGCACCATTGCCGAAAAAAAAAGCTCGAGATCTCCATCCCCGTCGACCCAAACTCCCCAATACTTTGGGGATTGGAGGAGATTCACCCGATCTACATTCGCACCAATCTGATTCGTGTTCCCACGACTCGTTAATCTTCATCAACTTACTCTTAGGTGCTTGGGCACCCTAGACGAAAGAGGTCACCGCGAAGCCACATTCCATTGTGGTGGTGGTGGGATCCTCCAATTAAGTTGTGGAGAAAGCCCCAACTTTCTTTGTAAAGGTCCCAGTTGCCACCTTCAAGAGCATCGCTAGTGGATTCACGGCAACTTGCATTGTGCAAGGGCGTGACGAGAATAGGATGAGCCATAGTGGCTATTTGGGGAGCATCGTACTTCCACACCCCTCCAACAGAGATGTACCTCCCACGAAGGAGGGAAAAGACACCCCCGTCTTCACTTGCGGTTACTTCTTATCTTTGTGAAAACTCTTTATCTTCTTCTTGTTGTGTGTGTCACATAGGTTGTCCATCTAGTTGCATATCTAGACAACCAATTTTATTGTTGAACCTAAAATTTGTAAACAAAGTTAAAAAAAACTATTAGTCACCTATTCAAACCCCCTCTAGTCGACCAAACCAATCCTTTTAACATGGATATATACATAAAAGGTAAATCCAAATGCACATGTATGTATAAGGCAAGAATGTTTGGGAATAAATTTCTGTTGTGAAATAAATTAACCACTTTGTCAAAATATGAGATATTTCTAAAACAATATTTAATTAGGACTTACATGAAATAATTGAAATCACTTATGTGCACAAGTGTAATAGTTTTTTGAAACAACGAAATAATTAAAATCATTATTTGGAAAAAAATTGAATACACTCTTTTGAAATAAATGAAATAGTTCTTTGAAATACTGAACCATGTTTAAAAAAAGAAGTGAAATCACTATTTTTTAGATGATTGAAACCACTTTTATACCTTGAGTGGGAGGAATGGTGGTGTGTGTTATGACATGCGCGACATGTGACCTCCCTCCTCGATGGCATGCAGTGTCAGGGCAGAGCTAGCACAATGTAAGGGTATTTGACCCATATAAATAGGGATGAAAATGGACAAAGCGCGTTGTTACCACATTTGTTTTCATGTTTTTGCGAAAGCGGAAACAAATACAGAAACCCTGAAATGGACATGAAAACAGATAATACCCGAAACGAACATGGTGCATGAATATGGAGCGAACATGACAACTAAATGGGTTGTTGATCGAAACTTGAAAACTCTTTGAACCATAGAGAAAAACTCAAGCATACCAACAAATTTAATCAATTTTTAACATGGCTATAAAATGATATGATTAGGTTACTTGCTTAGCATATTATTGTAGTAGTGTTGAACAATTATCTGAGTCTAGTTGAGTACACGCATGGCACAAGAAGTTGAGTCTCACATAGGCCATTCCGCTCACTCCATCATTTTGCGTTGTTTGATGGTTGGACTACAAAATATCTATTAGTCCTTAGTACAGATGAAAATGTCATACTCACGTAGACGAAAAGTTCCGTTTTGATGTTTGTTGCCCGGAAAAACAGCAGTCCAATTTTGTATCCATTTCGGAGTAACAAATTCCGTTTTCGTTTCGGTTTTTTCCGTTTATGTTTTCGTATTCCCTGTATATTCCCTTTTTTCTCCAAAAAAGTGACTTTTTTAAAAAGAAAAGCGACTCGCGCCCTCCATGTTGTGCCTTCCTGGTAATTCCTATTTCACGCGTGTTGCATTTAATTGTCGGTATTTTGCGTAGGAGCCAGCTAGCGATTCCATTTATGGGCTGGCCCATTTATTCACCAATTTTTAGAAAGTGTTCTTTGAGCTGAACCATAAAGAAAAGCGATTCCATTTATAGGCCGAACCATAGAGAAAATTGAATCCATATTTTTAGAAGATGTTCGGACCCTGGTTTGTATCGGTTTTGAGAACCTTATAGAAGCTTTCGCTTTATTTTTCTTTGTGTTGTTTGCCTTTTGCATTTTTAGATTTGTGTTATTTTTTATTTGTTTCCTTTTCCCTTTACAAATTTTTTACCTAAATATTTAAAATTTTCACATTTCATAAAACGTTCCAATTTTTATGAAAATGTTCATAAAATTGGGAAAATGTTCAAAAATTCCAAAAGAATGTCAGAAAATGTTCATGTTTAATACAAATGTTTAAGTTTATAAAACAAATTAAAAAATTGTTCATGCTATTTATAGTTTTATTCACAAACATTTGGAAAAAAAGTTCATTTTTCTAAAAAAAATCTTATTTGTTTTCAAATAATGCTCTTACTTTTTTCCAAAAATATTCACTTTTTTAAAAATTGGTCGTGTTTTTAGAAAGTTTGTACATTTTTTTAAAAAAATCAGCTGAAAAGAAAACTCTCACTACAGTGCGCTGGCACACTTTAGTTCATCGCCGATGGGTCGCTCAAGTCTGGGGCACGCCTGTGCGAAGTACCGACTGTTTGACGCAACACGCGTCATATTGGAGGTTCCCAGAGGAGCACCTATAGGACGCTGGATACATAGTTTTGCCACTCCAGCGTCGCAGAGTCGTAGGTAGTGGTCGCCATAGCGAGTAAAACTAGCGATTTTTATCAGGAGTTATTTTCCAATAAACAGGGCAAACATTTATTTGAAAAAATAACAATTTCTAAAAGCAATTGAATGATTTTTTTATTTTTTAAACATTTTCTATATTTTTTGGAAAAATCTTCAAAAAATGACCATCTTTCAAATAAGGACATTTTCTAAAAATGCATGTGTTTTTGGAAATTTAAAAATAAAATATATAATAATAATAATACTTTTCTCATCTTTTTGTAAAAATCCTAATATTTTTTCATAAACAGGAACTTTTTTTGAACAAGTTAACATCTTTTTAGTTCCAGGAATTTCATTTTTTTGGAACATTCTTTAAAAACATGAACATTTTTTTATAAAATCCCAAACATTTTTTGAGAATGCAAGCATTTTTGGAAGTCCAAACATTTTCTTTAAATCTAGGAAAATTTCAAAAACATGTTTTTAAATATGTCAACTTTTAAATTTTACTATAACCGGGATTCTTTAAAGCATGTAGGGGGGAGGGTGGGGTGCGCCAAGCTGACAGCCGATATGGTGAGGTACACCTGGGCCATAACGCCGTCACACATCTCAGTCCAACTTCTCTCATTACGATCAGAGTAAGTTCCGAGCATTCTTCTTGCCAGGATTCATGCCGAAACTTTGTATAGACTAACATACGACAAGCTGAGCGCACTAAGAACAAGCCATTCTTCTCAAAGTTCTCAAAGTTCCATGAGCAAAAATCTTCCATTTTTCCTTGTGCACAGAGGAATCAAGAGAACTGAGTCGACATACGTAGCAATGAAATGACGTGTGGCCTTCTCTCCCAAGATGGCATGTCCGTAAGAATTAATTCGTTGACAAACTTGGGTGGGTTTTCAGCAATAGCAACAATTAATCTCATTTTGTCATCCCTAGGCAATCAACTGTTGTGGTTCGGTGGTTGCAGATCTTCGTAGCTTTTCCATCACAATTTCTTTGGATCAGGCCATGCCCATTTGGTGACCCGCGTTGGAGTTTGCCCTAAGGCTATATTTTTAGGGCTGAGCCCATAAGGCTAGTAGAGGAAATGTATCACCGGTGCACCGGACACGTAGTGCATTTTAAAATGTTTCAAAAAATAAAAATCTAGCAGTTTGACTCAACATCAAGGTATGTTGTCACAAAATTGCATGTCAAAATTTGAAACATTGCACGCGATGCAAAAATGAAAATTTTCACATCAATGTGATAATGGGCCAGATTTAAAGCCAACTTATGGTATGTATTATTCAGTGTAATTTTTTTTCTTTTTGTACCTCTAGCAATGTTTTAAATTTTGATTTGAAATTTTACGGCAACATAGACCGAAGTTGTGTGAATGTGCTAATATTTCTTTTTTAAAATCAAAAATTTGTAAATGCGCTACGATAGTACCACAAGCACCGGTGCGGCAGATACATCATCCCCGGCTACTAGAAGCCCATAATACACACGGCGGCTAAGCCCATCTCAGAGTCAAGACCTGCTGTCCGGTTGTCGGAACGCGCGGTTCCCCTTTCTCCTATGTCGTCGTCGGCGGCGATGGATCCCGGAGAGGCGTCGGCGGCGTAATGCGAGGCGGGCAGGCAGGTAATGCCGATTTCTGAACCAACCAACCCGTCCCCCCCCCCCACCCCTCCCCCTCCCTCTCAATCGAACTGTGTTCGGTGAGAGCTGCGCCGTGCAAATCCCCATCTATCCCGTGCTGCCTCTCGGTTTAGCTGCACCGCATTGCAAGCACTCTTCCATCGCCCGCAGCAGCGGCTGATTTTACATGGGAATCGGGCGCGAAAGTGCCTTTCAAGAATGAATTGATCAACATACATATTGCTTCATGCGGTCATTGGATCCTGAGATGTTTGGATTGCGCTTCCCGAAATTTCCGCACACATTTAACTATTGTTTACCACTCCATTGACATGATAAAAAAAGTTTGCAATGGAAGGGATGCACTTTCTGTCCTATCATACATTATGTTCTATCTAGTTGAATGTATATTCACAAGAGAAATGCTATTACATCACAACTAAACGCAAATGCACTTTAGATTCACAGACTCAACCCATTATGCTCTGTTGGCATTTCGCCGATGCACTGTGGTGCTGCTGGCATTGATCTTCAGTTTACATGACTCCATTTCCGGGACTTACTTGCAGTCGCCATGGTCCGCAGGATGTCCAGCGATCTCCAGTCGGCGTCGGAGGTGGCAGATGGCCGCCGGTTTCGCTCCAGGTTGCAGCACCTTAGCGCCAGACGCATGAGCCGCTCCGCCTGCACCTCTGGCCAGGTGCCGGCAGAGGCGTCCAGCAGGCCGTGCACGGCGTCCATCTTCATCGCCTCCTGCACCTGCTCGACGATGTTGAGGTCGAGCAGCCCCGTGAGGACCTGCAGGATCACCACGCCGAACGCGTAGACGTCCGACTCTGCAGTGAGCTCGCCTGTCGTGAAGAAGACGGGGTCCATGTACCCCATCGTGCCCATCGGGTTCGTTCGCCGGCAGATGGTGTCCTCCTCCAGCGGCTTCATCTGCACGACGCGCGCCGTCCCGAAGTCTCCTAGCCGGCTCACATTCCCGGCGTCGAGGAGGATGTTCGTCAGCTTCAGGTCCGCATGGATGATGGCGTTGGGCCGGCTGGAGTGTAGGTGCGCCAGCGCGGAACGCTGTTCGGCGAGGATCCTGATACGGTCCTTCCATGGAAGCCCCTTGGAGAGCCCGTCCATGAGTGTGCCGTTGGAGAGGTGCTCGTAGACGAGGCCGCATGATTCCGGGCACACGCCGAGCAGCTTCACGATGTGTGGGTGTTTGATTCTGCTCAGCACAACGACCTGGGGAATTCCAAACATGATCAACATTTCCTCCAGTTACTATATGTAATGCAGATTCTTCTCCAAGTAGTAAGGTATGTGAGCTTGTTACTCTGCCCATCTACTTATCTACTTTGTGGAGTTGTTTGAGATAAGCAAGGAGGAGGGGTGATTGTCCATCAATATGGTGTTAAATGTGTAAAAAAAGTTCTCTTAAAGAACTGCAGGAAAATAAGGGTCCTATCAAAATTATGCTACAGTTCAGATGGAAATACTTGCATCTTACTCTGTATGGAATGAGTGTTTGCTTCCTCTTGTAATTATTGTTAGGCTATGTTGTGTGCATGCTCAGACAGTTAAAAGGATGACTGGATAGAGTTCATTATATTACCTCCTGCTGATACTCTGGAAAACCTTGTCTACCATGGGGTTTACCATGGGGTCTCAGCAGCTTGATAGCCACTGGCACGCCACCTAGTTTCCCTTTGTACACTAGGCCATAGCCTCCTTCACCTATGAGGTTTCTTGAGTAGAAGTTATTGGTCGCTTTCCCAATATGCGACATGGAGTACTGCACAATATGTTCTGGGATTTGCAGCTCTGGGTATCTTTGTTTTGCTAACGTTTTCTCCTTCAACAGTACATTCTTTCTTCTTGGCGACAAGATGCTTTCTTCATGATTATGCCCCTCGTCTTGCAGCTCTTTCAATTTCCTTTGTAGTTTTTCCATTTCCTCCTGAAAAAAGCCAAACAGAGTGTATTGAAGTAGTTAAGGGATTCAACGCTGTACCGATGTTGTGTGACACACATTGTGTTCCATATGATTTCTGTCATATATTTTCTCGTGATGTCTCCAACCCATCTTTGTTACTATTATTTTTATTTTGAGTAAATTATCATCATCATAAGTTGGAACCTTCATCGAGCCATGTTTTAAACAAAATAGGCATTGACAAAGGTAGTATCGTGTGACATTTACCATCAATTTTTCAGACTCTTCACTAATATTTCTGGATCTCCGTATGTCATCACCAGAAATTTTGCCCACTTCCTCAGAAGCATCTATTTCCTCAATGCCTTGTTCAGCTTCCTGCACATCATACTGGAATGAAGCAATCACTTTATTTTATTAACACAAGCTGCACTTTCAGAAGTCATAAGTAACACCTGTTTTTTGACACATAGTTAATCAACATGCCTGTGAGGCAACGGTGGTAAATCTAAAATTGTCAAACATGCTTGAGCATGAAGTAAACTCAATCAAATGTAATTTTGTTTCTGTGTGTGTCGTCAAACTTAAAGAGTAGGCAGACATTTTAATGCACATGTTGTGGTAGTTGTCTTGAGAAAAAGGCAAGTTATACCTTTTCCAATTGTTCATCACCATCCATTGGAATCGCCCCATCCTCATCCACGACATCGTCTTCCTGAAACGATACATACTGGAATACACCATGGGGCATGTATCAAAACTCTGAACCATGGTCTTAAACTTGTGAACTAAAATTGTTATTGTTTGCATGTGTGTAATGCTTTGCTAAGAAGTCTGCTCACAAAATCACTTGGTGGTGTTGCATAGCCATCAGATTCGTCGCTCAGCTCATGCATAGATGGCAAAAACTCAGAGCTCCCTCTATATCCAGTGCCTCCAGTATGCTCCAGATGATCATTGCTGCACTTAAGAACGATCTCATCCATCAAGTAATTTCTAGATATGATTCATATATTACCGGAAGTGCAGTTATGGTCTTTGGAGAAACTATACCTAGTGGACATATATTTGCCATTAATCACCACCCAAACCTGAGAGCATTTACGAAGAACCGCTTTCTTTGACATGTTCCTGCATAACTTACTATATTGTTATGCTGTTTTATGGGCTAAGGCAATGTCCATTTGTACAGGTTACATTGAATAACATATACAAAGAGGCAATTGCTTCCTTATGCGTATTAGTTCATGCTATGATCTCACCTTGACCCGATGACAATTCTCTTGATTTTGAGCTTCTTTACGAGGTTTACAACACCAGTAAGAATGTCATCATGTGTAAGGTAATGTGCCCTAACCTGCAAGGACACAGGCCCGTTTAGGAAACATATTTTCTGTGAAATAGTTATGTTAGCGTTGTATTGATTTGATCCCTCTTCACATGGTTTGTTTGCTTAACTTTTATCATCAGATAAATAATTATTTAAATTATAGTGTTGTTACACTTAATTCATCATGATTGCGTACAAATATCACATGACTAGAATGCTTTTCGGATGAACTCTAATAAGCACCGTTGTGACCTTATTTATTTTAATCTGAATCTAAATTGTAGCATACCTCTCTTGTATCATCACATAGGCTTTTATATTGTGATAGCATCTTGACCATTGCCTCCGTTTCTCTACCTCTATGCATCTCCTTCTCCTTTTCATCTGCAAACTTGTATAGCAGCTTTCCACCCACTGCAGTTGTTGGTTAGAAACAATCAATTATTTATACAGCTAATAAAACACAAGGTTATACTTTATCCTGTTAATATTAAAAAAACTTACTGAAGGGCATCTAACCATTAGAGCTTTACAAAGCATGGAAAATATTTGGCTGAAAAAACTTACTGAAAGGCATCCACTTGGATGGCCAATGAACGTGGATAAGAACTATGGTAGCCCTTGGGAAATTTGCAGCAGCCCATAGTATGTTAGCTTTCTCCTTTCTGAAATTCTTCCCGATCGCGATATGAACCTCTTCTTCATCCATCTTTCTGACTCCCTACACAGACCCTGAGAAAACATGAATTGGCATCACATCTATATTCTGGTTTTGCTATCTGGCTCAGCAGAGCTGAAGACACACGACCTAAGACTACAAAAGGTGAAGATGTTTGAAAATGCTCTAAAAGTTTTGGGGAAGTACCTAAATGTGCTGGACCACTTTTCTTCAGCTCCGTGGCATCGATATGATTGTCATCCTAGTCCTTGTTCTGCCTTGGTCTTTCCCAGGTAGTGTCAGTTTTAGAAGGCCCAAATGGGAGAGTAGACTGGTGATGGTTTTAAAGAGTGGCCTTGGATTTGGTTATTGTCTGATTGTATCTAGCAGCAGTGAGCGCATCATCAAGTCAATGTCTGACTTCGGGTCCCAAGTGTTTCCCAATTAAAAAAAAATCCTGTTCCATTTAGGAAACATCGGTTAACCCTTGTAGTAGCCATTCCAGTTTACAGAAAAGGAAAACCAAACTGATAATAACTTTATTGTATTTTGGTGGCAGAAAATTGAGTCCTGCATACTTCAAAAGGCGTGGATAGACCAACTGGTTGGTTAAAGAGCAAGTAAAACATGTTGCATGAATGTTTGCTGGCGTGGAGATAATACCAATACATTCTATATTTTGTCATTGATTATTTAGAACTTAATTAATCGTCTTATTATCTTCTCTAGTCAGGGATTTTTCTATAAGAAATGATAGTTCATCAGCTTCCGCTCATTTTTTAGCAAGTATAACTGTGAGTTGTCTACAACACACGTAATCCTGATGGGAACCCTGGCATTTCCGCGAAGTTTCTACTACTTCCAAGTCGCTTCTAAACATGAATGTCCTCCATGACTGACTTTTGATGCTTAGCAATGAAGTTGTCCCGTTAGGTGGCGATCATTACAGGCCATCCCATCTCACTTGGCCGGCAGTTCCAAATAGATGGCTACTTTCACGATGCGAAAAAATTGTCCAGAATAGATCATATATAATTAGATACTTGGCACTTGGTAGCATTGAGGTACTCTCACATAATTCTTGCTGTCAAGCTGTCAATATGTTAATGCACATCAAGACATCTCCTGTTCTTTAGTAAAATGTGTTGAACAGCATATACCAGCATGATAACTAGAATATGCGAAGATTGGGGTTGCAGCTTGCATGCATTGGAGGCTCCATTTGACTCATTTGGAGGGAAGTGCTTGTCGAGACGAATTTGCTGAGCTATCTGCATAGGTAAGAAACTTTGGCAAATTTGCGCACACCACACATCTTTCAAGGATGGTTTTGTCCGTCTCAATGTATTTTTGGTATTAACAAGATGACAACAGA
Source organism: Aegilops umbellulata (assembly GCA_032464435.1). Lineage (NCBI taxonomy): Eukaryota > Viridiplantae > Streptophyta > Magnoliopsida > Poales > Poaceae > Aegilops > Aegilops umbellulata. The sequence continues at coordinate 448,410,935 of CP136058.1, read as the reverse complement.
CGCAGGCATACTGCTGAAGTTATTATTATCTCATTGCTACATCATTTACCTTCTGAGCAGTTATTGTTGATTGTTCCAGACATTCAGAATAGACAGGTTGGATGGGAATTAGACTTATGGAACATATAACACATATAAGATGACAACGTAAAATGAATGGTTGTAATTAGCGACATTTGAACTGATAGTTCCATTCAGATATTCTTCCGTACTTTCCATTCTATACCAGCATTCAGATGCTAGTACCCCAACACGCCGATTGTTGATCAAGCATAAAAAAAACATTGTGCAGTATCCATGTAGCATGTAACAGCAATATTATCACCAAGACAGTTTTGACTGTACAGATCCATGTACAAATACTGGCATGCCGCTGATGGAGCTCCAAGTCTATTACATTTTAGATACAAAATTTTGCTGAAAAGCAAAACAAAAATGATGCGTATATCTTTACTTATCCGTAAGGTATGCACCTGTTATTGTGCGTAAAGAAGTTAAGGACATGGTATTAGTTCATCTGTAAGTTTCATGATGATAAAAATAACATTTATTATGCATCTGTCTGCAGCCATTCTTGGATTGCAGAACGGAGGGCATGGTTTGGCAAAAGATCACGGTGGAGTAGCTCAAGATTTGTCATGGGTGATGTATGGTGGCCACTGTCAATCCACTCCCTTATAGCTTCGGCTTCGTAGGTAAAGCCATCTGCAGCAATTAGAGGCTCCCTCATGACATCCTGCACCGTAGAAATGCGAAGGTGAAACAACCTGAAATGACAAATGCTTTCTATGCAAGAAATCGACTGAGCTTGTCTAAGATTACTAAGAATGATAACTGGAAAGAACAATTCAGAGGGAATTTAAGGCTAATCAAACATGCTTAGTATATTTTAAAGAAATCCCTCCATGCTTTAAAATATTAAAATAGACAGTAGAAGAAAATGATATTCACCAAGCAAAATGTATGACTCACCTGTAGTATTGGACAGATGAAGTAGGGCGGCACACCACCAAGGTCTTCTGATACTGATTTGAATGACAAGGAACACAACATAATGGAAGCAGGCTTCAACATTGGTTCAAGTACAGTCCAAACCTCCTTTTGCAGGTCTGGACGGTTTTTTCTTCTGATCTCGCAACATTTCAGACCCACCCGAGCCAATTGCTCAGCCTGCATAGCTGGCCAGCCCCCAGCAGATGAATCCAATATTGCTCCCAAGCAACCCTTTTCCACAGCCCGTTGCACATCTCTCAACAGCCCGAATCCTGGTCTTCCAGTTAAGAGGCGCAGGAGCACGATTCCGAAAGAGTATACGTCAGATAGCGGTGTCAGATCACCAGTCATAACATATTCAGGATCAATGTACACAAAAGATCCCTTTGGGTGGGTATGCCTATATAGAGTGGTTGTGTCCCTGAACTCATCAGTGACCATTCGGCACACGCCAAAACCACTGAGCTTTGCTACATTATTTCCATCTAGAAGAATGTTAGATGCTTTCAGGTCACTGTGGACAATGCTATGGGGTTTATTCGAATGGAGGAAGATGAGTGCCGAGCAAACATGGGAAATGATGCGGGTGCGCAGCTGCCAACTAAGAGGTTTAGAATTGTCCTTGCAAGCCAGACGGTCATCCAAGCTTCCATTCGGCATGTATTCGTAGACAAGAGCTTGAGCATCCTTGCAAGCTCCAATAAGAGTGACCAGGTTTGGATGTCGCACCCTACTGAGTATCTCTATCTGCAAAGGAGACATCATGAACAACTTAACTGTCTGCAACACAGTAATTTATTTGAACCAGCAAAATACCAGTTTAGTTGAGATGAAAGAAAGCAAATAATTAACTTAAAGCAAGAATTCAACCTCTTGATTGAACTGCGACTGTGACTGTGACTCTGGCTGTGTGCTTTCGAGATTCAACTTCTTTATGGCTACATTTGTGTGCCGAAGAAATCCCTTGTACACGCTTCCATAAACACTTTCTCCAATCTTCAGTGAGTGGTCAAAGTTGTTGGTTGCATCCTTAATCTCTGAGCTGGACAACTCCGTGATGTGCATCGTCCCCTCCGCTGTTGCACTGGACTCTCCTTTCTTTGCATGTAGTGCTTCTACCTCTCTTACAGCCTTGTCGCGCTGCAACAGCAAATCCTTGATGATACGGTCAGAATGGGCAGTTCTTTTCTCCAGAGCCGATCTTTTCTTGCGTTCCTCTTGAAGCTTTGCACAAAGTCCATCAGTTGTTTCTGTGAGACTCTCAACTTCCTCCATTACTGTTGCCAACTTTTCCTCGATTTCATTCTTTTGCTTCACTTCTCCTAAGTACATATTCTCGGAGATTCGTGCCTGTTAGACAAGCTAAATGTGAGAAAGTATTTGTTTAAAAAATTAGCTGGCAGCTATCAGAACCATTGCTCCAAATTGTTTACAAATTTATTATTGACGGTAAAGTTTCTGAAAGTGCTTCACAAGCACAGTAGCAAGAGCTTCTTCCAAATAATGCTCTCACTGGCATATATCCATAAAATTGGAACAATGATCAACATCAGTATACTCGATAAGGACAGACCCAGTGCTAGAAGCTCCCACACCAGGTGGGGTCTGGGGAAGGATTGTAGGAGGCAAGCCTCACCCCTGCACAGTGCAATGCAGAGAGGCCGCATCGAACCCAGGACCTCTTGGGGCAAATGAGGAGTACTTCACTACTGTGCAAGGCCTATCCTTCTATCAGCATACTCGATATTACTGAAAAATGCAAATTAAGATACTCTTACTTTTTGGAAAGCCTCAAATAAATCCTGTTCTGCTTTCTCACGACCGTGCTTTTCTTCATAAGCTTGCTTTCTTACACTCTCCAACTCCCTGAGCATATGCTGGAATTTTATGTCAGCCTCATCAAATTCTTTGACAATTTCCTGGTTTAGATATGGTAAAAACTTCAGTCAAGATATTCTTGAATGTTTAACCATCTTCAATCTACTGCTGTTAAGACACAATGTGAGTTCTAGAAGTTGGAGTAAAATTAGATTTCAAGTACAAACTGGTGGCCTGCTAGATAAAATAGCATGCTGTACTGTTCATCTATTATCGTCATGGATTGTGTTAACCTTTCCATTATTGTCTGATCCGCACGGACTTGTCCTTTCCATCTGCAGCCTGGCGTGTGGTTTGTGTAGCCATGTGCTTGAAACACACCATGTCTCCGACAAGCTAGTCGACCTATCCACTGAAAACTGTTGAGCAGCAGACTCTTGCGTACCTTCCGGCATTGCTTCATGGCTAAGGGGCACGGCATTCCTAGTGTAGAGAAAGCAGAGAGGGAGGGAAAGAATGTCAAATGCAGGCTGGAGTTCAGCTACAATGTAATCAATCCTATGATCAAAAGTGAAGATCATCCGCAGTCGACCAAGCGAACCATACCTACGGTAAACGAGTGTTCCTTTGCAAATGTACCATATTTTGCAGGAAGGATCCACCTGCTGTTCCACAGCCCGCGCTTTCTTGGACTTGAGAGCTCTCATTTCCCTGAACTCTTGAACACGGAATCAGTTTTTTGTGTGTGGCAACACGGCATTCGCGATCAATCATGAAGTGTTTAATTAATTATGATGGTGATCATCCATACAAGTTCTGAAAGGATCAGTCAGAAGTTTGCCCACATACATACTTTGTGTAATGCTTATCAGCTGCTGCCCCCATGACAAGAGCAGTGACATGATGCATGGCGATGAGCTGCACCAGTCCCTCTGCTACATCCTCTGATTCCACCACCAGCTTCTCAGCTTGTACCTGCGCAGCATATACATATGTCAATGTTGACAATGTTTGAAGCTGATTGCATATGCTAGTTTTCTTGGCATTCTTGGAGCTGGCAATGGCATGCTTGAACTCAACCTTTTCCTGTGCACATAATAGCAGGTGTTGATCCAAAGTGTCACTGATTGTTTGTAGTTCCATCTTCTTGTATGCAATCAGCTCCTGCTCTTGCACCTGGCTAGCAGGGATCCTGGCACCCACTGTGAACAGCACTGGACACATAAGTTTTTGCATCCGCAGTTTGCCACTCGCTGCTTTGCGAAATTAATATAGAGCGTATTTTGATTTGTTAAGAGAAGACTTTGATTGATAATCAATCGCCTATGTCAATATTTACCGTAGCGAGTTATAACTATTGATTTACAGAAAGAAATGGATGCCCGGTTGATTTTGTTGCACAAAGGGAACCTTTATTTTTGACGGTAGAGATAGTACTAGTGGTGGTTCCAGTAAAAAGTGGGGAAAAGAGAATAGACTCCAGGGGAGACGCACACACATACTGATGGGGATGAGCTTGGGTTGGGGGTAGACATGGAGCAGCACCAAGGAGACGGCGCTGGATTCTCTGGGGAACTTGTGCAGCGCCCACAGCACCATCGCCTTGGAGTCGGACCCGGCCCCCACCGCCACGTACACCTTCTTCATCTTCTCGCCAGACTCGGAGGAGGACTGCTCCGGCTCCGGCGAGTCGCAGGCCGCGTCCATGGCAGATAGATAGATAGATAGCTGGTCTCTCGTTTCTCTCTTGGCTTTCTCAGCCAGGCCAGCTTTGGACTTGTCCCCCGCGCTTGGCTCCTCTGCATTTTTATACTTGCTGCTTCCATCCACACCATTCTATACTAGTAATTCTCTCATCTTTCTCCGACTCATTCCATGCTAATTGTGCATAGTGTATGTACTAGGCCAGTAGCTGTACAGAGCCACACCTGCTGCCAGGCCAGGCCGGCTTGACTTGTTGTTCCTTGTTTAATCTGTTTTCTAGTTTTGTATCGTATTGGTTGCTCCTTGTTCAATCTGTTTTGTAGTTTTGTATTGACGTGACTGATGGTGATTTATTTGTGCAGAGCAAGGAATTGCCCAATAGTGCCACTGCAATTTCCATGGCATGGCATGGCAGGAGCTAGCTGTGCTGTGCTGTGCTTGCCTTTCACTTCCCTCCTCTGTAAGTCTTCTCTGCTCCTCTCCTCTGGTTTCGTGGTCAGCTTCTGGTTGCGCACCACCTGTTTGCTCAAACGCCCAGCCCATGTTCTCGCTCAATTCAAGGAAGATAAATAGTTATCTCATGCAAGTGCCTAATCTTGTGTTGTAATCCGTTTGCTTGGCGATGCTACCTTTCTTTGCTATCCTTCTATGAAAATGATAAGCGTTTACTTTGAAAGTTAGCGCTAGTCGATTGGGGCTAAATTGTAGGTGAGTAAGAGCAGCTAAATGACTTTGCCTACGCAGTTTCCGCTGACCTGGCACAAGTAGTACAGATAATAATGTACTCCCTCCGTAAACTAATATAAGAGTGTTTAGAATACTAAAATAGTGATCTAAATGCTCTTATATTAGTTTACAGAGGGAGTACCTATTATCTCCTGAAAAATGGCAGCTTACCTTGAATTATCAACTCATGCCTGTATATGCAGTAAGAATGGAACGTGCATAGCTAATTTATGGGTAATCACATTATTATAAGCCGTCTGTGCTCTGATTTATCTGATTGCTCATTTACTGTAAATTATTTTGGGACCATGCTGATTTGATTTAAGTCCCAACTTTGCATAACTGAGAGGGAATTAAAATGGTCATACGCATGGCACATCACTTTTCAATGAGCCTAAAAATAGCTACTCTCTCCTGGAGAGTTACATGCCATGTCAGTTCATCCCAAACACATGAGACCGAAAACATGTACATCACTTCTCGGCCTTGGGCCCAAACATTGAGAAAGCGCTAACTGCTAAAGTGGGGGAAAAGAAATTCTCTACACAGACTATACACACTTGCAAACCATGGAAGGTTAAAAAATCACGGTTGCTGTTGCATTTGCCATTCTTGAATAGCAAAACGAAGGGCATTGTTCGGCATTAACTCATAGTGTGTAAAGCTGAGGTAGGTCATGGGGGACATTTTATGCCCCCTTTGAAGCCAGTCCTTGATGGCCTCACCTTCATATGTGAATCCATCGGCAGCAATGTGTGGATCCCTCATGATCTCCTGAAAATGTTACAAAGATGCAAGATTAGCAACTAAAGGTGACAATGCTGACCACCTTACTTCAAAGCAAATAAAACATCATTACATCATAGTTGATATTAACTACTGTAACGATTGAATTGTAAACATAAGAAAGCTGTTAACTGACCTGTGTCATTGGACAGATGAAAAACGTTGGTGGCTTGGATTTTTCGTCTGGACAGTTCATCATAGCTTGTAGGATACCCCATGCTTCATTTGCAAGATTAGGCCGCTCCTTCCGTTCATACCGGCAACATCTGAGTGCTAATCTTGCCAACTCTTCAGTGTATTCAGTTGGCCATTCCCCTGCAGAAGTATCAATTATATCTTGCAACATGTCATTGCTCAAGGCTGCCTCCACCTCATTCGGAAGGCCTAGGGGGTTCTTGCCAGTCAGCAACCGCATCAGAACTACACCAAAGGAGTAGACATCATACTGAGCTGTGATCTCCCCTGAGGCGATGTATCCCGGATCCATGTATCCCATTGTGCCTTTAATTTGGTTTGTTCGGTGGTAAGGGGTGACGGTGGTGTTTGTTAGATCCAAGGGGCGAGAGATTCCAAAGTCTGCCAGTTTGCAAACAAAGCTATTGTCAAGAAGGACATTGTCAGGTTTCAGATCGCCATGGGCAATGCCTTTTGGTTTGTTGGAGTGGAGAAAGATAAGTCCTGTGCAGATGTCGGCAGCGATTCTGATGCGCATTCGCCATGAGAGCGGCTCCCTTTGGTTCTCGCACTGCAGCCAATCCTCTAGGCTTCCGTTCGACAAGTATTCGAAGACCAATGCTTTGGCCTCCCTGCACACTCCTATCAGAGTGACAAGGTTTGGATGCCTCATCCTAGAAAGTGTTTCTACCTGTAATATATTGGAAAATTACATATTTAGATGCACCATTTTACCTGTTTTACTTATTCTCATCTGACAACGCGTTTTACTCTTAATGTTGAAAATTACCTCGTCATTGAACTCTTTATCTCCTGTTGTGCCTTCACGGTTGAATTTCTTTATGGCTACAGTAGTATGACGGAGAAATCCCTTGTAGACGGTTCCACACCCACCACTGCCAATCTTTTTGGAGTCATCAAAGTTGTCCGTTGCCTCTTCTATCTCTGTGTAGCTGAATTCTGTTACGGCAACAGCACTAGTAGAGCCAAATACACTGTTACCATTTGTTTGGCGTATTTCTTCAGCTTCTTTAACAGCATGGTCTTTCTCACGCTGCAGCTCTGCTTGCAACTGTTGGAGCTCTTCCATTAGGGCATTTGTCTGGAGAAGCTTGCTCTCCAATTCTGCTCTTTGCTCATTTGCCTTCTGCAGCTCGTTGCATACATGGAAGTGCTCTTTTTCAAGGTCAGCCTTTTCTCTTGTTAGCCTTTCCTCTACCTCCTTTTTTTCTTTGCAGAGTGAACTCTCCCGTGCTTTGAACTGCAAGAAAACAGTTCGCTTACTTAAGAGATACATGTAATATAAATTCCATGTATTCAGAGAAGAAAGGTTGGGAAAATACAATAGATTAAACAACAATAGTGGGTAACTAAAGGTATCTGTCAATAACAAATAACATACCATCATAGAAGATTCAAACAAGTTCTTCTCGGCTTTCTGCCGGCCCTCAGATGCTTCCTTTTTCGAGCGCTCTAGCTGATTGCGGACTCGGTGCAGTTGCTCAAACATTTCACGTATTTCCACCTGTAAAACATTATGTTTGCCTTGAATTCAGTAAGCATGACAACTTTATCTAATAAGTATTACAACTGAGACCTTGGTTGATCAACCAAAATTTAGATGATAGAGCAATAGCAGTAAGATTTTATTTAACACAGTGGAGTTTTTCCATAGTGCCAGTGGCAAACAGTAGAGACACTACTGGTTGAGAGTTACTACAGCCATGAAGATGTTCTATTGTCAACCATTTCCCTCTTTAAACGTAGTTCTAACATTACATAGTACTTGGTTTATGTTTAATAAGTTTGTTTGTTTAAATAATGGAGGGATAGTTCTCCGGGCCTCTGCACCCATAGGGTACACACAGCGTAAAATTACTGTAATTAAAAAAAAGGTGTGGCTATGCTTAGAGAACTCAGCTCAGTCCAATATAGCTTACTGTAGAGTGCTGATGTTCTTCAGAGCTTGCAACTGAAACAGGCACTGGTGAACCATCCATACTGTCTAAATCCCTCTGACCCAATGAGGACCCACCAGTGCTTTGCTGGCTGGAACTCGGAGAGGAACCTGTTGGTGTCATATCAATCGACTGCCGCCTTACAGGTGACATGATTTCTACACTGCCCGCTATCGATCCAGACAAGGAATAACTAACTGAGTTGGACCGCCGTGGCAGGGGCTGTTGATCTGTAGAGCTTAAAAGACTATCAATTGACTGCCGCCTTGCAGCTGACATGTTTTCTACACTGTCTGCTATCAATCCAGACAAGGGATAACTGACTGAGTTGGACCGTCGTGGAAGGGGTTGTTGGCCTGCAGAGCCTGAAAGACCTGGATGCCCTGGTGGCAGTGATAGGGATCTTGGAGTTAACTCAGGTTGATCTGAGATAGTGCTTGCGCAGCTACTTCGGGGTGACTCTGCTTTTGCAGAAAGCTGAGTGGCCTCCCTGAAAAATGATAAGAAACATGGCACCATTTTATTTGTCAGGCTAGATATAATTTTGAGTAGTGCTCGAGCTGAAATTTGCAAATTCTGTGTAGTATTTGCTTTATGTTGACTTAGGGATGCATGACACTCATACCTAGAGCAAGCAAGAGTCTCTTTGCAAATATAGAAGATCTGGCAGTATGGTTTGGCCTGTGCATGCACACCAGCTGCAACTTTTGATTTTGGTACTTTCCTCTTCCTGTTCATGAAAGATTCATAATCAACATAAACAACTTGGATTATTTCTAGTTTAGACTTTAGACGCAGGGAGAGATGATAATTAGTAAAGCTGTAGTTATTTGTTACTGGGAGTTTTAAGCGAAGTATTGACTAAATGGTTCTGCCGCCTTCCTCACTGCCACTTGTTAGAACAGCAGCCCATAAAATAGAAATATGAAATTTACGTATATATAGGAGTCAAGCATCTAATTACATTACTCATGGTGCTTTGCTCTATGAAAATAGTGCAGTTGGAAATAATTGCAGTGTATTTTTTCATGAATCCTCATTACAAAGTTGGAATATTGCATCTGGACGTACGCTGAGAAGGAAGATGTTCCCATAACAAGCTTTGTAATGCGATTCTGATCAATGAGCTCAATAATCCCATTTGCAGGACTGTTCTTCTCGATCACCAGCGTTTCAGCTTGCATCTGTAAATTTGTTACTTTTTATTTTGTACAGATGACATATGCCGAGAAATTGTAAGTGAATATGATTTCTGAATCCACCTTTCCTGAATTAGTTTTAACTGACCTTGAAAGAAACTCTGCAGAAATTGAGGTACTGGTTTAAAAGTGTGTTCATCTCCTCCTTCTCAATCTTTCTGTATGCTTTGAGCTCCTTTTCTTCGACCTGGCTTGCTGGAACCTTGCATAATCCTGCGCCGGCAACATTAGAGTCGAATCAGCATATATAGGTTACTGAACAAGTATTTGCAATGCCTACTGAAAACAGGGGAGTGCTTTCTGAAACTGTCTGACAGCAACATCGAACAACAGAAGACTACTGCTTGCTGCTAATTTCGTTTGTATCATTTCAGCAGATTCTCTTGTGAAACAGGGGATGGAAAAGAAAATGGAGATGGGGATCAAATCCACTAAGATCAAGGTTTGTTTTTCCCCGCAAAATATTACTTCTGAAACGACTGAAGTGCTGACAGAAATAACAAGAAAATCAGACCACTAGCCACGATCCTTTCTTCTCCATGGTCAAGTTGATGCAGATGAGATGAAGAAAGTCATACTGAAGCGAAGCCGGTCCCTTTTACCTATCATGATTCTGTCGGCAGGCTGGTGGACGTGCAGCAGGATAAGCTTGGGATCACCGGCGAGGAGGTTCTTAGCTGCCCAGACGAGGTTGGACCTGCTGTCCTTGATGTCCTTCCCGACGGCGACATACAGCTTCCCTCCGCCGTCATCATCATAAGCATCATGCAAGATGGTGGCCTCTTCGTCGATCTCTCTGAGGCTGGCGCTCCTGTTAGCCCCGCTGGCACTGGACGACGACGACCGCCCGCTCCCTCCACGCGTGAACATCCTCTCCGCCACCTCGGGCTGCGGCGACCGAGGGGAGAAGGCCGGCAATGGCGACGATGACGGCGAAGGGAGGGAAGCGCGGGCTCTGCTGACCATGGCCATGTGGAACCACCAACAGTTAGCTACCACCAGAGAAGAACCAGCTAGCAACCTCTCAGAGTGCAGAGAAGAGAAGTGAAAAAGTGCATATGCTATCTAGCTACCACCAGAGAAAGCGGCAACCAATCTCCCAAGAGAAGAGAAAACAAAAGTGAAAAAGTGCATACCCTTGGCCTTAGAGTTTGTTGTTGTTGTTGGCAGCCAAGGCGACAAGGCGGATAGGAGCAAGGAGGAGCAAACAAATGGCTGCTTTCCCTTGCTCTCTCAGCCCGGGGGTCAATTTTTCTATGGATGTGATGCAGAAACAAACAAGAAGTTGGTCCCAGAGCTTCGAGGTCGTTCTCCAACCGGGGAATTCAGTCGACGTCCATCGTAGATGTCATTCAGAATTTTCGGCGGAGAAGATAGTATCATCCCTTCAACGTGAGGCCGGAGATCGGCGACAGCTGCTTCTGAGAAGCTTCCTGGCCTGCTTAGCCACGGGCCATCTCTTTCAGTAGCTCTGGTACCTCCTTCAGTCAACAGAGAGCAATTAATGGCAGGGAATGCATGGCAGGCTTGCTCTTGCACAGCTGGCCAGCTGGAATATGCCAACGGTATCTTTGTGCCCGGTCAACGGTCAACGTACCGGCTCCTCATCTTTGACATAATGATCCCAGCCAATGATCTCAAGACTTTGCTGGGCGCGACGAGGTCAACGTTTCCGATCGGTCAGCTCAGCTGTAACCTTAACTGCTGCTAACCAGAAATGCAATGCAATGCAATGACCTTGGGCCTGACTAGCAGCAAGCAATAATGTTGCTGAACTGATTACATAATGTGTTCTTCAGATGGTGGACGGAATGGAATCGGGATCGGAAGCATATCCGGTGAGTGATGCTTCCCTGTTTGGTAATTAACTTAATTAACTTCTATAACTATGCTGTCAGCATAGGTTAGGGTATACATTGGAACCGAAGCACTCTGTTTTAAATTCGGCGCCGCTTGGCATCTTCTTGTTTGTTTAGTTGCATGCGGTCACCCGACCCGGGCCGAGGTTTGTTACATAACATAATCGATATAAGTTCAATCATGCATGATGCAGCTGCGTGTTGTTGTTATCTCTTGCAGTCAACACGGGGCGATTAACTACTGGCGAGAAATTCATGGTTAGCTCTTGCACAGCTAGCTAGATGGAGACTTGGAATGAATGTACTGTCTGTACCTTGCTGCATGTTGGTCATGGTCCTTGGCTTTCAGATGGATGGGGTGACCCAAGACTGAACTTTGAGGACTTGCTGACCCAGACCAGGTCACACACACACCCTGCTGCAAGCCATTATTTTTTCTGGAAGATCTGGCATGCTGCTGGCATTCATTGATTATGAGAGAGCGGAAAACAAGGTTTGATCAAGCGATCATATGGATGAAGAGAAACAGAAAATAGAACAAGCCCTAGGGGCAATACCAAAGGGGTGCTCGAAACATTTTGTCCCTGCCAGGCGCCAAAACCCTAAATTTGCTCGAATTTTGCTGACGACTTCAGCAGGACAGGCGATTTTCCCCCTGAAAGTGCAGCTGTTCCTTTCCTGCCATATTTCCCAAGTGATTAGGATGATAATTGATTTTATGGCTTTTCTCTCCTGGCCTGGGGCTGCCTGACGAATTATGCCTTGAATCATAGTTGTTGTACTGTCAGCATTGTCCCAGTTGGTCGGGTTCAGCGCTCTGCTTCCCTGCCATGTCGCAGCCTCCTTCCAAATTTCCAAAGACGCTCCCATAGCAAGTGATAGGCTGCAAGCCATTATTAACCTTAACTATTGGTTCTAATCAGGACTGCACCGCAACGACTTGAGATGTACGTGTGTACTTAGCAAATAAGTGAATTGTTTGATTGCATATCTTGGTCAGATGTTGGAGACGAAAAAAATATGACGCGTCTCTTTTTAATTTACTAGTAAAAGAGCCCGTGCGTTGCAACGGGAGAAAAAACACAACACATACTCTTAACCGAAAAACCATCACTCAAGACCACAATAGGTCCATCTCCTTTATTTTAGCGACGCATCATATTTGTGTTGCTGCTTATCCTTCTTCTCACCCTCGCCGGTGATGGTCTTAGTGTTCACACAAACCAAAACGTGTTTGAATGTGGTTAATCCTTCCTTCGGAAATGGTAAGATCTTTGGCGCAAGAAGAAGGGGCGACCCATATCATCTTGATTTGATTCTGCTTCCCCTCTTTTTTTTAAGAATACCGAGTCGGGTTCTTCTCCTACCAGTATCGAATAGAACATGCTGAACAAGATCTTCTTCATGGAAACCTGCTCGATTTAGATCGGGAAAATCGTACAGATTTTATGAAACCATGTGCGATGGCTCGAATCCATAGTCAATCCTACTTTTGATAGGACCAGTTGACAATTGAATCCAATTTTTCCCATTATTTGACTATCCATAAAGACGTCTCTCTCTCTCTCCTCCCTCTCCCCCCCCTCTCCTCTCGCTTTCTCTCACACTCGCGATGCGAAATCTGTTGTTTTCCCCTGTGATGTATTCAGAGGTATGCATGTGTAGTTCTCGATGTTTTCTTTTCCCTATATGACTATAGTGAGTGTTTATTTGCAACCCGGATCGCCGCCTGTACGAAAGAAAAATGGATCGTGCGCTATAGTTATAAGTTTGCTTCCAAAACAATATCTAAAAAATATTTAACAGGTAAAATTAACATCATATTCAGATTTCACACATTTTTCTAATCAAATTTCATCTATAACATGTTAAAATCGGAGTTACGGTTTAAAAGATACGTATAATTTAGAAAACCATTTGATTGACTTAAATATCTTCCAAAATAATATTTATTAATACTTAACAGGTTAAAATAATCTTATATTCATATTCTACATATTTTTCTAATCAAATTTCATATATAACATGTTTAAATCGGAGTTACGGTTTAAAAGATATGGATGGTTTAGAAAAGCATTTTTTTGACTTAAATATGATCCGCGGATGGAATACCTAAAACGTCAGTTTTTTTTAAAAAACTGTAAAATAACGGTTCGGAGTGACTTAAATCCGAACTGCGGGTTGATTTCATGAAAACACAGGGGCTTTTTTGCAAAACGGTGCGACGGACGGGCAGAAACCCTACGTGCTTTATTATTAGTAGAGATTAATCGTATTGATGCAAGCACAAGCACATTTCTCTTCTCTACCTGCACAAAAATGTTTTGCTTCTGTTTGCAATGCATGGTGTGGCAAATACTTTTTTGCGAATGGCAGGCAACGGCCATTCTCAGCTGAAATTCCAGCTACGTTGGAGCATTTCTGTATATTTTCATTCCTTCTTATTCTGTTACAAAACGAGAAGAGCCACCAATGGGCCGAGAAACACGCCCACAACGAACCTTGGCGGTCGTGCCATCCCACGATCCAGTACGTGCGGACATGGACTAAATCTAATCAGAAAACTACTCCCTCCTTCACACAATATAAGATCGTTTTTCAAAAAAGGAAAGATAATCTTATATTATGGGATGGAAGAAGTAGCTAACAAACTTATCTACTCAGCTGGAAAAAAAGAGCCGTTATACTCAGCTAATGGAAAGAGCTGCCGTGAAATTGGCTGTGGCAGCGAAAATGCTCTGTCATGGCAACGAAACGGAGCAGTACAAGTTTAAGTCATCATTCACTCCGTGAACGTTGTGCGCCCCGTTGATCTCGATCATCCCAAATCTTTGCTCGTTGTTCCAGAAGTTTGAAATGCCTGAGCACCTTGGTGAGCATGTCGGCGAGCTGCTCCTTCGATCTGGATCTTCCCGTTCTCCACGCACTCCCAAATAAAATGGTAGCGAATCTTGATGTGTTTGCTTTGGTCATGAAAAACAGGGTTCTTACTAAGGGATATAGCAGACTTGTTGTCGACGTGGAGCACCCCCGCCTTCTGTTCTTCATCTTTGATTTCCCGGAGTAGCCGTGCGAGCCAAATTCCTTGTCACGCCGTCGTGGTTACCGACATGTACTCTCATTCGCAAGACGAGAGGGCCACCACTCTGTTTCCGTGATTGTTAGCTAACCAAGTTGTTGCTAAGGGAGAACATGATCCCGGTGGTGCTTCTCCTGTTGTCAACGTCGCCTCCGAGATCATTGTCGCTGTAGCGGATCAGAGGCGCACCGTGTTGACCATGGGAGCTGTGCACTACCCAGTGCAAAGTTCCTGCCATGTAGCACGCGATATGCTTCACCGCCGCCATGTGCCTGGTCGTGGGCTCCTGCATGAACCTTGACACGTAACCAACGGAGAAGGAGAGATCCGGTACTTCATGGTGTTCACCGGCTGTGCTGAGCTCACCCCGCTCAGCTTGAAGCGCGGTTCCATGGGAACATAGCATGGGTTGCAGCCCACCATGCCTCCCTTGTCGAGGATCTTGGCTGCATACCCAACTTGTCACAGGTGTATGTTGTCGTCGTGCTGCCGCACCTCGATCCCCGAGTAGTATTGGAGCTGCCCGAGACTGCTCATCTCGAACAGTGCCTGCATCTCATCCTTGAAGCGCGCAGCCTCTTCCTTGTTATAGCCCGTTATGATCAGATCGTCGACGTAGATGTCAACCAGTAGCTGAGACAATGTCGTGCCTATGGCGTACATCGCGTTCTCGGATGGGCACCTTCTTAACCTAAGCGTTGACAAGCACGCATCGAGCTTGTGTTCCAGGCACGTGGGGCCTGCTTTAGACTGTAGAGCGCTTTGTCCAGCTTGAGTACCTTGTCAGCCTCGTCGGTGGTGATGAAACCAGGTGGTTGCTCCGCGTAAACCTCCTCTTCAAGCTCATCATTGAGGAAGGTAGACTTCACATCCATGTGGTGCACTGTCCAGCCTGCACGCGCCGTGAGAGCAAGGAGAAGTTGGACGGACTCAAAAGTCTTGCCATCAGGGCAAAAACCTCATCGTAGTCGACACTGTACTTCTGGACATATCCCTTTAAGACTAGCCTCGCCTTGTACTTCACCAAAAGGCACCGCCAGTGTCCTTCTTGACCTTGTAAACCCACTTCACACCTATTGAGCGGTGACCAGGAGGCAGGTCCACAAGGCGCCACATGTTGTTGCCTTCAATGGAGCTCATCTCCTCCATCATGGCATGCACGCGCCGTGAGAGGAAGGAGAAGCTGGACGGACTCAAGTCTTGCCATTGGGGCAAAAACCTCACCGTAGTCGACACCGTACTTCTGGACATATCCCTTTGAGACTAGCCTCGCCTTGTACTTCACCAAAAGGCACTGCCAGCATCCTTCCTGACCTTGTAAACCCACTTCACAGCTATTGAGCGGTGACCAGGAGGCAAGTCCACAAGGCGCCACATGTTGTTGCCTTCAATGGAGCTCATCTCCTCCATCATGGCACGCCGCCAGCATTCGTCCTGCTCAGCTCTGAGAATGAACCGGCTTCTTCACCCAGAGCAAGGTGGAGCTTGTAGGCGAGGTCGTCACCAACGTTGTCGGCATTGTCAAACTCCTCCGGTGTGGGTGGCGGTGCAACACGTCCCAGCTGCTTCTCCGGCGTGTCCATCTACCGCCGGTTGGGGAGGAAGATGCCATCCTTGCTGCGCGTAGTCATCGTGTGCATCGGCGCGAGCACTCTGGTCATCGTCGGTGCTGCTACGGAGGGTGCCTTTTCCGCTGCCATGGCAACCGATTTTGCTACGATGACAACGCTTGAGACCGAGGGTGAATTGGCTGCCATGGATGCCGTGGTGACTTTTTCAACTGCCGTCGCCCCGCTATTGTTGCCTGGTTCTCCATCAGGATTCGTTGCCATGGCAGCCATTTTGGCTGTCGTGGCAGGCTTTCGAGCGCTGCCCGTTGCCCATTGGTGAGTCGTGACAGAGAGCTCGATGTAGGGGATGATCCACCGGTGAGAATGGAAATAGGATCGATTGTGAAGCTCATACTTGCCAACGTGGCTCCTTCCTTTGCCCAAGCCCACTCCCGTGCCTTGTCAAACACGACGCCACGGGAAACATGGACACACTTGTCAGTGGTATCAAACAGCCGGTATGCCTTACTCCCTGGTTTATACCCAAACAAAACCATGGGACACTAGTAGAAAAAGGGTCAAACGTGAAGCACATTAGTGCCGGTTTGTATTTGAGCCGGCACTAATGTATACATTAGTGCCGGTTCCAACGGCTAGCCGGGCCGCTTTCATTAGTACCGGTTCATGGCGAACCTTTAGCACCGGTTCGTGCCACGAACCGGTACTAATGAAAGTGGTGGCAGGATGTAGTCAGAGTGGGGCCCCTCCAGCCCATTTAGTGCCGGTTCTTGGCACGAACCGGTACTAAAGATCGTCCTACATAAACCCTTCGTCCACCCGAGCTCGCTCTGTTCTTCCCCTTTCCCCTTTCCTCTCTGTTCTTCCCCTCTTCCTCTCGAGCTCATCACACATTTTGCCCAAATTTTGTCAAGATTTGAAGGCCCCCATCCATTGAAATGATCACAAAGGTTAGCAACTTTGTCCTTTCATCTCTCATTGCTAGATTTACTCTTGCAATGCTTTATATAGTGATTAATTTGTGAGTTTAGTAATTTGGGAGGATATATATATATATATATATATATATGTGTGTGTGTGTGTGTGTGTGTGTGTGTGTGTGTGTGCTAGTATTTGATTTATATGCAATTTGAGGTCAAAAATAACACTTAGTTTGCATATGTAGGTGTGGTTTACTTAGCGCCTTCTAAATCTCCGTCGTAACCACCGTCGATCGCCCGCACCGTCCCGTCGCCGGCACCACCTTGTGGTGAGCCTCTTTGTTCATGAAATTTTATATAAAAATTGATGTTTGTGTGATTTGGATATATAACTAGTGACTCGTATAATTATCTTACCCGTACGTTGTTTGTTATACATATAGTGCCATGGTTTTGATATCCGTCCCCGTCGGCCCTCGTCCTTGTTATGATTCGGATGTGGTATATATATTCTCTTTTAAAACTAGTTGCATTTCGTGTTTATGACAAATTATGCCCATCAAGTTGACATAGAAATTTTTTCTAGGAGGTATGTGAACCGGAAATTCCAACCGACCCTATTGTCGAGAGGTTAAATTTAGTTGAAAGAGAAAACGAGTACTTGAAAAAAAATTGAAAAGAATTGAGGGGGAGAAGATGGAATTGGAGTTGCATGTTGCCGATGTCGTCGATGAGCACAAGATCAAGATGGAGAAAATGCGCTTGAAGATTAGAAAGATTAGAAAATATGCCATCAATAGTGAGGCTTGGTATCATTATGCTGTTGGATCCATTGTTACCTTAGTTGCGATCTTGATCGCATTTGTTGTTGCATTTAAATGCTTTAGCTAGAGAGTTATTTGTTTGTTGCATTTAAGTGTTGTATGAACTTTATGTATGAACTTGTATTAATTTGGTCTATTCGGTGTTGTGTAATGAAGATGAGCCGGCAATGGATGTACGATGACCGATGCTCTCCCGAGTTCATTAATGGCGTGCAAAATTTTCTGCTTGCGGCTGAGGCAAACAAGCGGGCGGATGGTTTTATGCCTTGTCCATGTGCTGTCTGTAAGAATGGTCAAAATTACTCTAAGTCAAGAACCATTCACTTCCACCTGTTTAAGTCCGGTTTCGTGCCCCACTATAATGTTTGGACCAAGCACGGAGAAAGAGGGGTTATGATGGAAGACAATGAAGAAGAAGAGGACGACGACAACCATCCTGGCCATGGGTTCCCTGAATACGATGATACAACAATGGGGGAAGAAGCTGAGCCGGTAATGCGGGAAGAAGCTGAGCCGGCAATGCGGGAAGAAGCTGAAGAAGAGGCATCAGATGAGCCCGTTGATGATCTAGGTCGGGCCATTGCCGATGCAAAGAGAAACTGCGCAAGTGATTTGGAGAAGAAGAAGTTGCAGCGCATGTTAGAGGATCACAAAAAATTGTTGTACCCAAATTGCGTAGGTGACAAGAAAAAGCTGGGCACAACACTGGAATTGCCGCAATGGAAGGCAGAGAATGGTGTATCTGACAAGGGATTTGGAAAGTTGCTGGTAATGATAAAGGATATGCTTCCAAAGGACAAAGAATTGCCCGAGTGTACATACGAAGCAGAGAAGGCTGTCTGCCCTCTAGGGTTAGAGGTGCAGAAGATACATGCGGTGAGTACGAGGATTTGAACGCTTGCCCGGTATGTGGTGCATTGCGCTATAAGATCAGCCGCGATGACCCTGGTGATGTCGAGGGCCAGCGCCCCAGGAAGAAGATTCCTGCCAAGGTGATGTGGTATGCTCCTATAATACCACGGGTGAAACGTTTGTTCCAAAACAAAGAGCATGCCAAGGCGATGCGATGGCACAGAGAAGACCGTAAGAAAGACGGAAAGTTGAGAGTACCCACTGACGGGTCGCAGTGGAGAAAAATCGAAAGAAAGTACGGGAAGGAGTTTGCAGATGACGCAAGGAGCGTATGGTTTGGTCTAAGCGCAGATGGCATTAATCCTTTTGGGGAGCAGAGCAGCAACCATAGCACCTGGCCTGTGACTCTATGTTTGTATAACCTTCCTCCTTGGTTATGCATGAAGCGAAAGTTCATTATGATGCCAGTGCTCATCCAAGGCCCTAAGCAACCCGGCAACGACATTGATGTGTACCTAAGGCCATTAGTTGAAGAACTCTTACAACTGTGGAATGGAACAGGTGTACGTGCGTGGGATGAGCACATGGGGGAAGAATTTGACCTAAAGGCGTTGCTGTTCGTGACCATCAATGATTGGCCTGCTCTCAGTAACCTTTCAGGACAGACAAACAAGGGATACCGCGCATGCACGCACTGTTTGGACGATACCGACAGCATATATTTGGCTAATAAGAATGTGTACCTGGGACATCGTCGATTTCTTCTGAGCAGGCATCCCGTAAGAAAGAAAGGCAAGCATTTCAAAGGTGAGGCGGATCACCGGACGAAGCCTCGCCACCGTACTGGTGCTGATGTACATGATATGGTCAAGGATTTGAAGGTGGTCTTTGGAAAGGGTCCTAGTGGACAACCTGTTCCGAATGACGCTGACGGACGCGCACCCAT
Organism: Aegilops umbellulata; assembly: GCA_032464435.1. Lineage (NCBI taxonomy): Eukaryota > Viridiplantae > Streptophyta > Magnoliopsida > Poales > Poaceae > Aegilops > Aegilops umbellulata. The sequence goes on along the minus strand of CP136058.1, from coordinate 448,391,529 downwards.
GTGGAAGAATAAATCTATATTTTGGGACCTGCCCTATTGGAAAGACCTCAAGGTCCGCTCCGCAATCAACGTGATGCACGTGACGAAGAATCTTTGTGTGACCCTGCTTGGCTTCTTGGGCGTGTATGGGAAGACAAAAGATACACCCGAGGCACGGGAGGACCAGCAATGTATGCACGGAAAAGACGGCATACATCAGGGTCATGCAAGCTACGCTCTTACCAAAGAAGAGAAGGAAATCTTTTTTGAATGCCTGCTCTGTATTAAGGTATCGTCTGGCTTCTCGTCGAATATAAAGGGAATAATAAACATGGCAGAGAAAAAGTTCCAGAACCTAAAGTCTCATGACTGCCACGTGATTATGACGCAACTGCTTCCGGTTGCATTGAGGGGGCTTCTACCGGAAAACGTTCGATTAGCCATTGTGAAGCTATGTGCATTTCTCAATGCAATCTCAGAAGGTAATCGATCCAGAAATCATACCAAGGTTACAGAATGATTTGGTGCAATGTCTTGTCAGTTTCGAGTTGGAGTTCCCACCATCCTTCTTCAACATCATGATGCACGTTCCAGTTCACCTATGCGAAGAGATTAACGTTTTGGGTCCTGTATTTCTACACAATATGTTCCCCTTTGAGAGGTTCATGGGAGTCTTAAAGAAATATGTTCATATCCGTGCTAGGCCAGAAGGAAGCATCTCCAAGGGCCGTCAAAATGAGGAGGTCATTGAGTTTTGTATTGACTTTATTCCTGACCTTAAGCCGATTAGTGTTCCTGAATCGCGGCATAAGGGCAGACTGGATGGAAAAGGCACGCTAGGAGGGGAACAAATAATATGTATGGACGGACATTCTCTCACTGAAGCACACTACACAGTTCTATAGAATTCCGCCTTGGTGGCTCCGTATATGGATGAACACAAGAATTTGCTACGCTCCAAACACCCGGAGCGGTCTGATGACTGGATTACACGTGAACAAACCAGGAGTTTCGCCAGCTGGTTGCAAGCACGTGCCATGCATGACACCTCTATTGAAGATGACCTGTACTTGCTGTCCCAGTTACCATCTTCGAATATAATGACTTTCAAAGGGTACGAGATAAATGGTAATACATTTTACACGATCGCCCAAGATAAGAAGGGCACCAACCAAAACAGTGGTGTCCGCTTTGATGCAGAAACCAAGACGGGAAAGGAAACATATTATGGTTATATACAGGACATATGGGAACTTGACTATCGACGTGGTTTGAAGGTCCCTTTGTTTCGATGCAAATGGGTCAATATGACACGAGGCGGGGTAACGGATGACCCGCAGTACGGAATGACAACAGTGGATCTCAACAATCTTGCATATGCAGACGAACCATTCGTCCTAGCCAATGATGTGGCACAGGTTTTCTATGTGAAGGACATGTCTACCAAGCCAAGAAAAAGAAAAGATAAGGAAGCGAATGCATCGTACGATGAGCCAAAGCGACACATAGTTCTTTCTGGGTAGAGAAACATCGTGGGAGTGGATGACAAGGCAGACAAGTCAGAAGATTATGAAAAGTTTGATGAAATTGCTCCATTCACAGTGAATATTGACCCGAGCATCCCGTTAAATGATGAAGATTTTCCATGGCTACGACGCAAAGGGACACACGCGAAGAAAATGTTTCACACCCAAAGATCTGGGATGTGATCGGCTTAACTATCATCACTTTCTTCTGTGTTTCACACCCAGGAGGGATCTCTGTAATAGTTAGGGTAGCTAGTTATGTGTTTTGGCATTTGAAACGCGAAGAAATTTTATGTGCAAGCAAATTCTTTCATGCATTTACTGATTTTTTCAGCTAAATGACCCTGAAATTGAAAAGCATTTCAAATGAACTCAGAAAAGGTTGAAAGTTGGCACGGTATCATAATTTCACCCACATAGCATGTGCAAAAAAGTAGAGAGGGTTACCGCAAAAACTGGATGCACTTCGTGTACAAAATGGACAATCTGTTTCGAAGTATCAGGGTTTCGGACGAAAACTCATCCGTTACAAAGGCATTTCATTTTTTAAATAACCTAAGCATTACCAGATTGAATATAATGATAAAACACACTAAAATTAAACATAAGAAAAAAGAATCACTGAAAAATCTATTTTCAAAGTTAAGTTATTCGCCAAAATAAATAAAGCAAAAAAATAAGAAAAAAAGCCCACCTACTGGGTCACCGCGGCCTGCATACGACTAGAAACCCAAATTCAAGTTGGGCCAGGATGCAGGCCCGCTAGCCCAGTAGGCCCAACAGGGCATCGCAGAAGAGGTAGGCCCAGAAGGCCTGCTTAAGAGAGGAGCTCGAGACAGCAGCGACGACGGGGCTTATAAGCAGGTGCGATTGCCCCTCGGCTAGCGAGGTGGGACTAAACTTTTGTGCCCCTCGCCTGGCAGCGCACCCCCCTTTAGTACCGGTTGGTGGCTCCAACCGATACTAAAGGGGGTCACTTCCCCCCGCTTGGCCTGGCCAAAACAGGCCTTTAGTACCGGTTGGTGGCTCCAACCGGTACTAAAGGTGTCCCCTATATGAGAAACACTTCGAAAAATTTCAGTTTCTCATCTCCCACTTCTCTCTGCCGCCGCCCCGTCCCGCGCCGTCGCCGCTCCTGTTGCGCCGTCCCCGTCGACTCCGCGACGCCCCCGTCCTCGTCGCGTCGTCCCCGTCGACTCCGCGGTGCCCCCGTCGCCGGCCTGTCGCCGCACCGGCCCGTCGCCGATCCCCTCGCTTCGCCGTCGCCATCGCCTTTGGATCGACCTCGCCTCGCCGTCGCCGTCGCCTCGACCTTGCCCGCGCGCGTTGTGAACCCCTCCCCCGGCCCCTCTCCTCCCTCCAATCGATCAAAGCCACACCGGCGCCGGCGTTGACCGTAGCGCACACACACGCGCGCGCGCACACACACACTACATGCACACACACACACACACTACACACACACACACTACACGCGCACACACACACAATTTTTCTGTTTTTAGCTTTTAGTTTTTTCTATTTTTCATACAAAGTTTTAGATGAATTAATTAATTAGATTAGATTAATGTCAAATAGTATATATAGAAATGTTAGTTAACAGGTAAACGTGTGTGCATGCAGATTTCACTGGGTCTTGTGTATCATTAAAGTTGACGAAGGAACAGTTGAAATACTGGACTCACTACTCTCAGAAAATAGTGACTATAACATCTTGTTTGGGATAGTCAACAGGTAATTTCAATCATTATTAACTATATATCTCGGCCTATTTAGTTCGTCATTTCATGATATGAACTATTTAATAACCCTTTTATTCATTTTCTTTGTCGGCGGGCAGGGCTTGGGCAAGGTTCATCAGCAAAACGGAAGGCGAATGGAAACGACAGCTGAGATGGCTTCGACCCAGGGTAAGTAATTAAGTAGTGTGGTAGCTACTGCCATCTTTTTAATATTATCATGCTTGATTAATTATTATCTGATCAAATTAAATTCCATTCTCGTAAAGGCCATAAAGCAGGCGCAGGGGACTGATCTGTGTGCATACTGCGTTTGCGAGAACATTCGCATGATGGCGTCCGAAAGGAGCAGATCTCAAAGACAGGAATGGGTACGCTTGTCAGAACACTATTCACAATTTGTGCACCATTATCGATATCTAGTCACACAACTAATACACATGCATATTGATCTCCTTAACAGTTCACAGAGGTGCGGGACAAGCTCCTAGATACGGAGCGCGTAGAAGCACTTCAAGAGGAAATAGCGGGATTTTTGCTCGACCAGGTCATAAATCCGAAGGAAGAATACTATTACCCGCTACCGCCCCCATCGACCAAGTCATGAACCACTTCCAATTTGTCACCGTGCTCCGAAGACACCAATTAGGCTAATGCAACTGGCTCCGAAGGCAACATGCATATGTACGAGAAATTATATATAGCTATATACATGCATGTGTGTATGTGTGAATTAATATGGTGTGGTTTGTGTGAGACATTGATGATATATATATATATATATATATATATATATATATATATATATATATATATATATATATATATATATATATATATATATATATGGCAACGTATCAGGTGAAAATCACTGCTTAGTGAAAATCTGAAAACTTTCACTTCTAACCATAAGATCTCAAATGGATGGATTCGATAAGAGCTGGGATACCCACTTAGCCACTCAAACGTGTTTAACAGAAACCCCCCCTCACATGTCTTACTTAGGTCGTACAACTTCATCCCTCACCTCTCGTCTGATGTAATCCCCGTCATACCAAAATTACCGCTAGAGCTAACCGGAGACCCGACGCAGATGAGGGCAGAATCCCTGAACCATTAACTCGTACGGCACAATCCCTAGATGATACCCTTCCGCTCTTCCCAAAAGGAGCAAGAAACCAAGTCAAGGTGAGACCGGGGGCGGATCTAGATGGCACACCCATGAATCATGAAGGCCAATGGGGAATGGAAACACGCTCATACCTCAAGACCCAATGGCCGGAGGCTGGGAACGAGGCAGAAACAACAGGTGTGCGACGCCCAGGCGAGGAAGAGCACGAGCAGCGATGGCGGGCAAAAGGAATGGCAGGGGCGTGGATTGTGGCCGCAACGGTGAGACGATAGGGCGGAGGCTGCACGGTAGCACCGTGGTGGACTCGCAGGGACTTGAGCTGATTGATCTGGTCTTCCTGGGAACGAGCTCACCTCTCACCGTCGTCGATGTTGAGTCTCCGGTGAGCTCCACCAATGATTTTTTTCTCAGATTAATTCCTTTTGCCACATTATATCGAACGGGAGGTACGACCCAATTAAAACGTTTGAGGGGGTCTTCTATTAAACGTGTTTAAGTGGCTAAGGGGTATCCCACCTTTGATCTAATCCACCCATTTGAGATCTTATGGTTAGTAGTGAAAGTTTTCAGATTTTCACTGAATGGTGGTTTTCACTTGATACATCGCATATATATATATATATATATATATATATATATATATATATATATATATATATATATATATATATATATATATATGATTGGTTCTACTAGCTACCATATATATGCATAACGTGTACAATGTGTAGTATCGTAAAATACCAGCAAACGAAAAATAATTAAAATGGAAAACACAAAATTAAATGAAAAAGAAATCATAAAACCAAAAAACCCCAAACATTTTAGTACCGGTTGGTGTTACCAACCGGTACTAAAGGGCTCCCGGCCCCCGGAGCTGGCTCGTGCCACGTGGTTGCCTTTTAGTACCGGTTCGTGCTGGACCGGTGCTAAAGAGGGGGGGGGGGGGGGCTTTAGTGCCCAAACTTTAGTGCTGGTTATGGAACCGGTACTAAAGGGCCTTACGAACCGGTGATATTGCCCGGTTCTGCACTAGTGGGATTACTTCGGTCCTCGAGCTTTCTCAGATGTGGTCGAGTGTCCTTGGCGTACGACACGCACCCGAACACACGCAGGAAGTCAACGGTTGGCTTCCTGCCGTGCCAAGCTTCGGAAGGCATTCTGCCAGGCCCGCTCTTGTTGTACCCGCGATTGAGGACGACATGCCCGCTCTTGGTGTACCCGCGATTGAGGACGAACCCAGCCGTGGACACGGCTTCGCCTCTGAACTGCGGCAGCACTCCCATCGCATTGAGCATGCACCGTGCCGTGGGATTAGCTTCATTTGGTAGTTTTTTTGTTGACGTTTTGAAAACGGTAGTTCTGTGGCCTGTGGGATTAAAACCCTAATAGTGGTACTTTTTTGTCAAATACTCGAATTTCAGTACACTATCGTGCATGCAAAGATGAACCATGTCACTAAAGCAGCATACACGAACAAACAGTGCTGAATTATCCATCTCTTTTGAAGCGGACAAGCATAAATGCCCAGTGTTGGCTTCGATCGCCCGCCATGTGAATTCAGTTCCCCCACTTAATCAGTGAGAAAAGATTGAATGACGCGAGTGTGGTTCCATTACTCCACTGAATCCAATCGATTCCCTAGGGGATGCTTCGGCGATGGCGTCCCGTCCGGTGGACGACTTGTGGGGGTGGGCGGCGACAACGCCCCCAGCCCATTCGATTTGGTATCCGGTTTGATTATTTGTGAAGGATATCGAATTCCAAGAACAACAATTCAATTCTGAGAGGTACCTCTGAAATAGGCTTTCGTCCTACTTTATAAATAAAGCAACGACCATGAGTACAAGACCATCAAGACAAAAGTGTCTGCTGCGACAACAACACAAGCACGCCCAAAGAAAACATGAGAGAAAATGAGAAAAAAGGCCACCACGTGGCCATATCAAAGTCGGGGGCCGCAACGGGGAGAGGCGCCGAGCGGTGACATGAAGCACATTCAACATCTGCCCCAGATGGTCACGGTCCCGCTACCTAGCCAGCGGGTGCCATTGCTGGAAGAACGCAAGAAATCCGAAGGAGTCAGAGGCCTGCCTAAGGAACACCCGCTCCATAACCATCTTATCCATGTCATCCAAAGCGTCCAAGCTAACGCCCCAAAAAATAGCCAGGAGATCTGTGTCTTCGTACCACTCTGGACCGCTCTTCCTGAAGGAATTCGACAAAGTCCATAGCCTCCCAATCAGGACCGAGGGCCTCCCGGGTAAAACTCCATAGCGTCCGGGCCGCCGTGCAAGAGAAGAGGATGCGGGTGCCCGTCTTAGGTACACCACAAAGGGGACATAACCCAACACCTCTGCTGGCCCAAAAGAGCGATGAAACAAGATGTTCCAGTGACCAGTTTGGTCCGCCTCGGAGACCAATAGCAGCGGATCAACGCAAATGGCAATCAGGTTTGGAAACCCCGTACATAATGGGACCCACCCAAGAATCAAGACAAAACATCACTCCCTCGCCATCACCAACAAAGAATGAAAGCCCCAGGTGAATCTCATGTTTGATCTTCTGGATGGACTTTCAAAACTAGGAACCCTCCGAACGTGAGCATGCAAGGAGCGACAAGCCCCGAAAGTATTTTGCCTCTACGAGCTGTAGCCAAAAGGCCCCCTCCCCTCGAATGATCTGCCATACCCACCTAAGCATGAGGGCTATGTTCACGCGACAGGAAGCAAGGATGCCTAGCCCCCCAGGTCCTTTGGCAAGCAGATGTCTGCCCACTTCATCATGTGGTATTTTTGTCGTCCATTCATCGCTTGTCAAAAGAACCGAGAGGGTACTCCATTGCGTCCCAGGATTTTCACCAGTTAGGGCTTCATTGACCTCATTTTAAGCTCGTTTTGGAAGAGGAGCAGATTAGCTCACCCCCTCAGCACGAATGCAAGACCGAATCTAGGACATCGCAAATATTTAGCAATAACCATACAGGTGGAGCCAAACAAAGTAGATCTACAATCTTCAGCAGGTTGAGGTGGTGTTACATTATTTATGTATATAATACAAGTTTTTCATTTTACTACAGCGTTTTCAATGTCAATGAGCACATGAGCAAGATGTTGATATGCAAACGTACACAACTACCAATGCGTACAACATCTCTAGCCTCATTGTCTTGTATTAAAAGGACGAGCTTCTTGGTTAGATGTCGACATCATGAATACATTACACTAGCAGTTGAGTCCACGCGACAACGAGACACAACCTAATGTGGAACGTGAGAAAGGGAAGGCACCGTAAAAGGGCTCCAAGTCGAATTTTATCCAAAGCTCAGGAACCACAGCCGAGGCCCGATCGGATGTGCAGCATCGCATCGGGAGAATGACCGGACGGCCCAAATCATCTAAACTCTGAGAGAGCTCAGTTTCAGACAGGGATCTAACTATGGGATTTTAGAGCTAGAGGTTGCTTTCTGCATCAAACTGCATGCTCTTCTAAGGGAGGGGGGGGGGGGCATTGGCCCCCGGCCTCTGCATCAATCGATGCATGCAGCCATCTTTATTAATTATTCCACGAGGCTCAACGCCCCAGCCGCCGACGCGCTGCGCATGCTGTGGCCAGGATCCATATGGCAACGCCGCGCACCCCGCGCAAGTCCGGCGCCTCCTCTCGAACCGCCGTCCCACGCCAGCCTATTCGCACGAAGGGGAAGGAAGCCCCGCTGCGGCCCCTACCGGCCAGGCTTTGCCCGGCGGTGGCGAGGATGAAGGAGAGGCGGGGGAGTACGGGCGCCGGCGGCTAGGGTTTCCCCCTGGTCACCCACGGGCACCAACTAGGGATGCATACGGCCTTTTAAGTACGTGAGTACCAGGAAAGCCTGGTCCTCAAGAATAAATAGGAACCTAAATTTGCCTCCGTGTGAATTTGAACCCAGGTGTTGGGTTTGTACATCCACTTCCCCAACCAGTTAAGCTAGGCCTGATGACTCTGTAGTCATCATGGATCCTTTTACCAATCCTATTCTTTCTTGATCAGAACCTGTAAAGCCTTGTTCCCTCATTTGGGAAAATACGGGCTTTTCAGCATCCACTCTACATATTGCTACCATAAAAGGATCCAACTCCTTTATAATCATATCGCCAAGACAATAAAAGGCTACCCAACAAATAACAATTGATGGTGAGGTTTCTGATTGGCAGCCTCGATGGCTAAGTGTCCTTGGCACTCATCTGTGCCCATGTGACTTCTTATCATCAACAAAAGGGGGGCAAAAAGGACAGTTCAACCATCATGACGCACAAGGATAATAAAAAAGATTTGTTGTTGTTTTTTATGACAATAAGACCTCGTGTTGCGCATTGCGTTGAGTAACCGAGTCCTATAAAGACAAGCAGAGGATCTCCTGAAGGAGCCAAGCAAGCAATGCAGATGCAGGTGTGGTAGAGTGGAAGCATTCAGATTCAGATACTACTGGCCTTCTCCTCCCTTGGTTAGTCCTCTACCTCTCCATAGTTTCTTGCATAGGCGCTTCAAATTTGGATGCTGGAAGACATAGTTTTACAGTGCCGGGATATTTCTGCAACTGAATCTAGCAATGAATGCGTTTTTCCACATTTTTCTTTGTTTTTTTTTCTGAAATAAAGGGCTATGAAACTTGCATTGATGATTTGCACAAGGGATGGATACAGTGGTCCACAATGATGTTCCAATAAACATGTCACATTAAACAAAGATAAGATGGGGTCCAACCCATAGACTTTTGCGTTGGGTCGCTAGCGCTTCATTTTCATTTTTTTTTATCTTATAGGTGGAGATCGTTACACTCGATCGCGACTCAGCTCCTTTTTCCAGGAACTATTTGTGGCTCTCTCCTTATAAGTTCTAACCATGCATATGTCTGTTGCATACACATCCAAATAGCTGATCTGCTGCTTCAACCCAAACGGTGTCTGTACTGTAACCAAGATGGGAAGTGCAGGTTTAGAGCAAACAGAGGTAAAGGCAAGCTTTTTTGGATCAAGGCTTTTCTTTCTAGAAATGCTTCGGACCGTACTGTCTTTGCCTTCATCAGCAAACTAAACTGCCACTAATGGGTTCTGTCTTTTTTTTTAACTTCAGGCGCGCTCGCACGTCAATTGTGCACAACCGGCGACAAGAACCTGGCAGAGGAAATTCGACAATGAAGGCAAGAAGATCCAACTGTTTAGCATGACCATGAATGACAAGATATCAATCGTACGTATTTGAACATACTTTATTTGCTCCGAGGTTTCTGTTTTGAGCATGTTTTGAAGAATATGAAAGGTTCACAATTATCAAAACGGTTTTCGATAATTTTGAACATGGCTAGTTCATTCATTTAAAAAGAAGGTGATGCAAGAAATGGTTCAGAATTATCAAATACAATACTCTGTTTTGAGAACTCTCCCCTACTGTTCACTTTGCAAGACCTGATGGCATTTGGCAATGATATATGCTGCATATGGCTTGCTCAGCCATGGCAGCAAGCAACTGACAGATGAAACAACACTGTTGTTTGCTTTGAGCAACAAGTACTACATATGTTATTCCTCTGTGAACTTAATACTAGAGACAAATTCTTGTTGGTGGTCTTTCAGATACCTCTGATTCTCAAGGGACTGATGGTAAATGCCGACCAAATGGGAAAAGGCCGGGTGAGTGCTGAACATATAGAAATGCACCATTGACGTAAATTTACTCTGTCATGTCATGGAACTTAACGAACAATTCTTCATTTTTACGAAGGATGTATCCTATGACCCATTCAGGAAATGGATGGACAACTGCTACCGTGGCCTACCCCTTGGTGGCCTTGGGTAAGTTTCTGCCTTTTCTTTGCAGAATCTAAATTAGCTAGCTAAGCTCACTGCCAATCAGGTACATATAGGCTTTTTTTATCACCTTGAAACTTGACATGGTGGTTTTTTAAAAAAAAAGGAGGAATACTCCCGGCCTCTGCATCAACCGATGCACACAGCCATTTATTTAATCAAAATAGTCAAAAATATACGAGTACCATCTCAAGTATGAAAACAAAAGCGAAAAAGTATAGAAGTCGCCACAGCCGGCAAAAATAGGACGCAATAACTAAACACCTATTCTATTGCTGGACTGTCGGAGTAATGGGCCACGGGTAGTCAAACCCGTGGCCCAGAACCTTTCAAGACATCGGGGCAGGCTACGCCCCTCAAAGAATCCCAAGATGATCGGCCGACTCTGGGAGCCGGCCGCTGCATCACCGACACCCACTCACGGCCGAGTCCCAGGGGCGGCTGCGACTCCCGACCGGCGACTCTAGAGAGGCCGACTATGGGGAGTCGGCCCGCGACTTCACCACCTTCTGCCTTCGGGAAGGAGGACAAGACCGGGGATGGCCGGAATACGGCCCTCCCCCACCCTGGTTACCAAGGGCAGGTATGGCTACAGTGCGACGTACCGGAGGAGATCTTCGGTACGGCGCGACACTGTGGCCATACCGGCCCTGACGTCCGCCCCGGCGGCGGAACCCTGTTCCCACGTTGGCCCGCCAGTACGGCCTGGAGACGGCGGGCCCCGCCAGTCAGCGGGGAGGATAGAAGACGGCGGGAGCGCCCAAAGACGGCCCCCGAGGGAGCCGGCCTCCGAGAGTCGGCTAGCTCCTCCCACGGGCCCCACACGCCATTAACCAGATAAGACGGGGAGTGGCGACAGTGATCGCCCGCCGAATGGCGGCACTGTTGCCACGCCCCCGTGACCAAGACGACGTCATCAGAGGCGCGGCTACAGTGGCCAGGTCAGTCGGCGGGGCCCACCGGAGGTGGCCCCCAGGAGTCGGCGGAGAAGACGGCGGCCTAAGAGACAGACGGCTGGGACCCGCACCCAGTCAGATTACCATTGTACCCCGGGGGGTAGGCCTATATAAACCTCCCGGAGCACCCATGCAAAGGGTTCGATCATTTTTCCACCAGACCAACCGCATAGACTGGGGGAGAGCTAGCCTTGCCTTCTCCTACCTCCAGAGCACAGCTCGAGGAGCAACTTTGTACACATATCTCCATAGTGACCATGCGGAGCCCCCGCAGAGCAGCAGTAGGGGTATTATCTCCTCGGAGAGCCCCGAAGCTGGGTAAGATCCGCCGGCGAGCATGTTTACGCCTCATCCCGTTTCCAGGCACCGGCGACGTTCTACTCGCCCCCACCATGATAAGCCATCCTATGGCATATGTCGCACCTAACCCCCGACATGGACCGCCAACAAAACCGACAAAAGAATAGGGTTTTTTTATCACCTTGCAACTCGCCATGGTGGTCTTTAACCCAACGGGCTTGATAAAAATCAGTCGACTGAGATTTAACCAAGTCTCAGTCGACCATGCAACATTTTGTCCCAACGTTTGCAACCTTTTTCCTACCGCTTGCAGCATCCATCTTATTGGTTGTAGCATGTTGTCCCTCATCGATTGTAGCACAACGTCTCATCGGTTGTAACATCCGTCGTTGACGGTTGTAGCATTTTAGTCACATCGGTTGCAGCATCAATTGTCATTACTTGCAAAACTGTCGCAACATTTGTCAACATCGGTTGTAGCATCTAGCCGTGCCGTTTGCAGCAAAAAAACTATGATGACGTCACTCGACTGAGACTTCGTCAAGTCTCAGTCGACTGAGACTTTGTCAAGTCTCAGTCGACTGAGTTCTAGGCAGACCCTTAACCCAAACGTGCTTTCTATATCTGATTGACTCTGGATGCTACATGCCTGTTCTCAGAACACATCCTCTTATCAGTGCAGGAAGCATTGGGAGAAGCTACAGAGGATACTTTCAGCATTTTCAGATATTCCCAGCTTTATATGAAGAAAAACCTATCCTTGCAAACCAATTTTCAGTAACTATACTTAACTCTTCCATTTCCCAATTGGCAATTCCTAGTGTCACTCTTATAATAAGTCTTTGACTGTAAAGAACTTCTAATGGTTGCCACTACTCACTTGTCTAGGCATTCGTCTCGCGTCCCAACGGAAAGAGCTACTCGACGGTGTTGTCTGCGCCGACTGCTGATGCCACTACTTGCAGGGGAGTCGATAAGGCCACTACTGGATCTTGGGACTGGAAGCTTAAGGAGAGAAACTGTACTTATCATGCCTTGTTCCCAAGATCTTGGACAGTTTATGATGGTAAATTCCTAAAAGCAATAAGGTTTTGTATGCACTCTTATGTTTTACTTTACCTGATAGATAGATACATGTAATAACTGAAGATTTCTGTGGTACACCATATATACTAATTGCCATGTAGGTGAACCTGACCGTGAAATCAAGATCACCTGCCGTCAGATATCACCTATCACCCCTCACAACTACAAGGAGAGCAGCTTCCCTGTTGCAGTTTTCACTTTTACGGTACATTTTCTTCTTCAGCAACTTAATCCGATAACACCACACGTACTTTCTATGTTGCAGCTCAGCACTTAGTTATGATGGATTTGTCTTGCTGCAGGTGCAAAATTCTGGGAGCACACCTGCAGATGTGACATTGCTCTTCACATGGGCTGTAAGTGCACTAAGCCAACGCGTCGCCATTTTAGCACGAAGATTAAAAAAAACACCTTATCAGTGAGGACTTAATATCCATTTGTTCATCCTATAGAATTCAGTTGGTGGGAGATCAGAGCTGACTGGAAATCACACCAACTCCAAGATGATGTAATGAACGTCAAATTATTTTTGATTTTCCGCACACTTTGTGTTTCATGCCATGCAGCAGCATCTAATTTTTGACGCGTGAGCAGACATCTAATCTCTCTGACGACCTTAATTATTGGTTTGTTCTTGCCATTCTGTTTTTTTTGTTCTTGCACAGAGAGCGTGATGGTGTGCGCGGCGTTCTTCTCCGTCACAGGTGTGTTAAACATTTCGTTCTCCAAAACCTCAAATTATACAGATGAACTGCAAGCGTAACAGGCATCAAACTTGGGATGGATTGCACCAATGTAGGACTGCGGATGGGCACCCGCCAGTGACGTTCGCCATCGCGTCTCAAGAAACGGAGGACGTCCGCGTCACGGACTGCCCTCTCTTCACGATGGGATCGTCGGAGTCGGGCGACTTCACGGCCAAGGACATGTGGGAGGAGATCAAGCAGCATGGTTCCTTCAGCGAAACCCGCACCGGCAAATAGCCGAGGGCGTCGAAGCCCGGATCATCCATCGGAGTGGCGGTAGCGGCGGAGACGACGGTGCCGGCAGGGGGGGAGCCGCGTGGTGTCGTTTGCTCTGTCGTGGTCGTGCCCCGAGGTGAAGTTCACGGACGGGAAAACGTATTACAGGTGATGTGTTTTTTTGCTGATCCCTCCTGCATGGCTTTACTACTACTCCCTCTATAAAGAAATATAAGATCGTTTAGATCACTATTCCCTCTGTAAAGAAATATAAGATCGTTTGTTTTTCATTGTGATACCTGACAAGGCATTGTGGAACAGGAGGTACACCAAGTTCTGTGGCTTGGATCGAGATGCTGCTGCAGCGAGCTTGGCTCATGATGCTCTTCTTGGTAAGCCCTAGTGATTGTTTTGCACAGGGGGGCGGGAAACGACATTGGTTTTGATTCTGATGCTCGATCATATGATATTCCTTCCTTGTGTGAGTGTAGAACACATGGAGTGGGAGTCGAAAATCCAAGAGTGGCAGAGGCCTATTCTGCAGGACAAAAGGCTGCCCGAGTGGTATTCGGTTGCATTGTTCAACGAACTCTACTATCTGATCGCTGGAGGCACCATATGGACAGGTATCTCGACCACCATCAGTGTTAGAGTTGTGTCGAATATTGTGTACAAGGTTACAATCTGAGATGCAGCCATCGGCGTGGTTCTCAGCGTGATCAAGAGAAGCAATCTGGAAACGCGTGCAAGCGGCTGCGCCGTCACGGCAGGACAGCAGAATCCTGGGCGATTTGGGCAAGGCGTCGTGTGCACAGGCGGTGTGCCGGATCGAATTGTCTCAGCGGCCTGCGACGCGTATCGATGTGGACGACTGGCCGTATTCGATTCGAAGCTTGTGAGGCACAGGTGCTGGAAGCCTAGGTCGGGACCGGTTCTCTAGTGAGCAGACGCGTGGACTTGTTGGCGCGGGATTGATTCAAGGTGGTGTATACACGGAGCTTGAAGTCGATAGGTCGCGGGGTGGCACGTACAACCATCATGGAGTCATGTTGAAGGTGGAGCTGGATTGAGGGGCTACGGTGTAAGGATACAGAGAACCGAAGCCTATTCAGCGGAGGGAAAAGCGAGTGACATGCAGTTCGGACTGGAGCCCAGTGGTCTGATGGAAGCATGAAACTCGTCATCGGTCGGTGATGATCGGTGGTACTCTGCCGTGGGGGTTGAATGGTGTGGGTTTGCGACCCTTGAGACTCGACCGGGACAGCGGAGGCTCGACGCGGTAATAGCGGCGAGGCGTGCGGTTAGCATGGGACATGGAGACGGGCCAGGGCTCTGGTGGTCATACATGTGGTGAGACAACTGCGAATTAGACTCGGGATAACTACAAGCAACGGTGAAATTCTTTCAAGATTCAGACAGACGGTCAAGAAAGGAGCGGTGATGTTGAGTTCAGGTAACTCTTATGTGTGACATCCAATATGTGAGTTGTTCACTTTCACGCAGGTCAGTGATCAGTGTGTGATGGCGTTGGACTGATACTCTGGAAGTTGGGAGCACAAACTAGAGTAACAAGGAACTTAATTTTGCTCAAGTGTTGACTGTGGTCAAGAAAAAAAGGGACTACAAGTTGCAGGTGGAGTCACATGGAGTCTTTCGAGTAGCAGCGGTACTCATGGGATAAGCTCAAGTCCAATGTACATGGGAGTTTGATGCATTGACGAATTCAAGGTGGTGGAGAATATTCGCCAAGGTGGAGTTTGTTAGAGTTGTGTCGAATATTGTGTACAAGGTACACTAGTAGAAAAAGGGTCAAACGTGAAGCACATTAGTGCCGGTTTGTATTTGAGTCGGCACTAATGTGTACATTAGTGCCTGTTCCAACGGCTAGCCGGGCCACTTTCATTAGTACCGGTTCGTGGCGAACCTTTAGCACCAGTTCGTGCCACGAACCGGTACTAATGAGAGTGGTGGCAGGATGTTGTCAGACTGGGGCCCCTCCAGCACGTTTAGTACCGGT
This sequence comes from Aegilops umbellulata, assembly GCA_032464435.1. Taxonomy (NCBI): domain Eukaryota; kingdom Viridiplantae; phylum Streptophyta; class Magnoliopsida; order Poales; family Poaceae; genus Aegilops; species Aegilops umbellulata. Next base: position 448,375,986 of record CP136058.1, on the reverse strand, counting down.
TCTTGGCATGAACCGGTACTAAAGGTAGTCCTACATGAACCCTTCGTCCACCCGAGCTCGCTCTGTTCTTCCCCTTTCCCCTCTCCTCTCTGTTCTTCCCCTCTTCCTCTCGAGCTCATCACATATTTTGCCCAAATTTTGTCAGGATTTGAAGGCCCCCATCCATTGAAATGATCACAAAGGTTAGCAACTTTGTCCTTTCATCTCTCATTGCTAGATTTACTCTTGCAATGCTTTATATAGTGATTAATTTGTGAGTTTAGTAATTTGGGAGGATATATATATATATATATATATATATATATATATATGTGTGTGTGTGTGTGTGTGTGTGTGTGTGTGTGTGTGTGTGTGTGTGTGTGTGTGTGTGTGTGTGTGTGTGTGTGTGTGTGTGTGTGCTAGTATTTGATTTATATGCAATTTGAGGTCAAAAATAACACTTAGTTTGCATATGTAGGTGTGGTTTACTTAGTGCCTTCTAAATCTCCGTCGTAACCACCGTCGATCGCCCGCACCGTCCCGTCGCCGGCACCACCTTGTGGTGAGCCTCTTTGTTCATGAAATTTTATATAAAAATTGATGTTTGTGTGATTTGGCTATATAGCTAGTTACTCGTATAATTATCTTACCCGTACGTTGTTTGTTATACATATAGTGCCATGGTTTTGATATCCGTCCCCGTCGGCCCTCGTCCTTGTTATGATTCGGATGTGGTATATATATTCTCTTTTAAAACTAGTTGCATTTCGTGTTTATGACAAATTATGCCCATCAAGTTGACATAGAAATTTTTTCTAGAAGGTATGTGAACCGGAAATTCCAACCGACCCTATTGTCGAGAGGTTAAATTTAGTTGAAAGAGAAAACAAGTACTTGAAAGAAAATTTGAAAAGAATTGAGGGGGAGAAGATGGAATTGGAGTTGCATGCTGCCGATGTCGTCGATGATCACAAGATCAAGATGGAGAAAATGCGCTTGAAGATTAGAAAGATTAGAAAATATGCCATCGATAGTGAGGCTTGGTATCATTATGCTGTTGGATCCATTGTTACCTTAGTTGCGATCTTGATCGCATTTGTTGTTGCATTTAAATGCTTTAGCTAGAGAGTTATTTGTTTGTTGCATTTAAGTGTTGTATGAACTTTATGTATGAACTTGTATTAATTTGGTCTATTCGGTGTTGTGTAATGAAGATGAGCCGGCAATGGATGTACGATGACCGATGCTCTCCCGAGTTCATTAATGGCGTGCAAACTTTTCTGCTTGCGGCTGAGGCAAACAAGCGGGTGGATGGTTTTATGCCGTGTCCATGTGCTGTCTGTAAGAATGGTCAAAATTACTCTAAGTCAATAACCATTCACTTCCACCTGTTTAAGTCCGGTTTCGTGCCCCACTATAATGTTTGGACCAAGCACGGAGAAAGAGGGTTTATGATGGAAGACAATGAAGAAGAAGAGGACGGCGACAGCTATCCTGGCCATGGTTCCCTGAATACGATGATACAACAATGGGGGAAGAAGCTGAGCCGGTAATGCGGGAAGAAGCTGAGCCGGCAATGCGGGAAGAAGCTGAAGAAGAGGCATCAGATGAGCCCGTTGATGATCTAGGTCGGGCCATTGCCGATGCAAAGAGAAACTGCGCAGGTGATTTGGAGAAGAAGAAGTTGCAGCGCATGTTAGAGGATCACAAAAAATTGTTGTACCCGAATTGCGTAGGTGACAAGAAAAAGCTGGGCACCACACTGAAATTGTTGCAATGGAAGGCAGAGAATGGTGTATCTGACAAGGGATTTGGAAAGTTGCTGGTAATGATAAAGGATATGCTTCCAAAGGACAACGAATTGCCCGAGAGTACGTACGAAGCAAAGAAGGCTGTCTGCCCTCTAGGGTTAGAGGTGCAGAAGATACATGCATGCCCTAATGATTGCATCCTCTACCGCGGTGAGTACGAGGATTTGAACGCTTGCCCGATATGTGGTGCATTGCACTATAAGATCAGCCGCGATGACCCTGGTGATGTCGAGGGCCAGCGCCCCAGGAAGAAGATTCCTGCCAAGGTGATGTGGTATGCTCCTATAATACCACGGTTGAAACGTTTGTTCCAAAATAAAGAGCATGCCAAGGTGATGCGATGGCACAGAGAAGACCGTAAGAAAGACGGAAAGTTGAGAGTACCCGCTGACGGGTCGCAGTGGAGAAAAATCGAAAGAAAGTACGGGAAGGAGTTTGCAGATGACGCAAGGAGCGTATGGTTTGGTCTAAGCGCAGATGGCATTAATCCTTTTGGGGAGCAGAGCAGCAACCATAGCACCTGGCCTGTGACTGTATGTTTGTATAACCTTTCTCCTTGGTTGTGTATGAAGCGGAAGTTCATTATGATGCCAGTGCTCATCCAAGGCCCTAAGCAACCCGGCAACGACATTGATGTGTACCTAAGGCCATTAGTTGAAGAACTCTTACAACTGTGGAATGGAACAGGTGTACGTGTGTGGGATGAGCACATGGGGGAAGAATTTGACCTAAAGGCGTTGCTGTTCGTGACCATCAATGATTGGCCTGCTCTCAGTAACCTTTCAGGACAGAAAAACAAGGGATACCGCGCATGCACGCACTGTTTGGACGATACCGACAGCATATATTTGGCTAATAAGAATGTGTATCTGGGACATCGTCGATTTCTTCCGAGCAGGCATCCCGTAAGAAAGAAAGGCAAGCATTTCAAAGGTGAGGCGGATCACCGGACGAAGCCTCGCCACCGTACTGGTGCTGATGTACATGATATGGTCAAGGATTTGAAGGTGGTCTTTGGAAAGGGTCCTGGTGGACAACCTGTTCCGAATGACGCTGACGGACGCGCACCCATGTGGAAGAAGAAATCTATATTTTGGGACCTGCTCTATTGGAAAGACCTCGAGGTCCGCTCCGCAATCGACGTGATGCACTTGACGAAGAATCTTTGTGTGACCCTGCTTGGCTTCTTGGGCGTGTATGGGAAGACAAAAGATACACCTGAGGCACGGGAGGACCAGCAACGTATGCACGGAAAAGACGGCATACATCAGGGTCATGCAAGCTACGCTCTTACCAAAGAAGAGAAGGAAATCTTCTTTGAATGCCTGCTCAGTATTAAGGTATCGTCTGGCTTCTCGTCTAATATAAAGGGAATAATAAACATGGCAGAGAAAAAGTTCCAGAACCTAAAGTCTCATGACTGCCACGTGATTATGACGCAACTACTTCCGGTTGCATTGAGGGGGCTTCTACCGGAAAACGTTCAATTAGCCATTGTGAAGCTATGTGCATTTCTCAATGCAATCTCTCAGAAGGTAATCGATCCAGAAATCATACCAAGGTTACAGAATGATTTGGTGCAATGTCTTGTCAGTTTCGAGTTGGTGTTCCCACCATCCTTCTTCAACATCATGACGCACGTCCTAGTTCACCTATGCGAAGAGATTAACGTTTTGGGTCCTGTATTTCTACACAATATGTTCCCCTTTGAGAGGTTCATGGGAGTCTTAAAGAAATATGTTCATAACCGTGCTAGGCCAGAAGGAAGCATCTCCAAGGGCTGTCAAAATGAGGAGGTCATTGAGTTTTGTATTGACTTTATTCCTGACCTTAAGCCGATTGGTGTTCCTGACTCGCGGCATAAGGGCAGACTGGATGGTAAAGGCACGCTAGGAGGGGAACAAATAATATGTATGGACGGACATTCTCTCACTTAAGCACACTACACAGTTCTACAGAATTCCGCCTTGGTGGCTCCGTATATGGATGAACATAAGAATTTGCTACGCTCCAAACACCCGAAGCGGTCTGATGACTGGATTACACGTGAACAAACCAGGAGTTTCGCCAGCTGGTTGCAAGCACGTGCCATGCATGACACCTCTATTGAAGATGACCTGTACTTGCTGTCCCAGTTAGCATCTTCGAATATAATGACTTTCAAAGGGTACGAGATAAATGGTAATACATTTTACACGATCGCCCAAGATAAGAAGAGCACCAACCAAAACAGTGGTGTCCGCTTTGATGCTGAAACCAAGACGAGGAAGGAAACATATTATGGTTATATACAGGACATATGGGAACTTGACTATCGACGTGGTTTGAAGGTCCCTTTGTTTCGGTGCAAATGGGTCAATATGACATGAGGCGGGGTAACGGAAGACTTGCAGTACGGAATGACAACAGTGGATCTCAACAATCTTGCGTATGCAGACGAACCATTCGTCCTAGCCAATGATGTGGCACAGGTTTTCTATGTGAAGGACATGTCTACCAAGCCAAGAAAAAGAAAAGATAAGGAAGCGAATGCATCGTACGATGAGCCAAAGCGGCACATAGTTCTTTCTGGGAAGAGAAACATCGTGGGAGTGGATGACAAGACAGACAAGTCAGAAGATTATGAAAAGTTTGATGAAATTGCTCCATTCACAGTGAATATTGACCCGAACATCCCGTTAAATGATGAAGATTTTCCATGGCTACGACGCAAAGGGACACACGCGAATAAAAAGTTTCACACCCAAAGATCTGGGATGTGATCGGCTTAACTATCATCACTTTCTTCTGTGTTTCACACCCAGGAGGGATCTCTGTAATAGTTAGGGTAGCTAGTTATGTGTTTTGGCATTTGAAACGCGAAGAAATTTTATGTGCAAGCAAATTCTTTCATGCATTTACTAATTTTTTCAGCTAAATGACCCTGAAATTGAAAAGCATTTAAAATGAACTCAGAAAAGGTTGAAAGTTGGCATGGTATCATAATTTCACCCACATAGCATGTGCAAAAAAGTAGAGAGGGTTACCGCAAAAACTGGATGCACTTCGTGTACAAAATGGACAATCTGTTTCGAAGTATCAGGGTTTCGGACAAAAACTCATCCGTTACAAAGGCATTTCATTTCTTAAATAACCTAAGCATTACCAAATTGAATATAATGATAAAACACACTAATATTAAACATAAGAAAAAAGAATCACTGAAAAATCTATTTTCAAAGTTAAGTTATTCACAAAAATAAATAAAGCAAAAAAAATAAGAAAAAAAAGCCCACCTACTGGCCAGCTAGCCCAATAGGCCCAACAGGGCATCGCAGAAGAGGTAGGCCCAGAAGGCCTGCTTAAGAGAGGAGCTCGAGACAGCAGCGACGGCGGGGCTTATAAGCAGGTGCGAGTGCCCCTCGGCTAGCGAGGTGGGACTAAACTTTTGTGCCCCTCGCCTGGCAGCGCACCCCCCTTTAGTACCGGTTCGTGGCACCAACCGGTACTAAAGGGGGGGGGGCCTTTAGTACCGGTTGGAGCCACCAACCGGTACTAAAGGGGGTCGCTTCCCGCCGCTTGGGCTAGCCAAAACAGACCTTTAGTACCGGTTGGTGGCTCCAACCGGTACTAAAGGTCCATCCTATGTATACAACACTTGGAAAAATTTCAGTTTCCCTCTGTTTCTTCTCTCTGTTTCCTCCCTCCGTAGTGTCACCCTGCCCCGATTGACGTCGTCCTCGTCGACGCCGCCGCCCCCGCCCCTCGTCGCCGACCCCGGCCGTGCGCGCCCCTCGTCGCCGCCCCGGCCGTCCCCGTCCCCGTCGTCCCCGCCGTCCCCGTCGCCGCGCCCCGGCCGCCCCGTCGTCGCCGCCCCGCCCCGTCGCCCCGTCGTCGCCGCCCCGTCCCTTCGCCCCGTCGTCGCCGCCATGTCCCGTCGCCGCCCCGTCACCGCCTCGCCAGTGAGCTCGCCCCGGCCGCCATGTCCAGTTCCACACACACAAACACACACTACACACACACAAGTGATTTAAATGTTTAGTTACAAAAATATTTATAAAAATTTAGCAATTTTTCTGTTTTGTAGTTATATAAATATTAGAATTGTTATAGAAATGTTAGTTATATAATCAGGAAATTTTAGAATTAGTTTTAGTTATAGAAATAGTTATAAAAAAGTTAGAATTGTTAGAAACTTTTCTGTTTTTTAGTTATAAAAATAGTTATAAAAAAGTTAGAATTGTTAGAAATTTTTCTGTTTTTTAGTTATAGAAATAGTTATAAAAAAGTTAGAATTGTTAGAATTTTTTTGTTTTTTAGTTATAGAAATAGTTATAAAAAAGTTAGAAATTTTTCTTTTTTTTAGTTATAGAAATATTAGAAATGTTATAGAAATGTTAGTTATATATAGCATTGTTAGAAATGTTATAGAAATGTTAGAAATTTTAGTTATCAAAATCCAAATCATTAAAAAAATGTTACTTTTTGCGGGCATATAGCTAGTATTTGTTGTCGACGATGCCCGGCCCGCATCCTCGCCGTCGACACGTCCGCGACGACGTCCAGCTGACCTATGTCCGGGACTGGGCTCCGCCGGGCTGGCACTCGGAGGTGCTGCCTGGAGGGGCGCGCCGCTTGATGAGGAACCCGGCCCCGGGTCCCGTCGTCGACCCTGATCTCGTTTGGTGGCGTTCGCGTGGGCCAGTTTCGGTGCGGAGGGAGCCGGCCCCGCCGGAGGTGGTACATCGTCGTGTTAGGGAGGAGGACGAGCACGTCCATCGCTACATGGTTGCGTTAGAGGGTGGCAGGTTCTCCAATACCTGGCAGTTTCTTCAGGGATCTCACTTCAGCTATGATCCTGTGAGGGTTCCTTCTCTTTGGGTGTCCACCGCCCGCGCCGCAGGAACCGCGAGTGTCCTAGATTCTTCTGTAGTATTCGATCTTTAATTAGCTACCTAGCCAGTGATGTACTATTCAATATTATATATTATTCGAGACGATGTATTCGAGATTAAATCTATTATTCGAGACGATGTATTCGAGATTATATCTATTATTCGAGACGATGTATTCGAGATTATATCTATTATTCGAGATTATACTAAATTGTTTTATATTTCTTTTGGCATAGTTAAATAAAAGCTATGGCGGACAATACCGACAGAGAGAGAGAGAACAGACCATGTTCGATATGATACGCGGGCCAGATGATGATCAGAATGAAGAAGATTATGACGGCTCCAAATTTCTAAACAACACCGGAGAGGGTGATATGATACTCGATCGCGACGACCGAATTGATGAAGTCATGAACTACGATTATGACGATGACGAAGACCATGTTGATCCTGAAACAACAAACACCGGCGAGGTATATATATTTATATAAGCAGGAATCTGGTGATCATTGCATGTTTTAAATGAGTTGAAGATATATTAACGAATCGATCTTTCTTCTTTCAGCCATCCGGATCGAGCAAATCTTCAGGCAAAAGGACGAAACGAGGCCCAAACAAAAAAGTTGAAGGAGGGCGTAAAGTACAATATCGAGGCATTCAAACCTAATGGCGAACCATTAGCGCCTAGGAACATTGTGGACAAGTTCGTTCATCAGTGCGGAGTTCTTGTGAAGGACCAACTCCCGATCTCCCTTCAAGAATGGAGAAAGCCAGCAAAGCCACGTCCAGATGTTACTTTTGTCGACGAGAATCAAAAAAACTGCTTTGGGATACTCTCATGGAACATTTCACCCTACCAGATCATTTCACAGAAGCAGATGTGCAGAAAGTCAAGGACGCTGCTTTTAGGAAGATGGCGGTTGCATTCAAGAACCACAAGAGAACGACGTGGGAGAAGTACGTCAAGGATGGAAGGAAGACTCCAGTATTCGAGGGGATACTAGAGAATCAAAGTGCTCATTGGGACGATTTCGTGAAATTCAAGGATTCAGAATTAGCTAAGGAACGGTCGAGAATAAACAAGAAGAATGCCCAAAAAAAGGATAAGTTCCATAAGCTGGGGCCAGGTGGCTACGCGGTGGCAATGCCTAAGTGGGATAAGTCTGAGAAAGAGATGGAGGATGCAGGTGCCACTCCGGTTACTAAGAGCTGGCCCCCCAGGTGCAGGACTTGGTTCTATGCGCATGGGGGGGAGTTGGACCCGAAGACAGGCAATGTTTCGACTAAGGCATGTCTGAACGGAGCCGACGATGCGATACTTGTTGCAATAGAAGAGGCTCGCTCGGGGGTGTTCCAGCCCAACAGAGAGAACGACGAGCTTACGCGTGCCCTGGGAAATCCTGAACACCCGGGAAGAACACGAGGCAAGGGCACTATTCCGTGGTATGAGGGGTTTTCGGACTGGAACGCCGACTACAGAACCCGTGCGAGAAAGAAGATTGCGGAGGAGAAGAAGAGGAAGACGGAGGAGGAGCAGAGGAAGCGGGACTATGAACGCCTTCAAGGCCTAGAAGCAAGTCAAGCGGAATTGGCAGTTAAATTCCAGCGGCAGCAGGAGCAGATCGACTCACTTAGCCAGCAAAGGGGGTCTCAGTAGCTGCAGCAGCTAGCGGATGATCCAGCATTGGATAGCACCGCCCCATCCATGCCGAGAAGCAGCATGGGTTCCGCCCCGGGCGACGCATTGCTGGATAGATACCCCGTGGATGACATCACGGAGAACAGTAACTGCTAGCTACACTTCAAGATGAAGAACATATCCATGAAGGTGGCGGACGCCGTTGCTTTTCCAAATTCCCCCAAGGCAACCTTCCATTGCAACCCGATTCCAGCGGGCTATGCTCGTGTCTTGGTTGATGAGGTGGTGGACCCATATTCGGAGCTACAGCTTGACATTCCTGGAGGTGACGACGAGCACACATTGGGAGAGGCCATACATCATGTCATCCTATGGAGAAAGGATTGCATCATCTTTCGAAGGCCACCGACACCACGTCACCCGACTCCTCGTCGAAGTCCTCCACCGAGTCAGCAGACTCCCGCTCCAAGTCCACCAACGCGTGAGGCCACTCCTCCTCCTCCAAGTCCGGCAAAGTGTCAGGCCACTCCTCCTCCAAGTCCGGCACAGCGTCAGACGTCCACTCCTCCTCCAAGTCCGGCAAAGTGTCAGGCCACTCCTCCTCCAAGTCCGGCACAGCTTCAGGCCACTCCTCCTCGTCCAACTCAGCCCCGTCAGCCGTCTCCGCCGCCTCAGCAACCGCAGAAGAGACACCCCGCAGCTATGGTGCGTAGCGGTACCAGTCGAGGTCATAGTACAGGAAGTACAGGCGGAGGCAAGCGATATAAATATGGTCCAAACCTCAGTACTCCTCTTTCTGAGAGGGCTTACGACAGGACCAAGGAGCAAACCAATGCCATAGTGTGGGCAGAAGTCGACGCCCATTTTGGACCGAAACCGCCACCGCCGCCAAGGGAGAAAGTGCCTGTGGAAGTTCTTAACCACTTCGTTCGTATGGCTCAACCACCAGCTCCTAAGCCTGTTGACACAGACTATGAGCGCCACATCAGGAAGTTAAATCGACAATGTCTACAGAAGGAGGCGAGCTCGAGCTCGAGCAAACAACAAGCAGCTGTCAAAAAATGCGGGAGAACCGTTGCCCAGCTGGGAGAACAGTGGGCGCAACCGATCCCCCCGCTTGTTGTGCCGCCAACAACACGTGACAGTACGCGCGACCAATATTATTGTGGGCAAACAGTTTACGTTCCCGAGGTGGGTGAAGTGGTAATAACCCAGGAGCATATAACGCAGGCTGAAGAACTCAAGATCACTGTTGGACAACTCCTCGAGATCGAGGACATGCCTCTGCTTACAGAGGAGGAAATAAAACGGAAATATGTCCGGGGCCAACCTTTGGTCAAGCCAGAAGATGTCAAGAAGCTCCCAACGAGAATGTATGAATTGCATCAATGATACATGGACATTACCAAGAGATCTGATCGACAGTCCCTCGTGGTGAAAGTCAACAAGGATCATTATTACCATGATAAACCTGGGGCCGTTGAGTATTCTGAACTGTTTCAGTTATACAATCAAGACGCACTCGACAAATCTATCATCAGTTGCTATTGTCTGTAAGTGATTTCTTTCTGTAATTTAAGTCTCAAGCTAGCTGTATTGATCCTTTTGATCAATCATTACCTGTAATTATCCTCACTATATTCTTTTATGTGGTAATATGCAGGATGAAGATGTATGAAATGAAAAAAGGTGGACGCTATGGCATTGGGTTCATTGACCCAAACACCGTTAATGAATTCACATGGAATATAAGCGACTATTATAAAAAGCAGGTAGAGGACAACATGTTCGAGTTCTTGAAGCGCCTCAAATACAATGAAGATATACTACTTCCTTACAACTTCAAGTGAGTCACACTTTCTTGTACTATAAATTCTCTGTTTTTGCCTACTAGCTAGCTAGCTACATGTTTTTGCTTACATATGCCCGCTTAATTAAGACATGCAAACGTGTGTGCATGCAAATTTCACTGGGTCTTGTGTATCATTAAAGTTGACGAAGGAACAGTTGAAATACTGGACTCACTACTCTCAGAAAATAGTGACTATAACATCTTGTTTGGGATAGTCAACAGGTAATTTCAATCATTATTAACTATATATCTCGGCCTATTTAGTTCGTCATTTCATGATATGAACTATTTAATAACCTCTTTATTCATTTTCTTTGTCGACGGGCAGAGCTTGGGCAAGGTTCATCAGCAAAACGGAAGGCGAATGGAAACAACAGCTGAGATGGCTTCGACCCAGGGTAAGTAATTAAGTAGTGTGGTAGCTAGCTGCCATCTTTTTAATATTATCATGCTTGATTAATTATTATCTGATCAAATTAAATTCCATTCTTGTAAAGGCCATAAAGCAGGCGCAGGGGACAGATATGTGTGCATACTGCGTTTGCGAGAACATTCGCATGATGGCGTCCGAAAGGAGCAGATCTCAAAGACAGGAATGAGTACGCTTGTCAAAACACTATTCACAATTTGTGCACCATTATCGATATCTAGTCACACAACTAATACATATGCATATTGATCTCCTTCTTAATAGTTCACAGAGGTGCGGGACAAGCTCCTAGATACGGAGCGCGTAGAAGCACTTCAAGAGAAAATAGCGGGATTTTTGCTCGACCAGGTCATAAATCCGAAGGGAGAATACTATTACCCGCTACCGCCCCCATCGATCAAGTCATGAACCACTTCTAATTTGTCATCGTGCTCCGAAGGCACCAATTAGGCTAATGCAACTGGCTCCGAAGGCAACATGCATATGTACGAGAAATTGTATATAGCTATATACATGCATGTGTGAATTAATATGGTGTGGTTTGTGTGAGACATTAATATGTAACTGGCTCCGAAGGCAACATGGTCGCGCTATTCGTCACCCTGGGTGAGGAATAGTTATTCTTCACCCCCCTCTATTTTAACATTAATGCACCATAATTTTACGTTCCTTAAATTTTATCTTATTTCAGACATAAAAAGAGAACCTAAGAAAATATATAATCGCCGTAAACAATATTTTATGTTACGTAAATTACAGATGTAAAAATATAGTATAAAATGTACATAAAATGTAAATTTTCTGGTCTTCTAACCTTTTTTATGCCAAATTTTACATAGTGAATCAATATGACCGTAACTATTTGTATTTGAAACATAATTTATATATGAAATGATCGTAATATTACCCCGGGTGAAGAATAATTTATTCTGCACTCTGGGTGATGAATAGTAACACTATATATATATATATATATATATATATATATATATATATATATATATATATATATATATATATATATATATATATATATATATATGATTGGTTCTAAACGTGTACAATGTGTAGTATCGTAAAATACCAGCAAACGAAAAAGAATTAAAATAGAAAACACAAAATTAAATGAAAAAGAAATCATAAAACCAAAAACCCCCCAAACATTTTATTACCAGTTGGTGTTACCAACCGGTACTAAAGTGCTCCCGGCCCCCGGAGCTGGCTCTTGCCACGTGGCTGCCCTTTAGCACCGGTTCGTGCTGGACCGGTGCTAAGGGGGGGGGGGGGGGCTTTAGTGTCCAAACTTTAGTGCCGGTTATGGAACCGGCATTAAAGGGCCTTACGAACCGGTGCTATTGCCCGGTTCTGCACTAGTGGTAGGTTACAATTAGACTAGGAGTTGTATTGTGTTTACATAGGATGTGGATTTGCGTCCTAGTAGGACACTTGTATCCTAGGCCTCTCATATATAGCGAGGGTAGACACACGATGTAACCTATGTCAACATAATAGCACCGGAACGCAGGGGAAGCCGGCGGCATTTGCCGGTGTCCAGGGCGATCGGGTGCGGTATTGTGACGGTGTCATGGGGAGGAGCGCCCATAGTCAGGCCCCGGGGATGTAGCCATATCGATGAACCTCGTTAACAAATCTCGGTGTCGTGTGATTACTTGGTCCTCGGATGATCGACGGTATGCCTCGGATTTATTAACAATCAACAAGTATATTATGATCTGCATGCCGTGCAAAATAGAATCCGATCGTACCACGGAGCTGAGAGCAAATCTTTGGCAAATGTCGTCACAGATGGCCGGCCTCCCAAGATGAGCGTTGCCTCGTCAGGGACGGGGACGACCCAAGAGCCATTCTCCCTCGACGTGTTCCGCCGCACAGACCTGCAAGGCAGTGGCACCCCGGTCCCGGTGGTGGACGGCGTCCTGAGCGAGATGACGTCCGTGACGGAGGGCCTGCGCTCGGCGGCGGCGCTAGGCGCGACGCTGCTCGGCGACGGCGAGGAGAACGTGGGGCAGTTCTTGTACCTGGAGTCGATGGAGTACCACATGTGGAACACCTACGACATCCACTTCTACGCCTCCTTCGCGCTGCTATCCCTCTTCCCGGAGCTCGAGCTGAGCCTCCAGCGCAACTTCGCCCGCGCCGTCCTCCTCCACGACCCTCGCCCCATGCGCACCCTCAGCGGCAAGACCATGCCGCGCAAGGTCCTCGGCTCGGTGCCGCACGATGTGGGGCTCAACGACCCATGGTTCGAGCTCAACGCCTACATGCTCCACGAGGACCACGACCTGTCGCGCTGGAAGGACCTCAACCCCAAGTTCGTGCTGCAGGTCTACCGGGCCGTCGTCGCCACGAGCAACGTCGCCTTCGCCAGGGCGGCCTGGCCGGCGGTGTACCTGGCCATGGCGTACATGGACCAGTTCGACCGGGACCAGGACGGCATGGTCGAGAACGAGGGCCGCCCTGACCAGACTTACGACCTGTGGTCCGTGTCCGGGGTCAGCGCCTACACCGGCGGCATCTGGGTCGCGGCGCTGCAGGCCGCCGCTGCCATGGCGCGCGTCGTCGGCGACGGCGACGCCGAGTGCCACTTCCGTGCGCGGTACCGCATGGCGAGGCGCGTCTACGATGAGGAGCTCTGGAACGGCGCCTACTTCAGCTACGACAACAGCGGCGGCAGGACGAGCTCCTCCATCATGGCCGACCAGCTCGCCGGGCAGTGGTACGCTCGCGCGTGCGGCCTGGAGCTGGTCGTGGAGGGGGAGAAGGCCCGGAGCGCGCTGGGGACGGTGCTGGACTACGACATCATGCGGGTGAAGGGCGGGACGGTGGGGGCGGTGAACGGGATGCGGCCGGACGACGCCGTCGACGTGTCGTCGACGCAGTCCAAGGAGATATGGCCCGGCACCACCTACGCGGTGGCGGCGGCCATGATCCACGGGGCCAATAGCTCCTGTGCGACGTTTTTGAGATGAATTGGCAAGAGTGCGACGTTGTTGGAATGAATGGCTGTGGTGCGACAATTTTGAGCAGGCGAATAGCCCACGCACGACATGACTGTTAAATGTGGTTAAATTGGTCATCAACCAAGCCCGCCCGTTTATGTTAGGACATGTGGGTCCAACTTAATTGTTCCTCAAAACAGCTGACCGTGCCCTGCCGCCCGACCATGCCGGGCCCGCCACTCTGCCCCCCTTCTTCTCCGGTGGCGGCGGATCTTGCGTTCTCGGTGGCGGCGGCGGAGCCCTCGTTCTCAACGGCGGCGGAGCCTTCGTCCTCAGAAAATGGTGAGTGAATTCAAACCCTAGTCGCCCTCCCGTTCCTCTCTCCGGCCCGTAGATCTCAGCTCATTTCCTCTGTTTTCGCTTGCGGAATCGATAGGTTGTGAGGGGAGCCCGTGGGCATACTGAGATGGAGCCGCCAGATTCGACTTTGAATAGGTAATGCGCCTCTCTCCGATCCAATTTTGCATTGCAATTAGGGGGTGGCCTCATCTGCTTTTTCTCACGGGCTCACACTGTCCGCCACTGACAGAGGGGATGCTGCCGCTCGGACCTTCGAATTGACAGTCAATTTCTTTCCATCAAAGGCAAAATTAGTTGATGGTAGCATACAGATAATTGAGAGAGACACTATTGTTAAATGGGATATTGAGTTTACAGAGATTGATCCACAAGTTCTACAGAACATGGGAGAGACGGCAGTGAAGAAATGGGTGGAAAAAATTGGCGAGAATATTGTTTGGGGTCCAGAGCAAGAAGTATCACTGTTGCGGTTTGATGACTGGAAAGGAGAGTATGTGAGAATAGAAGATGGTGAACAGATTGTTGAAGAAATCGATCGGCAAAACGGCTGGACAAGCAAACGGGCTAATTGTTTTGCTGAGCTCGTTGATCTGAACATTTTTTCGAAGGTTGGATATGTGCCATCACAATTGGCTGCGCAGATGGTAGATGATGATTGGGCTACACAGAGGCCATTGATTCCCATGTGTACTGAACTTACAGTAATACCCGAGGGACAGTCGACTGGAACTGAAACTGAAACTGAAACTGCAACAACTATTGATTGGAATGTAGTTGAATTAGATGAGCCTACTGATTTGGTCATTGCACCAATGCCTGACATTGAGATGGCCAAACTTTTTGGCATTCCAGTCGATGACAGAGATAAGCAGGAGAGGGTGAATCTAGTTTGCCTGCTAATGCTGATGAAGAAGTAGATGGACAGTTAATGCAACAAGCTGCAGATGAGGTAGATGATGAGCTGGTGCATGTGTATGATAAAGAAAACCCTGTCATTGAAGTAGGCAAGTTGTTCCCAAGCATGAAGGAGTTTAGGATGTGTTTCAAGACTTATGTAGTGAAACATGAGTTTGATGCCAAGACTGTTTGGACTGATAGAAAGAAGTTTTATGCGAGGTTTAGAGGATTTGATGGTAGTGTGAAGCCCTGCAAGTGGTACATATCTGCTAGACTGCAACCTGATGGAAGTACTGTCAGGGTTAACCAAATCCCCAATGAACATACTTGTATTACAAGTTCACAGAGAGTATCAACCATGACATCACAACTTTGGGTTGCAGAAAAGATCACCCCAATTTTAGCCAAAACACCAAACACTACTGCGAAGAAACTCAAAGTAGACTTGGAAAAGATGTACCCCATTAAACTGAAATATACCACAGTGTGGAAGGCAAAACAAAGGGCAATGAAAGATTTATATGGTGATTGGGCAAATACATTTAGGATGCTTTACAACTTCAAAGCAGAGGTGGAAAAGAGGTCACCTGGCAGTGTTGGGGAGATAGATACAGAGGTATCAGCCAAAGGTGAAGTCAAGTTCTCCAAGTTTTTTATGGCTTTGAAGCCTTGCATTGATGGGTTCAAAGTAGGGTGCCGTCCATATTTGAGCATAGACTCATCATTTTTGACAGGCAAGTGGAATGGTCAGTTGGCAGCATGCAATGCTCTAGATGGACACAACTGGATGTTTTCTATTGCTGTTGGCTTATTTCAGTCAGAAACAGAGGCTTCATGGACATGGTTCATGATCTAGTTGAAAAGATGCCTAGGGCCAGTGTCACCTTTGGCTATACACACAGATGCATGCAAGGGGCTTGAAAATGCAGTGAAAAATGTTTTCCCACATGCTGAGAAGAGGGAGTGCTTCGATCATTTGTGGATGAATTTGATCAAAAAATTTAGAGGAGAAGAATTTGGGCGCATGTGGCCAGCAGCAAGATCTTACACTAGACAGACACACAAATATCATCTTGATAAGATAATGGCAGCATGTGATGAGTTTGGTCCATGGCTGAACACCTACCATTCTTTGTTATGGTACAGGTCAGCATTCAACACTGCCATCAAGTGTGACCACATCAACAACAATTTGGCAGAGAGTTTCAACAACAAGGTGAAGGATTTTAAAGATTTGCCTGTGCATGACATGGTTGACCAAATCAGGATCATGCTCATGCGGTTGTGGGAATTGAGAAGAAGGATAGGTGATTGTCTGCAAGGTGATAAGCTTCCAGCAGTGGTACAACAGGTGGTCAATAGGAGCAGATGTCTTTCACATTTGTTTGTTGAAAAATCTTCACCTTGGGGTGCTGAAGTTAGAGATAACAAAACTGGAAGGAGACATGTTGTTAACACTGAATTGCATGATTGCACTTGCCTCGAGTGGCAACACACTGGTAAACCATGTGAGCATGCCATTCTCTTCTTAGCATCCCAACCGAAGATAAACATGCACCCATATTTGCATGAATATTATTCGGTAGCAAAATTCAAAGCTGCATATGCTACTCCAATTCCAGCACTAACAGATCAGTCTCAGTGGCCTGAAGTGGACATTGAATTTTCCATGTGTCCTCCCTTGACGAAAAGAATGGCTGGCTGGCCTAAACAGAGTAGATTCAAGGCATGGTTTGAGAAAGGTGGGAGTAGTAAGAAGGGAAATAAAGATGGAAAGCCAAAAAGGGCTCAAAAAGGTAACAAAAACATATGCAAGTTGTGCCAGGAACTTGGGCACAGAGTGGGATCTGTCAAATGCCGTTACACTCCTGATAAGCCAAAGTATGTTCTTGTTTATTTGTTTGTGTTTTGATTTGGTGCTTTTTTCCAATTACTATATATATATATATATATATATATATATATATATATATATATATATATATATATATATATAACATTTTCGCAATGGCCAGGAGGAAGCGAGCAAGTCAGCCCCTTGTTGTTGAACAGTGTTGGCCAACAAAAAAGCAAGAGTCAATGGCGGTAGAAAGAAGAGAAGTGTGCCTCAGCCTGAGCAGAGTGAAGAAAATCCTGCTGCAGTCAACATTCAGACTGAAGAAACTGCTCTCGAGGTTGAAACTGAACCTGAGCGTGTCGAGGTTCAGACTGAAGAAACCCATGTTGAGGTACACACCGAAGAAACTAAAACTGCTGTCAACATTGAGACTGAAGACACTGATCACGAGGGTGTTGGCGAGATGTTGAAAAGACCAGTGAAAAAAACCAAGATGATCAGTGAACTTGTGTGTGTAGTTGAACCAAAAACAAGAAGTGCTAAGGCGAAGAAGGGCACGCGACGTGGTAGGAAGAGGTAGAACAGAGAACCGTTTTGAAATTTGGGGCATGTAATAATATTTGTAACTTGGTGCGTACTGGTAGTCACTATGTATCCCGTATTTCTATTCGAACTTGTTTGTTGGTACCTTGTCTAAACCATCCAAATAAAATTCAAATTTGGGCTCAAATTTGAATTAGGGATGGGGTATTGATGTTTTAATGCTATCTAAAGTACCTCAACTGAAATATGTTTGTTTGCTGATCATTCCCAGCCCTTTTGGTAAGTTGAACTCATAGTCATGAAAAGTGTGTCTCAAATGACCTTCAAAGGTAGGGTAAACGGCCTCATATTTAAGCAAGTTTTTTTGCACCTTGTCTAAACCAGACAAATAATTTTTCTACACATCTATAGTGTAAATCTAAAGTCTCACTATTTATTGAATTAATTTTCTATTATTTTCCTTTTTTGGAAAAACAAGGTTTAATAGAAAATTATATATAAAACAAGTTTAAAAACATGAAAATGAGAAAAGTAAGTTAAGATCTTTCTTAGTCAATCCAAAATGAAGTTTTGGTGAGGTTTTCACACTTTTCATTTTCAAAACCCCACCTATACTCTCGGGTGCCCACTACTCTCTCCCTTGAACTCCATACTACATTGTTCGAGGAATGACAATTTTGTGAAGGATTTTTCGTAAAAATGTATGTAAATCATATATATATATATATATATATATATATATATATATATATATATATATATATATATATTTCTCGTTACTATACAACATAATAAGACTATGTGCGCAAGTTTTATATTTTTTTGATTTTTTTAATTAGTTATGCTCAACCCTAATCAGCCAAAACCCCTCAAAACCCCTCAAAACCCCTCTCAAAACCCCTCAAAACCCCGCACACTACTGGGTCATCGATCGTTGTGCGTGGATGGTTGAGATCAGGCGCTAGGGTTAGCTACAGTGTATATCGATCCGCATGAGACGCCCTGATTGGTTGAATCGGTGGGGTTTGGATCAGCCTCTCTCGTTGGGGCATCAGGACCATTCATTTGAATCCAACGACAAGAGTTGACGCGGTGCATGGTCCAAGCCTATGCAGTGCCCATTCCCATCGTTGCATGCGTGCCCGTGCCCACCCGCAGCATGCATGCTCACCCGCAGAACTGCACCCTTGCTTGCATTCGGGCCCGCTTGCATGCATGGCCTCGACGTAGCCCTGCTCCGCCACCCCTACGTAGTAAGCTGTCGCGTGCCTACCATTACAACCGATGCATCGTCGCATCAAAGCATGCACCCGGCCACAATGCAGCAGCCCGATGAAGACAACCAAAAAGCCAACGCTGCATGGCGTGCTGTACATGGCGTGCTCCTCTTTGAGGACGCAAAACTGGCATGGGGTATCGATGTGGGTATCGATGCAGTTCAAATGGCGTGCTGCTCGTTACAAGATGGGCAAATGAAGGCGTCCATTATTGTCACGTCTCCCTCTAGCCAGGCACTAGCAAGATGTGCAAATTAATGGGCTACGGCATGAATGCACGGGTGGCACACGCAGAGAACCCGGGGCAGGCGTGTCCCCCTGACCCACGACGGCACAGACGCGTGCGTGAACCCGTCCCCCTTGACCCGCGACCGGTGGCACAGAAGAATCGCAGACCGTTTCCCACGCTCGTGTACACACTTTCATGGGGCGCCACCAAACGCCGCCCGCCCATTAATTCTAGGGCGCCACCAAACGCCGCCCGCCCATCTTCACCGGTGAAACCACGTCGCACTTGGGCTATTTAAGCCGGGCAGTATCGTCTTCCTCTCCCTCCTCATCCACACCCCATCCTCTGCCTCCTCTGCCCTCCTTCTTCCTTATTCTCCATCAAATCCGATTGAGCCCTCGAGCCCTCGAGTCACCCCGCGACCATGCAGTACACTGGCCCCACCTACCGCTTCCCTCCAACCACGCCGGAAAGGCTCTACCCGGCCGGAGTGTATGTCGAGAGAACCCTTAGGGTTTGGGCGATCTCGAGGTGGAGGGGCGCAAGGGAGTTAACGGAGTTCTTCCTTGCGCCTGGCTTCCGCCACCTCCCCCGCGGCTCTCCTCGGATGTACCATGTTGAGGAGGTCAACCACAACGACGTTGTGGTTGGGCTCCTCGCCACTTTCACTAACCCTTTCGATGCTTTCCATCTCCTCGGGCGAGCGTTTTGGGTAGGTTGTGAGTTCATAGCTTTCACAACCTACAATATCTTCACCGACTTCAACGGCATCTTCCCCAACAACGGCGTCATGCACACGCTCCCGTACCCCATCAACAACAGGGAGGGGGAGGATTGAAGGGCGGCGCCCAGAGGAGCGAGGGCGCCCGAGGAGCGAGGTGGCCCCGGAGGAGGAGGAGAAGAAGAACCCCAAGAACCCGCGTTTTGTGCCCCCTATCTATCTAGCTTAGATCTATCGTATTAGTTTTTTTTAAGTTGTAATAGTTATGCTACTATTATTAAGTTTTATTAGTACTTTAAGTTGTAAGCCTATCATGCCCCGTGGAACTATGAGTATGCTACTATGTAATCATTGGGTATGCTTCTATATAATCGTTATGCTTTTATATAATCGTTGGGTATGCTACTATATATATTTTGTGTTTTGTGCTATTATTTGTGGATTGCTAGGGGTTGTTTTTGCTTATTATTCGTGTATTGCTATGGGTTGCTACGGGCCCGGATTTCTACACCCCAATCACCACACACAACATCTTCAAAATATTGGCCAAACCATGGACATGCAACTAGGAGCCCCATGCAAACCCCACTATGGACATGGGTGCAACTAGAAAATGCAAACTAATTTACTTCGGGCACTTCATGCAAGCATGCAACTCATTTAGTTCGTGGAACAGTAGACATGCATAAAAACAATTAACATTTAGCTTTAGTGCATCAAAAAATTATCCATCACAAAATTTAGTGCAAGAAAAAGGCAAAATAAAAGGACAAGTAACATTTTATTGGGCCCCATTTTATTTGCCGAAGTTAGAGGTGGGCTGGTGCCCCTACGCGGGTGGGCTGGTCTTGGGCATGGTTATTTTCTCAAGGCCCATTTTCTCACGGCCTAACATCTATTCGGCAGCCCAGTTTTGTTTTTTTACTAGAAACTGAATTTGGGTGTGTACTCTGTTAACTGAAGAATAAAAACAGAGGAAACAGAGCATGAACACTCAATAGGGCCCCTGAGAATATCATTACAATAATTCATGCAAGTTTTGCTTCACACTAATTCAAATTCATCTAACAAATCCCCTGAAACTAGTTGACACACGAACTGAAACTCTAACAAATTCTAGCGATTGATGAACATCAAGTAAAATAAACCCATAGCAATGACACAACCATAAAATGCTCCAGCCATCATATTTGCTTGCTGCTTCAAATCGATCAGATGCTTTAGTTGCTTGCCAATTTTCTTCAGTTCACACTTCAGTTCTGCACTGTGCATCATCGGATCGGCTCTGTCCGCCAAATTGGGGGCTTGTTCCACGGCAAGCCGCCCCCCAAAATTGAGCTCTTGGGTTCCGGTTGATCCCTCCAATTTCAACCTTTCAACATAGTCATCGAGCCACTCAAAATGCCCACATTTCTTCAGAACCTGAAAAACAGTGCGCCGGAGGCGCATGAATCCTAGATCCACCACCCAGATCCACCGCCCTAATCTGAGGAAAAAAGAAAGAAATCGGGAGAAAGGAGACCATAGGATTGGTCAAGAACACAGATCTAACCTGCCCCGGCTGTGGCTTGCTCAAACTCGCGCCCACGGTTGCCATTTTCTTCCCTCACACAAGTCAAACGCTTCAGAGGCTCCATGCGCGGGCAATCGGGGCATCTTGTCAACGGTAGTGGACCATACTGCGTCCATGACTGGCGGGAGGCCGAAGTCGAGCTAGACATCACCCGCCGGCGGCACGCTTCATTGCCGGAGCAGAGGAAGAAGAAGGTGGGAAGGAAAGGGGCAGGGCAAGCAATGGAGGGCGGGGGGGTGGGGTGGGCTGGCTCGGGCTCATGGCTGGCTCGGGTCGGGGCATGCTTGCGTGGATAAGTTGTGGGTCCCACCCGCATGCGAGTAACTTCTAGGTCCCGCGTGTCATAACTCGAATCGCTAACCCCTCGTGTTTTTCATTTCATGGTTAAACAGAGCCATGTCGCATTGGAGCTATTGTTTGCCTCTAAAACGTCGCATCACAACCATTCATTCCAACAACGTCGCACTCCTTCCAATTCGCATGAAAAACGTCGCACAGGAGCTATTGGCCCTGATCCACGAGGGCATGCTGGAGGCCGGCTTCCGGACGGCCAAGGGCGCGCACGACGCCAGCTGTTCCAAGGACGGCTTCGGGTACACGTTCCAGACGCCGGAGGCCTGGACGGCAGAAGGCGGCTACCGCGGGCTGCACTACATGCGTCCCCTCTCCATCTGGGCGATGCAGTGGGCGCTGTCGCCGCCGAAGCTCCACAAGGACCTGGGGGTGGGGCCGGTGCCCTCGCCGGGGGACGCCTCGGTTGGGCAGGACAAGTTCGAGAAGGTGGCGAGCATGCTGAGGCTGCCTGAGGAAGAGCAGCACAAGGGATTCCTTCGGGCTCTCTACCATGTTAGATGATATTGTATAGAGGTAGGAAAGGTGCTTTAAACTTGTATCCTTCTATCTCTTCTTCTGTTGTAATCTTCCTGGTCTCCTGTAACTGATCGATCCTGATCTCTTTCGATCCTCTCGATCTCTTGTAAGCCACGACACACATGTGATATAAATAGAGATGCGGCCCGAGCAAAGGGTTCAACGCTTTCATCAAAGTTTACATGGTAACAGAGCCTCTTCCTCGATATATT
Organism: Aegilops umbellulata; assembly: GCA_032464435.1. Classification (NCBI taxonomy): domain Eukaryota; kingdom Viridiplantae; phylum Streptophyta; class Magnoliopsida; order Poales; family Poaceae; genus Aegilops; species Aegilops umbellulata. Next base: position 448,353,919 of record CP136058.1, on the reverse strand, counting down.
GAATAGAGATTGCATCTAGCTACCCAGGCGACCGCAACCATGTCCACCACCACCGCCGCCATGACGGCTAGCACCATGGGTGCGCTCACCACCGACACCTCCTCCACTTTTGCATCCTCGTCCGCCTCCACCTCCATCAACTCCTTCCTCGGATCGCCGCCGCAAGAGAAGCTGACGAGGGGCAACTTCCTGCTTTGGAAGGCCATCGTCCTACCCCAGCTCAAGGGCACGCAGATGGAGCACCATCTCGACGTGAAGAGTCCGGCACCGCCGTCCACCCTCACCATTACCAAGGACGGCAAAGAAGAACAGATACTGAACTTTGCGCGATCTCTTTGGTTTGCACAACAGCAACAGCTCCAAGGCTATTTGATGGGCTCCCTCTCCCGCGACATCCTGGCTCAAGTCGCCATGCTCCAGACGCCAGCTAAAGTCTGGCGCGCCATCCACGACATGTTCGCCGCCCAGAGTCAAGCCCAAGCTATCAATACACGCATCGAGCTCACGAATCTCCAAAAAGGTAACATGACTATGGCCGAATACCTTGGAAAGATTAAGAGCCTTACTGATGAAGTTGCCTGCACTGCTGCCGCGCTCTCCGATCCGGAGATCGTGTCCAAGATCCTGGCCGGACTAGACATGGATTACAATCCAGTCGTCTCAGCCCTTGCTGCCCGGGTTGAGCCCATCACTGTGAAGGAGCTGTACAGCCAGCTCCTCAGCTTCGACGCCCGCCTCAGCCTCCTTCATGGCGCCAGCTTTCGCCAGTCCTCTGCCAACGCCGCCTCGCGTGGACGCGGCCGTGGGCGCGGTCAACACGCGCAACGTGGCGGTGGGCGCGGGCGTGGCAATGCTCCGGGCGACAGCGGCTACAACAACACCCACAACAACGCCGACGACAGCAGCTACAACAACACCGGCAACCGATCAGGGGGTGGTGGCTTCAACAACAACAACAGCCGCCGCCCCCTTCCTCCTCCCGTGGCCGCCCTCGCTGTCAACTCTGCAAGAAGGCCGGCCATGAGGTGATGGATTGCCGGCACCGGTTCGATGAGAACTATGTGCCCGATGCTCGCCATGTTGCTGCAGCCATGCGTGAGCAAGGAGGAGATGGCGTCTGGTATGTTGACTCCGGTGCCACAGATCATGTCACGAGTGAGTTGGAGCAACTTGCCCTTCGTGAACAGTACCATGGCCATGATCAGATTCATACCACAAGCGGTGGAGGTATGGATATTCAACACATTGGTCAAGCTTATATTAATTCCCCTATGCTTAAACGTGATCTAGTTCTCAAAGATGTCCTTCATGTTCCCCAAGCTAATAAAAACCTTGCCTCTATGTCTCGTTTAGCCACTGATAATAACGTCTTCTTTGAAACTCACCCTCGTTACTTTTTTATTAAGGATCGGGCAACGAGGGAACTTCTACACCACGGTAGATGCATTGGAGGCCTCTACCCCATCACATCCGGAGCACTTAGTCGCAAGCATCGTCAGGTCTACTCCGCCATCAAGCCCTCTTTGGCAAGGTGGCATCAACGATTAGGACATCCTTCTTCCGTCATAGTTAAGCAAATAGTCAATAAAGGCAATCTTTATTTGTCACATAGCCATGTTAGTGATTCGGTTTGTGAAGCTTGTCAATGTGCCAAGAGTCACCAACTTCCCTATCCTAGGTCAGATAGTATATCTCATGCTCCTTTAGAGCTTATTTTCAATGATGTATGGGGCCATGCCCGAGACTCCTTTGGAAGAAAAAAATTTATGTCAGTTTCATTGATGATTACAGTAAATTCACTTGGATTTATTTACTCAAGCATAAATCTGAAGTTTTCTATGTATTTCAAGAGTTTCAAAAACATGTTGAACGTCACTTTTTCAGAAAAATCTTAACAGTCCAAAGTGACTGGGGAGGGGAGTATGAGAAGCTCAACTCCTTCTTTCGTAGCATAGGCATTGCACATCATGTGTCCTGTCCTCATGCTCATCAACAGAACGGCTCCGCAGAGCGTAAGCATCGCCACATTGTTGAAGTTGGTCTCTCTTTGCTTGCTCATGCTTCCATGCCTCTCAAATATTGGGATGAAGCCTTCATCGCCACATATCTTATTAATCGTTTGCCTAGCAAAGTCATTGGCAACTCTACTCCTTTGGAACGTCGCTATCATCAAAAACCTGATTACAACTCTCTGAAATTTTTTGGGTGCACCTGCTATCCCAATCTTCGTCCATACAATCGTCATAAACTCAAGCTTCGTTCTACTCAATGTGCGTTTCTTGGCTATAGTAATCTTCACAAAGGCTATAAGTGCCTTGAAATTACTACTGGACGTATCTATATTTCAAGGGATGTTGTTTTTGACGAAACTTTGTTCCCTTTTGCCAAACTTAATCCCAACGCAGGCTCCCTTCTCCGTGCTGAAATAGCCTTGCTTCCGGATCACGGGGGTGAATTAAATAAAGCTGATCATGTTGAAAATTCCAAAGAAAACTATAATTCTGCAGATTGTGGGCGTCATTTTATGTGTGCAGATCTGGACAAAATAGCCACGAGATCCCATTCTGATGCGGTTGGCAGCGGCGCTGGATCCCATGCATATTCTCGCGTCAGCCCGTCTGTCGCTGATGGCGCGCGATCCCAGGAGGATATGCCTCCCCTGCATGCATCCACTGGCGCGCGGGTGGCCGACCAGGCGGACCCCGCCTGTCTCATCTCGCGATTGGATGACACCGCCAGCACAGGCACGGGCGCCGGTGCGCGCGTGGGCGCCAGTCGCCACCAGGCGGAGCCCACCAGTCCAGGCGTGGGCCGCGGCGCGGGCACAGGAACGCATATGGCCGACAGCCGCTCCCGAGTGGAGCCCGCCAGCCCAGGCGTGGGCGGGGACGACACGGCGATTGGCGCGACTGCTGCCAGAAGGACACCTGCGTCGGCAGCGCTAGGATCTGCTACAGGGGCAGAATCTGCCTTGGATCCAGTACCAGGATCCTCTCTGGAGGTGTCTACTGCCTCTGGATCTCCTGTGGCTACATCAGCAACATCAGGTCAGCCTCCTCGACGACACACTCGGTCACAGTCAGGTATTATCAAACAAAAGGAGTATACTGATGGTACGGTACGATATGACATAGTGAAACGTGCTTTTCTTAGTAGTGTTGGAGAACCAAATAATTTGCATGATGCTCTGGCTCATAAAGAATGGAAGGAGGCTATGGATAATGAATATGATGCCCTCATGAAAAATAGAACTTGGCACTTAGTACCTCCAAAAGAAGGTAGCAATGTTATAGATTGCAAATGGGTATATAAAATAAAAAAGAAAACCTGATGGAAGCATAGACAGATACAAGGCTAGATTAGTTGCCAAAGGTTTTAAGCAGAGATTTGGTATTGATTATGAAGATACATTTAGTCCTCTTGTTAAGGCAGCCACTATTCGACTTGTATTGACTATTGCTATTTCCAGAGGTTGGAGTTTACGCCAGCTAGATGTTCAGAACGCGTTTCTTCATGGTGTTCTTGAGGAAGAAGTGTTCATGCGGCAGCCACCTGGATATGAAAAACAAAGCACACCTCATCATGTTTGTAAGTTGGATAAGGCCTTATATGGTTTGAAACAGGCCCCTAGAGCCTGGTACTCAAGATTGAGCATGCAGTTACAACAACTTGGGTTTACACCATCCAAAGCAGATACCTCATTGTTCTTTTACCATAAAGACAATATTACTATATTTGTGCTTGTTTATGTTGATGATATAATTGTTGCAAGCTCAAGTTCAGATGCTACCACTTGTTTGCTTAAAGATTTAAAGCTAGAGTTTGCTCTCAAGGACTTGGGATATCTTCACTATTTTCTTGGCATAGAAGTGAAGCAGATCAAGGATGGTATACTTCTTACACAGGAAAAATATACAACTGATATACTCAGGAGTGTAGGTTTGTACAATTGTAAACCTGTGAGTACACCAATTTCAACTTCTGAAAAACTTACAATTGAAAGTGGAGAAGCACTTGGGCCAGAAGATGCAACTAATTACAGAAGTGTTGTGGGTGCTTTGCAGCATCTGACTCTTACACGTCCTGATATCTCTTACTCTGTGAATAAGGTATGTCAGTATTTACATGCACCTAGAACAACTCACTGGACTGCAGTCAAGAGGATTTTAAGGTATCTAAAGTTTTCTGAAGGACTTGGGCTTCAGATTACCAAGTCTCCTTTTCTACTTGTTACTACCTATTCTGATGCAGACTGGGTAGGGTGTGCTGATGATAGAAGATCTACAGGTGGCTTTGCTGTGTTTTTGGGAACTAATCTTGTGTCATGGAGTGCAAGAAAACAGGCTACTGTCTCAAGGTCAAGCACAGAGGCTGAATATAAGGCGTTGGCTAATGCTACAGCAGAAGTAATGTGGATACAAACATTACTCTATGAACTTGGAATCAAGGCTCCACAAGCTGCTAGATTATGGTGTGATAATATTGGTGCAACTTATCTGTCGGCCAATCATGTTTTTCATGCATGTACCAAGCATATTGAGGTTGATTTCCACTTTGTCAGAGAAAGGGTAGCTCGAAGGCTACTTGACATTCGGTTAATACCTACTGGAGATCAACTTGTTGATGGCTTCACAAAACCCCTTACTATGAGGAGGTTGGATGAGTTTAAGTACAATCTTAATCTCACGAGAGTTTCTTGAGGCTTAGACGTGAGGGGGAGTGTTGAAATATATTGCCCACCTCCCTCCATCAGTTCGGACTTTTGGATGAGTTGGTTGGTGCATGAATTCAATATGGTATCAAAGCCAAGAGGTCTTGAGTTCAAGATCCTGCCAACGCAGTATTAAATAAAACGATTCTGCGGCCTACATCGATCCCACGTCTAAGGACTAAAATAGCCTAGACGTGAGGGGGAGTGTTGAAATATATTGCCCACCTCATCATGTCTGTAAGTTGGATAAGGCCTTATATGGTTTGAAACAGGCCCCTAGAGCCTGGTACTCAAGATTGAGAATGTTGTTACAACAACTTGGGTTTACACCATCCAAAGCAGATACGTCATCCTCCACCTCCATCAACTCCCTCCTCGGATCGCCGCCACAAGAGAAGCTGACGAGGGGCAACTTCCTGCTCTGGAAGGCCATCGTCCTACCCCAGATCAAGGGCGCGCAGATGGAGCACCATCTCGACGCAAAGAGTCCGGCACTGCCGGCCACCCTCACCATTACCAAGGACGGCAAAGAAGAACATGTACAGAACTTTGCGCGATCTCTTTGGTTTGCACAACAGCAACAACTCCAAGGCTACCTGATGGGCTCCCTCTCCCGCGACATCCTGGCTCAAGTCGCCACGCTCCAGACGCCAGCTGAAGTCTGGCGCGCCATCCACGACATGTTCGCCGCCCAGAGTCAAGCCCAAGCTATCAATACACGCATCGAGCTCACGAATCTCCAAAAAGGTAACATGACTATGGCCGAATACCTTGGAAAGATTAAGAGCCTTATCTCCGGAGATCGTGTCCAAGATCCTGGCCGGACTAGACATGGATTACAATCCAGTCGTCTCGGCCCTTGCTACCCGGGTTGAGCCCATCACCGTGCAGGAGCTGTACAGCCAGCTCCTCAGCTTCGACGCCCGCCTCAGCCTCCTTCATGGCGCCAGCTTTCGCCAGTCCTCTGGCAACGCCGCCTCGCGTGGACGCGGCCGTGGGCGCGGTCACCACGCGCAACGTGGCGGTGGGCGCGGGTGTGGCAATGCTCCGGGCGACAGCGACTACAACAACACCTACAACAACGCCGTCGGCAGCAGCTACAACAACACCGGCAACCGATCAGGGGTGGTGGCTTCAACAACAACAACAGCCGCCGCCCCCCTTCCTCCTCCCGTGGCTGCCCTCGCTGTCAACTCTGCAAGAAGGCCGGCCATGAGGTGATGGATTGCTGGCACCGGTTCGGTGAGAACTATGTGCCCGATGCTCGCCATGTTGCTGCAGCCATGCGTGAGCAAGGAGGAGATGGCATTTGGTATGTTGACTCCGGTGCCACAGATCATGTCACGAGTGAGTTGGAGCAACTTGCCCTTCGTGAACAGTACCATGGCCATGATCAGATTCATACCGCAAGCGGTGGAGGTATGGATATTCAACACATTGGCCAAGCTTATATTAATTCCCCTATGCTTAAATGTGATCTAGTTCTCAAAGATGTCCTTCATGTTCCTCAAGCTGATAAAAACCTTGCCTCTATGTCTCGTTTAGCCACTGATAATAACGTCTTCTTTGAAACTCACCCTCGTTACTTTTTTATTAAGGATCGGGCAACGAGGGAACGTCTACACCACGGTAGATGCATTGGAGGCCTCTACCCCATCACATCCGGAGCATTTAGTCGCAAGCATCATCAGGTCTACTCCGCCATCAAGCCCTCTTTGGCAAGGTGGCATCAACGATTAGGACATCCTTCTTCCGTCATAGTTAGGCAAATAGTCAATAAAGGCAATCTTTCTTTGTCACATAGCCATGTTAGTGATTCGGTTTGTGAAGCTTGTCAATGTGCCAAGAGTCACCAACTTCCCTATCCTAGGTCAGATAGTATATCTCAAGCTCCTTTAGAGCTTATTTTCAATGATGTATGGGGCCATGCCCGAGACTCCTTTGGAAGAAAAAAAATATTATGTCAGTTTCATTGATGATTACAGTAAATTCACTTGGATTTATTTACTCAAGCATAAATCTGAAGTTTTCTCTGTATTTCAAGAGTTTCAAAAACTTGTTGAACGTCACTTTGACAGAAAAATTTTAACAGTCCAAAGTGACTGGAGAGGGGAGTATGAGAAGCTCAACTCCTTCTTTCGTAGCATAGGCATTGCACATCATGTGTCCTGTCCTCATGCTCATCAACAGAACGGCTCCGCAGAGCGTAGGCATCGCCACATTGTTGAAGTTGGTCTCTCTTTGCTTGCTCATGCTTCCATGCCTCTCAAATATTGGGATGAAGCCTTCATCACTGCCACATATCTTATTAATCGTTTGCCTAGCAAAGTCATTGGCAACTCTACTCCTTTGGAACGTCTCTATCATCAAAAACCTGATTACAACTCTCTGAAATTTTTTGGGTGCGGCTGCTATCCCAATCTTCGTCCATACAATCATCATAAACTCGAGCTTCGTTCTACTCAATGTGCGTTTCTTGGCTATAGTAATCTTCACAAAGGCTATAAGTTCCTTGAAATTGCTACTGGACTTATCTATATTTCAAGGGATGTTGTTTTTGACGAAACTTTGTTCCCTTTTGCCAAACTTAATCCCAACGCAGGCGCCCTTCTCCTCCTGAAATAGCCTTGCTTCTGGATCACGGGGGTGAATTAAATAAAGCTGATCATGTTGACAATTCCAAAGAAAACTGTAATTCTGCAGATTGTGGGTGTCATTTTATGTGTGCAGATCTGGACAAAACAGGCACGAGATCCCATGCTGATGCGGTTGGCAGCAGCGCTGGATCCCATGTAGATTCTCGCGTCAGCACGTCATGAAAGTCCAACTATCCCTGGGTGGTTTTGGTAATTCCTAACAACATATAGCTCATTGAGCTAACATTATTCCAAGATTAATATTTCAGGAAAAGCTCAATGGATGGCATGGCATGTATGAGGAAAGTGGATCCCTCAAAATTATAAGGACAAAAGATTGGCTCAAGCTTCAAGATCAAGACTCTACATTTTATATTTTAGTGATCCAAGATCACATTGAGTCTATAGGAAAAGCCAATACTATCAACGAGGGATGAGGTGTTGCTTAATGAGCTTCTTGCTTCATGTGCTTAGTGATATGCTCCAAAACCCTCAACTATCTTCCCACATCCACATTTGACCTAAACCAAAAGTCAAACTCGGCCCCACCGATTCTTTCTATCCGGCACCACCGAGTTTCAGATGTCATAGCCAGTGCCACAAACCCTAGCAATTCAGTTTCACCGATAGGGATCTCGGTCTCACCGAGATGGGATTGCAATTTCTATGTTTCCCTTCGTAACGTTTCGGTCTAAAACCGAAGTGAGCGATCGGTCCCACCGAGATTGCAATGTAAACTCTCTGTTTCCCTTTCGTAACATTTCGGTCTCACCGAAAAGAGCGAATCGGTCCCACCGAGTTTACCTGACCAACTCTCTAGTTAGCTTATTACCAAAATCGGTCCCACCGAGTTTGTGTAATCGGTCACACCGAGATTACATTATGCCCAAAACCCTAACCATATCGGTCCTACCGAGTTGCATCTCAGTCCCACCGAAAATCCTAACGGTCACTAGGTTTGCTGAATCGGTTTGACCGAGTTTAACGATTCAGTCCCACCGAGTTTGGCAGATTGTGTGTAATGGTTAGATTTTGTGTGGAGGCTATATATACCCCTCCACCCACTCTTCATTCGTGGAGAGAGCCATCAGAACATACCTACACTTCCAATACACATTTTCTGAGAGAGAACCACCTACACTTGTGTTGAGCTCAAGATATTCCATTCCAACCATATGAATCTTGATCTCTAGCCTTCCCCAAGTTGCTTTCCACTCAAATCTTCTTTCCACCAAATCCAAATCCTGTGAGAGAGAGTTGAGTGTTGGGAAGACTATCATTTGAAGCACAAGAGCAAGGAGTTCATCATCAACACACCGTTTGTTACTTCTTGGACAGTGGTGTCTCCTAGATTGGCTAGGTGTCACTTGGGATCCTCCGACAAGATTGTGGAGTTGAACCAAGGAGTTTGTAAGGGCAAGGAGATCGCATACTTGGTGAAGATCTACCTCTAGTGAGGCAAGTCCTTCGTGGGAGATGGCCATGATGGAATAGACAAGGTTGCTTCTTCGTGGACCCTTCGTGGGTGGAGCCCTTCGTGGACTCACGCAACCGTTACCCTCCGTGGATTGAAGTCTCCATCAACGTGGATGTACGATGGCACCACCTATCGGAACCATGCCAAAAACATCTGTGTCTCCAATTGCATTTGAATCCTCCAAACCATTCCCCTTTACATTCTTGCAAGTTGCATGCTTTACTTTCCGCTGCTCATATACTCTTTTGCATGCTTGCTTGAATTGTGTGGAGATTGCTTGACTTGTGCTAAGATAGCAAAAATCTGCCAAAAACTAAAATTGGGAAAAGGCTAGATTTTTATTTGGTCAAGTAGTCTAATCACCCCCCCTCTAGACATACTTCCGATCCTACAAGTGGTATCAGAGCTTTGGTCTCCATTTGCTTTGATTTCCGTAGCTTTGGTGGTCATAACCTTGGTTTCACAACCTAGGAGAGTATGGCGTCTAGCGAGGGAAATTAACACCGTAGAGGTCCTTACTTTGATGGTACTAATTTTGCTAGTTGGAAGCATAAGATGAAAATGCATATTCTTGGACATAACCCCGCCGTTTGGGCTATCGTGTGTGTTGGGTTGCAAGGTGACTTATTTGATGGGAAAAAACCAAACCGTGAAGCTACCGCGGAAGAGTTGAAGATGCTGCAATACAACGCTCAAGCTTGTGATATCCTCTTCAAAGGATTATGTCCCAAAGAATTCAACAAAATCAGTCGTCTTGAGAATGCAAAGGAAATTTGGGATACTTTGATTGATATGCACGAAGGTACCGACTCCGTCAAGGAATCCAAATTGGATGTGCTTCAAAGTCAACTTGACAAGTTCAAAATGAAGGATGGTGAAGGTGTCGCTGAAATGTACTCTAGGTTTGCTCTTATCACAAATGAGATTGCCGGCTTAGGGAGTGAAGAGATGACCGATAGATTCATCATCAAGAAGATCCTAAGAGCCTTGGATGGAAAATATGATACCGTGTGCACATTAATCCAAATGATGCCCAATTACAAAGATCTCAAGCCAACGGAAGTCATTGGAAGAATTGTTGCTCATGAGATGTCACTCAAGGATAAAGAGGAACTTCACAACAAATCAAGTGGTGCTTACAAAGCCTCATGTGAAGCCCCCACATCATCAAGTGAGAAGCAAACCTTCAATGAAGAATTGAGCTTAATGGTGAAGAACTTCAACAAGTTCTACAAGAGTTGAAGCAAAGATAGAAGCTCCAAGTCAAGGTCCTACAATGACAAAAGATCTTCTAGTCGAGAGCGAAACTGCTACAATTGTGGGAGGCCCGGACACTATTCCAATGAGTGTACGGCTCCCTACAAAAGAAGAGAAGACTCTCCCAAGAGAAGAAATAGAAGAGAAGAATCACCATCTAGAGAAAGAAGGAGTAGAGATGATCGTTATGAACGAAGACACTCACGGAGAAGCAAGGATTCGGAAAGAAAGGACAAGTCATCAAGGAGCTACACAAAACGAAGACATCAAGCTCATGTTGGTGAATGGGTATCCGGCTCCGACTCCGACAATCACTCCGAGAGAAGCTATCACTCCAATTCCGAATATACTCAAGATGAAGGTGTTGCCGATCTAGCACTTGTGTCAACCAACTCCTACGACATATTTGACTCACCAAATGAAGGAGTTGGAACATGCTTCATGGCTAAAGGCCCAAAGGTATCACATCCCGAGTATTTTGATTTCAATAGTGATGAAGATGACTTGTTAGGTGATGATGATTTACTTGTTGACAACTCTAGTGATGAATACTATGATGAAACGTCAATTAATCATGCTAATCAAGATAAAACGAACGACAATGATAAGGAGAAGATTGAGTCTCTAACTAAAGAACTAAACACTCTTAAGTTAGCTCATGAAACTATCTTAGGAGATCATCGAGAACTTTTAAGGACACATGAGAAATTACACTTTGAAAATCTCAACCTTGAGCAAGAGCATGAGTTCTTAAAAGCAATCAATAATGATCTTCGTAAGAAAAGTTCTTCTTACATTGCCAAGCGTTTACTATTATCCACTTACATGCCTCAAGTCAAGTCTAGTAACAAGAACAAGAAAGATTCTTCCTCTAGTAGTAACAATGATCATGTTAAATCCAATACTGTTGCCTCTAGTAGTTCTCTTGATTCCACTAATGATTCTCTTAGACAAGTTACACTTGAGCAAGAAAATAGTCTATTGAAGGGAATTATAGAGAAAGGAGTTTACAAGAGCCTTGCCGGAAGTAAGCAATTCGAGGAAATTGCACGCAAGCAAGGAAGGCACCGGAAGAATCAAGGTGTTGGTTTTGAACGAAAGTTCAATGCCAATGGAGTTGAGTGGGAAGAAGATCAATACCCCAAGACAATGTTTGTTCCTCAACAAGAGAAGTATGATCCCACTTATTTCAAAGGGACACAAGCTCAAGATGATCGTCCACCACAAGACTACAAGCAAAAAGGCAAGGACAAGCTTCAAGAGGAAATTGATGCATTTGAAGAAGCTCCTAAGACCTTAGTCAAGTGGATTCCCAAGACTACTTCAAGTTCCACTTCATCAAGTACAACTACAACACCAAGGATTCCCATCAAGATGGTGTGGATCCAAAAGAAGAAGAACTAGAGAGTTCTTGAGGGTGACTCCGCCAACATACTTCACTCTTATCATCTTGGCAAGAACAAGTGCAATCAACTTCCACATCTTGCACTAGTTCAAGGAGTCACAAACCCTCTTGTTGGTAAGACAAGAGACAAGGTAACCTAAAAGCTTTCATAGACATCATCTTATGTGTGTATCACCCTATGTCTATGGATATCCTTGTTTGTTCCTTGTGGGACTAACCCGTGTAGGTATTGAAAGTGCAACTCACTCCAATGGATAGCTCCAAATGATCTACATCAACATTGAGCATCCACATCTTCAACATCTACATGAAGTCACCATCGACAAACCCAAGGTTAGTTCATCCCTCTTAGGGGGGATATCACATCTAGGGGGAGCTTTACTCTAAGACTTGAGCTAAAGCAACTCTAATGGTGTGAACACAACAATGCTTTATGTAAAAGTGGTAACCCCACTTGTGCTTAAACGGTGAGTATGACCTATGATCAAATGTTCTCATTTGACTCCTAAGTCAATATACTCATATATAGATGACCTAGTCATCGCCAATTGCTTGATAGATGCTTGAATTGGTTGTGCATGCTTTGCCACATATTTCAATTGCCATTCTATTGTGTGAGCATGTTGATTGCATATTTTACTCATTCGAGGACATCCACTTGTTGTTTTGATTGATTGGTTTTCTTTTCATTTGCCAAGTGGATGGACAAGAATGCCTAAGAACCCTCTCTAGCTATCTATGCTTTTCTCGTCTCAAAGTCTATTCATGCTACATCACAAAATTTGATCAAGTCAGATTCAAACCACTCTGTGTGAGGAACACTCGGAGTTCCCGATTTGTCATAGACTTAAACTTCCAAAACTTCTTTGTGCTTTTCGGTCTGACGATTCCTCCATTTCGGTCATACCGAGATCACTAAGTCAATCTAGGTTTTCACCTCGGTGCAACCGATTTGAACTTTTCGGTCACACCGAGTTGCTATAACTGTCAACAGTTATGCATCTCGGTGCCACCGAGTTGTTCCACTGGGTCACACTGACAGGGTCGGGCTATATATACTCACGGGAATTTTTTTGGAAATTTCTCCGAAACCTCTTCGCCCGTGCATAGCTCGCTCTGCCTCCTGGGTCTCCGGATCGTCCTCCTCGTCGCCAGCCGCCTCCTGTCGCTGGTCTCCGCCGCCGTCAACGGATTTCGTCTCCGCTGTTGCCGCCGTAGCGAGTTCACAGCCGAACTAGGGTATGGACTCGATCACAGTGCTATCCCCGTCTGGTTCCTAGCACATTGTGTTCATTATGATTCTTGCTACAATTGTAACACTTCTATCCAGTCAAAACAATCCTTAGAATAGATGCGATTTGAAAATTTAGGTTTAGGTTTCCGCCGAAACCATCTCGGACCCACCGGGTTGCGGAACTCGGTTCCACTGATTCAGCCACGGCCATTGCACATGTGGTTCTCGGTCTGACCGAGAATTGCAAATCGGTGTGACCGAGTTCAGGACTTTGTGAAACCCTAGCAGTCTCGGTGCCACTGAACTGTGACTCGGTCTGACCGAGTTCACTAGTTTTGGTTCCAAAAGCTGCTTCGGTATCACCGAGTTTGCAAATCGGTTGATCCGAAATGCTTTCTGTGGAAAACTAAAACTAAGTTTTTGACTCATTCTTTGCAAAAAATCTCTGCATTTTGTGATGCTCATCCACTCTATCTCATCTACAAACTATTCACAGGGTCTGCAGTCAGTATTTGCGACATGTCTGATCAGAGTGACAGCCAGAATAAATCAGAGGAGCAGGTTCACATGAGTGAGGGCACTAGTCCCTCTAGCAGCTCTGATGAGGGTAGCAGGAGCACCCCAAGCAACTTGCCTAAGGCTGCCACTAGAGCTAGCAAGAAGAGAACTTCTGAATCTGAGGATGAAGATTATGTGGCAGAGGAGGAAGCCACATCTAAGAAGAAGGTGCTCAAGAAAGAATATGGGTCAGCTGCAGTCTCAAAACCTGGAATGCGGAAAAAGACACCTGCAAGGAGAGTTCCTACCTCTAAGCCCAGGAAGGCTGCAACTGAAGAAACCATGAAGTTTACCATGGAATCTGAAGAGGAAGCAGGTGGCCAAGACAAGAAGAAGAAGAGAGTCAGAACCACTATTGCCAGAGTCCTTGGCAAACCCTCTATGATGAGAGACTCTGAGGGAGAAGAAGAAGAAGAGGTTGCTGCACCAGCACCCAAGGCACAGAAGCTTATGGGTGATGCCATAAGGACAGGGGCTGCTTCATCCAAGCCCAAAGAAGCACCCAAAGTTGCCTCCAAGCCCAAGAGTGCACCTAAGAGGAACACCAGGAACATATCTGCTGCTGAAAAGAACAAGGCCCCAGTGCCTGATGTTGCTGAAGAAGAAGAAGAAGGACAAGTTCTCAGGAAGCTCAAGCCCAAGATTCCAGACCACAACGATGCTCATCCTGTGGCTGAGGACATGAAAATCAGCAGAGATTCAGGGCTGAGGAAATGGAGAGAAGCAGATCCATATGCTTCAAGGAGAAGAACTGATGTGGATTACAGGTTCCACACCAAGGAACAGCAAGACTTCTATGAGACAATGCTACTGGATAAGAAACCCATAGTGTGTGATATGAGGTGGGTTGACTGGGAGTATATCAAGGAAAACGAAGAACACTATCCTGGAGTGCTTGACAGCTTCAAAGCTTGTGGAGTTGCAGACTTTGTTGGGCAGAAGCTCACAAAATGGAATGAGGAGCTCATAATGCAATTCTACTCCACATCACATTTCTATCCAAATGGCAGGATAGTATGGATGAGTGAAGGCACAAGATACCAATCTACAGTTGCAGAATGGGCTCAGCTGATCAATGCCCCTGAAGAGCAAGAAGATGACTTGGATGTCTATGCTAAGAAGAAGATGGATCACAACTCCATGTCAAATATGTACAAGGAGATCCCAGACAAAGCACTTGAAACCTTCAAGTTTGGATCAGTTCACTTCCTTCTGTCAGGGCTGCCTGACGAGGATACGTACCTCGGGTAGGGTAACTTATCATACCTGAGGTACCCAATCAAGGACATGACTCCTACAATGAAAGACATTCTAAGAAGTATCAACATTTCAGTCGACCTGGTCAGCCCAGTCGACGGACACGAGCGTACTCGACCAGAAGCACAAGCAGTCGACCATGAAGACAGCCACTCGACTATAAGAAGACCTAAAGGCACTGCCTACAAACGGTCATCTCATAAGTAGCTTTTATGGCCTTCATGGTCCTTTATTGCAGGCGTTACCAGTAACCCCCTCCCTTTATGTACATTAAACTCCTTGTAACGTGGGCTGGCTGGGGTCCTGGCGAACTCTATATAAGCCACCCCCCTCCACTAGGACAAGGGTTCGCAACTTTGTAACACACACACACATAATCCAGTCGACTGCCTCCGGGCTCCGAGACGTAGGGCTGTTACTTCCTCAGAGAAGGGCCCGAACTCGTAAAACTCCTTGCGCATACAACTACTCCATAGCTAGGATCTTGCCTCTCCATACTTACCCCCCATTCTTACTGTCAGACTTAGAACCACGACAGTTGGCGCCCACCGTGGGGCAGGTGTTCCAGCGATTTGTTGGAGGAGTTGGGATTCTTTCACCCCACATCATGTTTTCGAGCGGAGTCATGGTCGAGAGCCGCGAGATCCGTCTCGGCGCTCTCTCCTTCATCGTTGACAACTCTGCTTTGCTGCAGGAGGCTCCACTCGACGTGCACGCGCTTCCCGCCCGCGGAGCCACGCATTTTCGCGCATGCGTCCGCGGCGTCCTCCTGCGGCAACCGTCGACCCAGTACGGGTCGGCATTCGTTTCGCCATCGTCGTCATCAGTTTCCCACCGGCGCAAGCGCACCGGTCGGTCGAGACTCCAGCGGTGGGTGAAGCACGCACTGGCCCGCCAGTCGGCCATCCACCAAGTCGCGGCAATCGAGCCCGACGAGTCACTCTACGGCCTGTTCGACCTGTCGACTGGCTCCGTAGAGACTGCGTCCGAGTGCGACAGCAGTGATCCAGTGGTGGAAGTACTAATGGTCGACGGACCACGTAGTCCCCCCGGATTCCCCCACACCGAAGAGGTTGCCGCAGGGGGGATTCCGGTGCGGGGCCACGAAGAGTACAGGCCCGAGCCCCTTACCTCAGTGCAGAGGGAGGAACTCCGTCGCCGGAACTTGGACGCCCTTCACACTCCTATCGTTGGAGAAACCCCTGAGGCACGAGCCCTGGAGGAGGTGCGCTTGGCCAACTTGGCTGAACGTACTCGACTGGAGAATCTCCAGAGAGCACTCAACGAGCGCGCACGACCGCCCGTTCCCGAGTCCAGTCGTCGTCGCCTCTTCCAGCCGCCGACCCAGGTATACCGTACCCCGATTCAGAATTTGGCAGCTACGGCTCGCATAGCGGAGTCGATCCAGCCTTCACAGTCAGAGGCAGGGAGAGGTCTGTTGCAGATCAGAGATTTGCTCCGTGCAGCGGGTGACCAGAATTCAGCCGTATCTCAGTCGCGCAACAGGATTCACAGTCGATCCGTCACTGCGAATTCCGTTCAGTCGGCTCATAGTCCAAGGTCGCCCCCGAGGCGTGAAGGACACAGAGGCCGGCACGAGGATCAATACCAAGGGCACGAGCGGTATGAGCACCGATTCGATCGCAACGATCAACGTCGAGTGCCTTCCCCTCCCCCAAGAGCGGGGTCGTACGTTCCTCGGCGGCAAGAGGACAGATGCCAGTTCAGTACTGGGCGAAGGGTCCCAGTCGACCCCAGGGAACCATGCTTTGATGCGAGATCCATCATCGTTCAAGGTCTGGTCGACCGAAATAGAGCTCACCGAGAAGACCGTGACAGAGGCGCGCCGTCCAGCAGCAGAGTTCACGTCTCAGGTCCCGAGTGTTTCAGCAGAGCAATCAGAGCTGCAGTGATTCCTCCCAACTTCAGGTTGGGGACTGGAGTCAGCAAGTTCACCGGAGAGTCCAAGCCGGACACATGGCTCGAGGATTACCGAGTGGCTGTTCAGATCGGAGGCGGCAATGACGAGGTGGCCATGAAGCATTTGCCCCTCATGTTGGAAGGATCAGCCAGAGCGTGGTTGAATCAGTTGGCTCCCAACAGTATTTATACTTGGGAAGATCTAGCTCAGGTGTTTGTCAGGACATTCGAAGGGACTTGCAAGCGACCGGCAGGGTTGACAGAATTGCAGTCATGTGTTCAGAAGTCGAGTGAAACCCTGAGGGATTATATCCAAAGGTGGATCACTCTGAATCACACGGTCGAGAATGTGTCCGATCGTCAGGCAGTTTGCGCCTTCAAGGAAGGCGTCAGAAACAGGGAGTTAACTTTGAAGTTCGGTCGAACCGGGGATATGACCCTGAGTCGAATGATGGAAATCGCCACCAAGTACGCGAACGGAGAAGAGGAAGATAGACTCCGGAGTGGCAAGTATAAGGCAACCGCTAATGAGGCCGGCGGAGGACACTCCAGTCGGAAGCAGAAGCGCAAGGCCGAGCCAGTCGCCCCCGGGGAAGCCTTAGCTATGACCCCAGGGAAGTTTAAGGGGAAACCCAAGGGTCCTTGGAACCCCAAGAAAGTGAAAGACCAGGACGGGAACGATGTGATGGACTTACCATGCCACATTCACACGAAGAAAGATGAAGAGGGAAATCTCATTTACCCTAAGCATACCACTCGACAATGTCGACTCCTGATGCAACAGTTCCAAGGGAAGCAGGCCAAGGACAAAGAGAAAGAGTCAGACAAAGTTGAAGACAGGGAAGACAGCGGTGAAGAATACCCCCAAGTCAATTCCACTCTGATGATTTTCGCTGATGTCGAAAGTAAGAGTCGACTGAAGGTCATCAATCGCGAAGTAAACATGGTCGCTCCGGTGACACCCCATTACCTGAAGTGGTCCCAGACCGCCATCACCTTCGACCAGTCCGATCATCCGACTCATATTGCCACCCCAGGGAGGCAAGCGTTGGTGGTCGACCCAATTATTGAAGGCACTCGACTGACCAAGGTTCTGATGGACGGCGGCAGTGGGCTAAACTTGTTGTATGCAGAGACGTTGAAGGGGATGGGCATTCCGATGTCCCGACTCAGCCCCAGCAACATGAGCTTCCACGGAGTCATTCCTGGGAAGAAAGCTGAGTCACTCGGTCAAATCACTCTCGACGTCGTCTTTGGTGACTCGAAGAATTTCCGGAAAGAAAAGTTAACCTTTGAGGTCGTGGATTTTCAGAGTGCGTACCACGCCATTCTTGGGAGGCCAGCCTACGCTCGTTTCATGGCTCGACCATGCTACGTATACCTCAAGCTGAAGATGCCTGGCCCCAAAGGTGTAATCACCATCGTTGGCAATCGGAAGAAGGCAGAGGAGTGCTTCCAGAAAGGCGCCAAAATTGCTGATGCTCAGATGGCCAAGATAGAGATACAAGAGTACCAGAAGACTGCGGATCCGAGTGAGTTGTTACGAGCCAAGAAGCCCGCCACGGAGTCAGCATTTCAGTCGACTGGTGAGACCAAGCAAGTCCACATCCACCCGACCGATCCAAATGCGGCTCCAACCAACATCTCCACTACACTCGACTCCAAATAGGAAGAAGCGCTCGTCCAGTTCCTCCGTGAGAACTGGGACATCTTTGCATGGAAGCCTGCTGACATGCCAGGTGTGCCCAGGGGACTGGCTGAGCACCGCCTTCGAGTCGACCCAAAGGTCAAGCCAGTCAAGGAGCATCTCCGACGGTCCGCCGTTCAGAAGAGAAAGGCCATTGGTGAAGAAGTGGCCCGACT
Source organism: Aegilops umbellulata (assembly GCA_032464435.1). NCBI lineage: Eukaryota > Viridiplantae > Streptophyta > Magnoliopsida > Poales > Poaceae > Aegilops > Aegilops umbellulata. The sequence continues at coordinate 448,335,601 of CP136058.1, read as the reverse complement.
CCTAGCAGCAGAATTCATTCGCGAGATCTACCACTCCGAGTGGCTCGCCAATGTTGTAATGGTCCCTAAGAAGGACAAATCGTTGCGCATGTGCATCGATTTTAAGCATATCAATCGGGCCTGCCCGAAAGATCATTTTCCTCTTCCTCGCATCGACCAAATAGTCGACTCGACTGCAGGATGCGAGAGGTTATCTTTTTTAGATGCTTACTCTGGATACCATCAGATCCGTCTATATGGACCCGATGAAATAAAAACAGCCTTCATCACCCCATTTGGGTGTTTCTGCTATGTTACCATGCCTTTCGGTCTCAAGAACGCCGGAGCTACATTCATGAGAATGATTCAGAAGTGCCTAATCACTCAAATCAGTCGGAATGTAGAAGCATACATGGATGACATAGTGGTCAAGTCACGAAAAGGTTCCGACCTGCTGACTGACCTAGCTGAAACTTTTGCCAATCTCAGGAATTATGATATCAAGCTCAATCCGTCGAAGTGCACATTTGGAGTCCCTGGAGGAAAGTTACTCGGTTTTCTTGTTTCCGAACGAGGAATCGACGCTAACCCCGAAAAAGTTGGCACCATACTCCGGATGAAACGCCCCGTGCGTGTGCACGATGTCCAGAAACTTACTGGATGCTTGGCCGCCCTAAGTCGATTCATCTCCAGGCTCGGTGAGAAGGCGCTGCCTCTTTACCGACTGATGAAGAAGTCAGACACGTTCGAATGGACTCCAGAAGCTGACGCAGCATTTGCAGAGCTAAAAGCTCTGCTCTCCACCCAGCCGGTGCTTGCTGCTCCTGTCAGCAAAGAGCCATTGTTGCTTTACATAGCAGCCACGGGACAAGTCGTTAGTACTGTTCTTACGGTCGAGCGGGAAGAGGAAGGAAAGACCTTCAAAGTTCAACCCCAGTTTATTATCTCTCTGAAGTTCTAACCCCGTCGAAGCAAAGATATCCCCACTATCAGAAGCTTGTTTACGGGATTTACATGACCACGAAGAAGGTTGCTCATTATTTCTCTGATCACTCTATCACAGTCGTCAGCGACGCTCCATTATCAGAGATTCTTCATAACAGAGATGCAACCGGTCGAGTGGCGAAATGGGCAATTGAACTTCTTCCTCTGGATATCAAGTTCGAGGCAAAGAAAGCTATTAAGTCCCCAGGCAATAGCTGATTTCCTCGCCGAGTGGACCGAGCAGGAGCTTCCGACTCAAGTTCACTCGGAGCACTGGACTATGTTTTTCGATGGCTCCAAGATGCTGAACGGATCCGGTGCGGGGGTTGTACTGGTTTCCCCCCGAGGAGATAAGCTCAAGTATGTCCTCCAGATTCACTTTGATTCCTCCAACAATGAGGCAGAGTATGAAGCGCTTCTATACGGATTACGTATGGCCATTTCACTCGGCGTCCGTCGCCTCATGGTCTACGGCGACTCAGATCTGGTTGTTAATCAAGTGATGAAGGAGTGGGACGTCCGAAGCCCATCCATGACGGGATATTGCAGCGCAGTGAGGAAGCTGGAGAAACGATTCGAGGGGTTGGAGCTCCATCATATACCCCGACTGAAAAATCAAGCTGCAGATGATCTGGCGAAGATAGGGTCCAAAAGGGAGGCCATCCCTAAAGATGTGTGTTTGGAGCACATTCACACACCATCAGTGCAAGAAGATCCTTTCACAGAAGAGCCTCCACAACCAAAAAGCGCCTCTGACTCGATCGAAGTGGAGGTTCCAGCTGTGGTCGACCTGATTATGGAAGTTATGGTCACCACTCCCGATTGGACAGTGCCGTACATTGCGTATATCATGAAAAAAGAGCTCCTAGAAGATGAAGAAGAGGCTCGACAGATCGTCCGTCGATCCAAAGCCTTTACAGTAATCAAAGGGCAGCTATACAGAGAAAGCACAACTAGAGTTGGTCAGAAGTGCATCACACCTGAAGAAGGACAGATAATTCTTGAGGATATCCACTCGGGGACCTGTGGCCATCATGCGTCCTCTCGGACCATCGTGGCCAAAGCATACCGAGCGGGTTTTTACTGGCCAAAGGCGAACGAAATGGCAAAGGATATAGTCGACAAGTGCGAGGGGTGCCAGTTTTATTCCAACATGTCTCACAAGCCCGCCTCCGCCTTGAAGACCATTCCACTCGTCTGGCCTTTCGCTGTCTGGGGTCTAGACATGATCGGACCACTGAGAACTGGTAGGAGTGGCTTCACCCACTTGTTGGTTGCAGTCGACAAGTTCACGAAGTGGATAGAAGCCAAACCCATAAAGGACCTCGACGCAAGCACTGCCATCAGTTTTATCAGGGGATTGATATTCAGATATGGAGTTCCGCACAGCATCATCACGGATAATGGATCAAACTTTGATAATGACAGATTCAAAGCCTTCTGCGCCTCTCAGGGCACTTGAGTCGACTACGCTTCAGTTGCTCATCCTCAATCGAATGGACAGGCCGAACGCGCGAATGGCCTCATCCTCAAAGGACTAAAACCCCGACTGATGCGTGATCTCAAACACGCAGCAGGCGCCTGGGTCGACGAACTTCCGTCAGTTCTATGGGGGTTGAGGACCACCCCTAACCGGTCGACTGGAAGAACACCATTCTTTCTGTTCTATGGAGCCGAAGCGGTTTTGCCGAGCGACCTGCTCCACAACGCGCCTCGAGTCGAGTTATATTCCGAAGCAGAAGCAGAAGAGGCCCGGCAAGATGCAGTCGACCTCTTAGAGGAGGAAAGAGAGATGGCTCTAATCCGCTCGACCATCTACCAGCAAGAGTTGCGTCGGTTCTACGCCAGAAATGTGAAGGGTCGAGCCTTTCAGGAAGGAGATTTGGTCCTTCGCGTGGATCAGCAAAAACCTCACAAACTTGCCCCGACCTGGGAAGGCCCCTTCATCATCACCAAAGTCCTGCACAACGGAGCGTATCACCTCTACAACATCGATCGACGGATCGACGAGCCTCGAGCATGGAACGCGGACCTGCTCCGTCCTTTTTACACTTAAAAACTCACTCGACTGAGATGTAATAAAAGTACCTCTGTAGTTCTTTTGTTTCAAGCAAAAGACTGATATTTCTTTTTCTGTTCGTTTAAATTTCCCCCAGTGGGTGACTTAGCTGCGAATCCGCTCCGCCTAAGTTTTCAGGAAATCCTACCGAGTGGAGAGCAAGTCTCCCACTCGGGGGCTTAGCTGCGAATCCGTTTTGCCTAAGAAATTAAAATCCTACCGAGTGGAGAGCCAGCCTCCCACTCGGGGGCTTAGCTGCAGTCCAAGCACTCGCCTAAGTTTGAAAAAATCCTACCGAGTGGAGAGCAAACCTCCCACTCGGGGGCTTAGCTGCAGTCCAAGGACTCGCCTAAGTAATTGAAATCCTACCGAGTGGAGAGCAAACCTCCCACTCGGGGGCTTAGCTGCAGTCCAAGTACTCGCCTAAGTTTGAAAAAATCCTACCGAGTGGAGAGCAAACCTCCCACTCGGGGGCTTAGCTGCAGTCCAAGCACTCGCCTAAGTAATTGAAATCCTACCGAGTGGAGAGCAAACCTCCCACTCGGGGGCTTAGCTGCAGTCCAAGCACTCGCCTAAGTTTGAAAAAATCCTACCGAGTGGAGAGCAAACCTCCCACTCGGGGGCTTAGCTGCAGTCCAAGCACTCGCCTAAGTTTGAAAAAATCCTACCGAGTGGAGAGCAAACCTCCCACTCGGGGGCTTAGCTGCAGTCCAAGTACTCGCCTAAGTTTGAAAAAATCCTACCGAGTGGAGAGCCAACCTCCCACTCGGGGGCTTAGCTGCAGTCCAAGTACTCGCCTAAGTTTGAAAAAATCCTACCGAGTGGAGAGCCAGCCTCCCACTCGGGGGCTTAGCTGCAGTCCAAGGACTCGCCTAAGTAATTGAAATGCTACCGAGTGGAGAGCAAACCTCCCACTCGGGGGCTTAGCTGCAGTCCAAGTACTCGCCTAAGTTTGAAAAAATCCTACCGAGTGGAGAGCAAACCTCCCACTCGGGGGCTTAGCTGCAGTCCAAGCACTCGCCTAAGTTTGAAAAAATCCTACCGAGTGGAGAGCAAACCTCCCACTCGGGGGCTTAGCTGCAGTCCAAGCACTCGCCTAAGTAATTGAAATCCTACCGAGTGGAGAGCAAACCTCCCACTCGGGGGCTTAGCTGCAGTCCAAGCACTCGCCTAAGTAATTGAAATCCTACCGAGTGGAGAGCAAACCTCCCACTCGGGGGCTTAGCTGCAGTCCAAGCACTCGCCTAAGTAATTGAAATCCTACCGAGTGGAGAGCGAACCTCCCACTCGGGGGCTTAGCTGCAGTCCAAGCACTCGCCTAAGTAATTGAAATCCTACCGAGTGGAGAGCAAACCTCCCACCCGGGGGCTTAGCTGCAGTCTAAGCACTCGCCTAAGTAATTGGAATCCTACCGAGTGGAGAGCAAACCTCCCACTCGGGGACTTAGCTGCAGCCCAGTGCTCGCCTAAGCCATTTTGACAGACACCATCGCGGCGATGAGCATCGTTCAAACCAGGCAGCCTCTGAGGGAACAACAAATAGCAGCCTCTGAGGGAACAACGAATAGTAGATCGGCGGATCAAGTCACGAAGACATTCAACGTCGAGCCATGTTCGGACAAAATCAAAAGATCCTAGATCGCAAATAAAAGTACTCGAGCTGAGAGCCCGACGGAGTTTATCAAATACATGAACCACTCGGCATCCCGAGGCAAATTTAAGGTAAAGCACAGCAGTTTTTTACTCTTCTGGCGGAGGGCTTGATGGCGCAACGAATTCGTCCAAGTCGATCCCGTCTGAGATTCGAGTGGCAGCAGTGATGAAGGTCTCCATGAAATCCTGAAAATTATGCTTCCTGGTATTGGCAACCTGGAGAGCGGCCAGCTTCTCCTCTCGCGCCTCCTTGCAGAGGACACGAACCAGTGACAGAGCCACATCAGCACCGCACCTAGCAGAAGACTTTTTCCATTCTCGCACTCGACCTGGAACATCACTTAGTCGAGTGACCAAGGATTCAAGGTCGTTCTAAAGGGTCTCTTTGGGCCAGAGTGCGGAGTCGATCCGCGACACAGCAGCTTTCAGTCGAGCCAGGTAGTCCACCACACCAGCGATACGGGATTCCAACCGGAGGACATTCATGTCCACTTCATCCTTCACAGGAGAATTGATAGGGTCCAGGCGGGTCTCCACTCGACTGGTCTCTTCCTCAAAATTCCGGCAGAATTTTGAAAGAAGTTTCGACAGAGCAAAACTGTAACCAAATGGTGAGTCGACAACAACAAGATTAATCGCACAAAGGGGGTTACCTTCAAGCATGAGGTATAGTTTCTTGGCAAGACCCCCAAGATAATCCCCCAAGTCCTTGTGCTTCCCCGCCAGCTGGCCGATCTTGTCGTTCAGAGTACTCTTGTCAGTCTTCAGTCGACTCGCCTCCCTATTGGCCTCGTCAAGAGCAGACTTCAGCCTAGCGTTCTCGTTCTCAAGATGGCTGACTGAAGCAAGTTTCTCTTCAGCAAGCTTTAACTTCTCCGCAGCTGCCTTTTGCGCCTCCGCAAGGTCAAGATCTTTCTTCTTCAGAGCCTTCTCTAGTTCGTCTGCAAAGCAACAACAGACGCAGAGTTCAGAACGGGCAGAGGAACAGAGATAGACGTCGAGTCCTCACCAGCCATACCTTTTGCTTCATCCTTCGCCTTCTGCATGTTTTCCTGAGCAAACTGTAAATCAAGATTAAGCTGGATCTGCTTATCCTTCAGATCAGCGAGCTGAGCAACAAGCTCACAAGACTTCTGCAAAGAGTCAATCGACAAAGGGTATCAAAGACAAGTTACTCCCGAGTGACTGAAAGAAAGAGCACAACACTTCTAAGACTACAGCCGAATCAAAACATTCGATAGTAGCCTCGGGGACTACACCCAGTGGGTGCACTCAGCGTGCCCCCACCGGTTTTCCTTGATTTCCACTCGACCCAATCCGATCAGTCGAGTGAGGAAGTTTGAAAGCATAAAGATCGCAGTCGACTGCCAGCAGTCGACCGTGGCCTTGGGGACTACACCCAGTGGGTGCACTCAGCGTGCCCCCACCAATGAAAAATTTCAGATCAACAGCACCCAGTGGGTGTACAACGCAAGTGAAGACCAACTAACCTGGACGTTCTGCTGCAACGCCGAGCTGATGTCATAGGCCGCTTGACTGGCATCCCGAGCCGCTTTGGTCTGCTCCATCACGAGCCCCGCCTGACGTATAGCCTCCTTAGCAGCACTCGCTTGATCCTCCGGGGTCTGGTAGGCGGCGAAGAACGAGGGCGGGTCGACCAGTGGGGGAACAGTCGACGACGAAGGCTGGGCAGTCGTCAGTGGTTCAGCAAAAGTCACAGTAGTCCGGGCGGTGTTGTCACCCCCTTGGACCACCGCCTCAGCAGTCGACGCGGTCTGAGGAGCCTTGTCGACCAGAGCCCTCCGGCCTCTCCTCCTAAAAGGCCTGAGCGGCACTTCCGCCTCCTCCTCATCATCCGGAAGGTCAATAATGTTGGTCGGAGCTACAAAAGTTCAGAAATGAATATCCAATCGACTCAGCAGTTAAACAGTCGGATCGTGTCAAAGATTATACCTAAGTTGGAAGTGACGGCGTCCTCCATCGTCTCATCGACATTCTGGATCGAAGTCTCGGAAGTAGCAGCGCTGCACAATTCCAAGCAAATAATTTGAAAGTGGATCGACTAAGAATCCGTTCTAGTCGACTCAAGAAAGATAAAAACAGTCACTTACCCAGAGATGACAGGGATGGCGACCCTGATCTTGGGCAAGGCCTTGGGTGGCTTGGTCGGGATGGCTCTGGGCTGCTTGGGTGCCTTCTCAGTTGGGGCCGGCGACGCGGTCCGAGGGCGCTTGGATGACTGGCCCACCGGAGCACTCGACTGACTGCGCTCCACGGCGGGATCCTGAGCGTTCTTGGAGCGTCTCTCGCGTCGAGGAAGGTCGACCTCCACCTCTTCGTCTTCATCACCCGAGTCGTCGCTGACCTCCTCCTCTACGTCACCATCAGATTCCCACTCCTCGACTTCACCTCCACCCTCACTTCCTTCGCCTCCACTCCCTCCCCCTTCAGATACTTGCTCCTGGTTCCCATTCGGCATCGAATACATGTCATTGATCTCCTGCAAGACAACGGGCAGAGCAAAGATCAGTCGACTTATCGCAAGCCAGTTACTAGACGGAGTGAAAATTTCAGTCGGAAGAAGTAAAATGTACCTTGTCTGTCTCCATCATCCCATCAAGCGGAGCAATCCTCCTAGAACCCCTGGGGTTGTCCTTATTCCCGGTCATGCTGGTCAGCCAGCTCTCCAGTACAGAAGCCTCGACCGCCTCCGGGTGGATCCGAGTGGAGTCGTCGGACCCGGAATACAACCACATCGAGTGATCCCGAGCCTGGAGAGGTTGGATTCGTCGCTGGAGGAAGACTTCGAGCAAGTCCATGCCGGTCACGCCTTCCCGAACCAACTCAACCACTCGACTGACTAATACCTTCACCTGAGCCTTCTCCTCTGGAACTACTTTCAAAGAAGCGGGTTTCTGCACTCGGTCCAAGGTAAAAGGAGGAAGGCCAGTCGAGGGGCCAGGGGTCGGCTGGTCCTTGCAGTAGAACCAAGTCGACTGCCACCCGCGCACGGAATCGGGAAGCGTCATGGGAGGAAAACAACTCTTACCCCTCGTCTGGATCCCGAGGCCCCCGCACATCTGGATCACCTGCGTCCTTTCCCCGTCCGGGTTGAGCCTTTTAACCGACTGGGATCGGCAAGTGAAGATATGCTTGAAGAGGCCCCAGTGAGGTCGACAGCCTAAGAAACACTCACACAGAGACATGAACGCAGCAAGATAGACTATGGAGTTGGGCGTGAAATGGTGGAGCTGCGCTCCGAAGAAGTTCAGAAAGGCCCTAAAAAAAGGACTCGGGGGCAGGGAAAACCCCCGGTCGACATGGGTGGCTATCCGGACGCGCTCACCCTCGCGAGGTTTCGGCTCCGTCTCCTCCCCAGGGAGGCGAGCAGCCTTGTAGGGAATGAGTCCCCCCTCCACCATGTCGTCGATATCCGCTTGGGTAAGGATGGAGGGCATCCAATCCCCCTGTAACCAGCCGGACGGCAGAGCGGCCCGCGAGGACGACCCGCCCCGGCCAGATTTCTTCCCCTTACCCTTTGCCGCGGCCTTCTTCGCACGTTCCGCCGCCGCCGTCTTGTCCATCCCCATTGTCTCGAACGAGGTCTTGGCCGAGCGGCGGTGTCGAGATTGCAGCGAAGAGCGAGGCGGAGGCTTACGGAGGAAGGGAGAAGAAAAACAAGGGCGCACAGTAAAAAAAGATCGGAATCATTACCTTATATAAGGCCACACCCGAGTGGCTGATCAGTGGGCCTGCGCCCCCCAGTCAAATCCCGCAACAGGCGCGCGCGCAGTACGTGGCGAAAAAGGTGGCGCGGAGATCGAGGCGCCCTTGCCTTATCCAGCCGATTCGCGCGATTTTTTCCGTCCGGTGCGCTTCCCAATTTTCAAATCCCGCAAGATCCGCGATCGACAGGACGGTTTGTCAGACGAAAAGATCCGTTTCCTTAAGTCTCCCAAGAGACTCGTCACGTAACCACACTCGACGGTAATATGAAACCACTCGACGGACATCTGAATGGATCAAGGCAACTGAAGAATGGGTTCCCACCGTAACTTCCATTTATCCAAAGACAGATGCAACCGAAGCATGGAGGTTGAGTCGGAAGCATAAGCTCGGCCCCATTCTCACTTAACCCCTGACCCATTCGGGGGCTAATGACGAGGATACGTACCTAGGGTAGGGTAACTTATCATACCTGAGGTACCCAATCAAGGACATGACTCCTACAATGAAAGACATTCTAAGAAGTATCAACATTTCAGTCGACCTGGTCAGCCCAGTCGACGGACACGAGCGTACTCGACCAGAAGCACAAGCAGTCGACCATGAAGACAGCCACTCGACTATAAGAAGACCTAAAGGCACTGCCTACAAACGGTCATCTCATAAGTAGCTTTTATGGCCTTCATGGTCCTTTATTGCAGGCGTTACCAGTAACCCCCTCCCTTTATGTACATTAAACTCCTTGTAACGTGGGCTGGCTGGGGTCCTGGCGAACTCTATATAAGCCATCCCCCTCCACTAGGACAAGGGTTCGCAACTTTGTAACACACACACACATAATCCAGTCGACTGCCTCCGGGCTCCGAGACGTAGGGTTGTTACTTCCTCAGAGAAGGGCCCGAACTCGTAAAACTCCTTGCGCATACAACTACTCCATAGCTAGGATCTTGCCTCTCCATACTTACCCCCCATTCTTACTGTCAGACTTAGAACCACGACACTGCCTACAATCAATTGGATTCTAAGGCACACTCTCTTGCCCAAGTCAGGTGATCACAAGATGATCAGAGGCCATGCAATAAACTTGCTTCATATATTTGATGTGCCACAGAAGTTCAAGGTTATGAGCCTCATAGTTGAGACCATTAAGAGGACAGCAGCTGATCAGAAGAGGAGCTGTGGATATGCCCCACAAATTCAGGAGTTGATTAACTCAAAGATGGGCACAGGCACATACCTGCTGGATAAGGAACACTCGCCCATCCATCCAGACTTTGAGGACAATCAAGTTGTGATGAATGAGAATGAACCATCATCAGCACATGCTCAAGCAAAGAAGGAGAAGGCAAAGATGGAGAAAGCTGCCAAGATGCCAACTCAAGAGGAGGCATCTGAGTACTTTTTGAAGAACAAGCAGGAGCAGCTCGGTTACCTGATAGCATCAACTCTGAGAATTGAGAAAGGATTGGCCACCCTGACTCAAAACCAAGAGAGCCTAGAAAGAATCATGGAACAAAAGTTCTATGACCTAGATGTGAAAGTAACTGAGATTCAATCTGCTGTGGAGCAACTACAGGATGATATGCAGGAGAGGAAGGGCAAGACCACAACTGATGCATTTGCCAGAGTGCCTAGAGCTCAGAGATCATCTGCAGTGCCTGTTCCAGACACCGGAGCCACTACTTCTACACCAGCTACAGCCTCAGTTCCACCAACTCCAGCTCCTACCCCAGCAGCTCCAACCACTTCAACTGAAGCTTTTGTCCTTGGCGTCATCCGGACTCCACCAACTGAAGACCAAGCCTGAGATTCGTTTAGTGCTATGCATTTTCTATGAACTTTTTGGTAACTTGTTGCCAAAGGGGGAGAAAAATGTATAGATTGTAGGCTGAGAGAGAGAGAGAGAGAGAGAGTTTGCATTTGTTCTCTCTTGTCTTCTTGGTTGAACTTTATTTGCTTTTGAGTGCTTGAGATACTATGCTTTTATCTGTGAGACATTGATGATCATATGTTTGATCATAAGCTACACTTAATGCTTGAGTGGATGTTACTATCAGTTTATCCTTATTTTGATCATTCACTTTGCTTGGTGATGAGTGCATGTATTTAATTCTTATCATTTTGAGCGCTCCACCAAGATGTATGTGACATGGAAGAGTAACCCATGATCCTAACTCATTGTGCATTTGCAGTCCAAAGCAAAACTTAAAATATGCACAAATTTAGGGGGAGCTCTTGCTTATCACATACTTCTCAAAGCGATGATATCTTTCACTCTTATTATCATTTGTCGAAGCTTTGATCTATATGTTGTCATCAATTACCAAAAAGGGGGAGATTGAAAGTGCAACTATCCATGGGTGGTTTTGGTAATTCCTAGCAACATATAGCTCATTGAGCTGACATTATTCCAAGATTAATATTTCAGGAAAAGTTCAATGGATGGCATGGCATGGATGAGGAAAGTGGATCCCTCAAAATTATAAGGACAAAAGATTGGCTCAAGCTTCAAGATCAAGACTCTACATTTTATATTTTAGTGATCCAAGATCACATTGAGTCTATAGGAAAAGCCAATACTATCAAGGAGGGATGAGGTGTTGCTTAATGAGCTTCTTGCTTCATGTGCTTAGTGATATGCTCCAAAACCCTCAACTATCTTCCCACATCCACATTTGACCTAAACCAAAAGTCAAACTCGGCCCCACCGATTCTTTCTATCCGACGCCACCGAGTTTCAAATGTCATAGCCACTGCCACAAACCCTAGCAATTCAGTTTCACCGATAGGGATCTCGGTCTCACCGAGATGGGATTACAATTTCTCTGTTTCCCTTCGTAACATTTCGGTCTAACCGAAGTGAGCGATCGGTCCCACCGAGATTGCAATGTAAACTCTCTGTTTCCCTTTCGTAACATTTCGGTCTCACCGAAAAGAGCGAATCGGTCCCACCGAGTTTACCTGACCAACTCTCTAGTTAGCTTATTACCAAAATCGGTCCCACCAAGTTTGTGTAATCGTTCACACCGAGATTACGTTATGCCCAAAACCCTAACCATATCGGTCCTACCGAGTTGCATCTCAGTCCCACCGGAAATCCTAACGGTCACTAGGTTTGCTGAATCGGCCTGACCGAGTTTAACGATTCGGTCCCACCGAGTTTGGCAGATTGTGTGTAACGGTTAGATTTTGTGTGGAGGCTATATATACCCCTCCACCCACTCTTCATTCGTGTAGAGCCATCAGAACATACCTACACTTCCAATACACATTTTCTGAGAGAGAACCACCTACACTTGTGTTGAGCTCAAGATATTCCATTCCAACCATATGAATCTTGATCTCTAGCCTTCCCCAAGTTGCTTTCCACTCAAATCTTCTTTCCACCAAATCCAAATCCTGTGAGAGAGAGTTGAGTGTTGGGGAGACTATCATTTGAAGCACAAGAGCAAGGAGTTCATCATCAACACACCGTTTGTTACTTCTTGGAGAGTGGTGTCTCCTAGATTGGCTAGGTGTCACTTGGGAGCCCCCGAAAAGATTGTGGAGTTGAACCAAGGAGTTTGTAAGGGAAAGGAGATCGCCTACTTTGTGAAGATCTACCACTAGTGAGGCAAGTCCTTCGTGGGCGACGGCCATGACGGAATAGACAAGGTTGCTTCTTCGTGGACCCTTCATGGGTGGAGCCCTCCGTGGACTCACGCAACCGTTACCCTCCGTGGGTTGAAGTCTCCATCAACGTGGATGTACGATAGCACCACCTATCGGAACCACGCCAAAAACATCCGTGTCTCCAATTGCGTTTGAATCCTCCAAACCCTTCCCCTTTACAAGTTGCATGCTTTACTTTCCGCTGCTCATATACTCTTTTGCATGCTTGCTTGAATTGTGTGGAGATTTCTTGAGTTGTGCTAAGATAGCAAAAAACTGCCAAAAACTAAAATTGGGAAAAGGCTAGATTTTTATTTGGTCAAGTAGTCTAATCACCCCCCCCCCTCTAGACATACTTCCGATCCTACAGTCTGTCGCTGATGGCGCGCGATCCCAGGAGGATATGCCTCCCCTGCATGCGTCCACAAGCGCGGGTGGCCGACCAGGCGGACCCCTCCTGTCTCGCCTCGCGATTGGATGAGACCGCTAGCCCAGGCACGGGCGCCGGTGCGCGCGTGGGCGCCAGTCGCCGCCAGGCGGAGCCCACCAGTCCAGGCGTGGGCCGCGGCGTGGGCACCGGTACGCATATGGCCGACAGCCGCTCCCGAGTGGAGCCCGCTAGCCCAGGCATGGGCGGGGACGACGTGGCGATTGGCGCGACTGCTACCAGAAGGACACCTGCGTCGGCAGCGCCAGGATCTGCTACAGGGGCAGAATCTGCCTTGGATCCAGTACCAGGATCCTCTATGGAGGTGTCTACTGCTTTTGGATCTCCTGTGGCTACGTCAGCAACATCAGTTCAGCCTCCTCGACGACACACTCGGTCACAGTCAGGTATTATCAAACAAAAGGAGTATACTGATGGAACGGTACGGTATGACAGAGTCAAACGTGCTTTTCTTAGTAGTGTTGGAGAACCAAATAATTTGCATGATGCTCTGGCTCATAAAGAATGGAAGGAGGCTATGGATAATGAATATGATGCCCCCATGAAAAATAGAACTTGGCACTTAGTACCTCCAAAAGAAGGTAGCAATGTTATAGATTGCAAATGGGTATATAAAATAAAAAGAAAACCTGATGGAAGCATAGACGGATACAAGGCTAGATTAGCTGCCAAAGGTTTTAAGCAGAGAATTGGTATTGATTATGAAGATACATTTAGTCCTGTTGTTAAGGAAGCCACTATTCGACTTGTATTGTCTATTGCTATTTCCAGAGGTTGGAGTTTACGCCAGCTAGATGTTCAGAACGCGTTTCTTCATGGTGTTCTTGAGGAAGAAGTGTTCATGCGGCAGCCACCTGGATATGAAAAACAAAGCACACCTCATCATGTCTGTAAGTTGGATAAGGCCTTATATGGTTTGAAACAGGCCCCTAGAGCCTGGTACTCAAGATTGAGCATGCAGTTACAACAACTTGGGTTTACACCATCCAAAGCAGATACCTCATTGTTCTTTTACCATAAAGACAATATTACTATATTTGTGCTTGTTTATGTTGATGATATAATTGTTGCAAACTAAAGTTTAGATGCTACCACTTGTTTGCTTAAAGATTGAAAGCTAGAGTTTGCTCTCAAGGACTTGGGAGATCTTCACTATTTTCTTGGCATAGAAGTGAAGCAGATCAAGGATGGTATACTTCTTACACAGGAAAAATATACAACTGATATACTCAGGAGAGTAGGTTTGTACAATTGTAAACCTGTGAGTACACCAATTTCAACTTTTGAAAAACTTACAATTGAAAGTGGAGAAGCACTTGGGCCAAAAGATGCAACTAATTACAGAAGTGTTGTGGGTGCTTTGCAGTATCTGACTCTTACACGTCCTGATATCTCTTACTCTGTGAATAAGGTATGTCAGTATTTACATGCACCTAGAACAACTCACTGGACTGCACTCAAGAGGATTTAAGGTATCTAAAGTTTTCTGAAGGACTTGGGCTTCAGATTACCAAGTCTCCTTCTCTACTTGTTACTGCCTATTCTGATGCAGACTGGGCAGGGTGTGCTGATGATAGAAGATCTACAGGTGGCTTTGTTGTGTTTCTGGGAACTAATCTTGTGTCATGGAGTGCAAGAAAACAGGCTACTGTCTCAAGGTCAAGCACAGAGGCTGAATATAAGGCTTTGGCTAATGCTACAGCAGAAGTAATGTGGATACAAACATTGCTCTATGAACTTGGAATCAAGGCTCCACAAGCTGCTAGATTATGGTGTGATAATATTGGTGCAACTTATCTGTCAGCCAATCCTGTTTTTCATGCACATACCAAGCATATTAAGGTTGATTTCCACTTTGTCAGAGAAAGGGTAGCTCGAAGGCTACTTGACATTCGGTTCATACCTACTGGAGATCAACTTGCTGATGGCTTCACAAAACCCCTTACTATGAGGAGGTTGGATGAGTTTAAGTACAATCTTAATCTCGCGAGAGTTTCTTGAGGCTTAGACGTGAGGGGGAGTGTTGAAATATATTGCCCACCTCCCTCCATCAGTTCGGACTTTTGGATGAGTTGGTCGCTGCGTGAATTCAATATGGTATCAAAGCCAAGAGGTCTTGAGTTCAAGACCCTGCCAACGCAGTATTAAATAAAATGATTCTGCGGCCAAATCGATCCCACGTCTAAGGACTAAAATAGCCTAGACGTGAGGGGGAGTGTTGAAATATATTGCCCACCTCATCATGTCTGTATGTTGGATAAGGCCTTATATGGTTTGAAACAGGCCCCTAGAGCCTGGTACTCAAGATTGAGCATGCAGTTACAACAACTTGGGTTTACACCATCCAAAGCAGATACCTCATTGTTCTTTTACCATAAAGACAATATTACTATATTTGTGCTTGTTTATGTAGATGATATAATTGTTGCAAGCTCAAGTTCAGATGCTACCACTTGTTTTCTTAAAGATTTAAAGCTAGAGTTTGCTCTCAAGGACTTCGGAGATCTTCACTATTTTCTTGGCATAGAAGTGAAGCAGATCAAGGATGGTATACTTCTTACACAGGAAAAATATACAACTGATATACTCAGGAGAGTAGGTTTGTACAATTGTAAACCTATGAGTACATCAATTTCAACTTCTGAAAAACTTACAATTGAAAGTGGAGAAGCACTTGGGCCAGAAGATGCAACTAATTACAGAAGTGTTGTGGGTGCTTTGTAGTATCTGACTCTTACACGTCCTGATATCTCTTAATCTTTGAATAAGGTATGTCAGTATTTACATGCACCTAGAACAACTCACTGGACTGCAGTCAAGAGGATTTTAAGGTATCTAAAGTTTTCTGAAGGACTTGGGCTTCAGATTACCAAGTCTCCTTCTCTACTTGTTACTGCCTATTCTGATGCAGACTGGGCAGGGTGTGCTGATGATAGAAGATCTACAGGTGGCTTTGATGTGTTTCTGGGAACTAATCTTGTGTCATGGAGTGCAAGAAAACAGGCTACTGTCTCAAGGTCAAGCACAGAGGCTGAATATAAGGCTTTGGCTAATGCTACAGCAGAAGTAATGTGGATACAAACATTGCTCTATGAACTTGGAATCAAGGCTCCACAAGCTGCTAGATTATGGTGTGATAATATTGGTGCAACTTATCTGTCAGCCAATCCTGTTTTTCATGCACGTACCAAGCATATTGAGGTAGATTTCCACTTTGTCAGAGAAAGGGTAGCTCGAAGGCTACTTGACATTCGGTTTATACCTACTGGAGATCAACTTGCTGATGGCTTCACAAAACCCCTTACTATGAGGAGGTTGGATGAGTTTAAGTACAATCTTAATCTCGCGAGAGTTTCTTGAGGCTTAGACGTGAGGGGGAGTGTTGAAATATATTGCCCACCTCCCTCCATCAGTTCGGACTTTTGGATGAGTTGGTCGGTGCGTGAATTCAATATGGTATCAAAGCCAAGAGGTCTTGAGTTCAAGACCCTGCCAACGCAGTATTTAATAAAACGATTCAGCGGCCTACATCGATCCCACGTCTAAGGACTAAAATAGCCTAGACGTGAGGGGGAGTGTTGAAATATATTGCCCACCTCGTCATGTCTGTAAGTTGGATAAGGCCTTATATGGTTTGAAACAGGCCCCTAGAGCCTGGTACTCAAGATTGAGCATGCAGTTACAACAACTTGGGTTTACACCATCCAAAGCAGATACCTCATTGTTCTTTTACCATAAAGACAATATTACTATATTAGTGCTTGTTTATGTAGATCATATAATTGTTGCAAGCTCAAGTTCAGATGCTACCACTTGTTTTCTTAAAGATTTAAAGCTAGAGTTTGCTCTCAAGGACTTCGGAGATCTTCACTATTTTCTTGGCATAGAAGTGAAGCAGATCAAGGATGGTATACTTCTTACACAGGAAAAATATACAACTGATATACTCAGGATAGTAGGTTTGTACAATTGTAAACCTATGAGTACATCAATTTCAACTTCTGAAAAACTTACAATTGAAAGTGGAGAAGCACTTGGGCCAGAAGATGCAACTAATTACAGAAGTGTTGTGGGTGCTTTGTAGTATCTGACTCTTACACGTCCTGATATCTCTTAATCTGTGAATAAGGTATGTCAGTATTTACATGCACCTAGAACAACTCACTGGACTGCAGTCAAGAGGATTTTAAGGTATCTAAAGTTTTCTGAAGGACTTGGGCTTCAGATTACCAAGTCTCCTTCTCTACTTGTTACTGCCTATTCTGATGCAGACTGGGCAGGGTGTGCTGGTGATAGAAGATCTACAGGTGGCTTTGCTGTGTTTCTGGGAACTAATCTTGTGTCATGGAGTGCAAGAAAACAGGCTACTGTCTCAAGGTCAAGCACAGAGGCTGAATATAAGGCTTTGGCTAATGCTACAGCAGAAGTAATGTGGATACAAACATTGCTCCATGAACTTGGAATCAAGGCTCCACAAGCTGCTAGATTATGGTGTGATAATATTGGTGCAACTTATCTGTCAGCCAATCCTGTTTTTCATGCACGTACCAAGCATATTGAGGTTGATTTCCACTTTGTCAGAGAAAGGGTAGCTCGAAGGCTACTTGACATTCGGTTTATACCTACTGGAGATCAACTTGCTGATGGCTTCACAAAACCCCTTACTATGAGGAGGTTGGATGAGTTTAAGTACAATCTTAATCTCGCGAGAGTTTCTGGAGGCTTAGACGTGAGGGGGAGTGTTGAAATATATTGCCCACCTCCCTCCATCAGTTCGGACTTTCTGATGAGTTGGTCGGTGCATGAATTCAATATGGTATCAAAGCCAAGAGGTCTTGAGTTCAAGACCCTGCCAACGCAGTATTTAATAAAACGATTCTGCGGCCTACATTGATCCCACGTCTAAGGACTAAAATAGCCTAGACGTGAGGGGGAGTGTTGAAATATATTGCCCACCTCGTCATGTCTGTAAGTTGGATAAGGCCTTATATGGTTTGAAACAGGCCCCTAGAGCCTGGTACTCAAGATTGAGCATGCAGTTACAACAACTTGGGTTTACACCATCCAAAGCAGATACCTCATTGTTCTTTTACCATAAAGACAATATTACTATATTAGTGCTTGTTTATGTAGATCATATAATTGTTGCAAGCTCAAGTTCAGATGCTACCACTTGTTTTCTTAAAGATTTAAAGCTAGAGGTTGCTCTCAAGGACTTGGGAGATCTTCACTATTTTCTTGGCATAGAAGTGAAGCAGATCAAGGATGGTATACTTCTTACACAGGAAAAATATACAACTGATATACTCAGGATAGTAGGTTTGTACAATTGTAAACCTATGAGTACATCAATTTCAACTTCTGAAAAACTTACAATTGAAAGTGGAGAAGCACTTGGGCCAGAAGATGCAACTAATTACAGAAGTGTTGTGGGTGCTTTGTAGTATCTGACTCTTACACGTCCTGATATCTCTTAATCTGTGAATAAGGTATGTCAGTATTTACATGCACCTAGAACAACTCACTGGACTGCAGTCAAGAGGATTTTAAGGTATCTAAAGTTTTCTGAAGGACTTGGGCTTCAGATTACCAAGTCTCCTTCTCTACTTGTTACTGCCTATTCTGATGCAGACTGGGCAGGGTGTGCTGGTGATAGAAGATCTACAGGTGGCTTTGCTGTGTTTCTGGGAACTAATCTTGTGTCATGGAGTGCAAGAAAACAGGCTACTGTCTCAAGGTCAAGCACATAGGCTGAATATAAGGCTTTGGCTAATGCTACAGCAGAAGTAATGTGGATACAAACATTGCTCTATGAACTTGGAATCAAGGCTCCACAAGCTGCTAGATTATGGTGTGATAATATTGGTGCAACTTATCTGTCAGCCAATCCTGTTTTTCATGCACGTACCAAGCATATTGAGGTTGATTTCCACTTTGTCAGAGAAAGGGTAGCTCGAAGGCTACTTGACATTCGGTTTATACCTACTGGAGATCAACTTGCTGATGGCTTCACAAAACCCCTTACTATGAGGAGGTTGGATGAGTTTAAGTACAATCTTAATCTCGCGAGAGTTTCTTGAGGCTTAGACGTGAGGGGAGTGTTGAAATATATTGCCCACCTCCCTCCATCAGTTCGGACTTTTGGATGAGTTGGTCGGTGCATGAATTCAATATGGTATCAAAGCCAAGAGGTCTTGAGTTCAAGACCCTGCCAACGCAGTATTTAATAAAACGATTCAGCGGCCTACATCGATCCCACGTCTAAGGACTAAAATAGCCTAGACGTGAGGGGGAGTGTTGAAATATATTGCCCACCTCGTCATGTCTGTAAGTTGGATAAGGCCTTATATGGTTTGAAACAGGCCCCTAGAGCCTGGTACTCAAGATTGAGCATGCAGTTACAACAACTTGGGTTTACACCATCCAAAGCAGATACCTCGTTGTTCTTTTACCATAAAGACAATATTACTATATTTGTGCTTGTTTCTGTTGATGATATAATTGTTGCAAGCTCAAGTTCAGATGCTACCACTTGTTTGCTTAAAGATTTAAAGCTAGAGTTTGCTCTCAAGGACTTGGGAGATCTTCACTATTTTCTTGGCATAGAAGTGAAGGAGATCAAGGATGGTATACTTCTTACACAGGAAAAATATATAACTGATATACTCAGGAGAGTAGGTTTGTACAATTGTAAACCTGTGAGTACACCAATTTCAACTTCTAAAAGCCTTACAATTGAAAGTGGAGAAGCACTTGGGCCAGAAGATGCAACTAATTACAGAAGTGTTGTGGGTGCTTTGCAGTATCTGACTCTTACACGTCCTGATATCTCTTACTCTGTGAATAAGGTATGTCGGTATTTACATGCACCTAGAACAACTCACTGGACTGCAGTCAAGAGGATTTTAAGGTATCTAAAGTTTTCTGAAGGACTTGGGCTTCAGATTACCAAGTCTCCTTCTCTACTTGTTACTGCCTATTCTGATGCAGACTGGGCAGGGTGTGCTGATGATAGAAGATCTACAGGTGGCTTTGCTGTGTTTCTGGGAACTAATCTTGTGTCATGAAGTGCAAGAAAACAGGCTACTGTCTCAAGGTCAAGCACAGAGGCTGAATATAAGGCTTTGGCTAATGCTACAGCAGATGTAATGTGGATACAAACATTGCTCTATGAACTTGGAATCAAGGCTCCACAAGCTGCTAGATTATGGTGTGATAATATTGGTGCAACTTATCTGTCAGCCAATCCTGTTTTTCATGCACATACCAAGCATATTGAGGTTGATTTCCACTTTGTCAGAGAAAGGGTAGCTCGAAGGCTACTTGACATTCGGTTTATACCTACTAGAGATCAACTTGCTGATGGCTTCACAAAACCCCTTACTATGAGGAGGTTGGATGAGTTTAAGTACAATCTTAATCTCGCGAGAGTTTCTTGAGGCTTAGATTGAGGGGGAGTATTAGATGATATTGTATAGAGGTAGGAGAGGTGCTTTAAACTTGTATCCTTCTATCTCTTCTTCTGTTGTAATCTCCCTGGTCTCCTGTAACCGATCGATCCTGATCTCTCTCGATCCTCTCGATCTCTTGTAAGCCACAGCACACATGTGATATAAATAGAGATGCGGCCCGAGCAAAGGGTTCAACGCTTCCATCAAAGTTTACATACCAGATTCTCCGGCAGGTGGTGCTCCCTTCATCGGCATGACACCTCCAGCTCTGACATGCATGATGATGGATGAATATTAGGAGTCACTTACACTGGTGGTGCCAGAACTTGACGCAAACAGTCACTTTAGTGCTACAACTTGTGGTGTACATCAAAGCAGTGGCGAATCTACTGGGCAGGCTTTAGCAGGCTCGAGCCTGCCCTCCAGCTGCCAATTTGTTTTTTTACTACTACTTCCAAGGCCAGGCCAGCCAAATGTTGCATCTTTCCAGCCCAGCCCGACAGGCCAACGCCTTGTTCGCTCACTCGCACGAGGCTGCTACTGCTTTCCATCGTTCCAGAGAGAGAGAGGTAGGGCTAGAGAGCACGCATGCGAGCCGCCGCGCAATATCTCCAGTGCCCTAGCCGCCGCCGGCCGCGGAATCGCTTCCTCTTGCCGTCCTCGACCAACCCCAAGTCCCCAACGAATGTACCTTCCCTGTTGCTCGTCCCCTCCCTAACGCGGCGCTCGATGGCATCCCCTTCTGATCCGTCAGATAAGGTGCAGCCGTGGATTAGGAGGGCTTGCTGGGCCTCTTGCTCGCCGGCTCGACCAAGTTAGGGGGGCGGCCTTCAGCGCGTTCTGACCACTGTTGCTGCTTTACTGAACCCTCAAGGTTGATTCACTTTCAGACTTTACTTTCAGTAGCTAGCTGCCTAACCGTAGAATGTATAGTAAATTATTTACCTACCACTGGCTATTTCATTATTGATTCATAGTAGCTAGCTGTTAGTAGTGGCCTGTGTTAGTAGTGTTTGTTAACATCCTGAAATTCTTTGTGTTATGGTCAAACATGTTACTATATTGGTTCTAATTGATGGCTATTTTGCAAGATATGTCTGAAATTACAGTAAATAATATTTGTTCTTGGTAGTATTCTGGGAAATTCTGAGCTAATTGGGGCTACAAGATTTTGAGATGCTGGCTATTTTGCTAAAGTGAACCAATTTTTGGTTCAAAATTTCATATTTTAAAAAAAAAAGTCTGAAACAATCCTAGTACATAGTACATGTTCCCAGTAGTATTCTGGCAATTTTTAACCTTCTTTGCACAAAAGAATTGGGAGCTGGTGCCTTTTTTTCACACTGTTAACTTTGAGCCCGCCCTCGATTTTCTTCCAAGATTCGCCACTGCATCAAAGTGGTGCAAAAACTTGACTTGAGTGTGCAAATACGGTGCTAATCACTTTTGTATACGACCGTGATGATGACGAGGCATGCCAGCATGGCACGCGGCCTGCTGTCAGCGACCCAACAATGAAGATGGAGCTCTGCATGCTCTTTTTTCGAAAACTGCCTCATTTTTTTTGTTTTTTCACGCAAAAGCACTTGATAAGAGGGTCCTAGCTGTCAGCAGAATAAATTTTAATTGAGCTGAAAACGATCTTCTTAGGCCATGAACCTGCAACAACGAGCTAAACACGTGTGCAGCTACCCACCTGAGAATACACACGCTTTATATTCATTAGTTAGACAGCATAAATTAATACTGGAATACGAGAATAGAGATGCAGTAGCTGGGAGCCTGGGATCGAACCAGCACCTGAGGTAAACAAGCAGGCTCGCCAACCATTCCAAACCAAAGTTGTTTCATATATATATAAAGGATTGTCACTCTTTATGTCTACAACAGAATGTGCTCGTGGGATAAAACGGACAGAAGCTAGTGCTGCCCATTTACAACATGTTAGTTTTTTTCAATTTTGTGAAGTTTGTAAAAGGATTTGAATTATAACTATAAATAATAAATAATATACATTTAATTGTAAATGTGTATTGGAGGAATTGCACTCTGATGGTACAGTATGGTCATATTTATTTTTCCATACATATATTAATTTAAAATGTATACTTACTTTTTAGAAAACACAAAACCCTTATTAAAAACATATGAACACTTTTAAAAATAACATAATATTTTTATGGCCTGGACAATTTTATATGCTACACTCGTTCCAAGGGATGATTGAAAACAGCTTGAATTTATTTAAATATAAATATATATAGAAATTGGTTTAAAATACTGAATTAATATGGAAAAGATTTCCAAAAATAGTTAATATTTTTTATATTTCATAATTTATATTTTCGATTTTTATGAATCTAATAGGTGGACATTTTATGAAATTATATGAAAATTTTAATAATGTGATTTACTTTATTTATATGGATATTACTTAAAAATTTAATTAAAATATTTTATGTAATTTCTAAAAAAACTAACATGTTGAAAATGGGCTGCACTAACTGAATTCCGTTCTAGCCCATGAGCGTGTTCTGCTATAGACATAATACGTGACAATACTTTGTAGACATGTAATTTCAATTGTTCGTGTGGTAGCTCTACTCGTTCCTTGACCTAAGGTTGCATGTTCGAATTTCAGCTGCATATGTTTTTTTTTATTTTAAATTCTTAATTTATGTTGTCTAAGTGAAGATATATAAATATTGTTTCTATTCTATACTGCAATGATGACGTTGATGGGGTGGTTAGCTGCACACGAAGGGTACTAGAGGTCCTCGGGTCGAATGCCCACCGTGCCATTTTTGTTGGGGGCTTTTCCGTGAAAGAAATAAAAAAACCAAGGTGTTTTTTTTCCGAGGGCTTTTCTATGAAAAAAATATCGGTGATTTTCGTAAAAAAGCATTGTATTGTCACTGACAACGGGCCCCACGCCACGTTGGCATGTGTCATCAGCAGTGCTGACGTATACAAACACGATTAGCACCGTATTTGCACGCTCGAGCCAAGTTTTTGCACCACTTCAATGTACACCACAAGTTCTAGCACCAAAGTGACCGTTTATGCCAAGTTCTAGCACAGCCGTTGTAATTGACTCGAATATTAACTTAGTCGGTTGATTGTTTTTCCTTTTTTGAGCATTATTAGTCGGTTGATTGGATAGAAGAAGTCCGCGCATGGCTGCTCGCGCTATGCAAGGCAGGGGAAATGTCTGGTCATACCGATGTGCTGCTCCCGAGAGCTCTTGAACATTTTGAAAAAGCTATCCAAAAGTCTTAAAATTACACGCAGGTACAAGGGCTCCTCAGATACCATCAGATTTGAGATCCAACAGCTCAGAAGCTGCATCACAAAACTCTCCCGTGCAGGGCAACATATGGCTTCGCCACGCCTCCCTTTACTTTGGACATACAACCTTTTTTCCTACTTTACTTCAGCTAAATGCAAGTCGCCTGAAATTTGCATTTGTGTATTCCGGAGGGGGAGGAGCAGCAGTAGCCGGAGCAGCAACCCTCTGGGTCGTGCGGGGGAGTAGGATCTTGTTAGAACAAAACGTTAATGCAAGATTATAGACGATACAACGAGGCACGATATTTATTAACGAGGTTCACTGATATGGCTACATCCCGGGGCATGACTACGGGTGCTCCTCCCCAAGATACCGCAACACCGGCCGCGCGGGCGCCGGCACAAGCCGTCGGCTCCCCGCGTACCTGGTGCTATCAAGTCGTCATGATGGGTTACAATGTGTGGTGCCCCTTCATATATAAGAGGCTTAGGATATAAGTGTCTGACTCCTACACAACTCGTACCTAACCACATCAATTACAACTCCAAGTCCACGTAACTCCTTACGTACATAATATTCGACACAAATATAACAAACTCCACCTTGGAGAATATTCTCCACCACTTAGAAGTCGTTCATGCTCGAACCTTCATGTACTCCGGACTTTGGTTGTCTCCTTTGTAGCTTACTGAGAGCTACCCGACGGGTCAGACCCGCCGCCATCGTGGGACTTCATTGCTACTCTTGCAGCTTCACTCCCCATGGCTCCACCTGCAATAGTGCTCCCTCGCAACTTGTAAAGATGCGAAGCCGTCCTCTCTCCTATCATCACAGTCACCCCATCTTCCATGATTTTCATGGTCTTCTTATCTCGGTCAGAACAGAATTTCATACCACCATCATGAAGAACACCAAGCGAAATTAGATTCCTCCTTAGCCCTGGCACATGCCTGACTCCCCGAAGCATCGGCTCAACTTCGTCAAACATCTTGATTTTGATGTCACCTACTCCAGCAATACGATAACCTGTGTCATCGCCCACATAGGCTAAACCAAACTCATCAGACTTGTACGAAGAGAACCACTCCCTGTTGGGCGTCGCATGAAAAAGAGCAAGGTGAATCCAACATCCACGCTTCAGCTTTTGTTGACCGCGTGTTTGATACTATGAGAACATCACTAATGCTATCTGAGTCATCACCACGAGTAGCCGCATTAGCACTTGCCCTACCCTTCAGTTCTGGGCATTCCCTCTTTACATGTCCCCAGTCCTTGCACCTGTAGCACTGCACCTTTTTCTTCTTTTTCTTCTCCACCTCTTGTCCCTTCCTGAGCTGATAACCTTTAACTGCCAACCCCAAACCTTGAGTACTCTCCTCTCTAGCATTCTTTTGCTTCCTCAACTCATGCCCAAGCAACGCTGCAGTGACTTCCTCATTATTGACGGTTGTCTTTCCATGTGTCAATGTAATGACCAAATGCTCATAGGACGGTGGCAACGAAACAAGAAGCGTAGTGCCTTATCCTCGTCCTCAATCTTCACATCCAGACGCGCTAGATCTGTGACCAACTAATTAAATGCATTCACATGCTCCACAAGATCCGACCCCTCCTGCATCTTCAGCCCATAGAACTTTTGCTTCAAATACAGCTTATTGGTCGCTGACTTGGACATATAACGATTTGCCAACTTGTCCCAAATTCCCTTAGGAGTATCTTCGTCCATGACATGATACATGACCTGATCCGCAAGACAAAGCCGTATGGTAGCGGCCGCCTGCACTTGCATATCCTCCCACACATCATTGTTAACCTTGGCCGGCTTCCTCTCCTGCAAACCCTTCAAGATTCCCTGTTGCGCCAGAATATGCTTGACTCTTGTCTGTCATAGACCGAAGTTACCCGTGCCATCGAATTTCTCCAAATCAAACCTGGTGAATCCCGCCGCCATGCCGAGCCGCGATCTAACCAACCTGTTGCCGCCGGTCTTACCGCCCTTTTCCTCTGCGACTTCCTCACGAAAAAGATCACTGATCCTGTATTCCTAGTCTGAAGCCACACCGCGGTCCGCGATCTACCAAATAATCTGACCCGCACAACACCCTGTCCGCTCTTCAGAAAATCACCTGAAGCCTCTTGCCGCAACGCGCAGATTAATTCCGCCCACAGCAACTCGTCTGCTCCACCTTTTCCCTGAACTCGTAGACAATAGAAGTACTTGCTAGCCTCGTCGACCCTAGCCTTTTATTTCTCCTAAATTCTAAAAAGTGCATACGCACTAATTAGAGGAAACGAGCGGCCGGTCTTACACACGCATGCATGTAATTTTGTGGTCTAAATTTTGTCTTTATTCGTGACGTGGCATGTACTACTAGGATGGTCACATGGGCAAGACACCGCATTATTTCATGGATGTGCATGTCCATTTATTCGGTTTTTCAAATGTTTAAAAAGCCATATCTTTTAAACCGTGCTTCGGAATTTAGGTCCGTTTTCACTATTAGAATCCTCGCGACGAGATCTTTGAAAATAGATCCCGCATGGGTATGTTTTGACGAAATTTTTTTGATGCCAACTTTGATGCTATATTGTGCAACTTTATTACCGTATTGTGCAACTTTATTACTACATCGTGCAACTTTTTTCCAAAACTAATGTTTAGAGCTGCACCTTTGTATGAGGTTGCAACCTAGCAACCACGACAACTTTGATGTGCAACTAGTCTATTGCCTCGACGAAAGTCGATGTGCAACCTCCTCTTGTAATGTAATCTAGTTGCACACACATTGATGTTTAGTTGGCTTGTAATGTAGTATAGTTGCACACACATTGATGTTTAGTTGGCAGGAAGACTAGTTGCACACACATATGCTCAGTTGGCTTGTAATTTAGTCTAGTTACGCACACAGTGATGTTTAGTTGACAGGACACTAGTTGCACACACATATGCTCAGATGGCGCGGCAATGTAGTCTAGTTGCACACACATTGATGTTTAGTTGGTAGGACTTTTTTGGCACACACACATATGCTCAGTTGGCGCGGCAATCTAGTTTAGTTGCACACACATTGATGTTTAGTTGGCAGGAAGACTAGTTCGTCGAAACATCCCGATGCGGGATCTAGTTTCAAAGAGCACGTCGCGAGGATTCGAGCGGTGAAAACGGATCTTAATTCCGACACGCGGATTAAAAGTTATGTTGTTTTTAGTTTTTGAAACCACAAATTAAATACACCAAAGAATAACGGAAATGTTAACGCCCACACGTGCGGCCGTTTGCACATCGCCCACACGCCTCCATCACCATTTATTTTGTCATGTATGAATAGATGACATCAGCAAATTTTTTTTTGGTTTTCGGCTTAAAAATATTGTATCTCCTAAATAAAAAAGCGAACTAAAAATCCGTTTTCACCATTAAATCCTTCTCGACGAGATCTTCAAAACTAGACCCCATGTTGATATGTTTTGACGAATTTTTTTTTTGCCAGAAGTTGCCACGATGTTTACACTGCAGTTGCCATATGGCTTAAACTAAAGTTGCCATGTGGCAATTTTAGTTTGTAGATCATGGCAATTTTAGTATTTTGATGATGGCAACTCCAGTACTTTGACCATAAAAATTATTTTTTATATGAACCATGGCAATTTTACGTGCATGTATCATGACGATTTTAGTTTATGGTTCATGGCAAGTCTAGTTTCTTAATTCCCCGTTTTATAAATGTCAAAATTTACTTTTAAATGTAGAAGGAAATAGCCGAAACATATCATGGCAACTTCAGTGTAAACATCATGACAATTCATATGCAATAGACATGGCAACTTTTAATTCAAAAAAAATTTCATCAAAACATATCAACATGGGATCTAGTTTCGAAGATCTCATCGCGAGGGATTTAATGGTGAAAACGGATTTTCAATCGGATTTTTCGTTTAAGAGATAAAACATTTTAAAAACTGAAAATCCAAAAAAATCTATATGCATGCATGCGATGAGATGTCAATCTGTTTACATTAGAGACATGTGATGCGTCTCCCTTTGCACTACACGTGTGGCAGTTAGCGCGACCCAAGAATAAAACGCATGCACCGAAAGGATGGCTGTGCAGACATTTAAATACAAAAAATTTCTTAATTAGGATGATTAATTAGAAAGGGGGACAAAAAATTTTTTAAAATAGCCGGCCGCCACGCGCTAACGGGCAGCTGTTTGCCTGCTAGACGCGTCCTTTATTTCTGCTGGATACAGCCGGCCCTATCTTTTCCTCTCTGACACACGGAAATAGAGTCTCAGTCCACCACGGTTTTGCATGAAAAACTGACCCAACATGCACGTCCAAAAAATCTTCAGGACCTATACCACGCATGTAAACAGTGCACCTACCATGCATAGGCACAATACCATCACGGTTCCGCACTGCCCTACATGCACGCACATAATTTCCTTTCAAAATCCAAACTGATATGCATGTTTGCCTGCCAATCTGCCGGAGTACTAACTTGATTTTTCCTTGCGCTGCACGCCCGCAGAATCCAACTGCCGCACGCCTCCCGAGCGGCCGTCTCGGGTACGCAACCCCAACAACCGAGGCCTGACCAACCTTTCCTCTGTCCATGTCCCTTGGAAAACTCCGCCGCTGCTGTATCTCCGATGAGAACTTCGCCTTGTCTCGGATCTTGGTTCTCGCCAGCAAACTGAACAGCCCTGCCACACGTACTCTGCCGCACGCCAACCCTGTCGTAACAGTCATCACCTCGCGCATTGTCCATACACGAGCCGTGCCGTATCCTGGCCACTCGCATCGCCAACACAATCCGTCCGCAGTGCCGCGCCGCCGCCCTTGTACAACACCGAGCGCATCATCTCGATGCTCTCACACTCCAATCTATACGGCCGTCTCCCACGTCTGGTCGCCGGTCTGATCGCGAGCCGAATCCGTCGCCTCTGCAACGTCTTCAACAGCCACTACACCAGTTCAATAGCCACGTCTAGCCGATCCTTACCGACCGCAGCCCATCGAACGGTCCAGGCCTCCTGCCCGAAGTGTCCGACACCACCGACCGCCTCCGCGATCGCCGCCATGCTCCATCTTGCACCAATCGGACGTTCCATGGCACCCGTCGAGCATGATCCTCGTACCTCCGGATGATCTTCCGCATAGCCTTCTCGCAACCTTGCTCATGATCCCACTTGTTAGAATAAAACGCTAATGCAAGATCATAGACGACACACCGAGGCACAATATTTGTTAACGAGGTTCACCGATATGGCTACATCCCCGGGGCATGACTACGGGCGCTCTTCCCCAAGATACCGCAACACCGGCCGCCCGGGCGCCGGCACAAGCCATCGGCTCCCCGCGTACCTGTTGCTATCAAGTCGTCATGATGGGTTACAATGTGTGGTGCCCCTCCGTATATAAGAGGCCTAGGATACAAGTGTCCGACTCCTATACAACTCGTACCTAACCACACCAATTACAACTCCAAGTCCACGTAACCCCTTGCGTACATAATATTCGACACAAATATAACAGATCTCTTATTTGAGAGTTAGAGATACTAGTCGCCATGGCAGCGGCATATTTGGAAGATGCAACTTGTGTAAATTGTGAAAAAATTTGGTTAATTTTTTAGGGACTTCAAGAGAAAGAAAACACAAGGAGGCACTGGAAGTGCCCCCATTTGTAGAAGTGATGCATATATACAATGGGCTTTCTAAGGCGCGGGATGGTTGGGTGCAATGGTAGAGGGGAGCTGGTGAGCGGTGGGTTAGAGGCCGAGGGATCTTAGATGTTGACAAAATTGTTAAAAGAATAAATGACAAAAAGGATCATTGTTTGTCAAGCCTCAACTCCTACTCAATCATACTGATTTCTACAAAAAAATTCTAATTCGTGGGCACCTAAAAGAAAGACAACACCCTAAGGCGAGGTACATGCATGTGCAAACAAGACCCTAAAATCCCTCGTTCAGCCGCTGTCGGAACCTCCGAATGAACATATCAGCAGCCTGGTCAATCTCTTCCTCCATGTTGAACTCCAACCCCTCAACTTCTCGGTTACTCCTGATCACATCCATGATCGACGGCTCATCATCATCATGTTGATCATATGAATCAAGTAGCACATCATCATCGTTAGTGTAGCGGCAGTTCTTGTGGTCGTCCTTGAAGAGGGGATGCAGTGTCCTGTCAGCATGGCAGCCACCATGACCATTCTCTTGACTGATCATCGCCATGTGACGAGGGAGATTGGCTGCCAAATCATCCTCATGGACGACGACCGGTCTCTTCTCGACCGTGCACAACGCGAGAGCCTTGTGGCGGTCAACTCTCTCCCAGTCGGCCATAATGAGCGCGTCGATCTTGGGAGAGACCACTGCGGCCGTGGCCATCCTGCGGCGCTGGAACGAGGCGGGGATGAGGAGCCTGGCGGCGAGCACGCCGGTCTTGCTCTTGCACATCGCTGCTGCCTTCTTCACAAGCTCAGGAGCCTTCCCGATCTTCATCTTTGGTTGAGGTGGTCGAGCTGCTTACGAATGGAAACGAGTAAGAAGCTGCGGTGCCTCAGGCTTGGAATGGGGATAGGTCACTGGGATACAGAGATGAGGGAAGCTGGATTGAAATTAGGCATGGGCTTTGTCCTGAGGCTCCAATGGTGTATTTATAGTTGGAAGCCGAGCATGCAATTAACATTGCAACTAGCCTTGCTCATGTCCCGATCAAATTTTTGGTACCTCGCCTAATAAAGCATGTGAAAGCAGCTAGCATTAGAGATTTTTTTTTGACATGTGCGATGAGCACTAAAAGAATGTTGACAGTGGAGAATGGGAAAGTATATACTATATTCCATTAAGTCACAAAAGGCACCTGTCCCAGACTGCCACTATTTCTCCTTTAATCAAGTGGTAAAGCTAGCTGATTGATGGCTTAGTATAGTTTTGCCCAAAGCAACCAGACCGGGCAGCTTTCCTTGCCGGTCTCCGGCCGTGTGATTCCTGCTCAATTCCAAAGGTTGCAGCTATAGCGCGTCTCTGTTTTTCCCTTCTTTTGTCCGCTGCTTTGTGTGGTCGTGTGGCTATACCGTGTGCTTTGCTACTCGCTCGTAGTACAAAGTAGAAGCAATCTCCGTGAAAGATCGATGGGAGGGTCCTTTTTTTCTTTCTCTCATGCAGTCAAAAGTCACACTACCATTATGGTGTTGAAGACTTGGGAGTACCTAGTCTCACACGCCGCGCCCGTGCGTACTGCCACATAAGCTCCCATGCATATACGTATGTTCCCTTTTATAAACATGCATATATGGAGTTTTTGTTTTTGAATAAACCGCACATATCGCACGCGGCAACTGCGGCACGCAGGTGCATGGGCACGTACCTGTCAATCCCTCCTGGCTGCTCAATTGCCTCGTGATTTGTGAAGTAGCTAGACCCCGCACGAGAACACAGTAGGTTTTAGACGTTGAAACTTATGATTTTGCATCTAAAATTTTTGATTTTCGCAGTCGTGAGTGTCAAGTTTCAGAGTTGAAACTTTAAGGGATTATTTTTGTCGGTCGCAGGTACTACCGTCATGATTTTGTCGGTCGCTCGTATACCAAAATTCAAGAGTTGAAACTTAACGATAGTTTTTTCATCAAAATTCATAAGAATGTATTCAAAATGGATCTTATTTGAAAGTACTCATGACGAAAAATATGAATATAAAAACAGAATTTAATTTGAATCTTTTATCCAAAAGATATGAAATAGTTTAAAAATCGAAAGCCAAAAGAAAAAGCACGCGCTAGGGACTTGGGCCCCCCGAAATCCTCTCCCTGACAACTGCTAAAGAAACTATGCAGGGAGGACCCAACACATAGAAAAATACAAGGTCCATTGGGATCCCCGCACACACCAAAACTAACAATTGCTGCCAATATCCAATTCCGCCGAGGCGCTCACTGGAGAATAAGCACAACCTCCATCATCTCCCAATCCCGGGGATCACCATTACCTTGAAGGCTTTCTGAGGTGATGTACATGCCTCCTGCGAGCAACAAGGTAGAAGGCACATGTCACTGTGGCACGTTGATTGGAGAACATCCCCGTGCTAACCTAAACCCTAATCCGCCACATCCCGTCAATGTAGTTAGGGAAGGACTCCAAATCTGCAGCCGTCGAACCACCAATTCGGGTTTAGAAAATCTATCTCGTCCCAGCTGACACCACCACAAAAAACAGCAACCACCGGAGGGGCAAAGAAGATCTAATCTCACCACCCAGCCAGACGATGAGAAGACGACGCCATCTGCTTCTCGACACCGCCATGAAAAGCGTCGTCATGATGAGGAGGAAGCTGAGGCTACTTTATTCATCGTGGCGTCATCCTCATCCCTCCGGCGTCACTACATGAAAGACTAATCCCACCTATGAAAAGAGCGTAGGAAAGAACTAGGATCCCCCTTCTCCACCCGCCATCGGAGCGACGAGCAGAGGAGGAGGAAACCATGGCCCCCCAACTTTCACTAAGAGGAGTAACCACCTTCCCACGGTCGTCTTTTTTCATGGAGAGTGAGTATGCATATATGGAGTTGATGCACCGTTGAGTGCATTGAACCACGGGTGGATATTTTGTGCACAGTTGAGTGCATCGGAATGGCAATGCTTGGCACACATGAGGGGTGCTAATTATCTTGAGTTTTTAATCAGGTGATTTTATCCTAGGTCCACTATGAAATTGTTCGTTTAATTGATGTTTTGGAGTTCCGAAGGAAATTAACCGTTCAGCTCTATCCAACACGTAAGTTTTTTGCACACCCTAAAGGATTAGCTTGTGATATTCATATCTAGCTCCTCGTAAAATTCATCAAGAAATGAGCCCTCACATCCTAGGTGTGCCTAGACCCACCAAATAATGTCGGGTAGAACTACGGAACCCTACGACCGCTGCCATATTTACAAAAAGAACCTTGTTCTGCATCATAATCAACTGGCAATCTAGCTTTATTCGGATACTGCCATGGGCACAGGTACATAGTATGTACTCCCTCCGTTCCTAGATATAGGATGTATAGTTTTTGGCACGGAAATTAAAGAACGCACGTGGAGGAAAAAATTCACAAGTTTTGGGCGAGATTACACCTGACTAATTGACATGAGGAAATAGAGGAGCTTGCCCGATATAAGGAAATATAATCAAATCCCTACAAAAATTATCCAAACGAGTTGTGCAATGCAATACACCTTATATTTCGGACTTTTTCTCAAAAGTCTATACACCTTATATCAAGGAACGGAGGGAGTACAATATTTATTTCCTTACATTTGCTTATTTCGGACCCACCAACTAATTTTGTTGGGGAACGCTAAAACTCAGTCGACTGAGACTTTACGAAGTCTTAGTCGACGAGATTAGCTGCCCAGTTTCATTGACCTGTTTCAATCGCTCATGTATCCTTCCTTTTCAAAACACACTAGGCCTTCCGCTACTTGGGTTGTGGGCTGTGGCTTGAGGCCCTTTTTTTGTGCTTGTCTGTCTGTTTTTATATTCTCGTAGTTGTCCCATGTAAATCTTTGTATGTTTTTTCTTCTTTTTTGCTGGGTTGTGTGCACTGTGTATGCACAGAAGAGGAAAGCTTTGTTTTGAACACACAGAAGAAGAAAGTTAATCGGGCAGATGACTCTTTGTTTTATGTATACAGTATATACATGTGTACTTGTATTTTCATTTTTTATTTTTTTATCTTTCTTTTTTAGGAAATATGGAACATTTATATTTTTTAGGAACCTACATTTTGACACCGCATGAACAATTTTTATTCTCACATGTTGTTGTCTTATTTTTTTATTCTGAGATGTGGTTGCCTTTTCTACATGACTTTTGTTTTATTTGTTTATTTGTGTCCTGTCTATATATTTTTCTTTTTTTTACTTTGTTTCTCCGTGTATTACCCAAAAACAAATTTTTATTGTGTTTATATGCTATGTGTTTTTTTCAAAGGCATACACCGAAAAGTTGCATGCCTCACACTAGGCATGCAACTGCAAGTGTCGCCCTCAACTGCAACTGACCTTTGTTTTGTCGGAGAACAGTGGAAGAGGGGAGGAGTAGTTGCATTTTTGTCACTAAGCATGCAATTGCAAATGCCGCCCTCAACTGCAACTGCATGTCCACACAAGCGACTGCAATTGACTTTTGTTATATCGATGGGCGGCAGGAGGGGTAGTTGCATGCCTCAAACTAGGCATGCAACTGCAAGTGTCGTCCTTGACTGCAACTGCATGGCTACCCACCCGGTTGCAACTAATATTTTTCTTATGTCGGAGGATATCTTGAGGGGGGGGAGTTGCATGTATGACTGTAGGCACGCAACTGCAAGTTTCGCCCCCAACTGCAATTGTATGGCTACCCATCCGACTTCAATTGTCCTTTGTTTCATTGGAGGGTGGCGAGAGAGGGGGAGTTGCATGTTTGACACTAGGCATGCAACTGCAAGTCTCGCCCTCGAGTGAATCTACATGTCAACGCACCCGACTGCAACTGACCTTTGTTTTGTTGGTGGGTGGCGGGAGAGGGGGAGGGGGTAGTTGCATGTCTAACGCTAGGCACGCAACTGCAAGTGTGGCCCTCAATTGCAACCGACGCTTGTTTTGCCGGAGGGCGGTGGGAGAGGGACACTTGCAGTTAATTTGCTCCTTTTCCCCTTTAATATGATTTTCATTTCCCATTAGTAGAAATACATTTCCTCGCGTGTATATGAATATTTTAAAAATACATGTTTAGGTTTTTTTTTATAATTAGTGAGCACTTTTCCGATATGCGGTGAACAATTTTTTTATATGCGATGAACAATTTTCTAGAATTTTCATGCAATTCTTAATAAATGTTCATTCATTTAAAAAATTGTCCATATTTGAAAACATATTTCATATTTCTTTTAAACTATCCATAAAAATGAAAATTGTTCAGTTTTCTTAAAAAATGCTCATGTCATTTTTAGAAAATGCTCGCACACTTTTTTAAAAATTGTTCGTGTAACAAAAATGATGTATATACTGTATATACCTATGTGTTTGACCTTTGTCCTTCTGTACTTTAATAGCAGCAGGCAACAACTTCATAGCTCGCGGGGAAGCAATAGCAAGCACAAAACTATTTTTTTTCTTCAACATCTTTTCTTTGTGTTCAAATACTTTGTATTTTTTCATGAATGAAAAAAATACAATAAGTTACATGCCCATATAAAAAACAATACAAGCATCCATCGTATTGCATATACAAGATTTTTCCGGCAAAAAGTAATGCTATGATTTGAACAAAAAATTTACCTCACTCGTTGAGGCTGTAGCTGGATAGCAAAACACATATTATATTTGCAGTCGTACAGCCCAAGTACAAGAAGAAGAAAAAATCTGACAACAAAGCAATAGATCACAGGGGAAAAGATGAGATGCAACAGCCCAGTAGAAGTACAAAGCCAGCCCATAGCAAAGAAAAAACATGCAAACAGTTCCACAAACAAAACAGGCCTGGTTTTGTATATATACTGATATCATATACGTATGCTGATGGAGACCTAGACAAACCCAATTTTGTTCTACGATTCTGTATTAACAAGAGCCCCCAAGTTTAGAGGTACCAGGGACGGGTGAACCGGGCCTTCTCAAAATACCTAAACAATGCAACGGGTCGGACCCTGCATGGATGGCGAGAAAAGTAGGTGGCCTGGTCGAAAAAGGGCACTCCCAAAGAGAGGTATTGCAAAGCTTTAATTGTGTGTGGCAGAGGGTTAGGGGTAGCGGGCTTGCTAAGTGAAGTAGGGATGTAGGGGTGGAGTGTGATAGGACTTTGCTAGAGACATATATCCTATCAATGTCGATTTTTTAGTAGGTGGGTGAAGTCAAGATCTGTTGAATCCAGATCGAACCATTTATAAAATAGATTTTTAATCAAAACAATTAATTTAAGTATTTTTCTTTGCTTCGACGCACAAACACCAAATACACAATTTAGCACTTAGCTAGATATGTGCCAAAACTTCCAACTTGTGCTCATCTGCTCACGAAATATTTTGATGAACATTTCAGCAGCCTGGTCGATACCGCTGTCCATGTTGAATCCCAACTCATCAGCCTCATGGCTGCTCCTCATCACATTCATTACCGAGGACTCGTCTCCGCATCGTAATTGTCATCGCTGTCGTACCTGTCAGTGTAATAGGAACTAACTCTGTCGCTGAAGATGGGGTGCCGTGTCCAGTTAGGGCAGCCACCTACACCATCCTCTTCATCAAACAATGCTAAATGGTGGGACAGATCCTCAACCATCCTAATGGTACCCCTGGCTCCCGAACTTGCAGACCAAAGTCCTGTGGTAGTCCACCTTGGCACTCTTCTCCCGGTCGGCTACAATATGGATCCTATGAGAGATGTCACCGACTAAGGCCTTCCTACAATGGATGAGGAGCCAGGCGTTGGCTCTCGGTTACTCAGCAAAAAATCAATGCATTTAGAAAAAAGGATGCAGAAATATAAGCCAAGTGTTCTCCATAGGGTACTTGACAAAGGGTTACAACATTTAAAACAAGACATGCAGAAAGGAAAGCCGAGTGTCTCCTAGTGGACACTCGGCAAACAACGCCCAATGTAATGGAACCGTAAAACGCCATAGGGGGAGGGCTGGGGGCGGGTAGGGACACATGCCCCGTGATTTGCCGAGAACTTTTTGTTTGCCGAGTGTCTTCTGCCTCCTTTGTTGGGCTCTTTCTCTATGCCTAGTGTTTTCCTGAGAAAACTTAGCGAATACCGAATATTACCGAGTACCTTCTATTTGCCGAGTTTAACTTACATAGTACTAAGCAAACATGTTGTATGTATGCCAAGTTCCCGTGGATTTACACTCAGCAACCCACAAAATTCTCGGCATAGATGGTTTTTCCTATAGTGGTGGGTAAGACCGAGGGATCTTTGATGTTGAGAAAATCGTTCAAAAATAAATGACAATAAGGATAACTGTTTGTCAAGCCTCCACTCCTATTCATATTGATTTCTACAAAAATTTCTAATTTGTGGGCACCTAAAAAGAAGACAACACCCTAAGCTGAGGTACATGCATGTGCAAATAAGACCCTAAAATCCCTCGTTCAACTGCTGCCGGAACCTCCTAATGAACATATCAGCAGCCTGATCAATCTCCTCCTCCATGTTGGACTCCACCCCCACAACATCTCGATTGCTCCTAATGACATCCACGACTGATGGCTCGTCATCATCGTCATGATCGCATGAATCAAGTAGCACATCATCATTGCCAGTGTAAGGGCAGTTGTCGTGGTCGTTGTTGAATAGGGGATGCAATGTCCGGTCAGTTGGGCAGCCAGCCTCACCATTCTCTTGACCAAACATTGCCAAGTGATGAGCGAAATTGGCCTCCAAGTCACTCTCATGGATGATTATCGGTCTCTTCTCGACCATGTGCAGCGCGAGAGCCTTGTGGCGGTCTGCTCTCTCCCAGTCGGCCACGATGAGTGCGTCGATCTTGCGTGAGACCACCGCACCTGTGGCCATCCTGCGGCGCTGCAGCGAGGCAAGGATGAGGAGCCTGGCGGTCTTGCTCTTGCACATCGTTGCCGCCTTCTTCAAGAACTCAGGAGCCTTCGCGATCTTCATCTTTGGTTCTGAGAAGTGGCCGATCAGCTGCTTATGAAGGGCAACAAGTAAGGAGCTGTGATGCCTCAGGATTGAGAAAAGAAGCTGAGAGAAGCTGGCTTGAAATGAGGCATGGGCTTTGTCCTGAGGCTCTAATGGTGTATTTATAGTCAAAAGCTGAGCATGCAACTAACACTGCAACTAGCCTTGCTCATGCCCCGATCAAATTTTTGGTACCTCGCCTAATAAAGCATGTGAAAGCAGCTAGCATTAGAGAGAAAAAAATTGACATGTGGAGTGAGCACTAAAAGAATGTTGACAGTGGAACTAAGCAAGAAACTTATGGGGAAGTATGTATTCCAATTAAGTCACAAAAGGCACCTGTCCCAAGGCTAGGATTGGTCCTTTTGGGTTGGGGTCCCAAATTGCCAATATCGCTCCTTTAATCATGTGGTAAAGCTAGCAACTGATTGATGGCTTGGAATAAATTTGCCCAAAGCAAGCAGACCGGACAGCTTTCCTTGCCGGGTCTCCGGCCGTGTGATTCACGCTTAGGCTAGTCATAGTGGGGTAACTTAACTACTCCCTCCGTCTAGGTGAATAAGTCATCTTAGATTGGGCACCGTGACCAAGGAGAAGAAGAAAACGAGAGGACTTATTGTTAATTTGCTAATTAATATCATTGCATGCAATGAACTAACCACTGCATGTCGTGCTTGGTAGTCTCAAGTCATTAAAACTATGCACACCCCACATCTTTTATTGGTTGATATGTCAAGAAACAAGAAACGAGGTAAAAATTAATGCACCACGCCTAAGTGTTTTGGGATTATTTGGTTTTCGTAAGATGATTTACACACCTAGATGCAGGGAGTAGTAACATAGCACAACCCAAGACTAGTTTGCTTATGTGGCACCTAGTTAATGAGGAGAAAGGTGTTTAGACTAGCCACAATGGAGAGTAAACTTTCATAGTGGGTAGTAACATAAGTGTGGTAACATGCAGAGCTTCATTTATTAGGTTATAGACTCATATTGTATTGGGACATGTGATGTTACAGTAACTAGCTAAGTTACTACAACTACCTCTCTCCTCATTAACTCATTGCCACATAAGCAAATTTGCTAAGTTGGACTCGATGTTACTGCTGAAGTTACTCCCACTGTGGCTAGTCTTAGAGTAACATATTACTAGTATGTTACCATCACATAGCGCTTTCCAAGAAAGGTTGAGTCTATAAGCTAATAAATGCAACCATATAGGTTGAGTAACATATTAGTATGTTATCATCACATAGCGCTTCCCAAGAAAAGTTGAGTCTATAAGCTAATAAATGCAACCATATATGATAATATGATACTACTTCTAAGACACTTTGCACTATGAAGATAGTAACATAAACTAGGGAAATTGCAGGGGAGCACATGGCGACCACCTTCACCGGAATCTGCCCCACTCATTTGCATTGGGATTCCAACCACTATATTAGTCACGGTGTATTTCATGATTCACACATCATGTATGTCCCTCTAAATATTTTCGTATAAATCTCAATAGCTATAATGACCTGACTAGTGGCAGAGAAGCAGACCCATCATCTCCAACGGCCACTCCCCAACCACCCGCCAAAACTTAAATGCGACCCGTTGTTCCTATTTGTAAAAATGGGAAAATATATTATTTCAAGCTAAAACTTGCCTTAAAGTAAACGCTGGGTTTCATGATTGTTACTATTTTCAATTAATAAATTTATATTTTCAAGGTGTTACTAATTCCTCAAAGTTTCATGTTACAAATTCCATAGTATTATTTATTTCTAGGAAAACCAAGATTTTATGATACTTAGTTATAAAACAGAGATAATTATAATGATATTATATGTTGTTTTTCATCTCTGATGAAAAACCAAAAACTTCATGATTAGTAAATTTTATTATATTAATGTCCAAATTACCCTCTTCTAAAATAACTGAGAATTTGATGATACTAACTTTGGAGACGAAAGACATAAAAGTATAATTAATCATCATAGTTTTATCAATATAGTAAATGCCTGACACGCACGGGAGACAATTCAACCTGTTTGGCAATCAATGCTTGACATGGGACCACATGGTTATATCACTGCATGCATGGTCATAATGAGTACGCATTCATAGTACATATTATGTCGTAATTTTGTTACTGAAAAAATAGTGCTCATTGCTAGAGATATGGTATTCTGGACATATTTAAGGTTTGCATTAGTTAATTTGTATTATCAACCACTCAACCGTGATCATGTAATTTTATATTTACACTTAATCAGACGTTATTTGTACTAAGTCTTTGTAGCTACATCTTTTATTTTACCTTTTACCATTTTACCTTTCCACTGTAAGTTGCCTGGCAAGTTCACAGTCCTTCATTTTCAATCAACTCTCGGTTGAAAACTTGCACCACTTTATCAGTCCCTACAGCAATTAAATGCACCGTCCAGTAAATTCAATGAGTATGGACATCTTTTTACTGTTGGCATATACGCAAAGCGTTGTATTGTGAAATCGATGTCAATTTATTGAAAAGTTGCACTGATCCCGAAACAAAGGACGAGTGGCTTCGATTCTGGTGGGTGTCATCGCCGTGTGCTCTTCGTCCGCATCCCATAAACTAGTGTCATATGCATGACACTAGTCTAAGTTGCTCCCCACTATGACCAGCCTTAGAATTCCAAAGGTTGCAGCTATGCGTCTCTGATTTTTCTTCGTTTTCCCCGCTGCTTTGTGTTCCGTGTTTTTTCATGCTTTCACAAGTCTCAAAAGACCTTTATGGAGTCTTGGACTTGGCGTCCTGTGACAACAACTAGTACATCAATTCTCATGCATACATGGCGTGGCCACGTGGGTGTATATTTCCGGATTTTAACCATGGGAAGATATTTTCGTTCTGCCGGGTGATCCGTCTTGAGTGTTTGAATGGTGATGCTTGGCGTGCTCAAGGGGTGCTAATTTTCTCGACCTTTTGAATCCTGTGATTTTATCCTTGGTCAACAATTCGATTACCGCCCGATAACCACGTTTCTCACCGCCCCGCAGTAAACACAAGTATTGGACAAAAAATAGCAAATATTTTAAATATTGTAAATTTAAACGTCTGTGTACATAAATTGAGCATTGCTTTTTTGAACCTAAACGTTTGCGTACATAAATTAAGCATCATCTGAATTTTGTGGTTACCGTGGTAACCGGGAAATCCGCTGTCCAAGAGAAAAAAGTGGGATGAGGTAGCCAAAATCTTGGTCGGGAGAGAACGTATCTAGTGCAAGGGGTGAATCTATGTATCAGGTGTACCCATGCATCTCTAGCTGTTGGATGTAGAAGAGATGGGCACAACCTCTTGACTGCCGCCATATTTACAAAAAGAATCTT
This sequence comes from Aegilops umbellulata, assembly GCA_032464435.1. NCBI lineage: Eukaryota > Viridiplantae > Streptophyta > Magnoliopsida > Poales > Poaceae > Aegilops > Aegilops umbellulata. The sequence continues at coordinate 448,295,322 of CP136058.1, read as the reverse complement.
GTATTTCATCAAAATCAACCCATACTTTCAGCTTTGTTTGGATTCCCCCATGAGCACGACTACGGCATTTGTGTTTTCCCCTTCTTATTTGGGCTTACAAATCTGTTTTTTCCGTGAATACACAAAAGATTTGCGTATTGCATTGATAGGTAGAAAAAGTAGCATACAGTAGCTACATGGGACCTCTAACAGCACGAAGACGTGATGCGGTAGTCAGAGTTAAGTGCGCACAAACAGAGTGAAGGTGTGCGCTCCCCAGGCAGCAAATGCTACGTCTCTGGTATGCTGATGCATTGTCCTAGGGCACCCACACGATCCCAGCCACGAGCCTCATCCTTGATCGTGGAGGTGAGTTGTGAGATGGATGGCCGCTTGGCGTTGAAGAAGCGGGCATTACGTTGCTTCCATATGCACCACACAGTGAGGAGAGCCAGTGAGGTAAGCCGCGGCGCATACATGGTGGGGCACCGGTGGCCGAAGACGCGAGCCAGTCTAGAAAAGGGGCGTCCTTGGAGGCGATCATCGTCATCAAAGGACACGAGGCCATGATTTCATGCCATACCTACTAGGACGAACATCCAAAGAGTAGGTGTGTCGTGTGCTCTAGTTCCTGTGCATGCACACCGGGCCATGCGGAAGTCCAGGGCGAGTCGCTCAGCAGTCTAGGATCGATTTCTAAGGGTGAGCCATATCTTGACGCGAAGGGGCACCCAAGTTCTTTAGGTCAAGTCTAGTAAAACTATTTTTACTAGACAGCTAAATGAGACACAAACTTTTTTTGTGGGTGTTCAATCTATATATTTTTATCACTATGAAGTGTTCTACTCGAACTCGCTGTACTTGTCCAACGTTAACATGAGCAACTAATTAATTTATTCTTATGATTCTTTTTCTTTGCAGGTGAATATTCTTATGATTCTTGGTTAAGAAGAGATACCAAGGCGGTTGGGAGCCAAAGCTTACCAGTTTCCTTCAATGTAGCGGGCCATACCCTCCAAGACTGGCGAGCAACGTAGGTGTGGAATTTCGGGACAGTGTACCAGCCAAGTGGTTGACCTTTGGTGGAAGCCGAGTACATAAATAACCGTTGGATCTCTTTCAAACAATTTAGAAAAAGATTTGCAATCCAAAAAAATCATATAATGTTTTTTCTTTCCTTTGAGACACCTACAAGTACAGACTTTAGCAGGCAGGTATCTATCAAGAACTTCTAAGTTGTGGACACGTTCAAAATCTTGTATCCCGGAGAATGGACACAAATGTTCCTGGCCTATCTACGCCATCATCTCACTCTCACCACTTCTATAGTTACTTTGTTATAGCTAGCACTATGTGCGTTACCGGGCATGGTATATATGGAAGACAACATCAAGAAAAACTCGTGTTCATCTGCTCACGGAACCTTCTGATGAAGATTTCAGCAGACTGGTCAATATCGTCGTCCATGTTGAATTCCAAGTCTTCAGCCTCCAGGTTGCTCCTCATTGCATTCATCACTGAGGGCTCGTCTCCCTCATCACCATCAGTGTCGTACTCATCAGTGTAATAGAAATCATCATCGTTGCTGAAGATGGGGTGCAGTGTCCTATCAGGGAGGCTATCAAAATCATCCACTTGACCAAACAATGCTAAATAGTGGGAGGCATCAACCATCTCACCGCCAGGGTACGCACGCCGGCTTCCTGACCTTGCGGAGCATGAAAGCCTTGTGGTAATCCACTTTTGAACACTTTTCCCGGCCTGCCACAATGAAGGCATGGATCCTGTGAGAAATGGCACCAACCGTGGCCATCCTGCGACGGAGCAAGGCGAGGACGAGGATCCTGGCCGTGAAGATGCCGGTCTTGCTCTTCCACATAGCTGCTGCCTTTTTTAGGAGCGGTGGGGCCTTCCTGATCTTCATCTTTGTTGCTGATAGGTGGTCAAACAGCTGCCTGTCAATGGCAACAACTAAGGAATTGTACAGGCTTGGCATGAGTAGTTCACTAAGCTCCAGGGGCCAGCCAAGCTAGTTTGAGAAGAGTGAATCGCAGAAAACATCGACATTGAAGGCTAGGTTTGCAGGAACCACAAGCCTACGGAATTGTGCCAAAAACCACTAATTTTTTTCTAATTTTTTTGCAAAAAACACTAGTTAGCTGTTTTGATCGTTTTGATGATGATTATGACATGTGGAGCCCACAAAAGCTGATGTGGCGTAACGGCTCAGACTTGACGTCGTTAGGCATGAAATTTTTGCTGGAAACTCCTTCCTTGAAAAAAATCCTACAAAACAGCAGGAAAAAATATCCCCTGTGCGTGCAGGCCAGCCACCGGCCCCGCCGCCGACCACTAGCCTCGCCGCCCCTCTTGCCCGGCCTGCCGCCCCTGCTCACGTCGCTGCGCCTCCCTCCCTGGCCTGTCGCCCCTCCGTCCCCGGTCTGCCGCCGTCCCCAAGCAGGATCATGCCACGTCGAGCCACCGCCGTCGCCAAGCATCGGGCCGCCACCGTCACCAAGCAAGACCATCGCTCCCAGCAAAGAATCCGGCGAGGGCCCGGTCGGGGGTCCGACCGTTGAGCTCGCTCGACCTCGTGGGCAGGGGCGGCACAGACGTCCGCATCCGTCCCCCTCCGTGCTGCCGTTGACCGTGTGCCCCGCAGCGGTGGTGGTGTCCGGCTGGGCTTGCCACTCCGGCTGCGCGTGCAACTGTGTCCGGCGACTGAGCTCAGATGCTGGCCCGCCCGTGGCCAGCGAGGGCGCCGGCATGTACCTCCAGCCTAGGACGCGTTCGAATTCCGCGAGGTCTGGGGCGCTGAAACGGACGGGCGCGACGGCGAGGTCCACAGCCATGGCGACGGGGGGCGGCGGCTCGTTTTCCCGACCGGATTCCGCCGGACCGGAGAGGGAGGGGCGCGTGGAAGGGAGAGGAGGTCGGAGCCGGGGAGGGAGGGGCGGCGGCGTGCGTAGGCCAGGCCGGCAGCGGGGCGCCTGAGAGCTCCGGCCCGCCGGTGCCCATGGAAGACAGGGGCTTGATTGCTTTTTAATGTTTCCAAAAAGGGTGTCGGTGTAAAATCCTCTGTCTAACGGAGTCGCCTGCGAACCGTTACGCCACGTCGGCAAAAGTGGGACCCATCGGTCATAATCGTCATCAAAACGATCAAAACAGCCAACTAGTGTTTTTTGCAAAAAAAAAAATTAAAAAAAATTAATGGATTTTGGCACAACTCCTTAGACTTGTGGTTCCTGCGAACCTAGCCTTCAATGTCGATGTTTTCTGCAATTCACTCGGTTTGAGAATTGAGAGGGTGATTGACCATGGGGCTCCTGAGGCCCAAGGGTGTATTTATACTTTTATAGTCATGAACCGAGCTTAATTTGCTAATGCCATAATCAAACTTTATTAGGTTGTCCAAAGCGTGCTAAATGAAGATAGCATTTGGAGAAAACAATTTGAGCATATGCTTGTGCAGTAAGCCCTATAAGAATGTTGAGAGTGGAACTGAACTAGAGAAGCAAAGTAAAGGTATAGCAATCTGATATGTTCGCCGAATAACATGGAGAAATATTCCAACTAGGCCATAAAGGACACCCCCAAATTATGTATGCGCATAGCTTAATTTTCTTGGCGGTTTCCGTTGCAGCGTGACTATCAATCATCCTGCGCCCTGGCTTTTCCATTGCTTTGGCGCCGCTTTGCCTTTCCTTCTCGATGCTCCCTATATGCTTTGCTTTCCGGCATGACGGTTAATCACTGATAGACCTGTAGTTCTATAGCCATTCAGGAGGTTGTCACTCAAACCATGTTGGAGTTCGAGACTTTGAGTGGTCTCAGAGATCACGTGCTCCCCGTGTGCTTCACTGTGGCGACAACAACCACTTCAACAATGGGAGCACTCTCTGCTTTCTAAGATTTGTAGCCTGTGGAATGTGCAACACTCCTTTCTCAAAAGAGGAATAAGAATTGGGGCCCTCTCTGATTTGAAGGAAAACTATAGGAGCTAGCTAGTCTCACTTCTACAAGAATCAAAAGTGACGATGCAGGTTCTTTTGACTCAAAGTATTAAAAAAAATTCCTTGGCAAGCGATTAGGTGGCGCTTTCCACTAAGTGACCAGATTTTGAAATGTAATGATAACGCGGCCACCGCTCGTTTTTCTCTTTGTGGAGAGATTGAGGACTTAGAGCATATCTTATTTACGCGCATCCTCGCCAAATTCCTTTGCAGTTCTGTTCCGTCGCGGTTAAATATCACTTGGGATCCTAATAATTTTACAGAACTTTTTTTGCCATAACAGAAAATCTCTCGGGTCCTTGCTCCACATATCACTTCTGATGTTCTTTTCCGAATGAATGCTCTCATGTTATATTGGAAGGCACTGGGGAAAGGTGTCAATGCCATTGATGGCTTGATGATCAGGATCCGTGCGACTTCCCGTAACCTCCTTCCTTCTTCTGTGGCTCAGATATAGTTTAGCTCTACTTGTTTTATCGTCTTGCCCGAGGGGCTGGCCTGCGTTTCGTTATATTTTGTACTACTAGCAGTATTGGTGTATCGTGATGAACCTCTGTCATGTTGGATGCTTCGCCGTGATGGCATTATTTATAAAGTCGGGCATGTGTCCTTTTCTCTAAAAGAAATACTCACTATAGATACTTTTTTCTCTATTGCATTTAGATTAGCACCGAAATTGCAGTGAAAATTGTCCTAAAGTTCACTGCATCGTGGGTTCGATGGTCAGGTCAAGAGGACCCATCTCTCAATGACATGAATAGAGGCGAACCCTAGGAAGCGCCATCGCCAGCTCCCTTCTCACCTCCCCCTCCTCGCCGCCGCCGGCGTACGCCGCCAGGCAAAGCCCGGTCGGTATAGGCGGTGGCGGGGATGTCTTCCTCCCCGGCGGTCCCCTGCAGCGCGGGATGCAAAGGCCCCTTGGGGCATGGCGTTTGCGCAGGGCGTGGCGACGGCGTCACGGTCGGCTGGGCCGGCGGTGCAGGCGACCTGATAGCTGCAGTGGCGGATCTGGCGGTGGTGGCTGTCGCGGCGATCAGAGCATCGGTGGTGGGGTCTGGCGTGGCCTGGGCCGGCTCCTGGCTTGGCGAAGTGGGTGGTGTGGTTCGCGAGCGACTGGATCTGCGGGCAGCCGCTCCTGCCTCGACTTCGGGCTGGTGGGGGTGGTGGCTGGCTGGGCATGCTGGTCGTGTCCGTATCGGGATCTTCCTGGTCTGACGCTTGGACGTCAGCAGGCGGCGCGAGGAGGCATCTCCGCTGAGCTCCCTTGGCTGCGGTTGCGGGCCAATTTGGTATCCCTCGTTGGCGGGCGCGCAATTGCTGGTGGGCTCGCGGGGATGTGTGCCGGCTGCCATGGTGGGGCGATATGAGGGTACGCTTGATGAGGGGCTCAGTAGGAGGGACGAGTGACCTCGATGCAGTCGCGTCACCTGTCACCGACACAAGGGTGTGCCGGTGCGGATGCGTCCGCTTCTCCTTCTCCCCCTTTTTTTGTGTTCGGCGTGGAGCTCGATAGGAGGGATGGGTGGCCTTGATGCGGTCGCGTCACCTGTCGCCGGGAAAGGGGTGTGCCGGTCCGGATGCATCCGCTCCTCCTTCTCCCCTTTCTTCGCCGTGTGCGGGTAGGCGCAGGTCTACCGATGTCCGGGGCGGAGCGTCTATTGTGGTTCCATCGGTCCGGAGCTACTGTTTGGGCCAAACTGGGGCCTTTTTTTGGTCCCAGAATTGTCTGGTTGCAGGGCGGTGGCTCTGGCGGTGGGAGGCGCGACGTTTGCGGCGGATCGTGCGTCTCTAGTGCAGGCGGGCAATCATGGCCATGCGGGTGACGTGGTTGCGGGTGGTTGACGGAGTTAGGGTGCGACAGATGGGTGTGAGCGCCGGGGTACACCACTTGCCCAGTCCTTTGACTGGCCGACGGTGGCGGTGGCAGTTGACGTCGTACCCTTCCTGAAGGCTCCCTCGTGGCATTCCCAGTCCTGTCGTCTTGCTCCGGGTGAAAACCTGATCTTCAGGATTGGGCGGTGGCGGCTATCCATGGTCGTACCCTTCTAGGAGGCACTACTTTGGAGTCCTGGCTTCGTTGTTGTCCGGCTCACCTCTCTATTGGCTTTGGTGGAGGTCTCCATCGGCTCCAAGCGGTCTCCCTCGCTCATCTATAGTTTGCTTGGTTGTCGGTGGGGTGGTAAGTCGGTGCCCAACACCTTTGTATCTTGCCTTGAGTGTGTTTGTGTTGTGTGCGGTGGTAGTGTGTGTTTGTATCAGTCTCTCGGTTGTAATCCGTGATGGTTGCTTTATAATATAAAGCAGGGGAGGGGGGAACCCTTTTTGGGTAACACTATGACTGCAACCATATTTACAAAAGAACCTTGTATTGCATCATAATAAACTGACACTCTAGCTTTATTCGGATTCTGCCACTGGCACGGGTCCATAGTATCTACATTATTTCTTTTCTTACTTTTGCTTATGCAATCAGGATTGCTAAATGAGACACAAACATTTGGGGGTGGGGTGGGGGGTTCTTATCACGCGGAAGTCGTCTTCTCTAGCTCGCTCCATTCTACCACAGTGGACAAGTAATTAATTTTGTGCTATGATTATGTATTAACAAGAGCCCCCAAGTTTACCAAGGGACGGGTGAACCGAGCCTTCTCACATACCTGGACAATGCACCGGGTCGGACCATCCAAGAATGGCGGAAACGGAGGTGGCCTGGTCGAAAATGGGAACTCTGGAAGAGAGATATTACGTAGCTTTGGTTGTGTGTGACAGAGGGTTAGGGTAGCGGGCTTGCTAAGCGAAGTACGAATGTAGGGGTGGAGGGTGATAGGACTTTGCTAGAACATACTCTAGAGTATATCCTATCGCTGGTGATTTTACTTAGTAGGTGGGGAAGTTAAGATCTCTTGAATCCATATCGAAGCATTTATAAAAATATTTATAATCAAAGCAATTTATTTAAGTGTTTTTTCTTTCCTTCAAGTCAGACACACCAAATACACAATTTAGCACGTAGCTAGATATGTGTCAAAACTTCCAACTTGTGTCCATCTGCTCAGGGAATCTTTTGATGAACATTTCGGCAGCCTGGTCGATACCGCTGTCCATGTCGAATCCCACTCATCAGCCTCATGGTTGCTCCTCATCACATCCATCACCGAGGACTCATCTCCGCATCGTAATTGGCATCGCTGTCGTACCTGTCAGTGTAATAGGAACTAACTCTGTCGCTGAAGATGGGGTGCAGTGTCCAGTTAGGGCAGCCACCAGCACCATCCTCTTCATCAAACAATGCTAAATGGTGATACAGATCCTCAAGCATCCCAATGGTACCCCTGGCTCTCGACCTTGCGGACCAAAGTCTTGTGGTAGTCCACCTTGGCACTCTTCTCCTGGTCGGTCACAATAAGGGCATGCATCCTTGAGAGATGGCACCAACTATGGCCTTCCTGCAATGGAGCGATGCAAGGATGAGGAGCTAGTCGTTGGATATCTGTTACTCGGCAAATAATCACTGCATTTAAAAAAAAGTTGGAGAAATATAAGCCAAGTGTTCTCCCTAGGGTACTCAACAAAGGGTTACAACATTTAAAAAACACATGCAAAAAGGAAAGCTGAGGACACTCGGCAAACAATGTCCGATGTAATGGAACCGAAACACCATAGGGGGAGGGGGGCCCACGATTTACCGAGAAATTTTTGTTTGCTGAGTGTCTTCTGCTTCCTTTGTCGGGATCTTTCTCTATGCCTAGTAATTTCCTGGGAAAAGTCAGTGAATACCGAGTACTTTCTGTTTGCCAAGTTTAACTTACACAGTACTCGACAAACATGTTGTATGCATGCTAAGTTCCCGTGGATTTACACTCGCCAACCCGCCAAATTCTCGGCATAGATGGTTTTTCCTATAGTGGTGGGCAAGGCCGAGGGATCTTAGATGTTGACAAAGTTGTTCAAATATAAATGACAATAAGGATAACTAATACTTGTCAAGCCTCAACTCCTATTCATATTGATTTCAACAAAATTTTCTAATTTTTGGGAACCTAAAAAGAAGACATCGCCCTAAGCTGAGATACATGCATGTGCTATAAGATCCTAAAGTCCCTCATTCAGCCGCTGTCGGAACCTCCTAATGAACATATCAGCAGCTCGATCAATCTCCTCCTCCATGTTGAACTCCATCCCCTCAACTTCTCGATTGCTCATGATCAGATCCATGACTGACGGCTCATCATCATCATCTTGATCGCATGAATCAAGTAGCACATCATCATCTTCAGTGTAATGGTAGTTGTCGTGGTCGTTGTTGAACAATGTCCGGTCAGCTGGCCATTCACCATGACCATTCTCTTGACCGAACATCGCCAAGTGACGAGAGAAATTGGCCTCCAAGTCACTCTCATGGACGATTACCGGTCTTTTCTCCACCGTTTGTAGCACGAGAGCCTTGTGGCGGTCCGCTCTCTCCCAGTCAGCCACAATGAGCGCGTCGATCTTGCGAGAGACCACAGCGCCCATGGCCATCCTGCGGCGCTGGAGCGAGGCAAGGATGAGGAGCCTGGTGGTCTTGCTCTTGCACATCGCTACCGCCTTCTTCAGGAGCTCAGGAGCCTTCCCTATCTTCATCTTTGTTGCTGAGAGGTGGCCGATCAGCTTCGTATGAAGGGCAGCAAGTAAGGAGCTGTGACGCCTCAGGCTTGAAAAAAGAAGCTGAGAGAAGCTGGCTTGAAATAAGCCATGGGCTCCAATGGTGTATTTATAATCGGAAGCTGCGCATGCAATTAACAGTGCAACTACCCTTGCTCATGTCACTATCAAACTTTTGGCACCTCCCGTGAAAAAGCATGTGAAAGCATACGTTGGAGAAAAAAAATTGGCTTGTGGGGTGAGCACTATAAGAATGTTGACAGTGGAACCATGTTAAAATTAGCCAAGCAAGAAACTTATGGGGAACTATATATTGCAATTAAGTCACAAAAGGCACCTGTCCCAGGGCTAGGAATGGCTCTTTTGGGTAGGGGTCCCAAACTGCCAATATCTCTCCTTTAATCAAGTTGTAAAGCTAGCTGATAGATGGCTTAGAATAATTTTGCCCAAAGCAAGCAGACCGGACAGCTTTCCTTGCCGGGTCTCCGGCCGTGTGATTCACGCTCAGAATTCCAAAGGTTGCAGCTATAGCGCGTCTCTGTTTTTTTCCTTTTTTTCTCCGCTGCTTTGTGTTGCTGTACGTGAGATCTGCGTATAGCTTTGCCTCTCCTCTCCGGACGCTTTGCTGCTCGCTCGTCAACTCGCAGAAAGTAGAAGGGAGCAATCTCCGTGATAGATCGATGGGAGCTTCCGTTTTTCTTTTCATGCATTCACAAGTCCCAAACGCACCAGCCAAAAAAAAAAAGTCTCAAACACTATTATGGAGTTTTAGGCATGGCGTACTGTGACAACAGCCACATCAAGTCTCATGCATACATGGTGTTGGTGGAGTATATTGCTTTCCGGGTTTGAACCATGGGAATATATTTTTGTTCTGCCGGGCACGAGTAAATTGCACAAAACCACCAGTTTAAAGGCTAGGTTTGCAGAAAACACTACGCTACACATTTGTTGCAAAAAACACCATGTCTTTTGTAATCGTTTTGCAAAAAACACCGGGAGGATCTGAGGAGGCGGGCGTGGGAGTCCATTGGGGATCTGGGAGGGGAAAGCTGAAGGAGAAGAGGGGAGGCGGGCTTGACCTTCGGGCGGCCACGGCGATGGCGGCCCCTGCCTCGGTCGGGGGCGGGACGAGCTCCGCACGGCAATGGCTACGGCGGCCCTGCCCTAGCCGAGGGCGGGATGGGCAGCGGGCCTCTGCCCCGGCCAAGTCCGGTGGTGAAGATAAGGCAAAGTGGTTCTCAAAAAATAAGGCAAGACAAGGCATTTTTTCTTTTTTCTTTCAATGACAGGTGGACCCCACATGGCTCCACACATGATGACAAAGTTAGCATCCATCGCCGTTACCTGCGAGGTGTTAAGCTGTGTCACGTTAGCCTGACTGGCGGGCCCATCTGTCATAAACACGCTTAACCGAGACAAAGCCATCGATCAGTGGTTTTTGCAAAACGATTACAGAGGACATGGTGTTTCTTACAACAAAAGTGTAGCGTAGTGTTTTCTGCAAACCTAGCCTTCAAATTGGTGGTTTTGTGCAATTTACTCGCCGGGCACCGACCGTCTTGTGTGTTGGAACAGTGATGCTTGGAATGCAAAAGGGGTGCTAATTGTCCCAACCTTTTGAATCCGGCGACTTTGTCCTTGGCCCACAATTCGGTTACCGCCCGGCTGTAACTGTGTTTTCTTGCCGCCCCTCGATAAACACACGTAACGGAGAAAAAATAACAAATGTTTTGGAAAATTTGAATTTGAACATTCACGTATAGATAAATAGAGCATCAAATGTATTTAAACTTGCCTATTCGAGTCCCAGCCTCGCATTTTTCTTTTCTTTTTAGTATGGTAATACAAAAAGAGAATAGCAGCCGCTGGGTTCTGAAAGGGCCACCTTGCAACACAGGTTCAACAGAGAGGCGACATCAGTGCTAAGTGCACAACTATATGTTTGTATATTGAAAATTCAACACCTCTCTAACAAAGTTAAAAAAAAATGCATCCAAATTTTGTTGGAAATCTTTTGATCGGGATACATCTGGAATGTCTCTTGATGAGTCTGTTATTGATGATATACCTCAATTACAAGCAGCAGAGAACGATGTTCTCTCTGCACCGTTTACTGAAAAAGAAGTTCATCTGGCCATAACCCGAATGAAGCCGAATAAAGCACCGGGACCAGATGGGTTTCCAGCTGAATTTTATAAGAAATGTTGGCATATCATTAAAGATGATCTTATGCTTATGTTTCATGATTTTTTCGATGGCCATTTTTGGAGTTGTTTCACCTCAACTTTGGTACGATAACGTTGTTACCTAAGAAGAATGAGGCGGTTCGGATCGAACAATTCCGACCCATTTGCCTGCTGAATGTGAGTTTTAAAATTTTCACAAAGGTAGGAACCAATAGATTGACACAAATTGCTCACTCATTGGTTCAACCTAGTCAGACAACTTTCATGCCGGGACGACACATACTAGAAGGAGTGGTCGTCTTACATGAAACACTCCATGAGATTCAGTCGAAGAAACTAGACGGGGTTATCTTCAAAGTGGATTTCAAGAAGGCTTATGATAAAGTAAAATGGCCTTTTCTTCAGCAGGCAATGCGCATGAAGGGTTTTAGTGAAACCTGGAGGAACCAAGTTGATACTCAAGTCCAGAAAGGTAGTGTCGGAATTAAGGTGAACGATGACATCGGTCACTACTTCCAGACGCATAAGGGGTTGAGACAAGGGGATTCCATGTCACCTCTTCTGTTCAATATTGTGGCAGATATGTTGGCCGTCATTATTGGCAGGGCCAAGCAGCATGGCCATGTAGAGGGTCTAATTCCTCATCTAGTTGATGGAGGGGTGTCCATTCTATAATATGCTGATGACACTATTTTGTTCATGGAACATGACATGGCTAAGGCACGTAACATGAAATTGATCTTGTGTCTATTCGAACAATTGTCTGGCTTAAAAATCAATTTTCATAAGAGTGAGGTGTTCTGTTTTGGGAAGGCCAAAGACCAAGAACATACATACAGACAATTGTTTGGATGCGAATTAGGTGCCTTACCGTTCAGTTACTTGGGTATTCCGATTCATTACCGTAAGCTATCCAATAAAGAATGGAAATGTATTGAAGAACGAATTGAAACAAAAACTCAGTTGCTGAAAGGGCAAGCTGATGTCATATGGAAGTCGGCTAGTTTTGATTAACTCAGTATTGACTAGCATGCCAATGTTTTTACTTTCGTTCTTTGAAATTCCGAAAGGGGTCCGAAAGCAACTTGATGTCTTTAGATCTCGTTTCTTTTGGCAGTCTGATGAGGCCAAGAGGAAATACCGTCTCGCGCGATGGAATATCCTTTGTCGACCTAAAGACCAAGGGGGCCTCGGTATTGAGAACTTGGAAATTAAGAATAAATGTCTTATGAGCAAATGGTTGTACAGGTTAGAGACAGAGCCGGAGGGCATGTGGTCTCAAATCCTGCGCAATAAGTATTTGCACTCGAAAACGCTAGCCCAGGTTACCATCAGACCGACTGATTCGCCGTTCTGGAAGGGACTTATGAGAACGAAGGATATGTTCTTTCGTAGGGTCAAATTCTTGGTTGGCAACGGGATGTCAACAAGATTTTGGGAGGATACGTGCAGGAGGGACGCCCCTAGCCTTACAATATCCCACCCTCTACAATATTATGCAACGTAAGGAGGCTTACGTAGGTATCGTCCTTCAAACTATTCCCTTGAACATCCAGTTCAGACGTACACTAGTGGGTGAGAGATGGACAGCCTGGATGCACTTGGTTCAAAGATTGATTGAAGTTCGACTCTCCGACATGCCGGACTCAACACAATGGAAGTTAACTAAAAATGGGATATTTACGGTAAAATCTTTTTATACGGATCTGATTAATTCTGGCCCCCTCTCAAGGTCACTACATATATGAAAGGTTAAGGTTCCTTTGCGGATTAAATTTTTTATGTGGTTTGTCCACAAGCAAGTAATACTCACAAGCGAGGCGGATCGAAAAAATCTGCAGATTAAAAAAAGGGCCATTTGCATTTCTGTCCCTAACTCGAACCACCTACTCAGATTTGCCCCTAGTTTCGAAGCCTGCTCAAATTTGCCCCTCCGCCGTTAGGTGACCTTATAGAAATGCCCTTCCGTGCCGTTTCCGTTAGGTCAAAGGCCTTTGACCGTCTACCGGACGTTTTCTGGACATTTTGCCCCTGCCTCCGTGTGTCACTTACATGTGGGACCCACTCAGAAAAAAATGAAAAAGAAAAAACACTTTCTCTCACCCCTCTATCTCTCACTTCCACGTGGGTCCCAACTAATAAAAATAAAAATAAAACTAGATATGGACCGGTCAAACTCCATATAGTGCCCACATGTCATTGTTCAATTATTTTCTGAAACGGTGGGTTAACTGCTATGCTGCATATTCTCATTTATATTAAGTTAAACTAATGTGCACCTAAACTAATTCCTTCAAGGGTTGCCGGCGGCGACAAAATATCGCGGCGGAGGCACGCCGGGAGGCTGCAGGGAGGCCGGCTGAGGGAACCACGCGATAGCCTTGGCTCGACCGCATCCACATATGATGTCTCAAGACCATCTGGTCACCGGAACTGATGGCGAAGACCGTTCCCGCGGCGACTCTGGGCGGCGCAAGCGGGCGAGCCACTGTGCAAGAGGGAGAGGCTAAGGAGATGACTGGGAGAGACTAAGGAGATGACTGGGAGCACGATGGCGACGCTGCTGGGGCTCAAGGAAGACTGAAGTGTGTACTTCAACGACGGCGGCCATGGCAGTGCTCGGAGCTCACGGGGAAGACGACTGGAGGTCACGGGGCCTTCTGTAGAGGACGCTCACATCTTTCGAGGTACCTCAGGATGCTCGGGGAACGTAAGGGGTCGGCCGGGGAGCTTCAACGGCGTCGAATCGGCGGTGGCTATTCGAGATCGGAGTCGGGGAAGATGCATTGTGGCACTCGGTCCTGAGTTTCTCTGGTCGAATTCATAAGCTGGGAGAGTGAGGGCATCTCGTAAGAGCTTCCTAGCGAGGTGGTGGCGCTTGGGGTTGCCGTTGGTCGCGCGGAGACAAAGGCAGCGGCGATGGTGGCGCTCTGCACAAGGAGGAAGGGAGAGGGAGGGAGGGAGAGGGAGGGATGGAGGGAGAGGGGGAGGGGCGGAGCAAGGGGTGCGGCGCGTGGAGAGCTAGCGGCGGCGGCATACGGTCCCTGGGCAGCCACGCTCGCCGGAAGTGAGAGAGAGAGGTCGTGAGGTAGGGGAGAGAGGTGGGAGGTGAGAGAGGTGAGGGGGCCACATGTAAGTGTGTGAGAGAGAGGGGTGAGAGAAGGAGTTTTTTATTTTTATTTTTTGTTGAGCGGGTCCCACATGTAAGTGATACATGGAGGCAGGGGCAAAATGTCCGATAAACGCCCTGTAGACGGTCAAAGCCCTTTGACCGGACGGTAACGAAACGGAAGGACATTTTTATAAGGTGAACTAACGGCAGAGGGGTAAATTTGAGGATGCTTCGAAATTAGAGGCAAATATGAGTAGTGGGTTCGAGTTAGGGACACAGATGTAAAAGATCCTAAAAAAACTAGGAGTGGGCAGCAGAATTCCTCCCTCTTTCGCTCCCTCCCCGTACCCCCCGCGCCGCCCCCCCCCCGAGCGGGGCGACCGGGGCGGCCCTCCCTCCCCTCGCCGCCCAGCCCCCTCCTCCCACCCCTCCTCCCGCCGTTGCCGCCGGCTAGCGTGGCCGGGCGTTGCCCGCGCGGCGCCGTGGCGAGGCCGGCGGTGGCGGCCCTCTTCCTCTCCCCCTCGCGGTTCCCCGGCTCGGGCGGTGGTTTCCGGCAATGGTGCGCCTCGGCGGGCAGTGCTCCGGTGTAGATCGGGCGCAGATTCGGCGGCGGCGCGGCCCTTTGGCGGCGGTGGCGGCTGGCGGCAGGGGTTGGCCGGCGGAGCCCTGCAGGCCCAGATCTGGGGTCAGGGCGGGTTGGTCTGGCCTCCGGCGGGTCTCCTCCGGCTGGGCTGGCGGGATGCGGTCGTTGGGATCGGCGGCTCTGCGCTGCGTCGGCTGCAGCGCGGCAGCAGGAGCTTAATGGGCCCGATCTGGGCTCAGCTAGGCAGGGGGTCCGGAGTGCTCTTGCGCCTGCGTCCGGTCTGCTACGGCTTGTGCCAGTGGAGGTTGTCCCCTCCCACGTGGCTGTGGTGCTCCTGGTCCCTATCGGCGGTGGTCTCGTTTGGTTCGGCCGGCCTCGCAGCGTCTACGGTGGAGAGACGACGGTGGTGTCCTCGTGACTGTGGTGGCGCAGGTTGGTGGGCGGTTGGCGTGGTGGAGCCGCCGGTTGGTCCTGGGTTGTGGGTATGAGGGGCAGGGCGAAATCCCTCTCGGGTCCGCCCGGCACCGACGCGGTGACGCCTGCGGGCGCCATCAACCTTCTTGAAGGGCGTCGGGAGTACCTCTCGCCCGCTTCCCTCCGTGTACCGGGAGAAATCCTAGGATTCGTCCGGGCAGCAGCGTCGTCGTCGTCGCAGTCCTTTTTGAAGGTGTTGCTTGGTTCGCGGCGACTCGATGGCATTGGAGCATGGTGGATGTTTCCGGTGGGCGCAGCGGTTGCGGGATGCCTCAGCTTTCGTTCATCCGGTGCTGCCGGCATTTCTTTCTCTTGCTTTTCTCTTGTTTTCTTTTGGGCATGATTGTGCTGTTTACCCCAGCATCGAACTTCTGGCTGTATCGGGTGGTTGCTATATTAATATAGCGGGGCGCAAGCCTTTTTCGGTAATGACAACTTACTTAAGAGGCGATGGGTAGGCAATTTGCGGTGTTGTTTTTGTGTTCAGGATGAGACAATACAACATTTATTCCTTGAATGCCCACTTGCCAAGTTACTTTGGAGAACGATTCATATAGCTTTTAATATCAATCCTCCAATAGATATTGCGTCTTTGTTTGGGACGTGGTTAGCTGGGGTTGAACAGATCACAGCAACTCGTATTAGGATTGGAATATGTGCGTTATTATGGGCTATATGGAACTGCAGAAATGATATGATTTTTAACAGACAACACAACTTAACTTTTTTGCAGGGTATCTTCAGAGCTACAGCTTGGATCCGTACATGGTCCTTACTCACTCCTATGGACTCCAGGGAGCCTTTGGTTACTGGGTGCAACCAATGGAAGATGGTGGCTCGGGTTATATTCAACCGGTTCGGATGGCGTTCGCATAACAGGATAGGAGTCTAGAGAGCTTATCCTTATTATTACTGTATCGGTTGTCTTTGTCCGCTTGTAATTTTCCGGTTTATGTACTTTGGTTTGCTCCGTTTGCGAGCTGTAAGACCTTTATGATGATACTTTCTGGATTTTTAATAAGAGGGTCGCATGCATCATCATGATGCAGATGCCGGGGGTATACCTCCATTTCCAGAAAAAACATCTGGAATTTTGTGGTTACTACCGTAATCGGGAATCCCGCTCCCCCTCGAGAAAAAAGTGGGATCAGGTAGCAAAAATCTTGGTCGGGAGAGAACACATGTATTGCAAGGGTGAATCTATGCATCAGGTGCACCCATGCCTCTCTCGCCGGGAGAGAGAAGAGATGGCCACAATCTCTTGAGTTCCACAATGTTTGCAAAAAGAATCTTGTATTTAATCAAAATAAAGCCACACTTTCAGCTTTGTTCGGATTTCGCCACAGCCATGACGGAGTTTGTGTTTTTTTCCTTCTTTTTCAGGCTTACAAAATTAGTTTCACTAGACTGCTAAATGAGACACAAACTCTTTTTGTGGGTGTTCAGTCTATATCTTTTATCAATATGAAACCTTCTACTAATTTGTTCTACTCTTCTTATGCGGGCAACTACTTACTTTAGTGTTATGATTCTTGGTTTGCAAGAGATACCAGGAGGCTGAGAGCCAAAGCTTACCAGATACCTGCAATGTGGCGGGCCATACCCTCCAAGACTGGTTAGCAACATAGGTGTCCTTGTCGATAAAGAGAACTTTGGAAGGGCGAGGTAGTGGGCAAGAAGACGGCGTTTGGTGGAAGCCAGCTAAGCAAAGTATAGGGGCGGGGGAGGGGGAGGGGGAGGGGGAGAGAGGACCGTTCAAGTTAGTTCAAACAATTCAGAAAAAAAAATTGGAATCCAAAAAATTCATATGATGTTTTTTTCTTTCCTTTTAGACACTTACAAGTACAGATTTTACGAGGTAGGTATATATCAAAAACTTCTAACTCGCCAAATCTCATATCCTTGGGTATGGACACAAATGTCCCCGGCCTATCTACGTTATCGATCTCACTCTCATCACTTCTACCGTCACTTTGTTAGCTGTAGCTAGCACTATGTGCGCTACCGTGCATGGTATATATGGAACACAACATCACGAGAAGTTCTCGTTCAACTGCTCACGGAACCTTCTGATGAACATTTCTGCAGCCAGGTCAATATCGTCGTCCATATTGAATTCCAAATCAGCCTCCTGGTTGCTCCTTATTGCATTCATCACTGAGGGCTCATCTCCGTCATCATCATCACTGCCGCACTCGTCAGTGTAACAGAAATCATCATCGTCGCTGAAGATGGGGTGCAGTGTCCAGTCAGGGCAGCCACCAACACCGTCCTCTTGATCAAACAATGTTGAATGGTGGCACGGATCATCCATCTCACCGACTTGGTACTTCGGCTTCTCGACCTTGCGGAGCATGAGAGCATTCTAGTAGTCCACTTTGGCACCCTTCTCCTCGTCGGCCACAATGAGGACATGGATCCTGTGAGAAATGGCGTCAACCGCGGCCAACCTGCGATGGACCGTGGCGAGGACGAGAGCCTGGCCGTGAGGATGCGGGTCTTGCTCTTGCACATAGTTGCTGCCTTCTTCGGGACCACCAGGGCCTTGCTGATCTTCATCTTTGTTGCTGAGAGGTGGTCAAACAGTTGCCTGTCAATGGCAACAACTAATTAAGGAATCGTACTCTCTCAGGCTTTGCATCAGTAGATCACTGAGCTCTATGGGTCAGCCAAGCTGGTTTGAGAATTGAGAGGGTGATTGACCATGCGGCTCCTAAGGCCCGAAGGGTGTATTTATAATCATGCCTCGTGAACCGAGCGCGCAACTTTTTCGAAAAGGGACGCTTTATTACTTAAAAGGTTTAAGCATTACACCCGACCTCTGCATAACTAAGATGCACACAGCTAAACAAAGTTCTCTTGTACAAACGAAAAATAAAAGGCGGAATAAAAAAACATGTAGAGTCCATATCTCTCCCTAATTTTTAATTATATAATATATATATATATTAATATAATAATATAATAAAGCACGGATTGACTCTGTGGGTTCACCGTCACAATACGCTTTCTTCCTATAAATTTACGTTTTCGGTTTGAATTTTAAACATATATGCGAGGTGGTACTAAAGTGTAACAAAAAACGATTCAATTCCTCGAACCCGCAATCCGTGCCTGTAGATACGTACGTACTTAATCTAAGTACGGCCCATAGCGATTCTAGCCCAACGAAGGCGGCCCACATAAGGGGTAAAAGGCCGTGATAAAATATAAATGCCAGGGCAGGAATTCGAACTCACAACCTACCTGTCCTATAATTAATCCTCTACCAACTGAGCTAGCCGAGTGCTTTGGTCAATCCCACCTCGCCACTTTATATCTCATCTTCCTAATTTATATAGGATTTCAGCCGATGTTGCAACGTGCAGCGAGATAAATAATAAGGAAAGAAAAGGATTTGAGACGGGGGACACTAATAAGGAAAGCCTTCCACGCCGAAGCAAATTTGAGAAAGAAATTTCTGCGGCAAGGGAAATAATAAGAAAGGAAAATGAATTCAGACGGGGGATAATAGGGGAGGTATTAAAGGAACGATTTTGGTGTATTTGTACATGCGTGCTTGTGTGTTCCAGCCGGCCGCAAAGATCAATCAGCCTGTGTGTTTGGTCACGTTACCGGGCTAGGGTTAGGAAGAGTTAGATGGGCCGATCACAGAGCTTCTTCTTTTATTCTGTAATGATTTCAAAAATAGGTTTTAAAAATTATGTCATTCTTTTCTTGAATACGCATGATAAAACCCATGCCATGGTTATTGGGAGAGGGCCGTGTGATATTTTCTTCTAATCTAGATACCGTCAACAATTTAGACATTGTCCCTCATCTGATTGTTTTGTTGGCCAGAGACCAAGATCTGTGACATATGTGGACGCGAACCAGATGCTGCCAACTCTTGCATCACCTTGATAAGGTCATCGGAATGTCGTCCCCAAGTAAAAATGTTGTCACTTAGTTAGCATCATCCTTACAAGTTTAGAGCAGCAAGCCTCCAGAGCTTCGTCTTCCATCTATTTTCTCACCCGTCGTTTCATAAAAACCTTTTTGCAGCGTTATATTTTTTCTACACTCCCGTTGCAACGCACGGGCATTTGTGCTAGTTTTTTAATTTTATTTTAATAATAATAAAGCACGGATTGACTCCGTGGGTTCACCGTCACAATACGCTTCTTCCCGTGAATTTACGCTTTCAACTCGAATTTAAAACATATACGTGAGGTGGTACTAAATTTCGTCCGTCCAGTTTCGTTTTCACAGCTTCATATCACATGGGCCATAAAAATTGCTATGGGCCACGGGCCGCCGCCAACGCGCGCCGGCCGCTCTGGCTGGTGGCGGGTTCAGCCTCGGCATGGACCTAAACGCTTCGTTTTTACAAAAAAAACCTATGTTTGTTTGAAATACAGTCAGCAGTCCTCTAATTCATCTTATCCAAACTCCTTCCTTTCCAGCGACGGCGGAGCACGGGCAGGTGACGGGCGGCGCCCTTGTCGTCGGACGGCTACTACAGCGGTGGAGGAGAAGGCAGACGCCGTGTGTGCGTGCTTGGGTAAGGGAGGCCACCCTTGCTGTGCTCGTGGGCGTTCATGGAGGATGGAAGGGGGGACAGCTTCCTGTGGGTGCGCCGGCTGTGCTCGTGGGCGTTCATGGAGGATGGATGGTGGCACAACATCCTGTGGGTACGCCGGCCGTTCGCCGCCAGCGCCGGCCGTCCGCCGCCGCCAGTCCTCTCCGGACTCCTCTGCCGTATCCGTCTCAACCTCCGACTTACTGCTGCTGTGTTGTGATTTGGATAGGAAATTGGAGGCCGGCCCTGTCCTTCTCCAACACAAATTGATGGAGCGCCCGACCCGGATTCGATAAGGGTCCTCGGCCGGAATCTCCATCAGGTCGTGCCCTGGGACCATAATCTCCATCATCCCGTCGAAATTGCAATTTTTGACCGAACGTCCAATGTCACCGCCGAGTTCGCCGGAGGAAAAAGCGCCGAGTTCGCTGGAGGAACAAGAACATCCGTCGAGCCGTGCAATGTATCCTATGGCGGCTACACGAGAGGTATGTATCCCCTTGGAAGATAATCACTCGATGGTATCCCCTGTTTTAGTCATTGTTTCTGTCCCATTGCTCTGACTGCGATTATGCTTTTTTTCAGTTAACAATTAGCTCTGCAGAATAGATATACTAGCTGCACCTAGCAAACCAAGATTAGGAGGTGTATTCAAGTGCAACATATGCGTTGATCAGCAAAGAAACATGTGTGTTTCTTAGCGTGTACTAAACATAATACCTGTAGAAAGAAAATAGTTATGTACCAGTAGGAAGCAACCCTATGCATGTCCTCACTCTCATATGCCTGTGCGTTGCAACGGGAAAAAACAAATCATCGCATGTTCCAAGCGACCCATCGGTGTTACCACTCTCTTCGCCATCGTGGTCATGTTGTCCATCTATTCATGACGAACACGATCAATCCCAGGTAATGAGCCTGATCGTCACACTCTAGCACACTCCTACCAGAACAGAACACATCTAAATTTGATGCCTACAAAATTGTTATAGTACAAAGCAAGCCAAATTTGCCATGCCTCTATGCTAGCAATTTTTTAGTTAAATTGAAAAAATAATATAAATTTATTTTTAAGCTACCAAAACTTTGATTAGCTGTTACCACTGAGACAGAAAGTCTGGAATCGAGACACGTATTATTCAGTACATCAAAATATTCATAGTAGTGGTGGAAAGAAGAAAAACAATAAAAGTAGTCTTTAGAAAAGAACTACATGGTTCACATGGTGGCTCTATTTTTATGCATGTAATGCAGTACAAATTTTATCACATTTGCAGTAAGAGGTTAAAATTTCATGGTAGAGTCGAGTATTTAACTTTATGTTATTTGTTTAATCCTAATGTAACGCATGGCCGCAACTTGAGTAATCAGACAGACATAAACCATTCGTTGTGAGCTGATAAAAAGAGCAGGTTGAATATGCTCACACGGATGTCCTCATATCCAAAAGTGAATCGCAGACCACTAATCTTTTTCAACAATCCACCTATGTTATGCTTTGATGGCTGGTTGTAACCACATTGAAACAAAACTGATGATTCACTGAGCAGCTGTGGCGCAAAAAAAAAGAAATATTTGAAAAATATAGGGTTTTGCTCACCGTTCGCACAGTATGTTGACTCCTGCTAATGCCATGTCCTTCATCGATTACATTAGAGAGATTGGTAGTCAAGATCAATTTATCATATTCAATCAGGTGGATGGATGCCAAGGGGAAAATAAATTATCAAGGAGAAATATTAATGGAAAGCATTCTCTGTAGAAAAGTGTCAGTTAAAAAATTGAATTTATGTGTGGGTCTGCATCTGTTAAATAGAATTGAACAACAACAAAACTGAACTATTTATGTTGTGTCTTCCTAAGCATTCACATGCATGGCTGAAAATGCAATGATACATATTTGATTAAGAAAACGTATGCTCATAGTATAGAAAGTACACATACTTCCTATATTCCAAGCAGACCAGGCAGAAAGTAATGTGGATAACTTATCTTCTCTGGCAATAAATATGGTGCCAAGCTTTAGCCCAATCTTCTCATCCTCGTCCAATGTAGTGGTAGAATTGTATGATAACACACAGACACATCTTAATATACTCCCTCCGTTCCTAAATATCTGTCTTTGTAGATATTTGGGAACGGAGGGAGTAATTGTTATCTGCATGCATATATATTGGCATAAGTGTGGATGGCCAGAAAGAAATCCATACCTGAACATCCATGCTGATGGTCCTGAAGAAA
Organism: Aegilops umbellulata; assembly: GCA_032464435.1. Lineage (NCBI taxonomy): Eukaryota > Viridiplantae > Streptophyta > Magnoliopsida > Poales > Poaceae > Aegilops > Aegilops umbellulata. The sequence goes on along the minus strand of CP136058.1, from coordinate 448,273,526 downwards.
TCATATGCAGCTGCAGAACTTGTCATGCAAGTCAGAAAAGGAACTTTTCTCTCTGTAGTTTCTGGGGTTGTCCAACATGTGTTTCTCATATTAATGCCTTCAACACCCCTCTTTCCACATGCATGCATGTAGTAGCAGATTGCCTGATCTGTTGGCCTAAATATTTTCTTTGCGGTGTTCTTATTATTAGTTCAAATTCGCAGACCCATGTTTTTTTTTGCTCAAATCAATCTGTCAAAACTCCATTACAGTTGCACAAGGCCTGATATGCAAATGTTTGCGTGGAGCTAACTTCTCTGGGCATGCGGCCAGTGTGTATGTGCATATTTTTCAGTAGAATTAAGTGCCTGGTGCCACTTGAAAGAATAAAATAATGATCAGCTATTTTTTGTTACAGTTACGATTAGTCAACATTGATGTCCGTCTGCAAAAAGCTTATTTTGATCTGGAGTTGCAAAGATTTTTTGCAAGCATTTGTAGAATGGGATGCGCCGCCGCCGCCGCCAGCACGGTCCCAACAGCTGCCGCGAGTCTCCACGATCGACATCGCCGTCCGTCTGTGCCCCGAGCTCGATGGTTCTCCGGCCGACAAGCGTTCGTTCGTATCGCCGCCATAACACTAGCACATACAACCCATCCACATACGACCTCTTTCCTCTCCATGGCACTAGCACCCGTACCCACACCAAGTGACACACAAGATTGTTTTTAACAGGGTAAGGAATCCCAAGGACCGAGAAGCTGCATTAGAGTTAGATTAGAGATACTAAGAGAAGTACAGCCGGACCCTATATCGTCCCTAAACGTTCGAAACGCATGCCCGGTCCGGTCAGTGTCCGGTCAAAAAAATGACCCAATCAAACCCTTCATTTTCTCTTAAATCGTCTAGACTGACCGGCGTACCTTAAACCGGGACCAAATTGCAGCCAAGTGATAACTTCGTAGTTAGAGTTCAGAACTTGATTATCTTCAAGGAGACAGTTCATTTGTGTATATACAAACCATTCATGATATAATTCTCATGTATAATGTTATCAAGAACAAAATAATTCATTTTTTATATCACGTGTCCACCAACTTATTCATGGTTTTGCTATAACCAACAATTTGCTTCCAATTTCTTTTGCAATTCAGATACGGTTGCTGCTAGCTCCACTCCGCTTTCCATTACATTTAATTTAAGGCCGATGCTAGGCGTAAGCCGGCTGACAACTCGTGGCTATAAGCCGCCTTCGTAACCGTCCGATGGTGCATATCGTAGCCGTTCACTCCGTGTCCCGCGGATCGCAATTCCTCTGGACGCACGCCTCCCCCCGCGCAGGCGCAGCACAGGCACCACCATTTAGCGCCCAAGGTCCTGCTCCAAGCACGCCCAGCAGCATGGCGGTGCACCGGTGATGCTTCCCGTGGCGCTGCCTTGCAGCACACTTTGCGGCATCGCTGACGCCGTTTCACTGTAGCACCGGCGACCACTGCATCCAGCACCACGAGCCACCAGTGCTCCACAACAGCACCGTGCGGCAAAAAGCTTCAACGCAACACAGATGACGCCCCGGTCAAACTCCATTGCAGCGCCACCACAGCTTCAACGACACCGGGAGTGCTCCATTGCAGCCCCGACGCCCCGGTGAAGTTTCATTGGAGCTTCGGTGACGCTCCATTGCAGCCCCACCACAGCTTCAACGACACGGGCAGTGCTCCATTGCATCCCCGGGCGGGATCCTTCGGTTGCAACGTTGACCGTTGAAGGACGGCGATGTATGCGAGTTGCAGCGTCGTGGTCACCACTCACCACGACGAGTGACATGGCATTGTAGCATCTTCCGCCATCGCGCAAGTGCAGCGCCGTGGTCTCCATCACAAGCGACGCTGCATTGTAGCATCTGACGCCTCCACCTCACCACGGCGACGTTGTGTTGCAGCTTCTGCCGCCACCGGCGCGCGCAGCACCGTGGTCACCACCACGGCGACGTTGCGTTGCAGCATCTGCCGCCGGCGATATCTGCGGTTTGTAGTGTCGCTTGTGCTGCACTGCAGTTCGGTCGCCGTGGGGATACCCATGGGGACGCAGCCCCTGGCTTTGCAGCGCCGGTCGCCGGGGTGAGAAGCAGCGCCGGTGCCGCGGGATGAAAAGCAGCGGTGGCCCCGGTTTTGCAGCGCCAGGCTGGCTGGGATGAGAATCAGCGCCGGTGCCCGTAAGCTTTGCTGCAACGCACGAGGAGCGGCCTTGAGCGACGGTGGAGCAGCTAGTCGCGAAGCCATGCGCGCAATGCGCGGAGCGAGGAAGCAGAAGAGCTGGGATGGAAAAAGAATGCGTGGTGGAGGGGCACCCATCTTCGGATAAGGATTTGTGGTGGACGCTCTGGCCAGGGGCACGTGGCAAGCGGTGACGGCGGCTTACGCGCGGCCGAAATCAGTCGGTTGCAAAGAATAGTTTTCCTTAATTTAAGTACACACAAATTTTCTCCCCCGGTGCAAACATGTAGAGTCCATATACGTCTAAAGCGGAGTTGGGCCAATCCTAAAATCATGCTGCCACCCATGTTGAATAAAAGTAGAGACATTTTACGGTACACCAAATCAACCTGCGCCGTTCATTTCTTTAGCTTATAGGGCCCATATTAGCCTATACTACACTAGTTTTTTATAGTATATTTACTCGTTGGGGGCATTTTTGGTACTATCAATCACGCAGGCAGGTTTCTTTCCCGCCATGACCAACCTTTCCTCCCATCATCTCTTGGCCTGTCCATGCCGCCATGTATTTTTCTGCGATATGCTTCGGCCGACGATTGAACGAAGCTGACGGCCTAGGTTCGTGCCCCAAGCTGGCATGTAACCCACGTACACAGGACACAGCGACGTAGAAAAGCTAACATCGCTAGTAGACTCGCCGCCGGCCAGATTACACAATCACGTCACGCACTTACCCAACGCTTAATCAGATCACTGTTTGCTCTCGTAATGCACGTACGCACGCGAGGATGCTCAGGGAGTCGCCCACCGCCGCAAGCGGCCGTCGCACGCCCGCGCTTAATCAGATCACTGTTTGCTCTCGTAATGCACGTACGCACGCGAGGATGCTCAGGGAGTCGCCCACCGTCGCACGCCCGCGCCGCCTCGCTCGGCATCGCACCATCCGCCGCTTTGCCGTTGCTGCTCATCAAATGAAAATCATAGTGGCTAGCGCGCCGCGCGCCACCGCCACACCTAATAGTTATTCTTTGTGCATGTAGTGGCTGCAGCGGCGTAGGTATAGCGGAGGTCCTCACGCCTGCGCATGCATGCATTGAGATTTTGTGCCGGCGTGGTGTCGCCAGTAGCTGACTAACGGTGTTGTGTCGGATGAGATGAGATTAACTTAATTAGTTAGATTAATATTATTCGGACTAAATTAGGAAAGAACAGATCTACCTCTGGTTGGGAATTACCAATATATCCTTAAACGAAAATTTGGATCAATCCACACTGGCCGTTGGATCAACTAAATACTACCCAATATGTTGAGTAGTATGATGCACCGTAAAAAGTCTCTAAAAGTATCCCTCGTTGTATCCTTCAATCGTGTACACACCTTCGTAAATAGGTCTCGATTCTCCACGCGTTGTAGAGAGGACCATAAACGAAGAGTCCCGGTACATCTGTAGATAATCTGCATAAGAGAAGTACTTTTATCGTTAAAAACCTTATCATTTCTACATAGCCAAAACGACCAAATAACGGCAAGCGCTCCCAACCCTAAGAAGAATTCTAAACCTGTGATCAATCCCATGTAACTAGCTGCCAAATACATTAGCAACACTATAAGAAGGATACAAGCCAGAAGCTATCTGGATGACTGACCATAACCGAGCGCGCAACTAAGAGTGCAGCTTAATTTGCTAATGCCAACTTTGTTAGGCTGTCCAAAGCGTGTTAAATGAAGATTGTATTTGCAGAAAACAATTTGAGCATATGCATGTGCGGTAAGCACTACAAGAATGTTGAGAGTGGAAGTGAACTAAAGAAGCAAAGGAAAAGCTATAACAATGTGATATGCGCGCGGAGTGAAATGGAGAAAGTATTCCAATTAGGCCATAAAGGACTACGGTGGGATCCCACTGTCTCCCCTAAGTTATGTGTACGCGTTAGGAGCAGCTTAATATTCTTGGCGGTCTTCGTTACAGCGTGAAGATCAAACATCCTGCTCCATGCATGGCTTTTCCGGTTCTTTCTCGCCGCTTTGCCTTTGCTTCTCGATCCTCCCTGCAGCTCTACAGCCATGCTGGACGTTGTCACTCAAACCATGTTGGAGTTAGAGACTTTGAGTGGCCTCAGAGAGCATGTGCTCCCCGTGCACTTCACTGTCGCGACAACAACCACATCATCAACGGGAACACAAAGTGCTTTCTAAGATTTGTAGCCTGTGGACAGGAAACGGCAACTGGTTGTGCAGCACTCCTTTCACAAAAGAAGAGTAAGAATTGGGCCCTCTCTTATTTGAAGGAAAAATATATGAAAGATAGCTAGCCTCTGTTCTACAGGAATCAAAAGTGGCGATGCTCATCCTTTTGACTCCCAAGTTCGCCACAGATACTTTTTTTTTATTGACGACATTCAGATTAGTAGTGAAGTATCGTTCTACAGTTCACTGAAGGGTGGGTTCGACGGTCAGGGCAATAGGACCCGTCCCTCAGGCCCAGTTCTTTTCCCAGAATTTGGGAATTCTCCCAGAATCCCCAGATTCTGGCAAAAGAACTGGGCCTCAATGTGACCGACAATCGGACACCACTAAACATGTCAATTAGTGTATGTTATTAAAATATGGCATGTTATCTGAACCAAAAGATGAACAAAAGGCCAGCATATTCTCCTCTTGTTTTACCGAGTGAATAGCATAAAACTACCACAATTCGCGTTAGGGTTCCAAAAAACTACCGGAAATTTGTTTGTGACTAATACCTACCACTTTTGGTGTCCGTTGTCTCAGAAAATCCAAATGGTCGAGTGGTTAACACCTAATCAGGTTTATGACAACTAGGGTCCGCACGTAAGATAATAGTTTGTTTGACCGTTAACTTACATGTGAGGCCTACATGTCAGTGTCTCTTCCACATATTCAAATAAAAAAAATCTTCAATCCCTCAATTAGCAATCAGCTCCAAGAAAATAAAATAAAAAGCAATAGGGTCCCTAGAAATAAAATAAAAAGCAATCAAGTCCCCGCCGGCGAGCTCGTCGCCGGAGCCGATGTCGGCGTCGGCCGGCCTTCAGTGGCGCCGTCCCTGCTGCTCAGTTGCATGCGGCGAAGCTCGAGTCCTTCGCTGCTGCACGCGGCAGAGCTCGAGGGCTCCCTGCTGCCGGCTGTGGGCGAGGCGGCCATGGCGAGCTCGCCTCGAGGCGTTGCAGATGGGGCCGGGCACGGCGGCCGTCGGACATGAACAAGGTGAGCTCGGCCAGAGTTGAAGGAGGCAAGCAGGAGGCGAGGGAGTTGACTGAGCTCCGCCGGAGATGGGGCCGGCACGCGCCACAGGAGGCGAGCTATGGGGAGGAGGGATCAGGCGTGGGTTGTGGAGCTGCTCGTCGGTTGCCTCCGCGCCTGGAGACGGCGACCATGGCCGCGCAGAAGGGGGCAGCGTGGGCAGCAGCGAGGGCCGGCGGCCTTGGCCGTGCGAAGGAGGAGCTAGCCTTTGTTTTTTTCACTGCTGGATGAGATCAGCTACACTAGGAGCCGGCCTTCGTTTTTTCTGGTCGCCGTGGAGGAGGTAAAGGAGCGGCGGCGTGGGCGGCAGTGTGGCTGGCGGCCATGACTCGTGTTGGCGCAGGCACGGCTTCGGGGAGGGAGGAGAAGAAGGAAGTCGGGAAGGAGAAGAATAGGAGGAAGAGACACTGACGTGTGGGGCCCACATGTCAGGTAACAGTCAAACTAAACGGTCAAGCAGACAGTTTGTTTAGGTATGGGGCCAATCTGTCATAATCACGATTAATTGCAAAGCACTCGGTAATTTGGGTTTTTTGAGACATCCGACGCCGATTTTGGTAGTTATCAGTCACAAACAAATTTATGGTAGTTTTTTGGAACCCTAAAACGAATTGTGATAGTTTTATGCTATTCACCCTGTTTTAGCATCTCATGGTTCACACATGGATAATGAGGCGACATGCAAATGCAATGAATAAAAAAAGTCAACAGTTTGTTTTCCTTCCTTGACACACTGTTGTCCTTTGTAACTATCATATTGACGAATAGGAATCTTACGTGGGTCTAGCAAAGCCCGTGTATTTATAGTCAGGAACAGGGCATGCAAGTGTTTGTAAAAATTTGCTCATGTCATGATCAAACTTTTATAGCGCGTAATGCATATTTTGTTCCGTCGTTGACCTACGATGGCCCAAGAATTCATTCTTCAGATTTGAATTGTGAAATACCATTACGAGCTCAAGATACAAGTGTCATATAGTGGTAGCCACTAGCAACTACTCCCTTTGTTCCAAATTACTCGTCGTGCTTTTAGTTCAAATTAAACTAAAACCACGACGAGTAATTTGGAACAGAGGGAGTATAATTTTTTCTCAAAAAAAGAAACGGGATCTAGCTTAGCCAGCGCCCAAAGGAAAGATCGACGCAGGAGATGTTTCATAGACCGCACCCGTCGCGTTATGCCCGAAGTGACGTGGCACGGGCATGCGCCCTGGAGCGCTTCGGGCTGCACCCCGTGCGCGCCTTGGTACCTGTCGTGTGTGTCCAGGACGTTGGCGACGCTGCGCCCGCGCCGGAACTCCCGCCGCGCCTGGCCGTTGTGCTGGTAGGTTGAAAAGTTGCCTGCGTGGTGGTTGAGCAACTCGTGCCGCCACTTGAAGAGGATGCCATGCCAGAATGGGTTCGGCTCTCCTGCTGGGAGCCCTGCACGCGCTATTGTGCAGGGCCAATCGGTGAGCAACACATGTACCCGTGGACCCCACCACTTAATAAACAGATTTTATTTTTTTTGGTTTTCTGAAAAGTCCTTTTCCTTGCCTTATCCGCTGCGGACGCTTCGAGCAAGTACCATTATTCCACTGAGCTGAGCTTCGTGGGAGAGAGGATTCGAGAAAGTGAGGTCCGCCGTCCGGCGGTCCAGGCTCGTGGTCGTGGCCAGCGACAGAGGGAGCAGCCGCTGCTGCCGCTGCCTGACTCCGGCGCGCCCAAGCCCCGGCCGAGGCTGGAGTAGCTGCTCTGGCATGCCGCCGTTCCCCTCCTGGACCGAGCAGATCCGTTGGAGAAGGTGGGGATCTGCAGGGCGTGCGGTCGGCTGGGTGCAGCGCTGCTTCGCCGGGATGCCGCAGGAGGTCGTGCAGGCGCACATCAAGACGGGAGGCCGATGCACACTCGTCAGACAGAGGTTAGTGGTAGCTGATTTCTTCATCTATATCGTGTACTAGTAGCTAGCTTTCGATTGCTTCAGACTAGTACATGGGCCATCCAATTAACTAGTACGTAGTATATTGCTAAGATAACAATTAATTTGAGATTGAACTAGCTTTCAATGATTTCAAACTAGGCAGCCTCATGTGGACATGTTCTCTGTTTTAATTCACACAACATTCACAGAAATCTCAAATTGGTGAAAGATCCTTGTGGATTGAACCATAGAGAAATAACCAGCAACTAATCAGTACACTTTTATGTCTCCATTTAGAATAAATCTGTTATACATCTCACACCAAAAGGAATAGTAAGATAAACTATTACATCAGGACTTTATTGTTTTGTAGAGAAATTCTGAGAAGCAACATTTATACAGAGCTATTTAAAAGTGCTATCTTCTCCATGGCTTGATTGGCTACCCAAGTCCTGAAATAAGAAAGGAACGATTTTGTGTGAGTAAACTTGAATTTGAGAGTCTGACTTATAAGTGAAACAATACCTTAGTCGGCAGCTGGTCATTTTGATATGTTGGCCAATCCGAGGTCGGTATCAATACAGAACTCTACATACAGTTTAAAGTTAACGGAAGTGAATGACCTATGCATGTTCATCTTAATTTTTAATGACTAACTAAATAAATATACCTGACTTGGTTGAGTACCATAATAGAAAGATGGTTGTTGTGGTTGCAAACAGAGTAACTGCTGAAAAGAAGTAGCATTTTCCTGCGATAGTTGAGGCAGGCCGTGATGCAATAATTGCGAATTATAATTCTCTGGCTATGGTACTGGTGTCATAATCTGAGGAAGTTGATGCAAATAGTAGTTCTCTGCCTGTGGTTGCGGAGGCATAGAGCGCGGCAATACTTGCAAAATGTAGTTCGTAGCTTGTGGTTGTGGAGGCATAGCACGCGACAATACTTGCAAATTGTAGTATGTAGCTTGAGGGTTTGGAGGCATAGCGTGCGGCAATACCTGCGAATTGTAGTTCGCAGCATGTGGTAGTGGAGGCATAGTGCGCAATGATACTTGTGAACTGTAGTTTGTAGCTTGTGGGTTTGCAGGCATAGCGTGCCGCAATACTTGCGAATTGTAGGTCGCAGCATGTGGTAGTGGAGGCATAGCGTGCGACGATACTTGCAAACTGTAGTTCATAGCATGTGGTACTAGAGGCATGGCACTCTGCAGTACTTGCAAGTTGGAGTAATGATTTGACATGGTGAAGCTAGGATTTGCTTCAGTTGAGGCGGAAGCACAATCATTATTCCTATTCTTGCATGTTGTTGCTTGACCTATTTGGAAAAGAAATTGTTAGATCTATTTAAATAACATGAGCAAATATTTATGTACCCATTTCTTGTGCTACACCATACCTTTCTTCCGTGTGTTCTTATTGTTTAGTTCCAAACCAGATGTTGGGCTGTGTCTTATCTGTATTTCAGTGTGTGTGTGTGCGCGCTTATGGCCCATGTGGCCCATGTGTCCCATGTGGCCCATGTGTCCCATGTGGCCCATGTGGCCCATGTAACCCTGCAGCCTATATATCTGCTGCCCCCTTGTACAGGAAACCCTAACTCCAATAAAATACAATACCAGACCATCTTTCTATCCCAGCGGCCACCCCTCTCTCCCCTGATTCTACATGGTGTCAGAGCTTGGGTTCCCAATCCCAGCAGTGGTGATGGTGGTTGGCTGGTTGTGCTTGCTGGCGATTGTCTGAGAGGAGAAGGCTTGTGTGGAAGAAGGAGAGGTGGAATCCCAGATCTGAGGGGAGGAGGTAGTAGAGAGGTGAAAGTGGGGAGCAGTGGTTGCTGGAGGTTGCTAGTGGTGTGATTCAAGATTGGAAAGATGGGGGACAACCAGGGGTTGGTAAAGGCGTTGGAGAAGCTAGCTGAGCTCATCACTGTCAAGGCAGAGGGTGTGGCTTCCCCAGGTGCGCTTGTTCCTCAGCCTGAGGTGATACAGAAAATAGAACTGATGCCAAATGAAATCAAGATGGAAGGGGTCACAAACTACCTAAGCTGGTCCAGAAGGGCATTGCTAATATTGAGGACAAAGGGGCTGGAAGGCTATGTCAGAGGGGAAGTAGATGAACCGGCGAACAGGGCAAGTGAAGAGTGGAAGAAGTGGAGTGTCATTGACTCTCTGGTGGTGGCATGGCTGCTGAACTCCTTGACCCCATCCATTGCAGCAGCCGTGGAGACTCTTCCCCATGCAGTAGAGGTATGGAAAACCCTGGAAACATTGTACTCCGGGAAAGGGAACATAATGCTTATGGCGCAGATTGAGGATAGAGTAAATGAGCTAAAACAAGGGGATAAGTCGGTGATGGAGTATGTAGCAGAATTGCAGCATTTGTGGGCTGACTTAGACCACTATGATCCACTGGAGTTACCACATTCAGAATGTATAGTTGCTACTAAGAAGTGGGTAGAGCGTAGGAGAGTGATGAAATTCTTGAAGGGACTTAGCTCAGAATTTGAAGGAAGGCGTGCTGGGTTGTTTCATCAGCCAAAGCTCCCCTCGCTTGAGGAGGCAGTTGCAGCAATGGCACAGGAGGAGGTCAGGTTGAAGTTGACCAGGACTGGAGAAGCGAATGCATCTCGCTCAGCATTTACTGTGTCTGAATGGAAGGAGACAAGAGAGTGCTTCAACTGTGGAGAGAAAGGTCACATAAGCATCAATTGCACATCACAACGCAGAGAAATACGTGGTAGGGGAAGAGGTTACAGCCGAGGTGGATACTGGGGAGTTAGAGGCAGAGGTAACTCGAGGGGTTCGAATTATTCCAGTGGCTTCAAAGCAAACTTGGCTAACTTGGCAACGCAAGAAGAAGGGACGTCAACAACCTCTCAAGGGGAGTCGAAGAGTAGAAGCCAGGAGGACAACACCTTTGGGAACTTTGCCCACTTTGTCTACACAGGGGAAGGTAACTTTGCAAATGCATCTATATCCACACATGATTTCCTTCCAGATTGGATATTAGATTCTGGAGCATCCAAGCATGTTGCGGGTACCTCAACTGAGTTTGAATCATATACTCAGTACCCAATTACACATTGTGAAACAATACAAACTGCTGATGGCACCTCACAACCGATTAAAGGAGTTGGATCAGTTCAATGTACACCCACTATTAAATTATCTGATGTATTACATGTTCCAGCTTTTCCTGTGAACTTGCTTTCTCTAAGTGCTTTGATTGATCAGATAGATTGCCGAATAACTCTTGATAAGAAAATATGTTTGATTCAGGAGAGGATGACTGGAAGGAAACTTGGGACAGGAACCAGGCGTAGTGGATTGTGGTATACGGATCGTGATGTGTCTAGGTCTGGTGCTAGTCCTATTTTGGCTGTACTAGTTGGAGTAAGTGAGACAATGGCGATGATCCATCACTGTCGCATGGGGCATATGGCTTTTGATAAGATGAGTAAGATGTTTCCTGATGTAATGCGTGGAGTAGACAAGAGTAAGCTTGTGTGTGATGCATGTGAATATGCAAAGCACACAAGAATCTCATATTTGAGTAAGGGGCTAAGGAGTATATCCCCGTTTATGCTGATTCACTCTGATGTGTGGACATGTCCTGTTGTTTCTGTTAGTGGAATGAAATATTTTGTGACATTTATAGACTGCCACACTTGCATGACTTGGGTGTACCTCATGCGACATAAAGATGAGGTATTCCAATGTTTTCAGGAGTTTTATGCCTATGTGAGAAACCAATTTAATGTGCAGGTGCAGGTGATCAGATCTGACAATAGAACTGAATATGTAAACAAGCAATTTGGAGGTTTCCTGTCAGCACAAGGCATAATGCACCAAACATCATGTCCAGATACCCCTGCTCAGAATGGAGTTGCAGAAAGGAAAAACCGACACATTTTAGAAGTGGCTCGATCACTTATGTTCACCATGAATGTGCCAAAATTCTTGTGGAGTGAAGCTGTCATGACTGCAACGTTCCTGATCATCCGGATACCTTCAAAAATGCTTGGTATGAAGTCCCCATGTGAGATGCTATTTGGGGAGAACAAATTCTCAGTTCCTCCAAAGTTATTTGGGTGCACCTGCTTCGTTAGAGATCACAGACCAGCAGTGGGAAAGCTGGATCCACGAGCTGTAAAATGCATATTTGTTGGATATCCTGCAGGGCAGCGAGGCTATAAGTGTTGGAGTCCTGCTGAAAGGCGCACATTTGTAAGTATGGATGTCACCTTTCGAGAATCTGAGCCTTTCTATGGTGAGAAGACATATCTCAGCACTTTATTCAAAGAACTTGACCACTCACAATCTATGCAGGGTGGTCAAGAGGGGGAGTGCAACTTGAGTGGTGAGTGCAGCACCAATGGCGACAAGGAGCAGCCAATACCAACCCCAAAAATAGTGGGATCCTTCATTCCAGTTGTAGTTGATGGGGCTGAACAACAGAGGTGGCAGAGACCAAATGAGGAAAGGAATCCTCATGTGTATACAAGAAGGAAGAGAGTTGTGGAGGAACAAGTGCATGAGGAGCAGTCAGAAGAAACTCAAGCGACAGGAAGCTCATCTGAAGTGGAGTCATATGAGAATTCAAGTACTGAAGAAGCATCACCTAACCTGCCAATTGCTCTCAAGAAGGAAGTAGCAAGGAAAACTTTGAGTAAGGGCAATCTTGAGCATGACATCAGTAATTATGTCACCTATGAAGCCCTATCACCTTCATTTAGAGCATTTGTCGCATCACTTCAAGCCGTGATTGTTCCTAAAGACTGGAAAGAAGCAAGACAAGATCCAAAGTGGTGTGAAGCCATGAGGGAAGAGTTGGAGGCCCTGAGAAAGAACAAAACATGGGAGCTAGCGAATCTTCCATATGGGAAGAAGGCAGTCAGTTGTAAGTGGATCTTCACAGTGAAGCAGAATCCTGAGGGTAAGGTTGAGCGTTACAAGGCAAGACTAGTAGCCAGAGGGTACAGCCAAACATATGGTATTGATTATGACGAAACATTCGCCCCAGTTGCAAAGATGAATACAGTGAGGATTCTAATCTCATGTGCAGTTAACTTTGGATGGCCACTACACCAACTTGATGTAAAAAATGCCTTTTTACATGGAGATCTACAAGAGGAAGTCTACATGGAAATTCCTCCTGGACTTTCTACACCTGGGACTGTTGGGAAGGTTTGTAGATTGAGAAAATCTCTCTACGGTTTGAAGCAATCGCCAAGGGCTTGGTTTGACCGGTTCAGGCAAGCAGTTTGCAGTATGAAGTATAAACAATGCAATGGAGATCACACTGTTTTCTATAAACATTCCAAGCAACAGATTACTATTCTTGCAGTATATGTGGATGACATCATAATAACGGGAGACAATGAAGAGGAGATTGGAAGACTAAAGAAATGCCTAGGCAAAGCATCTGAAGTTAAGGATCTTGGTCAGCTAAAATATTTCCTGGGTATCGAAGTTGCAAGATCAAAGAGGGGAATAGCCCTGTCTCAGCGGAAGTATACCTTAGAGCTCCTAAGTGATATGGGAATGCTTGGATAGAGCAGCCCCAACTTCCATTGAACAAAATCACAGATTGACAGCACAGATGGGTGAACAAGTTAACAAAGCAAAATATCAACAATTGGTTGGCAAACTTCTGTACTTGTGTCACACTAGACCAGATATTACATATGCAGTAAGTGTAGTAAGTAGATATATGCATGACCGCAGAAGTGGACACCTTGATGCAGTCTATAGAATCATGAGGTATCTAAAGGGCAGCCCTGGTATGGGACTCTGGTTCAAGAGTAATGGCCATTTGAATGTTGACGGTTATAGCGATGCTGATTGGGCTAGCTGTCTTGATGATAGACGATCAACCTCTGGCTATTGTGTGTTTGTTGGTGGAAATTTGGTATCATGGAGAAGCAAAAAACAACCGGTGGTGTCAAAATCAACTACAGAAGCTGAGTATAGGGCAATGTCTCAAGGGCTGAGTGAGATGTTATGGGTAAGAGGCCTTCTGCTTGAGCTGAAAGTGCTCAGACAAGATCCTCTGAATGTGTGGTGTGACAACAAATCTGCAATCAGCATTGCTAATAATCCAGTGCAACATGACAGAACAAAACATGTGGAGATAGACAAATTCTTTATCAAAGAGAAACTGGATGCAGGAATCATCAAGATAACTCATGTGAGCTCTGGACAACAAGTCGCCGATTGTCTGACAAAAGGTTTGGGAACCAGGGAGAGCAATCTTGCTTGTGACAAGATGGGCATGATAGATATCTATCATCCCTCTTGAGGGGGAGTGTTGGGCTGTGTCTTATCTGTATTTCAGTGTGTGTGTGTGTGCGCTTATGGCCCATGTGGCCCATGTGTCCCATGTGGCCCATGTGGCCCATGTAACCCTGCAGCCTATATATGTGCTGCCCCCTTGTACAGGAAACCCTAACTCCAATAGAATACAATACCAGACCATCTTTCTATCCCAGCCGCCACCCCTCTCTCCCCTGATTCTACACCAGATTTAATCCTCTTACTGCTATTTCCTTTTTCTTTTCTCTTTATTCCATGTGCTTGGACAACGTTCTCGTTGTTGCATTCAACTGGTTGTTTCTCTGCTTGCTTCTCAGCTTGTTCATGATTTGATGGGATATCTTTCGACTGGTTGCTTCCATGTAAAATCTGGTCCACCTTTTCCATTAGTTCAATCGACATACTTTGCAGTAGTGCATATGCCTCTTTGTTTGCTGTTGCTTTGCTCAAAATGTTATTGTAAGTGCGACATAGTGATCCATACTGCCTAGCTAGCACAACTCTAGCATCTTCATCATCAGCGCACTTTTGAATTGCATGTGACGGCCCTGATTTTTCTTGCCTTGTCCATCTTTTCAAGATATATTCCGGTGCCAACTCCTTAATATTGTTGTGGTCCAACACCTTCAATGCATGACGACACAATACCCCAACAAATTCAAACTTTTTGCATGAGCATGAAACTTTTGATCCATCATGATCAAATTTCACTAAAGGGGCAGCCCCAGTGCATGTAGCTCCCACTTGCGCAAGGTCTGGGGAAGGGTCCGACCACTTTGGGTCTATTGTACACAGCCTTTCCCTACATTTCTGCAAGAGGCTGTTTCCAGGACTTGAACCCGTGACCTCATGGTCACAAGGCAGCAGCTTTACCACTGCGCCAAGGCTCCCCTTCACTGTATGACTATTTTGGTTAGCTGAATGGGTAACCTTGAATTCAGAAATAGAGGCACTACGACCACTTTCATACACACAATATCCCATTACCATGTCAAATTCTCCTTTAAATATCTCAAACATAGCAGGTGTATATACTTTGGAAGTTTGAATCAGCATATGCACATGTGGCACTTTTGGTGATGTTTGACTCGCATAGAAATCACTTTCCACTTCAGCATACCTTCTATCATCCACAACCCTCTCATAGTGCTTGAAGAAATCTAATAAATCAAGACGAACATGCTAGTATCGCTTCAATAATGCATTCATACTCTCACTTCTTTGTGTAGATTTCATATCCGCACAAAAGGTCTGTCGACCGTAAACCAAAGCCCACTTCTCCTTGTTCTGGAATAATCTATGTAGCCAGTCATTGTCTTCCAAATTATATTTCACTAGCATATCATTCCAACATGCTAAGAATTCATCAACTTCTTCAAAATCATAAACACACTTGTTAAAATCTTTCTTAAATGTCTTTGAACCTTGGAAAACATGACTCAAATGTTTTGCAGCATTCTGATACATGTGCCACACACATAGACGATGTATTGAATTAGTAAAAACCTTGTCAATGGCACTAATAATGGCAGGACATTGGTCGGTCAATATTTTTTTTGGTTCCTTTCCTGACATGGCCCTTTTGAATGTTTCAAATAACCATTCAAACGCATCGGCTGTTTCATCATACAATAATGCAGCTCCAAAAACCACTGTTTGTTTATGATGGTTGACACCAACAAAAGGGGCAAATGGTCTGCCATAACTATTTGTCTTAAAGGTTGTGTCAAAGCATACCACATCACCGAAGTAGTGATAATCTAATATTGATCTTGCATCTGCCCAGAATATGTTAGTCATCATATCCTCTTCATCTACTTGTATTGCATAAAAAAGGAAGGATTTTCCATTTGCTTCTCCTGTAGATATTGAAGAATGGCACCTGTATCTCCTTCTTGGATTGATTGCATACGCTTTGATCGGAGATAATTTTTATAATCTTTGTGACCGAAGCAAAGACTTTGTCGCCCTCCTGCTTGCCTACTCATCACTTCATGACCAGATTTTAGTCTAATACCTGAATCATTCAAAATGTCAATCTGGGCCTTCTGAGCTTCTGTAATTCTTCTTTGGGATCGCAGTAGATGGGCTTTGCTTGGAGTTACCAGTTCAGGATTATGGGCATCCTCAAAGCTGCTTACAACATATTTTCCGTTAGCACTTATTTTAATGGTCATCTCTGCCAGACACCCAACTCTTGTATCTGCTCGCTTCCGCTGGCATTGTTCCTTGCTCTTGTCCTTGAAACCTGCCTTTGAGCATACAAATTTCTTTGTTCGAATAACATTCGTTGAGGATTTATCATGCCAAAATTTCCTGACACTGAAACCTGCATGTCCTGCATATGCATTATAAAACTCATATGCTATATCTTCATTCTCAAATTCCATTCGTATCTCTGGCTTTAACCTTTTGCTGTAATAATCATCTGTGTTTCGACTTGCCTCTCCCACATTTGTGGTCTCCTGATCTACACAACATAAAAAAATATCATATACTAATTAGTTCATGGGCGAAACATTTATGTAAAAAAAAACCACACGATGTTCATAGTCCTGTTGTAGTGAAACCTGAACAACAATTGAAGATTCAACAACATATTTTGCCAAATATCACACTGTATTCATAGGAGCATTACCAAAAAATTGACCTTTTTCTTAGATACAATATTCTCTATCTTTACAATTGGCAAAAAGACACAAACATACCAATGGAAGATGAAGTACGAGGAGCTAAGTCTCAATGATTAATCTGCATGTCATAGATTAAGCTCTTAGTATGTTTCTGTTTAATTTTGTCTCCTCCATATGATGAGAGTGTTGATAATTTGCAGATTCAAGGCACAACAACAAACCTATGGATGATGAAGTCGCGGGAGCTCCTTCCATGCTGAAGAACACCGTAGATGCTGGTCCACGTGAGAGGGCAATTCTCTATCGATCCTGATCTATTCTCGTGTGATCCACAATGGAGTAGATAGATAGGAGAAAGGGTGTTGGAGATTTTGGCGGCAGTCTGTTGATACGCGGGAGAAAGAAAGGCAGTTTTGCTGATTTTTTGTAATTAGAGATATACGATCTGGTGGGTTGTTTGAGTGATGGGTCCACCAGGCCACGTGTTGGCCCCTGGTTGACCCTGCACGATAGTGCGTGCAGGGATCCTCCACGCGTCCGACTCTCCTGCTGGGTTCCCTGCACCTAGTATTGTGCAGGGCCAACAAATGGCCGACACATGTCCAGGTAGGCCCCACATCTCTAAAACACATTTTCTTGGACATGTGTTTTAGAGATGTGGGGCCTACCTGGACATGTGTCGGACATTGGTTGGCCCTGCACAATACTGGGGCCTACCTGGACATGCGTCGTACCTGGCTGTACACGCCGAGTCTTGCGGGTTCGTGTTGCGGAGCATGCCCGACGCATGGCTTATAGCCTAATACGCCGGGTGACCGGTATAAAACTCTCCGCGTACACGTGGACATAAGGTGAAAAAAGTGATAGTACATGATGGCGAGGCAGTGTTAGCGCTCCAAGCTCCACGCCGGGGGTGTCATCTGCTCCGCTCCGACACTCCGAATCCTAATCGGGATGGGTGAGAGATTTACTCCGAATTATGATTGGGGAATCTGGAATCTAGTTTTGCTGGAGTCCGAGTACAAGTGAGGAGTTACTCTTCCTCTCAGAGCGCAATTCGGAATCGGCAGACGAATCATCGCCCATATAAGCTCAGGAGCATATGCTTGCACCAACGCACTACCAAAGCAGGCAATCCATTGACGTGCCGGGCGAGAGGTATTGTTCACCGTCGATCGAGGATCACAGATACCAACCACTCCATTTAAAACACCATGGAAGGACCGAGCGTCGTCCAGCTTGAGTGTTACACCATGGAGAAAAAGGTTGAAGAGGTGAACGAAGATGAAGAAGAAGAAGATATGCTGAGTTCCGATGATGACTACGAGAGAAGCTACGACGAGTTAAGTACTGGGGCCTCAATGATCACGTCCACGCTGAAGAGCACTGAAAAAGGAGACGGCAGGCACATCGTGGTGGTCTACCGTCACACCCTCTTCTCGGCGCCGTCGGACGGAGGCAAGCTGCTAGTGCGGGGAGGCACGGAGGGGCACACGATCCGGTTCTTCGTCCCGCATGCCGGCGACACTGCGAGGGCTCTGCGGTTGGTCGGCGCGTCGCTGTCCGCCACGGTGCACGCCGGCCACCTCAGTGAAAGTCTCCGGGAGCTATGGTCGGGCTTGATCTCGTTGCCCGAGGTAATGCACGGCCTTGGGCGGCGACGCCGGCCAGCCGGAGTGGTGGTGCACTTTAACATATTTAGCTTCCCGAAGGCTGACTACACGCCGCAGCGCAGGGAGAGCGTGCACGCGGTGGTAGAGGGCTTGTTCGAGGAGCCATGGCCCGAGTGTCAGTGCCATGGCGGAATGGAGTACCGCCTGCCGGAAACGGTGCCGATGCGGCGCATCTCGAAGAGCGAAGCAGCAGGGCAGGATTGCCCCGTCTGTTTGCACCGGCTCAAGGGAGACGATCTTGCTGCGTGGCCGGGGTGCTCTAGGCCCCACGTCTTCCATGGTGCGTGCTTGAAGCTCGCGCTCAAGAAGATTGACAGGTGCCCCATCTGCAGGCGCTTCTTGCAAATCGAGCCCGAACCACTACCACTGGAGACCACTGAGGATAAGGAGGGCGATGGAGACGCGGCCATGGCGATTGCCGATGGCGGCAAGCCTAAACGCGTTCGACGGGAGCGGGATGTAGCTATAGCATTCTTGGGCCTCATTTTGTTTTTTTGTATGATGATAGGGTTAATCAGATTCATGGTGCATTAAGGGTGATACGATCCTAGCAACCAAGTTCCCGGGTTCGATGGGGCCGAGAGTCTGGAATTACGGTCGAGGGTCGCTGGGTGTGTGGCTGTTTGATGTGTTTTTGTGCTTTGTGCTAAACAGAAAATTTAAAGTTCAGATATGAATGGTTTTTCTTAAGTTCAGATTGTGCACGTCCATATTCGATAAGTACACGTACGGACGTACACGCTACGCACATGCACTAGTCAATCGTTGGATTAGCTTTAGGTGCATGTATGCATGCATGTTGAGTCTGCTCACGTACTATAACTGGTACTAGCAGGTGGAGGTGTGAAGCCCGTGTGTGGCTGCATTGTTTTTTTATAGAAGAAAAGAAGGTAGTGGATAAGCAAGCTAGCACTTGATGATGTACACGATAATTTCACTTAGATAAATACCGAGAGGTATCATCAAATAGTTTAGCCATGGTTACAAACACTTAGCTATATATTTTAAACGTTCCGGCCAAAGCTGTTCCTAACAAGATAGTCAAAGTTTGAAAATTGTCTGGTGCAATCAAAAGTTGTACAAAATGAAGTTTTCTTCGAAACGAAGGAATATTGACCTGGTATACATTTAAAGATCACATTTTACAGATAATACCCCATCCTACAACATATGAATTCTTTTATTAGTGAACGAAGCAAGATACTGAAGAAGGAAAACAACCGAAAAAACAAATTAGAAAATAAAAAGGATTAACATGTATACAATGGTCAACTCTTTTAGGCAACCCAGTAGAAAATCAACAATATATGTTATTATCTCTAGTAATGTAGACAAATTTTAGTTCACAAAACAACAAAAATTAAATGAAAATACTCTAGTAAAAAGATAGGACATTTGGCATTACCGTGCAGTGACGATTTCTTTATACATGATATTTTGAGTCATATCTCTTGCATCCCGTAACCCTTAGTCATGAAAATTAGCATGCCCGAGCAACGAAATTAGAGATACATTATCAATCAAAATTAAGTCTAATTATCATAGTTAAATGACACTTCCTCCGTTCCATAATATAAGAGCATTTTTGACACTTACTAATCTAGGTACTCTAAGGCACATAATTTTCTTTGATTTACTAGCTAATCTTATAGTGTCTGGCGGAAAACTTGTTAATTATCGCATCATAATTAACTTAACTTTATATAGAAGGTAGAATGAGCAAAAAATGCTACTTTGTTCTACTCTCGGCGTTACAGCACCAGGGTGTTTACGCGTGTAAGCATGGGGTGAGTGTAACTGAGAATCTGTGTTGCACTGTGGCATTGATGCTCGTATTTTTCTGAATTTACTTAGGCGAGCTCATGGTCAGAAACATCATCAGCACATGCACCTGCGACGCCGTCAATGACAGTGAAGAAGGCGACGACGCATCACCGTTGCCTGCATTCCGCCGTCGCCTCTTCTGGTTCATAGCCTCTGTATACTCGCCATCGGAGTGATTCTGAAAGTTAGGTTGTGGTAGAGCTGAGGCCAGGAAAGAAAGCGCCGGCGTTGCAAACGGAGTGGTCGATCCGCTCGGCCGCGGCCGCCAATCCCTCGCTGCCCAAAAAAAAGAGTTAAAGTGCAGCAAAAGAAAACTAAACAAGGGGAAGAGGGACACCGGACATATGGGAGAATGACCTCGCCTGGGCCACGGATGGGATCGAGCGGACGGTGGGGCATGCATGTGTCGTATTCCTTGGCCGCCGGCGTAGAGCCCGATCACGGACGCCGGACGTCGACTCCATGAAGTTGGGCATCGTCGCAGCCGACCGCCCCGCGAACAGCAAAGAATCGTCCTCTAGATCAACGAACACGTAAATAGACTAATTGAACATACCAACATGCACAAAACGCGACAAACGGCGAGCACCACAACGACCATGCCTCAATGAATGAGATGCAGACAGTTCATCACCAACGGCAGGCTCCCAGTTAAACTGACTGATCTGCAGCAGAAACACGACCCCCGCCGTTGCACACGACCCTGCCGGGCGACCCCGGCAGCCTCGACCATAACGAAGAGTACCAGGAAAAACCATCACTAAATACGAACGCAGATGAGCAGGAAGCACGGACCGAAAGACAAATAAACAGCAAGAGGGGAAGGCCATATTTATAGGAGCCCCGAGGAAGTTCAAAACCTGTTCGAACACGGCCATCTAGCCATGAGACGACCAGAAGGCGCGACCCAAGCGGCGGCCGACTATATGTGGCCAAAAATGCTAGACATACGAAGACTTACACGCTTTTACACGCTCATTCCGTCTAACAACCAATTGCAAACCTCTTCCCCTCCGATTTTTAGGGGGTGGGCCGGCCCACTCACCTATTGACCAATCAAGATTAACCATCCTGTAAAAGCCTGTAAATCGTTTGTACGTGTAGCATTGCCGATATGTGGCAGGACAACAACGCATGTGTTACAAATCAAAGGCAAGTTCCAAACTGCACCCACGCGTCGTGGTTACAGGAAAACAACTGAAAACGCAAGAAAAACGGGCCGACGTGCCGAAGGAGTAGCGCGACACCCACGCGCATGCATCCACCAAGGGTTGAAAAAAAAGCAAAAAAGCAATCACAGCGGCAATCAAGTGTTGGGCATGCAAAACCAATCCGAATCCGACAAACAATGTTACGTAGTCAAATCAACCACGGCCACAGCGCGCACATGCAGTCCAATAAAAACAGCACGACCCGACTGACGATCGGCCCATCGCAAACTCCCGAGGAAATCAAACCTGAACTGCTAGAGCCACATGAAACTACACACAGCCAGATCCCCCAGTAAATCACGTGGCAGTATCCTGTTGGCTGATTATTGACTGATAGAAAAAAGTCAAAATAACCAGATAAACTAGGTTTAGTTTATGTACTAGTTATGCCTGCGCGGCGACACGCCGCGCCCGTTCGATACATAATGTTTTTATATGTTGTCTTTGTTGCATGCTATAAATTTAAATTTGAAGATAACTATATGAGCAAGATTGTGATCATAAAGAAGGAAGGCATGCATAGAAGCAAACTGAAAAGGATACACATCATCATCAATTGTTATAGAATGGGAAATACATGCTGACACTTCTATATAGTAAGACTAAAAGCATAACATTTATTTGTAGCATTATCATTCTAGTGCGGCCTCATGGGGGATTAGTGTCTGTGATGAAGTGGTATAGAGCTTTTGCAAAATGTTGCATGCGATCCAGTAAAGTTGTATAAGATAATGGATGTTTAGTTTGCTGGGGATAGATATGTATGGTATGACGTTGGAGAAATTGTTGCATATCTATGCCAAGATTTTAGTTTGACTTGTGAATTCATTTTGCTGAGTGGTTATCTGCTAACGGGTCATGTTGAATTACCAGTGTTGTGCATGCTTTCTCTTACATTGAAAACATGTTTCTCTTTTGTGACTTCGAATGCGTGATAGTTATGACCATTAATAGTGATGTTATAGTGAACACAGAAGCATTCCAACGCTGTTTGGGCAACAATTTCCTCTGCTGCTTCTAGTGTGTTTCAGTTGACCGGCCTATGAATGTAGCTTTTTTTTTCTTTGAAACTGCCCATGGCAGATCAATCACAACACATCCTTCTGTTGTATTGTGGGATCGGTTCCAATGGCTATATATGTGAATTTCCAGTATGGCAGACTGACTTGAAGAAGGAAGGGTCGTTGTATTTAGACCATCGGGTGGTCATGTTGTATATGGGATATGTAAGCGTCGTGGTACGTAGACCATCGGAGAGTCTTGTTGTATATGGGAATGCTCCATGACGGGTGT
This sequence comes from Aegilops umbellulata, assembly GCA_032464435.1. NCBI lineage: Eukaryota > Viridiplantae > Streptophyta > Magnoliopsida > Poales > Poaceae > Aegilops > Aegilops umbellulata. The sequence continues at coordinate 448,251,215 of CP136058.1, read as the reverse complement.
AGCCAATACTCAAAATAGCAGCAACGTAAATAAACAAATTAGAAAACATATCCAGTAGCATACAACAAAATGCATGGAACATATACAATCCAAAACACAAACTAACCTAAAGGAGTAGACCGACCAAAAACCCCTGCCATACGCAAAGGAACCACCCTTGGACGCTTGACCATAAAGGGAACACTGGTTGAATCAGAACCAACATCAGTGGCAGCAGAAGGAACAACAGGCCGACCAGATACTCCATCACCAACTTGAGCTAGCGGCTCACCTACAAAAGAGTAATAGTATTAATCACAAACTGAAACGGAAAACAAAAAGAAAAGCGTACCGCCAAAAAAACTATACGCATGGATCCAACAACAGAACAACAGCAGACGACCCTGCATGGATGACGCATGTCCTGCATGGTTCATGCATGTAGTCACATCGAGAAGCCCAATAAAAAAAGGCACAACAACAACAACAGACCAGTAACTGCAGACCGTGCCGGATGGCGGACACCACGGCGAACCCATCACAATGAATGAGCTCCGGACAATTGATCACCAACAGCAGCCTCCCGTATTAATGCACGAGGATCTCGAACAGCAGCAGGACCCCGCCATGTACTGAACAAATACAAAGTATAGGCACATGTAAGTGTAGATGCGCAACCTGGCAATGCTGCTGCTCGTCAACAGAGGCTTCTACCTGGCAGTGAGAGGCGCGACATCCTCGTCAAAGAAACATAATAAAAGGCCCCAGCAAATGTCATCCACCTAGCACACCACGCACACACGTACGATACGACACAGCGGCAGCACGCAAATAGCACACGCACGCAACACATAGCGGACTGGCGCACGGCGTAGAGAGTGAGGAAAAGACAACCTTTGTGTGCTCGCCGTCCCGCAGTTGATCCCAGGCGGCTCCTCGTGTCAGCCCTCAACTCTAGCCTAGCCGAAGCGGCACCACTCCGGGAACGACCTGGGAACAGCGGGGCACCGTCGACCTGGGAAGTCGCGAGCTCGAGGCGCTGGCGGGTAGGCCCGACTCAAGGCCAAGATTGATGATTCATGGGCCCACGACGATGCGCGAGGACATCGAAAACGGCGGCGGAACAGAGCAGCACCGCGACCTCGACCCCAGCGTCATCCAGGTCGTCCTGAACGGCCCGGCGCCGCGGCTGCTGGACACCTCGACCCCACTGCTTCTTGGAGAGGTTGTCGAAGACGCCGGTGTAGTTCTCTGTAGCATGCAGCTCCTGGGCGAGCACAGCGTGCAGCCTGTCCTGGCAGTAGTCCGCGACATGGGTGCCGCCTTGCCTTGGTCGTTGTACACGGCGAAGAAGTGTGCAGGGAGGCGGAAGGAGGTGCGGTCGAGGCCGGCGACCGCGGCACCATCATGGGCGACCAAGAAGAAGCAGCAGCAGGAGCCCTGCAGACAACTCCAGGCGCGCGAGCCAACGTCCGCGGCTCCGGGGCCGCACAACACCGCGTCCAGCTCGTCCGAGTGCTCCAGCTACAGCAGGTTCTCCTCGTCCGAGGCCAAGTCGTCCAACCACCGCCGCCTGCGCCCCATCCGCACCACATTGCACGGAGGGCCACCCGCGCCCACGCCTTAGAAGAAGACCAAGAAGCCGCCGAGGCCTCCATCCGAGCCAAGCCGGCCTCCCCCGAAGCATGGCTCGCTGGATTACTCGACACCATCTTTGCCGGCAAGCACACGTCGTGCACGTGATCATTGACGAAGTCGTACTTGTGGTCCTGCCTGAGCAAGATGCGCCGTCGAACGTGTGGGGAGGCGCACCTGACCGCGAGACACTGGTGACATTGCTAAGGGCGGAGGCTGCCGGCGCAGGAGGCGTCCTCCCACTGGCGATCGGCAACACGACCTCCAGCACCTTGGACAGGGGCTTGGGGCCGAACCGCGGCAGTGACGACGCGAGCTTCGAGGTGTCCAGCAGCGGCGGCGCCGGGCCGTTCAGGACGACCTGGACGATGCCGACCGGTAGAGACAGAGCTGCAACAACCCATCAATCAATGTAGCCGGGAGAAAGAGCACAAGGCAGAGGGCAACAACAGCGAGCCCTCATATTTATAGCAGCCCCAAAGGAATAAAAAATTAAATCAAACCAGTCTCGAACGTTCAGGACAAGGAACAACCAGAAGGTAAGGCTCAAGCGGCAACCGACTCTGGCTGGCAGCAGCAACATGGCATCGCACGAATCCAAAACGGAAAGAAACACACACGTGACGCTCCCTTAGCAAGACAACAAACCAGGCAAAAGAAAAATTCCTACATGCGGACGCGCGAAGGGACACGACATCACACACGTGCCCAGAAAAGAACGCAAGAGAAACAAAATCAAGGAACATAGCGGTAGGCAAAACGTGAGGAACACCTCCAGCAGGAAAACAACAAAAGAGAACGTAGTCAAATCATCATCTACCACACATGCAAAATCAACATGCAGCACACATGCACACCAATGGGAAACACTGCCAGCAAATCAAGTTGGGACCTGCTAAGCTCACCCAGCCGTGTACCCCGGCAGATCCCCCAGTAATTCAGGTGTCATCATCCCATTGGCCAGGTTTTCACCGATAGAAAAAAGTCAAAAAAAATGAGGTAAATGAAACCTGGCCAGATTTAGTATATATATTATTATTTGGCATTTGGATTGTGGAGTTAGCACTATGGAAATGTCGGGAGTGGAATGCAACGCTACAGAGGCAGGAAAAGCTAGCAGCGAGATTTGAAATGGAGAAAGCAAGGTTTTCAGTTCTAGAAACAAAATAATTTCGGACCTCATCAAAATATGCAAAATTTTGAATTCACATATTCCAGAAATTATTTTGGATTTTAAGATTTCAAATTTCACTTAATCTTAATGTATCGTAATCAAATTTAAATTTATTTTGAATGTTTCTTGAAATTTCAGGGTTAAAAATATTTCGGACCCGATTGAAATATGCAAAATTTCAAAAAATTCACTGAAATTTCGTTGGAATTTATAACCCTGGGAGAAAGTATTCCATTTAGGCGACAAAAGGCACAGTGTCCCAAGGTGTAGACTGCCTTTGTATGATCCCGAATTTATAATATCTCTTTTAATTAAGTGGAAGCAGCTAATGACTGGTAAGCCGGAATGTCTCCTTTTCGCTCAACTAAGAACGAGCGGCCTTCGCTTGCGGGGTAGTAGGGAGCGCACTGTGTGATTTGTGAGGGGAGATCGAACGCTATACAAATATCAAGATTGGTGCCGCCACATCCAACGCCAGATACTGGGCTCGCTTCAAATGCTATAGAAATGACGCCAGTTTTATAGCATTTGGGAAAGTAAAGGACAAAAACATGTCATTGTGTGCTAAGTAGTACCAACTCCTACTCGTGTTGATTTCTACAAAAAATTCTATCAAGTGGACACTTGGGAAAAAAAGGAGAAGACCTAAACCAAGGTACATCCATGTGGAAGCTAGACCCTAGAATCCATTGTTCAGCCGTTGCCGGAACCTCTTGATGAACATATCGGCAGCCTGGTCAATCTCTTCCTCCATGTTGAACTCCAACCCCTCAACCTCTCTCTTGCTCCTGATCGCATCCAGGACCGACAACTCATCATCGTCGTCTTGATCGCACGCGTCCAGTAGCACATCCGCATCATCATCATCACCACTGTAACAGCAGTTGACATGGTCATCGTTGAAGAGGGGATGTAGTGACCAGTCAGCTTGGCAGCCACCATGACCATCATCTTGACCCACCATCTCCATATGATGAGAGAGATTGGCCGCGAAGTCACCGCCATGGACGATGACTGATCTCTTCTCGATTGTGTCGAGCACAAAAGCCTTGCGATAGTCCACTCTCTCCCGGTCAGACAGAGTCTGTGCGTGGATCTTCTTAGAGACCATGGAGCCCGGGGCCATCCTGCGGCGCTGAAGCGAGGTGAGGATGAGGAGCCTGGCAGTCTTGCTCTTGCACATCACCGCCCCTTTCTTCAGGATCTCTGTAGTCTTTCCAATCTTCATCTTTGTTCTGAGAGGTGGCTGATCAGCTGCTTATGAAGGGCAGCAAGCAAGGAGTTGTGATGCGTCAGGCTTGAAAAAGGAAAGTAATGGTGTAGGTTACTGGGATCCAGAGATGAGAGAAACTGGCTTCAAACGAGGCATGGGCTTTGTTCTGATGCTCCAATGGTGTATTTGTAGTCGGAAGCTAGCTGGGGATGCAACTAGCCGTGTAAGTAACTAACTTTGCTCATGTCACCATCAAAATTTTTGGTACCCCGCATGATAAAGCATGTGAAAGGAGCTAGCATATGTTGGAGAAAAGAATTTGACATGTGGAGTGAGCACTATAAGAATGTTGACAGTGGAACTAAGCAAGGAACTTATGGCCAAGTATATATATTCAATTCAAATGAGGTCACAAAGGGCGTCTGTCCCAGGGCTAGGATTCGCTCTTTTGGGTTGGGGTCCCAAATTGCCTTTAACCAAGTTGTAAAGCTCATGATCGATGGCTTAACAAAATGTTTCCCCAAAGCAACTAGACCGGGTAGCTTTCCTCAGTGGCGTCCGGCCCGCCATGTGATTCATGCCCAAAATTCCAAAAGTCGCAGCTAGCGCATCTCTATTTTTCTTCTTCTTCCCTCTGCTGCTTTGTGTTCGTGTATATGAGATCTGCGTAGCTTTGCCTCTCCTCCACGCTCTTTGCTTCTCGCTCATCAACCCGTACAAAGTAGAAGCCATCTTCCCTAAAATCTAAGCTTCCATTTTTTTCATGCAGCTAGAACTCAAAAGTCGCAACGCCATCATGGAGTTGAAGATCCCGATGTAAATTTTATTAAGTTTGGGTGCTATGTACTTCAGATGAACCTTCATATTCTATCTGTAACCTTAAAAAAAGGATTTTTTTAGAAACATGCATACACGGAGTTGGTGCGGGTAGATACTTTTGTGCACCTTTGAGTGCTTGGAATAGTGATGGTTGGCAGGGGGGATATCTTTGGTCCACTATGAAATTGCTTAGGTAATTTTGTTTTGGAGTTCGGAAGGAAATGAACCGTTTAGCTCTATCCAAAATGTATGTTTTTGCACACCCTAATGCATTTCGCTTATAATATTCATATCTAGGCCGTTTTGGAAGGGGTTAATGAGGATAAAAGAAACCATTTTCATAGGGTGAAATTCATTATTGGCAATGATAGCATGACTAGATTCTGGGAAGATGCATGATTAGGGGAGACGCCCTTAGCCATTCAACATCCCACTTTGTATAATATTGTACAACGCAATGAAGCCTATATTGCTATAGTACTACAATTGGTACCCCTTAATATCCAATTCAGGAGGTCTCTGGTGGGGGAACGATGGAACTCTTGGCTGCATTTGGTCCGCGTGTTGATGGATGTTCAGTTTTCAGACCAACCAGATACCATTCATTGAAAACTATCTAGGAACGGTAGTTTCTTGGTGAAATCTATGTATTTGGACCTAATTGATTATGGGTCAATCCCGAGGTCTCCTCACATTTGGAAGATTAAAGTATCACTTAGAATTGAAATCTTCATGTGATTTGTGCACAAGGGAGTGATATTAACAGAACATAACCTGGTAAAGCGAAGATGGATTGGTAGTCCCCGATGTTGTTTTTGTGACCATGATGAGACGATTCAACACCTCTTTCTAGATTGTCCGTTGGCCAAACTGCTTTGGCGTACTCTTCATATAGCCTTCAACGTGTATCCTCCTATTAGCATCAACACGTTATTTGGTATGTGGATATACATGGAGTGGATTTAAAGATTGCGGGACATATTCGGATAGGGATATGTGCACTACTTTGGGCTATATGGAACTGCAAAAATGATATGATTTATAATGGAAAACAAATTAACAACTTTTTGCAGGTTATCTTCAGAACCACTGCTTGGATCCGTATGTGGTCATTACTCACTCATGTGGACTCCAGGGAGTTTTTGGTTACTGGGTGACCGGTGGGAGACGGTAGCACGGTTATTTTCAACCAATTTCGATGACGAGCTAAAACTAGGCTAGGTGTTTAGTCATCGTAGCCTATTTTTCGCCGGCTGTGGTATCTTTCTATTCTTTTTTGTTATTTCTGGGCTTTGTTTGTGAGCCAGTACTGGACCTGAGATGTTGTTTTCGTACTTTGTTTTAATAAATAGGCTACATGCATAACTCTGATGCAGAGGCCGGGGACTATCCTCCTTTTCAAAAAAAAAGTTCCTCGCTGAATTCATTAAGAAATGAGTCCTTGGGTTGTAGGTGTGCCTACACACATTGAATAATGTTTGGTATATGGTACCCTGGCTTCATCCGTCCTTGCCGTCAGATTTCTGTTTGAGATACATGCCAAAAATCTTTGTTCCTAATCACATATACAAGCATTTGGTGGCGGAAGCAAACTTCTCGATGGATGAGTCCTAAAAGATGACATCCCTCAGGTCTCTGATGAGGAGAACAACCTTCTAAAAGCCCCATACTCCGAGGACGAAGTTAGAAAAGCGGTTTTCCTAATGGAGCACAACAAAGCCCCGGGTCCGGATGGTTTTCCCGCTGAGTTCTATCAGCACTTTTGGGTCAAACCGGATCTCCTACTTTTGTCTACCGACTTACATGCTGGCCAACTGGAATTGTTTCGCTTAAACTTCTATGAGATTATTTTACTATCCAAGGTTAATGAGGCTAAAAGGATACAACAATATAGACATATTTGCCTCCTTAATGTTAGTTTTAAAATATTCACAAAGATTGCGACTATTAGGCTAAATTCGGTTGCCGAACATGTGGTTCGTCCTTCACAGACAATTTTTATGTAAGGCAGACGCATCCTAGATGGTGTTGTTATCCTTCATGAAACATTTCATGAATTACACCAGAAAAGGTTGAATGGAGCGGTTCCCAAAATAGACTTTGAAAAGTCTTATGACAAAGTCAAGTGGCCCTTTCTTCAACAGACTCTCAAAATGAAAGGATTTTCTGCAGAGTGGCGCGCTATGATCCATAGCTTCATTTCTGGAGGTAGTGTTGCCATTAAGGTCAATGATAGCCGAGCAGGAGGAGGGCTCTACAGCGCATAAGGAGGAGAATGCCGTCCAATATATAGTTTCCATGGTCTACTTTCCTCACGTTGTCTGCACTTTGAAGGCTAAGTGTCTCGTGTACATGTAGGCTATTGATGGCTACAAATTAGTGTTTTTTTTGTGAGGGTATGAATTAGCGCATTTTTTTTAGAACGAAGGCTCTAGAGGAGCCCGGCTTTGAATTAACAAAGCCATCAACCGGCCAGGAATAGTAATACAAGCGCGAAACCAACACAAGAAAACAGAAAACGACAAGGTACAAAGACGCTGGACAGCAGCTCACAAGCCTCACACACACACCAAGCTAAATAAGATCGAACATGGAGACACGCAGCTCGGAGATGTGCAGGTCCTCAATCGCGTACGGGTCACCAAGGAAGTAGGAGAATGTCAGCACAGGAGTAGCACTTCCGACAGCGAGGAAGGGCACGCCGTCGCCAAATCGCCAGCGGCCCCGACATGCCATGACCTCCCAGCTCCACTGTCAAAGAAAGCCCCTGCCTCCTCGCCTGGATCGAAGGCGCCGAACCGTTGACAGTGTCGCGGTTCACCCTAGAACCTGGGAGGAAGGACACCGGCGGGCTGCATCTGGAGAAGGAACCGAGCGCACCCGACAAGCCACGGAGTGCTCACCTGGGGCAGAGCACCACCAAATCCACGGACTGGACATGAATGAGAAAGAGATGCCGGAACGGGCGGAGAAGAGCAGTAGCGGCCAGCTACCTCCGCCGCTGCACACCCACCACACCGCCGAGCAAGCCCAATGCCCACCTAGCTCCCAAAGACGGCGCCTTCAAGAAGAAACGCGACGCCAAGGGCGCCGCCGCCGCCCAACAGAGTTGTGGTTTTCACCCGGGAGACTAGAGGGGAAGGGGCGGCGGATCTGACCTGAACGGCGCCTCCAAGGAGGGGAGCGGCGCCCTCGAGCGTCGCCGCCGCCAAGACAGGCGTGGCCGGCCTGGGATTTCTCCCGGTCCTCGAATCCCCGCCACCCTTACCCCAACGGCGCGAGACCTGGTGGCCCGCAGAGGAGCAGGCCGGATCTGGCCGGGGAGGAGCTCGCCAAACAGGGGAGGCAGGGGCGGCCAGATCTGGCGCTGCCGATCTGCCGCTGCACCACGCCACCCGTCCTCCGGTTCACCCGCCGTCCACACGGCCAGGTTCGCCGGCCCACGCCCCTGCCACCGCCTGTCAGGGCCGGTGATGTCTCTCCGACAGGGCCGCCGCCCCGGGGACCTCGCCCCCCCGCAGAAGAGGCAGGGCAGCCAGGGCCCCGCTGCCACCTTCCTCGGCGGCGCCCCGGGCTTGCCCGGCGGCGGCCTCCGGCGGCAGCGAGGGGGGAAGGGAGGGGAAAAGGAGGCGGCGGCGCTAGGGTTTGGACCCCCGAGTCGCCCGAGTAGGGGCGACGCGAGGGGAGGGGGGAAAGAGAATCAAGGCCGAATTAGCGCATTCAGAAAGCAAAAAAAGTAAAGCATTGCTTTATTTCTGAATATAGTACTTGTACTAAATTGAAATAACACATGTTTATTCGAGCTATATGTGTCCTGATCTCGAGTAAGGCTGTGTTTGGTTGGGCTTTTTTACCCAACTTCTGCTTTGAAGAAGCTAGAAGCCAACCAAAGGGGTAAATTTTCAAAGCAGTTTTTGACAATCTGTAGCTTTGAGGTAGTGCAAATTTCGCAGCTGGGTCACCCCCAACTTCTCAGCTTCTAAACCAACCGTTTTTAGATGTCCCCTTAAAATTGAGAGGTATTTACCCACCAATGCCACTGGCAAGTCATACCCCTTCGTTCTGTTTCTTTCCTCTCGCACGAAAGGATCGAGCTGGAGTCGCCGAGCGACAGGAAAGAAAGGTCGCCGCCGCCTCCTACGCACGGCTAGGGTTCGCCGCCGCCGCCGCTGCGCTCCCGCCCGCCGCCGGGCGAACCTCCAACCTTCTCTCTCCTTCCATCTTCCTTCCTCCTTCCTTCCTCTTCCTTCCTCGCCTGGTCATGGCGGCACTGGTCCGGCCGGCCGGCCGGCCGGCGGCGCCGGCGCACTGGCCCTCCGTCTCTCCTCCCGTCGTTTCTCCCTCCCCCTCCTCCATCCTTCCTCCTCCCTCCTCCCTCCATCCATCCTGCTCACAGCGGCCCTCGTCAGGTGGCTCCAGCGCCGGCGCACCGACCCTCTGGTCTCCTACTCCCTTCCCTCACCCCTCCTCGCTCCATCCATCCTGCCTCCTCCCTCCATCCCTCCCGCCTCCTCCTTCATCCATCATACCCCTCCCAGTTTATGATTTTTTTTTCTTCTATTTTTTGTGATTTAACGATTAGTACCGTAGATTGGATATCATGAGTACATTTTCATTAGTAGTTGCTGCATATTACTGCTCTCAGTGCAATGTATAGTGCTCTCCTGTTTGCACATACATGTATGCACTCTTCACATTTAACTATCCAGTGCATAGTATAGTCATTTATGTGTATAGTGTAACATTTGTGTATTTTGTAATAATATTATGGAACCGCTATCTATGTAAATGTATGCAACAATAAAGTATAGTCATTAAATTGCGTATATATGTTAACTATGATTCGGTTACATTGTCATATTTTTCCTTCGCAAAATGATCACTTAGTTCCCCATAAATGTACATATCACAGTTTTACGGTCAATTACAATATAGACATATTCACTCAGGTCCTAGGGGCATTACGGACAATTCATAGCCAAATCTACAGTTTCACAGTCGTTTGAACCAAACAGCCTCCAGGGGCATTACGGACAATTCATAGCCAAATCTACAGTTTCACAGTCGTTTGAACCAAACAGCCTCCAGCTTTTCCACAGCAGTATTTTCACAGCAGCTTTTCCACAGCAGCTTTTTCACAGCAGCTTTTTCGGAATCTGCAGCTCAACCAAACACAGCCTAAGCTAGCCCGGTTCAAACTCTGCTCGTATTTCAACCGAGCTGGAAAAGTTGCTCGTGCTCAGTTTTATTTCTTGAGTGATCCCGAGTCGAAATGAAATACGAGTGAAAGCTCGAGTGGTTGACGCGTCTCAGGGTTTCTTCTTTTCACCCTGCGAGATCATGCATCCATTTCATGAGGAGAGCATTTTTCTTTCTCAGTCCCAATCGAGTCTTTTCCTTTCCTTCCAAGCTAAGCACACATTGACAAGCAATTTCTAAGTAGAGGACCGGTCACCAAACCCCTCTGGTTAAGAATCACGAAACCTCATTCGCAAAAAAAAAAGAAGAAGAAGAAGAAGAAGAAGAATCACGAAACCAGCCGGTACATCCATGCACGACTTTAACAGAAAATATCTTGACGATTCTTTTTTTCGACCAGAATCTTGCCGATACTTTAACATGGACTGCTGCAAACAGGATCCGCCGGTCTCCTCCTCTATTATTCCCACGAAAATCCTGCCGATGTTGGACTTGTGCACCATCTTTTCATTTCTTCCAGGAAAGAAAGCATCTGTGTCGCACCGCCGTTGTCGTCACAAGTTTGATACCATCGACGCCATGAGAAAAGATTGCTGAAGCTCCCACCCATGCATGCATCCATCACGCCATTGGTCCCACGTTTGAACGGACGAGAAGAGCGGTGCAGACGACTAATTAACCCTGGCGTCTGCCATTTAGCTAAGTGAGACGCACACGGGAATTCGGTATCGGCGTGCTACAAATTCTCCGTGTGCGCGTACTTTACAATCTGGCATGAAACACAAGGAAACTGCCAAGAAGAAAAGCGAGCCGGTTTGGTTCCCTTTGGGCATTCCGGCCTACCCATCATCAGCTACCACAGCTTAACTAAAAGAGTAGAGATCGTAGAGAGCCAATCTACACCTTGGGGCATGTGTCTTTTCTGGCCTAAGTGGAATACTTTCTCCATTTCATTTCCCATTCCTAGCTTTTCTTGCATCTTTAGCTTGCTTTCCACTCCCAACATTCCCATAGTGCTAACTCCACATGCCAAATTGTTTTCTATAGATCTTCCTTTTGTGCCTATGCTTGTTTTTCTAAGCTTGTGCTTTCATATGCTTTGGGAGAGCTAGAAAAAAGTTTGATCGTGACATGAGCAAAGTTGTACGCATGCACTTGCATGCCGAGTTCCTGACTATAAATACAGCCTTGGAGCCTCAGGAGAAGGCCCATGAATCTGAAACACATCTTGCCTCATCTCAGTGGTCTGCTCATGCCATGCTTGAGCTATCACAAAACCCTACTTGTTGTCCTTGCTAGGCAGTTTGGCCACCTCTAAGCATCGAAGATGAAGATTGGCAAGGGTACGGAGCTCCTGAAGAAGGCGGCTTCGACGTGCAAGAACAAGACCAGCGTGGTGGCAGCCAGGCTCCTCGTCCTCGTGTCCCTCCGCCGCCGGATGGTTACCGTCGGCGCCTTCTCCCACAGGATCCATGCGCTTGTGGCTGCCGCTGACCGGGAGAAAGGTGCCAGGGTGGACGGCAACAAGGCTCACGTGGTGCGCAAGGTCCGGAAGACGCCGGCGCTCCATGCTGGTGAGGTTATTGTTAATATCTCTCATCAACTGGCACTGTTTGATTAAGGGAATGATGGTGATGGTGGCTGCACTGATTGGACACTACACCCCATCTTCAACGACGATGACAACAACTGTTGTTACACCGATGATTGCGAGGTGGACGACGATGAAGATGATGGTGATGTGCTACTCGATGAGTGTGATGAGGACGTCGACGACCAACCTTCGGTCATGGATGTAATCCGGAACAACCGAGAGGTACAGGGTTTGGAGTTCAGCATTGACAACGAAATCGATCAGGCTGCTGACATGTTCATCACAAGGTTCCGGAAGCGGATGAATCAGAGCTTCTAGTGATCTTGTGAGCTCATATCTATCTGTTTGTATGACAAAGTATGAAGCGTACGTATACCGAGTTATCGGTTGCTAATAGAGGTACGGTAGATGGTGGGTATGAGCTAGACTTGTATACCGTATTTAGGTAGGGAGAAAAGGAGATGGACATAGGTTGTCTGCCGGAGAATAGACATTAATTTTCTAGCACACACAAATGAGTTTTCTTTGGGAGAAATATAGCAACGTATGCTAGTGAAACAATACAAGATAAAGCAGATGTTTACCAAAACTATCAAAGAGATCCGTGTATTTGCGCCGCTATTTTTTTGCATATATCTATGATGTCGTTTTAGATTTAAACATGGTTTCCAAAGAATACAATATGTAATTTGGACCATTATTTCATCTGAATATGCTTGTACAAAATTACAAATGCTACTATAATGAGAACATCCATGAAAAATAAAGTAATAATCTTACTACATATTTAGGTGAGTAATCTATATATACTTTAGCAAATTATAGCCCCCATATTTTTCTTAATATATACACTTAAATGTTGCACTGTTAATACTCCCTCCGTTCCAAAATAGATGACTCAACTTTGTACTAAAGTTAGTACGAAGTTGAGTCATCTATTTTGGAACGGAGGGAGTACATGATAAGACAACAAAGAAAGAAGTGTCTCAATATGTTTTTTTCCATTATTTGTTGGAGAAAATGCAACTAATAATTATATTACTTAAATATTGGTGGTCGATATCTTAACATATGTTCTATTCACTACTACACAAAAGCCTATTCAAGGTGGACCTGAATTAGCTATCCGTAGTGTTTGTCTACCGGCCGCTCTTGACGGTCTCAAATAGGTACCTCTTTTAGGCAGCGTGCCCAGGATCCACCTTGGACTGAGATCTATCTGAGGCACGTTTTTGAGCATACCCTATTAGAAAACGTGTTCATCCGTGATGTCTTCTCTATGCGGGGCCAACTCGAACGGGTTAAAATATTGGTGGAACAAACCTTACTCTCTGGCGTCATATCCCGGGCACACATACAACATGAATTTGATGTCAGACTGTTGTAGACACAACACAAACAGTCAAATACACCATACAACAATTTATCCAACCATATGAAGGATTACAACAATGTAGCAAGGAACGAAAGTATTTCGTCACTATTTTTTTGGTTTACGTGTTTACGTTCCAACAATGTAGCCTCATCATTTCATGACCTGCAAAAAGTGGGGGAGCATGCTGTCCTTTTGTTGATGAGAAAGTACATACCAGACTTCAATATTTCGTAACATATATGCCATACTTATGTCCGTGGCATTGTCCTATTGACCTGGCCGTCGAAACCACCTTTAATTCAGTGAACTGTAGGACGATGCTTCATTGCTGGCATGCAACACTATGCAAGATACATGATGCAAATATAACTAGGGAAGTAATAGTAAAAAAAATTAGTAGGTAGCTATACTAGTAGCTCAGATGCAAATATGACAGTGAACACTTCAAGTCAAAGGGACGAGCACCACTTTTGATTCCTCTAAAACTGAGACTAGCTAGCTACTAGTAGCTGAGATGTCTTTGCTCCAAACCAGAGAGGGCCCCAACTCTTATTTCCTGCAAATGACAGCGTTAGCTCTGCACCAATTTATTCTTCTTTTGAGAAAGGAGTTGTGCACCATCAGTTGTCGTTTTCTTTTTTTTTGATAAAGAGGACTTTTATTAACTCAAAATGTAGCATCGAGCGGATCCAATATACGGAGCGACATCTGGCTTCTGCATAGCTAAGATACACACAGCCATCACATGAACAGTCTGATTAAGAATATAAAAATGACAAAGTGGCAACAGTAAAGCCATATAAGACGAAACTATTCCCATGTCGACGGCGAAGGTGGTCCGATTCGGAGATTATGCTGCCACCCATGTTGGGTAAAAACCTCCCTGGCCACCCGCCCCAACCGCATGCACACCGCCTTGAACAACGATTGATCACTCTGTTCGGTGCATAGTAGACCACGTACGAAACCATTGCGTACAACGGTAAATAACCTGCATAGGAGAATGGATTTTGCCATTAAAAACGCAATCATTTCTACATAGCCAAAGCGACCATAGTAAGGTAGACGCGCCCACCCGTATTAGTGTGCTAAACGTGTTTGGTATTCCATCAAACCAGTGGCCATATTGGCAACACTTGTTGGTGGATATATATTTGACGCTATTTGGATGACTGGCCATGTGAAACACACAAACTTGGATTGAAAGAAGAGGTGTTTGATTGTCTCGTAATGAGTACAACAACTACACTTCTTGCTTCCTTTCCGGTTGCGTCGAGCGAGGTTGTCTTTAGTTAGCACAACTCCTCTCCAAAGATACCACATCAAAATCATAACTTTTAGTGGCATATTTGATTTTCAGATTTGTTTATAATTGTCCATTGGAATCTCTATGTGCTAGAGTGCATGGTACATAGTCAACTACGAAGGACCCAAATATAGTAAGATTCCAACGGAACACATCCCGCCCTTGTGTCAAGTTAATTGAATTCATACGGAATAGCAGATGTTGCCATGAAACAAGGCGGGGGCCAATCAGATCCCTCCTAAATGATATATCTGGTGGGGAAGAACACATCACGTGCGCAAGAGTGTCATTCTTATTGCGTACGATGCGGTAAAAGGCTGGATACTGTTATGGAAGAGTGGCGTTTCCTAACCACTTTTCCTCCCAGAAACGTATCTTTGAGCCAACCCTTTATCGCGAAAGATCCGAAGCGGAAAAGATGTTTCTTTACCGCCATCAGTCCAACCCAAAAATGCGAGTCACCGGGCTTCGAATATGCCTGGGACAACGCCTTTTGGCCTAAATACTTATTGCGCAACAGAGTTTCCAAACACCATCCTTGGTAAGTAACTTGAAAAACCATTTACTAAGTAAGACAGCTTTGGTCGGAGGCGGATGGACGACTGTCGGCGGCCGGGCGTTGCTCCAGCGCGTTCTGGTACCCCATCGAGATCCGGGTGCTGCCGGGCGTCATGGTGGATGGTGACGGGGCGGCGCCGCCGCCGCCACCGCCACCGCCTCCCTCCCCTCCCACCGGAGACGATGGCCGTGGCAGGGGGTCCTCTGGTGATGGAGGTACGGGAGGCCATTCTCGCCGCGCTGGTGGTGGCTCGGTGCATACGGCGGAGTCCTCGACGGCGGCGCCACCGCCGGCGGGTGCGCGCGCGTGCGTTCAAACCGTGCCTGTCTCGGTGGACCCGGTGGTCAACAGCAGCTATGACGCTGGCGTCAGAGACTCTTTCATGGGTCCGGCGGACCGGCCTTTGGGCGTGGATAGGCCTGGGGCCGCCAGCTGGTCTGGCTCGCAGGTGGCGTCCTGTGCGGCCCCAGCCAGGGCGCTACAAACCGTTGGTTCCCCTCCCTTGGTGCAATTGGCCGGATGGCGACGAAGCATGGGGATAGGACAGAGTGCTTTTCAGGTTGTAGGGCCCGGTGTCGTGGTTCTAAGTCTGACAGTGAGAATGGGGGGTAAGTATGGAGAGGCAAGATCCTAGCTATGGAGTAGTTGTATGCGCAAGGAGTTTACGAGTTCGGGCCCTTCTCTGAGGAAGTAACAGCCCTACGTCTCGGAGCCCGGAGGCAGTCGACTGGATTATATGTGTGTGTGTTACAAAATTCCGAACCCTTGTCCTAGTGGAGGGGGGTGGCTTATATAGAGTTCGCCATGACCCCAGCCAGCCCACGTTACAAGGAGTTTAATGTACATAAAGAGAGGGGATTACTGGTAACGCCTGTAATAAAGGACCATGAAGGCCATAAAAGCTACTTATGAGGTGACCGTTTGTAGGCAGTGCCTTTAAGTCTTCTTATGGTCGAGTGGTTGCCTTCATGGTCGACTGCTTGTGCTTCTGGTCGAGTACGCTTGTGTCTGTCGACTGGGCTGACCAGGTCGACTGACCTGTCGATACTTCTCAGAATGTCTTTCATTGTAGGAGTCATGTCCTTGATTGGGTACCTCAGGTATGATAAGTTACCCTACCCTAGGTACGTATCCTCGTCATTAGCCCCCGAATGGGTCAGGGGTTAAGTGAGAATGGGGTCGAGCCTACGCTTCCGACTCAACCTCCATGCTTTGGTTGCATCTGTCTTCGAATAAATGGAAGTTACGGTGGGACCTCATTCTTCAGTTGCCTTGATCCATTCAGATGCCCGTCGAGTGGTTTCGGATTACTGTCGAGTGCGTTTACGTGACGAGTCCCTTGGGAGACTTAAGGAAATGGATCTTTTTGTCTGACAACCCGTCCTGTCGATCGCGGATCTTGCAGGATTTGAAAATTGAGAAGCGCACCGGACGGAGAAAATCGCGCGAATTGGCTGGATAAGGCAAGGGCGCCTCGATCTCCGCGCCACCTTTTTCGCCACGTACTGCGCGCGCGCCTGTTGCGGGATCTGACTGGGAGGTGCAGGCCCACTGATCAGCCACTCGGGTGTGGCCTTATATAAAGCGATGATTCTGACTTTTTACTGTGCGCCCTCGTTCTTCTTTCTCCTTCCTCCGTAAGCTTCCGCCTCGCTCTCCGCCGCAACCTTGACACCGCCGCTCGGCCAAGACCTCGTTCGAGACGATGGGGACGGACAAGACGGCGGCGGCGGAACGGGCGAAGAAGGCCGCGGCAAAGGGCAAAGGGAAGAAATCCGGCCGAAGCGGGTCGTCCTCGCGGGCCGCTCTGTCGTCCGGCTGGTTGCAGGGGGATTGGATGCCCTCCATCCTTACTCAGGCGGATATCGACGACATGGTGGAGGGGGGACTCATTCCCCACAAGGCCGCTCGCCTTCCTGGGAAGGAGACGGAGCCGAAACCTCGCGAGGGTGAGCGCGTCCTGATAGCCACCCATGTCGACCGGGGGTTTTCCCTGCCCCCGAGTCCTTTCTTTAGGGCTTTCCTGAACTTCTTCGGAGCGCAGCTCCACCATTTCACGCCCAACTCCATAGTCTATCTCGCTGCGTTCGTGTCTCTGTGTGAGTGTTTCTTAGGTTGTCGACCCCACTGGGGCCTCTTCAAGCATATCTTCACTTGCCGATCCCAGTCGGTTAAAAAGCTTAGCCCGGACGGGGAGAGGACGCAGGTGATCCAGATGTGCGGGGGCCTCGGGATCCAGACGAGGGGTAAGAGTTGTTTTCCTCCCATGACACTTCCCGATTCCGTGCGTGGGTGGCAGTCGACTTGGTTCTACTGCAAGGACCAGCCGACTCCTGGACACTCGACCGGCCTTCCTCCTTTTACCTTGGACCGAGTGCAGAAACCCGCTTCTTTGAAAGTGGTTCCAGAGGAGAAGGCTCAGGTGAAGGTACTAGTCAGTCGAGTGGTTGAGTTGGTTCGGGAAGGCGTGACCGGCATGGACTTGCTCGAAGTCTTTCTCCAACGACGAATCCAACCTCTCCAGGCTCGGGATCACCCGATGTGGTTGTATTCCGGGTCCGACGACTTCACTCGGATCCACCCGGAGGGGGTCGAGGCTTCTGTGCTGGAGAGCTGGCTGACCAGCATAACCGGGAATAAGGACAACCCCAGAGGTTCCAGGAGGATTGCTCCGCTTGATGGGATGATGGAGACAGACAAGGTACATTTTGCTTCTTCCGACTGAAATTTTCACTCCGTCTAGTAACTGGCTCGCGATAAGTCGACTGATCCTCGTTCTGCCTGTTGTTTCGCAGGAGATCAGCGACATGTACTCGATGCCGAATGGGAACCAGGAGCTAGTATCTGAAGGAGGAGAGAGTGGAGGCGAAGGGAGTGAGAATGAAGTTGAAGTCGAGGGTGAAGTCGAGGAGTGGGAATCTGACGACGACGTAGAGGGGGAGGCCGGCGACGACTCGGGCGACGAAGATGAAGAGGTGGAGGTCGACCTTCCTCGACGCGAGAGACGTTCCAAGAACGCTCAGGATCCCGCCGTGGAGCGCGGTCAGTCGAGTGCTCCGGCGGGCCAGTCGTCCAAGCGCCCTCGGACCGCGTCGCCGGCCCCAACTGAGAAGGCGCCCAAGCAGCCTAGAGCCATCCCGACCAAGCCACCCAAGGCCTTGCCCAAGATCAGGGTCGCCATCCCGGTCATCTCTGGGTAAGTGACTGTTTTCACCTTTCTTGAGTCGACTAGAACGGATTCTTAGTCGATTCACTTTCAAATTATTCGCTTGGAATCGTGCAGCGCCGCTACTTCCGAAACTTCCATCCAGAATGCTGATGAGACGATGGAGGACGCCGTCACTTCCAACTTAGGTATAATCTTTGACATGATCCGACTGTTTAACTGCTGAGTCAATTGGATATTCATTTCTGAACTTTTGTAGCTCCGACCAACATCATTGACCTTCCGGATGACGAGGAGGAGGCGGAAGTGCCGCTCAGGCCTTTTGGGAGGAGAGGCCGGAGGGCCCCGGTCGACAAGGCTCCTCAGACCGCGTCGACTGCCGAGGCGGTGGTCCAAGGGGGTGACAATACCGCCCGGACTACTGTGACTTTTGCTGAGCCACTGACGACTGCCCGGCCTTCGTCGTCGACTGCCCCTCCACTGGTCGACCCGCCCTCGTTCTTCGCCGCCTACCAGACCCCGGAGGATCAAGTGAGTGCTGCTAAGGAGGCTATACGTCAGGCGGGGCTCGTGATGGAGCAGACCAAAGCGGCTAGGGATGCCAGTCAAGCGGCCTATGACATCAGCTCGGCGTTGCAGCAGAACGTCCAGGTTAGTTGATCTTCACTTGCATTGTACACCCACTGGGTGCCGTTGGTCCGAAATTTCTCATTGGTGGGGGCACGCTGAGTGCACCCACTGGGTGTAGTCCCCGAGGCCACGGTCGACTGCTGGCAGTCGGCTGTGGTCTTTATACTGCCTTTCTGTAGTTGTACCTCTCCACCCGGTAGGGTTTTGGTCAGGCCATGTCAGATGATACTGTATCCGGTCGACTGCTGGCAGTCGCCCCCTTTTTTTTTTTTGAAAACCAGTGGGGGCACGCTGAGTGCACCCACTGGGTGTAGTCCCCGAGGCTACTGTCGAATGTTTTGATTCGGCTGTAGTCTTAGAAGTGTTGCGCTCTTTCTTTCAGTTACTCGGGAGTAACTTATCTTTGATACCCTTTGTCGATTGACTCTTTGCAGAAGTCTTGTGAGCTTGTTGCTCAGCTCGCCGATCTGAAGAATAAGCAAATCCAGCTTAATCTTGATTTACAGTTTGCTCAGGAAAACGTGCAGAAGGCGAAGGATGAGGCAAAAGGTATGGCTGGTGAGGACTCGACGGCTGTCTCTGTCCTCCTGCCTGTTCTCAACTCTGTGCTTATTGTTGTTTCGCAGACGAACTGGAAAAGGCCCTGAAGAAGAAAGATCTTGACCTTGCGGAGGCACAAAAGGCGGCTGCGGAGAAGCTGAAGCTTGCTGAAGAGAAACTTGCTTCAGTCGACCGACTTGAGAACGAGAACGCTAGGCTGAAGTCTGCTCTTGACTCGGCCAACAAGGAAGCGAGTCGACTGAAGACTGACAAGAGTACTCTGAACGACAAGCTCGGCCAGCTGGCGGGGAAGCACAAGGACTTGGGGGATTATCTTGGGGGTCTTGCCAAGAAGCTATACCTCATGCTTGAAGGTAACCCTCTTTGTGCGATTAATCTTGTTGTTGTCGACTCACCGTTTGGTTACAGTTTTGACCTGTCGAAACTTCTTTCAGAATTCTGCCGGAACTTTGAGGAAGAGACCAGTCGAGTGGAGACCCGCTTGGACCCTATCAACTCTCCTGTGAAGGACGAAGTGGCCATGAATGTCTTCCGGTTGGAATCCCGTGTCGCTGGTGTGGTGGACTACCTGGCTCGACTGAAAGCTGCAGTGTCACGGATCGACTCCGCACTCTGGCCCAAGGAGACGCTTCAGAACGACCTTGAATCCCTGGTCACTCGACTAAGTGAGGTTCCAGGTCGAGTGCAAGAATGGAAGAAGTCTTCTGCCAGGTGCGGTGCTGACGTGGCTCTGTCACTGGTTCGCGTCCACTGCAAGGAGGCGCGCGAGGAGAAGCTGGCCGCTCTCCAGGTTGCTAACACCAGGAAGCATAACTTTCAGGACTTCATGGAGACCTTTATCGCTGCTGCCACTCGGATTTCTGATGGGATCGATTTGGACGAATTTGTTGCACCATCCAGTCCTCCGCCGGAGGAGTAAAAAACTGATATTCTTTGCCTTAAATTTGCCTCGGAATGCCGAGTGGTTTATGTAACCGATAAACTCCGTCGAGCTTATAGCTCGAGTACTTTTATTTGCGATCTAGGATCTTTTGGTTTTGTCCGAACTTGGCTCGACGTTGAATGTCTTCGTGACTTGATCCGCCGATCTACTATTCGTTGTTCCCTCAGAGGCTGTCTGGTTTGCACGATGCTTATCGCCGCGATGGTGTCTGTCAACCTGGCTTAGGCGAGCATTGGGCTGCAGCTAAGCCCCCGAGTGGGAGGTTCGCTCTCCACTCGGTAGAATTTCAATTACTTAGGCGAGTACTTGGACTGCGGCTAAGCCCCCGAGTGGGAGGTTGGCTCTCCACTCGGCGGGATTTCACTTACTTAGGCGAGTACTCAGACTGCAGCTAAGCCCCCGAGTGGGAGGCTGGCTCTCCACTCGGTAGGATTTTTCAAACTTAGGCGAGTACATGGACTGCAGCTAAGCCCCCGGGTGGGAGGTTTGCTCCCACTCGGTAGGATTTTTCAAACTTAGGCGAGTACATGGACTGCAGCTAAGCCCCCGGGTGGGAGGTTTGCTCTCACTCGGTAGGATTTTTTCAAACTTAGGCGAGTACTTGGACTGCAGCTAAGCCCCCGAGTGGGAGGTTTGCTCTCCACCCGGTAGGATTTTTTCAAACTTAGGCGAGTACTTGGACTGCAGCTAAGCCTCCGAGTGGGAGGTTTGCTCTCCACTCGGTAGGATTTTTCAAACTTAGGCGAGTACTTGGACTGCAGCTAAGCCCCCGAGTGGGAGGTTTGCTCTCCACCCGGTAGGATTTTTTCAAACTTAGGCGAGTACTTGGACTGCAGCTAAGCCTCCGAGTGGGAGGTTTGCTCTCCACTCGGTAGGATTTTTCAAACTTAGGCGAGTACTTGGACTGCAGCTAAGCCTCCGAGTGGGAGGTTTGCTCTCCACTCGGTAGGATTTTTTCAAACTTAGGCGAGTACTTGGACTGCAGCTAAGCCTCCGAGTGGGAGGTTTGCTCTCCACTCGGTAGGATTTTTCAAACTTAGGCGAGTACATGGACTGCAGCTAAGCCCCCGAGTGGGAGGTTTGCTCTCACTCGGTAGGATTTTTTCAAACTTAGGCGAGTACTTGGACTGCAGCTAAGCCCCCGAGTGGGAGGTTTGCTCTCACTCGGTAGGATTTTTTCAAACTTAGGCGAGTACTTGGACTGCAGCTAAGCCCCCGAGTGGGAGGTTTGCTCTCCACCCGGTAGGATTTTTTCAAACTTAGGCGAGTACTTGGACTGCAGCTAAGCCTCCGAGTGGGAGGTTTGCTCTCCACTCGGTAGGATTTTTTCAAACTTAGGCGAGTACTTGGACTGCAGCTAAGCCCCCGAGTGGGAGGTTTGCTCTCCACTCGGTAGGATTTTTTCAAACTTAGGCGAAACGGATTCGCAGCTAAGCCCCCGAGTGGGAGGTTTGCTCTCCACTCGGTAGGATTTTTTCAAACTTAGGCGAGTGCTTGGACTGCAGCTAAGCCCCCGAGTGGGAGGTTTGCTCTCCACTCGGTAGGATTTTTTCAAACTTAGGCGAGTACTTGGACTGCAGCTAAGCCTCCGAGTGGGAGGTTTGCTCTCCACTCGGTAGGTTTTTTTTCAAACTTAGGCGAGTACTTGGACTGCAGCTAAGCCTCCGAGTGGGAGGTTTGCTCTCCACTCGGTAGGATTTTTTCAAACTTAGGCGAAACGGATTCGCAGCTAAGCCCCCGAGTGGGAGGCTGGCTCTCCACTCGGTAGTAGGATTTTCTGAAAACTTAGGCGAAGCGGATTCGCAACTAAGTCACCCACTGGGGGAAATTTAGACAGACAGAAAAAGAAATAGCAGCCTTTTGCTTGGAACAAAAGAATTACAGAGGTACTTTTATTACATCTCAGTCGAGTGAGTTTTTAAGTGTAAAAAGGACGGAGCAGGTCCGCGTTCCATGCTCGAGGCTCGTCGATCCGTCGATCGATGTTGTAGAGGTGATACGCTCCGTTGTGCAGGACTTTGGTGATGATGAAGGGGCCTTCCCAGGTCGGGGCAAGTTTGTGAGGTTTCTGCTGATCCACGCGGAGGACCAAATCTCCTTCCTGAAAGGCTCGACCCTTCACATTTCTGGCGTAAAACCGACGCAATTCTTGCTGGTAGATGGTCGAACGGATTAGAGCCATCTCTCTTTCCTCCTCTAAGAGGTCGACTGCATCTTGCCGGGCTTGTTCTGCTTCTGCTTCGGAATATAACTCGACTCGAGGCGCGTTGTGGAGCAAGTCGCTCGGCAAAACCGCTTCGGCTCCATAGACCAGAAAAAATGGCGTTCTTCCAGTCGACCGGTTAGGGGTGGTCCTCAACCCCCATAGAACTGACGGAAGTTCGTCGACCCAGGCGCCTGCTGCGTGTTTGAGATCACGCATCAGTCGGGGTTTTAGTCCTTTGAGGATGAGGCCATTCGCGCGTTCGGCCTGTCCATTCGACTGAGGATGAGCAACTGAAGCGTAGTCGACTCGAGTGCCCTGAGAGGCGCAGAAGGCTTTGAATCTGTCATTATCAAAGTTTGATCCGTTATCTGTGATGATGCTGTGCGGAACTCCATATCTGAATATCAATCCCCTGATAAAACTGATGGCAGTGCTTGCGTCGAGGTCCTTTATGGGTTTGGCTTCTATCCACTTCGTGAACTTGTCGACTGCGACCAACAAGTGGGTGAAGCCACTCCTACCAGTTCTCAGTGGTCCGATCATATCTAGACCCCAGACAGCGAAAGGCCAGACGAGTGGAATGGTCTTCAAGGCGGAGGCGGGCTTGTGAGACATGTTGGAATAAAACTGGCATCCCTCGCACCTGTCGACTATATCCTTTGCCATTTCGTTCGCCTTTGGCCAGTAGAAACCCGCTCGGTATGCTTTAGCCACGATGGTCCGAGAGGACGCGTGATGGCCGCAGGTTCCCGAGTGGATGTCCTCGAGAATTATCTGTCCTTCTTCAGGCGTGATGCACTTCTGACCAACTCCAGTCACGCTTTCTCTGTATAGCTGCCCTTTGATTACTGTAAAGGCTTTGGATCGACGGACGATCTGCCGAGCCTCTTCTTCATCTTCTGGGAGCTCTTTTCTTATGATATACGCAATGTACGGCACTGTCCAATCGGGAGTGGTGGTCATAACTTCCATAATCAGGTCGACCACAGCTGGTATCTCCACTTCGGTCGAGTCAGAGGCGCTTTTTGGTTGTGGAGGCTCTTCTGTGAAAGGATCTTCTTGCACTGATGGTGTGTGAATGTGCTCCAAACACACATCTTTAGGGATGGCCTCCCTTTTGGACCCTATCTTCGCCAAATCATCCGCAGCTTGATTTTTCAGTCGGGGTATATGATGGAGCTCCAACCCCTCGAATCGTTTCTCCAGCTTCCTCACTGCGCTGCAATATCCCGTCATGGATGGGCTTCGGACGTCCCACTCCTTCATCACTTGATTAACAACCAGATCTGAGTCGCCGTAGACCATGAGGCGACGGACGCCTAGCGAAATGGCCATACGTAATCCGTATAGAAGCGCTTCATACTCTGCTTCATTGTTGGAGGAATCAAAGTGAATCTGGAGGACATACTTGAGCTTATCTCCTCGGGGGGAAACCAGTACAACCCCCGCACCGGATCCGTTCAGCATCTTGGAGCCATCGAAAAACATAGTCCAGTGCTCCGAGTGAACTTGAGTCGGAAGCTCCTGCTCGGTCCACTCGGCGAGGAAATCAGCTATTGCCTGGGACTTAATAGCTTTCTTTGCCTCGAACTTGATATCAAGAGGAAGAAGTTCAATTGCCCATTTCGCCACTCGACCGGTTGCATCTCTGTTATGAAGAATCTCTGATAATGGAGCGTCGCTGACGACTGTGATAGAATGATCGGAGAAATAATGAGCAATCTTCTTCGTGGTCATGTAAATCCCGTAAACGAGCTTCTGATAGTGGGGATATCTTTGCTTCGACGGGGTCAGAACTTCAGAGAGATAATACACTGGGCGTTGAACTTTGAAGGTCTTTCCTTCCTCTTCCCGCTCGACCGTAAGAACGGTACTAACGACTTGTCCCGTGGCTGCTATGTAAAGCAGCAATGGCTCTTCGCTGACAGGAGCAGCAAGCACCGGCTGGGTGGAGAGCAGAGCTTTTAGCTCTGCGAATGCTGCATCAGCTTCTGGAGTCCATTCGAACGCGTCTGACTTCTTCATCAGTCGGTAAAGGGGCAGCGCCTTTTCACCGAGCCTGGAGATGAATCGACTTAGGGCGGCCAAGCATCCAGTAAGTTTCTGGACGTCGTGCACATGCGCGGGGCGTTTCATCCGGAGTATGGTGCCAACTTTTTCAGGGTTAGCGTCGATTCCTCGTTCGGAGACAAGGAAACCGAGTAACTTTCCTCCAGGGACTCCAAATGTGCACTTCGACGGATTGAGCTTGATATCATAACTCCTGAGATTGGCAAAAGTTTCAGCTAGGTCAGTCAGCAGGTCGGAACCTTTCCGTGACTTGACCACTATGTCATCCATATATGCTTCTACATTCCGACTGATTTGAGTGATTAAGCACTTCTGAATCATTCTCATGAATGTAGCTCCGGCGTTCTTGAGACCGAAAGGCATGGTAACATAGCAGAAACACCCAAAAGGGGTGATGAAGGCTGTTTTTATTTCATCGGGTCCATACAGACGGATCTGATGGTATCCAGAGTAAGCATCTAAAAAAGATAACCTCTCGCATCCTGCAGTCGAGTCGACTATTTGGTCGATGCGAGGAAGAGGAAAATGATCTTTCGGGCAGGCCCGATTGATATGCTTGAAATCGATGCACATGCGCAACGATCTGTCCTTCTTAGGGACCATCACAACATTAGCGAGCCACTCGGAGTGGTAGATCTCGCGAATGAATTCTGCTGCTAGGAGTCGGGCCACTTCTTCGCCAATGGCCTTTCTCTTCTGAACGGCGGACCGTCGGAGATGCTCCTTGACCGGTTTGGCCTTTGGGTCGACTCGGAGGCGGTGCTCGGCCAGTCCCCTGGGCACACCTGGCATGTCAGCAGGCTTCCATGCAAAGATGTCCCAGTTCTCACGGAGGAACTGGACGAGCGCTTCTTCCTATTTGGAGTCGAGTGTAGTGGAGATGTTGGTTGGAGCCGCATTTGGATCGGTCGGGTGGATGTGGACTTGCTTGGTCTCACCGGTCGACTGAAATGCTGACTCCGCGGCGGGCTTCTTGGCTCGTAACAACTCACTCGAATCCGCAGTCTTTTGGTACTCTTGTATCTCTATCTTGGCCATCTGAGCGTCAGCAATTTTGGCGCCTTTCTGGAAGCACTCTTCTGCCTTCTTCCGATTGCCAACGATGGTGATTACACCTTTGGGGCCAGGCATCTTCATCTTGAGGTATACGTAGCACGGTCGAGCCATGAAGCGAGCATAGGCTGGCCTCCCAAGAATGGCGTGGTACGCACTCTGAAAATCTACGACCTCAAAGGTTAATTTTTCTTTCCGGAAATTCTTCGAGTCACCAAAGACGACGTCGAGAGTGATTTGACCGAGTGACTCAGCTTTCTTCCCAGGAATGACTCCATGGAAGCTCATGTTGCTGGGGCTTATCCGGGACATCGGGATGCCCATCCCCTTCAACGTCTCTGCATACAACAAGTTTAGCCCACTGCCGCCGTCCATCAGAACCTTGGTCAGTCGAGTGCCTTCAACAATTGGGTCGACCACCAACGCTTGCCTCCCTGGGGTGGCAATATGAGTCGGATGATCGGACTGGTCAAAGGTGATGGCGGCTTGGGACCACTTCAGGTAATGGGGTGTCACCGGAGCGACCATGTTTACTTCGCGATTGATGACCTTCAGTCGACTCTTACTTTCGACATCAGCGAAAATCATCAGAGTGGAATTGATTTGGGGGTATTCTTCACCGCTGTCTTCTCTGTCTTCAACTTTTTCTGACTCTTTCCCTTTGTCCTTGGCTTGCTTCCCTTGGAACTGTTGCATCAGGAGTCGACATTGTCGAGTGGTATGCTTAGGGTAAATGAGATTTCCCTCTTCATCTTTCTTCGTGTGAATGTGGCATGGTAAGTCCATCACATCGTTCCCGTCCTGGTCTTTCACTTTCTTGGGGTTCCAAGGACCCTTGGGTTTCCCCTTAAACTTTCCTGGGGTCACAGCTAAGGCTTCCCCGGGGGCGACTGGCTCGGCCTTGCGCTTCTGTTTCCGACTGGAGTGTCCTCCGCCGGCCTCATTAGCGGCTGCCTTATACTTGCCACTCCGGAGTCTATCTTCTTCTTCTCCGTTCGCGTACTTGGTGGCGATTTCCATCATTCGACTCAGGGTCATATCTCCGGTTCGACCAAACTTCAAAGTTAACTCCCTGTTTCTGACACCTTCTTTGAAGGCGCAAACTGCCTGATGATCGGATACATTCTCGACCGTGTGATTCAGAGTGATCCACCTCTGAATATAATCCCTCAGGGTTTCACTCGACTTCTGAACACATGACTGCAATTCTGTCAACCCCGCCGGTCGCTTGCAAGTCCCTTCGAATGTCCTGACAAACACTTGGGCTAGATCTTCCCAAGTATAAATACTGCTGGGAGCCAACTGATTCAACCACGCTCTGGCTGATCCTTCCAACATGAGGGGCAAATGCTTCATGGCCACCTCGTCATTGCCGCCTCCGATCTGAACAGCCACTCGGTAATCCTCGAGCCATGTGTCCGGCTTGGACTCCCCGGTGAACTTGCTGACTCCAGCCGCCAACCTGAAGTTGGGAGGAATCACTGCAGCTCTGATTGCTCTGCTGAAACACTCGGGACCTGAGATGCGAACTCTGCTGCTGGACGGGGCGCCTCCGTCACGGTCTTCTCGGTGAGCTCTATTTCGGTCGACCAGACCTTGAACTATGATGGATCTCGCATCAAAGCCTGGTCCCCTGGGGTCGACTGGGACCTTTCACCCAGTACTGAACTGGCGTCTGTCTTCTTGCCGTCGAGGGATGTCCGACCCGGCCCTTGGGGGAGGAGAAGGCACTCGACGTTGATCGTTGCGATCGAATCGGTGCTCATATCGCTCGTGCCCTTGGTACTGATCCTCGTGCCGGCCTCTGTGTCCTTCACGCCTCGGGGGCGACCTCGGACTATGAGCCGACTGAATGGAATTCGCAGTGACGGATCGACTGTGAATCCTGTTGCGCGACTGAGACACGGCTGAATTCTGGTCACCCGCTGCACGAAGCAAATCTCTGATCTGCAACAGACCTCTCCCTGCCTCTGACTGTGAAGGCTGGATCGATTCCGCTATGCGAGCCGCAGCTGCCAAATTCTAAATCGGGGTACGGTATACCTGGGTCGGCGGCTGAAAGACGCGACGACGACTGGACTCGGGAGCGGGCGGTCGCGCGCGCTCGTCGAGTGCTCTCTGGAGATTCTCCAATCGGGTACGTTCAGCCAAATTGGCCAAGCGCGCCTCCTCCAGGGCTCGCGCCTCAGGGGTTTCTCCAACGATAGGAGTGTGAAGGGCGTCCATGTTCCGGCGACGGAGTTCCTCCCTCTGCACTGAGGTAAGGGGCTCGGGCCTGTACTCTTCGTGACCCCGCGCCGGAATCCCCCCTGCAGCAACCTCTTCGGTATGGGGGAATCCGGGGGGGCTACGTGGTCCGTCGACCATTAGTACTTCCGCCGCTGGGTCACTGCTGTCGCACTCGGACGCAGTCTCTACGGAGCCAGTCGACAGGTCGAACAGGCCGTAGAGTGACTCGTCGGGCTCGATTGCCGCGACTTGGGGGATGGCTGACTGGCGGGCTAGTGCGTGCTTCACCCACCGCTGGAGTCTCGACCGACCGGTGCGCTTGCGCCGGTGGGAAGCTGATGACGATGATGATGATGACGGCGCAACGAATGCCGACCCGTACTGGGTCGACGGTTGCCGCAGGAGGACGCCGCGGACGCATGCGCGGAAATGCGTGGCTCCGCGGGCGGGGAGCGCGTCCACGTCGAGTGGAGCCTCCTGCAGCCAAGCAGAGTTGTCAACGACGAAGGAGAGAGCGCCGAGACGGATCTCGCGGCTCTCGACCATGACTCCGCTCGAAAACATGATGTGGGTTAAAAGAATCCCAACTCCTCCAACAAATCGCTAGAACACCTGCCCCACGGTGGGCGCCAACTGTCGTGGTTCTAAGTCTGACAGTGAGAATGGGGGGTAAGTATGGAGAGGCAAGATCCTAGCTATCGAGTAGTTGTATGCGCAAGGAGTTTATGAGTTCGGGCCCTTCTCTGAGGAAGTAACAGCCCTACGTCTCGGAGCCCGGAGGCAGTCGACTGGATTATATGTGTGTGTTACAAAATTCCGAACCCTTGTCCTAGTGGAGGGGGGTGGCTTATATAGAGTTCGCCAGGACCCCAGCCAGCCCACGTTACAAGGAGTTTAATGTACATAAAGAGAGGGGGTTACTGGTAACGCCTGTAATAAAGGACCATGAAGGCCATAAAAGCTACTTATGAGGTGACCGTTTGTAGGCAGTGCCTTTAAGTCTTCTTATGGTCGAGTGGTTGCCTTCATGGTCGACTGCTTGTGCTTCTGGTCGAGTACGCTTGTGTCTGTCGACTGGGCTGACCAGGTCGACTGACCTGTCGATACTTCTCAGAATGTCTTTCATTGTAGGAGTCATGTCCTTGATTGGGTACCTCAGGTATGATAAGTTACCCTACCCTAGGTACGTATCCTCGTCACCCGGCGTGTCGGAGCCGCTGCCCTCTGCTGGGCAGAGCTTGGTGGACTCGGTCCAGATTGGTGGGCTGCTAATCCCATTGCAGGACAGGTTTATGGAGGAGCACGATCCGGTTGAGGTTGGTGCAGCTGTGCAGGTGCTGTCGCTCTCACGCACGGTTTCGAGTGGGATAGGGCAAGTGGAGGCTTGGGAGACTTTCCAAGTCAGCTTGTCAGGTGGAGACTGCAGCCCAATGCATGACGTCAGACCATGCACGCCTTTGGGGACTGCCCAGCTGGCTCCGCTGGAAGACAAGGACGGCCCAGCCCGAGTTTCCACGCCATGCACGCCTGGGATCGAGGAACCGGTGGCCCCGCTTGATGCTGGCCGTGTGCTGGCGCCAGGCCCGAGGCCATGCACGACGGCGGCCATGCAGATCGCCCCAGGGAGGGATTTTAACGTGGAATTGGCGGATTTTCATGCTGACATGCGTGTTCCAGTTACTCCCGTGCTGCCGAGGCCTTCTGGTCGGGACACTGCCAACCCAGGGCGCCAGATCAGGAAGAAGCAAAGGCTGGACATAACTCCAAGGCGTAGCGCTAGGATTGCAAAGCGGGCGGCGACCAAGCAATAGCAAGTTCTTATCCGAAAACTATGCTTGGCTCATGAAGGCGAGGTTATCTCCGAGGAGGCACTGCGGATGTATGTGGACCTGTTCGCACGACCACTCTCAGATGCGCACATTGCGGCTATTCTAGCCTTGTTCGGCTGGGAGTCGCCCCCGATGCCGTTGGTGGACAGCCCCATTGGGGTCTAGCTGCGTGGTCAGCCGCGTGGTATGTGCGGGCACTCCCAATGAATGCGCACCCGTTAAAAGTTTTAGTGTGGAACGTTCGTGGGCTGAACGCTCGAGCTAGGAGGAACACGTTGTATCAAGTGGTGGCAGCGGCCAATCCGGCAATCGTATGTTTCAGGAAACTAAGCTCCAAATTGTATCGGTGAACGATGTGAGGCAATGCCTCGGAAACAAATATGAGAACTTTTTCTACTTGCCGGCGGTGGGTACTCGTGGCGGGATTCTGGTAGCTTGGGAGGACTCTGTCACCCATATATCCAACCCACATTACACTAACCACACGTTGACGGTGCTGGTTAAGTGCCCGGATGATGAGCAGGCATGCTGGCTCACTAGTGTCTATGGGCCGCAAGAGGAAACAGACAAAATCGAGTTTATGCAAGACTTGGTGGATATCCGGGATCTGCACGCAGGGCCGTGGGTGGTGGCTGGAGATTTCAAACTCTTGGCTAGGCAGGAGGACAAAAGTAATGAGCTGGTTAACCGACGGATGTTGGGGAGGTTTAGAGCTAAGTTAAACAGATTGGAGCTCAAGGAGCTGTACCTCAATGGGAGGCGCTATACCTGGTCAAATGAGAGGCGAAACACCACGATGGAGAAAATTGATCACGTGTTTGTCTCCAATGAGTGGGACGAGGCATTTCTGTCTTGCTTCCTATCCGCTCTGGGGACGGCGATTTCAGACCATTGCCCACTTATCTTGGACATGAATGTGGAGGTTAGTATGCGGAAAAGATTCAGGTTCGAGGCGTTTTGGGTCAAGGCTCAAGGTTTTCTCGACGTGGTGCAAGAGGCCTGGGTTTCGACGCCAGAAGCGACCAATGTGTACCTCACGCTACACAATAAACTGCGGGCTACGGCAATAAGCCTTCAACGGTGGAGCACTCGCTGGATTGGCAATGTGAAACTTCAAATTTCCATTGCTCTGGAGGTCATAAAGCAACTGGACGTTGCGATGGACAATAGGCCGCTATCGGATGCGGAAAGAGGCTTGAGGAGCTGCTTAAAGAAGAAGCTGCTAGGGCTGGCCTCCCTTGAAAGAACCATAGCAAGACAGCGATCGCGTATGTTGCAGTTGCGTGAAGGGGATGGCAATACAAGGCTCTTCCATCAACAGGCGAGCCATCGGCAGCGCAAGAATGTCCTCCGCTCGGTCAAGCACAACGGGCACATATACTCTGGCCAGGAGGAGGTGGCTTCCGCTGTGGATGCATATTATGGCGCGGCATTTGGCTCCACTGAGTCCCGGAGCTGCACCATTAATCTTAATGGGTTGGGCTTGCCGCGGCTGGATCTATCGCAGCTTGAGGAGCCATTCACATACGAGGAGGTGGAAGGTGTCATTAAGGGGATGCCCCTGGACAAGGCGCCCGGGCCGGATGGATTTACGGGCCGCTTCTATGCCGCATGCTGGCATATTATAAAGGATGATATCATTAAGGCATTGGCCTGCTTTTACAATGGGGACGTCCGTGGATTGGCCGCGATCAACAAATCCCTCGTCACTTTGCTTCCCAAGAAGGATGGTGCCCTAGATGTAGCGGACTTTAGGCCGATCAGCCTTGTGCATGGTGTTATCAAGATCTGTGAGAAAGTCCTGGCATGCAGACTAGTGTGGAAGCTTCCAATGCTTGTGGGTAACCATCAGAGTGCTTTTGTGAAGGGCAGATCCTTACATGACAACTTCATGTTGGTTCAAAGTACAGCTCGAAGGCTGAATGCCTTGCGCAACCCGGCTATTCTACTCAAGTTAGACATTTCGAAGGCTTTTGACTCAGTTCAATGGCCGTTCCTTATTGAGGTGATGCAACAACTTGGGTTCGGCCCTAGGTGGAGATCATGGATCTGCGGTATCCTTGCAACTTGTACCACTAAAATCATGGTGAATGGAGACCCCGGAGATACTATATACAACTGTAAGGGGCTTAGGCAGGGTGATCCGATATCACCGATGCTCTTTATTCTCACCATGGAGCCGTTGCAAAGGTTGTTTCAGCAAGCAACACAAAGAGGACTCTTCGAGCCGTTGGCTTCTCGAGGGATGAGGCAACGGTTGTCGGTATTTGCGGATGACGTGGTGGTTTTCATCAAACCAAAGCCTGGTGAACTCGAAGCTGCGAAGTGTATATTTGAGATTTTTGGGGAGGCTTCAGGTTTGCGGATGAATATGGCGAAATCCGCGGCCCTCCCGATAAGGTGCTCCGATCAGGAAATCGACATGACTAGCAATGTGCTAGGATGCCCGACAGGGTCCTTCCCTATAAAATACCTAGGACTCCCGTTGGCACTAAGGAAGCAAACTCCAGCGCAGTTGCAATATTTGGTGGATCAAATGGCAAATTGTCTCCCTAAATGGAAGGCGGCTTTGATGCCTAAGAGTGGACGGCTGACCTTGGTCAAATCGGTGCTATGTGCAATGCCCATTCATGCAATGATGGCCTTGGATATCCCAATGAAGACCATAGCTGCGATGAACAAAGTGTGTCGAGGTTTCCTATGGTGCAAGCGAGCTAATGCGAATGGTGGCAACTGCGCTGTCGCCTGGGACTCAGTCTGTGCTCCGAAGTGGGCCGGAGGACTGGGCATTCCGAACCTCAAATGGCTAAATGTGGCCATGCAAGCTAGGTGGCCATGGCTGCAACGGGTGGACTTGAGCAGACCTTGGAGTGAATTCACAATAAAGGTTCCAGCGGAGGCACTCTATTTGTTCCAGGCTGCTACCAAGTGCGAGGCACATTGTGGACAGAACACCCTCTTTTGGGAGGACCGTTGGATTAATGGGATGAGGGTGCAGGAGATTGCACCAACTATATATGGCATGATCCCCCGACGTATGAGACTCACGAAGCATGTGGCACCGGCCATTGAGGATGGTTCGTGGGCTATGGATGTCGGCCCGGAGCTGGATGAACATGCCTTGAGGGAATTTTTAACCCTATGACTATGTGTGCACACGTGGGAGCCGGAGGTGGATGTACCGGACAAGGTTGCATGGTCCTGGGAGACGAACGGTCGCTATTCAGTGAGGTCGGCTTATGCGGCTAAGTTTTGGGGCCGTGAGGTGGCACCAATGGCGGAGCTTACTTGGACATCCAGGGCCCCCTCTAACTGCAAGTTCTTCACTTGGCTAGCACTACGAGATCGGTGCTGGACCTCGGATCGACTTGCACGAAGAGGGTTGCCACATCAAGACGCATGCCCTCTTTGCGACCAAGAGGAGGAAACGATCAACCATGTGCTACTAACATGCGTGTTCTCTCGTGCTGTATGGGCTGTTATCTGTGAGGCTTTGGGCAAGATGCAATGGACACCGACGGCCCAAGACACGCTGGATGCTTGGCTGCGGGACAAGCAAGGACCGAATAATCTACGGCGCAAGGATCTGCATACTATCTTCATTCTCACTATTTGGGAGTTGTGGAAGCATCGCAATGCTGCTGTGTTTGAAGGGGCGCCCCCCTCCATGGATGTGCTTATAGCTAGGATCAAGTCTGAAGGGAAGATATGGTCGTTGGCCGGCAAATTCAAAGGGGATGTTGAGCCCTTCTTTGGTAGTTTAGAAAGGTGGGCGCATAGGGAAGGATAAGTGTAACGGAAACCTTGTAAAACATGGTGGAGGCATTCTTTGCCTTTCTTCTTTAATATATAATATGCACGCTCGTGCATATTCGAGAAAAAAAAAGTAAGACAACATTCTTGACCTGGAGGTCTTGAACACATAAGCCCGCCGGTCTTTCAGTCGACAAACGACGCTCGATTTGGTTAGCCTATATTTTTTCTTTTCATTGTCTCCTTGCCAAAAGAATCTGGACCTGAAAAGGAATCCAGTCTTTGCAGAACCCTTTGATAAGTTGGAAAAATAAGAGTATGTAGAGAACCATGTTTGTGAGGACATAATTGATCAAAACTAGTCATCCTCCAATGGAGAGCATCTTGCCTTTCCAACTACTCAACCGCTTCTCTAATCGCTCCTTAACATGTCTCCACTCCACATTAATGAGGCGCCGATGATGAATCAGAATTCTCAAATATTTAATCAAAAATTGGCCTTGTGCACAACCAAACAATATCATTTGTCGTTTCCTGTCCACAGGCTTCAAATCTTTTTTTTTTTGAGCATCACAGGCTTCAAATCTTGGAAAGCACAGCGAGTTCCCGCTGTTTATGCGGCGGTTGATGTTGCCATAGTGAAGCGCACAAGGAGCACGTGCTCTCTGAGACCACTCTAACTCCAATATGATTTGAGTGACAGCCCCATGCTTGACAAAGCAGCGCAAAAGGCAGGGACCGGGTGGGCTGCAATGGAGGCTGCCAAAGTAAATTAAGCGACTGTGTCCTTTGACCTAATAACGCACACATATACATAAATTAGGGGTGACAATGGGAGTCCTTTATGGCCTAATTGTAATACTTTCTCCATATCACTCCTCGGGCATATCACACTCTCTAGCTTTCCGTTGCTTCTTTATTTAATCGCTCCCACTCTCAGCATTTTTAGGCTGGTCGTAATGATAGTATCATAGCTAGTATCATGCATGCCTACTAGGCAATTTTGATGAAGTGTCATGGCATTAAATAAAGAAAGAGAGGGTGAAGTATTATATCATGATATCATATCATAATAAATGTTAATTATGCTACTTTGTGTCATGCATGTCAATAAATAGAGGACTACATAATACTAATATATAATACTATGCATTATGGAGGTAGTATCATACACTAGTATCATACGCATGATACTAATATATGTTACCCCCATTACAAGCAGCCTTATAGTGCTCATCATTCCACATGCATGTGCTCAATTTGTTTTCTTCAAATGCTATTTTCATTTAACACGCTTAGGAGAACTAAAAGTATAATCCCGACATTAGTAAATTAAACGACACGGTTAGTTGTGTTACTCTCGGTTTCATGGCTATAAAGCACATTTAGAGAGCTTCAACAAGGCAATCACTCTCATGCCAGCTTGCCAAGCCAAAGGCAGTCTAGATACTACTCAGTTGTTGCCATTGACAAGCAGCTGCTAGCTTAGCCTCTCTCAGAAACGAAGATGAAGATTGGCAAGGCCCTCGTGAAGAAGGTAGCCGCTATGTGCAAGGGCAAGACCGCCGTCGTCTGGCCAGGCTCCCCCCCCCCCACGCAGAGGATGGCCACGATTGGTGCTACTCATTGTGGCCAGTCAGAAGAAGGGTGCCAAGGTGGACTACCACAAGACTTTGGTCAGCAAGGTCGAGAGGCACCTGGAATGCCATGGAATGGTTGATGATCTGTCTCACCATTTAGCACTGTTTGATCAAAAGGATGGTGTTGGTGGCTGTCCTAACTGGACACTGCACCCCATCTTCAGCGATGATGACAATTGTTCTTACAGTGATGAGTCTGAGGATGATAATGGAGTTGAGGCCTCAGTGATGGATGCGATGAGGAGCAACCAGGAGGCTGAGGAGCTGGCATTCAACATGGACGACGATATCGACCAGGCTGTTGAAATGTTTATCAGAAGGTTCCGTGAGCAGATGAACAAGAACTTTTCATGAGGTTTCATTCCATGTGTACCTCCTACGGATGCTACTGCTAACAAAGTGACATTAGTAGTGGTCCGTAGGCCCATAGATAGAGGTTGGGACGAATGGGTGCATAAACATGTGGGCATTCCCAGGATAGGAGTTTGTTGTAGGCGTCCTCAAGTTAGAAGTTTTGACAGATATCTAGTACATGCTAAAATGTGTATTTCTTTGTGTGTATCTTAAAGAAAAGCGAACACTACATGCTTATTTTTGGATTGCAAATCTTTTTTAATATTGTTCCATCTAGAGTTCCTCACCTACTAAAAAAAGATCACCACTGATAGGATATACTCTATCACCCTCCACCTCCAATCCCTACTTCGCTATAGCTGGCTTCCTTTAGTTGATGCTAGTACGCTATACCTACCCCGCTAGAGTCCCACACCTCTTCACAAAAGAATTAGTCTGCACCTCATTTAGCAGTCCTATTTTTTAATGTAAAATCAACCTGCACTTCCACTTGTCTCCACGCGTTGTAGAGAGGACCATAAACAAAAAGTCCCGGTACATCTGTAGATAACCTGCATCAGAGAAGTATTTTTATCGTTAAAAACCTTATCATTTCTACATAGCCGGAGTGACCAAATAACAGCAAGCGCTCCCACGCTAAAAATAGTTCTAAACCTATGATCAATCCCATCTAACATATAAAGCCTTCTAGAGTGATAGTCACAACCAATACCTCGAGCGCACGGTACCACCCGAGGGGAAAAAACCACCGAAAAAAACCCGAGGGCATACTGCACCACACGAGCGAAATCCATAGCGAGAGGGTGAGCAGTCGGGCGAGGGCCACAGCGATCGAGCCAGAGGAAAAATGCATCGAACCCTAGCCCCAATCCACAGCCCCGCGCCCCTCGCTCCTCCCTCCCTCGTCCGCCGCCACTCCCTCCCACCTCCTCCTCCTGCGCCCTAGGAGCCCAACCGCCGACTGCTACACCTCCACCGCCTCGCTTCTTCCTCCTCCTCGCCTTCCCATCGCTCGTCTTCGGGCCGCAGCGGTGGTTCCCGATCTGAGCCGTCTTCAGGTGCGTGGAGCGACGGAGGTCGGCTCCCTCCTTCTCCACGGTCACGCGGCGGGAGAGGAGTCAGGCCCGATGCTCTGCCTCTCCATCCGTCTCCACAAGCCATCGTCTGATGCCGTCGTTGCCTGCCATCATCTTGCTCGCTGCCTGCTTGCTAGAGAGCCATGGCTTTCCTTGCTGTAGCCGATGCTTATGTATTCGGTTAGGGTAAGGACGTGCATCCCCTTCCACCAAAAGATCAATTTCGCTCGTCGCTCTTCAAGCGCTGATTTGTTCTTCCCTTTCTCTTCTTATTTTCTTGCTGTTCATACAACCGCTGCTGCCGGTTTCCTGCTTCTGCCTCTTCCGTATGCCTGTCCGCACCGTTTGTTCCAAGGTGAGTTTCACTCCATGCTCTTCACCTGCTCGGTAAAGTGCCTGCATGGGTTAATCTTTTTTTTACTTCTCCTTCGTTATGGGAAGAAGAAAAGGCGGAGGTGGAGATGCGGGAGAGGCCGAGTCCGAGGTGGCAGAGGACGGGCGATGAAAATGGCACAGAGTGGTCGCGGGCTCATTCCGGCGGCCGGCGCACGCAGCCGTGAGGGGTGGGGTGGATGAGCATGCGGCGTCGCCGCCGCTGCCTCGTGCGTGCGGGCGAGAAGGCAAGAGGCGGGCAGGGTTGGGGATTTTCACCGTGCCTATTTATTCAGTTTCTTCCGTTCCTATATCCTCCCACATGACGGTTGAACACCAACAGGCAGAGAGCGCACACCGCTCCGATGGAGAAAAACATGTGATTCAAATCGTGTTGTACTATGTTCTTATCGTCTTAGTTGGTTGCTCTGTATGATATGGTTGTGTTTGATTAGTCTACGTTGGTTGCTAAAATTCCTTGCAGTTTGTATGTGCTTTTGTGGTCACTTACATACATATGATGGGTATTTGCAGTCGTGTGTGGAGTGGACCCTTTTCTGGGCATGCTGTGCATCCCCAAGTATTCGCCAATTTAACATTCACATTTGATGTTTGGTCGTGTGTATATGCAGCCAAAACGTAACGGAGGGAGTATTAAACATGATTTGAATCCTTGGGCGTGCCTACATATGCTCTCTATTTCAGAGTATGATGCTCTCAACAATTGGAACAATCAACATGTAAATCAGTCTAAGTATAATACCCCGTGAGCTGGGTCTCCGTTTTCAACTGGCGGCTTTTCTTAAACATTCATACTTTGGCATAAGTTTTTTTCCTGAGTTTTTAGGGCATATTTTGGGCTTTAGATTGATTTGATAGTGTGTGTGTGTTGTTACTACTAGGCGACCCTTGGACCAGTTCGATGTCTGTGCCCAAAATTAATATTCACAGGTTAGCTTCGTTGGTTAATTCGTTCTGGATCTCCGGTACAGATTTCTCGATGGTGGAATGGACGGTAGTTTATTATGGTGCGCCTATTTGTGCCATTGGAATTAATTATTGTGTGTTCAAGCTCTGGTTTGTTCTGGTTTAATACGATGCTAACATGAATTATTCTTTTAATTTTTGTTCAGTGACGTTCTTCGATAAAAGATTTGGTTCAGCTTAGTATTACTTCTGTTACCAACTTCTTTTCATGAAAGCCATTCATTTTGGCAAGGCCCCATCACACCTGGAAATTATATTGGTTGTGTGGGAGAAATTGAAGTTACAGGCCATAATTCCCATGGCTAAGCTACCCTACAACAGGTTAGATTTCTATTCTCTCTAAATGGTGTACATTCAGTGAAATATTAGCCTGCAAGATGGTTGTTTTATAAGGATATGGATAGCTAGACAAGACACAAAGAGAACATTGCTGCCTAAAAACATGGGGCGACATGTTATTGTTGCCATCACAGTATGAAAACTGTTATTGTGATTTTCTATATGGGATTCACTCCCTCGATGGTGGCGCCCTGACCTAACAGATCTTCCTTGTCTTCAGTCTAGAGCTCGGTCAGATGGAGCAGTTGGGGAGGAGTGGCGGATGCGCGGGGCATCGCCGGCCAGAGAGGACGGGAGGAGCATATGCCAGCGAGGGAGGCGGCTCGGCTTTGACCGGCCATGGCGCCGGCGCTGTTAACTCCCACTAACTCCCACGGGCCTCTCATTCCCCATCTCTTCTGGTTGCACCTCCCCCCGTTCTTTCCTCTAATCCCCTTCTTGTCTAATTTAATTCGCGTTTTTAGTTTCCTGCTGTCTATGTCTGCCGTAGATTTTGTTCCTCCCCACTTCTATATCTTCATATAAAATCTTATGAAACAATGCTCTGTTTCTTTTTTGGAATAGGAAGTGATGAATCAAGCAAGGAGGAAGGGCGTAGTGCTGGATATTTGACCAGGTTAGGATTGTCTCCTGTTAAGTATATGGTCGCGTGATTTTATTTTTACCTCGCTGTAACTGAGTTTGATTTGATTTTCATCTCCGAAGAGTCTACCGGTTGCGTTCTTATTTTGTTGCAGGCGACATATATGGATGCCTCTGTTCTGAATAAACAATATTTACTTGAACCTATATGGTCTAAATAAAGTTTACACTGCCAATATTTTTCCATGACCTGCCAAGGTATGAACTAAAACATCAATATCACTCGAACCTAATCATGTCAGGGTCTAAATTATTGCCTATCTACCAATATAATAGCATGCTAGATGTTCTTAGATTCAATCCAAAAAAGCTTTGTTTGTGTTCCTGTCAATTTTAGACGTGCAGGTAGCTTGATAACTTGCTTTTCTTTTTGTTCAGTACATATATACAGTTACACCATAAGCTCATCAATTTGCTGTGATTAAATTAGCAAACCTGAAGCATGTAAGGATTCACGTGAGTGAAAGTTCACTTTCTTTCAGGAGAAAAGAACTTTTAGTTAATACCAGTCGAATTTGGTAAGGCCAATAATTATATCCTTTCATAATCATCAGGTTTGCTACACTTAGTCATAATAAAGTATCCTATTTTTTCTTATTCACAGTGGCATTGCAATCGATATTCTTCTTTTACTAGCAGTGTGCCGAGTGTGCACGCAAAGTACAGGTCATTTTGAGTGGCAAGGGTTGAGAATTACCATAATGTTAATATGTTGAAGAACCTTATAAAATATATAATTATATATTTGACACTTTTTATACTGATTCAAGTGAAAAATGTCATAATTCTAACAGATATTTGCACCTGCGCCAAGTGCGGCATGCAGTCATCCTCATCCTGCCCTGAACGTACCATGTACTCTGTATTGAGAAAAGACTAGGGAGTTAAGGATACCATGTGGCACCGGAGCAGCCTAAGGGCCATTAGTTGGGAATAAGATGCACTGGATATCTGAGTTTAAGTGGTAGCTTCGCACTTTGCAGTATGGTGATGTCACTCTTGGTGTGATGGTCACTCATTGGGCGTGTCAACTACTCATAAAATAGCTCTATCCAGCAAATTTTCTTTAGATTTTGCTTTATTCTATCGATCAGATTTGCCAAGTCATTTTTCCTTCGAGGTATTTAGCATTGCCAAATTTATATATTTACCTAAATTTAATCGTGACCCGATTTGCTCTGGTCAATACATGCACGATGCCTTTTCTTTTCTATAAAGTGGATGCATGGGTAGTTTACCTTTTAGACTCTGAATTAGATTAGCCGCACCTGTGTATACGTTTGATAGATGAGCTGTGTCAGGTTGTAAGTACTGCTAAGCACAAAGCTATAGTTGGATATAATATTGGATTTACAATTATTTTATGCAAAAGATTTCTGGTTAGTTGTAAAATTCATAATATTCCAGTATATTTGAAACTTTGTTTCATAGAGAAGCTCCATCATTGGAACCAGCATATGTCTGCTGATAAAACCCTTTTGTATGATCATGGTTTTTAGGAATTGATAGTCAAATCAATCTGCTGATGCGGTATTTGTGGGAGATGAAGAGTAGCGACAGGTTCAATCTAGGGGCCGTCTTTCTCGAGCTACATTCATGATTCACAGCAGTTCACCTTCCCACAATTGCTTAGGTTGCACATCTGCTGGCCGATGTGATTATGGATGCCTTGTATCTTGCAGTTCTTTCTAACTGAGTATTATTGCAGATTCCAAAATAGGACTAACTTCTGCTTATTTTCTAATCTATTCATTGTACCTCAAGGTGAACCAATCTATCCCACGAGAGCATATTTTTCTTAATTCTACAATAGGGGATGCCGTGGTTTTCGTTTTTTGCTTTAATGTGGGCTGGATAGGAACTACACTAATTGTTTTCCTGAAAGCTAATGCTGTTGCACAATTTCTTTTTTAACGTTTCATTTTTATTGTGAGAAAAATGATGCTTTTCATAAATTGTGCTAATGTGAACATGAGTTGTGCGTGTTGATCTAAATGAACTGAAAAAATGGTCTGGTTGCGGAACATTTGGTACACAATTTTTTTATTCAAGATGGAACAAGTTTGTTATCGATATTCCTGTAAATGGTTTGTATAGTTTGTTATTAAGCAAACATATTGTTGTATGGTTATCGGAATTCAGAGGTCCTGCGACGGCATCAAGATAGTCTTTTTTTTATTTCCTGATATACAATTTAACTTTACCAAATAGAACGAAGATAGCTATGAAGAAGAGCATGTATAATTGAAATACTTGTGTGATGTGTACACTGTTGTCCTCATATATCCACTATTCATCTCAATCCAGTAGACACAGTTTTGTTATTATGTGCTGATATGCTCTGCAATTTAGTAACATAATCTTGTGTAATGCAGACTAACATGGCAGATGATATAGTGCATTGGGTTTTCCCTCTCGGTTAAGATTTTCATTCCACGTTGGCATTGTTGATCGTTAAGAAATCCGACAAGAGATTTTTTATGGATGAGCAGCAATGACAATGAAGCCTATAGGTTATTATTTATGTTCTTTGCACATGTTCCTGTCATTTTCATTTGATTCTTGTTTCATGTTCTTCTGTCTGTAACCTATTAAATAACTATGATTTGTCAATCCCTGAATTTGCCTCTGTAATGCTGTACCAACCACCAAATAATTTAGTCTAGGTCAGATCCTGCTACTTTTTTCTTTGCTTGATTAAAAGTTTATCCTAGGAAGTCCTGCTGTTCATTCTCCTGCTCTCTACAAACCATAGGCTAGAAAATTTCTTTTCAGCATGCGTTCTCCTGTTATTAAGCTTTCTTTTGCTACAGTTTGTCAGACAAATTAAGTTTTCCAGTCAATAGTTCACCTGCCGCCTAATGCATGTAATACTATTTGGAACTAGCTTTCCAATGGATTCAGTTACATGATGTTGGATTAGATGGCTACCATTATGCAGCGCATCTTCAGTGGCTCGGGTGATGTTCTATATAAAATGACGTAAAATGTGGAATTGGGCAATACTTTTGATATACTTTTGTAACATGGTGTATCATCCTTTTTGGTTTGCACATAGTTCTATTGGTTTGTCGCTAATTGTCCTGTCAAATCTGGGGCTTTGTATTTTCATCCTGGCTTTGTATTGTAGTATTACAACCTGGCAGTATAAGAGTTCTGGTTAGTTCTCATAATTC
Organism: Aegilops umbellulata; assembly: GCA_032464435.1. NCBI lineage: Eukaryota > Viridiplantae > Streptophyta > Magnoliopsida > Poales > Poaceae > Aegilops > Aegilops umbellulata. The sequence continues at coordinate 448,209,336 of CP136058.1, read as the reverse complement.
ATCCAGTATATATTTGGTTTCAAAGCAAAGAAATTGAAAAGACGTATAAGAGAAGGTATAAGGTCGAATCTTGCACATAGTTGACCAAATATATCTCACTTCGAGGAATTCTTTTTGCTGAGAACACTACTTTTTTCCAATACCCCAATGATTTCATTCCCCAGTACCCTGAGGACTTGGATCAGGTTTTCTTTCGAAAAGGTACTTAGACTATGATTCATTGAAGATTTTTGACAAACAGAGATGTTCTCTGTATAGTGATTTTGTTTGCAACATATTGAACATTAGTCAAGGACATGCACCTAAATTAGGTGAAGTTGTATGCATGGCAGCATATACAGAGAAAGTGACTTCATATAATCCTATAAATATTTTGACTTCCATTTTGTTTCTGACACTGCTATATTTTCTTGTTTAGATGGTTATTTGATATGGTTGGTTTGTGTTATAGCCTTGTAGGATCTGATGTGAGGTTACATCTTTTCATTGTAAGAGACATTCTCCGTGTGTTGTTTTATTAATTTTAATAAATATTGTATGAAATCTGGTGTTTGTCTGCCCTTCATGTTTTCCCTTTGTAGTTTTGCTCAATTCAACCCCTGTTCAGGGATTGTTCTTGGGTCCGGCTTTCGCTGGCATGTTGTTATTACAGAGTTAGCCCGATCTCTTTAAATCATCATATGTACTCCAAACTCTTATAGATTATGCAACTAGCTAATGGTTGGGACTTTATTACTCAACTTTATTTATAGGTAGCACAACCTCATGTTAATTGCTATTTTATTGCTACAGATTGCTACAGGGTTAAATGTCTGAGCGGCTATCCTTGGTGCTGATTTAAGTACTGATTTCATCATCATATGACTACAATAAAGAAGCTGTGTGTATAAATATTACTAACTGCTGATACTTTGCATCAGTGATTTCAATTCCGTTGGCCCTCCTTAAGAACTCTTGGGAATGTGAGGCTTAAAAGTTTCAACCCTGTGCAATGTGCTTCTCGGGTGTGGATTTGTGTCTGGTTAATTAACGGTTCTGTTAATACTGATACGTCCTTGAACATTATATGGGTATTGCATCGCTTGTACTTATAGTAAGTGGAATTTTTTCTAATATGTGCCCGAATAATATTAATGTACACTCTTTCAATACATGGCTTACTCTTGGCCTTTGCGCCATTGGCGCAACTGGTCATCTAGTGTAACCAGTTGCCAAATACATTAGCAACACTACAAGGAGGATACAAGTCAGAACCTATTTGGATGAGTGATCATACAGAACAAGCCAATTTGCATTGGAAGAATAAATGTTTTATTGTCTCATCATAGTGATAAAAAACACATTGCGGACTTGCATGCAAATCCCTCTTAATAAGGTTATCTTTAGTAAGAATGACTCCGCGACGAAGATACCAAGCAAAGATTTTATTCTTAAGAGGCATCTTCATCTTCCAGATCTTCTTGTTATTACAAACTGGCACATCAGCCTGGATTAACGTTCTATACATAGACTCCACTGAGAATTGTTCATTCCCATGAAAGTTACATCGGAATACATCGACCCATGTGACAATTGCACCGTGGACAATCACTGGAGCAGGGTGTTCCAGGATTGGAGTCCGAGTCCAATTAAATCTCTTCTAAACGTCACATTTGGTGGAAATGATTCCACTACCATGGCGATAGTGTCACCCTTGTGGCGCACAATGTTGTATAGAGCTAGATATTGTTCCTGGAGTGTGGCATTTCATAGCCACCTGTCCTCCCAGAATCTAATTTCTGAGCCATCCTTAATCAAGAAGGATCTATAGCAGAAGAAATATTTCTTCGTATTCATTAGACCTGCCCAAAAGTGGGAATCCCCAGGCTTCCAGTATACTTGGGGTACTGCCTTGGAACCCACATATTTCCTCCTTAGAAGGGTTTGCCATACACCTTCTTCCGTCAGAAATTTAAACAAGCATTTGCCGAGGAGGGCCTTATTCTTAACCTCAAGGTCAAGAATGCCCAACCCGCCTTGTTCTTTGGGTCAGCAAACCACACTCCATTTAGCCGGTCGATATTTATTTCTCTCGCTATCTCCTTGTGAAAAGAATATTTATCGGAAATAATTCAATCTATGTAAAACTCGTTTCGGTAACTGGAAGAGGGAAATCATATATAGTACCATATTATTTAGTACTGAATTTATGAGGACCAATGTTTCACCAGGAGACAACAGTTTACCTTTCCAACTGCTAATTCTTTTTGCAGTCTCTCCTTGACGTGTTTTCATTCAGCATGTGTGAGTCTCCGATAATGTATCAATATCCCCAAATATATATGCGATCGAAAACTGGCCAACCCGCATCCGAACAGTTCAGCGTACAAGTGTGCCCCGTGTTGAGCCTCGCCAAAGCAAAACAATTCACTTTTATGAAAATTGATCTTAAGACCCGAGAGTTTCTCGAATGCTGATAATATTAGTTTTAGATTTCTCGCTTTCTCGAGGTCATGATCCATGAAGAGAATCATAACATCAGCATATTGAAGTATAGAGACCACAATCAACTAGATGATTTACTACCTGTTCAATTTGGCCATCAACCTTGGCATGCTCAATCATGACCGCCACTATATGTTCCCATGGGAAAACGACACCTCGGGTTGCGTGTAGCTTCATCGTCGGTCCCATCCTCATCGTTGGCGTGGGTTGTTGGAAGGGGGCACTGGCTCCACCATAGAGGAAGAGATAGTGAGTGGCGAAGGTGAAGGTTAGTATTGAAAATTATCCCATTTTGTTGGGTAGTTGAAACCGCCTGAGGGAGGCTGTGGTCCGTTGTGCCTCAGGTGATGGCGGGGTTGTTGCTGCCACTTGGTGGTAGGATGGAGTACAAGATTGTGATGGGAATGGAGGTGATGAAATATCGGTAGCGGATGCTATGATTTTAGGGGAGAGTAAAGTTTTGGGAGAACCTCACGGATAATATGAAACCTAGTTATTTTTTATGAGTGGGTGACAATGAAGATTGAATTGTAAAAATCATTACCATAATTTTTTCTATCATGCCTTGAGATGGAACTCCAGGATTCAACAAACTACTAAGAACATATACATGTTGATAGATGTGGAAATTCAAACCATATTTATCAAGCTTTTGATATCAAATGGAGTTTAGTGATATGATATAGATAGTGGATAAAAAAAATATTATTCTCCCTCTATTCCATATTACCAGCGACAAGTAATATGGATCGGATGGAGTACCTAAATTGGAGAAACAAAGTGCGCCCACACTATCTAGGCTATTCGGGCGCACGCTGCCTAGGTTTTCTCCTTCTTTATGATGCTTAAAATATCATCAGATAATCACTTGTTGTTAGTATTCTTAATGCAATTTTCCTATTGAGATATAACTAAACCAGTTTCACCATGAAAAGGATATCGGTGGTGTCATTTCATTGATGAAAATATACAATGTTGAGGATATCGCTTATCATTAGCGGCTCGGTCAGCTGGAGATTAGAGATTAATCGGAGATGGGATGATTAATCGATTTTATTGGTCGACTATTAATCGGCCATTTTTTGCAAATCCCAGGTTCCCAACACTAAAATATGTTATAATCAACACCAAAACAATATTGGACATAAGTGTTACCTTGATTCCTAGACTTTGAATCCTCATATAATGACAACCAAAATAGGACAACAGTACATATTGCATAACAAGGACCACAAAAAGCAAATAAATATAATTTTTGCAAACATAGTGCTATAAATAGGCCCGATTTATCGATAGATTCCCGATAAATCGCTTGTCATAGCGATAAATCAGCGCAAACGATAAACGGTGAAGATAAGGCATAATCTTATCAGTCACACCAAGAGTAGCGATAAATCGGACGATAAATCGCTGAATCGGAAGATTTTTTTAACAGTGAAAATATATAGACGAAGCTAAAGAAAAGTATAAGCATCAATGCATGTTTAAGTCCTAGACTATTCGCTGATTAATTATTATTGAATAATACTATGTTTTTCATTTTTAGGTTTAACATCTGCTATGTTGTGCTCATCTATGTATCAATTTAACATTACAAAAAATCAGGCCATTCTGATCCCAATTTCCTAGCTAAATCCCTGATTCTTTGAATCAAGCTAACAACCAGAACCGACCTAGCAACAAGAGTAGATGGTGGAGAATGTTGCTCAATTAGGGGAAGTGCAAGAGTTTAGAACCGAACGTGGTCACCACCTGAAAAGACCTAAAGTGCAGTAAAATATTTGCACCTTGCGATGATGTGATCCTTTAACTAAAGTAATTAATCATTTATAACTAATTCAACATAATGCTAACATCTTATTGTATGAGTGGACCAGTTCACTATCTTTGTTCGCAGTGTGTAGGATACTCTGTTTTACAATGATTCTTATTTGAGAGGGCAAGGGTAGGTAACGTCGAATATTTTATCAGTGAGGGTGGATATAGTGATATAAAGAAACTAATATGCTTGTTCAATATTTTTTAGCAAATCCGGTCCACTATGTGACCTCTCTCAGAAATTGGTTGACGTCCATTATGTGTCAAAGGTATTACTTCTCAGTTCGTAGATGAACCATTTTTATAAATGGCCTGTAGTTTGATAGATATTTTTACTATCAACATTGTTTCATGTAAGTTGTATACTTATGTCATGTCTAATTATGTATTATCTAAATAATGCAACAATTAGTTCTAGAGTGCACTACTTTGTAACTTACTGCAGCCCAATAATTGGTTAGAGAGTATATATGAGTTTTTGATGTTGAGTATCTATTAAAGTAAAAAATGCAACACCGAAGAAAAATAGACGATGTTGTGCTCTCATGTGCACCCGTTTTACACGTAATTGCTATTGTTTTATTACTTCAATATCTCGAGAAACGTTTGTAGCATGCATGCATCTAGATATATTGTACACTATGCAGAAGAGAATACACTAGAAATGACAAACAAATATTGTCACCTCGATCTTGTAAACCATTTCTAGTAGCTAGATTGCAACCGTTAGATCTAAATAGTTATACTTAAATCGGTTTTCCCTATTAGATCTACATATGCTAATATGGTCACATCCATTAGATTTAAATTATTCCTAGGAAGATCGTAACTGTTAGATCAACATAACTGTATCTAAACGGGCCACATCTATTAGATGCATAGCCATATTAATATAGATCGCATACATTAGACCTTCATAACACTAGCTCAAGGTATTGCTTCGGTTATATCTACACAATCGTATCTAAACAGATCGCATCTTACATCGTACCTTACTAAAATGATCATAATCTGTAGGTCTTTCCATTTTAAAATTCACAATAGAGAGATCATTGTAGTTGCATTTAGATATATCACAAATATTTTTGTGGTTCTCATACTAATTATTAGTTGAACTATAAATGACAATTATGCTTGATTTAGATTTGTTAGTAACACCAACATTAATCTAATGCAATGAATAGATAAACAACTAGAAACATGTAAAAATTACAACCAAAAATATTTGCCTTACCATCTTATGCTCTATATATCTATATTTCCGCAAAAAGGATATACAATCAATATTATCGGGAATTACTAAAAGATTAGAGGCGATACATGAAAGAAAATGGTTGTGGAGTGATTAGGCACCAACATGAGTATCGGCGGAGAAGTACATAAATGAGCATCAATTAGTGGAATCGAAGGCTTGAAGGCGTGTTGTCCATTCATTTGTTAAAACTTCATTTTAAAAAGATGGAGTCAAATTGTATATGCAAACAAGAATCATGCAAGGCGATTGGGTAAGACTTTTCTAGAGTATTTCGTATGTCCAATGAAAAAATGACAAATGGTGTACAACTGCAGACCTAACAAGAAAGCATACAAGAACTGATCCAATGAGCATCTAGATTGTAGGTTAATTTTGTTGGTGTTCTTGCAAGCTTGACATCTGACTGTACAAGCAAACTATAGAGAGAAAACGAACCGATATAATTAGATTTTTGGCATAAAAATATTTTTAACTATTTCTTATTTATTGTAAACACCATCATTTATTCATATACAAAACGAAGGTTACAGTTACTGCCATCGTGAACAATCACACCAGAGACCACTAGTGAAGATATATGAAGATACGAGAACTTGAGCCCATGATCTGAAGGAAAGCACATCCTTCATGACTGATCGCACCACAGACCACTAAATGGTAGAGACAAATACCGATACTATATATACTAGTAGAATGTCCGTGTGCTGCCACGGGCCTCTGAAATAGTCACAGATAGAGACAATATAATGCGGTCCCAATTGCATAATAATTGAAGTCCACTTAACTTGTAGTGTAAAGTGATAACAAAATAGCACATTAACAATGTATACATATAAAGTGATGATCCAACTAAAAATCTGTTACAAATTATTGAGATCTACTTGATGCACTTAAGAAATTGTCTCACAATATCAGGCAAGTTGTCTTTAGCTTCATTCGCACGATGTTTGAGCAAGTATAAAAAAACTGCTTCCTTAACTTATACCCATCCTGCAAAAGCAATATATGTAGTTAGCACAAATAATACTTCACGTGGAAGGTTTGAAAACATGTGTAACGCATAATATTCACCGCACAAACTGGTTTCGCCAGGTTTGTACCGTTTTACAATAGCATAAAATGGAAGACAAAATAGCCTGACAAATCCCTGCAATTTCCTAAATTGTTATTGTATTAAATATGGTGATAAAAAACTAAATGTTTGAATTCTAAATTTATTACCCGTCTACGCTCGTTGGAATACCATTAGGAAATAAACATTGCCATTTTGATATATCATAATTCCATCATGGTTGCTTTAATTATTTCGAGTGCTTCTTTGAATTCCCTTGCAAAACCTTTTAATTTCACTAAGTGCCTCAGAATTTTCATCTTCGGGGAGAGTGTTGTATGAATAGGGTCTAGAATAGATACACGACGTGTCTCTTTGTCGATGACGTACAAGATGTATCGACTGATGGATTCATATGGAAGATAAATCTACAAGTGGTAGCTATTACAGATAAAAATAAACCATGATAAACAATAGACAAAAGATCTTACTTACCATGTTGCACGATGAGATGTTGTTGTCTATCCCAGGCCAGCTATCAAACAAAGTTGCCAAGTTCTGAATAGTTTCCTTATCGCAGAACTTTTGATCTCGTGTTGAATCCCGCATCATGGACTGAGTAAAAGAATATTTTACCCCGGACCTTAGCCTGCCGACCATCATCTCGACGATGATAAACTGGGTTTGAGTCCTTGCCCTGTGTCGTGTTTTCATTGAACGACCTTGGGTATCTACACTTGCACTCGTTCGGTTGCATGCACACATTTTTGGGGTTGAGAGCACCGCATGGTCCATGCATCATATGTTTGACCACCAAGGCATGGAGTTCAGGATACTTCTGCTTGTTTGGGAGCTCAGCAGAAATGAGTCTATCGTACTGCTCCGTAATGACAAGCTTATAGGCAGAAACCATGATCAACAAAAATTGTGCGTGGGGGAGGCCCCTCTTTTGGAACTCGACTATGTATACATACGTGACAACAACACCCAGGATATTCTTCTTGAACAACATCTCTTTCATAGCCTCTAGCTTGCCATGGAACACACGCGCCACCAGATCAGGGCGGTCTGACGCTATCTGACCAGGAAACAACTCATTCGATATCTCTTCCTAGTTAGGGTTGCAGGTCATGATCAAGAAGATGTCAGGCTTCCCATAGGTATGGAGAATTGCCATGGCATCCATATGCCTCCGCTTCATCTTGCGGTCGCCACCTGTGTACGTTCCAGGGAGCACTATCCTTACTCCAACAGCGCTTGCTCGGGTCTCCCAGTTGTAACTGCATCAACAACTCCTTTATATAGTTCGGCACATATATTTTTCTGGTTCTTCATGTACCATTTCAACCTACAACTCTCAATCTTGATGTACATGTCCACCCCCCATTGCTGGAGCAATCGTGCTCCACAGAGTATGGGAATGAATATCCCAGGTCGTGTCTGCAGCATGTAACAGTAGTAGTCTCTCACAGAGATGCATAACCTGCTATTCCTCTCTGCACATGGATGAGTAACGCGGAAATTAGGATTCATATGAGAACTATACAATTCATCAAAATGACATAATACGCATAAGGATTACCTGCATCCTCCTCATCATCATCACATCTACCTCTTGGTTGCACAACCGGGCCAAGGGACATCACGTTTAGGTAGTTTCGGATGCCGACCGAGCTCCCCCTTGGGTAGAAGAGTGGGTAAGAGAGTGGGTCATACGAGCCATCCGTCACATGTATATTGTGCCTCTGGTTGTCGTTCCCGCAAAGTGTAATCCTACGATCGAACCTCTTTGCTAGGTCAGTGCCCTCCACCCAAATTGCAGCGACCTCAGATGAAAGAGCTCTATTATACTTCCGTTGGTCTAGTCTCTGGTCCGTGTTGAGGTCTATCCTGTAATCGTCGAAGTTGTCCCTATGCGCACCCAAACTCCTAAACTACTGGGAGTATGGGTTTTCCCTGGGTATGTAACTTTCTGACGAAATTCTGGTCTAATTGCTTGGTGGCAGCCTTGCGATGGGTTAGGCCTGGGTCGTCATCGTAGAAGTATAACTGTAGATGCTCTGGATGGGATGTTGGCCCAGAGGAATGAACGTTGTGGTAGATGGTGCCGTGCGCCCGGAACGTGTACACTCCAGACTTCATGTTTGTGTAGCTTTCATCGAGGCTGATGCCGAGGGTTGTGAAGGAGAAGTGGTCGTTGAAGAACCGTATGTTCTCCCGAAAATGTCTAGAGTCTGCATCCATGCTAGACCAAAGCCTCATTAGCTCTGGGATGGGCTCCGGTTGCTTCAGCTTGATCTGCCCATTGCGACAGCAGAATCCCGGTGCCTCGGACTCAAACTTCATGGTTGCAGTGGTCGTAGTTCACGGCGTGCTTCAGGATGTGTATGTTGTCTGGGAGGTTTGAGTACACATAGTCCAATGGATCATGGTCGACATAGGTATTGCGACTTGAGCCTTCCAATTCGTCCTGCTTCATGTCATCAGCATCTGAGCCTGCAAACAATGTTTCTAATTAGTGTGATACTCCCAACATGTGGATCTTGCTCAAGCGGGTGTGCATACCTTCACCAGCAAACAGGTAATATTCATCGTCGAAGAGGTTGCCAGGATTGGCATTATCATTCATGACCACTAAGGTAAGTGTCCATGTCGTCTGCCCAGGTGCCAGGCCAATAAATGAGTGTTCCGTCTCAAGGGACGCAAGGAGACTAAGGACGGGGGTGTTACCTTCACTTCTGACGTGTAATCTGGCGTGCTAGATGAGGTTGAGACACCATGTACTTCGACTACGGTAGTTTGTCCCGTTGAGCTCATTTCCGGTGTGGAGATGGACCTGACGGTTGGGGTATTCACCCTACCTGCAAAGCTTTCATTACAATGATCTAGCAGAGCCTTCCTCTCACCACGTGGTACCTGCGTACATGATTTTATCTTACCAATTTTCTCCTGACGCTTCTTCGCCGCCATACTTCCCTTGCAAGCTCGATCTCTCGTCCTATGCTGAGCTCTAGACTCATGACTCTGCTCGTCAGCTCCATTATCCGCTATTGTTACAGGATCACTGGTTTGTTAGTCGACACTTTGTAGGTGCTCATTGATTTTGATGAGGTTGCCATCTACAGCCCCATCACCTATGGTTCTGCTTAGGGTTAATTATCCTTTTGCCCTCAGTGGTGTCCATCTGCTCAGTTTTGCCCTCAGATGCGAATTGTGCTCAGTTTTGCCCCTAGTCCATGCACAACAACTATGACGAGGCCAAACGACCATATTTGAGTCCATTCCATCCGTCGGCGTGAGTGGTTGTGGGTCCTGGACGTGGGTCTGGAGCTGACATGTAGGCCCATTCGCCGGCCGGCTGTCCTGCGCCGCCGCCGCCGCCACCTGCGCCGCGGCCAGCACCTGCCCCACCACCAGCTGCACGGCCTGCTCTGCTGCTACCATCCTGCGCCTACGGTCCACGGCTACGTCCCACGCCCGCCACCTTCCTGCGACGCCACGGATGGGGCGCCCGCCACCTGCTCGACCCGCGGCGCGGCCTCCTTCCATGCGCCCGGCCGGAGCGCTCAAAGGTGGGGGGCTGCTGGATCTATTTAAACTAGGAGGAAGAACCCTAGGACGAAATGGCGAGCAGCGGCGACCCCGGAGTATTTGGCGAGGCAGGCATCGAGCCGGAGATTCGCCGCATCCACGACTGGGTTCCCGAGGGGTAAGGCTCGCCTCTTGTTTAGATTGAGCTTAGTTGTGCATTTGAACACTCGATTCGAGTAGGTTTGCCCAATTAGTGTGCTGATTGCGTCTCTGTTTTTTGCCAGTTAGGATGGAGTTGCGGTTTGCTTTCTTGGTGCACATTAGAAGGCACCGGTACATGTTAGATGCAAAGGATAAGAAGAAATACGAAGGAGGTTTTGATTATCGGTTGCCAATGGCTAGTAATTGGAGTTTCAGACAATTTGGGGAGGTAATTTGTAGCCAATATCCTTGGGGTTTGCTTGATGAAGTGGTATACAAATACTATGATGAGGAAAAGAAATGGGTGATAGTTAGTAATGATGAAGAGCTAGCTACCATGTTTGTTAGGCATAAAGAGAAAGATAATTTTCATGTGAGGCTGCAAGTTGATGTGCTTGAGCAGGCATTTGGACCTAGGATGACGGGTGCAACATCTCAGGGAGAACCAAGTCATCGTAATGGCATCTCTAGCCAGAACAATTCTAGGGTTGATGAAGAGAAGTTATATTATGATGTTATTCGGAATTTACGACGGGCACCTCGGGCTGAAAACCAAGATGAGGCTCACAATGCAGTCTGTGTGGATGATGACGCGGTGGGTGAGGACGAAGACCTTGCAGCTGTTGAATTGGACCCTTCGAACCCTCATATGGAAGAAGGTACAGTTTTTGCATCCATGAATGAGTGTAGAAACGCACTTGTGACATACTGCATCAAGGTAGAACATACTTTCAAAGTTGACAAGAGCGATGAAGTACGTTACAGAGTGCACTGTCCGACTGAGGGTTGTCCATGGAGGCTGCTCGCATCTAAAATGCGAAATAGCACTAATGTTCAGGTCAAAGTGAACCCTTTTAAGCACACATGCCAGGAATCAACCCTTAGGAAAGATACAATCAGTAGAGCCAAGTCAAGATGGGTGGCAGAAGAAGTAAAGAAGTGGGTGAAAGAAAACCAGCAAGTGGGTCCAAAGGAATTGCAGAAGAACATCAAAGATAAGTTCAAGATAGATTTACCATACATGAGGTTGTTCAATGGTAAACAACATGCTATGGGTTATATTTATGGTAACTGGCAGGAAATTTTTCAATTGTTGTATTCATTCAAAGGTGAAGTGGAGAGGACAAGCCCAGGTAGTATTGTAGATATTGATCACCACACCGTGGAGTACACATTCAGGGGAGTGACAAAGACCAAGGAATGCTTTAGGAGGGTTTTTGTCTGCTTTGAGGCTTGTCGCCGGGGTTTTTTTGCAGGCTGCAGGCCTTATTTGGCTATTGATGCCACTTTTCTCACAGGGAGGTTTAAAGGACAGTTAGTAGCAGCTTGTGCAGTTGATGCACACAGTTTTGTATTTCCAATTGCCTACGGTTTACTGGAGACAGAGTCTGAGGTGAGCTCGACTTGGTTTTTGCATAATCTGCGCCGGGCTATTGCACGTCCCAATGGGTTGGTCATTCATATAGATGCCTGCAAAGGTTTAGAAGTGGTCGTGGACAATGTGTTCCCTGGAGTAGAGCATAGGGAATGCATGAGTCACCTTGCTGCAAATTTCATGAAGAAATTCAAAGGAAAGGTGTATACTTATAATTTATGGCCAGCATCTTTGACTTGCAGTGTGAAGAAGCACAACTACCACTTGAGGCAGTTATACATGAATCCCAAAGTGAAAGAATACTTGGAAACAAACCACTCCAAGTTATGGGCCAGAAGCAATTTCAGTGAACTGAGCAAAGTTGACTATGTGCATAATAATCTAGAAGAGTCTTTCAACTCAACGATCCAGAAACTAAAGGGTCATTATGTGGTGGATTTGCTTGACAGGATAAGGATAGGATACATGCAGAAATTTTATTATCGTGCAGGAATAGCCGAGACAAAATTCATGGGCCACATTATCATCCCTGCCGTGATGAATGAACTGAAGCAGAAAACAACAGGCTTGGAAATGAACATGACTCTTTGCTCGGGTACCACAGCAGAGATATCATTTGTGGATAAAGAGAAGAGGGAATGGAGATATCCAGTGGATTTAGAAGCTTTAACTTGCAGTTGTAGGCAATGTCAGATAACTGGGTTGCCATGCATTCATACCTTGTTTTTCATCACTTCTCTCCCAGGTCTAGCAGGTAACATACAACAGTATGTGCATGATTACTACTCTGTTGCAAGGTTCAAAGCCACATATGCTTATGCCTTGCCTGCTATGGAGGGAAAACAACAATGGGACATGGTGGACCCTGGATTCAAGCTTTGCGCTTCAGTTCTGAAGAGAGCAGCAGGTAGACCAAGGAAGAGTCGAATCAGACCTCGCAGCGAAGGAGCTGAACTTGGAGCGAGGAAGCGTAAGTGCACAAGGTGTGGTGGGTCTGGTCATTTCGGTAAGTATTGTGATAACACAGTAGATCCAGCGTTCGGAGAGAGTTTTGATGAAGGCTTCGATGAAAATGTTGGTCAGCAGCCGGTTGCCTCAACAGATGATGAAAATGATGGTCAACATCCAGTTGCATCAGATGAGTATTTTGATGAGGTTCCATATGCTGATGGTCAACAGCCGCATGATTTTGACGATGATCCAAAATATCCTCCAAATAATGATTCAAGTGAGGCTCCAAATGGTGATCCAAGTGAGGCTCCAAATAGTGATCATGGTGATCCAAGTGAGGCTCCAAATGGTGATCATGGTGATCCAAGTGAGGCTCCAAATGATGATCCATGTGAGGCTCCAAATGGTGACCAACCTTCTGTTGTTGTGAGTTCTGATAGGTATGTAAATCTTGCAAGGGTCAAATACTACTGTACATTTATCACTTGACATGATCTCATTACCCTTTATGTTTTGCACAGCTCTATGATAGGTTTGAAGAAGACGCGCAAGGTACCGACAACCAAGAGGAAAAGAGAAGAAGCAATGAGCACAAGGTGCACGAGGAGCAAAGTGATGGCAAGAAGCTCAAGGAACAGACAGAAGCCCCAACGCTATATATGAATAATTATGAAACATTATGAATAATGTTGTATTCTGTTGGATGATGTTGGACCTATGTTAGAACTATGTTTGACATGATGTTTAAATATGTTGGATGATGTTTGAATGAGCACATGGTTTTTCCTTTTTTTGAATTTTGTTTTGCTCATTTGAATTCTAGTCAAACCTAACTTTGACCAAGATTTAAACAAGTGTAAAACATCAAAATGAAAAACTAAGCCTGGATCCTTCTTAGTCACTCTAAAATGAAGCTGTGGTGAGTTTTTTGAAATTTTCATATTCATTTCGCCAAAACACTTCCCTTCACTTCATACAAGAGAGTTTGAGATACTCGAGATATCACACAATACACATGAGCTTATCGTTTAAATGTATGTAAACTTTGTTTATCAACTTAAATCGTTAGTATATGACATAAGAAGACTATGTGCGCATGTTTTTTATTTTTTTGATTTTTATTTAATTTATTATGCTCATTTGAAATCTGGTCAAACATAGCTTTGACTGCTCCAAACCCCTCCCAAACCACGCTAACCCTAGCGCTGAACAAGGATCGTTCATCTAACCCTAGCGGCGATCAAGGATCGCCAATCTAACCCTTCTAGAAGGAATCTGCGGGGAGGAGGGGCGATCCGCGAGATGCAATCTGATTGGCTGGGGGATTGTTTTTTTAAAACAAATATCGGGCGCACTGGATGGACCGTTGGGCCGTCTCGTTGTCTGGGCCTGAGTCCGCAGTAAATAGCCCATCTCAGCCTTTCCAGGCCTTGCATGCATGGGAGGCGGCGACATGGGTTTGCATGCGCGGGAGGCGGCGGCGTGCATGCATGCGAGCGAGGCGCGCTAGGCGAGCTAGGCTAGCGAGGCAAGCTAGGTGGTTCAGGGCAGTGGTTCAGGGCAGCGAGTCAGATGCACCGCCCGGTCAAAGAGCATGCAGTGATTCAGATGCACGCACGCGCCCCATCCATCGTATTCGTGCAAAAATTTAAGAGTGTAAAACGTAACGGATACACACACGCGTCCGGATACACACACGCGTCCGGATTCACACACACACCGCTCTCATCCTTCCTCTCTTCCTCTCCCACCCACGGGCCTAAAAATGGGGTGCCTCTCTTCCTCTCCCACCCACAAGCCAGATCCGATCCATTCTCTCCAACTTCAAACACCCAAGCGACCGAGCCCTCCCCAAGCGAGACCAAGTGAAGATGCAGTTCAACGGGCCGACCTTCAACCGTTCGCCTGTCGTGCCGGAGCTGCGCTACCCACCGGGCGTGCTCGTGGAGAGGGAGATCCATGTGTGGGCTATTTCAAGGTGGAAGGGTTCCGTCGAACTCACCCGCGCCTTCCTTAGAGCCGGCTATGCCCTCCTCCCACGGGGCTCACCGAGGATGTTCACCCTCAACGAGGTTCGTGACCGCAGCGGCATCCTCCTACTGCTCACGGTCACCTTCACCAACCCGTTTGACGTGCTAGAGCTCCTCGGCCAAGTCTTTTGATGCGGCTGCGAGGCCATCTTCTTCACCGTCTACAACATCTACACCAACTACGAGAGCATCTTCCCCACTCCAGGCCAGATGCACTCCCTTCCCTACGAGGAGGAGGAGGAGGTGTGAAGATGAAGACGGTGTTGAAGGGGCGCGCACGGCCACGGTGGAAGAAGGAGGTCAAGATGAAGATGTTCAAGCCCGGAGTCAAGCTCGTCATGTTTAGTTTTTTATTTTGTTGCTTTTCTAAGTCGTGCCACACGAGGAAGGATCGAGTCCGGAATGATGATATACGAGATAGATTTGGGGTAGCACCAATTGAGGAGAAGCTTGTCCAACATCGTTTGAGATGGTTTGGGCATATTCAGCGCCAGCCTCCAGAAGCTCCAGTGCATAGCGGACGGCTAAAGCATGCGGAGAATGTCAAGAGAGGGCGGGGTAGACCGAATTTGACATGGGAGGAGTCCGTTAAGAGAGACCTGAAGGATTGGAGTGTCACCAAAGAGCTAGCTATGGACAGGGGTGCGTGGAAGTTTGCTATCCATGTGCCAGAGCCATGAGTTGGTTGCGAGATCTTATGGGTTTCACCTCTAGCCTACCCCAACTTGTTTGGGACTTGTTGTTGTTGTTGTTGTTGTTGTTGTTGTTGTTGTTGTTGTTGTTGTTGTTGTTGTTGTTGTTGTTGTTGTTGTTGTTGTTGTTGTTGTTGTTGTTGTTGTTGTTGTTGTTGTTGTTGTTGTTGTTGTTGTTGTTGTTGTTGTTGTTGTTGTTGTTGTTGTTGTTGTTGTTGTTGTTGTTGTTGTTGTTGTTGTTGTTGTTGTTGTTGTTGTTGTTGTTGTTGTTGTTGTTGTTGTTGTTGTTGTTGTTGTTGTTGTTGTTGTTGTTGTTGTTGTTGTTGTTGTTGTTGTTGTTGTTGTTGTTGTTGTTGTTGTTGTTGTTGTTGTTGTTGTTGTTGTTGTTGTTGTTGTTGTTGTTGTTGTTGTTGTTGTTGTTGTTGTTGTTGTTGTTGTTGTTGTTGTTGTTGTTGTTGTTGTTGTTGTTGTTGTTGTTGTTGTTGTTGTTGTTGTTGTTGTTGTTGTTGTTGTTGTTGTTGTTGTTGTTGTTGTTGTTGTTGTTGTTGTTGTTGTTGTTGTTGTTGTTGTTGTTGTTGTTGTTGTTGTTGTTGTTGTTGTTGTTGTTGTTGTTGTTGTTGTTGTTGTTGTCGTTGTTGTCGTTGTTGTTGTTGTTGTTGTTGTTGTTGTCGTTGTTGTTGTTGTTGTTGTTGTTGTTGTTGTTGTTGTTGTTGTCGTTGTTGTCGTTGTTGTTGTTGTTGTTGTTGTTGTTGTCGTTGTTGTTGTTGTTGTTGTTGTTGTTGTTGTTGTTGTTGTTGTTGTTGTTGTTGTTGTTGTTGTTGTTGTTGTTGTTGTTGTTGTTGTTGTTGTTGTTGTTGTTGTTGTTGTTGTTGTTGTTGTTGTTGTTTCTATGTCGTGTCGTGTCGCGTCATGTTTCGTCGTGTGTCCGTGAACTGTCCGTGAACTTATTATTTTAATGGTACGGTGTGTTGCATCTTATCTAAGTTATTAGGGTTTATTATGTGTGTTAAAAATGTTTGTGCCCAAACATATCATTTCTTCACTAAACCAAGTCATGAAGTTCGAGAACTTGTGGTTTTCATTAATGAAAATCGGAGGGGGTGAGAAGCCGTCTGTTTCATTCAAAAAAATAAGTCATGAACTAACATGCAAATTTATTCCCTCTAAATCCTAAACCAAGTGCCACTCTAACCCTAAACCAAGTGCCACTCTAACCAAAATCATGTGGCAGTGCAAACATACGTTTTCAACCTTCCAACCCTCCAAAATTTCAGTGTAAAACAAAGGAAAACCACTCTCACGCGTGTGCAAACATTCACGGTCTCATTATTTTTTTTCACAAATTTCACAGTCTCACTATGTATACCTTCCTTCCCTACCCATGTCAAAGTCTTGCCATCTGTCCTAGCGGTTACCAGCGCAACCCTAAACACCACAAACCCACGCGGTCCTGGGTTCGAGTCCCCAGCCGCACCAATTTTTTGTGCATTTTCCACCCTTCATTTTTTAGACAAATTATTTTTTCTTAATGTAATGCCCTTAAAAAATGTTCATTTATTTTGGCACCAGGTATAAACCTCTACCAGAGCTGAGGCACATTTTCCATGACATTTTGGTCTTTGATTTAAATCACGGTGTATTTGGATTGGATTAATTAAATTGCTATTAAATATTTAACAGCCCCAAAAAATTTCTAACCTTAATTGTTTGGCTCTGGAATAATTCAATTAGCTTCCATAAAAAGTTTCAGCATTATGATTTACTGCCTAAATTAAATCAGAACAGAAAATAGAAAAACACGCAAGAGAACCCCCGAATGGGCCTAATTGGATGAAGTTGGCCCATTAGTCTAGTGTGCACTTGGCTCTATGCTCTGAATTTGGCCCAAGAGCAACCTTTTTTTTGACAGAAAGGCAGAGCAGAGAGCTGAATTTCATTTATCAAAAGTTTCTGAATTCCTCATTTCTTCTCCTTTTTTTCAACATATTTATATGTTGGTCACTTCTTCTCTTTTTTCTTCAACATTTAAACAACTTTGACCAACATTTAAACTAGGTGAATTTCTCGTACAATTTCAAGATTACAAATTCCTCCATAATTCATGCCTTTCCATACATTTTCAACATTACAACCAGTGCGATTACCATACCTACAAATGCCCAAAAGTATTTGCAAATGGGTATTTGTAGTGCTTGATCTTCAAGCTTCCTAACCTTCTTCTTCAACATCCTAAGCTCAACAGCTAGCTCTCTGTCAGCGCGTGCTTCGCCCTCCATCTCTTCTTCCGGAGCTCGTGCTGCGGCCACTGCAGTTCGTGGCAGCATGCGCAACCATTCTTCATGCTCTTCTTGCAGTTCATTCATCAGAGTCTTGGCTAGAGCATCGACCCAAAGAAAGAAGCATGTCACCTGCATGAACACCAAACAGATCAACCCATTGCTCAAAGATCCCGACCACGAAAATGGTGCAATTGCCCCGATTCTTACCCCATTCTCACTGCACACGTAGAACGGACGATTCTGGTTCCTCGGTGTGTGAGAAACCCTCCGATCAACGCCCGCCCGGCACCACGGACAGACGAAGACAGGCATGTCCACACGTGCTCGGCTCTGCATTCGCGAGGTGGCGCGGGAGCTTGAGGAAGACATCGAGCTCAGAGCCGAAGGGGATCTCAACGCCGCCGCGCCCTCCACAGCTAGCTTCCCACCGCCGCGCCCTCCACAGCTAGCTTCCCACCGCTGTGCTCTCTCTCTCTCGCCGTGGTCACCGCCGTGCTCTCCGTCGCCGTGGTCACCGCCGCTGTCGCCCGCTTATATAGCACACCCGCAACGGCTCTCTGCTCAACGGCTCTCTGCTGGGTCCCACAAGCCACGCGTGCAACGGTCTGAATAAAATTGGCAGTCTCTGACGCCTGGTCCCACCTATAAGGGCCGAGTCAAAAGGTTGACCTGACCGAGACGGCAGAGTTCACGGAACGAGTCAGTGCACACGGACTAGGGGCAAAACTGAGCATAATTCGCATCTGAGGGCAAAACTGAGCAGATGGACACCACTGAGAGCAAAAGGATAATTAACCCTTCTGCTTAGGTATGCACCTACAACATTATCGAATCATTATAAATAACCGATGAATGATTACAAAATAAAAGATGATCGTTGATGGGATAACTACCATCGGTTTCGGTGTTGCGAACGTATGTGGGGGCCAACTTGACGGTAGGAGCACGATCTATTTGTTCACCGTCGGATTGTTGCGTGAGGGTTGAAAGCGTGAGAGTTGGACAATGTGCGTGAGGGTTGAAAGCGTGAGAGTTGGACAATGTGCTAGTTAGATCTGGGCGTGGCATTGCGATGGATTTAGCACAGGGGCTGTTTTTCTTTGCAGCATACTTTGCTTTTCTCTTTGCACTTCACTCCCCTTTCCCATCCGAAGTCATGCTTTCTCGGTGTTGCATGCGCCGTTCTCGCAGCTTTTGGTTTTTTTCTTGAAGATCGATCGTTCCGTCATCCACTTTTTTCAGTTAACTTGCTCGCCTACGCGCGTTTGTCTGCTCCATTTGCTCATTTGTTAGTCACCCTTGCGTTCTTTATCACGTTGCCTCCTAGGTAGTTCTTTATCATGAATGACACCAGATGTGAGTGTAGTGGAAGGAGGCAATACTGCATCATCATGTGACAATGATGTATAGCTGAACGTAGTTGGGTTGGCTGGTTATACAAAAGTGTGAAGACATAATCAGAACTTCATTGGTCAACAATAACGAAGGTAGTAGAATCTTCTCAATCTATTTAATGTTTATTTGATACATACTCCCTCCGTTCCTTTACATAAGGTCTTTTTGTTTTTTCAAAAGTCAAATGAGTGCACGATAAACCATTTTGTTCGAAAAAAATATCAATGTCGACAATACAAAGTTTGTTTCATCTGTTGTTTTATTTTATAATATTGGACAAAGATTCAAATGGTTGACTTGCATGAAAATATATTAACCATATATTCTGAAACAGAGCGAGTATATACTATATTCGCAGTGTTGAAACATAAAACATTCTAACCTGATATCCTAAGGGCGGGCAGATCTTCATCTTGGTGCTTCACGGTAGCTTCCTCCTTTTTCTTTCGATAAGAAGCAAGCCTTCGAGCATTTAGCTGCTCCTTTTTTCGTCAAGGAGCATAGAGGATGGTTGATACCCATTAGTGATATCACCAGAGAGCGGGCCATGGAACACTTTGCACATCTCCTTGTATATTGAAGGTGATACACTCATCATTTATATTCTGATAATAACCTTAATTATAGTTTGCAACAAAGGAGAGAAGCGTTTCGGTGCCCGGGTGCATCTGCATCCGGTTAAAAAAAATTTCATAAAAATTTAGAAAAATTCAAAAAATTTCAAAAAAAACTAGGGTGATAGAAAATTTGATGCGTGAGGTACGCTCCAATTTTCAAAACATTTGGACTTCTGTGCAGCTCTCAGCAAAAAAGACAAATCAGACAAGAATAGTAGGTGAACAGTATACATTTTTACAGACCTCCGATTTGTCTTTTTTGCTGAGAGCTGCACAGAAGTCTAAATATTTTGAAAATTGGAGCGTACCTTACGCATCAAATTGTCTACCACCCTAATTTTTTTAGAATTTTTGAATTTTTCTAGTATTTATTTTGATTTGTTGCGTGAGCGCAGGTGCAGATGAGCTCGGGCTCAGATTCGAATTTTCCGCAACAAAGGGCCTATATATATCATCGTACTGTTGAAACATACAATATTCCTACCTGATATCGCAAGGGCAGGCAGATTTTCATGTAGATGCTTGACGGCAGCGTCCTCTTTTTTCTTTCGATAAGTAGCTCGCCTCCGAGCTTTTACCTGCTCCTTTTTTTCGTCAAGGTCCACAGAGGTTGGTTGATACCCATTAGTGATATCACCGAGAGGGGCGCAGAGAACATTTTGCACAACTGCTTGAAAATTGATGGTAATCTCGTCATCTTTCTTCCGATAAGCTGCCCGCCTCCGCGCGTTTATTACCTCCCTCTTTTCCTCGTTATTATGTTGCATGCTAGCTAGTTATTTGTCATTGAAGGAGCAAGATGTGAGACTTGTCAGAGCAGGAAAAGCATCGTATTGATTGAAAATCAAACATTCATACCAGACATTGTAAGGGAAGTTTGATTTTCACCCTGGAGTTTGACCGCATCATCCTCTTTTTCTTCCGATAAGCAGCTCGCCTCTTGGCGTTTATTTGCTTCCTTTTTTCGTCAGACAAGTTACATTTCATAGTTTGTTTTGCGACATTCACGACAGATCATGTAGTCATGTGATCAGATGTTGCATCGGACATGGGTAAAACTTGTAAGGCATCACGATCAGGAGAATTGATCCCCACATGTCTTCCTCCATCCATATGAGATGCATCTATGGCTACTGGAACAACACAAAGGCCATAAGGTGGGTTAATATATGCAATATAACCCCTGTAAGCATGATACGGTTCACATCCAAAGACGTACCAGGTAATACCATTTGAACTTTGTGCTACATCTGTGGCACAAACTTGTGTGAGACAACTGGGAGGCACAAACGAAGCTTCATTACATATGACTGAGGTTGCTGGGTTGTCTGCTTGATGTAAAAATAACAGGTATTGGACAGAACGAGTCAGTTTACTACTAACTGAAGAGCGTCAATTATTCCTTATGTTTAATACTCATCCGAAATCAGATGGGAAGGTCGTTGAACATTTGTGCTATCACCATGAGTGGGTTGGGGAAGAACCGGTTGTTTGGTCTATTCAAGTATCATCAGTTCTGAAGATTGTTCATAGGACTGGACGACCGAGCGAGCTTTTCGGCTCGGCCTGAAGCTCGCTCCAGCTCGGCCCGTTACAGCTCGGCCCGTTACCGTGAACGAGCGAGCCTAGCTGTGAAAAGAGGCCCGATCCCTGACCGAGCCGAGCCGAGTTTCGCCCGGTCCAACTCGGTGACTCGCTCGAGGCCAAGCCCACTTTCCATCAGCCATCCTCGCATTAGGGCAAGAGCCCCTTCCTTCCTCTGTTTGGCGCCGCCGCATCCCTCACCTCACCGTGCCGCAAAAATTGGACCGATGGCGACGGGCGACGCGGCGTTTCCTCATCACACTGAACGCCGGCGGATGTGCCTCCCCTAATTTCTTGCCGAACATGACGAGCAGGTACTCTCTCCTTTCTTCCCATCCCCAGCACCAGCAGTAGCTGCGCGCGCACACGCTCGGCACTCACGCGCTCCCCTGCACGGGCGCACGGACGACAGACGACATACATGCTCCCCTGCACGGCTGTGGCTGCGTACGCACGTAATGGAGGGATGGGTGGATGAATGCTCCTGCTTGATTGTGTAGAGTATAGCCGTCGTCGTCCTCGCCATGCCTGATGCCGTCGTCGTCCTCGCCACGCCCGACACTGGACGGCGCTCTCGGCACCGACGGCGGACGCGCCTTGTCATCGCCGCATCGGACGCCGCCGTTCCTCGCTGGCCAAGGGTCCGCCGCCCCGAGCAGAAGCATCCATCCATCCATTCATCAACACGAGCTGCTCGGGCTGGACCAAGCCAGAAGCAAAACGAGCCGAGCCTCAAGAAACATGCTCGTTCAACGAACGAGCCGAGTCGAGGTCGGCTCGCTTTAGGTGAGCCAAAGGCAGGCTCGGTCTCAACTCGGCTCGGCTCGACTCGTGTCCAGCCCTAGTTGTTCATACAAGTTAGGTATAATTGATCACATAAAAAGCATAAAATTATGATTAATATATCCGCACAAACTCATACCTGGACTACTTGGGTAAATCTCATCAACATTTGTCCCCTCCATCTGATCTGCAACAACTTCATTACTCATCAACATTATGCGCAAGGGATGGTGCTTGACATGTATAGCAAGTTTTATAGACGAACATATACCTGGAGGTACATCTGACGATGTCATTTGTTCCGCTGCTTTGCTTTGTGGATTCCCCATATGTACCTATCAATTGACAGCAAAAAAACTCTTTACTGATGGTTTGTGAACTGATTTTCTGAACGGACTTTGTGAACTGATATTGCAAACAGATAAGTACATATTGCTAATGGCTGCTGAAGATCACAAACACCTGTTTGTGTGTAAGTTTGAGCTGTATTCAGGAATCTCTTTGATCGACTATCAATTAGCAGCCTTGTGACTGAATGTAGTGCCATTTGCCTCGGTTTAATGCAGGCTATTCTACAGATAATGCCAAAGTACTTCAAGATGGCTACTGGTTTATTACGTCCATTACTAAAGTTTGTATTTGTATTTGTATCTTCCAGTCATTTGTTGGTTTGTGAACTGAAGGTCATAATGAATCACCATTTTCCTCAGGAATCGCTTTGATCGACTATCAATGTAGTGCCATTTGCCTCGGTTTATTACGTCCATTACTAAAGTTTGTATCTTCCAGTTGTATGCATGATGACCGTATACAAACACATGTGTAGAATGAATGTAGTTACAGTTTGTAATGAACGGTGATGCATGATCACCGTACACAATCACGTGTGGGCACCGGATGAAATTTAGTTGGCACCGGATGAGATCTCCTCAGCACATACCTGGGATTGAAACCTCCCTGCCCTGGAGACGCGGCGGCGGCCTCTCCCCTCGGACGGCGGCGATGGCGTCTCCCGGAGTTCGGCGGTGGCGATCCCGTATGTCGGCGGCAGGGAATCAAACCGCCCTGCCGTGGAGACGCGGCGGCGGCGATCCCGTACGACGGCGGCAGGGATTCAAACCGCCCTGCCTGGAGACGCGCCCTGCCCTGGAGACGCGGTGGCGGCGTCTCCCCTCGGACGGCGGCGAGGGCGTCTCCCGGAGTTCGGCGGCGGCGATCCCGTATGTTAGCGGCAGGGAATCAAACCGCCCTGCCCTGGAGACGCAGCGGCGGCGATCCCGTACGTCGGCGGCAGGGGTTCAAACCGCCCTGCCCTGGAGATGCGCCCTGCCAGGGCGGCGTCTCCCCTCGGACGGCGGCGGCGGCAACGAACGACTTCCTCCGTGGGCGGCGGCGAAGGATGCCGTACGTCTTGGAGGGACTTCGGTTCCTAGGACGGGAATCGAGAGGAGCGGGTTTTCCACGATGGTGTGCGTTGGCACGGGGCCAGCGGAGACGAAAGAAACTAGCGAAAAAAACAGATAAAAGTGATGAGACGAAAATAAACCCTAGATACTATTCTACGAACTTAGACATTAGGAGTAGAGATATATAATTAGAAACCCGCATTCAAATATTGTGCCCGGTAGGCCCTTGCGAGGTGGGTGGGGGTGGGGGACGTGGTAAATCTGGTTATCGTTGATTTTCGCAGTCATTAACTCGTTATGGATCCATATCCAAAGAAGAAGGCTGACCAAATCCTCCAAAAAATCATGTTTAAATATCTGCTGCCCCTTACATGCTTGTACTACTACACGTTACTATATTTCTCAAAGAAACTAATTTGTGGGTGCCCGGAAAAGATCTGTATAGTCTGCCCCCTACTATATGCTACAGTATCAATCTAACATTCTCCCTCGCGACATCTACTGTCGGTACGCATACTTACGTACACTTCTGCGTTGGCCGTGCAATCAGGTATAGATGAAAAACAAGCAGGTCACTAAATGCTCTTGCTCATCCGCTCCCGGAACCTCCTGATGAACATATCGGCAGCTTGGTCGATCTCATTTTCCATGTTGAACTCCAACCCCTGGACTTCCATGTTGCTCCTGATCACATCTATCACCGAGGGCTCGTCGTGGTGACCATCGCACAGATAATCATCGTCCTCTTCGGTGTAACAGCAATTGTCATTGTCATTGAAGATGGGATGCAGCGTCCAGTCAGGGAAGCCACAACGACCATCTTCCTCTTGACAAAACAGTCCCAATTGATGCGTAAGATCAACGATCTCACCGCCATGGATGGCTGGAGGCGTCTTCTCGACCTTGCGCGCCACAAGAGCCTTGTGGCAGTCCCCTCCCGCCTTTGCCCGGTCCGCGGCCGCCATGAGTGCGTGTATCTTGTGAGAGAGCACAACAACGGTGGCCATCCTGCGGCGGAGCGAGGCGAGGACGAGGAGTCTGGTGGCGAGCACGCCGGTCTTGCTCTTGCACATGGTCACCGCCTTCTTCAGGAGCACCGGGGCCTTGGCGATCTTCATCTTCGTCGACGAGAGGTGGCCGAGCAGCTGCCTGTCGATGGCAACAGCTAAGGTGCTGCACTGCCTCAGGATAGGCATGCGCAGATCACCGAAGTACTGATGAGACTGAGAGTTGGACAAGGTGTTTTCAGATTCATGGGCCTTGTCCTGAGGCCCCTATGATGCATTTATAGTCTGGAGCTTTGGAAACTCCAAGCATGCAAATGGGCGGCTTTGCTGCTCATGTCATGATCAAACTTCCCAAAGCGTGTGAAAATAACATGGAGAGAGAGCAATTTGAGCATGTGGACTGCGCACTACATATATTTGAGGGGGAACTAAAGCTGGGTGCGTGTGGAAGCTAGTTAAAGATGCAAGAAAAGCTAGAGAGATATGAGGTGAGGAAGGATATGTCAGAAAGTATATGTTGCTCCGCTCCGGTTAGGCCACAAACACATCGTATATCTCCGTTGTTATTTCTTCTGCCCCATGCGCTGCTGCTGCTGCTTTGTGTGACTTTGCGTAGCTTTCCTTCTCGATCCTGTGTGCGCTAGCTTAGCTTTGCCGGCTGGTGGTGCTCGTCAACACGGCCTGCAGCCATGCAGCAGAGAGGTTGTTGGTTGGGCGTGCTCCCCGTGCGCGTCACTGTGGCGACAACCACATCAACAACGGAAACACGTACGGCGGGCTTTTGAGATTTGTAGGTCCCTGAAATGGAGACGGCAGCAAATACTAGTGGTGCGCCAAGAACTCCTTTATTACCAAAAGAAGGAGAAAACATGGTGCAGATCAGCTGCTAGCTCAATTATTGTAGGCCCCCTTTGATTTGAGTGTGAAACGCACGAGCTAGACAGTCTAAGAGCAACTCCAACGGCCGACCCAAACGGACGATGATTTCGTCCGCTTTTTGCCTGTTTGGGTCGGCCAGACGGACACGGATGCCCGCTTCCGCATTTGGATCGGCGCCTACGCCCAACGCTGGCCTGAGACCCATTTTGACGGCGCCAGAAAAAATGAACGCATGCATATTTAAAAAAGAGAAACAACATTAATTAAACATTAAAGCCGGCCACGAAGGCCGGCGAGAGTCCACGCGTCCACATTTGCATTAAAAAAATAAAAACAGCCTAAACTACGAGGCGGCGCGCTGCCCTAGGCGTCGTCGTCGTCGTCCTCGGGGCCCGTGAGGTCGATAAGCGTCGGCGCCGGCCCGGCCTAGGCAAAAACCGTGTTCCAGAGCGCCGCCATGTCGGGCTGTGCCGGCGCAGGCAGTGCCGGGGCGGGGGGTTGTGCGGCAACCTGTACAGCCGCGGCCTGGCGCGCCTCCTCCTTGAGGTCGCGCTCGAGCATCTCCTCGTACTCGTCGCGACGGCGCTCCTCTGCCAGCCGGCGCTGGCGCCACATCTTGAGGTAGGCCTGCTCCTGCGCCGGCGTCACCCCCAGCCAAACCGGTGGCGCGGACACCCACTCGCGCACCACTCCATTCCAGGAGAAGCGCGCGATGGGCTCGGGCTCGGGCTCCGGCTGCGGCTTCGGCTTGATGGGGGACGGTGGGGCCACCGGCGGCACCACACTGTCGCCCGCCACGGAGAGGGCAAGGGCCTGCGCATTGCCGCCTCGTAGCGGGCCTCCTCTTCCGCCTCCGCTCTGCGCCGCTCGTTCTCCTCGCTCTCCCGGTAGACGCCCGCAAGGGCCGCCTGGTAGGCGTCCTCCGCCGCCTGGTCCTCCTCGTGGACGACCAGCGGCATTGGCCTCCGGTCGACCTCGCGCACGCCCCGTCGCCTCGCCTCCTCGTGCTCGAAGGCGAACCACCTCGCCCAGTTGGGCGAGTCGGTTGCGTAGGCCTTGTCGAGGCGCTGCTCCGGCGTCAGCAGCGCCCGCCGGCGCCGCACCTCCTCCGCGTGAGCATGAGCCGTCCGCGGCGCCGCCGGCACTGGGATCCTATCTGGATCCAGATGCCAGTCGTGCGGCAGCGTCACGTCCGGATACGGCAGAGGCTGGCGATTCTGCCAGTGCCACTCTGCCTGGTGCACTGGCACGTTGACGCGCTGCCTCTGCCGGCGCGAGGCGCCGACAGAGGTGGGAGGAACTCGGAGGGGAAAGGGATGGTGGAGGACTTGCCCTTGGCCTTGCTGCCGCTGGCGCCGGAGAAGAGGCCCATCCTCGTTGTGGTTGTGGTGGCTAGGGTTTGCCGGCGACGAGGGATGGCGAGTTTGGATGAGGACGGCCCCGCCGCACGGTCGGCTTAAAAAAGGACGAGCGTCGTCGCTGACGCGTGGGCCCGTTGTCATAAATTAAGCTGACCGCGTGGGCAGCGGGTAGTTGGACGGCTGCCATGTGGGGACGCGGCGGATAGCGAGAAGGCGCGCGAAGCGTCCGTTCGGCGTCCGGTTGACGCATTTGGGGCGCAAATTTGGGCCGCACATGCGTCGGCGCGGACGCGACGCGGACGTGATTTGGGTTTGGGTCGGCGCATTGGGCCGCCACTTTTGTCCACGCCGACCCAAACAAACGCAGGCGGATGAAATGGGTCGGCCCTTTGGAGTTGCTCTAAGTTTGGTTAATTCTACAGGGATTAGAGACTCTGCATTCCTTTGAGAACTTGCTGCTCATCCCTTTGAGCAGAAGGATTTGCTGCATAGCTCTTTTTATTCCCTTGGTTACAATTTTATGGGACTGCTATACATAAGTTGCCTGAAATTTTATTCGGAATAAGTCAATCTTCTCAGCCATTAGATCAAGATCCAGCGGCCTACTTTTTTGTTCTCTCTCCGGCTTTTTCTGTTGGAAATTCACCTTCAGAATCAATTACATCAAATCACACGAACACACCCACAAGAAAAACTGATAGCCTAGGGCCCTTGTCGTACCCTCTTTTCTTCCTTTATTTCTTTTCTTGTTTTTCTCAACTCGATACAATACTGGCAGCGTGCTGTGTTTATATACCTCTAAACCTAGCCGCGTATAGACTCCTAGTCCTACTAGGACATCAATCAGACTCTCCTATACGAGAACATGGACTCTCACACACGGAGTACTACTTAAACTAATCAACCGGCAAGCTTAATCACTCTATTACTTATCCTAACCGAACAGAAGTAGCACGCCTACAATTGCCTAATTAACTAGCATGACATACACAAATTTGTTGAACGTTGATAACGCCTACACGTATGGCATATTAGACATCCACCTACACGTCGTGTGTGGCATACACAAATTTGTTGAACGCTGATAATGGCCACACGTGTGGCATATTAGTTATCCGCCCACACGTCGTGTGTGGCGTAAGCAGAAGGCAGCCCACACGGGCCATGTGTTGGCGAACATTAGAACTACCCACACGTATGTGTGCAGCTACTTCGTGTCACCTGCACAACAAACAACTAATCATCCTCACCCCGCGTGTGTGGCACGAAGCAAATTAGCCCACACGTCCCAGCGCACCCGTGGGATGACACTTTAGTTACCCGGGGAATGGCTACTTTAGTCACCCGGGATGGCAAATGTAGTTTGTTGGGGAACGTTGTAGAAAATAAAAAATTTCTACGCTTCACCAAGATCAATCTATGGAGTCATCTAGCAACGAAAGAGATGAGTGCATCTACATACCCTTGTAGATCGCGAGCGGAAGCGTTCAAGAGAACGGGGTTGAGGGAGTCGTACTCGTCGTGATCCAAATCACCGAAGATCCTAGTGCGGAATGGACGGCACCTCCGCGTTCAACACACGTACGGTTGGGGAAGACGTCTCCTCCTTCTTGATCCAGCAAGGAGAAGGGAGAGGTTGATGGAGATCTAGCAGCACGACGGCGTGGTGGTGGATGTAGCGGCGATCTCAGCAGGGCTTCGCCAAGCTTAGCGAGAGGGAGAGGTGTTACGGAGGGAGAGGGAGGCGCCAGGAGCAGGGGTGCGCAGCCCTCCCTCCCCTTTCTTTATATAGGGGCCCTGGGGGGGCACCGGCCCCAAGAGATCCAATCTCAAGGGGGGCGGCGGCCAAGGGGGGGAACTTGCCCCCCAATCCAAGTGGGGCGCCCCCCACCCCTAGGGTTTCCAACCCTAGGCGCAGGGGAAGGCCAAATGGGGGCGCACCAGCCCACCAGGGGCTGGTTCCCCTCCCACTTCAGCCCATGGGGCCCTCCGGGATAGGTGGCCCCACCCGGTGGACCCCCGGGACCCTTCTGGTGGTCCCGGTACAATACCGATGACCCCCAAAACTTTCCCAGTGTCCGAAACTGGACTTCCATATATAAATCTTTACCTCCGGACCAATCCAGAACTCCTCGTGACGTCCGGGATCTCATCCGGGACTCCGAACAACTTTTGGGTTACCGCATACTAATATCTCTAAAACCCTAGCGTCACCGAACCTTAAGTGTGTAGACCCTACGGGTTCGGGAGACACGCAGACATGACCGAGACGACTCTCCGGTCAATAACCAACAGTGGGATCTGGATACCCATGTTGTCTCCCACATGCTCCTCGATGATCTCATCGGATGAACCACGATGTCGAGGATTCAAGTAATCCCCTATACAATTCCCTTTGTCAATCGGTACGTTACTTGCCCGAGATTCGATCGTCGGTATCCCAATACCTCGTTCAATCTCGTTACCGGCAAGTCACTTTACTCGTCCCGTAATGCATGATCCCGTGACCAAACACTTGGTCACATTGAGCTCATTATGATGATGCATTACCGAGTGGGCCCAGAGATACCTCTCCGTCATACGGAGTGAAAAGGCCCTGTCTCGATCCGTGTCAACCCAACAGATACTTTCGGGGATACCTGTAGTATACCTTTATAGTCACCCAGTTACGTTGTGACGTTTGGTACACCCAAAGCACTCCTACGGCATCCGGGAGTTACACGATCTCATGGTCTAAGGAAATGATACTTGACATTGGAAAAACTCTAGCAAACGAACTACACGATCTTGTGTTATGCTTAAGATTGGGTCTTGTCCATCACATCATTCTCCTAATAATGTGATCCCGTTATCAATGACATCCAATGTCCATAGTCAGGAAACCATGACCATCTGTTGATCAACGAGCTAGTCCACTAGAGGCTCACTAGGGACATGTTGTGGTCTATGTATTCACACATGTATTACGATTTCCGGATAACACACTTATAGCATGAATAATAGACAATTATCATGAACAAGGAAATATAATAATAACCATTTTATTATTGCCTCTAGGGCATATTTCCAACAGTCTCCCACTTGCACAAGAGTCAATAATCTATTTACATTGTGATGAATCAAACACCCATAGAGTTCTGGTGTTGATCATGTTTTGCTCGAGGAAGAGGTTTAGTCAATAGATCTGCGACATTCAGATCCATATGCACTTTGCAAATATCTATGTCTCCATCTTGAACATTTTTCACGAATGGAGTTGAAGCGACGCTTGATGTGCCTGGTCTTCTTGTGAAACCTGGGCTCCTTGGCAAGGGCAATAGCTCTAGTGTTGTCACAGAAGAGAGTGATCGGCCCCGACGCATTGGGTATGACTCCTAGGTCGGTGATGAACTCCTTCATCCAGATTGCTTCATGCGCTGCCTCCGAGGCTGCCATGTACTCCGCTTCACATGTAGATCCCGCCACGACGCTTTGCTTGCAACTACACCAGCTTACTGCCCCACCATTCAAAATATACACGTATCCGGTTTGTGACTTAGAGTCATCCAGATCTGTGTCGAAGTTAGCGTCGACGTAACCAGGGGCGAAACTGGGCCTGGGGCAACTGGGGCTGTAGCCCCAGGCGTGGCCTAAGTAACACCTGTACATATAGTAGGAAATAATTCAGAATTTGGGGCTACATAGAAGCTCAGCCCCAGGCTTCACGTACAGGCAGGGCTTCAAGGCTTCACGTACATGCCTTTTTCTTGCATGTGGCCCATGTAAAACCAATCGCCTGATCGCCACGCTTCATTCTGTAGCCTGATGGTTCGTCAATCAAGTCAATCAAGAAAGGAAAACCCCTAAAAAAATCAAGAAAGGAAAAAAAAAGAAAAACACCCCTCGCCTGATCGCGGAAACAGAAACCCTCGCCTCGCTCAAACAGAGCGCCCATGCTTTGCGCCGCCGCCCGCCGCCCTCGCCAACCCGCGATTGGCGGGCGCTGGCGGCCGGGTCCAGTGTCCTGCCTCCCGCATCTTGTTCTTCTCAATCTATTTCTGAATTGCAGTGCACACATCCAGGACAACGCTCTCTGTGCTGCACAGGTAATATCTAATTTGTATCATCAAATTTTATTTTTTCCAATTCCTTTATACCAGCCAAACTCAGTGAGTTATATTTATTTAGTCAATTTTATTTCATTGTTGTCTGGAATTAGAAATACAAGATGAATGACGAATGGATGAATTATCGTTTGGTGTGCTATATTGAGCGTGATGTATTTGCAACATTGATGATATTAAGATTATACAATGCTATCAGAAAATGAGGAAACGTAAGGGGCTATTACCTCGTGGACTTCGTGTTAATGTCATAATATGTTCTCTCTTTTTTTCTACAAAATTTCATACAAACAATTGATTTAGTGTATGTCGAGTGTCTTGATTTTAAATACTTGATTTTATGTTTGCAGATCCAGGTCCTTCTACTATTGCTGGTGAAGAAACGAGGGTCTTGAATTAAGCAAGTCTTCACTAATTTGGTACCAAACTATTTTTGCAATGATGCACTTTGTTAAACTATTTGTCTTATGGATTTTCCTCTTGTGATAATTATGAATTTTAATTTCGTCTTGAATGTGATTTTGTGTCATATTTATAATGCACACTGATGTGCGTAGTATTTGACGTTATATTTAGTCAGTTAGTTTTAGCCCTAGGCTTTGAGAAATCCTAGTTCCGCCTCTGGACGTAACCCTTTATGACGAGCTCTTCGTCACCTTCATAAACGAGAAACATATCCTTAGTCCTTTTCAGGTACTTCAGGATGTTCTTGACCGCTGTCTAGTGTTCCATGTCGTGATTACTTTGGTACCTTCCTAGCAAACTTACGGCAAGGTTTACATCAGGTCTGGTACACAGGATGGCATACATAATAGACCATATAGCCGAGGCATAGGGGATGACACTCATCTTTTCTCTATCTTCTGCCGTGGTCGGGCATGGAGCTGAGCTCAATTTCACACCTTGCAACACAGGCAAGAACCCCTTCTTGGACTGATCGATATTGAACTTCTTCAATATCTTATCAAGGTATGTGCTTTGTGAAAGACCTATGAGGCGTATCGATCTATCTTTATAGATCTTGATGCCTAATATGTAAGCAGCTTCTCCAAGGTCCTTCATTTAAAAACACTCATTCAAATAGGCCTTAATGCTATCCAAAAGTTCTATATCATTTCCCATCAAAAGTATGTCATCCACATATAATATGAGAAATGCTACGGAGCTCCCACTCACTTTCTTGTAAACGCAGGCTTCTCCATAATTCTGCATAAACCCAAACGCTTTGATCATTTCATTAAAGCGAATGTTCCAACTCCGAGATGCTTGCACCAGCCCATAGATGGAGCGCTGGAGCTTGCATACCTTGTTAGCATTCTTAGGATCGACAAAACCTTCCGGCTGCATCATATGCAATTCTTCCTTAAGAAAGCCGTTAAGGAATGTCGTTTTGACGTCCATTTGTCATATCTCATAATCATAGTATGCGGCAATTGCTAACATGATTTGGACGGACTTCAGCTTCGCTACGGGTGAGCAGGTCTGATCATAGTCAACCCCTTGAACTTGTTGATAACCCTTAGCGACAAGTCGAGCCTTATAGATGGTAACATTACCATCCGCGTCCATCTTCTTCTTAAAGATCCATTTATTCTCTATCGCTCGCCGATCATCGGGAAAGTTTGTCAAAGTCCATACTTTGTTTTCATACATGGATCCTATCCCGGATTGCATGGATTCAAGCCATTTGTTGGAATCTGGGCCCGCCATTGCTTCTTCATAGTTTGAAGGTTCACCGTTGTCTAACAACATGATTTCCAGGACATGGTTGCCATACCATTCTGGTGTGGAACGTGTCCTTGTGGACCTTCGAAGTTTAGTAGCAACTTGATCCGAAGTACCTTGATCATCATCATTAACTTCCTCTCTAGTCGGTGCAGGCACCACAGGAACATCTTCCTGAGCTGCGTTACTTTCTGGTTCAAGAGGCAGTACTTCATCGAGTTCTACTTTCCTCCCACTTACTTCTTTCGAGAGAAACTCTTTCTCCAGAAAGAACCCGTTCTTGGCGACAAAGATCTTGCCTTCAGATCTGAGGTAGAAGGTATACCCAATGGTTTCCTTAGGGTATCCTATGAAGACGCATTTTTCCGACTTGGGTTCGAGCTTTTCAGGTTGAAGTTTCTTGATATAAGCATCGCATCCCAAAACTTTTAGAATGACAGCTTAGGTTTCTTCCCAAACCATAATTCATACGGTGTCGTCTCAACGGATTTAGACGGTGCCCTATTTAAAGTGAATGTAGCTGTCTCTAGAGCGTATCCCCAAAATGATAGTGGTAAATCAGTGAGTGAAATCATAGATCGCACCATATCCAATAGAGTGCGATAACGACGTTCGGACACACCGTTACGCTGAGGTGTTCCATGCGGCGTGAGTTGTGAAATGATTCCACATTTCCTTAAGTGCGTACCAAATTCGTGACTTAAATATTCTCCCCCACGATCTGATCGTAAGAATTTTATTTTTCGGTCACGTTGATTCTCTACCTCATTCTGAAATTCCTTGAACTTTTCAAAGGTCTCAGACTTGTGTTTCATCAAATAGACATGCCCATATCTACTTAAGTCATCAGTGAGAGTGAGAACATAACGATAGCCACCACGAGCCTCAACGCTCATTGGACCGCACACATCAGTATGTATAATTTCCAATAAATTGGTTGCTCGCTCCATTGTTCCGGAGAACGGAGTCTTGGTCATTTTACCCATGAGGCATGGTTCGCACGTGTCAAATGATTCAAAATCAAGAGACTCCAAAAATCCATCTGTATGGAGCTTCTTCATGCGTTTGACACCGATGTGACCAAGGCGGCAGTGCCACAGATATGTGGGACTATCATTATCAATCTTACATCTTTTGGTATTCACACTATGAATATGTGTAACATCCCGTTCGAGATTCATTAAGAATAATCCATTGACCAGCGGGGCATGACCATAAAACATATCTCTCATATAAATAGAACAACCATTATTCTCATATTTAAATGAGTAGCCATCTCGTATTAAACGAGATCCATATACAATGTTCATGCTCAAAGCTGGCACTAAATAACAATTATTGAGGTTTAAAACTAATCCCGTAGGTAAATGTAGAGGTAGCGTGCCGACGGCGATCACATCGACCTTGGAACCATTCCCGACGAGCATCGTCACCTTGTCCTTCGCCAGTCTCTGCTTATTCCGCAGCTCCTGTTTTGAGTTACAAATATGAGCAACCGCACCGGTATCAAATACCCAGGAGCTACTACGAGTACTGGTAAGGTACACATCAATTACATGTATATCACATATACCTTTAGTGTTGCCGGCCTTCTTGTCCGCTAAGTATTTGGGGCAGTTCCGCTTCCAGTGTCCCTTTCCCTTTCAATAAAAGCACTCAGTCTCAGGTTTGGGTCCATTCTTTGGCTTCTTCCCGGCAACTGGTTTACCGGGCGCCGCAACTCCCTTGTCGTCCTTCTTGAAGTTCTTCTTACCCTTGCCTTTCTTGAAACTAGTGGTTTTATTGACCATCAACACTTGATGTTCCTTTTTGATTTCCACCTCCGCTGATTTCAGCATTGAATATACCTCAGGAATGGTCTTTTCCATTCCGTGCATATTGTAGTTCATCACAAAGCTCTTGTAGCTAGGTGGGAGCGACTGAAGGATTCTGTCAATGACCGCCTCGTCTGGGAGGTTAATGTCCAGCTGGGACAAGCGGTTGTGCAACCCAGACATTTTGAGTATGTGCTCACTGACAGAACTATTTTCCTCCATCTTACAACTGTAGAACTTGTCGGAGACTTCATATCTCTCGACCCGGGATGAGCTTGGAAAACCATTTTCAGCTCTTCGAACATCTCATATGCTCCGTGTTGCTCAAAACGCTTTTGGAGCCCTGGTTCTAAGCTGTAAATCATGCCGCACTGAATGAGGGAGTAATCATCAGCACGCGACTGCCAAGCGTTCATAACGTCTTTGTTCTCTAGGATGGGAGCTTCACCTAACGGTGCTTCTAGGACATATGCTTTCTTGGCAGCTATGGGGATGATCCTCAGGTTCTGGACCCAGTCCGTATAGTTGCTGCCATCATCTTTCAGCTTGGTTTTCTCTAGGAACGCGTTGAAGTTGAGGTTGACGTGAGCGTCGGCCATTTGTTCTACAAGACATTTTGCAAAGGTTTTTAGACTAAGTTCATGATAATTAAGTTCATCTAATCAAATTATTTAATGAACTCCCACTCAGATAGACATCCCTCTAGTCATCTAAGTGATACATGATCCGAGTCAACTAGGCCGTGTCCGATCATCACGTGAGACGGACTAGTCATCATCGGTGAACATCTCCATGTTGATCGTATCTTCCATACGACTCATGTTCGACCTTTCGGTTTCTTGTGTTCTGAGGCCATGTCTGTACATGCTAGGCTCGTCAAGTCAACCTAAGTGTTTTGCATGTGTAAATCTGGCTTACACCCGTTGTATGTGAACGTTAGAATCTATCACACCCGATCATCACGTGGTGTTTCGAGACAACGAACTTTCGCAACGGCGCACAGTTAGGGGGAACACTTTCTTGAAATTATTGTGAGGGATCATCTTATTTACTACCGTCGTTCTAAGCAAATAAGATGCAAAAACATGATAAACATCACATAGTGACATGATATGTCCAATATCATTTTACTCCTTTTGATCTCCATCTTCGGGGCGCCATGATCATCATCATCACCAGCATGACACCATGATCTCCATCATCGTGTCTCCATGAAGTTGTTCGCCAACTATTACTTCTACTACTATAGCTAACAGTTTAACAAAGAAGTAAAGTAATTACATGGCGTTATTCAATGACCCGCAGGTCATACAATAAATAAAGACAACTCCTATGGCTCCTGCCGGTTGTCATACTCATCGACATGCAAGTCGTGATTCCTATTACAAGAACATGATCAATCTCATACATCACATATAATTCATTCTACACATCCTTTTGGCTATATCACATCACAAGGCATAAGCTGCAAAAACAAGTTAGACGTCCTCTAATTGTTGTTGCATGTTTTTACGTGGCTGCAATAGGGTTCTAGCAAGAACGTTTCTTACCTACGTCAAAACCACAACGTGATATGCCAATTTCTATTTATCCTTCATAAGGACCCTTTTCATCGAATCCGATCCGACTAAAGTGGGAGAGACGGACACCCGCTAGCCACCTTATGCAACTAGTGCATGTCAGTCGGTGGAACCCGTCTCACGTAAGTGTACGTGTAAGGTCGGTCTGGGCCGCTTCATCCCACGATGCCACCGAATCAAGATAAGACTAGTAATGGCAAGTAAATTGACAAAATCGACGCCCGCAACAACTTGTGTTCTACTCGTACATAGAAACTACTCATAAACCTGGCTCTGATACCACTATTGGGGAACATTGCAGAAAATAAAAAATTTCTACGCTTCACCAAGATCAATCTATGGAGTCATCTAGCAACGAGAGAGAGGAGTGCATCTACATACCCTTGTAGATCACGAGCGGAAGCGTTCAAGAGAACGGGGTTGAGGGAGTTGTACTCGTCGTGATCCAAATCACCGAAGATCCTAGTGCCGAACGGATGGCACCTCCGCATTCAACACACGTACGGTTGGGGAGGACGTCTCCTCCTTCTTGATCCAGCAAGGGGAAGGGAGAGGTTGATGGAGATCCAGTAGCACAACGGCGTGGTGGTGGAAGTAGTGGCGATTTCAGTAGGGCTTCGCCAAGCTTAGCGAGAGGGAGAGGTGTTACGGAGGGATAGGAAGGCGCCAGGAGCAGGGGTGCGCAGCCCTCCCTCCCCCCTTCTTCATATAGGGGCCCTCGGGGGGGGGGGGGGCGCCGGCCCCAAGAGATCAAATCTCAAGGGGGGCGGCGGCCAAGGGGGGGGGGGGAACTTACCCCCCAAGCCAAGTGGGGCGCCCCCACCCCTAGGGTTTCCAACCCTAGGCGCAGGGGAAGGCCCAAGGGGGGGCGCACCAGCCCACCAGGGGCTGGTTCCCCTCCCACTTCAGCCCATGGGGCCCTCCAGGATAGGTGGCCCCACCTGATGGACCCCCGGGACCCTTCTGGTGGTCCCGGTATAATACCGATGAACCCCAAAACTTTCCCAGTGTCCGAAACTGGACTTCCCATATATAAATCTTTACCTCCAGACCAATCCGGAACTCCTCGTGACGTCCGGGATCTCATCCGGGACTCCGAACAACTTTTGGGTTACCGCATACTAATATCTCTACAACCCTAGCGTCACCGAACCTTAAGTGTGTAGACCCTACGGGTTCGGGAGACACGCAGACATGACCGAGACGACTCTCCGGTCAATAACAAATAGCGGGATCTGGATACCCATGTTGGCTCCCACATGCTCCTCGATGATCTCATCGGATGAACCACGATGTCGAGGATTCAAGTAATCCCGTATACAATTCCCTTTGTCAATCGGTACGTTACTTGCCCGAGATTTGATCGTCGGTATCCCAATACCTCGTTCAATCTCGTTACCGGCAAGTCACTTTACTCGTACCATAATGCATGATCCCATGACCAAACACTTGGTCACATTGAGCTCATTATGATGATGCATTACCGAGTGGGCCCAGAGATACCTCTCCATCATACGGAGTGACAAATCCCAGTCTCGATCCGTGTCAACCCAACAGATATTTTTGGGGATACCTGTAGTATACCTATATAGTCACCCAGTTACGTTGTGACGTTTGGTACACCCAAAGCACTCCTACGGCATCCGGGAGTTACACGTTCTCATGGTCTAAGGAAATGATACTTGACATTGGAAAAGCTCTAGCAAACGAACTACACGATCTTGTGCTATGCTTAAGATTGGGTCTTGTCCATCACATCATTCTCCTAATGATGTGATCCCGTTATCAATGACATCCAATGTCCATAGTCAGGAAACCATGACCATCTGTTGATCAACGAGCTAGTCAACTAGAGGCTCACTAGGGACATGTTGTGGTCTATGTATTCACACATGTATTACGATTTCCGGATAACACACTTATAGCATGAATAATAGACAATTATCATGAACAAGGAAATATAATAATAACCATTTTATTATTGCCTTTAGGGCATATTTCCAACATAGTTGCCGTGTCTAAGTAACGGTAGTTGTCGCGTGTATTCAAACCATAGTTGCCATGTGTGATAAACTACTTGCCCTACATGGTCAAACAATAGTTGCCATGTGAGATTAACTAGTTGCCATGTGTGGTCCAGCCATAGTTGCCATATATGGTACTTGCCCCGGCGCCGATGAGCGTGGCTGTCCGGTGGCGCGGCGAGTAGGGTCGGGCAAGCGGCGCGGTGAGCAGGGCGAGGTGCCGACAGTGGTGTCCCTGTGGTATTGTCTCCGGTGAGAAGAAGGACGGCCGGCGGTGAACTTCCTGTTGTTGCGATGGAGGACTTGATTGCTTTTTCTTTTTAGTTTCTAGGGGTCCGTGTGTAAATTTTTAGGACAACTGTGTAACTAGTCTGTAACTCCATCGACGATGAATGCAAGACAACACGTCCGTGTTGAGTCCAAAATCTCCCTGAGCACTTTTTGGTTTGTTGTTCCTGTGTCCTGCGAGATGCTCTGCTCGGATGTTACTTTCAAAAAAATATGAAAAACAATCTTTTTCGTCTGTACTTTAGTGTGGATAACGGCAAAGCATACGTTTTGACTTACGACAAAGAACATGTTCTTTGCCGTCTGTTATTTTTGTGGTAGACGGAAAAACTGTTTTGACTTATGGCAAAATCTTTGTCGTCATCTCGACAAAAGGCTGACGGCAAAGTATTCTTTGCCGACTTATCTTTGCCGTCTGAGTTTGCCGTATGGATTTGGGTCTTTGCCGTATGTGATCCACAGACAGCAAATTACCTATTTCCTGTAGTGGGTTAATCACAATTGTCATGTGTGTTTACCTAGTTACTACGTACTCACAACTGCAGATGCCATCTAGCAACGAATCATAGTTGACATGTGTGTTTAGCTAGTTGCCACATACACACAACTACAGTTGCCATCTATCAACGTACGAGCGTCGTGTGGGTGAAGAGCAGTTCGCCCACACGCGCGTGGACTACGTGGTGACTGTGTGGGCAGAAACTGGTTCGCCCACATGGCGCAGCTGTCAATGACGTGTTGCGGGTCGTGTGGGCGAACTCTCCAATTCCCACACACATGATGATGCCCAGGTGACACTAAAAATCTAACATATTCCTTTAGGATTCGTGCAAAACAGAATCAACGTGTATCAACGTGTGTGTGCGAAGTGCAAACTTGCCATTCATGTGGGCGTTAATATTTCCGAAATTATTTGGATTAAGTTAACACTTCCTGAAGATGGAATAAAGGTCTTCCCGTCTAGCCCCCGTTTCGGCGGTGCATCTAGCATCATTGGTGGGCGCGTCGAAGTGTGTCTCCGGCAGATCTATCTTTGGTGGATTTGCTCGGATCTCGTCGTTATTCTCTACGTTCGTGTGTCTTCAGTTTGGATCCTTTCGATCTACGTTATTTTTCATCGGCGGCAGTTGCTATTCTGGGATGATGGTCCTATGGGGCCTTAGCACGATGACTTCCCGGTTGTCTACTACAACAAGTTATGCCCAGCTCCGGCGATGGAGGGGCAATGACTGATGAAGCTATGTACTTAGGGTAGGGGCACGGACCTGTCCTAAGAGCCTTACCCAAGGACATCCAAAGAAGAAATCACCTTTCAATCGACTTGAAGGTACCCACTCGACGGGTTCAAGACACTCGACCAGGAAGTATCACTCGACCACGAAGCCAACGAGTCGACCGTCAGGAGACCTAAAGTCACTCCGCAGGCAAACGGCCGGTCATTAAGTAGTCTTTATGGTCATTATAACACTTTATTAGAGGCGTTACTAGTAAACCTTAATGTACCTTAAACCCTGCATTACTGAGGGCAGGAGAGGGCTGGCGAACTCTATATAAGCCACCCCCTCCTTTGTATCAAGGGTTCGCACCCCTGTTATTCATACACACATAATCCAGTCGACCGCCTCCGGGCACCGAGACGTAGGGCTTTTACTTCCTCTGAGAAGGGCCTGAACTCGTACATCTTTGTGTGCTTACAGCTCCTGCATAGCTAGGATCTAGCCTCTCCATACTAACCCCCCTACATCACTCTCGGATTTAGAACCACGACAGTTGGCGCCCACCGTGGGGCAGGAATCTTAGCGCTTGATTGTAGGAGTTGCGATTTTTTGATCTCCTTGATCATGGTTTCATGCGGAGTTTTGGTGGAGGGCCGCGAGATCCGTCTCGGCGCGCTCACGTTCATCGCCGACGACTCCGCCTGGCTTCATGAGGCTCCGCTCGACATCGACGCGCTCCCCGTCCGCGGGGCGGCGCACTTTCACGCGTGTGTTCGCGGCGTTCTCCTACGGCAGCCGTCGACCCAGTATCTGTCGGCTCCCGTTTCATCTCCCCGCCTCGTCTCTCGCCAGCGCAAGCGCTCTGGTCGATCGAGACTTCAGAGGTGGGTGAGGCATGCGGTGGCTCGCCAGTCGGCCACCCCACAAGTCGCGGCAATCGAGCCCGACGAATCTCTCTACGGCCTGTTCAACCTGTCGACTGGCTCCGCAGAGACCGCATCCGAATGCGACAGAAGTGACCCTGCGGCGGAGGTTCTGGCAATCGATGGCAAACGCAGTCCTCCCGGTTTTGCTCGTACCGGTGGAGGCGCGGATGGGGGCGATCCGTCGCACCCCCACGAAGAGTATCTCCGTGAGCCTCTCACGTCGCTGCAGCAAGAAGAACTCCGCCGCCGGAACATGGATGCACTCCACACTCCTATCGTTGGAGAGACCCCCGAGGCCCGGGCCTTGGAGGACGCGCGCTTGGCTAACTTGGCCGAGCGCACTCGACTGGAGAATCTCCAGTGAACACTCGACGAGCGGGCGCGTCAGCGGGCTCCCGAGTCCAGTCGACGTCAGCTCTTCCCGCCCACACAGGTATATCGAACTCCTGTTCAGAATTTGGCAGCCGCAGCCCGGATAGCGGAATCAATTCAGCCTTCACAGTCAGAAGCCGGCAGAGGCTTGTTGCAAATCGGAGCATTGCTCCGGGCAGCGAGAAACCAGAATTCCGCTGTCTCTCAGTCGTGGAACAGGATCCACAGTCGATCCGTTGCAGCGGATACAATGCAGTCGGCTCACAGCCCAGGATCTCCCCCGAGGCGTGAGGGACATGGAGACCGGCCAGATCAGTACAGAAGAAACGAGCAGTATGACCACCGATTCGATCGTGATGATCGACGTCGAGTGCCAACCCCTCCCCCGAGGAGTGGGTCATATGCTCCTCAGCAGCAGGATGACAGACGCCCTCATAGTGTTGGGCGGAGGATTCCAGTCGATCCCAGAGAACCAGGTTTTGACGCGAGGTCCATCCTCGTTCAAGGTTTGGTCGACAGGAACAGGGCTCACAGAGAAGGACCTGACAGAGATGCTCCTACCAGCAGCAGAGTACATGTTTCAGGGCCAAAGTGTTTCAGTCGAGCCATCAGGGCCGCAGTGATTCCTCCCAACTTCAGGTTGGCGGCTGAAGTCAGCAAGTTCACTGGTGAGTCTAAGCCTGGCACTTGGCTCGAAGATTACCGAGTGGCTGTCCAGATTGGTGGCGGCAATGATGAGGTGGCTATGAAGCATTTGCCTCTCTTGTTAGAGGGCTCAGCCAGGGCGTGGCTGAATCAGCTAGCACCTAGCAGCATCTACACTTGGGAGGACCTCTCCCGAGTGTTTGTCACGACTTTCGAAGGAACATGCAAACGACCGGCAGGCCTTACGGAATTGCGGTCTTGCATGCAGAAGCCGAATGAAACACTGAGGGATTACATCCAGAGGTGGATCACTCTGCATCACACAGTTGAGAATGTACCGGATCATCAAGCAGTTTATGCCTTTAAAGAAGGCGTCAAGAACAGAGAGTTGAACCTGAAGTTCGGTCGGACCGGAGAAATGTCTCTGAATCGGATGATGGAAATTGCCACCAAATATGCTAATGGTGAAGATGAAGCTCGACTCTGGAGTGGCAAGCAGAAAGCAGTCGCCCAGGAAACCGGAGGCAATTCCAGTCGGAAGCAGAAGCGGAAGGCCAAGCCAGCCGCTCCTAGGGAGGGCCTGGCCGTAACCCAGGGAAAATTCAAAGGGAAACCTAAGGGGCCCTGGAACCCCAAGAAAGTAAAAGATCAAGATGGAAACGATGTGTGGATCTGCCGTGTCACATTCACACCAAGAAAGATGAAGAGGTTAAACTCATTTACCCCAAGCATACCACTCGACAATGTCGGCTCCTGATTCAGCAGTTCCAGGGCAAGCAGTCCAAGGACAAGGAGAAAGAGTCAGACAAAGTTGAGGATAAGGAAGACAGTGACGACGGGTATCCCCAAGTCAATTCCACCTTGATGATTTTTGCAGATGTCGAGAGCAAAAGTCGACTGAAAGTCATTAACCGTGAAGTGAATATGGTAGCCCCGGCAACACCCAGCTACCTGAAGTGGTCTCAGACTGCCATCACGTTTGACCAGTCCGATCACCCTGCGCACATTGCCACCCCTGGGAGGCAAGCTCTGGTGGTCGATCCGGTTGTCGAAGGCACTCGACTGACCAAAGTCCTGATGGATGGTGGCAGCGGCCTGAACATATTGTATGCTGAAACGTTGAAAGGGATGGGCATTCCGATGTCCAGGCTCAGTGCCAGCAACATGAGTTTCCATGGAGTCATTCCTGGAAAGAAAGCCGAGTCACTTGGCCAGATTGCTCTCGATGTGGTTTCCGGTGATTCAAAGAATTACCGCAAGGAAAAGTTGACATTTGAAGTTGTGGACTTCCAAAGTGCTTATCACGCTATTCTGGGCAGGCCAGCCTATGCATGCTTCATGGCTCGACCATGCTATGTGTATCTCAAGTTGAAAATGTCTGGCCCTAAAGGAGTGATCACTATTACAGGCAATCGGAAGAAAGCAGAGGAGTGTTTTCAGAAAGGATCAAAGATTGCTGATGCTCAGATGTCAGTAGTCGAGCTGCAAGAGTACCAGAAGACTGCTGATCCGAGTGAATTGCTGCGAGCCAAGAAGCCAGCTTCAGAATCAGCTTTTCAGTCGTTCGGTGAAACTAAGGCAGTTCACATTCACCCGACCGACCCCAGTGCTGCTCCGACTCACATTTCAACGACGCTCGACTCCAAATAGGAAGAAGCGCTCATCCAGTTCTTCCGTGAGAACTGGGACACCTTCGCATGGAAGCCTTCTGACATGCCTGGAGTTCCCAGGGGGCTGGCTGAGCACCGTCTACGAGTCGACCCGAAGTTCAAGCCTGTGAAAGAACATCTTCGACGGTCCGCCATCCGGAAGAGGAAAGCTATTGGCGAGGAGGTGGCTCGGCTCTTAGCAGCGGAGTTCATCCGAGAGATTTACCACTCCGAGTGGCTCGCTAATGTTGTCATGGTCCCCAAGAAGGACAAGTCGCTTTGCACGTGCATCGACTTTAAACATATCAATCGGGCCTGCCCGAAAGATCATTTTCCTCTCCCTCGCATCGACCAAATAGTCGACTCGACCGCGGGGTGTGAGCGGTTGTCTTTTCTAGACGCCTATTCTGGGTACCACCAGATCCATCTGTATGGGCCTGATGAGATAAAGACAGCTTTCATCACTCCATTCGGGTGCTTCTGTTATGTCACCATGCCCTTCGGCCTGAAGAATGCCGGAGCCACGTTCATGAGGATGATTCAGAAGTGTTTACTCACTCAAATCAGTCGGAATGTGGAAGCATACATGGATGGTATATATTGTGGTTAAGTCACGGAAAGGTTCCGACCTGCTGACTGACCTTGCTGAAACCTTTGCTAACCTCAGGAGGTATGATATCAAGCTCAACCCATCAAAGTGCACATTCGGAGTCCCAGGTGGAAAGTTACTTGGTTTCCTCGTTTCTGAACGAGGGATCGATGCCAACCCCGAGAAAGTTGGTACCATACTCCGGATAAAGCGCCCTGT
Source organism: Aegilops umbellulata (assembly GCA_032464435.1). Taxonomy (NCBI): domain Eukaryota; kingdom Viridiplantae; phylum Streptophyta; class Magnoliopsida; order Poales; family Poaceae; genus Aegilops; species Aegilops umbellulata. The sequence goes on along the minus strand of CP136058.1, from coordinate 448,165,486 downwards.
GCGTGTGCACGATGTCCAGAAACTTACAGGTTGCTTGGCCACTCTAAGTCGATTCATTTCTCGTCTCGGTGAAAAGGCGTTGCCCCTCTACCGACTGATGAAGAAGTCTGACAAGTTCGAGTGGAATCCAGAAGCTGATGCAGCGTTTGCAGACCTCAAAGCTCTGCTCTCCACCCAGCCGGTGCTTGCTGCCCCAATCAGTAAAGAGCCTCTGCTGCTTTACATTGCGGCCACGGGACAAGTTGTCAGTACAGTACTCACGGTCGAGCGGGAAGAAGAAGGAAAGGCCTTCAGAGTTCAACGCCCAGTATATTATGTGTCTGAAGTTTTGACTCCGTCGAAGCAAAGATATCCCCACTACCAGAAGCTTGTATATGGGATTTACATGACCACGAAGAAGGTTGCGCACTACTTCTCTGACCATTCCATTACAGTCGTCAGCGACGCTCCACTGTCAGAGAGTTTGCACAACAGAGATGCAACTGGTCGAGTGGCGAAGTGGGCGATTGAACTCCTTCCCTTAGATATCAAGTTTGAAGCAAAGAAGGCTATCAAGTCCCAAGCAATTGCAGATTTCATCGCTGAGTGGATTGAACAGCAGCTTCCGACTCAAGTTCACTCGGAGCACTGGACCATGTTCTTCGATGGATCTAAGATGCTGAATGGTTCTGGTGCTGGGGTAGTATTGGTCTCCCCCCGAGGAGATAAGCTCAGATATGTTCTCCAGATTCACTTCGATTCCTCCAATAATGAAGTAGAATATGAAGCACTCTTGTATGGGTTGCGCATGGCCATTTCACTCAGTGCCCGACGCCTCTTGGTCTATGGCGACTCAGATTTGGTGGTTAATCAGGTGATGAAGGAGTGGGATGCCAGAAGCCCAGCTATGACCGGCTACTGCAATGCAGTGAGAAAGTTGGAAAAGAAATTCGAGGGGTTAGAGCTCCATCACATCCCCCGACTGAAAAACCAAGTAGCTGATGATTTGGCAAAGATAGGCTCCAAGAGAGAGGCCATTCCCAGCAATGTGTTTTTGGAGCACATCTGCTCCCCGTCCGTCCAGGAGGATCCTTTTACAGAAGAAGCCCCGCAGCCGAAAAGTGCCACACATCTGACTAAAGTCGAAATTCCCGCTGTGGTCGACCTAATCATGGAAGTTTTGGCAATCACTCCCGATTGGACAGTACCATATATTGCGTATATCTTGAGGAAAGAACTCCCAGAAGACGAAGAAGAGGCTCGACAGATCGTCCGTCGATCTAAAGCCTTCACGGTCATAAAAGGACAGTTGTACAGAGAAAGCGCAACTGGAACCGGTCAGAAATGCATAACACCAGAAGAAGGTTAGATAATCCTTGATGATATCCACTCGGGGACCTGTGGTCACCATGCGTCCTCTCGGACCATCGTGGCCAAAGCATACCGAGCGGGTTTTTACTGGCCCAGAGCAAATGAAATGGCGAAGGAGATAGTTGACAAGTGTGAAGGCTGCCAGTTCTACTCCAACATGTCGCACAAGCCAGCATCAGCCCTCAAGACCATTCCACTCATCTAGCCCTTCACTGTTTGGGGACTGGACATGGTTGGACCACTGAGAACAGGTAGGAGCGGATTCACACATGTGCTTGTGGCAGTCGACAAGTTTACCAAATGGATCGAGGCCAAACCTATCAAGAATCTTGATGCTTGCACTGCAATCAGTTTCATCAGGGAATTAATATTCAGATATGGAGTCTCGCATAGCATCATCACTGACAATGGGTCAAACTTCGATTCAGACAAGTTCAGAGCTTTTTGCGCTTCTCAAGGCACGCGAGTCGACTACGCATCGGTCGCGCATCCTCAGTCGAATGGACAAGCTGAAAGAGCAAATGGTCTGATTCTCAAAGGACTGAAGCCTTGATTGATGTGTGATCTCAAGCATGCAGCAGGCGCTTGGGTCGACGAGATTCCGTCAGTTTTGTGGGGGCTGAGGACCACCCCGAACCGGTCGACTGGGAGAACGCCGTTCTTTCTGGTTTATGGAGCCGAAGCCGTCCTGCCGAGTGATCTACTTCACAATGCACCCAGAGTTGAGCTTTATAACAAAGACGAAGCAGAGCAAGCCCGGCAAGACACAGTCGACCTCCTAGAGGAGGAGAGGGAAATGGCTATGATCAGATTGACCATCTATCAGCAAGACTTGCGTCGATTTCATGCCAGAAATGTGAAGAGTCGAGCCTTCCAAGAAGGAGATTTGGTCCTCCGAGTGGATGAACAGAAACCACACAAACTTGCTCCTACTTGGGAAGGTCCCTTCATCGTCACCAGAGTCCTCCACAATGGAGCATATCATCTCTACAACATTGATCGCAAGATCGACGAGCCACGAGCTTGGAATGCGGAACTACTCCGCCCATTTTACACTTGAATTCTCACTCGGATGAGATGTAATAAGAAAAAACTTCTATAGTTTATGTTTATCAAAGGCAAGAGTGTTCCAGTTCTTCCTGTATTTGCTGTCACTTTTGTTTGCGTACGAAATCCCCCAGTGGGTGGCTTAGCTGCGAATCCGTTTCGCCTAAGTTTGCAAAAAAAAATCCTACCGAGTGGCGAGCCAGACTCTCACTCGGGGGCTTAGCTGCAGCCCAGTGCTCGCCTAAGTGTTTGAAATCCTACCGAGTGGCGAGCCAGACTCTCACTCGGAGGCTTAGCTGCAGTCCAAGTACTCGCCTAAGTTATAAAAATCCTACCGAGTGGCGAGCCAGACTCTCACTCGGAGGCTTAGCTGCAGTCCAAGTACTCGCCTAAGTTATAAAAATCCTACCGAGTGGCAAGCTAGACTCTCACTCGGGGGCTTAGCTGCAGCCTAGTGCTCGCCTAAGTGTTTGAAATCCTACCGAGTGGCGAGCCAGACTCTCACTCGGGGGCTTAGCTGTAGCCCAGTGCTCGCCTAAGTGTTTGAAATCCTACCGAGTGGAGAGCAAACCTCCCACTCGGAGGCTTAGCTGCAGCCCAGTGCTCGCCTAAGTACGTGAAATCCTACCGAGTGTAGAGCAAACCTCTCACTCGGGGACTTAGCTGCAGCCCAGTGCTCGCCTAAGTAATAAAAATCCTACCGAGTGGAGAGCAAACCTCCCACTCGGAGGCTTAGCTGCAGCCCAGTGCTCGCCTAAGTACGTGAAATCCTACCGAGTATAGAGCAAACCTCTCACTCGGGGGCTTAGCTGCAGCCCAGTGCTCGCCTAAGTACGTGAAATCCTACCGAGTGTAGAGCAAACCTCTCACTCGGGGGCTTAGCTGCAGTCCAAGTACTCGCCTAAGTGTATAAAAATCCTACCGAGTGTAGAGCAAACCTCTCACTCAGAGGCTTAGCTGCAGCCCAGTGCTCGCCTAAGTATATAAAAGTCCCACCGAGTGGAGAGCAAACCTCTCACTCGGAGGCTTAGCTGCAGTCCAAGCACTCGCCTAAGTATATAAAAATCCTACCGAGTGGAGAGCAAACCTCTCACTCGGAGGCTTAGCTGCAGTCCAAGCACTCGCCTAAGTATATAAAAATCCTACCGAGTGGACAGCAAACCTCTCACTCGGAGGCTTAGCTGCAGCCCAGTGCTCGCCTAAGTGTAAGAAAATCCTACCGAGTCGAGAGCAAACCTCTCACTCGGGGGCTTAGCTGCAGCCCAGCGCTCGCCTAAGTACAGAACACGTCCCAATCCACAAGGGCGGTAAGATGCGAATCGACCATTACCTTCTCCTTCGGAGCTGCACCACAAATACAAAGTTATTTTGAGTGAAGATCAAGTTCCACTCGACAGATAATTCACGAAGATATTCAACGATAAATCAAGTTCGGATAAGACCCAAAAGGTCTCAGACCACGGATCGAAGTACTCGAGCCCTCGACTCGACCGATTTTAATGATTACAAGATCCACTCGGCATCCCGAGGCAAATTTAAAGTGAAGCATTAAAGATTTTTACTCCTCCAGTGGAGGACTGGAAGGGGCAACGAACTCATCCAAGTCGATCCCTTCTGCAATACGAGTGGCAGCGGCTATGACAGTCTCCATGAAGTACTGAAAGCTGAGCTTCCTGGTGTTGGCAACCTGGATGGCAGCCAGCTTCTCTTCTCGCACCTCTTTGCAATGGACGCGTACCAGAGACAGAGCGACATCAGCGCCACACCTTGCGGAGGATTTCTTCCATTCCGTCACTCGACCAGGGACGTCATTCAGTCGAGTCACAAGAGACTCGAGATCATTTGAAAGCGTCGCCCTGGGCCAGAGTGACGTGTCGATCCGCGACACCGCAACCTTCAGCCGAGCCAGATAGTCAACCACGCTGGCGACGCGAGACTCCAGACGGAGCACGTTCATGGCAGCCTCGTCCTTCACAAGAGAGTTGGCAGGGTCCAAGCCTGGTTCCACTCGACTGGTCTCCTCTTCAAAGTTCTGATAGAACTCTGCAAACACGATTCAAGAATAAGTCAATGGTTCTACTCGAGTTTGGTTACTGCAAACCAGTTAAATGAAGATTATTACCCTCAAGCATGACGAACAACTTCTTGGCGAGTCCTCCGAGATAAGCTTCAAGATCATTCTTCTTCCCTACCAACTCGCTTGCCTTGTCATTCAGAGCAATCTTGTCGTTCTTCAGACGACTGACCTCCTGGTTAGCTGCATCGAGAGCGGCCTTCAGCCTGGAGTTCTCCTGTTCAAGAGTTCCGACTGAAGCCAGCTTCTCTTCAGCAAGCTTCGTTTTGTTCGAGGCTTCCTTCTGTGCTTCTGCGAGGTCCTGATCCTTCTACTTCAGAGCTTCTTCCAGTTTATCTGCGGCAAGTCGAGTGAAATCAACATCAAGAATAGACAAGAAAGGAAAAACACTCATCAAGAATGGGGAGCCTCACCAGCCATACCTTTTGCTTCTTCTTGCGCCTTCTTCAGGTTCTCTTGAGCAAGCTTCAAGTCAAGGTTGAGCTGGATCTGCTTGTTTTCCAACTCAGTATAGCGAGCCGCAAGGTCACAGGATTTCTGCAAAAGTCAGTCGACAGACGTCCGAGATAAGTTGCTTCCGAGTAACTAAGAGACCATGATGACGTTTCTAAGACTACAGCCAAATCAAAACATTCGACAGTAGTCTCGCGGACTACACCCAGTGGGTGCACTCAGCGTGCCCCCACTGGTTTTCTAAAAAAAAAAGTCGACTGTCCGCAGTCGACCAGATACAGTTCCATTCGACATGGCCTGACCAGACAGAGTGAAGAAGTACAACTACAACAACACAGTATAAAGACTACAGTCGACTGCCAGCAGTCCATCGTAGTCTCGGGGACTACACCCAGTGGGTGCAGTTAGCGTGCCCCCACTCATCCAAAAGATGGCAGACACACCCAGTGGGTGTACGGATACAAAGATCTTCGGAAAAGAGATTCTTCAAATAGCATGTCGTAACAGACCAAGTGTCGAGTCGACTGACCTGGACGTTGCTGTGAAGAGCCGAACTCGCGTCATAGGCTGCTTGACTGGCCTCCCGAGCCACTTTCACTTGCTCCCTCATGATCCCCGCCTGACGGATAGCCTCTTTCGCGACACTCGCTTGGTCCTCAGGTGCGGGGTACGTGGCAAAAAGCGAAGGAGGATTTGTGGTCGATGTCCAAGGCCGCACTCGTCAGAGGATCAGCAAAGGTCACAGAAGCCCGAGTGGTGCCACCACCATCCCGAGCTACGGCTTCAGACGCCGGAGCAGATTGGGGGGGTCTTGCCAGCCGACGCCCTCCGGTTCCTTCTCACCCTCAGCGGCTCGTCGTCGTCGTCTGCCGGGAGGTTAATAACATGAGGAGGAGCTACAAGGAAAAATTCAATCGACCAGGGCTGCAATAAATATCGAGTCAACTCAAGGCAGAACATCAGTAATCATACCAGGGTTGGAGGTCACAGCATCCTCCATCTCTTGATCGTCGTCCTTGGCGGAGAGCTCAGAAGTAGCAGCGCTGCAAATTTCGAAAGTCAGTCAGTTGGTTCAGTGAATCCACCAAGGATCCGTCCACGGTCGACAAAGGAAAACAAGTTCTATTATTACCCAGAAATGGTGGGGACAGTCATCTTCATCTTGGGCAGAGCCTTGGGCGGCTTGGATGGCGTCGCGCGTGGGTGCTTGGGAGCCTTTTCGGTCGGCGTATGAGAAGAGGTTCGAGGGCGTTTCGACGACTGCCCAACAGGAGCAGTCGACTTACCACGTTCCCGCGCCGGATCGTGTGTAAGCTTAGATCACCTCTCCGTGCGAGGGGGTTCAACTTCCTCCTCCTCCTCTTCGCTGGAGTCGATGTCATTGTCGTCTCCCTCTCCTTCGCCATCGGATTCCCACTCGGCTTGTTCATCCCCACTCTCACCGCCGCTCGCCTCCCCTTCTTCAGGTGGCTCCTGCGCCCCGTTGGGTGTCGAGTACATCTCGGTAGTTGCCTAGAAGACGATAGACAAGATGAAAATCGATCGATCAATTCAAAGAAAACCAGTGAAGAAAGCAAGTTCTCAGTCAGGTATATAAGGTCAGACACGGTCCACTTCATATGTATTGTCGAGTGGAGGAACCCTCCTGGCTCCTCTGGGATTGTCTTTGTTTCCTGTGATGCTCGACAGCCATCCTTCTAGCATCTCATCAGTGACCTCCTCCGGGTGGATCCGAGTGGTGTCTTCAAGACCCGAATACAGCCACATCGGATGATCGCGAGCCTGGAACGGCTGGATGCGCCTCCTAAGGAAGACTACCAGCAAGTCCATGCCAGTCACGCCGTCGCGGACAAGCTGAACCACTCAACCGACCAGCACTTTGACTGGGGCCTTTTCTTCCGGCGTCACTTTCAGAGAGCCAGGTTTTTGGGCTCGTTCCAGAGAGAAAGGGGGAAGTCCAGTCGACTGACCTGGAGTCGCCTGGTCTTTGCAGTAAAACCAGGTCGCCTGCCAACCACGACCCGACTCAGGGAAAGTGATGGATGGAAAGGAACTTTTCCCCTCGTCTGGATCGCCAGGCCTCCGCACAGCTGGATCACCTGCGTCCTCTCGTCACTCGACTTGGCCTTTTTGACCGATTGGGAACGACAGGTGAAGATATGCTTAAAGAGCCCCCAATGGGGGCGACAGCCCAAGAAACCCTCACACAAGGAAACGAAAGCAGCCAGATACACTATATAGTTGGGAGTGAAGTGGTGGAGCTGCGCTCCGAAGAAATTCAGGAAACTCCGGAAAAAGGGATGAGGAGGCAGAGAAAACCCGCGATCGATATGGGTGGCGAGGAGCACACACTCACCATCAAGAGGTTGGGGCTCGACTTCTCTCCCCGGGAGACGCGCAGCTTCATGAGGGATGACTCCTCCCTCAACCATATCGTCAAGATCTTCCTGCCTCAGCACCATCGGCATCCAGTCGCCCTGCATCCAGCCTCTGGGCAGAGAAGTCCTTGAGGAAGATTCGCCCCGAGCGGACTTCTTCCCTTTTCCCCGTGCCGCCGCCGCCTTCTTCGCGCGCTCCAGGGCGGACGTCTTGTCCTTCACCATCATCGCCGGAAAACTCGAACAGGCCTGTGGCGCTAGGGCGAGAGCGGAGGTGGCGGAGAACTTTGCGAGGAGAGAAGGAAAGAAGAGAACAAACTGTTGGAAACCCCGAGCTGGCAGCTTATAAGGGGCCGCTTCCGAGTGGCTGACTGGTAGGCCCAGGCTATCCCGTCAAATCTCGCAGCAGACGCGCGCGCGTTACGTGGCTAAAAAGGTGGCACGGGGATCGAGGAGCTTCCGCCTTATCACATCCGATTACTGCGGCCGCTCCCGTCCCGCGCGCTTCCCGAAAATCAAATCCCGCGAAATCCGCGGGTTGCTGAACAATTCGCTAGACAGAAAATCCCTTTCACATCGTCATTCAGAACTCCACGAGCAAGGAAATTCACTCGACGAAAGACTTGGAATGGATCAAGGCGACTGAAAAAAGTTGATAACGTCATCCGTGACGATTGACCCAAAACGAGATGCTCATGCAGCGCAAAGAACCAGTCGGAAAGATCCCTAACTCTTTCTCCACTCTAACCTCGATCCATTCGGGGGCTAATGATGAAGCTATGTACTTAGGGTAGGGGCACGGACCTGTCCTAAGAGCCTTACCCAAGGACATCCAAAGAAGAAATCACCTTTCAATCGACTTGAAGGTACCCACTCGACGGGTTCAAGACACTCGACCAGGAAGTATCACTCGACCACGAAGCCAACGACTCGACCGTCAGGAGACCTAAAGTCACTCCGCAGGCAAACGGCCGGTCATTAAGTAGTCTTTATGGTCATTATAACACTTTATTAGAGGCGTTACCAGTAACGTCTAACCTTAATGTACCTTAAACCCTGCATTACTGAGGGCGGGAGAGGGCTGGCGAACTCTATATAAGCCACCCCCCTCCTCAATATCAAGGGTTCGCACCCCTGTTATTCATACACACATAATCCTGTCGACCGCCACCGGGCACCGCGACATAGGGCTTTTACTTCCTCTGAGAAGGGCCTGAACTCGTACATCTTTGTGTGCTTACAGCTCCTGCATAGCTAGGATCTAGCCTCTCCATACTAACCCCCCTACATCACTGTCGGACTTAGAACCACGACAATGGCCGCGGCGCGCCTTCGGCTCGCTTCGGTGCTTGTAGTCGTCGCTAGGTGGTCTACGAATCTGGATGTAATTTTTATTTCTGGTGTTCGTTGTACTGCCATGATTGAAGATGAATAGATTGAAAGTTTTTTTTAAAAAAAGTTAACATTTTCTTTCTTCGTCAACCGCTCCTCTTTACATATTCAGTCAACCTACGTAGAGCTATTGCGAACTTTTATACAAGTGTGGTTCGTTGACCCCCGGGCTTCATGTGGTCAGGGATTTTCAAAACTCATGTTTGTAGATTTCAGAAGAAAAAAATTGAAGAAAAAAAATCTCACATGTAAGTGCAGAAGGATCAACATGTCCATAACTTTTATTAATGGATTTCTTTATTTGGCTCTCATATTTGTAAGGAACTTGTGTTGTGAAAATAAATAAATGGATCACTACAGGCCACATGTTTCTTTTTTTCTGTAGCTCTCAAATGAACATATTTGTCATTAAATTTTGCATGTGTACTTAGCATCTATATATTTGTGAACAAGTCTATACCTGGATATTTTGAACTCCGATATGTGTGTTACAATATATTTTTAGAATCACAATCCATTTTATTTTCACAGCACAAGGTCCCTTGCAAATATAGTTGAGTGCCTCCAAAAATCATATTCAGCAGGGAGGTTGTTGGTTGGAGTGGTCGTGGGGGCGTGCTCCCCGTGCGCGTCCCTGTGGCGACAAGCACATCAAAAACGGAAACACGTACGGCAAGATTTTGATATTTGTAGGTCCCTGAAGTTGAGACGACAACAAATAGTGGTGCGCACAGAACTCCTTTATTATTACCAAAAAAAGGAGAAAACATGGTGCAGATCGGCCGGTAGCTCAATTATTGTAAGGAAATAAGAAATAGCTTAGGCCCCTCTTTGATTTGAGTGTGAAACGCTCGAGCTAGACAATCGCACCTAAGTCAATTCTACCGGAACTAGACACTCTGCATTTCACCAACTGACATGTCAAAAAAAAAACTGACATGCTGACATAGCACACTTTGCAAAAAACCCCTCGGGGGCTCCCGCGATCGCCCAGGCGATCTGACGGCGACGGAGATCCAGAGTGAGTGAGTGAGTAGATGGTGGCCTCGGCGCTGGCGGTCCCGCCGGAAAAGGAGGCCCCCCTTCCTGGAGCCGGCCTCGTCGGGGGCCTCTTCAGCGGGCAGGATTGGAAGGAGCTTCGGATGAGATCAAGGCGTATTTTCAGGCGGGCGAAGAACCGGGAGCGGTGCCTGCAGCATTCAAGGGAAAGAGCGATGGATTTGATCCGTAATTTAGCAGGGGAGATCCCCTCTGTTCCATATGGGGAAGGTTCGATCGGGACCAATTGCGCCATGACATCCGCGGATTTAGCGGACCGTGTTTTGGGGGAAAATATGGTGATAGCGCAGGATTTGTATTTGTTTCCTAATCAATTGGTAGATCCTTCTTCTGGATTGGATAGTAGAGAGAGGAATCAATGGGGATCGTCCATGTCACCGATTTTACCTTTGGAAATACTGGAATTTAATTCCTGTAAAGGCAATAGAGAAAATTCCGCTGCTATTACTTGGAAACGGCGTAATTATGGTGTTTCCATTTCCTTTTTTATTAAGACTACCAATTATGCTCGGGTTGCAAAGGATAGTTCTGTAGATTTAGCAGGTCATCCTTTCATTCCGGTTGTCAGTATGAGATGTCAGCGGGATTTGAAGGAGGAGCCGATTTTGATCCCAGAACCTTCCATTCGTGGATCATCGGGGGGAGGGGGAGCTGTTTGTGCTGTAGTTATTAGGAAACTGCCCTTTTATGGCATTTTATTCATGGTTAATTGTATCAAATTTAATTTCGAGGCTGTATGGAAGGGGACCGTGGCTTGCTATATTTGTGGGCACGGGAGAGGTTGTCTTTCTTCAGGCTCCTCACCATTGCAGAATCACTTGTTCTCTGTTCCTTCCATTCCTTGTGGCGGCCTAGTGAAGTGTTCCATGGCGGGTCAGGGAGAGAATGTGAGTAGTGCGGTGGGGAAGAAACATGTGAGTGGAGTGGGCTCCAAGAGGGTGATGGACGCCATGGAGGGAGGGGGCTCGTCGCCTGCCATTGTCCAAGCTGGTTCCTCTCTTCGCCGGCCTCTTGTCATTGACATGGAGGCTGCCCGCAAGGCCGTCAGCGGACTCCAGGTGGTGGGACGCCTCCTGTCCCCTTTCCAGGTCAACCCGAGGGTCATACTTGACGACCTCCGGAGCACGGCTTGGAAGAGCCAGGGTGTGGTCACCATCCAGGAGGTGGCCAGCGACAACGGGAGGTTCATCCTCAATTTCGCCGCTGAGAGTGACCGTCGGTTTGTGCTTAAGGCGCAGCCATGGCACTTCAAGCGGGACGGCCTCATCTTCGTCGAGTTCGACGGCAAGGGCGACCCGGCAGAGGTCGACCTGGGCGTCATGACCATATGGGTCCAGGTACGCGATCTCCCGTTCGATTTTAAGACGGAGAGCGTAGGGTGGTCTCTCGAGGATCAACTGGGAGAGGTGCTAGAGGTTTCGCACAGTAACCATGTAATTGTTGAGAAATATCTACGTGTGCGGGTGAAGATATTATTGCATGAGCCTCTGAAATGCTCTGTAGAGATTACCCCTTTAGGTAGTTCAAAGATCTTTAAATATGATGTAAAGTACGAGATACTACCTTTGTACTGTGAGTGTTGTGGGATAGTTGGTCATACTTCAGAGAGGTTTTGTAAAATTCCAAGAGAGCATAGAGTAGTTTGTTTTCCAAGAAACCTTAGTGTTGAGCCCTACTGGAAGAGCCAAGGTGCTAGCAGGAGGGGTCTCCTCTTCGGGAACTACGTTCGCGGCGGCAACAACTCGACTACAAGCATCGTCAACAACAACATCGCCAAGGCCACAGACGTCGTCAAGGTGGCCACTGCCGTGAGCGGGCTCACGGTCTCCAATAAGGGGGCCACTACTTTCGTCAAGACGAACACCGGCCAGGAGGACCGGACTCAGGGGACTGTGGCGCCTACCCCGGCGGGTGCGCCGCTTGATCAGGAGGATCAGGCGGGCGCGCTAGCTGATCCTAGCGGACGGAGCCAGGAGGTCCAGGGCCGCGTGACCATGCTGGAGTCGCGCCAGAATGCGGAGGTTGACCAAAGTCAACTTTGTTATGATCCTGTACATGCCCAAAGCACACATGCAGGTCACTTAGCCATGACTACTCACGCACAGGTGAAGCCCAGAATAACCCAACCGCATGGAGTTGATGCTGGCGAGCTTGTTTTTCAGCGGGGGGTGTTGGACGCGCTGTCTAGCGCTGTTGCGGCGAGAATCGCTACAGCCGGGGGTGATACAGAGAATAATGCTCTACCCTTTAAATTCAATGCAGCAAAAAAACCTATGCGTGGCAGTTCAAAAAAGAAAGAAAAAAAGAGAGGGGGCCCAAACAGAGCTGAGGATGCTCGCAAGCAAGTGCTAGGGAAAAAAGGGGGCATTCTTTTGGGGCTTATCCAACGGGCAGTGACTTAGAGTTTTCTTTTGAGAAAGAGATGGATAGTTATGAGCGCATCTTATATGGTGATGTAAACGTCTCATCCAAACGGGTGTGCATGGGTAGAGTTGTAGCTGTTGAGGATGAGGAGGGCGGGGTTACACATGTTGCAAAGGAGACTGATGAGAGGGAGGAAGAGTACGCGGAGCGAGGTGGGGAATCAGTTGGCGAAGACAAAGATGAGATTGGCACATCGGCGGCCTCCGAAGAGTAGGACCGCCGGGCCAAATGAAAATCCTAGGCTGAAACTGCCGTGGTATGCTCTCCAACACGACAGTTCGTGAACTTCTGGATCTACAGAAGAGTACAAGGGCAGATTTAATTTTCCTTTCTGAATCCCATTTGAATAATTGTAAAGCCGATGAGTTTCGTCGCGTATTAGGTTTTGATTCCATGTTTGTAGTGGAAAGTGATGGTAAGGCTGGTGGCCTCGCTTTGTTTTATCATGAGTCCAATAAAATTGAGTTGAACTATGTCTCGCCCCATTTTATTGATATTGTTTTTATGTATGAGAATGTGGTTCACTGGCAGTTCACGGGCTTCTATGGTCACCCGAAATGGAATGAACGCCATCTATCTTGGGATGACATTCGCAATCTACATAGTAAGAGCAACCATCCTTGGGTGGTTCTGGGGGATTTTAATGAAATTTTATACCCTTCGGAAAAAGAGGGTGGTGTAGCTAGACCACTAGGTATGATGAGAGAGTTCTGTGAATGCCTAACGGATTGTGGGCTGGAAGATCTAGGCTATTTTGGGGACATGTTCACTTGGAGGAGAGGCGAAATACGTGAGCGCCTTGATCGGGCAGTCTGTAACTTAGCATGGGCAAACAAATTTCCACGAGCGGCAGTTATCAATGAAGAACATGTTCATTCTGACCATCGCCCAATCGTACTGGATATGGAGTATTGGGATGAAAAAATCTTTAAACGCCAAGAGGGGCGTGTTAAACAATTTGAGGCGAGATGGTTGAAGGAAGAGACGGTCACTGAAATCGTTAAGGCATCTTGGGAGAAAGCAAAGCTAGCAGGTATTGGACCCTCACTTGCTCACCGTACGAGAGCAGTGCATGCCAATCTACATACTTGGGACCGGGAAACGCTAAAGGGACCAATGGTGAGAATTAGAAAATTAAAAAAAGAGTTGGAGAAACTAAGGCGTGGTCCATTGAATACGGAATCTCGATGCCGTCAGAAGGAAATTATAATGGTAATTGAAAATATTTTGGAGCAAGAGGAAATATTTTGGTTACAGAGAGGACGAGCAAATTGGTTGATGCATGGGGATCGTAATACGTCGTTCTTTCATAATGCTGCCACAGCCAGGAAAAAAAGAAATAATATAAAGAAACTATTAGACGAGTCCGGAAACTGGTTAACAGATAAGGACTTGACGAATCACATTACTGGATATTTTACAAAGCTTTTTACATCGGAAGTTCAACACCCGAATCAAGATGTTTTATCACTTGTTCAAAGGAGAGTGTCAAACGAAATGAATGATGTTCTACTTGCCCCTTATACCGCGGAAGATGTTCGCAAGGCTTTATTTGATATTGGGGACTTGAAAGCTCCAGGGCTAGATGGACTCCATGCTATCTTCTATAAAAGGTTTTGGCCCATGCTGGGGGAAGACTTAATTGAGGAGGTCCTGACAGCAATCAACACATGCACTATACCGGAGGGTTGGAATGATACATCGATCGTGATGATTCCTAAAATTAATACACCAGAGAAGGTAACTCAATTTAGGCCAATCAGCTTATGTAATGTGCTATATAAAATAATTGCAAAAATGGTGGCTTCTCGATTGAAGGTTTTTTACCAGAAATTATTAGCCCAACACAGAGTGCATTTGTACCAGGTAGATTGATAACGGATAATATTTTAGTGGCCTATGAATGTTTTCACACAATAAAGAACAAAATAGAGGGTAGAGAGGGCTTGTGTGCTATAAAACTTGATATGCATAAAGCCTATGATAGAGTTGAGTGGACTTTTTTGAAGGAGATTATGTTGAAACTGGGCTTTCGTCGTGAGTGGGTTAACTTGATTATGCAATGCGTCTCAACCGTGGAATACAAAGTAAGGATCAATGAAGAGGAAAGTGAGAGATTTAAGCCTACGAGAGGGTTGAGACAGGGGGACCCGCTATCACCATACCTTTTTTTGTTGTGCACAGAAGGATTGAATGCCTTGCTTGTGCATGCTGAGGAGAATGGAAACATATCAGGAGTAAAAGTCTGTAGAGACGCCCCACCAGTCACAAATCTTCTCTTTGCGGATGACTCATTGATCTTAATGAAAGCCAACCAACATAATGCGGAAAACCTGAAATCAGTACTAGATTTATATTGTGCGGCGTCAGGACAACTGGTAAGCGTTGAAAAATCCAGTATTTTCTTCAGCCCTAATACAAAGGTAGAGATCAGAGAACAATTGTGTACAACGCTAAATATAATGACGGAGGCTCTCACTGATAAATATTTGGTCTTACCAGCAAATGTGGGTGTTGATAAAACAGACTGCTTTAGTTTTCTGATTGAACGTATTGTTAAGAGAATTAGTGGTTGGAAGGAAAAATTACTATCTGCCGGGGGGAAGGAGATCCTATTAAAGGAGGTGATCCAAGCCATACCTACCTATGCATTGTCGGTCTTTAAAATTCCGAAAAAAATTTGTAAAGGAATCATTGATGCGATGGCGCATTTCTGGTGGGGAGACGAGGAGAACCAGAAGAGAATGCACTGGATGGCCTGGTGGAAAATGTGTGTACCAAAAAATCAAGGAGGAATGGGATTCCGTGATATCCACTGTTTCAATCTGGCTCTGCTTGCAAAACAGGCATGGTGTCTCCTTGATAATCTTGACTCCTTGTGTGCCACTATTCTAAGGGCAAAGTACTATCCTAATGGTGATTTGCTGAACTCCAAGCCAAAGCATGGTGCTTCCTTCACCTGGCAAAGCATTATGGCAGGTATCACTACTCTCAAACGAGGTTATATTTGGCGAGTGGGAGATGGACATAACATCAATATTTGGGAAGATGCCGGGATCCCAAATTGTTCCACTAGGAAGATTGTGACTCCTAGGAGGGGGCATTTATTATCAAAAGTTGTAGATTTGATTGACCCGGTCTCCAATGATTGGGATGAGGACCTGATTAGACAAACTATGTGGACCATTGACGCACAACGGATTCTTTCAATCCCAATTTCGCAACATAATATGACAAATTTTATTGCCTGGAGTTATACAAAAAATGGTCTGTTTTCGGTACAGTTTGCTTATTCTGTGGAGTGGAACTATCAGTATGGGAGCAAACTAAAATATTCCAACGGGATGGGACGGAGCACACGTAACCCGATATGGTGTCAAATATGGAAGTTATCTTGTCCGGCTAAAGTCAAAATATTTTTATGGCGGACACTACATGGTACTCTTCCATGTCGGGCAACACTCACTAATAGACACATGAAGGTCTCACCCTTGTGTCCTACATGCTCCCACGGTGTAGAAGATACAAAGCACTTGCTTTTCCTATGTAGAAAAAGCGAAGGAGGTTTGGAAAAGGCTAGGGTTGGATATGATTATTGAGAGAGCTTGTGAGATTGATCGTGTCGGGGAGGCAATACTGGAATACTTATTACTCCTTCCAGATCAAGATCTGCGCATTATGGGGTACGAAAATGTTCGAGAAATGGTAGCTATCTCTGCTTGGTATCTATGGTGGGAAAGAAGGAAATTAGTGCATAAGGAATTCACTCAAAATGCGACTCAGATCTCGATGGGGATCATAGCTCTTACATATAATTTTGTAAATGCATCATCTTCAAATGCGTCCATAAAAAAGGGGGGTTGGCAATGTCCTCCTAGGGGCTTTGTGAAACTCAATGTTGACGCCTCTTTTGACCATGATTTGCTGGAGGGTACGATGGGGGCAGTATTAAGAGACGACAAAGGTAGGTTTATTGCAGTAGGGAATGGAAAGATAGACTACTGTGCGGACGTTCTCATGGCGGAGGCCTTAGCTCTCAAATTTGGCCTAAATTTAGCGCAGAGGGTGGGATGTAACCGCTTAATCATCAACTCTGACAATCTGGAGGTGGTTGAGACAATGCAAGACGGAGGACAGTCAGCGGGAGCGGCGGCGGCAATCTTTGATGACTGCTATCACTATGCTTGTGATTTTATCATGAGTAAATTCGAACATTGTAATAGAGAGGCAAATAAAGTAGCACATGAACTTGCTAGATTAGCTAGATTTTTTTCGACTTCGGTTTGGTTTGAGGAGCCTATTAGTGAAATTGTAATATTTCTCACAAACGATGTATTGGTTATTGCTAATGAATAAAATTTCGTTTTATTTCAAAAAAAAAGACACTCTGCATTCTTTTGTTGAGGACTTGCTATAATTTGGAGAACTTTCTGTTTACCCCTTTGAGTAGAAGGATTTGCTACATTATTCTTTTTATTCCTTGCTTATACTTTTATGTGAATTTTTTATATGAGTGTGGTTCGTTTGACCCCCGGGCTTCATGAGGTCAGGAATTTTCAAAATCATATTTGTAGATTTCAGAAAAAAAGTTGAAGAATCTCACATGTACATATAGACCGATCAACATGTCCATAAGTTTTACTAATGAATTTCTTTACTTGGCTCTCATATCTGTAACGGATTTTGTGCCGTGAGAATAAACAAATAGATCACTACAGGCCACATATTTCTAATTTGTTATAGCTCTCAAACGAACATATTTGTCATTAAATTTGCATGTGTACTTGGCATCTATATTTTTGTGAATAAGTCTATACCTGGATATTTTGAACTCTGATATGCGTTTAACATTCTTTTTTTTAGAATCATAATCCATTTTATTCTCACAGCACAAGATCCGTTGCAAATATATTTGAATGCCTCCAAAAAGTTAATGTTCAACTGCGAGAGCCTTTAACATATGAAAGCATGTCACAATAGGTTAAAAATATAATATAATATTCGTTCATGTGGTTTTGAAGCCTCCAAAAAGTTAATACTCAACTACCAGAGCCTTTAACATATGAAAGCATGTCACAGTGGGTTTAAAAATATAATATAATATTCATTCATGTGGTTTTGGACCCCCAAAAAGTTAATACTCAACAGCCAGAACCTTTATAATACAACATTCATTCCTGTAGTTTTGAAGCCTCCAAATAGTTAATATTCAACTGCCAGAGCATTTAACATAGAAGCATGTCACAAAAGGTTGCAAAATATAATATAATATTCATTCCTGTGGTTTTGAAACTCATTTTTTGGGGGGTAGTTCCCCTCCGCTCCTTCTGATGGGTGTATTAAAATTTTCAAAAGTCAAACATTTGCATATTTCACCAAGTTTATGGAAAAATAACAACATCTACAATATCAAATCAATATCTTTATGAAATATATTTTAAAATTTTATTTATACAATATTGTACATCTACAGTTAATTTGGGCATTCATTTACTTGCTACTGAATAAGGCCAATTGATGGCGGCGGTCCATTCCCTAGGACTAGTTCAAATTTTTTGCAAAAAAGAAATGCAGTTGTATTGAGTTCTCAGCAAACCCTACGTTTTCGTTCTCAACACGCTTCAAATTCTTTCACACGATAGAGAGGTTTTTGCGGCCTGCTCCGGTGTTGCTCGAGGGTGACACTGGGGCGCCCCAACCATAGCCGCTAGGGACCCCGTCCGCTACCAGTTCGTCGCCGACGGAGGCAAAGGCCGGAACACGGGGCGGACGCAGCTCTCATCTCTCCCTCTTCCTCTCCATCATCTCATGGATCTGATGACCACTGCTGGCGATGATGCGCCCTACTTCTGGCCTTGCGCGGCTACCTTGCCTATGTTGTTGCTCCAGGTGAGGCCACCGAAGGTCCGCCACCTCATCGATCTCCCCCAAACACAACCTACCCACCGTCGTGCTTGCACTAGGCCTCCGTCGGTGGCGTGCTGCACTTGGTTCCTGCGGTGTTGCGAACAACTTGTGGGCCTATCCACTGTTGCTTTGAAGGTGGCATGGGCTAACATTCCGCGCGTGCGATGGCCAATTGGCGGCGCTAGTCCACGTCTTGGTGGTGGCAATCCAGATATGATCGGCCTGATGGTGGTGACTAGAAACTGTGTTGCAGTGACTTCTTACGACTCCACGACGGCGGTGGTCATCGAAATGGTTCATCTCTCCTGATCCAGTGGTTGACTTCAGAGGTGGGATACAAATTATGGATGACGGATTGAAGCAGAAGGATGGTTGTGCGGTGGCGGTGGCCGCATTGCAAGTAGCTGCTGGGATCGCAGAAAAGTGATGATGACAACACATGAGTGACTTCGATGGTGGTCCTACTCGAGCACCTGTGGTCTCGAGCTTCGAAGCGAAATCTTAGGTCAGACCTAGGCATACCTGGCAATGGTGGTGTCTCCTTCATCGTTAATTTGTTGAAGGTGTTTGCTCGGATTTGCGCTATGGAGATCGAGGACGTAGATCTCATCACCGTGACACCACATGTTCTCTAAGTCATCAAGCCAACACCATGGATGACTAAGACCTGGAGCTCACTGCGTTGTCAACCTGGCGTCATGGTGTCACCCGCCGTTTGTCTCATCAAGTCGGCACTGCTGAAGACAACAACGCAAAACTCAATGTCACCCCTTCACCATCCACTTTGTCACTCCGGATGCCACTATAGATGAGGTCATCACTGAACCGCTGCCCGATGTAGCCCACCATCTAACACAATGGCCACACTCCGTCATCATCACCCGGAGAGATGACACCTCGCAGGCTATCACGATGAAGACCATGTTCCGCTTGCCCGGAGATGACGTTGTGGCGCCGCTCGTGTCCATCTTAATAGAAGCCAAAGTCAATGAAGTTGAAGAACATGGGGAGAGGATTTGTTACAAGTAGTTGCGAGGGAAACTGAGCCCCTCACTCGTGCTTTTTCTTTCAGCTTCCGATTTTTAATATTTCACATCGTTTGACCAAAAAGTTCAAATTAAATTATGATTGATATTCGTGTTTTTCGTGACGAAGGTTTTAATAATAATCATTTTGAATACCCTTTTTGCGGAACATTTCGAATACATCTTGACAAGTTTATTAAAATTTAACCTTTAAACTTAATACAAGCGACCGACAAAAAACCAAATTTAGTATTTTGGACCTACAAAAAAGATCGCTTAAAGTTTTAGCTCTAAACTTGATATGAGCGACTGAGAAAATTGCAAGTTTTGTTGGGGAACACAGTAATTTCAAAAAAATTCCTATGCACACGTAAAATCTATCTAGGTGACGCAAGAAACGAGAGGGGAGAGTGTTCTCCACGTACCCTCGTAGACCGGAAGCGGAAGCGTTATGACAATGCGGTTGATGTAGTCGTACGTCTTCACGATCCGACCGATCCTAGCACCGAAAGCACGGCACCTCCGCGATCTGCACACGTTCAACTAGGTGACGTCCCACGAACCCTAGATCCAGCTGAGGTCGAGGAAGAGTTTCGTCAGCACGACGACGTGATGACGGCGATGATGAAGTTACCGACGCAGGGCTTCGCCTAAGCACTACAACGATATGACTGAGGTGGAAATCTGTGAAGAGGGCACCACACACGGCTAAACAATCAACTTGTGTCCCTATGGGGTGCCCCCTCCCCCATATATAAAGGAGTGGAGGAGGGAAGGGCCGGCCCTCTCATGGCGCGCCCAAGGGGGGAGTCCTACTCCCGGTGGGAGTAGGATTCCCCCTTCCCTAGTTGGAGTAGGAGAGGAAGGGAAGGAGGAGAGAGGGAGAAGGAAAGGGGGGCCGGCCCCCCACCCCAATTCGGATTGGGCTTGGGGGGCGCCCCCACCTTTGGCTGTCTCCTCCTCTCTGCCACTAAGGCCCATACACTCCCCGGGGGGTTCCGATAACCCCCCGGTACTCCGGTAAATGTCCGAACTCATCCGAAACCATTCCGATCTCCAAACATAGCCTTCCAATGTATCGATCTTTATGTCTTGACCATTTCGAGACTCCTAGTCATGTCCGTGATCACATTCGGGACTCCGAACAACCTTCGGTACATCAAAACACATAAACACTTAATACCGATCGTCATCGAACATTAAGCGTGCGGACCCTACGGGTTCGAAAACTATGTAGACATGACCGAGACTCATCTCCGGTCAATAACCAATAGCGGAACATGGATGCTCATATTGGTCCCTACATATTCTACAAATATCTTTATCGATCAAACCGCATAACAACATACGTTGTTCCCTTTGTCATCGGTATGTTACTTGCCCGAGATTCGATCGTCGATATATTAATACCTAGTTCAATCTCGTTACCGGCAAGTCTCTTTACTCGTTCTGCAATGCATCATTCCGCAACTAACTCATTAGTCACATTGTTTGCAAGGCTTATAGTGATGTGCATTACCGAGAGGACCCAGAGATACCTCTCCGACAATCGGAGTGACAAATCCTAATCTCGATCTATGTCAACTCAACAAACACCATCGGAGACACCTGTAGAGCATCTTTATAATCACTCAGTTACGTTGTGACGTTTGATAGCACACTTAGTGTTCCTCCGGTATACTGGAGTTGCATAATCTCATAGTCATAAGAACATGTATAAGTCATGAAGAAAGCAGTAGCAACAAACTAAATGAACATCATGCTAAGCTAATGGATGTTTCAAGTCAATCAGATAATTCTCTAATGATGTGATCCCGTTCATCAAATGACAACTCTTGTCCATGGCTAGGAAACTAAACCATCTTTGATTCAACGAGCTAGTCAAGTAGAGGCATCC
Source organism: Aegilops umbellulata (assembly GCA_032464435.1). Lineage (NCBI taxonomy): Eukaryota > Viridiplantae > Streptophyta > Magnoliopsida > Poales > Poaceae > Aegilops > Aegilops umbellulata. Next base: position 448,144,480 of record CP136058.1, on the reverse strand, counting down.
TAGTGACACTTTGTTTGTCTATGTATTCACACATGTACTAAGTTTCCCGTTAATACATTTCTAGCATGAATAATAAACATTTATCATGATATAAGGAAATATAAACAACAACTTTATTATTTCCTCTAGGGCATATTTCCTTCAGTCTCCCACTTGCACTGGAGTCAATAATCTGGATTACATTGTAATGATTCTAACACCCATGAAGTCTTGGTGCTGATCATGTTTTGCTCATGAAAGAGACTTAGTCAATGGGTCTGCAACATTCAGGTCTGTATGTATCTTGCAAATCTCTATGTCTTCCTCCTTAACTTGATCGCGGATGGAATTGAAGCGTCTCTTGATGTGCTTGGTTCTCTTGTGCCAAGGCAAGGGCACCAGTATTGTCATAAAAGATTTTCATTGGACACGATGCACTAGGTATGACACCTAGATCGGATATGAACTCCTTCATCCAGACTCCTTCATTTGCTGCTTCCGAAGCAGCTATGTATTCCGCTTCACACATAGATCCCGTCATGATGCTCTGCTTGGAACTGCACCAACTGACAGCTTCACCATTCAATAAAAATATGTATCCGGTTTGTGACTTAGAGTCATCCGGATCAGTGTCAAAGCTTGCATCGACGTAACTATTTACGACGAGCTCTTTCTCACCTCCATAAATGAGAAACATATCCATAGTCCTTTTCAGGTATTTCAGGATGTTATTGACTGTTGTCCAGTGATCCACTCCTGGATTACTTTGGTACCTCCCTTCTAAACTAATAGCAAGGCACACATCAGGTATGGTACACAACATTGCATACATGATAGAAGCTATGGCTGAAGCATAGGGAATGACTTTCATTTTCTCTCTATCTTCTGCAGTGATCGGGCATTGAGTCTGACTCAACTTCACACCTTGTAACACAGGCAAGAACCCTTTCTTTGATTAATCCATTTTAAACTTCTTCAAAACTTTATAAAGGTATGTGCTTTGTGGAAGTCCAATTAAGCATCTTGTTCTATCTCTATAGATCTTGATGCCCAATATATAAGCATCTTCACCGAGGTCTTTCATTGAAAAACTCTTATTCAAGTATCCTTTTATGCTATTCAGAAATTCAATATCATTTCCGATCAACAATATGTCATCCACATATAATATCAAAAAATTCTACAGAGCTCCCACTCACTTTCTTGTAAATACATGCTTCTCCAAAAGTCTGTATAAAACCATATGCTTTGATCACACTATCAAAGCGTATATTCCAACTCCGAGATGCTTGCACCAGTCTATAAATGGATTGCTGGAGCTTACAAGCTTTGTTAGCACCTTTTGGATACACAAAACCTTCTGGTTGCATCATATACAACTCTTTTTAAAGATATCCATTAAGGAATGCAGTTTTGACATCTATTTGCCAAATTTCATAATCATAAAATGCGGCAATTGATAACATTATTTGGACGGACTTAAGCATCGCTACGGGTGAGAAGGTCTCATCGTAGTCAACTCCTTGAACTTGTCGAAAACCTTTCGCAATAAGTGGATCTTTGTAGACAGTAATATTACCGTCAGCATAAATCTTGTTCTTGAAGATTCATTTATTCTCTATGGCTTGCCGATCATCGGGCAAGTCAACCAAAGTCCACACTTTGTTCTCATACGTGGATCCCATCTCAGATTTCATGGCCTCAAGCCATTTTGCGGAATCTGTGCTCATCATCGCTTCCTCATAGTTCGTAGGTTCGTCATGGTCAAGTAACATGACCTCCAGAACAGGATTATCGTATGATACATCTCCAACGTATCTATAATTTTTGATTGCTCCATGTTATATTATCTACTGTTTTGGACAATATTGGGCTTTATTATCCAGTTTTATATTATTTTTGGGACTAACCTATTAACCGAAGGCCTAGCCCAGAATTGTTGTTTTTTTGCCTATTTCAACATTTCGAAGAAAAGGAATATCAAACGGAGTCGAAACGGAATGAAATCAACTGGAGAAGTTATTTTTGGAAGGAAAGCTACCGGAAAAACTTGGAGTGCACGCCAGAGGAGTCCCGGGCTTCCCACGAGGGTGGGGGCGTGCCCACCCCCCTAGGGCGCTCCCCCTACCTCGTGGACAGCCCGGAGGTCCACCGACGTACTTCTTTCACCCATATATACCCACGTACCCTAAAACTTTCGGGGAACAAAATAGATCTGGAGTTCCGCCGCCGCAAGCCTCTGTAGCCACCAAAACCCAATCGGGACCCTGTTACGGCACCCTGCCGGAGGGGGGAACCCTCACCGATGGCCATCTTCATCATCCCGGCGCTCTCCATGACGAGAAGGGAGTAGTTCACCCTCGGGGCTAAGGGTATGTACCAGTAGCTATGTGTTTAATCTCTCTCTCTCTCTCTCTCTCTCTCTCTCTCTCGTGTTCTTGATTTGGCACGATCTTAATGTATCGCGAGCCCTTGCTATTATATTTGGATGCTATGATGTTTCTCCCCCCTCTACTCTCTTGTAATGGATTGAGTTTCCCCTTTGAAGTTATCTTATCGGATTGAGTCTTTACAGATTTGAGAACACTTGATGTATGTCTTGTCGTGCGTATCTGTGGTGACAATGGGATACCACATGATTCACTTGATGTATATTTTGGTGATCAACTTGCGGGTTCCTCCCATGAACCTATGCATAGGGGTTGGCACACGTTTTCGTCGTGATTCTCCGATAGAAACTTTGGGGCACTCTTTGAGGTTCTATGTGTTGGTTGAATAGATGAATCTGAGATTGTGTGATGCATATCGTATAATCATACACACGGATACTTGAGGTGACATTGGAGTATCCAGGTGACATTGGGGTTTTGGTTGATTTGTGTCTTAAGGTGTTATTCTAGTACGAACTCTAGGGTTGTTTGTGACACTTATAGGAATAGCCCAACAGATTGATTGGAAAGAATAACTTTTAGGTGGTTTCGTACCCTACCATAATCTCTTCGTTTGTTCTCCGCTATTAGTGACTTTGGAGTGACTCTTTGTTGCATGTTGAGGGATAGTTAAGTGATCCAATTATGTTATTATTGTTGAGAGAACTTGCACTAGTGAAAGTATGAACCCTAGGCCTTGTTTCCTATCATTGCAATACCGTTTGTGATCACTTTTACCACTTGCTACCTTGATGTTTTTATATTTTCAGATTACAAAAACCTATATCTACCATCCATATTGCACTTGTATCACCATCTCTTCGCCGAACTAGTGCACCTATACAATTTACCATTGTATTGCGTGTGTTCGGGACACAAGAGACTCTTTGTTATTTGGTTGCAGGGTTGCTTGAGAGAGACCATCTTCATCCTACGCCTCCTACGGATTGATAAACCTTAGGTCATCCACTTGAGGGAAATTTGCTACTGTCCTACAAACCTCTGCACTTGGAGGCCCAACAACGTCTATAAGAAGAAGGTTGTGTAGTAGACATCAAGCTCTTTTCTGGCGCCGTTGCCGGGGAGGTGAGTGCTTGAAGGTATATCTTTAGATCTTGAAATCGAATCTTTTTGTTTCTTGTTTTAGCACTAGTTTAGTTTATAAAAGAAAATTACAAAAAAATGGAATTGAGTTTGTCTCATACGCTTCATATTTTTAATATCTTTCGTGAGTATGATGGAAAGGAAAATTGTGCCAAAGTGTTAGAAGAAGAATGCATTAGAATGTTTGGCACTAAATGTTTGAATGATGAGCATGATTGCAATGTTGTTAGTATGAATTCCTTGAATATCCATGATGCTAATGACATGCAAAGCCACAAGCTTGGTGAAGCTATATTTGATGAAGATGATATTTTTTGTCCCCCAAGCTTTGATGAAAATATTTACTATGATGAAAGCATGCCTCCTATCTATGATGATTATTGTGATGACACGTATGCTTTAAATAATAATGATAATCATAAAACTTGTCATCTTGATCTTAATTTTCAATCACATGATAGTTATTTTATTGAGTTTGCTCCCGATACTATTTATGAGATGAAATTTGCTTATGTGGAGAGTAATAAAAATTATATGCTTGTAGATCATCAAAAGAATGCTTTATGTGATGGTTATATTGTTGAATTCATTCATGATGCTACTGAAAATTATTATGAGGGAGGAACATATGCTTGTAGGAATCGCAATAATATCAAGTTTCCTCCCTATGTGCTTAAAGTTTTGAAGTTTTGCTTGTTTTGCCTTCCTATGCTAGTTGATTATTGTTCCCATAAGTTGTTTGCTCACAAAATCCCTATGCATAGGAAGTGGGTTAGACTTAAATGTGCTAGTCATATTCTTCATGATGCTCTCTTTATGTTTCAGTTCCTATCTTTTATGCGAGCATCATTGAAATCATCATGCCTAGCTAGGGGCATTAAACGATAGCGCTTGTTGGGAGGCAACCCAATTTTATATTAGTTTCTTGCTTTTTTGGTTCTGTTTAGTAATAAATAATCCATATAGCTTCTTTTAAGATGTGGTTTTGTGTTTTAATTAGTGTTTGTGCCAAGTAGAACCTTTGGGAAGACTTGGGTGAAGTCTATATGATCATGCTGTAAAAAAACAGAAACTTTAGCGCTCACGAGATTAGCTTCAACTTTTTACTGGAGAGTGCTATTTACTTGATTATTTTTGCAGATGATTACTAGACAAATTCCTCAGGTCCATAAATTTATTTTAGAATTTTTGGAGTTCCAGAAGTTTGCGTTAGTTACAGATTACTACAGACTGTTCTGTTTTTGACAGATTCTGTTTTTGGTGTGTTGTTTGCTTATTTTGATGACTCTATGGCTAGTAAAATAGTTTACAAATCATAGAGAAGTTGGAATACAGTAGGTTTAACACCAATAAAAATAAAGAATGAGTTCATTACACTACCTTGAAGTGGTGTTTTGTTTTCTTTCGCTAACGGAGCTTACGAGTTTTCTGTTAAGTTTTGTGTTGTGAAGTTTTCAAGTTTTGGGTAAAGATTCGATGGACTATGGAATAAGGAGTGGCAAGAGCCTAAGATTGGGGATGCCCAAGGCACCCCAAGGTAATATTCGAGGATAACCAAGAGCCTAAGCTTGGGGATGCCCCGGAAGGCATCCCCTCTTTCGTCTACTTCCATCGGTAACTTTACTTGGGGCTATATTTTTATTCACCACATGATATGTATTTTGCATGGAGCGTCATGTCATTTTATTTTGTTTTAATTGCTGTTTGAATAAAGTATCAAGATCTGAAATTCTTAAAATGTTAGAGAGTCTTCACATAGTTGCATAATTATCCAACTACTCATTGATCTTCACTTATATCTTTCGGAGTAGTTTGTCGTTTGCTCTAGTGCTTCACTTATATATTTTAGAGCACGTTGGTGGTTTTATTTTGAAGAAATAGATGAACTATCATCCTTCATTTTATATTATTTTGAGAGTCTTAAATAGCATGGTAATGAGCTTAATCCTAATATGCTAGGTATTCAAGAATAGTAAAAACTTTCTTATGAGTGTGTTGAATACTAAGAGAACTTTGATGCTTGATGATTGTTTTGAGATATGGAGGTAATAATATCAAAGTCGTGCTAGTTGAGTAGTTGTGAATTTGATAAATACTTGTGTTGAATTTTGCAAGTCCCGTAGCATGCACGTATGGTAAATGTTATGTAACAAATTTGAAACATGAGGTGTTCTTTGATTGTCCTCCTTATGAGTGGCGGTCGGGGACGAGCGATGGTCTTTTCCTACCAATCTATCCCCCTAGGAGCATGCGCGTATTGCTTTGGTTTTTGATGGCTTGTAGATTTTTGCAATAAGTATGTGAGTTCTTTATGACTAATGTTGAGTCCATGGATTATACGCACTCTCACCCTTCCATCATTGCTAGCCTCTTCGGTACCGTGCATTGCCCTTTCTTACATTGAGAGTTGGTGCAAACTTCGCCGGTGCATCCAAACCCCGTGATATGATACGCTCTTTCACACATAAACCTCCTTATATATTCCTGAGAACAGCCACCATACCTAGCTATTATGGCATTTCCATAGCCATTCCGAGATATATTGCCATGCAACTTTCCACCATTCCGTTCGTCATGACATTTACATCATTGTCATATTGCTAGCATGATCATGTAGTTGACATAGTATTTGTGGCAAAGCCACCGTTCATAATTCTTTCATACATGTCACTCATGAGTCATTGCATATCCCGGTACACCGCCGGAGGCATTCATATAGAGTCATACTTTGTTCTAGCATCGAGTTGTAATCATTGAGTTGTATATAAATAGATGTGTGATGATCATCATTTAATAGAGCATTGTCCCAAAATAAAGAGAGCGGACAAAAGAAAAAAAAAAGGCCCCAAAAAAAGGGGCAATGCTACTAGCCTTTTACCACACTTGTGCTTCAAAGTATCACCATAATCTTCATGATAGGGAGTCTCTTGTTTTGTCACTTTCATATACTAGTGGGAATTTTTCATTATAGAACTTGGCTTGTATATTCCAACGATGGGTTTCCTCAAATGCCCTAGGTCTTCGTGAGCAAGCAAGTTGGATGCACACCCACTTAGTTTCTTTTGTTGAGCTTTCATACATTTATAGCTCTAGTGCATCCGTTGCATGGCAATCCCTACTCCTTGCATTAACATCAATCGACGGGCACCTGCATAGCCCATTGATTAGCCTCGTTGATGTGAGATCTTCTCCTTTTTTGTCTTCTCTACATAACCCCCATCATCATATCCTATTCCACCTGTAGTGCTATATCCATGGCTCACGCTCATGTATTGCGTGAAGGTTATAAAGTTTGAGATTACTAAAGTATGAAACAATTGCTTGCTTGTCATCGGGGTTGTGCATGATGAGAGCATTCTTGTGTGACAAAAATGGAGCATGACTAAACTGTATGATTTTGTAGGGATGAACTTTCTTTGGCCATGTTATTTTGAGAAGACATAATTGCTTATTTAGTATGCTTGAAGTATTATTATTTTTATGTCAATATGAACTTTTGTCTTGAATCTTTCGGATCTGAATATCCATACCACAATTAAGAAGAATTACAATGGAATTATGCCAACTAGCATTCCACATCAAAAACTCTTTTTTATCATTTACCTACTCGAGGACGAGCAGGAATTAAGCTTGGGGATGCCTGATACGTCTCCAACGTATCTATAATTTTTGATTGCTCCATGCTATATTATCTACTGTTTTGGACAATATTGGGCTTTATTATCGACTTTTATATTATTTTTGGGACTAACCTATTAACCGGAGGCCCAACCTAGAATTTTTGTTTTTTGCCTATTTCAGTGTTTCGAAGAAAACGAATATCAAACGGAGTCGAAACGGAATGAAATCAACTAGAGAAATTATTTTTGGAAGGAAAGCTACCGGAAAAACTTCGAGTGCACGCCAGGGGAGTCCAGGGCTGCCCACGAGGGTGGGGGTCGCGCCCAACCCCCTAGGGCGCGCCCCCTACCTCGTGGACAGCCCGGAGGTCCACCGACGTACTTCTTTCACCCATATGTACCCATGTACCCTAAAACTTTCGGGGAACAGAATAGATCTGGAGTTCCGCCGCCTCAAGCCTCTGTAGCCACCAAAACCCAATTGGGACCATGTTCCGGAACCCTGCCAGAGGGGGGAACCCTCACTGGTGGCCATCTTCATCATCCCGGCGCTCTCCATGACAAGGAGGGAGTAGTTCACCCTCGGGGCTGAGGGTATGTACCAGTAGCTATGTGTTTGATCTCTCTCTCTCTCTCTCTCTCGTGTTCTTGATTTGGCCCGATCTTGATATATCGCGAGCCTTGCTATTATATTTGGATCCTATGATGTTTCTTCCCCCCTCTACTCTCTTGTAATGAATTGAGTTTCCCTTTTGAAGTAATCTTATCGGATTGAGTCTTTAAAGATTTGAGAACACTTGATGTATGTCTTGCCGTGCGTATCTGTGGTGACAATGGGATACCACGTGATTCACTTGATGTATGTTTTGGTGATCAGCTTGCGGGTTCCGCCCATGAACCTATGCATAGGGGTTGGCAGACGTTTTCGTCGTGATTGTCCGGTAGAAACTTTGGGGCACTCTTTGAGGTTCTATGTGTTGGTTGAATAGATGAATCTGAGATTCTGTGATGCATATCGTATAATCATACCCACGGATACTTGAGGTGACATTGGAGTATCTAGGTGACATTAGGGTTTTGGTTGATTTGTGTCTTAAGGTATTATTCTAGTACGAACTCTAGGGTTGTTTGTGACACTTATAGGAATAGCCCAACGGATTGATTGGAAAGAATAACTTTGAGGTGGTTTCGTACCCTACCATAATCTCTTCGTTTGTTCTCCGCTATTAGTGACTTTGGAGTGACTCTTTGTTGCATGTTGAGGGATAGTTATTTGATCCAATTGTGTTATTATTGGTGAGAAAACTTGCACTAGTGAAAGTATGAACCCTAGGCCTTGTTTCCTATCATTGCAATACTGTTTGTGATCACTTTTACCACTTGCTACCTTGCTTTTTTTATATTTTCAGATTACAAAAACCTATATCTACCATCCATATTGCACTTGTATCACCATCTCTTCGCCGAATTAGTGCACCTATACAATTTACCATTGTATTGGGTGTGTTGGGGACACAAGAGACTCTTTGTTATTTGGTTGCAGGGTTGCTTGAGAGAGACCATATTCATCCTACGCCTCCTACATATTGATAAACCTTAGGTCATCCACTTGAGGGAAATTTGCTACTGTCCTACAAACCTCTGCACTTGGAGGCCCAACAACGTCTACAAGAAGAAGGTTGTGTAGTAGACATCACTGTACCACTCTGGTGCGGATCTTACTCTGATTGACCTACGGGGTTCGGTAGTAACTTGATCAAAAGTTTCATGATCATCATCATTAGCTTCCTCACTTACTGGGGTAGGAAACACTGGAACTGATTTCTGTGGTGAACTACTTTCCAATAAGGGAGCAGGTACAGTTACCTCATCAAGTTCTACTTTCCTCCCACTCACTTCTTTTGAGAGAAACTCCTTCTCTAGAAATTATCCATTTTTAGCAACGAATATCTTGCCTTCGGATCTGTGATAGAAGGTGTACCCAACAGTCTCCTTTGGGTATCCTATGAAGACACATTTCTTCAATTTGGGTTCGAGTTTATCAGGTTGAAGGTTTTTCACATAAGCATCGCAGCCTCAAAGTTTAAGAAACGACAACTTGGGTTTCTTTCCAAACCACAGTTCATATGGTGTCGTCTCAACGGATTTAGATGGTGCCCTATTTAACGTGAATGCAGCCGTCTCTAAAGCATAACCCCAAAACGATAGCTGTAAATCAGTAAGAGACATCATATATCGCACCATATCTAATAGAGTACGATTACGACATTCGGACACACCATCACGCTGTGGTGTTCCGAATAGCGTGAGTTGTGAAACTATTCTGCATTGTTTAAAATGAAGACCAAACTCGTAACTCAAATATTCTCCTCCACGATCAGATCGTAGAAACTTTATTTTCTTGTTACGATGATTTTCCACTTCACTCTAAAATTCTTTGAACTTTTCAAATGTTTGAGACTTATGTTTCATCAAGTAGATATACCCATATCTGCTCAAACCATCTGTGAAGGTTAGAAAATAACGATATCTGCCACGAGCATCAACACTCATCGGACCACATACATCAGTATGTATTATTTCCAACAAGTCTGTTGCTCGCTCCATTGTTTCGGAGAACGGAGTTTTAGTCATCTTGCCCATTAGGTATGGTTCGCAAGTACCAAGTGATTCATAATCAAGTGATTCCAAAAGTCCATAGAATGGAATTTCTTCACGCGCTTTACACCAATATGACCCAAACGGCAGTGCCACAAATAAGTTGCACTATCATTATCAACTCTGCACCTTTTTGTTTCAATATTATGAATATGTGTGTGACTACTATTGAAATTCAACAAAAATAGACCACTCTTCAAGGGTGCATGACCATAAAAGATATTAATCGTATAAATAGAACAACCATTATTCTCGGATTTAAATGAATAACAGTCTCGCATCAAACAAGATCCCGATATAATGTTAATGCTTAACGATGGCACCAAATAACAATTATTCAGGTCTAAAACTAATCCCGAAGGTAGATGTAGAGGTAGCGTGCCGACGGCGATCACATCGACTTTGGAACCATTTCCCACGCGCATTGTCACCTCGTCCTTAGCCAATCTTCGCTTAATCCGTAGTCCGTGTTTCGAGTTGCAAATATTACCAACAAAACCAGTATCAAATACCCAGGCGCTACCGCGAGCATTAGTAAGGTACACAACAATAACATGTATATCACATATACCTTTGTTCACCTTGCCATCTTTCTAATCCGCCAAATACATGGGGCAGTTCCGCTTCCGGTGATGTAACACCCCGGATGTAACTTGCCATAATTATAACTCCAACTCTTGCCATTTTCGGCTATGTGATATAATATTCCCTCCATGGTTGGGTTTCCCTTCGTTTTGCATTTTGTTCATGTCATGCATTTCATATCATGTCATCATGTGCATCGCATTCTCACACGTGTTCTTCTCATGATTCCGAGCATTTTCCCCGTTGTCCGTTTTGCAATCCGGCGCTCCTGTGTTCCCCGGCGTCCCCTTTTACCTTTTTCCGTGAGCGGGTATTAAACCTTCTCGGATTTGACCGAGGTTTGTCAAGCGGCCTTGGTATAGCACCGGTAGACCGCCTGTCAAGTTTCGGGTCATTCGGAGGTCGTTTGGTACTCCAACTGTTAACCGGGTAACCGTAAAGGCCTCGTGTGTGTTGCAGCCCAAAACCCCTTCAAAACAGCCCAATAACCCATCTAAGTCACTCCCATGTCCACCGCCGTTCGATCACGATCGCGTGGCCGAAAACTACACTCCATTTGGAGCTCCCTAGCTCCTTCTACCTATAAAAAGGCATCCCCCCCTCAAATCTCGGATCAAACCACCCTAACCCTAGCCCCGTTCGTCCCCGCCGCCACCGGACATGTCCGGGCCGCGCCGGACACCGTCCGCGCCGCCGCCCCGGGCCAACCAGGGCGCGACACGTGGCGCGCCGCCGCTCCTGCTCGCCGCCGACCCCGCGGGCCCGCGAGGCCCGTGCGGGGCCCTCCCGGCCCGACTCCGCCGCCCCCGCGCCCAGGCGCCTCCCCGACGTGCGCCTCCCGCGCGCCCGCTCGCCGCCCGCTCCCGCCGGGTTCCGCCAACGCCCGGCGACCCCGCCGCGCCGCGCCGCGGCCGGCGCCGCCCGCGCCGCCCCGCGCCACCGTCCCGGCGCCGCCCGCGCCTTCCTCCTCCAGATCCGGCCCGGGGACGGCCGGATCCTCCACGCCGCCGCCTCCCCGAGCCTCTCCGGCCGAACTCCGGCGAGCTCGTGCCGGCCATCCTCGTTATCCGCGCGGGTTGACTTCTCTCCCTCTCCCCCGAAATCTGCTAAGTCCCGGAGATATTTGCTTAATCGTCTCATGTTCATCGCATCATATCTCGCCATCCGTAGCTCCGTTTCGTGCTTATAACATGTCAAATTGTTTGTCTCGATGGGTACATCATTTCATTCCATTGCATCATCTTCAGTTGAGTTCATCTTGATGCCCGAAATGCTGTTGGAAGAGGGCTATGTGGTGTCAGTTGCTGATTCTTATCAGAACATGCACTTTTGTTATTTTTTCCATGATCGATGTGTGCACCCTATGAAGTTGAGTCCTATATGATTTTTGTAATATGCCATGCCATCTTTCCAGAGATTTATGCCATGTATTTTTTTGATCTTTGTGGTGACTAGCACAAGCATGCAAACTAGGGTACATAATGTTGCTGATTTCAGAGACTTAGTAATTTCACTAAGTCCCTGCCTGCTGTTATTTTTATGCCATGTGTTCATGTTGTTTCAGAGATATCTATGCCTCTTTTGAGCATGATCACTAAGAGTGTTTTGAGCATATGGATTTGCTCTATCCATCCATGCCTTTCTTTGTAATTATGGAGTGCTATAGCTTGAGTCAATCGAGCTCTACTTTTGCTATAAAATGCTGCTGGCAGATTGTTTACATGTTATTCGATTTTGCCAAGCTTGTTGTAGTTGATCCTTACATGCTATGATGTTGTTATTGCCATGTCTAGCTTCTATGCCATGTCTTCTTGATGTATGTATGCTTAGTTTATCATGCAATGCACTGTAGTGAGTGCATCGAGCTCACGAACATGCCTACTTGTTATCTGTTTTTGACATGTCCAGTTTTCTGCTAAGTCTGAAACCTGTAACAAAACTTGCTTAATTGACATGGGTGTTACTATATTTTCTGATCCTGTTTGGCCTATGGTCAGTAACGGACTTTTGTTAAGTGCTTTGATTAGATTCACGCCATGCCATATTTTTCTATGTCCTGTTCCTGTAGCATGTTGTTTGCTTGCTCTAAACATGTCCTCCTGATGTTAATTTCTGGCATGTTATTTTTCACAGAAATGTCTGTGAACCCGTTATCTTTTGCACTTTCGCCATGCTTGTTTGATCCTGTTATGATGTGATTTAGCCGTAGCTCAGTGTTCATCTTCTGTCAAGCATCTTGAGTAGATCACTGTCATATGCTTTGTTAATATGTTTGGGTGCAGTAGTTTAATTTCTTGTTGCTTGCTAAGTAGCATCATGCTGTTAATGGCAGATTATTGTCATTCTTGTGTTGCTTGTCATTTGCAAACCGTGCATCCGATTCCGGTGATCTTTATATCGATTTCAACCGAAATTACCTCATCTTTCCAGTGGAATACTTGGTTTGCCAATATTATGCCTTGTTCATCTTTTTCCTTCCGAAGCATGCATATGCATTGCATATCACATCTCGCATATCATGCCATGTTTTGCATCATGTTGCTTGCGCATTGCATCGTGGTTGATAGTTGTTCATTTGCTTGTTCTCTTGTCTTGGGTAGAGCCGGGAGACGAGTACGTGAACGAGGAACCTGTTGAGAACGCTTACGAGGACCAAGCTTTCGACAACTCTGAGAACCTTGCAGGCAAGATGACCATACCCTCGAAATCACTTCTATCTTTGCTTGCTAGATGCTCGCTCTTTTGCTATGCCTATGATGCGATACCTACCACTTGCTATATCATGCCACCCATATTGCCATGTCAGCCTCTAACCATCCATGTCCTAGCAAACCGTTGTTTGGCTATGTTACCGCTTTGCTCAGCCCCACTTATAGCGTTGCTAGTTGCAGGTGAAGATGAAGCTTGTTCCTTGTTGGAACATGGACTTGTTGTTCCTTGTTGGAACATGTTTACTTGTTGGGATATCACAATACCTCTTATTTAATTAATGCATCTATATACTTGGTAAAGGGTGGAAGGCTCGGCCTTATGCCTGGTGTTTTGTTCCACTCTTGCCACCCTAGTTTCCGTCATACCGGTGTTATGTTCCTTGATTTTGCGTTCCTTACACGGTTGGGTGATTTATGGGACCCACTTGACAGTTCGCTTTGAATAAGACTCTTCCAGCAAGGCCCAACTTTGGTTTTACCATTTGCCACCTAAGCCTTTTTCCCCCGGGTTTTCGCGAGCCCGAGGGTCATCTTTATTTTAACCCCCGGGCCAGTTCTCCTTCGATTGCTGGTCCAAACCGAGCGATGTCCGGCGCCCCTTGGGCAACCAGGGTCTATGCCAACCCGACGTCTTGCTCATCCAGTGTGCCCTGAGAACGAGATATGTGCAGCTCCTATCGGGATTTGTCCGCACATCTGGCTGGCTTTGCTGGACTTGTTTTATTACTGCCGAAATGTCTTGTAGTCCAGGATTCCGAGACTGATCGGGTCTTCCCGGTAGAAGGAATATCCTTCGTTGACCGTGAGAGCTTATGATGGGCTAAGTTGGGACACCCCTGCAGGGTATTATCTTTCGAAAGCCGTGCCCGCGGTTATGAGGCAGATGGGAATTTGTTAATGTCCGGTTGTAGAAAACCCGAAGTTGACCTTAATTAAAACACATCAACCGCGTGTGTAACCGTGATGGTCTCTTCTCGGCGGGGTCCGGGAAGTGAACACGGTGTTGGAGTTATGTTTGACGTAGGTTGTTCTAGGATCACTTATTGATCACTTCTAGCTTCACGACCGTGCTTTGCTTCTCTTCTCGCTCTCTTTTGCGTTGTTAGCCACCATATATGCTAGTCGCTTGCTGCAGCTCCACCTCACAACCTTATCCTACCTACAAGCTTAAATAGTCTTGATCTCGCGGGTGTGAGATTGCTGAGTCCCCGTGACTCATAGATTCTACCAATACAGTTGCAGGTATGTCTTTTCCTGATGATCAGTAGTGGAGCCTAGTTGGGGTGATCGGGGATCTGTGTAGCATTTGGGGTAGTCTTCTTTCATTTTGGTTCCGTAGTCGGACCTTGAGTGTAATTTGAATGATGGATGTTTATTTATGTATTGTGTGAAGTGGCGACTGTAAGCCAACTATGTATCTCTTTCCCTTATGTATTACATGGGTTTGTGTGAAGATTACCTCACTTGCGACATTGCTTTCAATGCGGTTATGCCTCTAAGTCGTGCCTCGACACGTGGGAGATATAGCCGCATCGAGGGCGTTACAGGTGACTAGTCCCTTTGTAGTAGAAGCACTCAGTCTCAGGCTTAGGTCCAGACTTGGGCTCCTTCACTTGAGCAGCAACTTGTTTGCAGTTCTTCTTGAAGTTCCCCTTTTTTCCTTTACCTTTTTCTTGAAACTAGTGGTCTTGTTGACCATCAACACTTGATGCTCCTTCTTGATTTCTACCTCCGCAGCCTTTAGCATTGCGAAGAGCTCAGGAATTGTCTTATCCATCCCTTGCATATTATAGTTCATCACGAAGCTCTTGTAGCTTGGTGGTGATTGAAGAACTCTGTCAATGACACTATCATTAGGAAGATTAACTCCTATCTGAGTCAAGTGGTTGTGGTAACCAGCCATTCTGAGTATATGTTCACTGACAGAACTATTCTCCTCCATTTTGCAGCTGTAGAACTTATTGGAGGCTTCATATCTCTCAATCCAGGCATTTGCTTGAAGTATT
This sequence comes from Aegilops umbellulata, assembly GCA_032464435.1. Taxonomy (NCBI): domain Eukaryota; kingdom Viridiplantae; phylum Streptophyta; class Magnoliopsida; order Poales; family Poaceae; genus Aegilops; species Aegilops umbellulata. Next base: position 448,129,388 of record CP136058.1, on the reverse strand, counting down.
AACTTCAACTCCTCAAATATCTCATATGCTCCATGATGTTCAAAACGACGTTGAAGTCCCGGTTCTAAGCCGTAAAGCATGGCACACTGAAATCTCGAGTAGTCATCAGCTTTGCTTTGCCAGACGTTCTTAACGTCATCAGCAGCATCTGCAGCAGGCCTGGCATCTAGCGGTTCCAGGACGTAATTCTACTGTGCAACAATGAGGATAATCCTAAAGTAACGGACCTAGTCCGTGTAGTTGCTACCATCATCTTTCAACTTAGCTTTCTCTAGGAATGCATTAAAATTCAAAGGAACAGTAGCACGGGCCATTGATCTACAACAACATAGACATGCAAAATACTATCAGGTACTAAGTTCATGATAAATTAAAGTTCAATTAATCATATTAATTAAGAACTCCCACTTAGATAGATATCCCTCTAATCATCTAAGTGATCAGATGATCCAAATCAACTAAACCATGTCGATATATCACGTGAGATGGAGTAGTTTTCAATGGTGAACATCACTATGTTGATCATATCTACTATCTGATTCACGCTCGACCTTTCGGTCTCAGTGTTCCAAGGCCATATCTGCATATGCTAGGCTCGTCAAGTTTAACCCGAGTATTCTGCGTGTGCAAAACTGGCTTGCACCCGTTGTATGTGAACGTAGAGCTTATCACACCCGATCATCACGTGGTGTCTCGGCACGACGAACTTTTGCAACGGTGCATACTCAGGGAGAACACTTGTACCTTGAAGTTTAGTGAGAGATCATCTTATAATGCTGCCGCTGAACTAAGCAAAATAAGATGCATAAAGGGTAAACATCACATCCAATCAATATAAGTGATATGACCGAGGCTCATCTCCGATCAATAACCAATAGCAGAACCTGGATGCTCATATTGGTTCCTACATATTCTACGAAGATCTTTATCGATCAAACCGCATAACAACATACGTTGTTCCCTTTGTCATCGGTATGTTACTTGCCCAAGATTCGATCGTCGGTATCTTAATACCTAGTTCAATCTCGTTACCGGCAAGTCTCTTTACTCATTCTGTAATGCATCATTTCGCAACTAACTCATTAGTCACATTGCTTGCAAGGCTTATAGTGATGTGCATTACCGAGAGGGCCCAGAGATACCTCTCCGACAATCGGAGTGACAAATCCTAATCTCGATCTATGCCAACTCAAAAAACACCATCGGAGACACCTGTAGAGCATCTTTATAATCACCCAGTTATGTTGTGATGTTTGATAGCACACTAAGTGTTCCTCCAGTATACGAGAGTTGCATAATCTCATAGTCATAGGAACATGTATAAGTCATGAAGAAAGCAATAGCAACAAGCTAAACGATCATTGTGCTAAGCTAACGGATGTGTCAAGTCAATCACATCATTCTCTAATGATGTGATCGCATTCATCAAATGACAACTCTTGTCAATGCCTAGGAAACTTAACCATCTTTGATTCAACGAGCTAGTCAAGTTGAGGCATACGAGTGACACTTCGTTTGTCTATGTATTCACACATGTACTAAGTTTCCCGTTAATACATTTATAGCATGAATAATAAACATTTATCATGATATAAGGAAATATAAATAACAACTTTATTATTGCCTCTAGGGCATATTTCCTTCAGTCTCCCATTTGCACTTGAGTCAATAATCTAGATTACATTGTAATGATTCTAACACCCATGGAGTCTTGGTGCTGATCATGTTTTGCTCGTGAAAGAGGCTTAGTCAATGGGTCTGCAACATTTAGGTCCGTATATATCTTGCAAATCTCGATGTCTTCCTCCTTAACTTGATCGTGGATGGAATTGAAGCGTCTCTTGATGTGCTTGGTTCTCTTGTGAAATCTGGATTCCTTTGCCAAGGCAAGGGCACCAGTATTGTCATAAAAGATTTTCATTGGACCCGACGCACTAGGTATGACACCTAGATCGGATATGAACTCCTTCATCCACACTCCTTCATTTGCTGCTTCCGAAGCAGCTATGTATTCCGCTTCACACGTAGATTCCGCCATGACGCTCTGCTTGGAACTGCACCAACTGACAGCTCCACCATTAAATAAAAATATGTATCAGGTTTGTGCCTTAGAGTCATCCGGATCAGTGTCAAAGCTTGCATCATCGTAACCGTTTACGACGAGCTCTTTGTCACCTCCATAAACGAGAAACATATCCTTAGTCCTTTTCAGGTATTTCAGGAGTTGTTGACTACTGTCCGGTGATCCACTCCTAGATTACTTTGGTACCTCCCTGCTAAACTAATAGCAAGGCACACATCAGGTCTGGTACACAGCATTGCATACATGATAAAGCTATGGCTGAAGCATAGGGAATGACTTTGATTTTCTCTCTATCTTCTGCAGTGACCGGGTATTGAGTCTGACTCAACTTCACACCTTGTAACACACGCAAGAACTGAGGGAGTCCTGGATTAGGGGGTGTTCGGATAGCCGGACTATACCTTCAGCCGGACCCTAGGACTATGAAGATACAAGATTGAAGACTTCGTCCCGTGTCCGGATGGGACTTTCCTTGGCGTGGAAGGCAAGCTTGGCGATGCGGATATTCAAGATCTCTTACCATTGTAACCGACTCTGTGTAACCCTAACCCTAACCGGTGTCTATATAAACCGGAGGGTTCTAGTCCGTAGAATAACTCCATAGACAACATTCATACCATAGGCTAGCTTCTAGGGTTTAGCCTCCTTGATCTCGTCGTAGATCTACTCTTGTACTACCCATATCATCAATATTAATCAAGCAGGAGTAGGGTATTACCTCCATCGAGAGGGCCCGAACCTGGGTAAAAACGTCGTGTCCCTTATCTCATGTTACCATCTGGCCTTGACGCACAGTTCGGGACCCCCTACCTGAGATCTGCCGGTTTTGACACCGACATTGGTGCTTTCATTGAGAGTTCCTCTGTGTCATCGCAATCAGGAAGGATGCCTCTTCCCGTCTTTAAAGACGGCGCCATTGCTAAGGGAGCCTTGGCTGTCGGCCAAACCCTCCGGCTAGGTGGTTTTCTCATGACCGCCTGTTCGGCCGTTGCGCCGACGGTGACCTCTCGGGTCATCAAAAGCAACCTTCACGTCAGCTCGGAACTTGTTGAGCAGCTAGATCCGATGGAGCTCTCCTCCATAAACGAGCTCTTGGATCGCATCGCTGCCCTGGGGGTCGCCACGGATTACAACCAAGTTGGGCTTAAACCCGATCTAAGAGAAATTAACTCTCCCCAGGCCACCCACCACGTCGCCGTGGTAGAGGCGCAGTACGGCGACCCTTTATCTATTTTAAGGACTAGCTACGTCCGAATTCCGGACCCCTCCAAGCCGGATACCCGCGGAGGGGAGGACGTAACCTAAGACCTGAGCTTAAGATCAGGAAACGGGCTAGATTCATTGGACAACATCCAAGAATCCAAACTTCAGAGTTCGGAAACTCTTCGGCCTCCGAATCTTGGATTGGGTGAGGTTTCAGATTCAACGCCACCCGCCCGCCCGAATATAAGCGATCTTTCCCAAATCAGGCAGAAGCCCGAGGAATCAGTACATCATTACTGGGCCAGATTCCTCCTGGTTATGAACAGGATAAAGGATTGCCGCGAGGGAGACGCAATCTCAATTTTCTGCAGTAATTGCACGGACGAGGGAATCCTTAATGCCATAAGTCATCGTGATATTACACGCTTCGCTGACTTGGCATCCATAGTACAAAAATACTGTGCGATGGAAAGTGCCTGGAAAACCAAAATAAAATTTTGGGATAATCCGGCCTTAAATAGCAATCCCGTCCGAACTAAGAGGGTGCACCATCGTAAGACACACGGGTTAAACACCAAAAAGCCAAAACCCTCTACAGGGCATGGAACCGTACTGGAAAGGTGGCTTGATGGGCCCTATAGAATTCACAGTACAGAGGACACCACACCAACTCACAGCCCTAGAGCATGTTGGATACTCCAGCATGTGGCTAAAATTGGCGAAGACCTCTTAATTTTGGAGGCCGCAAAAAGCCAGCCCGAGGACACCAGTACCGTTCTCACAGTCTTCGAGACTTTCGCATCAAACAATATGCGAAAAAGAACACTCTGCAGCCTTTCCGAAGTCTACCAAGTAGCAACAATAAACCCATGGAGCCACACGGCTATTACCTTCAACGCAAGTGATGAACCTAAATTCCGAACAGCCCGAGCATCAGCCGCATTGGTCCTCAGTCCAATAGTGGACGGCTTTCGCCTCACAAAGGTACTCCTGGATGGAGGCAGCGGATTGAACCTCATTTATGAGGAAACCCTTCAAAAAATGGGATTAGACTGGAGCCGCGTTGAGCAAAGTAGCACAACCTTTAGAGGAATAATCCCCAGTCGGGAAGCGCGCTGCACAGGAAAAATCACACTAGATGTGGTGTTCGGCACGCGGGATAATTACAGATCCGAAGAGGTCACATTTCAGGTGGCCCCGTTCAACAGTGGATATCATGCCCTACTAGGGCGGGAAGCATTCACAATCTTCCAAGCAATACCCGATTACGGGTACATGAAGCTCAAGATGCCCGGGCCGAACGGAATTATCACTCTCGCTAGTGATCCGGACATAGCACTCCGCGCCGAAAACAAGACAGCCGCATTAGCCCTGGAGGCACTATCCGAAGCCTTAGCAACTGAGGAACTGACTGCACTGCGATCCACAGTTAACAGGGATGATGTGATACTCGACAAGAGATCCAAGTCCACATCCTTCAAGCCAGCGGACGAAATAGTCAAATTCCAGGTCCATCCAACGGACCCCAATAAAACAGCTTCCATCGGGGCACGACTGAACCCTGATGTAGACGCCGCACTGCGAGAGTTCCTATGAAAGAACTGGGACATTTTCGCCTGGCACCCTTCAGACATGCCAGGAATGCCACGCAGGCTGGCCGAACACAGCTTAAATATCCTAAAAGGATTCAAACCTGTCAAACAAGCCCTTCGGTGTTTTTCCGAACCCAAGAGACAGGCTATGGGAGAGGAGCTAGCCAAGCTATTGGAGGCCGGATTCATCAGAGACATAAAACATCCGGACTGGCTAGCAAACCTGGTGATGGTACCAAAGAAGGATAAATCCTGGCGCCTGTGTGTCGATTTTAAAGACCTTAACAAGGCTTTCCCAAAGGATCCCTTCCCCCTCCCCCTTATCGATCAAATTATCGATGCCACAGCAGGACACGATTCGTTGTGTTTCCTCGACGCATACTCCGGTTACCATCAAATCCAGATGGCAGAATCAGACCAAGCAGCTACAGCATTCATCACACCATACGGCCCATTCTGCTTCAACACAATGCCCTTCGGGCTGAAAAACGTCGGCGCAACATATCAGCGCATGATTCAGACATGTCTGGCAAACCAGATCGGCAAGACAGTGGAGGCGTACGTGGATGACGTGGTCGTCAAGACAAGACATGTCGAATCTCTAGTAGACGAAGTGAGGCTAACATTCGACAACCTCCGAAAATACAACATCAAACTCAACCCGGAAAAATGCGTTTTCGGTGTTCCAGCCGGAAAGCTTCTGGGCTTCATTGTATCCGATAGAGGAATTGAAGCGAATCCAGCGAAGATTCGAGCTTTGTCGCAACTGGATATCCCAAAGGACCTCAAACAAATACAGAAATTAACCGGATGCATGGCGGCTTTAAGCCGCTTTATCTCTCTCTTGGGAGAAAAGGCACTGCCCCTTTATCGCCTCCTTCGGCGTACCGAACACTTCGAGTGGACGGATGCCGCCACGGCCGGACTCGATGAAATAAAGGCCATATTGGCAACAAACCCAGTCCTGGCCGCGCCGAACACCGGCGAACCAATGTTATTATACATTGCAGCAACACATCAAGTTGTCAGCGCAGTGCTCATTGTCGAGCGGGAAACGGACGGACACAAACTCGCCCTTCAAAGGCCGGTCTACTACGTGTCCACTGTCCTCACTCCATGCAAATCACGGTACCCGCATTATCAAAAGATTGCATACGCGGTATTCATGGCATCCCGGAAGCTACGACACTACTTTCAAGAGTGTTCCATAACAGTAGCCTCAAAAGTACCACTCAACGATATTATCAACAACCGTGATGCAACGGGCCGGATAGCAAAATGGGCCATCGAGCTCCTCCCGTTCGATATAACCTATAAGCCACGGCGAGCTATTAAATCGCAAGTTTTGGCCGACTTCGTCGCAGAATGGACGGAGGCCGAGCTCCCTAAAGAGTACGACACATATTCAAACTGGATCACGCACTTCGACGGCTCCAAAATGTTGGCCGGACTAGGGGTTGGCATCGTCTTGACGTCCCCCACAGGAGACACAGTTCAATATGTGCTCCAGATCATGTACACGGACTCCAACAATGCAGCCGAATATGAGGCCCTCCTACATGGTCTCCGGATGGCAGTATCCATGGGCATTCAATGCCTAGAGGTACGCGGGGACTCGAACCTCGCGATATCCCAAATAAACGGAGACTTTGACGCAAAGGATCCAAAAATGGCGCCTTACCGCAACGCCGTTCTAAAAATGTCAACTCGGTTCGAAGGGTTGGAGTTTCATCATATAGCCCGAGAAAACAATCAGACAGCGCATGTCCTGGCACGCATTGGAGCAAAGCGCGATGCAGTCCCCCCAACATCTTTTTAGAAAGACTGTTCAAGCCATCAGTAGCATGGGAGGGGGAACCCACAGATAACAGCCCGGACCTAACCGCACCACCCGACGCCGAACAATCTGACACAATCGGAGGCTCCGCCACTAAAATTACACCTTCAGCCCACGTAATAATGGCGGTCATCGCCCCGTGGACAGAACCATTCCTAGCCTACCTTACTAGGCAGGAACTCCCAGAGGACCAAAACGAGGCCCGCTGCATAGTGCGGCGATCTAAAGCCTATAAAGTCCAAGAGGGAGAGCTTTATAAGAAAAGCACTACCGGAGTCCTTCAAAGGTACATCTCCGAAGAGGAAGGGCGGAACCTTCTGGCTGAAATTCATGCCGGACTCGGTGGTCATCACGCCGCTGCTCGGTCCCTTGTTAGCAAGGCTTTCCGTACAGGCTTTTATTGGCCGACGGCCCGGGCAGACGCTCAGGACCTAGTCCAGCGATGCGTTGGTTGCCAACTTTTTGCCAACCAAAGCCATATGCCACCCACCGCACTCCAAACTATACCCATCACCTGGCCTTTTGCGGTCTGGGGGCTTGACATGGTCGGACCCCTTAAAGGTGGGACCCATAAGAAAAAATACTTACTGGTCATGGTGGATAAGTTCACCAAATGGATAGAAGCCAAGCCTGTTAAAACGGCCGAATCCGGACCTGTGATAGACTTCATATCCGGGGTTGTACACCATTATGGCGTCCCCCACAGCATCATAACCGATAACGGTACAAACTTTACTGCCGATGAGGTAAAACTCTGGTGCAAAAACATGGGCATCAAGCTCGATTATGCTTCCGTCTATCACCCACAAACCAACGGTTAGGTCGAACGTGCAAATGGTCTTATCATGAGCGGCATCAAACCCAGACTAGTGTGGTCCCTCAAGGAATCTAACACGCACTGGGTAGAGGAGCTCGACTCCGTACTCTGGGGGCTGCGGACCACGCCGAATCGCACCACCGGATACACACCATTCTTTATGGTGTACGGCGCAGAGGCAGTTCTGCCTTGCGACATAATTCATGACTCACCTCGAGTGCGCATGTACGAAGAACGAGAAGCCGAGCTCGATCGGCAGGACAGTCTGGACGCCTTGGAGGAGGAACGCGACGTGGCAAAAGCTCGTTCCGCATTTTATCAACAGCAGGCTCGAAGATATCAAAGCAGAGAAGTACGGGCCAAAAATTACAACGTTGGCGAACTAGTTCTACGTCTACCGGAAAAGAAAAAGGACAAACTCCAGCCCAAGTGGGAAGGTCCCTTCATTATCGACCAAGTCCAGACTGGTGGAGCGTACCGCCTGCGAGATGCGTCGGATAACCGACTCGAGCCGAACCCATGGAACGCCGCCTGTCTCCGAAGATTCTATGCCTAGCGCCGGACTCTATGTTTGTCTCCTTCCTCTGTCCAGTTTTTACATTTTTCTGTCTTACATTTCTCTCCTTCCCCTCTTTTCTTTTATAGCCCTTAAAGGCTCATCAAGTGACGCACTCCTCGCACTCAATAAACCTGGGGGCTTCTTTAACAGAAGCTTATTTATACGGGCTTCACGCCCAACACATGCGTCAAACTTCCGCATGTAACTTTTCCTTCACCATCATATGCATTGATTTGAATTAAGTTTTGGCCAAGTTGGGTTGCCTGGCTCCTGTGCTTACCCCTACGTTCCCGATTGTTCGGCTAGGCGGTAAAGGGAGCACCTCTGCGATTGTTACTGCCGGGTCAGCCGGATGTGTACCTCAGACTGGGTGAAGCCGAAAGCTAGCGTTCTTAAGGGAATATTCGGTCGGTGAACTAAAAGATGACCTTTTTTACTTATTCGTATACATGCCCCCAGATGATTTTTCTACATTTGTAGTCCGGACATGCACTTTAGGGCATGCCTCCCAGAGAAAGGAACCCCTAACGGAACTATTCTCTCTGGAAGATGTTTCTTACTAACCATGTAATATAACATAACTAGTTGGGAACTTGTCTGATAAAGCACTAATGACCCCTACGCCTGGTCTCCATGCATACCCCGGTTCTTACATAAACGGTCGGGTATTCGGACACACTCCGGACCGTCAGGTCCCGAGGTAGAAGCGAAATGGTCGGCAATGACAAACGATCTATAATCCGGCTAGAAGGCATTACACATGTCAATTGAAAATTACATAGTCATTCTGACTGATTGTATTATTCCTCTATACCATCTAACAGGCTGTCTAATTTACAGTCCTGCTAAGAATACTTTGCGGCCAACTCTACTTGGCCGTACACTAAGCTTACAGGGATCTCCTTCCCGTCAGGCCCCACAGGTCCGACCTCGGCCATGTGGTTTGGGTCAGACTTCATAAACCGGGTCTTCACCATGGCCCAGGCCTCCCTAGCGCCTTGTCGGCAGGCCGATATCTTCCACAATCGGAAGCGCCGCCGAGCTCCCTTCAGCTTCTCCGCAAGCTCTCTAAGGCCCTCGGGCGCGGAGTGGGCAGGCCATAAGGCGTGGGCAACGCCTCGCATCGCCTGCCAAACTCGCTCGTGCAATTGCAAGAGCTCGGGAAGAAGGTCACCCGTAGAACCGGGCATCTCCTCTGCAGGACGACCTGTGAGCATACCTACAGACATTACTCTGTTAGTCGACTTCCTCGTCGAACTCTTTTTTTTCAAAGTTCGTTCAAGCACTTACTAATATGCCGCGTCGAAGCCGCTGATTCTCCTTAATAGAGTCCGACAGCTGGCCACGAACATCTTTAAGTTCGACGTCCAGCTTGGTGTTGGCATCCTGAAAATCATTCTTCTCTCGCCTCACCTTTGTCAACGTACTCTCACCGGCCTTTAGCCGGCGTAAGAGTTGTTGCTTTTCCGGATCGAGTCCGGCGCCATCTGCAATATGATTTGTCAGATTTGCACCCACGCCGCACAATACTAATCTTTCGAAGTGTATCTTACCTAAGGGGGTCTCTTAGGGCTCCCCTGCTACGGCTAGTGCGGCCTCCAGTTGGGCCCTGCACTTTTCCAGCTCCTGGGACAGTACGGTATTCTTCTCTGTAAGAACCTGCACAATAAATGATCCTTAAATCAGTTATTCTAACTGTTTCAAGTCTCGGGGGCTACTGGTATATATATATATATATATATATATATATATATATATATATATATATATATATATATATATATATATATATATATATATATATATATATATATATATATGACCAAAATTTTGTTACCCGTATGTCTTTTACATACTGCTACGTGGCTCTAGCCAAGCCATTTTGAGCGGCACGGAGGTATGCGTCTCCCGAATTGAAGGCATCTAAAGCATTTTGGGAGAAACAAGCATCGCGTAGAACTGTCCGGCGACGCATGTGGTTCATGGCACTCTCCACCTCAGAATTTGTGGCAGACAGCCTGTCCGCATCCTCTATCGGAGGAGCGTCTGGTGCGCGCCTTGTGCTCGCCTCCGCTTCCTGGCCAGACGTTGGAGCCTGGCTGGTGGAGGCGCGATTGGCAACCTCTCCGGATGTAGTCCGGCGAGGTCTCTTCGTCCTGAAGATAGCACGAACGTTAATATGCCCTGAAGGAATAACACCAGGGAAACAGAGGGCGCGCTATACCTTTGCGCCGGCATCTCAGTCCGGACTACATTCCTTTTTGCCCCACGGGGCCCTGCGGCCCCTCGTTGGCTAGCTGCCGCAGGTTCGGCCTCCCGCCTTGGAAATCTCCCCTGCAAAACACTGTTGTTGTCAGAAACACCGCAATATGTGAGAATGGGATCTCTCTCAAGGGAATGAGCCTCCGGTTTTTGTCACCTGGGAGGCCGGGATTAACCCTGGGTAATCAGCCGTAATGGCTACCAAGGTATTATCCTTGCTTAGCTGATGGAACACCCCGGCTTGTCGCATTCATTTGACATGTGGAAGACGGCCATTATTGGGTGTGGAAGCCGAGGAGCGCTACATTACAAAAATCGGGCATTATTCCTGCAGGTACACAGAATTTGGAGAAGAACCAGCCTTGCAATGCCGAAGACAATCTACGCGCCGGACTCGTCGTCATTGAAGCCTGGTTCGGGGGCTACTGAGGGAGTCCTGGATTAGGGGGTGTTCGGATAGCCGGACTATACCTTCAGCCGGACTCCAGGACTATGAAGATACAAGATTGAAGACTTCGTCCCGTGTCCGGATGGGACTTTCCTTGGCGTGGAAGGCAAGCTTGGCGATGCGGATATTCAAGATCTCCTACCATTGTATCCGACTCTATGTAACCCTAACCCTAACCGGTGTCTATATAAACCGGAGGGTTCTAGTCCGTAGAATAACTCCATAGACAACATTCATACCATAGGCTAGCTTCTAGGGTTTAGCCTCCTTGATCTCGTGGTAGATCTACTCTTGTACTACCCATAACATCAATATTAATCAAGTAGGAGTAGGGTATTACCTCCATCGAGAGGGCCCGAACATGGGTAAAAACATCGTGTCCCTTGTCTCCTGTTACCATCCGGCCTTGACGCACAGTTTGGGACCCCCTACCCGAGATCCGCCGGTTTTCACACCGACAAGAACCCTTTCTTTGATTGATCCATTTTGAACTTCTTCAAAACTTTTATCAAGGTATGTGCTTTGTGAAAGTACAATTAAGCATCTTGATCTATCTCTATAGATCTTGATGCCCAATATATACGCAGCTTCACCGAGGTCTTTCATTGAAAAACTTTTATTCAAGTATCCTTTTATGCTATTCAGAAATTTAGTATCATTTCTGATCAACAATATGTCATCCACATATAATATCAAAAATGCTACAAAGCTCCCACTCACTTTCTTGTAAATACATGCTTTTCCAAAAGTCTGTATAAAACCATATGCTTTGATCACACTATCAAAGCGTATATTCCAACTCCGACATGCTTGCACCAGTCCATAAATGGATCGCTGGAGCTTACACACTTTGTTAGCACCTTTTGGATCGACAAAACCTTTTGGTTGCATCATATACAACTCTTCTTTAAGATATCCATTAAGGAATGCAGTTTTGACATCTATTTGCCAAATTTCATAATCATAAAATGCGGCAATTGCTAACATGATTCGGATGGACTTAAGCATCGCTACGGGTGAGAAGGTCTCATCATAGTCAACTCCTTGAACTTGTTGAAAACCTTTCACAACAAGTGGAGCTCTATAGACAGTAATATTACCGTTAGCGTCAATCTTCTTCGTGAAGATCCATTTATTCTCTATGGCTTGCCGATCATCGGGCAAGTCAACCAAAGTCCACACTTTGTTCTCATACGTGGAACCCATCTCGGATTTCATGGCCTCAAGCTATTTTGCGGAATCTGGGCTCATCATCGCTTCCTCATAGTTCGTAGGTTCGTCATGGTCAAGTAACAAGACCTCCAGAACAGGATTACCCTACCACTCTGGTGCGGAACTTACTCTGTTGAACTACGAGGTTCTGTAGTAACTTGATCAAAAGTTTCATGATCATCATCATTAGCTTCCTCACTTACTGGTGTAGGAATCACTGGAACTGATTTCTGTGATGGACTACTTTCCAATAAGGGAGCAGGTACAGTTACCTCATCAAGTTCTACTTTCCTCCCACTCACTTCTTTTGAGAGAAACTCCTTCTCTAGAAAGGATCCATTCTTAGCAATGAATATCTTGCCTTCGGATCTGTGATAGAAGGTGCACCCAACAGTCTCCTTTGGGTATCCTATGAAGACACATTTCTCCGATTTGGGTTCGAGCATATCAGGTTGAAGTTTTTTCACATAAGCATCCCAGCCCCAAACTTTAAGAAACGACTATTTGGGTTTGTTGCCAAACCATAGGTCATATGGTGTCGTCTCAATGGATTTATATGGTGCCCTATTTAACGTGAATGCAGCCGTTTCTAAAGCATAACCCTGAAACAATAGTGGTAAATCAGTAAGGGACATCATAGATTGCACCATATCTAATAGAGTACGATTACGACATTCGGACACACCATTACACTGTGGTGTTCCGGGTAGCGTGAGTTGCGAAACTATTCCGCATTATTTCAATTGAAGACCAAACTCGTAACTCAAATATTCTCCTCCACGATAAGATCATAGAAACTTTATTTTCTTGTTACAATGATTTTCCACTTCTTTCTGAAATTCTTTGAACTTTTCAAATGTTTCAGAGTTATGTTTCATCAAGTAGATATACCCATATCTGCTCAAATCATCTGTGAAGGTTAGAAAATAACGATACCCGCCATGAGCATCAACACTCATCGGACCGCATACATCAGTTTGTATTATTTCCAACAAGTCTGTTTCTCACTCCATTGTCCCGGAGAACGGAGTTTTAGTCATCTTGCCCATGAGGTATGGTTCACAAGTACCAAGTGATTCATAATCAAGTGATTCCAAAAGTCCATCGGAATGGAGTTTCTTCATGCGCTTTACATCAATATGACCCAAACGGCAATGCCACAAATAAGTTGCACTATCATTATCAACTCTGCATCTTTTTGTTTCAATATTATGAATATGTGTGTCACTACTATCGAAATTCAACAAAAATAGACCACTCTTCAAGGGTACATGACCATAAAAGATATTACTTATATAAATAGAACAACCATTATTCTCGGATTTAAATGAATAATAGTCTCGCATTAAACCAGATTTAGATATAATGTTCATGCTTAACGCTGGCACCAAATAACAATTATTCAGGTCTAAAACTAATCATGAGGGTAGATGTAGAGGTAGCGTGCCGACGGCCATCACATCGACTTTGGAACCATTTCCCACGTGCATTGTCACCTCGTCCTTAGCCAATCTTCACTTAATTCGTAGTCCCTATTTCGAGTTGCAAATATTACCAACAGAACCAGTATCAAATACCCAGGCACTACTGCGAGCATTAGTAAGGTACACATCAATAACATGTATATCCATATACCTTTGTTCACCTTGCCATGTTTCTAATCCGCCAAATACTTGGGGCAGTTCCGCTTCCGGTGACCAGTCCCTTTGTAGTAGAAGCACCCATTCTCAGTCTTAGGTCCAGACTTGGGCTCCTTCACTTGAGCAGCAACTTGTTTGCCGATCTTCTTGAAGTTCCCCTTTTTTCCTTTACCTTTTTTCTTGAAACTGGTGGTCTTGTTGACCATCAACACTTGATGCTCCTTCTTGATTTCTACCTCCGCAGCCTTTAGCATTGTGAAGAGCTCGGGAATTGTCTTATCCATCCCTTGCATATTATAGTTCATCACGAAGCTCTTGTAGCATGGTGGTGATTGAAGAACTCTGTTAATGACACTATCATTAGGAAGATTAACTGCTAGCTGAGTCAAGTGGTTGTGGTACCCAGCCATTCTGAGTATATGTTCACTGACAGAACTATTCTCCTCCATTTTGCAGCTGTAGAACATATTGGAGACTTCATACCTCTCAATCCGGGCATTTGCTTGAAATATTAACATCAACTCCTCAAACATCTCATGTGCTCCATGATGTTCAAAACGACGTTGAAGTCCCGGTTCTAAGCCGTAAAGCATGGCACACTGAACTATCAAGTAGTCATCAGCTTTGCTTTGCCAGACGTTCTTAACATCATCAGCAGCATCTGCAGCAGGCCTGGCACCTAGCGGTTCCAGGACGTAATTCTACTGTGCAGCAATGAGGAAAATCCTCAAGTTACGGACCTAGTCCGTGTAGTTGCTACCATCATCTTTCAACTTAGCTTTCTCTAGGAACGCATTAAAATTCAAAGGAACGGTAGCACGGGCCATTGATCTACAATAACATAGACATGCAAAATACTATCAGGTACTAAGTTCATGATAAATTAAAGTTCAATTAATCATATTACTTAAGAACTCCCAATTAGATAGATATCCCTCTAATCACTATGTTGATCATATCTACTATATGATTCATGCTCGACCTTTCAGTCTCAGTGTTCCGAGGCCATATCTGCATATGCTAGGCTCGTCAAGTTTAACCCGAGTATTCTGCGTGTGCAAAACTGGCTTGCACCCGTTGTATGTGAACGTAGAGCTTATCACACCCGATCATCACGTGGTGTCTCGGCACGACGAACTTTCGCAACGGTGCATACTCAGGGAGAACACTTGTACCTTGAAATTTAGTGAGAGATCATCTTATAATGCTCCCGCTGAACTAAGAAAAATAAGATGCATAAAGGATAAACATCACATCCAATCAATATAAGTGATATGATATGGCCATCATCATCTTGTGCCTTTGATCTCCATCTCCAAAGCACCGTCATGATCACCATTATCACCGACGCGACACCTTGATCTCCATCGTAGCATCGTTGTCGTCTCGCCAACTATTGCTTCTACGACTATAGCTACCGCTTAGTGATAAAGTAAAAACAATTACAGGGCGATTGCATTACATACAATAAAGCGACAACCATATGGCTCCTGCCAGTTGCCTATAACTCTGTTACAAAACATGATCATCTTATACAATAAAATTTAGCATCATGTCTTGACCATATCACGTCGCAACATGCCCTACAAAAACAAGTTAGACGTCCTCTACTTTGTTGTTGCAAGTTTTACGTGGCTGCTACGGGCTAAGCAAGAACCATTATTACCTATGCATCAAAACTACAATGATTTTTCATTAAGTGTGTTGTTTTAACCTTCAACAAGGACCGGGCGTGGTCACACTCGATTCAACTAAAGTTGGAGAAATTGACACCCGCCAGCCACCTGTGTGCAAAGCATGTCGGTAGAACCAACCTCGCGTAAGCGTACCCTTAATGTCGGTCCGGGCCGCTTCATCCAACAATACTGCTGAATCAACGTATGACATGCTGGTAAGCAGTATGACTATTATCGCCCACAACTCTTTGTGTTCTACTCGTGCATATGACATCTACGCATAGACCTGTCTCGGATGCCACTATTGGGGAATGCAGTAATTTCAAAAAAAAAATCCTACGCACACGCAAGATCTATCTAGGTGATGCATAGCAACGAGAGGGGAGAGTGTTATCTACGTACCCTCGTAGAACGAAAGCGAAAGCGTTATGACAACGCGGTTGATGTAGTCGCACGTCTTCACGATCCGACCGATCCTAGCACCGAAACCACGGCACCTCACGGTCTGCACACGTTCAGCTCGGTGACATCCCACGAACTCTAGATCCAGCTGAGGTCGACGGAGAGTTTCGTCAGCATGACGGCGTGACGAAGGCGATGATGAAGTTACCGACGTAGGGCTTTGCCTAAGCACTACAACAATATGATCGAGATGGAAATCTGTGGAGGGGGGCACCGCACATGGATAAACAATCAACTTGTGTCCTTATGGGGTGCCCCCCTCCACCGTATATAAAGGAGTGGAGGAGGGGAGGGCCGCCCCTCTCATGGCGCGCACAAGGGGGGAGTCCTACTCCCGGCAGGAGTAGGATTCCCCCTTCCTTAGTTGGAGTAGGAGAGGGAGGGAAGAAGGAGAGAGGGAGAAGGAAAGGGGGGTCGGCCCCCCACCCCAATTCGGATTGGGCTTGGGGGCGCCGCACCCCCACCTTGGGTGCCTCCTCTTCTCTCCCACCAAGGCCCAATAAGGCCCATAGACTCCCCGGTGGGTTCTGGTAATCCCCCGGTACTCCGGTAAATGTCCGAACTCACCCAGAACCATTCCGATGTCCAAACATAGCCTTTCAATATATCGATCTTTATGTCTCGACCATTTCGAGATTCCTCGTCATGTCCGTGATCACATCCGGGACTCCGAACAACCTTCGGTACATCAAAACACATAAACTCACAATACCGATCGTCATCGAACGTTAAGCGTGCGGACCCTACGGGTTCGAGAACTATGTAGACATGACCGAGACTCATCTCCGGTCAATAACCAATAGCGGAACCTAGATGCTCATATTGGTTCCTACATATTCTACGAAGATCTTTATCGATCAAACCGCATAACAACATACGTTGTTCCCTTTGTCATCGGTATGTTACTTGCCCAAGATTCGATCGTCGATATCTTAATACCTAGTTCAATCTCGTTACCGGCAAGTCTCTTTATTCGTTCCGTAATGCATCATTCTGCAACTAACTCATTAGTCACATTGCTTGCAAGGCTTATAGTGATGTCCATTACCGAGAGGGCCCAGAGATACCTCTCCGACAATCGGAGTGACAAATACTAATCTCGATCTGTGCCAACTCAACAAACACCACCGGAGACACCTGTAGAGCATCTTTATAATCACCCAGTTACGTTGTGGTGTTTGATAGCACACTAAGTGTTCCTCCAGTATTCCGGAGTTGCATAATCTCCTAGTCATAGTGTGACACCCCAAAATTTTGGCCCTGTTTTAATAAATTAAATTTTGCTAGGAAATTAAAACTTTTATTTTCTGGGCTCCCTTTTGATTTTTGAACCATTTTCTCCCTGGTTATTGTGGAGTTTTTCCCCAAAGAGAAAACTTTTCAAATATATTACTGGACTTGTTTTATCCCTCAAGAAAACATTTCTATTATAAGTGGATTTAATTACATAATTTATTTCTCATAATCCTTATTTTCTTGAAAAATGGTTTCCCATGATTATATGGCCATATTTGAACTACAACCATTTGATAAATTCACTTGAAATTCCAACCAAAACTTGGAGATGTCATGTGATGTTTTTAAATCACTTTTATACAAAAATATCTTCTATTCATGAAATATTTTGAGCTCTACACCCAATTTCCATCTGTGGTCCAGAGTGCAATTTTGCACTACAACCCATTTAAATATTTCTTTCTAGCCTTCACCAAAATTATGGGATGTTGGTAGTAGCATATGGTTCAACTTTATGCAAAAACCCAGTGATGTTATTTGAAAAATTTGAGTGAATCAACCTCATTTTCATTCTGGTCCAACTTGATGGTTTGTACAGCAACCATATTTTTGCTTGCTCTTTGGCCCTTGATTCCTTTTCCTACTTGTAGACCACCCTACAAAACCCCTAAGTCCAGGAGAATGCACCCATTTGAATATTTTTGTTCATGAGGTAATGCCATTTACTTCCTGTCCAGAATTGAAGTTCTGCAAAACTTGCACTAGCAAGTTTGTGCTTTGGACAAACTAACCTCACCACCCTCTTATGCATCTAATGAGACCACTATCTGGAGATTTTGACCACTCCAAGAACTGCCCAGATGCCTCTGGCATTTTGTCAAACACCTGGAGTACATGACCAGATTTGGCTTAGTTTTTGATTTGTTTTATGAAATTGATCCTCTGGCCAGACCAACATGTCCCATGGATTTGCCCTAGCCTATAACCCCACCCTGCTAACCCTCTTGTGGATTAGAGCCCCCTAGCATGCCTTAGCATTTTGTCTAGCACGTCCCGTGCGTGCTCCGGGCACGAGCAGAGCACGCGTTTTGCACGTGCCACGCCCGAGCCACCGCGTCGCGCCCCTGGTTTCGCCCACACTGCAGAGCCGCGCCACGCACACCCCCTCTCACCAGAACACGCCAAGCATGCCCCTCCCCACGTCTCCGGCAAGCCAGGAGCTAGCCGCCACGGCCGCCCGACAGCTCCTGCTCATGTCGGCGCCGCCCGAGCCTCTCCCGCTCGCCACCTGCCCCCTGGAGCAGTGCGAGCTCATCCACAAGCGTGTCCGCTAGCTCTTGTCGCCGCCACGACACTCTGCCGCAACAGAGAGGCGGTTCGCCGGTGAACTTCTCCCCGGCCGCCGCGGAACCGCCTTGATTCGCCTATTTAAGGAGACCCGCACCTCTCCGAGCCCGGAGGCAACCTCAGGCCACTCCACTGGCGCTCCCCTACCTCGCAATCGACCAGGGGAGGCCGTCTTCCCCGACTCCGGCCGGTTCGACCGCCGCCACGTCCCAGCTCCATTCTTCACAACCAGAGCCTCCCCGGCCCTCCTAACACCACCAACAGACTCCACTCCATCTTGCGGAGCCGCCCAGACCCCCAGCTGCGACGGAGAGCCATCGAAGCCACAAATCCACTTTGCTCCCGAAGCCACCGGCCGCCGCGAAGCTCGTCGACGGCGATCCCCTCCACCCCCGACGACCCTGCAAACACCGGGAGGACCGCACGGGAACCACGGATCCATCCCCACCCTCGGTGTCTCGAACGGTGCCGCCGTTCGCTGGGGAGCGTCGCCGGAGTTCCGCCTTCGCTCGGGACAGAGGAAGAGGACGGAGAGGACTGGTCAAACCTGACCAGTGGGCACCCTGGACCCACTATCAGTGACCCCGCACCTGTCCACGTGGGTTAAGTGAAAGCACAAAACCCCCAGTACGTATCCCCTACTTAGAAAACGTATTTCCTTCTGAAACGTTTTCTTTTCTGTTTTATTTTAAAAACAGATTTTGACCACAACTTCGACTGCCTATAACATTTTAATTATAACTCCAAATGAGTTGATTCTTTTTCCTACCTTCCTAAAATTTTGTCTAGTTTATTTTAAGAATTATTTCAAAAAAAATCGGACAACTTTTTGGTACTGTTTTTGAAACTACATATTGATTCAAAAAATATTTTGAATAGGATGTTTGGAGAGAGGAGAAAGCTTTCAAAAGTTTTGGAGGGCACCGTGCCTTTCCACACCATGAAGGCAAGCATACTGAACCCCGGCATAATATTTTGGGTGTGTTACTTGACACATTTATAACACCACCTTATTTCGGAGAATTCGTTATTTTATGTGGTGATACGATCATTTGCATGAATGCATATTAGTGATTTCCTTGCTGTTGGAAATGAATATACTTGTGATGGAAATCATCCTCATGTGCCTTGCATGCATGCCGGAAAGGAATCCGGGAAAAGCCTTTGCCTTGGGTAGGCGTGAGCTTGTCGCCGGTATCCGTCGGGACAGTTATGTCCGGTATGGCAAAGTAAGGTATAATGGGTGGTGATTTTGTTGGTTGAAATATATTTGTTATACATGTCTTGCAGGGAATTTATAAACCTCCTGAGTCGACCGTAGATCGAGTCTTGTTCCAGTAACCCCCATACTTATTTCGTACTACCACTTGTCTCTACAACAAGTAGGGTACGGTTCAGTAAGTCGTCAACCCCTTTCCAGCACACACCATACAGAGAGGCCATGGTGGAAGATATCGGTTGTAGCCGGTAGACATGCCACCTGGTCAATGGTCATGGGTGTTTCCGGTTGGGACTGAGAGGGGAGGCCACCCCTTAGAGCGCGCGATATAAATTTGATCCCATGCTACGAGAGGTTGTAGCCTCCCCACTTAGAGTTTTACTTAACAAGTGTCATGGGTGATTCCAGACACCGGTCAATTAAGCTGGT
The DNA here is from genome assembly GCA_032464435.1 of Aegilops umbellulata. Lineage (NCBI taxonomy): Eukaryota > Viridiplantae > Streptophyta > Magnoliopsida > Poales > Poaceae > Aegilops > Aegilops umbellulata. The sequence continues at coordinate 448,109,366 of CP136058.1, read as the reverse complement.
GTGTGCAAGTCAGGTGTGTTTAAAAGACCGTAGACGGAATTAGTCCTGATGGACTAAAGAAATCCGTTACTCGTGGGTAAAGAGTACACCCTCTGTAGAGATTAAACCTATTCGAATAGCCGTGTCCATGGTTAAGGATTACAGTCTGGGATGGGTCAAGTGTCGGTCTTTGGAGGAGAAACTGTTAAACCAGAACTTGGATTGTGACTAGTGACTTGTGAAGATTATGATTATTATTCTTATGGACTAACCCATTATATCATTGAGTATACCTAGGACGGTTCTACCTCCTGGATATTCATTGTGATTATTTATTTTATAAGCCCTTTATGTGGTGTCGCTGAGACGCCTGACTGTGATTGCTTGTTATTTATTTACTTTATAAGCCCTTTATGTAGTGTCGCTGAGATGCCCGACTGTGGCATTGCTTGTTATTTATTTACTTTATAAGCCCTTTATGTGGTGTCGCTGAGACGCCCGACTGTGGCATTGCTTGTTAGTTATTTACTTTATAAGCCCTTTATGTGGTGTCGCTGTGACGCCCGACTGTGGCATTGCTTGTTATTTATTTACTTTATAAGCCCTTTAAGTAGTGTCGCTGAGACGCCCGACTGTGGCATTGCTCGTTATTTATTTATTTCATAAGCCCTTTATGCGGTGTCGCACAGACGCCCGACTGCGGCATTTTATTCCCACTCCATTATTGCTTATTCATGTTGCATATAAATAACATGCTTGCATGCATAAAAGATGTTTTATTTATGACTGACAATGTGATCATAGAATATTTCAGTGCACGATTATCAATTATATTATCCCAGTGTTCATAAAGTTTGCGAGTACATTCAAAGTACTCACTGGCTTGTCCTTGGCTATTGTCTTGGCCAGATTTCTGCGTTGAGAGGAGCGTTGCGATGACAGCCCCGAAAACTAAGCCAACAATGATAGCAGCCTCGCGAAGATAGGAGTTGACCTGGTCAACTGTTCCTGTGGGAAACGGAGTCCCATAGACACTGATGACTCACAAACCGCTTCCGCCATCGATCACTAGAAACCAATTGTTATACTCACAGGCCCGAATGGTCTTGTACTACATATTTTGTATTTTTGCTTGGAATTTCTGTATCAAGTTGGTGCCTCATCAGCTAACAGTAATCCTGGGGCTGGTGAGCATAACGGCCATTTTCTAAAAATTAATACCCGGAAAACCGGTCCCGACAAACTTGGTATCAGAGCGAGGCTGACCATTGGCTAATCCTATCTTAGCTAGGTCAATAAACTTAGGCGAACCAACCCACCAAACCTTAACCAAACCCCAGCCAAGCTTCTCGTGCAAGATAGCCACACAGTGACCCGACACCTTTTGGCAGTCGGTGCCCAACCTATCAACCTAGCCTGTCGATCACGCACCAGTGACCAGCACCCAAGGTGTCTCACTCGCAAGCGTGCGAAGGAAGACTCCGTCCCCTTTTTCTTATAAAAAAGGGCACGCTAGCCTCAACCCAGCACAGCACAGCCGCTACCCCAAACCAAGCCACAATGCCTGGCCCCGTCGTGCACAATGAGACCACAGCAACCAACCTTGGAGGCTTTGTGACCATACTCGCAAACCTCACCCGTCGTGCCTATGCGTTAGAAGAGCCCCCGGAATATGTTGTGTACCAAGGACCTATGAGCGGTGAGAGCCGACAATTCTGGGCCACTGTGCACATCTACGATAGGGGTCTAGCGCCCGAGTGCCCCTACAGGTTCACCGGAAGGACAACTTCCTTTGAGCCACAAGCCATCCAACTAGCTGCTCGAGAAGTTATAGTTCATCTCCGGCACTTGTCGCCCAGAGTTAACTGTCGCTCGTTCCACTACTACCCCAGACGTGAAGGGTATGGTAGACCACCCCTAGTTGCCAACGGAGATCACGAGACAGATCCTGCATTGTTGCACCTAGTGCGTTATGTAGGTGCACTAGAGGAACTGTGTGATCAAATCACCATTGATCTAATCGCAGCTCGTGGAGAGCTAGTTCGTCGAGCCCCGGCGAGAGAAGAGAACGAGACCAATGCCGACAACCCAGTCGTGCTGTTTGGACACCCGATCGAGTCCCTGAGGTCTGCCCCAGCCGTCGGCCAAGGTACTCTGATGACCCCAGAAGTGCTTCGTCACCTCTTGGGAGCACACTCCAACGGGGTTGTGGCCAACAATCCCTGAGATGGTCATCATCGCTACCCCGAGCCCGCAGCCCCTCAACCCACTCCAGCTAATTCCGACGGTGAGACCCGTGGAGAAGCCTCGACATCCACAAGGCACGCCCGCTTAGATGTAAACGAGGTAGACTAAGTCACTCGAGTAGTGTCGAGTCTCAGTGTATTTCCCGCTTTGTAATCGTGAGACTATGTAAATAAACGCCGCCTGTTGTCGTGCCTCTGTTTTAAATAGTAGCTTTGCATGGATATGCCAGCATGCGGTACAAAATTCGTACCCCAGACACAGTTTCCAAAAATCACCCCGACAACCCCCACAGTAATACGTCACTTTAGTGAAATGTGTGTATCCGTGGCTTGACCCCGACCCTTGGAGCAGAGCTGGAAATTTCATTACCATTCACCACGATAAAAACAACCCAGCTCCGGTGCTATAAAAGGCCACCGTGTGACCTTGCCAAGCACCCCTCATCTTGTGCACTATCCTCACAACCATTTCTTGCCATGCCGAGCCCTAGTATTTATCTGAGAACCCCAGATGCAACCCCGGGTAGTTTTGTGAAGATATTGTGGGATTTTACCTGCAGTACCATGGGCGCTACCCAGCCACCCCAGTACGAGCTGTTCAAATCGAGAATCACCCCTTCCACCTCGAGATATTGGGCAGCAGTACACATCCCTCCCGTAAACTCAAACCAAGACCCAACGGAGGTCTCCTTCATGGGGAAATCTATGCCAACCCCACATATGGCCATAGAAGTTGCTGCATACGAAGCACTTGCTCGCCTTCGATTCGCGGTACCCTATGCCAGCAAACGAGGGTATTATTACTTTTTGAGGCGTGCAGCACCCGGAGAAGTAACATATTTTCCCGGTGGACGAATTGAGAGAGACCCGGTACTAGCCAACCTTGTCCAGTACGTCATCGCTCAAGAACGTTTAACCCAACGTGTGATGGGTTATCTCCAGAGCCTCGCAGATTTAAATCATCAGATCGCCATCGACAAATCACTAAGGCCTGACCAGGAGAGACGCGTTCATCGTATGATCAATCCGCTTCCCCCGATAGACGAGGAGTGTATCCCAGTACCAGAGACATTTTCTAGGGACCCCGTTCAGTTACCGTTTTTATTATAGACGTCACTACTGTGTTTATTATTGCAACATTTATTTATAAGTTGTAACTTATGCGTGGTACCCCGAGTTTGCGCAGCGAGCCAATCTTTTAGTTTCTATTAATATGAGTGGTTCTATTGCGGTTTGACTCTAATGTATTACTGTTTTCTCTCGCGAATAATCCTGGAGTGAGATTTATTTTCCCTGAGTTGCTGCATCTGCACCTTCTCACGACGTGGATTATTTTATTTCACGCAACACCACGGTAGCAGACTCACAACCATAATCATTCGAACACATGCACTGTTTGCAAAACTTTGCAACGGTGTTACATCTAACTAAGCACCCCCGAACAACAGTTAGCACCCGGAACACCCCACCTACTCCTCGTGATCACAGCCACCGCGGAGAGCTAACACTCGAGCGGCAGCATCACGACGATCATCGAAGATCATCGCGCACAGGAGCATGGAGAGCCCCAGCAGTGTCGCCAGCCCTCCGCACACCAGGATCACGTACCAGTCCGGCATTGCCTCCGCCATTAGAGCCTCGTCTCGAGCTTCTGTAAAGCAAAAATGGAGGAAGGAGGAGGAGAAGCAAGGCCAGGTGGGAGGAAGAAGAGAGGAACACCTCGGCCATTTTATAGCTCGAGCTCGGTGTACGGTGGGCGAAGTCCACCAACGCCGCTCGTCGCCCGATCGCCGGTGTTCGGAGACGAATCCGCGAGCAGTGCCGACAGCACGCTGGCCCGCGAGGTGAGTGCCCGTTGCCCCGGCAACTAGCACGCCGCGCACTACCGCGGTATGGCCTAGATGCCCTACGCGCTAAACGTCGCCGGTGGAGAAAGCGCGGGAAAGCGCGCGGGAGAGAGGAAGAAGAAAGAGCCGGAGGAAGAAGAAGAGACTGAAAGTGGACCCCGGGTCCACCTGTCAGCCAGAGGGAGCACTGTGCTCTCGGGTACGACCAGCGTATTATAAGATTTAGTATTTATTCTAAATTTACTGCATCCAACGTAGAAATCGCTCGTTTTTCCCCAAAACCGTGGAGCCTTCCGCGCAGCGCCAGTGTCCCGCACTGTATTTTTGCACCACTTATTGCCCTCTCACTGTAGCCACATTTTATTGCATATGAAATTTTCTTAAAACAGCTTTTAACAAATCTCGAGGACGAGATTTTTCTTAAGGGGGGTAGTGTTGTGACACCCCAAATTTTTGGCCTTGTTTTCATAAATTAAATTTTGCCAGGAAATTAAAACTTTTATTTTCTGGGCTCCCTTTTGATTTTTGAACCATTTTCTCCCTGGTTATTGTGGATTTTTTCCCCAAAGAGAAAACTTTTCAAATATACTACTGGACTTGTTTTATCCCTCAAGAAAAATGTAACACCCCGGATGTAACTTTCCATATTTGTAACTCCAACTCTTGCCATTTTCGGCTATGTGATATGATATTCCCTCCGTGGTTGGGTTTTCCCTTCATTTTGCATTTTGTCCTTGTCATGCATTTCATGTCATGTCATCATGTGCATCGCATTCGCATACGTGTTCGTTTCATGAATCCGAGCATTTTCCCCGTTGTCCGTTTTGCAATCCGGCGCTCCTACGTCCTCCGGCGTCCCCTTTTACCTTTTTCCGTGAGCGGGTATTAAACTTTCTCGGAATGGACCGAGGTTTGTCAAGCGTCCTTGGTATAGCACCGGTAGACTGCCTGTCAAGTTTCGGGTCATTCGGAGGTCGTTTGATACTCCAACGGTTAACCGGGTAACCGTGAAGGCCTCATGTGTGTTGCAGCCCAAAACCCCTCCAAATCAGCCCAATAACCCATCTAAGACACTCCCATGTCCATCGCCGTTCGATCACGATCGTGTGGCCGCAAACCCTGCTCAATTTGGAGCCTCCTAGCCCCTCCTACCTATAAATATAGCTCCTTCCCGAAATTTTCGGGCAAACCCTAGACCCCTCCCTCTCCACGCGCCGCCGGACACGTCCGGTCCGGCCGGACGAAATCGCGTCGCCGCCCGCAGCCACTCAGAGGCTGCCACGTGGCCCAGGCCACCGCGCGCCGCCGCAGCCCGCCGAGCCCGCGGCCGGCCCCCGCGGCCCAGAGCCGCTCCGCGCCTCCCCGAGGCCCACGCCTCACCAGCCGCTCCGCTGCCCCCGTCGCGCCTTCGCCGCCCTCGCCCGGTCGCCGGCCCGCCGCCGCCCAGCGACCTCGCCGTCACCCCGCTCGCCGTCTCCGGCCACCGCCCGCGGCCGCGCACGCCGGCGCCCGGCCGCCGCAGCTCCTCCCCCGCCCCGCTCGCCGTCGCCGGCGTCGGATCTGGCCGGATCCGGCCCGGATCCGCCTCGCCGGCGCCTCCCCGCGCCTCCCCGGTGAGTTCTCCGGCGAGCTCGCGCCGCCGCCTCGGTTTCCGCGCCGACGAACCCTAGATCTGGGTATTTTCGGAGGTTGATTTTCGTCTGTCCCGAAATGTTGTGCATAATCATTGCATATTCATCGCATCATAACTTGCTGCATACTGCTCTGTTTCGTGCGTGTAATATGTCAAATTGTTCGTCTCGATGAGTACTTCATTCCAGCTTATTGCATCATTTTCATTTGAGCTCATCTTGATGCCCGAAATGCTGTTGGAAGAGGGCTATGTGATGTTAGTTTCAGATCTGTATCAGTAGATGCACTTTTGTCATTTTTGCCATGATTGATGTGTGCACCCTATGAACTGGAGTCCTACATGTGTTTTGTAATATGTCATGCTATCTTTTCAGGGGTGTATGCCATGTATTTTTGTGATCCTTTTGGTGACTAGCACAAGCATGCAAACTAGGGATCATATTGTTGCTGTTTTCAGGGACTTAGTAATTTCACTAAGTTATTTCCTCCTGTTATTTTTATGTCATGTGTTCATGTTGTTTCAGAGAGATCTATGCCTCTTTTGAGCATGATCAGTAAGGGTGTTTTGAACATATTTATTTTCTCTATCCATCCATGCCTTTGTTTGTAATTATGGAGTGCTATAGCTTGAGTCAATCGAGCTCTACTTTTGCTATAAAATAATACTGGCAGATTGTTTACATGTTATTCAATTTTGCCAAGCTTGTTGTAGTTGATCCTTGCATGCTATGATGTTGTTCTTGCCATGATGAGCCTCTATGCCATGTCTTCTTGGTGAATGTATGCTTAGTTTATCATGCAATGCTCTGTAGTGAGTGCATCGAGCTCATATACATGCCTACTTGTTATCTGTTTTTGACATGTCCAGTTTTCTGCTAAGTCTGAAAACTGTAACGAAACTTGCTTAATTGACATGGGTGCTATTATATTTTCTGGTCCTTTTTGGCTAATGGTCAGTAAGGGACTTTTGTTCAATGCTTTGGGTAGATTCATTCCATGCCATATTTTGCTATGTCTTGTTCCTGTAGCCGGTCGATTGCTTGCTCTAAACATGTCACCCTGATGTTAATTTCTGGCTTGGTAGTATTTTCACTGTCTGTGAAGCTGATATGTTTTGCACTTTTGCCATGCTTATTTGAACCTATTGTGGTGTGATTTAGCCGTAGCTCAGTGTTCATATTTTGTCAAGCATCTTGAGTAGTTCACTGTCATATGCTTTGTTGATATGTTTGGGTGCAGTAGCTTAATTTCTTGTTGCTTGCTAAATAGCATCATGCTGTTAATGGCAGAATGTTGTCATTCTTGTTTTGCTTGTCATTTGCAAACCGTGCATCCGATTCCGGTGATCTTTATATCGATTTCAACTGAAATCACCTCACCTTTCCAGTGGCATACTTGGTTTGCCAAGATTATGCCTTGTTCATCTTTTCCTACCGAAGAATGCATATGCATTGCATACCACATCTCGCATATCATGCCATGTTTTGTATCATGTTGATTGCGCATTGCATCGTGGTTGATAGTTGTTCCTTTGCTTGTGTTCTTGTCTTGGGTAGAGTCGGGAGACGAGTACGTGACCGAGGAACCTGTTGAGAACTCTTACGAGGATCAAGCCTTCGACAACTCTGAGAACCTTGCAGGCAAGATGACCATACCCTCGAAATCACTTCTATCTTTGCTTGCTAGATGCTCGCTCTTTTGCTATGCCTATGTTGCGATACCTACCACTTGCTATATCATGCCACCCATATTGCCATGTCAGCCTGTAACCATCCATGTCCTAGCAAACCGTTGATTGGCTATGTTACCGCTTTGCTCAGCCCCTCTTATAGCGTTGCTAGTTGCAGGTGAAGATGAAGTTTGTTCCATGTTGGAACATGATTATTTTGGGATATCACAATATCTCTTATTTAATTAATGCATCTATATACTTGGTAAAGGGTGGAAGGCTCGGCCTTATGCCTGGTGTTTTGTTCCACTCTTGCCACCCTAGTTTCCGTCATACCGGTGTTATGTTCCTTGATTTTGCGTTCCTTACACGGTTGGGTGATTTATGGGACCCCCTTGGCAGTTCACTTTGAATAAGACTCCTACAGCAAGGCCCAACTTTGGTTTTACCATTTGCCAACTAAGCCTTTTTCCCCCGGGTTTTCGCGAGCCCGAGGGTCATCTTTATTTTAACCTCCCCCCGGGCCAGTGCTCCTTCGAGTGTTGGCCCGAACCGAGCAACCTATGGGGCCACCTTGTGGAAACTCGAGGCCTGGTTTTACTCGTAGCTTGACTTATCCGGATGTGCCCTGAGACCGAGATGTGTGCAGCTCCTATCAGGATTTGTCGGCACAATCGGGCGGCGTTGCTGGACTTATTTTATTACTGTCGAAATGTCTTGTAGTCCGGGATTCCGAGACTGATCGGGTCTTCCTGGTAGAAGGAATATCCTTCATTGACCGTGAGAGCTTATAATGGGCTAAGTTGGGACACCCCTGCAGGGTATTATCTTTCGAAAGCCGTGCCCGCGGTTATGAGGCAGATGGGAATTTGTTGATGTCCGGTTGTAGAAAACCTGAAGTTGACCTTAATTAAAACACATCAACCGCGTGTGTAACCGTGATGGTCTCTTCTTGGCGGAGTCCGGGAAGTGAACACGGTGTTGAAGTTATGCCTGACGTAGGTTGTTCTAGGATCACTTCTTGATCACTTCTAGCTTCACGACCGTGCTTTGCTTCTCTTCTCGCTCTCTTTTGCGTTGTTAGCCACCATATATGCTAGTCGCTTGCTGCAGCTCCACCTCACAACCCTATCCTACCTTTAAGCTTAAATAGTCTTGATCTCGCGGGTGTGAGATTGCTGAGTCCCCGTGACTCACAGATTCTACCAAAACAGTTGAAGGTGTCGACGATGCCAGTGCAGATGACGCATCCGAGCTCAAGTGGGAGTTCAACGAGGAACGTGGTCGTTACTATGTGTCTTTTCCTGATGATCAGTAGTGGAGCCCAGTTGGGACGATCGGGGATCTGTGTAGCATTTGGGGTAGTCTTCTTTCATTTTGGTTCCATAGTCGGACCTTGAGTGTAATCTGGATGATGGATGTTTATTTATGTATTGTGTGAAGTGGCGACTGTAAGCCAACTATGTATCTCTTTCCCTTATGTATTACTTGGGTTGTGTGAAGATTACCTCACTTGCGACATTGCTTTCAATGCGGTTATGCCTCTAAGTCGTGCCTCGACACGTAGGAGATATAGCCGCGTCGAGGGCGTTACAAAAAACATTTCTATTATAAGTGGATTTAATTACATAATTTATTTCTCATAATCCTTATTTTCTTGAAAAATGGTTTCCCATGATTATATGGCCATATTTGAACTACAACCATTTGATAAATTCACTTAAAATTCCAACCAAAATTTGGAGATGTGAAGTGATGTTTTTAAATCACTTTTATACAAAAATATCTTTTATTCATGAAATATTTTGAGCTCTACACCCAATTTCCTTCTCTGGTCCAGAGTGCAATTTTGCACTACAACCCATTTAAATATTTCTTTCTAGCCTTCACCAAAATTATGGGATGTTGGTAGTAGCATATGATTAAACTTTATGCAAAACCCAGTGATGTTATTTGAAAAATTTGAGTGAATCAACCTCGTTTTCATTCTGGTCCAACTTGATGGTTTGTACAACAACCATATTTTTGCTTGCTCTTTGTCCCTTGATTCCTTTTCCTACTTGTAGACCACCCTACAAAACCCCTAATTCCAGGAGCATGCACCCATTTGAATATTTTTGGTTCATGAGGTAATGCCATTTACTTCCTGTCTAGAATTGAAGTTCTGCAAACCTTGCACTAGCAAGTTCGTGCTTTGGACAAACTAACCTCACCACCCTCTTATGCATCTAATGAGACCACCATCTGAAGATTTTGACCACTCCAAGAACTGCCCAGATGCCTGTGGCATTTTGTCAAACACATGGAGTACATGACCAGATTTGGCTTAGTTTTTGATTTGTTTTATGAAATTGATCCTCTGGCAGACAAGCATGTCCAATGGATTTGCCCTAGCCTATAACCCCACCCTGCTAACCCTCTTGTGGATTAGAGCCCCCTAGCATGCCTTAGCATTTTGTCGAGCACGTCCCATGCGTGCTCTGGGCACGAGCAGAGCACGCGTTTTGCACGTGCCACGCCCGAGCCGCCGCGTCGCGCCCCTGGTTTCGCCCACACTGCAGAGCCGTGCCACGCACTCCCCCTCTCACCAGAACATGCCAAGCATGCCCCTCGCCACGTCTCCGGCAAGCCAGGAGCTAGCCGCCACGGCCGCCCGACAGCTCCTGCTCATGTCGGCGCCGCCCGAGCCTCTCCCGCTCGCCACCTGCCCCCTGGAGCAGTGCGAGCTCATCCACAAGCGTGTCCGCTAGCTCTCGTCGCCGCCACGCCGTTCTGCCGCAACAGAGAGGCGGTTCGCCGGTGAACTTATCCCCGGCCGCCGCGAAACCGCCTTGACTCGCCTATTTAAGGAGCCCCGCACCTCTCCGAGCCCGGAGGCAACCTCAGGCCACTCCACTGGCGCTCCCCTAGCTCGCAATCGACCAGGGGAGGCTGTCTTCCCCGACTTCGGCCGGTTCGGCCACCGCCACGTCCCGGCTCCATTCTTCACAACCAGAGCCTCCCCGGCCCTCCAAACACCACCAACAGACTCCACTCCATCTTGCGGAGCCGCCCAGACCCCCAGCTGCGACGGAGAGCCACCGAAGCCACAAATCTGCTTTGCTCCCGAAGCCACCGGCCGCCGCGAAGCTCGTCGACGGCGATCCCCTCCACCCCCGACGACCCTGCGAACACCGGGAGGACCGCACGGGAACCACGGATCCATCCCCACCCTCGGTGTCTCAAACGGTGCCGCCGTTCGCCGGCGAGCGTCGCCGGAGTTCCGCCTCCGCACGGGACAGAGGAAGAGGAGGGAGAGGACTGGTCAAACCTGACCAGTGGGCCCCCTGGACCCACTGTCAGTGACCCCGCACCTGTCCACGTGGGTTAAGTGAAAGCGCAAAACCCCCAGTACGTATCCCCTACTTAGAAAACGTATTTCCTTCTGAAACGTTTTCTTTTCTGTTTTATTTTAAAAACAGATTTTGACCACAACTTTGACTGCCTATAACTTTTTAATTATAACTCCAAATGAGTTGGTTCTTTTTCCTACCTTCCTCAAATTTTGTCTAGTTTATTTTAAGACTTATTTCAAAAAAATTCAGACAACTTTTTGGTACTGTTTTTGAAACTACATATTGATTTAAAAAATATTTTGAATAGGATTTTTGGAGAGAGGAGAAAGCTTTCAAAAGTTTTGGAGGGCACCCTGCCTTTCCACACCATGAAGGCAAGCATACTGAACCCCGGCATAATATTTTTGGTGTGTTAGTTGACACGTTTATAACACCACCTTATTTCGGAGAACTTGTTATTTTATGTGGTGATACGATCATTTGCATGAATGCATATTAGTGATTTCCTTGCTGTTGGAAATGAATATACTTGTGATGGAAATCATCCTCATGTGCCTTCACTAGTGCAGAACCGGGCAATAGCACCGGTTCGTAAGGCCCTTTAGTGTCGGTTCCATAACCGGCACTAAAGTGTGGGCACTAAAGCCCCCCCCCCCCTTAGTACCAGTCCAGCACGAACCGGTGCTAAAGGGCAACCACGTGGCACGAGCCAGCTCCGGGGGCCGGGAGCCCTTTAGTACCGGTTGGTAACACCAACCGGTACTAAAATGTTTGGGGGGGTTTGGGTTTTATGATTTCTTTTTCATTTAATTTTGTGTTTTCCATTTTAATTTTTTTTCGTTTGCTGGTATTTTACGATACTACACATTGTACACGCTATGCATATATATGGTAGCTAGTAGAACCAATCATATATATAGATCATCAATGTCTCACAAACCACCATATTAATTCACACATACACACATGTATAGCTATATACAATTTCTCGTACATATGCATGCTGCCTTCGGAGACAGTTGCATTAGCCTAATTGGTGCCTTCGGAGCACGATGACAAATTGGAAGTGGTTCCTGACCTGGTCGATGGGGGCGGTAGCGGGTAATAGTATTCTCCCTTCGGATTTATGACCTGGTCGAGCAAAAATCCCGCTATTTCCTCTTGAAGTGCTTGTACGCGCTCCGTATCTAGAAGCTTGTCCCGCACCTCTATGAACTGTTAAGAAGGAGATCAATATGCATGTGTATTAGTTGTGTGACTAGATATCGATAATGGTGCACAAATTGTGAATAGTGTTCTGACAAGCGCACCCATTCCTGTCTTTGAGATCTGCTCCTTTCGGACGCCATCATGCGAATGTTCTCGCAAACGCAGTATGCACACAAATCAGTCCCCTGCGCCTGCTTTATGGCCTTTACGAGAATGGAATTTAATTTGATCAGATAATAATTAATCAAGCATGATAATATTAAAAAGATGGCAGCTAGCTACCACTACTTAATTACTTACCCTGGGTCGAAACCATCTCAGCTGTCGTTTCCATTCGCCTTCCTTTTTGCTGATGAACCTTGCCCAAGCCCTGCCCGCCGACAAAGAAAATGAATAAAGGGGTTATTAAATAGTTCATATCATGAAATGACGAACTAAATAGGCCGAGATATATAGTTAATAGTGATTGAAATTACCTGTTGACTATCCCAAACAAGACTTTATAGTCACTATTTTCTTTGAGTAGTGAGTCCAGTATTTCAACTGTTCCTTTGTCAACTTTAATGATACACAAGATCCAGTGAAAGCTGCATGCACACACGTTTGCATGTCTTAATTAAGCGGGCATATGTAAGCAAAAACATGTAGCTAGCTAGCTAGTAGGCAAAAACAGAGAATTTGTAGTACAAGAAAATGTGACTCACTTGAAGTTGTAAGGAAGTAGTATATCTTCATTGTATTTGAGACGCTTCAAGAACTCAAACATGCTGTCCTCTACCTGCTTTTTATAATAGTTGCTTATATTCCATGTGTATTCATTAACGGTGTTTGGGTCAATGAACCCAATGCCATAGCGTCCACCTTTTTTCATTTCATACATCTTCATCCTGCATAATACCATAGAAAAGAATATAGTGAGGATAATTACAGGTAATGATTGATCAAAAGGATCAATACAGCTAGCTTGAGACTTAAATTACAGAAATAAATCACTTATAGACAATAGCAACTGACGATAGATTTGTCGAGTGCGTCTTGATTGTATAACTGAAACAGTTCAGAATACTCAACGGTCTCAGGTTTCTCATGGTAGTAATGATCCTTGTTGACTTGCACCATGAGGGACTGTCGATCGGATCTCTTGGTAATATCCATGTACCATGCAATTCATACATTCTCGTTGGGAGCTTCTTGACATCTTCTAGCTTGACCAAAGGTTGGCCCCGGACATATTTCCATTTTGTTTCCTCCTCTGTAAGCACAGGCATGTCCTCGATCTCGAGGAGTTGTCCAGCAGTGATCTTGAGTTCTTCAGCCTGCGTTATATGGTGCTGGGTTATTACAACATCGCCCACCTGGGGAACGTAAACTGTTTGCCCACAATAATATTGGTCGCGCGTACTGTCACGTGTTGTTGGCGGCACAACAAGCGGGGGGATCGGTTGCGCCCACTGTTCTCCCAGCTGGGCAACGGTTCTCCCGCATTTTTTGACAGCTGCTTGTTGTTTGCTCGACCTCGAGCTCGCCTCCTTCTGTAGACGTTGTCGATGTAACTTCTTGATGTGGCGCTCATAGTCTGTGTCAACAGGCTTAGGAGCTGGTGGTTCAGCCATACGAATGAAGTGGTCAATAACTTCCACAGGCACTTTCTCCCTTGGCGGCGGTGGCGGTTTCGGTCCAAAATGGGCGTCGACTTCTGCCCGCACTATGGCATTGGTTTGCTACTTGGTCCTGTCGTAAGCCCTCTCAGGAAGAGGAGTACTGAGGTTTGGACCATATTTATATCGCTTGCCTCCGCATGTACTTCCTGTACTATGACCTCGACTGGTACCGCTACGCACCATAGCTGCGGGGTGTCTCTTCCGCGATTGCTGAGGCGGCGGAGACGGCTGACGGGGCTGAGTTGGATGAGGAGGAGTGGCCTGAAGCTGTGCCGGACTTGGAGGAGGAGTGGCCTGACACTCTGCCGGACTTGGAGGAGGAGTGGACGTCTGACGCTGTGTCGGACTTGGAGGAGGAGTGGCCTGACACTTTGCCGGACTTGGAGGAGGAGGAGTGGCCTCACGCGTTGGTGGACTTGGAGCGGGAGTCTGCTGACTCGGTGGCGGACTTCGACGAGGAGTCGGGTGATGCGGTGTCGGTGGCCTTCGAAAGATGATGCAATCCTTTCTCCATAGGATGACATGATGTATGGCCTCTCCCAATGTGTGCTCGTCGTCACCTCCAGGAATGTCAAGCTGTAGCTCCGAATATGGGTCCACCACCTCATCAACCAAGACACGAGAATAGCCCGCTGGAATCGGGTTGCAATGGAAGGTTTCCTCGGGGGAATTTGAAAAAGCAACGGCGTCCGCCACCTTCATGGATATGTTCTTCATTTTGAAGTGTAGCTCGCAGTTAGTGTTCTCCGTGATGTCATCCACGGGATATCTATCCATCACTGCGTCGCCCGGGGCGGAACCCACGCTGCTACTCGGCATGGATGGGGCGGTGCTATCCAATGCTGGATCATCCGCTAGCTGCTGCAGTTGCTGAGACCCCCTTTGCTGGCTAAGTGAGTCGATCTGCTCCTGCTGCCACTGGAATTTAACTGCCAATTCCGCTTGACTTGATTCTAGGCCTTGAAGGCGTTCATAGTCCCGCTTCCTCTGCTCCTCCTCCATCTTCCTCTTCTTCTCCTCCGCAATCTTCTTTCTCGCACGGGTTCTGTAGTCAGCGTTCCAGTCCGAAAACCCCTCATACCAAGGAATAGTGCCCTTGCCTCGTGTTCTTCCCGGGTGTTCAGGATTTCCCAGGGCACGCGTAAGCTCGTCGTTCTCTCTGTTGGGCTGGAACACCCCCGATCGAGCCTCTTCTATTGCAACAAGTATCGCATCGTCGGCTCCGTTCAGACATGCCTTCGTCGAAACATTGCCTGTCTTCGGGTCCAACTCCCCCCATGCGCATAGAACCAAGTCCTGCACCTGGGGGGGGGGGCAGCTCTTAGTAACCGGAGTGACACCTGCATCCTCCATCTCTTTCTCAGACTTATCCCACTTAGGCATTGCCACCGCGTAGCCACCTGGCCCCAGCTTATGGAACTTATCCTTTTTTTCGGCATTCTTCTTGTTTATTCTCGACCGTTCCTTAGCTAATTCTGAATCCTTGAATTTCACGAAATCGTCCCAATGAGCACTTTGATTCTCTAGTATCCCCTCGAATACTGGAGTCTTCCTTCCTCCCTTGACATACTTCTCACATTCACATCTCTTGTGGTTCTTGAATGCAATCGCCATCTTCCTAAAAGCAGCGTCCTTAACTTTCTGCACATCTGCTTCTGTGGAATGATCTGGTAGGGTGAAATGTTCCATGAGAGTATCCCAAAGCAGTTTTTTTTATTCTCGTCGACAAAAGTAACATTTGGACGTGGCTTTGCTGGCTTTCTCCATTCTTGAAGGGAGATTGGGAGTTGGTCCTTCACAAGAACTCCGCACTGACGAACGAACTTGTCCGCAATCTTCTTAGGCGCTAATGGTTCGCCATTAGGTTTGAATGCCTCGATATTGTACTTTACGCCCTCCTTCAACTTTTTGTTCGGGCCTCGTTTCGTCCTTTTGCCTGAAGATTTACTCGATCCGGATGGCTGAAAGAAGAAAGATCGATTCGTTAATATATCTTCAACTCATTTAAAACAAGTGATGATCACCAGATTCCTGCTTATATAAATATATATACCTCGCCGGTGTTTGTTGTTTCAGGATCAACATGTTCTTCGTCATCGTCATAATCGTAGTTCATGACTTCATCAATTCAGTCGTCGCGATCGAATATCATATCACCCTCTCCGGTGTTGTTTAGAAATTCGGAGCCGTCATAATCTTCTTCATTCTGATCATCATCTGGCCCGCGTATCATATCGAACATGGTTTGTTCTCTCTCTCAGTCGGTATTGTCCGCCATAGATTTTATTTAACTATGCCAAAAGAAATATAAAACAATTTAGTATAATCTCGAATAATAGATATAATGTCGAATACATCGTCTCGAATAATAGATATAATCTCGAATACATCGTCTCGAATAATAGATTTAATCTCGAATACATCGTCTCGAATAATATATAATATTGAATAGTACATCACTGGCTAGGTAGCTAATAAAAGATTGAATACTACAGAAGAATCTAGGACACTCGCGGTTCCTGTGGCGCGGGCGGTGGACACCCAAAGAGAAGGAACCCTCACAGGATCATAGCTGAAATGAGATCCCTGAAGAAACTGCCAGGTACTGGAGAACCTGCCGCCCTCTAACGCAACCATGTAGCGATGGACGTGCTCGTCCTCCTCCCTGACACGACGATGTACCACCTCCGGCGGGGCCGGCTCCCTCTGCACCGAAACTGGCCCACGCGAACGCCACCAAACGAGATCAGGGTCGACGACTGGACCCGGGGCCGGGTTCCTCATCAAGCGGCGCGCCCCTCCAGGCAGCACTTCCCAGTGCCAGCCCGGCGGAGCCCAGTCCCGGACATGGGTCAGCTGGACGTTGTCGCGGATGTGTCGACGGCGAGGATGCGGGCCGGGCATCGTCGACAACAAATACTAGCTATATGCCCGCAAAAAGTAACATTTTTTTAATGATTGGATTTTGATAACTAAAATCTCTAACATTTCTATCACATTTCTAACAATGCTATATATAACTAACATTTCTATAACATTTCTAATATTTCTATAACTAAAAAAAAGAAAATTTTCTAAATTTTTTATAACTATTTCTATAACTAAAAAACAGAAAAAATTCTAACAAGTCTAACTTTTTTATAACTATTTCTATAACTAGAAAACAGAAAAATTTCTAACAATTCTAACATTTCTAACAATTCTAACATTTCTAACTATTTCTAAAAACAGAAAAATGTCTAACAATTTCTAAAAAACAGAAAAATCTATAACTAAAAATGTATGTGTGTGTGTGCGCGCTCACCGGCCGGCGAGGCGAGAGGCGATGGGGGGCGGCGACGGGGACAGCAACGGGCGCGGCGACGACGGGGCGGCGACGATGGGGACGGGGACGTACGGGCCGGGGCGGCTACGACGATGGGGACAGCGACGACGCGGCCGGGACGGGGCGGTGGTGACAACGGGGACGACGGGGACGGGACGACGGGGCGGCAACGACGGGTACGGGGCGGCGACGGGGGCGGCGACGGGCCGGGCGGCAACAAGGGATATGGAGACGGCGGGGGCGGCGGGCGACGGTGCAGAGGAGAAGAAGCAGAGGGAGAGATGAGAAACTGACGAAATTTTGAAGTGTTTTCTTATATAGAACCCACCTTTAGTACCGGTTGGAGCCACCAACCGGTACTAAAGGTCTGTTTTGGCTAGCCCAAGCGGCGGGAAGCGACCCCCTTTCGTACCGGTTGGTGGCTCCAACCGGTACTAAAGGCCCCCCCTTTAGTACCAGTTGGTGCCACGACCCGGTACTAAAGGGTGTGCGCTGCCATGCGAGGGGCACAAAAGTTTAGTCCCACCTCGCTAGCCGAGGGGCACTCGCACCTGCTTATAAGCTCCTCCGCCGCTGCTGTCTCGAGCTCCTCTCTTAAGCAGGCCTTCTGGGCCTACCTCTTCTGCGCTGCCCTGTTGGGCCTACTGGGCTAGCGGGCCTGCATCCTGGCCCAACTTGAATTTGGGTTTCTAGTCGTATGCAGGCCGCTGTGGCCCAGTAGGTGGGCTTTTTTTCTTATTTCTTTTGCTTTATTTATTTTTGTGAATAACTTAACTTTGAAAATAGATTTTTCAGTGATTCTTTTTTCTTATGTTTAATATTAGTGTGTTTTATCATTATATTCAATTTGGTAATGCTTAGGTTATTTAAAAAATGAAATGCCTTTGTAACGGATGAGTTTTCGTCCGAAACCCTGATACTTCGAAACAGATTGTCCATTTTGTACACGAACTGCATCCAGTTTTTGCGGTAACCCTCTCTACTTTTTTGCACATGCTATGTGGGTGAAATTATGATACCATGCCAACTTTCAACCTTTTCTGAGTTCATTTGAAATGCTTTTCAATTTCAGGGTCATTTAGCAGAAAAAATCAGTAAATGCATGAAAGAATTCACTTGCACATAAAATTTCTTCGCGTTTCAAATGCCAAAACACATAACTAGCTAACTTAACTATTACAGAGATTCCCTCCTGGGTGTGAAACACAGAAGAAAGTGATGATAGTTAAGCCGATCACATCCTAGATCTTCGGGTGTGAAACTTTTTCTTCGCGTGTGTCCCTTTGCGTCGTAGCCATGGAAAATCTTCATCATTTAACGGGATGCTCGGGTCAATATTCACTATGAATGGAGCAATTTCATCAAACTTTTCATAATCTTCTGACTTGTCTGTCTTGTCATCCACTCCCACGATGTTTCTCTTATCAGAAAGAACTATGTGCCGCTTTGGCTCATGGTACGATGCATTTGCTTCCTTATCTTTTCTTTTTCTTGGCTTGGTAGACATGTCCTTCACATAGAAAACCTGTGCCACATCATTGGCTAGGACGAATGGTTCGTCTGCATACGCAAGATTGTTGAGATCCACTGTTGTCATTCCGTACTGCGGGTCTTCCGTTACCCCGCCTCGTGTCATATTGACCCATTTGCACCGAAACAAAGGGACTTTCAAACCACATCAATAGTCAAGTTCCCATATGTCCTGTATATAACCATAATATGTTTCCTTTCCCGTCTTGGTTTCTGCATCAAAGTGGACACCACTGTTTTGGTTGGTGCTCTTCTTATCTTGGGCGATCGTGTAAAATGTATTACCATTTATCTGGTACCCTTTGAAAGTCATTATATTCGAAGATGGTAACTGGGACAGCAAGTATAGGTCATCTTCAATAGAGGTGTCATGCATGGTACGTGCTTGCAACCAGCTAGAGAAACTCCTGGTTTGTTCACGTGTAATCCAGTCATCAGACCGCTCCGGGTGTTTGGAGCGTAGCAAATTCTTGTGTTCATCCATATACGGAGCCACCAAGGCGGAATTCTGTAGAACTGTGTAGTGTGCTTCAGTGAGAGAATGTCCGTCCATACATATTATTTGTTCCCCTCCTAGCGTGCCTTTTCCATCCAGTCTGCCCTTATGCCGCGATACAGGAACACCAATCGGCTTAAGGTCTGGAATAAAGTCAATACAAAACTCAATGACCTCCTCATTTTGACGGCCCTTGGAGATGCTTCCTTCTGGCCTAGCATGGTTATGAACATATTTCTTTAAGACTCCCATGAACCTCTCAAAGGGGAACATATTGTGTAGAAATACAGGACCCAAAACGTTAATCTCTTCGCATAGGTGAACTAGGACGTGCGTCATGATGTTGAAGAAGGATGGTGGGAACACCAACTCGAAACTGACAAGACATTGCACCAAATCATTCTGTAACCTTGGTATGATTTCTGGATCGATTACCTTATGACAGATTGCATTGAAATATATGATGTCCCAGGTACACATTCTTATTAGCCCAATATATACTGTCGGTATCGTCCAAACAGTGCGTGCATGCGAGGTATCCCTTGTTTGTCTGTCCTAAAAGGTTACTGAGAGCAGGCCAATCATTGATGGTCACGAACAGCAACGCCTTTAGGTCAAATTCTTCCCCCATGTGCTCATCCCACGCAGGTACACCTGTTCCATTCCGCAGTTGTAAGAGTTCTTCAACTAATGGCCTTAGGTACACATCAGTGTCGTTGCCGAATTGCTTAGGGCCTTGGATGAGCACTGGCATCATAATGAACTTCCGCTTCATGCACAACCAAGGAGGAAGGTTATACAAACATAGAGTCACAGGCCAGGTGCTATGGTTGCTGCTCTGCTCCCCAAAAGGATTAATGCCATCTGTGCTTAGACCAAACCATACGCTCCTTGCGTCATCTGCAAACTCCTTCCCGTACTTTCTTTCGATTTTTCTCCACTGCGACCCGTCAGCGGGTACTCTCAACTTTCCGTGTTTCTTACGGTCTTCTCTGTGCCATCGCATCGCCTTGGCATGCTCTTTGTTTTGGAACAAACGTTTCAACCGTGGTATTATAGGAGCATAGCACATCACCTTGGCAGGAATCTTCTTCCTGGGGCGCCGGCCCTCGACATCACCAGGGTCATCGCGGCTGATCTTATAGCGCAATGCACCACATACCGGGCAAGCGTTCAAATCCTCGTACTCACCGCGGTAGAGGATGCAATCATTAGGGCATGCATGTATCTTCTGCACCTCTAACCCTAGAGGGCAGACAGCCTTCTTTGCTTCGTACGTACTCTCGGGCAATTCGTTGTCCTTTGGAAGCATATCCTTTATCATTACCAGCAACTTTCCAAATCCCTTGTCAGATACACCATTCTCTGCCTTCCATTGCAGCAATTCCAGTGTGGTGCCAGCTTTTTCTTGTCACCTACGCAATTCGGGTACAACAATTTTTTGTGATCCTCTAACATGCGCTGCAACTTCTTCTTCTCCAAATCACTTGCGCAGTTTCTCTTTGCATCGGCAATGGCCCGACCTAGATCATCAACGGGCTCATCTGATGCCTCTTCTTCAGCTTCTTCCCGCATTGCCGGCTCAGCTTCTTCCCGCATTACCGGCTCAGCTTCTTCCCCCATTGTTGTATCATCGTATTCAAGGAACCCATGGCCAGGATAGCTGTCGTCGTCCTCTTCTTCTTCATTGTCTTCCATCATAACACCTCTTTCTCCGTGCTTGGTCCAAACATTATAGTGGGGCATGAAACCGGACTCAAACAGGTGGAAGTGAATGGTTCTTGACGTAGAGTAATTGTGACCATTCTTACAGCCAGCACATGGACAAGGCATAAAACCATCCGCCCGCTTGTTTGCCTCAGCCACAATCAGAAAAGTATGCACGCCCTCAACGAACTGGGGAGAGCATCGGTCATCGTACATCCATTGCTGGCTCATCTTCATTACACAACACCGAATAGACCAAATTAATACAAATTCATACATAAAGTTCATACAACACTTAAATGCAACAAACAAATAACTCTCTAGCTAAAGCATTTAAATGCAACAACAAATGCGATCAAGATCGTAACTAAGGTAACAATGGATCCAACAGCATAATGATACCAAGCCTCACTATCGATGGCATATTTTCTAATCTTTCTAATCTTCAAGCGCATTTTCTCCATCTTGATCTTGTGATCATCGACGACATCGGCAACATGCAACTCCAATTCCATCTTCTCCCCCTCAATTCTTTTCAATTTTTCTTTCAAGTACTCGTTTTCTCTTTCAACTAAATTTAACCTCTCGACAATAGGGTCGGTTGGAATTTCCGGTTCACATACCTCCTAGAAAAAATTTCTATGTCAACTTGATGGGCATAATTTGTCATAAACACGAAATGCAACTAGTTTTAAAAGAGAATATATATATACCACATCCGAATCATAACAAGGACGAGGGCCGACGGGGACGGATATCAAAACCATGGCACTATATGTATAACAAACAACGTACGGGTAAGATAATTATACAAGTAACTAGCTATATATCCAAATCACACAAACATCAATTTTTATATAAAATTTCATGAACAAAGAGGCTCACCACAAGGTGGTGCCGGCGATGGGACGGTGCGGGCGATCGACGGTGGTTACGACGGAGATTTAGAAGGCACTAAGTAAACTACACCTACATATGCAAACTAAGTGTTATTTTTGACCTCAAATTGCATATAAATCAAATACTAGCATATATATATATATCCTCCCAAATTACTAAACTCACAAATTAATCACTATATAAAGCATTGCAAGAGTAAATCTAGCAATGAGAGATGAAAGGACAAAGTTGCTAACCTTTGTGATCATTTCAATGGATGGGGGCCTTCAAATCTTGACAAAATTTGGGCAAAATGTATGATGAGCTCGAGAGGAAGAGGGGAAGAACAGAGAGGAGAGGGGAAAGGGGAAGAACAGAGCAAGCTCGAGTGGACGAAGGGTTTATGTAGGACGACCTTTAGTACCGGTTCGTGCCAAGAACTGGTACTAAAGGTGCTGGAGGGGGCCCAGACTGACAACATCCTGCCACCACTCTCATTAGTACCGGTTCGTGGCACGAATCGATGCTAAACGTTCGCCATGAACCGGTACTAATGAAAGAGGCCCGGCTAGCCGTTGGAACCAGACTAATGTATACATTAGTGCCGGCTCAAATACAAACCGGCACTAATGTGCTTCACGTTTGACCCTTTTTCTACTAGTGCTTGCATGCATGCCGGAAAGGAATCCGGGAAAAGCCTCTGCCTTGGGTAGGCGTGAGCTTGTCACCGGTCTCCGTCGGGACGGTTATGTCCGGTATGGCATAGTAAGGTATAATGGGTGGTGATTTTGTTGGTTGAAATATATTTGTTATACATGTCTTGCAGGGAATTTATAAACCTACTGAGTCGACCGTAGATCGAGTCTTGTTCCAGTAACCCCCATACTTGTTTCGTACTACCACTTGTCTCTACAACAAGTAGGGTACGGTTCAGTAAGTCGTCAACCCCTTTCCAGCACACACCATACAGAGAGGCCATGGTGGAAGATATCGGTTGTAGCCGGTAGACATGCCACCTGGTCAATGGGCATGGGTGTTTCCGGTTGGGACCGAGAGGGGAGGCCACCCCTTAGAGCGCGCGATATAAATTTGATCCCATGTTACGCGAGGTTGTAGCCTCCCCACTTAGAGTTTTACTTAACAAGTGTCATGGGTGATTCCAGACACCGGTGAGTTAAGCTGGTATGTGCAAGTCAGGTGTGTTTTCAATTAAAAGACCGTAGACGGAATTAGTCCTGATGGACTAAAGAAATCCGTTACTCGTGGGTAAAGAGTACACCCTCTGCAGAGATTAAACCTATTCTAATAGCCGTGTCCATGGTTAAGGATTACAGTCTGGGATGGGTCAAGTGTCGGTCTTAGTGTCGGTCTTCGGAGGAGAAACTGTTAAACCAGAACTTGGATTGTGACTAGTGACTTGTGAAGATTATGATTATTATTCTTATGGACTAACCCATTATATCATTGAGTATACCCGGGACGGTTCTACCTCCTGGATATTCATTGTGATTATTTATTTTATAAGCCCTTTATGTGGTGTCGCTAAGACGCCCGACTGTGATTGCTTGTTATTTATTTACTTTATAAGCCCTTTATGTGGTGTCGCTGAGACGCCCGACTGTGGCATTGCTTGTTATTTATTTACTTTATAAGCTCTTTATGTGGTGTCGCTGAGACGCCCGACTGTGGCATTGCTTGTTATTTATTTACTTTATAAGTCCTTTATGTGGTGTCGCTGTGACGCCCGACTGTGGCATTGCTTGTTATTTATTTACTTTATAAGCCCTTTAAGTAGTGTCGCTGAGACGCCCGACTGTGGCATTGCTCGTTATTTATTTATTTCATAAGCCCTTTATGCGGTGTCGCACAGACGCCCGACTGCGGCATTTTATTCCCACTCCATTATTGCTTATTCATGTTGCATATAAATAACATGCTTGCATGCATAAAAGATGTTTTATTTATGACTGACGATGTGATCATAGAATATTTCAGTGCACGATTATCAATTATATTATCCCAGTGTTCATAATGTTTGCAAGTACATTCAAAGTACTCACTGGCTTGTCCCTGGCTATTGTTTTGGCCAGATTTCTGCATGAAGAGGAGCGTTGCGATGACAGCCCCGGAAACTAAGCCAACGGTGATAGCAGCCTCGCAAAGATAGGAGTTGACCTGGTCAGTTGTTCCTGTGGGAAACGGAGTCCCATAGACAATGATGACTCACAAACCGCTTCCGCCATCGATCACTAGAAACCAATTGTTGTACTCATAGGACCGAATGGTCTTGTACTACATATTTTGTATTTTTGCTTGGAATTTCTGTATCAAGTTGGTGCCTCATCAGCTAACAGTAATCCTGGGGCTGGTGAGCATAACGGCCATTTTCTGGAAATTAATACCCGGAAAACCGGTCCCGACACATAGGAACATGTATAAGTTATGAAGAAAGCAATAACAACAAACTAAACGATCATCGTGCTAAGATAACGGATGGGTCAAGTCAATCACACCATTCTCTAATGATGTGATCTCGTTAATCAAATGACAACTCATGTCTACAATTCTAGTATGAATAATAAACATTTATCATGATATAAGGAAATATAAATAACAACTTTATTATTGCCTCTAGGGCATATTTTCTTCAAGTATTAGATGCAAAATTGTAAGGATCCAACTACTTTGCAACACCCGTACGCAACACGTGGGCGACATCATCAACACCCGTTGCTATGGTAACATCGATGCCATTGCCAAGGACGCTTTCTGCTGTCTCCTTCGCCACCGACATGAAGTTCAATGAGGGTAAGGTGTTGCCTGTGACGCCATCAACCCAAAGTACATCTCAAGACAGTGGCACACCATCGTCTGCTCCTAGGAAAACGACGTCACACGGAGGTGCCCGTCTCTCGCTCAAGAAGGGCAACGCCCTGCCATGACACCAGCCGTGTCACGTTCACCGGAGGCCGGGGGCCAGGAAGTCGATGTGACCCGAAGACGAGGCGCGATGGCGGGACAAGGCGACGTGGCTTCACGGATACCGCTTCTCCACGGGCCTTTGAGGCGGCGGCCTTGTCTTGGCGGACTACCGTAGGCTCAGCGCCCAGTCGAGACAAGGTACCAACCACACCGGCCATGTGAAAGGAATCTGGGAAAATAAGCATACAAAAGGAAGATCTATAGAAAACAATTTGGCATGTGGAGTTATAGCACTATAGGAATGTGGGAGTGGAAAGCAATACTAAAGAGGCAGGAAATGCCAGCAGTGGGATATAAAATGGAGAAAGTATTTCATTTAGGCGACAAAAGACACAATTCCCCAGGGTGTAGATTGGCTCTGTACGATCCCTAAATTCCAGTGTCACTTCTAATTAAGTGGTAGCAGCTGATGATTGGTTAGCCTAAATGTTTGTTCTTTCAAAAAGAAAGATTACCCCGGTCTCTGCATCAAGCGATGCACACAATCATGTTTATTAAATTACTCAAAAGAATCTGACTAAAAAAATGCACATGGATACTGGTTAGCTCAAATGCCTGAAGGAAATCAAACCAAAGCGAATGGCTTTTCTTCTTGGCAGTTTCCTTGTGCTTCACGACAGATTGTGAAGGTACGCGCACACCGCAGAGTTCGCTGCTCGCCGATCCCGTCTGTGTCTCACTTAGTTAAATCATAGAGGTTAATTAATTATTTGTCTTCTCCCACATCTTTCTTCTAACCCTCCTCCTCCGTTCAAACGCAGAACCAATGGCGCGATAGATGCGTGCATGGGTGGGAGCTTGAGAGGTATTTTCTCATGGCGTCGATCGCGTGAAACTTGTGAGGCAACAACAGCGGAGACACGGTGTGACACAAGTGCTTCCTTTCCCGGGAGAAAAGAAAAGGCTGGTGCACAAGTCCAACATTGTCAATACTTTTATGAGGATTGAGGTGGAGGATGGGGGAGCGTTTTTGCGGCCGTTGAAGAATCAGCAGGATATTTTTCTGTTAAAGTCGTGTATGAATGTGGCGGCTGACATCTTGATTCTTACTTCGATGGGTTCGTTGATTGGTCTTCCTCCACTTAGCAATTGCTCGATTATACTGGTTGTCAGTGTGTACTTAGCTAGGAAGAAAAGAGACTCGATTGCTTTAATTGCCCTTCTCTTGGTTATGATTGAGAAATGCATGTTCTCGTGAGGGTGAAAAAAAGAGCTTGGTTGAAATACGAGCCGAGTTGGAACTAGGGCTAGCTCACTCCATATATAGGACATGGCTCGAATAAATATAGATGGTATGGTATTTGCAGTGTACATAATAAAAAATAATCTAAAATAAATTGTTATACAAACACATTCACATGAAACAATAATCAAAGATACCTAGTGCGTAGTCCTTGGAGACCATGTCCAAATCTAAAATGACATGCGCAAATAGATAGATAAAAATCTAGCCATGCAAATACACATATCACTCTATTAGTTTTGTTAAATATTTGAAAAAAAGTAGAACTAAGGGTTTCCCGGGCCTTAAACTGAGGCCTTTAAGGTTTTAAAACTATAATTTAAGCAAAAAAAAACTAGGTAGTTTGATGCAGGGTCACAAGTGACCCAACAAAGTGTCGCAGTGCTTGCAAAGTAAGTTAACATAACGGCAA
Source organism: Aegilops umbellulata (assembly GCA_032464435.1). Classification (NCBI taxonomy): domain Eukaryota; kingdom Viridiplantae; phylum Streptophyta; class Magnoliopsida; order Poales; family Poaceae; genus Aegilops; species Aegilops umbellulata. The sequence continues at coordinate 448,083,214 of CP136058.1, read as the reverse complement.
CAAGCAGAAGATACGACTTCCAGAGAAATGGAAGTTTTGGCGACTTGTAGAGAAAGAAAAACACTAGCAAGCAATGATAGGCTCCAGTAAGAGAGGGGCGATGACGACGACACGTTTGGCTCGCCCCAACGATTGTAGTTGTCACTAGGTAGTCTACGGACATCCTCAAAGGCGGTGTTATGCCAAGTGGGTGGAATGACACAAATGTGGTACTCATACCAAAGGTAAAGAACCCAACAAGGATCAAGGATCTTAGGCCCATCAGTCTATGCAACGTACTAAACAAGATTGTCTCCAAGGTCTTGGCGAACCGCCTCAAACTTATTCTCCCTCAAATCATCTCCGAGAATCAGAGTGCATTTGTACCTGGGAGGTTGATAACTGACAACATACTAGTGGCCTATGAGTTGTCGCATTTCTTGATGAATAAGAGGTCAGGGAAGGAGGAATATGCAGCTGTTAAAGTGGACATGAGTAAAGCCTATGATCGGGTAGAATGGGCTTTCTTGGAAGCAATGATGCACAAACTTGGGTTTGATCACACTTGGGTGAAGCTGGTTATGCAGTGTGTTAGGTGGGGGCGCTACCAGATTAAGGTGAACGGAGACTTATCGGAGCAGTTTGTGCCTTCTAGAGGGCTTCGGCAAGGTGATCCTATTTCGCCATATTTGTTTGCGATTTGTGCTGAGGGACTGTCGGCACTGCTCAATGATGCGCAGCGAAGAGGTGTGTTCAGTGGCATTCAGATTTGTCCGGGCGCTCCGGCGATCTCGCATTTGTTCTTCGCTGATGATTCGGTCTTACTCATAAAGGCAAAGGACTGCGAGGCCTTGGAACTCAAACGTATCCTTGAAGTGTATGAGAGGTGTTCTGGCCAATGCGCCAATCATGAAAAATCGGCGATTATGTTCAGTAAGAACACAACAGCTACCACTAAGGCAAGTGTGAAAGCATCCATTGGAATTGCTAGTGAGGCCTACAACGAGAAATACTTGGGCCTACCGGTGTATATTGGACGGTCCAAGAGACAAGCATTTGCATACTTAAAAGATTCCATCTGGAACCATATGCAGGGTTGGAACGAACGTACCTTGTCTCGGCAGGGTAAGGAAATTCTGGTCAAGGGAGTGGCGCAGGCGATCCCAACCTTCGCCATGTCAGTGTTCTACCTTACAAAAACTTTCTGCGAGGAATTAAGCGCCATGATTGGGCGGTACTGGTGGAGCCAGCAGGAGAATGACCATAAGATACACTGGATCAGCTGGCAGAAACTGACAAGGTCGAAGGGCCGTGGAGGGCTCGGGTTTAGGGATATCCACGACTTCAACATAGCCATGCTAGCTCGGCAGGTGGGGCGCTTGCTCCAGCAACCGGACAGCTTGTGTGCACGGCTAATGAAGGCAAGATACTACCCAAACAACAACATGTTAGAGGCAGAACAAATGACTAATATGTCCTATGTGTGGCGGAGCATTACTCATGGCATTGAGTTGATCAAGCAGGGGGTCATTTGGCGTGTGGGCGATGGACAGCATATTTGGACATGGGAGGACCCGTGGATCCCCAGAGCCTGGTCGCGAAGGATAATCACTCCAAGGGGTGGTAGTTTGTTAACTAGAGTTTCGGAGTTAGTCGACCCTACTACAACCAACTGGGACGAGGATCTGGTCCGGGACACATTTTGGGAGGAGGACGCCAAGCTTATTCTTCAAATGCCGTTGCGGGATGGAGCCGAGGATTTCATGGCCTGGCACTTTGACCCCAAGGGCATTTTCTCCGTCCGTCAGGCCTATAAACTGAAGCGGGCTCTATCCGAGGCTGCTACGGGGGGTAGTGAAGGTGCCCCACAAGTGATTGGCAACCTAACTGAAGGGGGAGATGGCAAGTGGAAGAGGCTCTGGAAGATGCCATGTCCAGGGAAAATCAGTCATTTTATGTGGAGGATGGCGCATAATACACTTGCCACGGAAGACATTTTGAGCAGGAGGGGTGTGAAGATTGAGGACCACCGGTGCTTTCTTTGCAACTTGAGACCTGAGTCTGGGAAACACTTGTTCGTTGAGTGCCATGAAATCAAGCATGTGTGGAGGGGACTGAACCTCGAACAGGTTAGACAACAGTTGATGGACTGTAACTCCGTTGCTGAGGCTCTGGACAAGCTATGGGAACAGACAGAGAATGTCCGTTTGCAAATAATTGTCATGTGGTGGCAGTGGTGGACTCAGCGGAACAAGGTGCGAGAGGGCGAGAAGCCGTTGGAAGCTGACCAATTCGCTACTAAAGTGGCTTCTACTATAGCAGACTACCAGCAATGCTTCTACAAGGCGCCCAAACATGATGTGCAGAGACAAACCTGGAGTCCACCACCCCCTGATGTGATAAAAATCAATGTTGATGGAGCCTTTTCTCCTGGTAGCCAGCATGGTGCATGGGGGGTTCTGGCACGTGACTGCGACGGCACAGTTGTGGCTGCAAGGGCAGGGCGTGTGGAGCATGTGGCCGAGGCGTTCGATTCAGAACTACATGCAGTAGAGCAGGCTGTGGAATTGGCGGCGGAGCTTGGGATGACACGGTTGATAATTGAGACGGATGCAATCCTTGTCGAGCAAGCAATCAATAGGAGTACACCAGATTTCTCACGCCATGCTCATGTGATTGCTGATGTGAGAGTTCAGGCTAGCCTTTGGTTTTCTTCCTGTGAGTTTGTCCACTGTAAGCGGGAGGCAAATATGCCTGCTCACCATCTAGCCCAGCTGGGCTCGTTACTCCCTCAGGGAGGAATTGCTGTGTTTGATGATGATATTCCAGCTCATGTAGCTGCATCTGTAATGGGCGATTTAGCCCAAAACGTTGCGTAATAAAGCTTTATGCTTAATCTCAAAAAAAAAAGGTAGTCTACGGACATGAATGTAATTTTGTTACTTTTAGTGCTCCCACTAGGGCCATGACAGTTGATGAATAGATCGAAAATTGTTCCCGCAAATTTTTTTTTTGAAATTTCGCCCAACCATAGCAGCACTGCATACATATACACACTACACAGTGCTTGTGAGGCACGGGTGAGCGGGGGCAACAATAGAGGGGAACGGTGGGGGAGTCTGAGGATCTTAGTTGCTAACAAAATTGTTCATAATTAAATGACCAAAAAGATCATTGTGTGCTAAGTATCAGCTCCTACTCATATTGATTTCTACAAAATTTTCTATCCAGTGGATACCCGAAGAGAAAAAAGGACAACACCTAAGCTCGAGGTACATGCATGTGCAAACAAGACCCTAGAATCCATTATTCAGCCGCTGCCGAAACCTCCTGATGAACATATCGGCAGCCATGTCAATCTCCTCCTCCATGTTGAACTCCAAACCCTCAACCTCTCGGTTCCTCCTGATCACATCCATGACGGAGAGCTCATCGTCGTCTTCTTGATCACACGCATCCAGTAGCACATCATCATCATCAGTGTAACAGCAGTTGATGTGGTCGTCGTTGAAGAGCGGATGCAGTGTCCAGTCAGCTGGGCAGCCACCATGACCATCCTCTTGAGTTAACATCGCCAACTGATGAGAGATATTGTCTGCCAAGTCACCCCCATGGACGATCACCGGTCTCCTCTCGATGGTTCGCAGCGCGAGAGGCTTGTGGCAGTCCACTCTATTCCGGTCAGCCACAATGCGCGTGTGGATCTTGTGAGAGACCACGGCGGCAGCGGCCATCCTGCGACGCTGGAGCGAGGCGAGGATGAGGAGCCTGGTGGTCTTGTTCTTGCACATCGCCGCCGCTTTCTTCAGGATCTCTGTAGTCTTTCCAATCTTCATCTTTGTTGCTGATAAGTGGCCGATCAGCTGCTTAGGAAGGGCAGCAAGTAAGGAGCTGTGATGCCTCACGCTTGAAAAAGATAGAAATGGTGTAGGTTACTGGGATCCAGAGACGAGAGAAGCTGGCTTGAAACAAGGCATGGACTTTGTTCTGATGCTCCAATGGTGTATTTGTAGTCGGAAGCTGGGGATACAACTAGCTGTGTAATTAACTACCCTTGCTCATGTCACCATCAAACTTTTGGTACCTCGCGTAACTTTTGGTACCTCGCGTGATAAAGCATATATTGGAGAAAAGAATTCGACATGTGGAGTGAGCACTATAAGAATGTTGACAGTGGAACTAAGCAAGGAACTTATGGCGAAGTATATATATTCAATTTAAATGAGGTCACAAAGGGCGCCTGTCCCAGGGCTAGGATTGGCTCTTTTGGGTTGGGGTCCCAAATTGCCTTTAATCAAGTTGTAAAGCTCATGATCGATGGCTTAACAAAATGTTTTCTCCGAAGCAATGAGACCGGGCAGCTTTCCTCAGCGGCCTCCAGCCCGGCCGTGTGATTCATGCCCAAAATTCCAAAGGTTGCTTCAAGCAGGTCTCTGTTTTTCCTTCTTTTGTCCGTTGCTTTGTGTTGCTGTAGGTGAGATCTGCGTAGCTTTGCCTCTGCTCCCTGCTCTTTGCTGCTCACTCGTCTACCCGTACAAAGTAGAACCGATCTCCGTGATAGATCCATGGGAGCTTCCATTTTTCTTCCATTTCTCCGTCAAAACTCAAAAGTCACAACACCATTACGGAGTTGAAGACTTGGGAGTACGATGGTCTCACACGGTATTTGCTTGTCGTGCGCTTACAGTGGTATCAACTTTGCCCACTCTACTGCGTGCGTATATGTAGTCTCACACAGTACATGGAGTATGTAGTCCCATGCGTATATAGGGATTTTTTCTTGCGAGAGATGGTACATCTACGGAAAACTTTTACATAATTAGTTTTATAGGTTGAGGTGTCAAGATTTGATTTGAAATTAAGGAGAGGAAGGAGAGCAAAAATGCTACACACATGAGATATTGCAGGCCTTTACGGACTCCTTCCGACTAATTAAACCCTCCCCCCGCCCCTCTGAGTTTTAGAGGGAGGTGGGCCGGTTCACCAACTAACACCCAATCACAATATGCCACATTGAAGCACTCTGTAAAAGCCCTGTAATCAGTCCGTGTTTGTAGCTTTACTGAGGAGGAGAGAGGGGGGAGGGGCCCACCCTGAAATGAATGGGTGAGAGGTTTAATATGGTGGGAAGAGAGGTCTGTAACTTCTCTTTTGAACCATCCGTAGTTGTATGATTATTTCTTTAGCATTTTCTTTCCCCTCTCACATGGCGACTAGGATGAAGTCTTCCTCCCTTGATCCGGCGAGCCAGTATACAAATGAAGTACTTTTAAAAACATGCATATATAGAGTTGGTGCACCGCTGAGTGCGTTTAACTGCGGGTTAGATATTTGTGTGCACCATTGAGTGTGTTGAGCCGCAGGTAAATATAATTTTGTGCCTTGTTGAGTGTGTTGGAATGATGATGCTTGGTCCTTTTTAATCGGGTGATTTTGTCTTTGGTCCACTATGAAATTGTTCAGTCAATTGTCATTCTGGAGTTCAGAAGAAAATGAAGTGTCCAGCTCTATCCAAAATGTGAGTTTTTGCACGCCCTAATAGATTTTGCTTGTGATATTCATAGCTAGCTCCTCATTATGTTCAAGAAGGAATGAGCCCTCGCGTAGTAGGTGTGCCAAAACACACCGAATAATGTATGGTCGAACTATGGTACCCTGGCTCCACCCCTCCCTGTCGTCAGATTTCTGTACGAGATACATGTCCAAAATCTTTGCTATAGCCCTTTCTCCTAATCACATATACAAATATCTAGTAATCTCGGGGAGGGAAGACCGTATTAAAAGAGACATTTTACAGTACATCAGATCAATATTGACCGTTTATTTTATGTGTTTGGACAGCCCAGATTTAAAAATAATACTGCAGATTTTTGGTAGTATATTTTGTGATCAGGGACAGTTTCGGTAGTTCTGTTTAGGAAAAACGCAGCTATGGCGTCTTGGGAGCACCAGCAGGGCCAGCTATGTGAGGGACCTCCACTACGACGTGCGGAGGAACCGATCTAAGGCGCTGTCCGAAGAACGTGCGACGGAGAGAGGGTTGTTGGCACAGACCCGATCGACCTCGACAGGGAGAGAGAGCTAATCGGTTCCGTCGGAGAGGTAGACGTATACACGAAGCAGACTAGTAGGCTCCTTGATCGATTCTTCCCCTGGCTTGAAGGTGCACGTACACACCTACCAGCAGCCGGCTGATGGATCGATCTCGGTAGGAACTAGCCGAAACAAGGGCCGTGGGGCGGCTGCGCCGTCGAGTATCTTGAGGTGGCGACCAAGCCGGGAGATGGAGCGGCCGTCGGTTGTTGGAGCGCCTGCCTCGACAGAATAATGACGAACTGTACCGAGATGAGGGGCAAACTTATGAACTGTGTGAGAACGAGGGGCCAACCTACGAACTAAGACGGGGGATAATCCTTTTCTTCAGGTGTCAATTGCAATTACTCATATAGAGTACTTGTTAATCATTACAATGATAATAGCAAGAAAGGACAAATCTTCTAACAGGCAATTACCAAAATGTTCTACAGAGAAAAAAAATTGAGATTAATAATGACCATTGGATCGCTTATATACTACCCATTGTTTTTGATAGTATGATGTACCGTAAAAAGTCTCTATTAAAAGAGTCCACGGACAGGCCCAACGAGAACTATGTACAACAGATCCCAACATTGGTCAGGTGAGAACGTACCTGCACCCTTTGCCTCCCCAGTAATTGAATCGGGAAGAGATGGCAACTATCTCTTGACCAGTCCCACATTCACACACAAAAAAAAACCTTGTATTACATCAAAGTCAACCTAGACTCCTGCTTTATTCAGATTCCGCCAAGGGCAGGGGTATAGAATATGTATCTCTTGTCTTATCTTTGCTTACAAAAGTAGAATTGTCAAATGAGGCGCAAACAATTTTTTTTTGGGGGTTTAATTTATTTTTTCTAATGACTCAGAAATCTTCTCATCCATCCACTCCACTGCCACCGTGGGTGGCAAGTTAATATTGTGTTTGGGCTCTAGATTAACAAGAGCCCCCGAGTTTAAAGATACTGGGGGTACCAAATACCTTTTTGAAATGAAGGCATGCCCACCGGCCTCTGCATCATCATGATGCATGCAATCATCTTATTAAACAATCCACGAAGTAAACAAAGTCTTAAAAGTGTTACAGCTCACAAGAGGAGCGAAGCAAGAAAATAAAAGAGAAATACATGCTGACAATCACCATATGAAGGATAAGCTCCCTAGACTCCTATCCTGTTATGTGACCGTCATCCAAATCGGTTGAATATAGCCCGTTCTACCATCTCCCACTGGTTGCACCCAGTAATCAAAGGCTCCCTGGAGTCCATAGGAGTGAGTAAGGATCACGTACGGATCCATGCGGTAGCTCTGGAGATGACCCTGCAAGAAAGTTAAAGTGTGTTATCTGTTAAAAATCAAATCATTCCTACAGTTTCATATAGACCACAAAACCGCACATATTCCAATCCGAATACGAGCCGTTGTATTATGTTGAACCCCAGCTAACCACGTTCCAAACAACGATTCAGTGTCAACTGCAAGATGAATGTTGAAGGCTATATGTATCATTCTCCAAAGCAATTTGGCGAGTGGGCATTCAAGGAATAAATGTTGTATTGTTTCATCATGATCACAATAGCTTTGGTTGTGTAGCAGAGGGGTAGGTAAAGCAGCAGTGACGGAGACATGCCGGCGGTGACGTGGGTCATGAAGTTGGGTTCCTTCCCTCACTATAGCAAAATTTGCATTGTATAGTACTGTAGCTAGTGTTTGGCATCTGGCTTGCCTGGGTCCTGCCCCGATCTTGATACAACCATTGTATATCTAAGTCATATGTCATTGATTCTATGCAGAGATTAGTGTGAGTAATTTCTTTTTTCTTTTTCTTTTCCTTTTTATGCTTGATTGAGTCATTTATATGTGCAATAATTAGGGTATATCTAGATGTGCCTTAGATAGACTTTTTCTTTTCTTTGCGGCGCACAAAGAAGTACACATTTTAGCATGTAGATATCTGTCAAAACTTCTAACTTGGGACTCCTGCAAAAATCTTCTATCATGAAAATGGACACACATGCATGTTCATGCGCCCACCCATCCCAGCCTATCTATGGCATCGATCTCACTCCCACCCACTACTAGTGTCACATATTTAGTGGTAGCATTCGCGTAAGGTACATATGGAATGAAACCTCATGAAAAGACCTGCTTTCTGATGAACATTTCGGCAGAAGCTTACTGTGGAGGCTAACTGCTTCACGAAAATTCTCGGTCAAATCCTTATACGAGAAGCTTACGGAGGGGAATGAGCTTGATATGGCTAGGGGGCCGTGGAAGGTTGGCATTCCCCTCAAGATTAAGATTTTTATGTGGCAAATGTTCCGCAATCGCCTTCCAACCTCGGATAATGTGGCCAAGCGCAACGGGCCGGCGAATGGGACATGCGCCATCTGTGGTCTTGGGGAGGACGCTAACCACGTATTCTTCAGATGATGTCTCGCTAGATTTGCGTGGAGTGCGGTCAGAGATACTTTTAATCAGAATTGGAACCCGCAAACTAGCGGCGATCTTCTCAACTTGTTATCCGCACAGAGGGGTGCAAATGCGAGGGTGGTATGACGCAGTGTAGGGGTGATGCTTTGGTCCATTTGGACCGTGAGGAACAAAATTACTATCGAGCACAAGTTTCCTGCTCACCCCGCTGAGATTCTTTTCAAATGTCATCTTTTCCTACAGGCTTGGGCGCCATTGGGAAGCAGCGTGACGAGGAGCGCATGATCGAGACTATGGAGCAGATCAAGCTGTGCATGACGAGAGCAAGACTTCAAGAACAGCACGCTTGAGCCTTTTGCGTTTAGTTTAGTTGTGTCGCGAACTATGTTATGATCTATCTTCGCTTGTTTGAACCTCTAGCTTTATCTATGCCGGGGCGTTGAGCCCACTGAACTGAGGTCGGTTTGGTTTGTAAGCTTAAACCTTATGTGGATGCTGCCATGTGGCTTTATTAATTTAAAGCCGGACGCTTCGTGCGTCTTCGTTCCCAAAAATACATTTCAGCAGCCTGGTCAATATCGTTGTCCATGTTGAATGCCAACTCCGCAGCCTCCTGGTTGCTCCTAATTGCATCCACCACCGAGGGATCATCTTCATCATCGTTATCGAAGTCGTACCCATAAGTGTAACAACAATTATCACGGTCGCTGAAGATCGGGTGCAGTGTCCAGTTAGGACAGCCACCAACACCATCATCTTCATCAAACTGTGCTACCTGGCGACACAGATCATCAACCATCCCATGGCATGCCTGCCTTTTGACCTTGCGGACCAAAGTCTTGTGGTAGTCCACCTTGGCACCCATCTCCTGATTTTCCATAATGAGGGTGTGGATCCTGTGAGAGATGGCGCCGATCGTGGCCATCCTGCGGTGGGCGAGGTGAGGATGCGGAGCCTGGCCATGACGACGCCGGTCTTGCTTTTGCAGATAGCCACCGCCTTCTTCGGGAGCACTGGGGCCTTGCCAATCTTCATCTTCATTTCTGAGAGGTGGCTAAGCTAGCAGCTGCTTGTCAGTGGCAACAACTGAGGTGCTAGCCTGCCTCGGTCTTGGCAAGCTGGTTTGAGAGTGAAGGCCTTGTTGAAGCTCTCCAAGGGTGTTGTTGTAGCCATGTAACCAAGAGCAACACCACTAATTGTGCCGCTTATAATTTGGTAATGTCGCGATCATACTCTTGGTACTCCAAAGCGTGTTAAATGAAAATAGCATTTGGAGAAAACAAATTGAGCACATGCATGTGGAATAGTGAGCACTATAAGAATGCTGAGAGTGGGAGCAATTAAATAAAGAAGCAATGGAAAGCTATAGCAATGTGATATGCGCGAGGAGTGATATGGTGGGATCCATTATCTCCCCTAAATTATGTATATATGTGTGCCATTAGGCCACAAAGGACACGGTAGTCGCTTAATTTACTTTGGTGGCCTTCGTTGCTGCCTGATGATCAATCATCATGTGCCCACCCGATCCCTGCCTTTTGCGCCGCTTTGCCAGGCATGAGACTGTCACTCAAATCATATTGGAGTTAGAGTGGTCTCAAAGGGCACGTTCTCCTTGTGCGCTTCACTGTGGCGACAACAACCACATCAACAACGGGAACATGTTGTGCTTTCCAAGATTTGTAGCATGTGGACAGAAAACAACAACTGATGCTGCAACACTCCTTTCTCAAAAGAAGAATAAATTGGTGCAGGGCTAGCCCCGTTATTAGCATGAAATAAGAGTTGGGGCCCTCTCTGCTTTGGAGCAAAGACATCTGAGCTAGCTAGTTAATTTTTTTTTTCCGAGAGTACGCCAATGGCGTACCATATTTTTATAAAAAGCAGAAGTTATAATTACAAGAGCTTGCGAGTGATGCGGACATCAACACAAGTGAACCAAGACACCTACACCCACACCTAATCCAAAAACCTACTCTCTCACAAATCGGTCTAACCCTCCTACACCTAGTCCAGCCTCCTTCCAGTCTTTGATCTCGTTCATGATGTGGTTGTGAAGCTCATCCACAGTTTTTGTTGATTTATCCGATTAAACACTCTCGCGTTTCTCTGTTTCCACAGGGACCAAGTCACGGCGATTACGAGCGTGTCGAATCCTCTTATTTCCGCCCTCGTGAAGTTTCTTCTAGCTTGTAGCCACCAGTCCAACAGGCTATCCTGTCCAAGCGGGTGAGTCACGTCCAAGTTCAGTCCGACGATGCACTTGTGCCACACCTGTCTAGCGTATGAGCATTGTAAGTGTATGTGTTCCGCATTGTCCTCCTCTTGCAGGCACGTGAAACGGGCAGAGGGGTGATCTTGTAATCCATGTCGCGCTCGCCGATCGGAGGTCCAGATCTGATGTTGCACAATGAGCCAAACATGGATTTTGCATTTCAGCTAGCTAAGTTTTAGAGGAATCAAAAGTGGCGCTCGTCCCTTTGACTCCAAGTGTTCATTGTAGATTTTTTTTTCTTTTTACTATTCGTAGACTATATTAGCATCAGGTAAATTGCATAGTTGCATGTCAGCAGTGAAGCATCTTTCTACAGTTCACTGAATTAAAGGTGGGTTCGACGGTCAGGTCAATAGGACCCATACCTTAATGTCACAGACATGAGTATGGCATATATGTTATTCAAATATTGAAGTTTGTGACATATTATCTAAACAAAACGGTGAAAAAATGGCCAGCATGTTCCCTCACATTTTTGCATCTCATCGTTCATAAGTCGTGAAATTATGAAGCGAGTTACAAAGGCAACAACGTAAATAAAAAAGTGACAAAATATTGTCCTTCCTTGCTACATTAACTGCAATCCTTCATATGGGTGAATTGACGTGCAATATACACATGACATATATGGATGAAATGGATATTCTACTAATTTGATGTTTATGTGCAATAAGCTATGTACGCAGCATTTATGCATAACTTAGTGTATATACACTAGTAGAAAAGGGGGCAACGGTTCAGGGTGGGTTAACCCATTAGTCCCGGTTCAATCTAGAACCGGGACCAATGGGGGCATTGGACCCGGTTCGTGAGCCCAGGGGGCCGGCCGGGCCACGTGGGCCATTGGTCCCGGTTCGTCTGGACCTTTTGGTCCCGGTTAGTGGGACGAACCGGGACTAATGTGCCTGGCTCCTGGCCCACCACCGTTGGTCCCGGTTCGTGGCATGAACCGGGACTAAATGGGCATTTAGTCCCGGTTCATGCCACGAACCGGGACCAGTGGTGCCGCCTATATATACCCCTCGCGCCGGAGCAGAGCACTGAATGCTCTGTTTTTCTGGGCCGGCGAGAGGAGGGGCTTGTGGTGCTCTAGCTCACCTCCTATGCACATGAGGTGTTCGATGAAATGCCCGAGCCACACTAGTTAAGCTTTCTCCTCTCGAAGCTCGACCTCAAAGCTCCATTTTACTCGAGATTTGTCTAGATTTAGCGGTCCGTCACGCCCCACCCCTGTCTTCACCGCCGTCGATCACCCGCGCCGATCTCATCACCGACACCACCGTGGTGAGCCTCTTGCTCTTATCTTCTTTCTGAAAGGAAAAATATTCTTACTTGTATGTTTAGATAGATACTTGTATCATTTTCTTACTTTTATTATTGCATCTTATATAGTGCGATGGTTTTGGTATCCGCCCCCGTCGGCCCTCGTCCTGTCTATGATTCGGATGTGGTATATATATTAATCTTTATAACTATTGGTTCATTTATTGTTTATGATAATTATGCGGACCAACGTGACATAGACTTTATTTATCTAGGATGTATGTGAACCGGAAATTCCAACCGACCCTATTGTCGAGAGGTTAAATTTAGTTGAAGAAGAAAACAATTTCTTGAAGGAAAAAATAAAAAAAAATTGAGGAGGAGAAGATGATATTGGAGTTGCATGTTGCGGATGTCGTCGATGATCACAAGATCAAGATGGATGCAATGCGCTTGAAGATTAGAAAGATTAGAAAATATGCCATTCATACCGAGGCTTGGTATCATTATGCCGTTGGATCAATTGTTACCTTGGTTGCGATTATGATCGCCTTTGTTTTAATTAATGTATGGTTTAATTAATTAGATGCTCTGGAGAGCTATATGTTGTTAGATGAGAACTATGTATGTACTTTGGTTTTAATGTGATGATGAACTTCTACTAATTTGGACACTTAATTATATATAATGCACGCAGATGAACCGGCAATGGATGTATGGTGACAGACACACCTCCGAGTACATTAAGGGCGTGCATGAGTTTCTCGATGCGGCTGAGGCAAACAAGCAGAATGGTTTTATGTGTTGTCCATGCACTAAATGTGGGAATACGATGTCTTACTCTAACCGGAAAATCCTTCACACCCACCTGCTTTACAAGGGTTTCATGCCACACTATAATGTTTGGACGAGGCACGGAGAAATAGGGGTTATGATGGAAGACGACGAAGAAGAAGAGTACGATGACAACTACGTTCCCCCTGAATACCGTGATGCTGCAACGGGGGGAGCTGGTGAAGATCAAGAGGAACCAGACGATGTGCCCAATGATGCTGCAACGGGTGAAGTTGCTGAAGATGAAGAGGAACCAGACGATGTGCCCGATGATGATGATCTCCGCCGGGTAATTGTCGATGCAAGGACGCAATGCGAAAGTCAAAAGGAGAAGCTGAAGTTCGATCGCATGTTAGAGGATCACAAAAAAGGGTTGTACCCCAATTGCGAAGATGGCAACACAAAGCTCGGTACCGTACTGGAATTGCTGCAGTGGAAGGCAGAGAATGCTGTGCCTGACAAAGGATTTGAGAAACTACTGAAAATATTGAAGAAGAAGCTTCCAAAGGATAACGAATTGCCCGATAGTACATACGCAGCAAAGAAGGTCGTATGCCCTCTAGGATTGGAGGTGGAGAAGATACATGCATGCCCTAATGACTGCATCCTATACCGCGGTGCATACAAAGATCTGAACGCATGCCCGGTATGCGGTGCATTGCGGTATAAGATCAGACGAGATGACCCTGGTGATGTTCACGGCGATCCCCGTAGGAAGAGGGTTCCTGCGAAGGTGATGTGGTATGCTCCTATAATACCACGGTTGAAACGTCTGTTCAGAAACGGAGAGCATGCCAAGTCGATGCGATGGCACAGTGAGGACCGTAAGAAAGACGGGAAGTTGAGAGCACCCGCTGACGGGTCGAAGTGGAGAAAAATCGTGAGAAAGTATTGGGATGAGTTTGCAAAGGACCCAAGGAACATATGGTTTGCTTTAAGCGCGGATGGCATTAATCCTTTCGGGGAGCAGAGCAGCAATCACAGCACCTGGCCGGTCACTCTATGTATGTATAACCTTCCTCTTTGGATGTGCATGAAGCGGAAGTTCATTATGATGCCAGTTCTCATCCAAGGCCCTAAGCAACCCGGCAACGACATTGATGTGTACCTAAGGCCATTAGTTGAAGAACTTTTACAGCTGTGGAATGGAAATGGTGTACGTACGTGGGATGAGCACAATAAAGAGGAATTTAACCTAAAGGTGTTGCTGTTCGTGACCATCAACGATTGGCCCGCTCTCAGTAACCTTTCAGGACAGACAAACAAAGGATACCACGCATGCACACACTGTTTAGATGACACTGAAAGTATATACCTGGACAAACGCAGGAAGAATGTGTACCTGGGCCATCGTCGATTTCTTCCGACCAACCATCAATGTCGAAAGAAAGGCAAGCATTTTAAAGGCGAGGCAGATCACCGGAGGAAGCCCGCCATGCGTACCGGTGATCACGTACTTGCTATGGTCAATGATTTACACGTAATCTTTGGAAAGGGTCCCGGCGCACTAGCTGTTCCGAATGACGCTGAGGGACACGCACCCATGTGGAAGAAGAAATCTATATTTTGGGACCTACCCTACTGGAAAGACCTAGAGGTCCGCTCTTCAATCGACGTGATGCACGTGACGAAGAACCTTTGCGTGAACCTGCTAGGCTTCTTGGGCGTGTATGGAAAGACAAAAGATACACCCGAGGCACGGGAGGACCTGCAACGTTTGCACGAAAAAGACGGCATGCCTCCGAAGCAGTATGAAGGTCCTGCCAGCTACGCTCTTACGAAAGAAGAGAAAGAAATCTTCTTTGAATGCCTGCTCAGTATGAAGGTCCCGACTGGCTTCTCGTCGAATATAAAGGGAATAATAAATATCCCAGAGAAAAAGTTCCAGAACCTAAAGTCTCATGACTGCCACGTGATTATGATGCAACTGCTTCCGGTTGCATTGAGGGGGCTTGTACCAGAAAACGTCCGATTAGCCATTGTGAAGCTATGTGCATTCCTCAATGAAATCTCTCAGAAGGTGATCGATCCAGAAACCGTACCAAGGCTAAGGAGTGATGTGGCGCCCGAGCAGCCAGCCTACTCCTTCTCCGCCTCGTCAGCAAGGGCGGAAGAGACCCGCCGCCGCTCCGGCAGCTGCTCCTGTGCGTCGTAGTCCTTCTCCTCCGCCTCGCAAAAAGCAAGCAGTAAAGAAGACTGCCGCTCCGTCTGCTCTGCCGGCGTCTAGCAGTACAGCCAGAGGCGGGAGAAAATACAAATTCGGTCCTTCTCTGAAGTCTCCAGAGAAGTTACCATACGAGATGAGCCCGGAGGAGAACGCGAGGATCGCGCGAACCGAGAAGGATGACTGGTTTCAAGGGTTGAAAGCACAGAGACATCCACCTCCGAAGGAGAAGGTAGATTCGGTGAAAGTGAAGCGCACTCTGGCTGCCCTGGCAAAACCACCCAAGTCTCTGCCGAAAGGCAACTATGAGCGCATTATTGCAAAGACATGGGCCGAAGCGTCGCGATCGGGAAGTACAGTCAGTGATCAAAGGCTAAAAGAACGACGAGTAGCTGGGAAACAAATTGCCCAGCTCGGCGAACAAGCAAAGCAATCGTGCCCCCCGCTCAAGGTGCCTAGCGTCGATCCGAGCATGGCGCCCGGTTATACCAATATTGACGATTACCTGCCCGACGATGTAGATTATGATTTTTTGGACGTGCAGATACACAGATACGAGTACGGGAAGCCTCTCGTCAAAGATGAAAGATCTCTAACAACGATGATGCGAAGATTGCATGTTGGTACATGAAAACCTGCAGAGAGTCTGGGGGAGGAATACTTTGTATATGAGAGTCAAACCGGAGCATGACCTCGTTGGAATTGAACTGTTGCATGTTCCATTTGAGGAGTTCTATCAGTTTTTCAATCAATTGGTCCTCGATAAAGCAACGGTCACCTGCTACTGTCTGTAAGTACTACTACTTTTGTCATTAAGTCTCTCTATATAGCTCAGCTCTTTCATTGCATGTATTTATAATTATCCTCACTATATTATGCAGATTGAAGATCGCCGAATTGAAGAAAAGACAAATCGGTGATATTGGGTTCATTAACACAAATCTCATAGATGCAGTTCAGGTTAAAGATCATGCCGCAGAAACCGAGGCCAACTTGCTACGATCATTCAAAATAAATGAACACAAAAATATAATACTCTTTCCTTACAACTTCAAGTGAGTGTTGTCTTGTGCATATTCGGTTTCCTTACATATTAGTCCAGGTTATAGTAATGTAATTGATGAGTTATGCATGCGTGCGCAGTTTCCACTATATTCTCCTGGAGATTAGGCTTGAGAAGGGAGTAGTAACTGTCTTGGACTTGAGACGAAAAGATCCCCAGGAGTATGCGGACATGACTGAAATCCTCAAGAAGTAAGTTAAATCGATCATTATCCATCATATAAGCAAATTTGTTCATTTCCTGATATCAAGTAATTGCTTTCTTTTGTCTGGCAGTGTTTGGAGAAATTTCAGCACAAATTCCCCGGGACTCCCGAAAGAGCTGGAATTTAGATACCCGAAAGTAAGTACTATAGTACCATGTTCCGCGCGTCTCCTAGCTATTGATTCAAGCGCTAGTTTCATCAATACCATTTGGCATTCTTGCTTATCTGTTTGATTGACCTCTATTTCTTGTAAAGTGGATGTGGCAGGAACAAGGGAATGATTTCTGTGGATACTACGTCTGCGAGTCCATCCGCCACACGACCTGTGAGCGAGGCGGGTACTCTGAGAAACAATATGAAGTGCGTAAGAAATAATATTCATAATTTTTGTTTATTACCATCATTTGTGTTGAGTTTCATTCATTCATATATATATATATATATATATATATATATATATATATATATATATATGTATGTATGTATGTATGTATGTATGTATGTATGTATGTATGTATATATATATATATATATATATATATATATATATATATATATATATATATATATATATATATATATATGTATTGACCCCCTTCTTCAAATTAGATGTTTCGGCAGCGGAATGAACTCCTAGGACCAGATCGCATGCGAGCAATTCAAGAGGAATTGGCGGCATTCTTTTTTGACCACGTGATCGTTGAAGACGGAGAATACTATGTGGACCATGCGCCCATAATTTAAGAGATTATATTTGTAAAAGATAATTATTGTATATATGTAGCTGGTAGTGTCGGACGATAGATATACGAGAACTTGTTGTTCGACCAATCTCTCGGAGAAGGAGATGTGGTCGATATCACTTCTCTCTGTATGCATATATGTTCATGACGATCTTCGGTTTCCTTCGTTTGCTTACTAGCTAGTTAGCGTGCCTAGTCCTCTCTATACGTATGTATAGTACGTAGCGTCGACCAAGCACGGACATAATAGAGGACACTTCTGCCTATTAATTAGCTATCTAACACAATATATGAAATACCTAAATTAACCCCCCAAAAACCCCAAACCCCCCCCCCCTCTTTAAAAAAAAACCAAAAACTCCAGCCACAGAAATGCTGACGCGTGGAGGTCTATTGGTCCCGGTTGGTGCCACCAACCGGGACCAAAGGCCCTCCTGCCTGGGCTCGGCGCACAGGCCACGTGGAGGCCCATCTGTCCCGGTTCTGGTTTAAACCGGGACTAAAGGATGAGGGTATTAGTAACGACCCTTTAGTCCCGGTTCGGGAACCGGGACTAAAGGCCCTTACGAACCGGGACAAAAGGCCGGTTTTCTACTAGTGATATATCATGTGCATGGATTGGTGTTTGGTGTTCTCATCTTGTGTCTAGAACAGTCTGATGTCAAATTTTATGTTATATGTCTGCCGGAGATATGGCGCCAAAGAACAAGGTTTGCTCCACCAAAAGATCAACCTATTCGAGTTGGCCCCACATAGAGAAGATATCGCAGATGAACATGTCTTCCGAGGGGGCATGCTCAAAAGAGGGCCTCGGGAAGGTCCTAGCCCAAGGTAGGTCTTGGGCCCACAACTGAAAGGGGGTACGTACCTATTCGACACCGCTAAGAGTGGTTGGTAGAGAAACCACCATGGATAGATAGCTCATTTAAGTCTGATTCGAATAGGTTTCTGTGTACTTACTACGTAGTAGTGAAAAGAACAGATGTTATGATTCTTTTTTTGTGTGGAATAATTCTAGTATTACTCAATCAAAGTACAATCATGCTTAACAGCGTCTAAAACGACCTCTGGTCTTGACCCTAGCCATATAGCTGTTTGGCCTTGAGTCCTCCCAAAAGTTTGCCAAAACATGACTAGAGAATTACAACCACGGCGAATATGAGTAATACAAGAACTACGTTCGGACATGCTATCTTTTATCTCTCTAATAAGAAAGGCATATTTTGATCTGTTTGCCTCTCCACTTCTCACCATGTTTATTGCCTCCAAGTTGTCGCTTTCAATTGGTAAACTGCTCCACTGTAGTGCTAGCATGAGTCATGAGAAAAGATGCCTGCACGAACTGAACACAATGGCGCCGGAGTGGTCATGGAGCAGCATACCCGTTCCACCTATTCCCTATTTCATCCAATATGGATCCATTAGTATTGAGTTTAACACGCCCTTCTGCTGGAGGGATCCAAAGAACAGGAGCAGCAAATTTATTACTGCATGTACGTGCTAGAAGTGGGAAGCAAAACTGAGTGGGAGCTTTTCCTTTCACATGGTCATCATCAGGGTTAATCACAATAGCTTGTAGGGAAGATAGATAGCTTGACAAAAATCTTACAGAGAGATCCACGGGAGGAGCGGGCTTTGAGTGCACGAGCTCATTTCAACGTACCAAATTCTTCAGAAAAGCATCAGCAGTCGAACTCGAGCTGGCTCGTCTATTTCGTAGATCAGCTGGATGAACCAATCTGGTCATGTTGACTTGATTGAAGCTACATCAGGGAGTGTCCATTCAACAGCCATAGCACACCATAGGTATCTTGCATTTGTGCACGTATAGAATGCGTGGTAGGAATCCTCCCCAGGGGCGCCATAGATAGGGCAAACCGAGTTAGTCTCCAGCCTTCGTTTCTTTTTGTTGCACCATGTAGGCAGGGAATTATTTGCACGTTGCCAACCAAAGCTCAAAACTTTTGGCGGTGCCCGACTTGACCATAGGGCCTTCCAGCCCTCACGACGGCCATCAAAGGCAGCGACTCGACGTAGTCATTTGCCCATTGTGTAGATCATCCGAAGCCAAACGATAAGCACTTCTCACACTAAAAACTCCCATTTTTTCTGGAGCCGAGCTATGAAATCCTCGCCAAGACGATGAGAGGAGCGAATTTTTTGGATCTCACAAATGTCCACTGGAAGAAAAAATTGTTGTATAGATGGATTATACGGGATCCTACTGATGGACTCGTATCACCCAAGGGACGATGCAGATTCAAATGGGTTTCTAAGCTTAGAGCATCTCCAGCCGTTAGCCCCCGAGGGGGCTCGAAAAATCGCCGTCTGATGGCGAACCGGTGAAAAAATCGGCTTGGGGCCGATTGGGTTCCCAGCCGCCGGCCCCGGAGTCGTCCGAGAAGGTTTTTTTAATTTTTTAAGACGTTCGGCTATAATTCAGCAAACGGGCATAAACTTTGGTGACTTAAACAATTTTTACATAGCAAACTTAAAAAAAATAAAGGCCTAGACTACAGGAAGAACGCGCTGAGCGCGGCGAAGTCGCCGCCATCACCGTTGTCCTCGTCGTCGTCCTTCACCTCCATGACGCGGCCGCCCCTGCTGGACCTCTGCCCAGGGTCGCCCTGGCGGTCCGGTGGCGGCACGTCGTCTTCGCTGTCGTCGTCGAGAACGGCGATGCCTCCCTCATCGCGGCCACAGCGCCGAGTGGCGAACTGCTCTAGGGCGCGACACTGGCGCTCTACCTCCGCTCGCTCACAATCCTCGCGCGCCCACTTCAAGGCCGCCTCATCGGAGAGGCCCGGCTCCGTCTTCACTGCGGCGAGCCCGGGCTCCGTCTTCACGGCAGCAAGCCCCGGCTCCATCTTCGGCCTGACGAAGCGGGGAGGAGCCGAGGAGGAGGCACGCCCGCCATTGTTGATGACGATGCCGGCGCTGCGTGTTCACCGACCGAGCGGCGTCTCGGCGGGCTCGGCCTTGGCACTGAGCAGCGCCGGCGACCCGGAGGAGGAGGAGCGGGAGGAGGAGGAAGAAGAGGACGACGTCCTGCTCGGCATCCACTGGCCGCCGCTCCGGGCCGGGGTGGCAGGTACGTCAAGGGAGGGTCGTTGCCGCCCTCGAGGTGCTGGAGGACGGCGTGAAGCGAGCGGCTGGGGGCGCCCCACCACAGGCGGCGCCTCTCGCTGTTCTTGGTGCCCCGCACCACCAGCGCCCCGTTGGTGGAGGCGAGCCGCTGCGCCTGCCGGTGCTGGAAGTACGCCGCCCATGCCCCGTGGTTGTCGGCGCGTACTGCGGGAGGGCCCGCTGCTCGTCCGACAGCGACGCCCGCACGCGGTCGACCTCGTCGGGGAAGTAGTCGGGGCTCACGTCGATGTCGGGCACCGGGGGAATGGGGACGCCACCGGCGCTGAGCCTCCAATCCCCCGGCCGGACGCGCGTGTCGGGAGGCGCCGGGATGTTGGCCTCGGAGAGCAAGTACGCCTCCCACTCGTGAAGCGAGCGGTGGCCGAAGCCGTTGGCCGCCGCCCCATCGCCAGGGAATCGCTCGCCCATCATCGCGGCTGGGCTTGGGGAGAGAGGGAATGAGCGTCAGCGGCGGCTGCGCACGGGGAGAGAGGCAGAGCTCGGCGGCGGCTGTGGGCGGGTGTAGTCAGAGGCAAGGGAAAGGCGTTGCTTTTATAGTCGGGCGCCGTGTGTATACCTGGCGGGAGGGGGCGTCGCCACGCCGCATGTGAGGAAGCGTCGCCCGTGAGGAATCAATGGAAGGCTGACCGGCAGCAGCCTTGGCATTGATTCCCCGCGGGATACCGAGGCGTTGTGAGGACGACGAGGCGAGTGTCGCTGACTCGGCGGGCCTGCAGTTAGTTCGCGCCAAAATCGCTCGCCCGGCGCCTCCCAGCGCGCCAGGTTCGGCCTGGGTCCGCCGGCGCCAGTTTCGGCCCAAACCAGCGAAAAGCAGGCTTCTGGGGGCGTGACTGGCCAATTTTTAGGCGTCGGCGTGGAAAAATCGCCTGAGGGGCCTGTTGGGGGTGCGGCTGGAGATGCTCTTAGGAACATATGTTATGATTCAGCCACCGGCGCTGAGCCTCCAATCCCCCGGCCGGACGCGCGTGTCGGGAGGCGCCGGGATGTTGGCCTCGGAGAGCAAGTACGCCTCCCACTCGTGAAGCGAGCGGTGGCCGAAGCCGTTGGCCGCCGCCCCATCGCCAGGGAATCGCTCGCCCATCATCGCGGCTGGGCTTGGGGAGAGAGGGAATGAGCGTCAGCGGCGGCTGCGCACGGGGAGAGAGGCAGAGCTCGGCGGCGGCTGTGGGCGGGTGTAGTCAGAGGCAAGGGAAAGGCGTTGCTTTTATAGTCGGGCGCCGTGTGTATACCTGGCGGGAGGGGGCGTCGCCACGCCGCATGTGAGGAAGCGTCGCCCGTGAGGAATCAATGGAAGGCTGACCGGCGGCAGCCTTGGCATTGATTCCCCGCGGGATACCGAGGCGTTGTGAGGACGACGAGGCGAGTGTCGCTGACTCGGTGGGCCTGCAGTTAGTTCGCGCCAAAATCGCTCGTCCGGCGCCTCCCAGCGCGCCAGGTTCGGCCTGGGTCCGCCGGCGCCAGTTTCGGCCCAAACCAGCGAAAAGCAGGCTTCTGGGGGCGTGACTGGCCAATTTTTAGGCGTCGGCGTGGAAAAATCGCCTGAGGGGCCTGTTGGGGGTGCGGCTGGAGATGCTCTTAGGAACATATGTTATGATTCAGCCACCAATATTTATATAATATAATTCTTGGTTTGAATTTTCTCTGGAAAAATCAGGAAAAAAAACTATCATTGTTGTCTAATTATGTATTCAGAATGAAACATCAAAGCGTGACAAATATTATGGAACGGAGGGAGTATATATTAAGAAAATTATGGGGGCTAATGTGCGAAAGATATATATAGATTACTCATGTAAATGGATAGTAAGGTTATTTTATTTTTCATGGATATTCTCATTATTAGTAACATGTGTAATTTTCTACAAGCGTATTGATATTAAAATGATGGCCCAACTTATTATAGTATTTGGAAATCATGTTTAAATAAAAAATAACTCCATATAGAAAACATATAAGAAGCTGAGAAAATTCACGGATAACTTTGATAGTTTTGTTAAACGAGAAAGCTAAGTACTTGCCGACTGGGCACGCTTCCGTCATCCTCGATTGTTGGCTCATTTTTTTCAAAAAAGTAGCAACAATAGGAATCGAACCCCACACCTACAGACTAGCTAGGACTTTGACTATACCCAATGACCATCTCAGCCAGCCACATGTTCATGTTTGTAGTGGGCTAATTTTGTAGATACTTAATTACCGCGAGTAGGCCAGTGCTATAGTGCAGCCCTCCATCTATAGTGCAGATCTGGCGAACATAATTTATTATTTTTTTTCCTCTTCAGGTCCTTTTGTTCGCCAGATCCGATTTTCTTGCTCTCCTCCCGATCCATTTTTCCCTCTCCAGATCTTTTTTCGTTCGAAATTTTTTCACGCAAAAATTGGTGCGAACAAGAGAGGATTGATCCTTGCACCACTAGTGAGCCAACTCAACTAGCCTACCACCTGGCCTACGATCCCTTTCTTGAACAAAAGAAAATAAATGGGCTATTTAACATGTCTCCTCTACTACCTATGCATAAAAACGAGTTAATTTAGTGTTTGGTTTTCCCGCGCTTAGGTACCCCGTTCCTGCTAACTTTACCGACCGGGGGGGGGGGGGGTGATGAAATATCCCCCGTTAACTTTCGTGTAAATAACATGGTAACTCAAAATTCATAGGCCTGATAACTTATGTACCCCGGTCCTAAAGACTTTGTCGGCGAGGGTGGGGGTGGGGGAGTTGTTGAAACATACCACGGTAACTTCTGTGCAAATAACATGATAACTCAAACATGGTGGACCTGATAACTTAAGTACCCCGGTCTTGATAACTTGGTCGGCGAGGGTGGGGGTGGGGCAAGTCGTTGAAACATGCCATGGGCACTTCTGTGCAAATAACATGATAACTCAAACATGGCGGACCTGATAACTTATGTACCCCGATCCTGATAACTTGATCGGCGAGGATGGGGTGGGGCAAGTCGCTGAAACATGCCACGGTAACTTCTGTGCAGATAATATGATAACTCATACATGGTAGACCTGATAACTTTGTCGGAGGGGTCGGGGTGAGGGTGTCTTCTATGCAAATAACATGATAACTCACACATCGTAAACATGATAAATTATGTACCAGTCCTGGTAACTTTGTCGAAGGGGCCGGAGTGGGGGAGTCGTTGAAACAAACATACCACGATAACTTCTATGCAAATAATATGATAACTCACATATCATAGACATTAAATTATGTACCCGGTCCTGGTAACTTTGTCGGTGGGGTTGGGGTTGGGGGGAAGTCATTGAAACATACCACGGTAATTTCTATGCAAATAACATGATAAGTTACACATGGTAGAAATGATAAATTATGTACCCAATCCTGATAACTTTATCGGCGGGGATAGGGTGGGAGGAGTTGTTGAATCATACCACGATAACTCTTATGCAAATAACATGATAACTCACACATCGCAGACTTGATAATTTATGTACCCGACCCTGGTAAATGTGGCGACTGTGGCGAGGGGTGGGTGGGGGGGCAACCCCGGTAATTTATATGTAAATAGCTTGTTAATAGACACATACTAACTTGATAACTCACATACAAACGCCATTATAATTTTTTGACCTGAATTTTTTTGTTGAAAAATATACACCCGGTAATTTCTATGTAAAAAGCATGATGATGTATACATCACAGATTTGATAACTAATATCTTACATTTTAAACACCATGGTATCTTTCATCCAAGGGAAAAAAGTTTTTTAAACATTTTCATCGGTAATTTATGTGTTAAATTACCATACTTCATCATGCCTTAACCTTCTCGTACTGTAGTTATCAGCCTTATCATGGTAGTTATCATGTTGCTCATACCATAGTTATCACGCTGGTCATGCCAAAGTTACCAAGCCAAACTTTATTTTTTTTCTGATATGGCAGAAATAAGAAAGGTACAAATAACATTGTTTATCTACAATAGACAACAACAAAAGATGGCTTAGTTGGTTGTTAGGCTCAATAGGTATTCCATAGACCTAGGTTCGAATCCTCTTTCAAGCACTTTTATTTTATTTTCATATTATGCGGTGAAAAACCAGAAAAAACCGCTAGAGATTTACCACGGTTTTTGAGAGAAGGAAAAAAAACAGTGAAAAGCGAGCGTGGGAAGATAGTGATCGCTCGTGCGTATCTGTCGCTAACGACTAGTCGACTGGTCGTTAGCACAATCCTTTGTTAAAACATCTGCTCAGATTTGTATTGTTTCACTAGCACGTTGCTATTTGTCCGAAAGAAAACTCATTGGTGGGTGTGAGAAAAATAATAGGAGTAATTTCTATTCTTCAGCAGACAACCTATGATCTTGGATCAGGTGACGATGGCGCTTGTGCGCTTTTTTATTTTTGAAGGCATCATTTTTGGAGACCTTTTATGTTTTTTAGGTGATGTCTTTGATGGTAGTTTTTATGTTGCTACTGAGTGAAGTTGATCACTAGGGCAAGGCCATTTTTTTCCCTTTCTTTTTTGTTTTATTTTCAGGTTGTATGTATCCTGGATGTCTTTGTGACTTCTTATTGATTCAGAGCTGGGTGTAATTCGTACCTTTGCGATATAAATATATTCCTCTTCTCAAAAGAAAAAAATCCCCGGCAGACAACATGTGTCCATCTCGTTTTCTCCCTAACAAATACGGTATACAAGTCTAGCTCACACCCACCATCTACGGTACCTATATTTGCAGCCGATAAGTTGATATACGTACGCTTCAAACATTGCCATACAAACAGATAGATATGAGCTCACGAGATCACTAGAAGCTCTGATTCATCCGCTTCCGAAACCTGGTGATGAACATATCTGCAGCCTGATCAATCTCACCGTCAATGCTGAACTCCAAACCTTCAGCTTCTCTGTGGTTCCGGATTACATCCATGACCGATGGTTGGTCGTCAATGCCTTCGTCACCATCTTCCTCATCGTCGTCAACCTCGCACTCGTCGGTGTAACAACAGTTGTTGTCATCGTCGTTGAAGATGGGGTGTAGTGTCCAATCAGTGCAGCCACCATCACCATCATTCCCTTGATCGAACAGTGCCAGTTGATGAGAGATATTAACAACAATCTCTGGCGCTGGCGTCTTCCGGACCTTGCGCACCACGAGAGCCTTGTTGCAGTCCACCCTGGCACCATTATCCCGGTCAGCAGCAGCCACAAGCGCATGGATCCTGTGGGAGAAGGCGCCGACGGTGGCCATCCGGCGGCGGAGGGACACGAGGACGAGGAGCCTGGCTGCCAGCACGCTGGTCTTGTTCTTGCACGTCGAAGCCGCCTTCTTCAGGAGCTCCGTGCCCTTGCCAATCTTCATCTTCGATGCTTAGAGGTGGCCAAACTGCATATCAAGGACAGCAAGTAGGGTTCTGTGGTAGCCCAAGCTTGGCATGAGCAGACCACTGAGATGAGGCAAGATGTTTCAGATTCATGAGCCTTCTCCTGAGGCTCCAAGGCTGTATTTATAGTCAGGAACTGGCTCATGTCACGATCAAACTTTTTTTCTAGCTCTCCCAAAGCATATGAAAGCACAAGCTTGGAAAAACAAGCATAGGCACAAAAGGAAGATCTATAGAAAACAATTTGGCATGTGGAGTTAGCACTATGGGAATGTTGGGAGTGGAAAGCAAGGTAAAGATGGAAGAAAAGTTGGGAATAGGGAATGAAATGAAGAAAATATTCCACTTAGGCCAGAAAAGACTCAATTAGGACTGATTGGCGCCCAAGGTGTAGATTGGCTCTCTACGATCTCAACTTTCCAGTATCTCTTTTAGTTAAGCGGCCGGTAGTAGCCGATGATGGGTTGGCCGGAATGCCCAAAGGGAACCAAAACGGCTTGCTTTTGCTCTTGGCAGTTTCCTTGTGTTTCATGCCAGATTGTAAAGTACGCGCACACGGAGAATTTGCAGCACGCCGATACCGAATTCCCGTGTGCGTCTCACTTAGTTAAATCGCACACGCCAAGATTAATTAATTGTCTGCTCCGCAGCTTCTTCTGGTTCTTCTCGTCCGTCCAAACGCAGAACCAATGGCGTGATGGATGCATGCATGGGTGGGAGCTTCAGCAATCTTTTCTCATGGCGTCGATCGTGTCAAACTTGTGACGACAACGGCGGTGCGACACAAGTGCTTTCTTTCCTGGAAGAAATGAAAAGATGGAGCACAAGTCTAACATTGGCAGGATTTTCGTGGGAATGGAGGAGGAGACCGCCAGATCGTTTTTTTTTTTTTTGCAGCAGTACATGTTAAACTATCGGAAGATTCTGGTCGAAGAAAAGAATCGTCAAGATATTTTCTGTTAAAGTTGTGCATGGATGTCCGGCTGGTTTCGTGATTCTTAACCAGAGGGGTTTGGTGACCGGTCCTCTACTTAGAAATTGCTTGTCAATGTGTGCTTAGCTTGGAAGGAAAGGAAAAGACTCGATTAGGACTGAGAAAAAAAATGCTCTCCTCATGAAATGGATGCATGATCTTGTTGGGTGAAAACAAGAAACCGCGAGACACGTCAATTGCTCGACCTTGACTTGTATTTCATTTCGACTCGGGATCACTCAAGAAATAAAACTAAGCACGAGCAACTTTTCCAGTTCGGTTGAAATATGAGCAGATTTTGACCCAGAGCTCGCTCACTCGATATTCCGAGACATATGGCTCGAATAAACATATATGCTATTTCAATTTAGTACATGAAATATAATCAGAAATAAAGCAATTCATTACTTTTTTTCCTTCCTGAATGCAATATTTCATACCCTGAAAAATGAATGCACTAATCCGTAGCCATCAATAGCCTACACGTATGGAGACACTTTAGCCTTCAAAATGCGAACAATGTGAGGAAAGTAGACCTTGGAAACTTTATATGGGCTACATTCTCATCCATGCGCCGTAGAGCCGAGGACTACATGAGACGACAGCTTGGGTTGTGTGTAGGTTCATCATCGGTCCAAGGTGAGGGTTAGTGTTGAAAATTATCCCAGTTTTTTGGGTAGTTGGAACAGCATGAGGGGAGGCTGCGGTTGGTTGTGCTTCAGGTGATGGCTGGGCTTTTACTGCCGCCTAGTGTTAGGATGGGAGTGTGGGGATTGTGATGGGAATGGAGGTGATGGGTAGTTGGAACAGCCTAAGGGGAGGCTGCGGTCGGTTGTGCTTCAGGTGATGGCGGGGCTGTTATTGCCGAAGCGGGGGGGGGGGGGGCGGGGGGGGGGGGTGAGAGTTTTGGGATAGCCTCACAGTATAATATGAATCTGGCGCTTTTTATGCGTGGATGACAATGAAAATTGAATTGTATAACTCATTAAAGGGCAGCCCGGTGCACGTAGTTCCCGCTTGTGCAGGGTCAGGGTCAGGGTCCAACCATTTTGGGTCTACTGTACGCAGCATTTCCCTACATTTTTGTAAGAAGCTGTTTCCAGGACTCAACCTGTGACCTCGTGGTCACAAGGCAACAGCTTTACCGCTGCGCCAAGGCTCCCCTTCAAATGTAAAACTCATTACCATACTTTTCTCTATCATGCCATGAGATGGAACTCCAGGATTCAACAAACTAGTAAGAACATGTATATGTGGCGAGATGGGAAAATTCAAACCATCTTAATTAAACTTTTGATATCAAATCAAGTTTAGTGATATGATATAAATTAATAGCGATGTTTTAGTACAAAGTTAGTAGCTAAATTGAAAAGTATGCCCATGCTATCTAGGCTATTTGGATGCACGCTGCCCAGGTCTTCTCCTTCTTTATGGTGCTTAAAATATCATCAGCTAATCATTTTGTTGTTAGTGTGCTTAATATAAATTTCCTTTTCGGATATAACTAACCAGTTTCACCATGAAAAAGATACCTGGAGTGTCATTTCATTGGTAGGTATAGGCATCGATGCATGTTCAAGTCTTAGACTCTTCATCGATTAACTATTATTTTATGTAAGCTATACACTTATTTCATGCCTAATTAAGTATTATCTAAAAATGCAACAGATAGTTCTAGAGTGCACAACTTTCTAATAACTTACTGCAGCCTAATAATTGGTTCGAGAGTATATATGAGTTTTGATGTTGTGTATCAATCAAACTATAAAATGCAACATCGGAGAAAAATAGACGATGTTGTGCTCTCATGTGCATCTGTTTTACACTTGATTGCTATTATTTTATTACTTAAATATCTCTACAAAGGTTTCTAGCATGCATGCATCTCGATATGTTATACACTATACATATATAGGAAAACAGAGAGATACACTAGAAATGACAAACAAATATTGTCACATCGGTCTTGTAAACCATATTTCTAGTAGATTGCAACTGTTAGATCTAAATAGTTATACTTAAATAGATTATGCCCATTAGATCTACATATACTAAAATGATCTCATCCATTAGATCTTAATTATAAGTAAGAAGATCATAACCGTTAGATCAACATAACTGTATCTAAATGGGCCACATCTATTAGATCCACATAACCATATTAATATAGACCGCATACATTTGACCTACATAACACTAGCTCAGGATATTTCTTTGGTTATATCTACATAACTGTATCAACAGAACACATATGTTAGATCATCATAGCTTACTCAAATGATCATAATCGGTAGATCTTTGTATTTTAAAACGTTCAGGCATTTTTGAGATCTGCATTTTGGACTCTTATTTGCTGCATCATCCGGTCTTATAACTTTCAAGCCTTTTAAGATATGCGGTGAAACTTCAAAGGATCTCATTTTACCTAAACCACGGACACTGCGAAATAGCATATTCCAAATGACATGATGTATTTTTTTCTTTTTTGCATTGTTCATTACTAACTTGTGTTCCAAAAAACACAAACAAGCGGTTACTTCTGAAAATCACTACAAGCATCTCTCAATGCTCAAGATACTGTAATACATTGGTCTATGTAGCTTATAGGAACTTGTCTTGTCTTGTTAATTTCTTTTTTAGTTTTATGCATTGATGGAATAATAGAAAAGACCCTGTTATTCAGCTTGGACGGTGGATATTCACGGTTGCACATATTTGCATTATACCGCTGAAAAATCTTTACACAATGACTCATAATTTTCATAGGATGATTGTGAGCTAGGGAATCGACTTTCACCTTCTCAACTATATCGAGAATGAAGCTACAAACAACATCATGATGTCGTACAAGTTCTTCTTAACCGTATAAGGATCATCCAAAAAAACGTCTAAGGATCAAGCAATATTAAGATAATTGGTTGTTATTTTCTCTATGCATGGGCCTAAATTATAGTTGTAATATTATGTCAGTCCGAATATCTTCTTTATGCATTCTCATATCCGGTTCTGGTTGTAATATTAAACCAAACGTGCGTTGCACGTGCACGCTTACTAGTTTAGATATATCACAAAAATATTTCATGGTTCACATACTAATTATTAGTGGAACTATAAATGAAAATTACATCTTATGCTTGATTTAAATGTGTTAATCTAACACAATGGTTACAACCAAAAATATTTCTCTTACCATCTTATGCTCATTATACAATCAATATTTCCACAAAAATATACAATCAATATTATCGATAATGACAAAAAGGTTAGAGGCGAGACACGGAAGAAAATAGTTGTGGGGTGATTAGCCACCAACATGAGTATTGGCGGAGAAGTACATAAATGAGCATCAATTAGTGGAATCGAAGCCTTGAAGGCGTGTTGGCCATTTATTTGTTAAAAACTTCATTTTATAAAGATGGAGTCAAATTTTATATGCAAACAAGAATCATGCAGGACAGTTGGATAAGAGTGCACTAGACTATTTCGTATTCTAATAAAAAAATGACAAAGGGTGTACAGTTGCAGATCGTAACAAGAGAGCATACGACAACTGATCCAATGAACATGTAGGTTCTAGGATAATTTTGTTGGTGTTCTTGCAGCTTGACATCTGACTATATAAGCAAAACTTTAGAGAGAAAAATGAACCTATATCATTAGATTTTTCGCATACAAATATTTCTTAACTATTTTTTATTTAATGGAAACATCATCATATATTAAGCGCGAATGCGCGCCGCCATCATCGCACCTCCCTCGCCGGAGTAGCGCAAAACTTGTTGTAGTAAACAGCCAGAAAGTCATCGTGTTAAGGCCCCATAGGAGCACCGCAGCAGAACAGCGACCGCCGCCGATTAAGAGTAGCGTAGATCGGAAAGATCCAACCTGAAGAAACACCAACGTAGACGAACTACAACTAGATCCGAGCAAATCCACTAAGGACAGATCCGTCGGAGACACACCTCCACACGCTCACACCGACGATGCTAGACACACCACAGGGATGGGGCTAGGTGGGGAGAACCTTATTCCATCTTCAAGATGTCGTTGTCGTCTCGTCTTCTTGAGCAGGACACAAAACCCTAACAAAACTCGAAAGAACGTCTGGAAACAGAGCCCTTCCGCCGACAAGGGTTGGGATCCACCGTGCGACCATAGCGCTAAGGCTGCCGGAGACGGGGCGAGCCAGCGTTGATTTTCACAATTATTAGCTTATTATGAGACATGATGCTTGTTATGAAAAGTGAGTAGAAATACTAGAGCCATTGGATACAGATCCAAGAAAAAGGTTGAACAAATCCTCCAAAAAAATAAGTTTAAATATCTGCTACCCCTTACATGATTGTACTACACGTTACTATTTCTCAAAAAAACTAATTTGTGGGTGCCCGGAAAAGATCTGTATAGTCTGCCCCCTACTACTATATGCTACAGTATCAATCTAACATTCTCCCTCGCGACATCTACTGTCAACTAGTCAGCGGTACGCATACGTACACTTCTACGTCGGCCGTGCAATCAGGTATAGATGAAAAACAAGAAGGTCACTAAATGCTCTTGCTCATCCGCTCCCGGAACCTCCTGATGAACATATCGGCGGCTTGGTCGATCTCATCTTCCATGTTGAACTCCAACCCCTGAACTTCCATGTTGCTCTTGATCACATCTATCACCGAGGGCTCGTTGTGGTGGCCATCGAACCCATCGAGTAGCACATCACCAACATCTTCATCGTCGTCTTCCGTGTAACAGCAATTTTCATCGTCATTGAAGATGGGGTGCAGCGTCCAGTCAGGGCATACAGCACCACCATCTTCCTCTTGACAAAATAGTGCCAATTCATTCGTAAGATCAACCATCTCACCAACATGGATCGCTGGAAGGGTCTTCTCGACCTTGCGCGAAACGACAGCCTTGTGGCAGTCCCCTCCCGCCTTCACCCGGTCCGCGGCCGCCATGAGCGCGTGTATCTTGTGAGACATCACGCCGACGGTGGCCATCCTGCGCCGGAGCGAGGCGAGGAAGAGAAGCCTGGCGGCGAGCACGCCGGTCTTGCTCTTGCACATGGTCACCGCCTTCTTCAGGAGCACCGGGGCCTTGGCGATCTTCATCTTCGTTGCTGAGAGGTGGCCGAGCAGCTGCCTGTCGATGGCAACAGCTAAGGTGCTGCACTGCCACTGGTTTGGCATGTGCAGATCACCAAAGTGCTGATCGAGATGATGAGACTGAGAGTTAGACAAGGTGGTTTCAGTTTCATGGGCCTTGTCCTGAGGCCCCTAGGATGTATTTATAGTCTGGTGCTAGCTTGGAAACCACAACACTGTGCGGCTTTGCTGCCCATGTCATGATCAAGCTTTTTGGTAGTGCAAAGCGTGTGAAAATAACATGGAGAGAGAGCAATTTGAGCATGTGGAGTGCGCACTATATATATTTGAGAACTAAAGCTGGGTGCGTGTGGAAGCCAGTTAAAGATGCAAGAAAGGCTAGAGAGATATGAGGTGATCAGGAAGGATATGTCGAAAGTATATCCCCGTTGTTAATTCTTCGGCCCCATGCGTTGCTGCTGTGTGTGACTTTGCGTAGCTTTCCTTCTCGATCCTGTGTGCCGTGTGCGCTAGCTTAGCTTTGCCGGCTGGTGGTGCTCGTCAACACGACCTGCAGCCATGCAGCCGGCCATGGTTAGGTTGGAGTGGTCAGGGAGGGGGCATGCGTGCTCCCCGTGCGCGTCACTGTGGCGACAACCACATCAAGGACGGAAACACGGTGGGCTTTTGAGATTTGTAGGTCCCTCAAGTGGAGACGGCAGGAAATAAATAGTGGTGCCCGCACAACTCCTTTGTTATCATATCAAAAGGAGGCGAGAACATGGTGCAGAGCTAGCTGCTATCAATTATTGAAAGGAAATAAGAACTAGCTGGGGCCACCTTTGATTTGAGTGTGAAATGCACGAGCTAGACAGTCTCAGTTTAGTCAATTCTACAGGGATTAGAAACTCCGCGTTCCTTTGAGAACTTGATGTTCACCCCTTTGCAAGAAAAAAGGTCTCCCCGCTTTATATTATAAAGCACACCACCACTACATCGATCCAAATACAGAAGAGGAACAAACTAACAGAAAAACGGCAAAGATACAAGATGCCAAAAGAGCCGCTAACAAACATCGAATGCCCAAGCGCTGGCTTGAGAATCGAGGCTCTCGGAGAATAGGATCGTGCAGACGACGCGACAAGGACAAGGGAGCAGCCCGCCGATAGAGGGAGACCATGCTCCATCACCTCCATTAGGCCAACCAAAATTGGACCCCCATCCGTCTCTGCCCCCGAACGTCGTCGACAAGCAGAGCCACTCACCCTGAGTGGAAGGATAGGAACAGTAGGCTGCCGAGGAGAGAGCGAGAACACAGCTACCTCACCGAGCAAGCGACACCCCCGACTTCGACACGGCCATCGGCAAGGAACAGATCCACCGCAAGCAGCCAAGCGGGAGCCCACTGACATCCGGTAGTCCACCGCCATCGCCACACCTCCGACCACCACACCACAATTCCAAGGTGGCGCCTTCAAGAAGAAACACGATGCCCGAGCACCGTCGCCACCCAATCCGGGGATTTGGGGTTTTCACCCGGAACATGGAGGAAGAGGGCAGTGTCAGATCTCGATGCCGCCTTCAGGAAGGAGAGCGACGCCCGGGGCG
The DNA here is from genome assembly GCA_032464435.1 of Aegilops umbellulata. Taxonomy (NCBI): domain Eukaryota; kingdom Viridiplantae; phylum Streptophyta; class Magnoliopsida; order Poales; family Poaceae; genus Aegilops; species Aegilops umbellulata. The sequence continues at coordinate 448,049,996 of CP136058.1, read as the reverse complement.
CCGCCGGCATCGTGGCCGCAGAGACGGCCAAGGGTTTCCCCCAATCCAGAGCCACCGCCCCCCAACCCCACCCAGCAACCAGATCCGGCGAGCCAGAGGCCATCGGTGGCGTGGGTTGGCGAGGCAAGAAGGCGCGCGAGGGGGGACCACCATCCGCCAGATCCGCTCCGAAGACCGCGTGGAGGTCCCAGGAGCCAGCTTCGAGCTTGCCGCCGGCCCGCCGCCCGCGCGGCCAGGCCGGCGCCCTTCCGCATCCGCTCCTGCCACCCGCCGCAGGGCAACAGGAGATCCAGCCTCGAGTGGCCGCCGCCACCTCTCCAAGCGCAACGCGCAGATCCACCGCCGCGAGGCCCTTCACCACGGCGCCCGACGCTGGCCCTGCCGCCACCGCCAGCCACCGAGCCGCTGCACCCCTCGCTAACATAGCGCCGCCGCCCAACGCCACCGTCCCGCGGCGGCCGACCTCGAGGGGGGAAGAGAAGCCCCGCCGCCGCCAGAGCTGAACGGGCTTTGCCCGTCAGCGAGGGCCGGCGGCGGCGAGGGAGAAGAAGGGGAGGGGAGGGGCGCTGGGGCCGGCGGCTAGGGTTCCCCCTCCGGGTCGCTCGCGGGAGCGACATGGGAGGGGAGGGCAATGTCGATGTTCACCCCTTTGAGTAGAAGGATTTGCTATTCCTCCATATTACATGATTCTTATTGTTCTTTTGGTTATAATTTTTATACGAGTGTGGTCATTTGACCCCCGGGCTTCACGGGTCGGGAATTCTCAAAAATCATATTTGTAGATTTCAGAAAAAAAATTGAGAAAAAAATCTCACATGTACATGTAGACGGATCAACATGTATGTTAGTTCTATTAATTAATTTCTTTATTTGCGAATCAACCTGTGGTTGAGTTGGTTAGGTGGACAGTGGTATCCCCAACCCACCAGGGTTCAAATCCTGGTGCTCGCATTATTCCTGGATTTATTTCAGGATTTCCGGCGATGCGCTTTCAGTGGGAGGAGACGTTCCCGTCGACGACGAGGCGCCTACGGTGACTTCGTAAATCTCAAGATGATATGCCGGCTCAGTCTTTCGGAGGTGCTCATAAGGGTAGGGTGTGCGTGTGTGCGTTCATAGGGGTGAGTGTATGCGCGTGTGTATGAGCGCTTGTGTCTGTACTGATGCTCAAAAAAAAATTCTTTATTTGACAAGCAACTATAGGTCATATATTGTGTGTGTTTTTGTGCGTAGCTCTCAAACAAACATATTTGTCATTAAATTTGGCATGGTGTACTTAGCATCGATATAGGACTATTTGTGAATAAGCCTAAACCTGGATATTTGAACTCCAACATGTGTTTCACAATCCATTTGTAATTTTTACAGCAGAAGGTCTCTTGCAAATATAGTTGAATGCCCTGCAAAAAAAAAGCAATATTCAGCTGCCAGTGCCTTAAGCATATTGAATGCGTATCACAATCGGTGAAACAATTAGAATATTTCTCAAAAAAAAAACAATTAGAATATAATATTTCCTATTGTGGTTTTGAAACTGGTTTTGTAGGGGTATAATACCCCCTCCGTTCTTTTTAAGTAGGCCCATTAAATTTTTCAAAAGTCAAACATTTTCAAATTTTCTTTATACATCTATGGTTAATTTGGGCATTCATTTGACTACTACCGAAAAAATGCCAATCGATGGCATCCGTCCATGAATATTCCGTAGGACTGTTTCAGATATTTTGTAAAAAAAAAAGTAGTTGCATTGAGATCTCAGCAAATTAACCATATGTCTTCATCGTGAATTGACTTCAGATTCTTTTACGAAAGAAAAACTGACTTCAAATTTGAAAACTTTCATTAATATTGTAGAGACCTACTCACTCCATCTCATAATGTAAGACCTTTTTGCAAGCTATGTTAGCTCATAAAATGGTCTTGCATTACGGGATGGAGGGAGTAAATAGGAAAGAGGCAATCGTGTCACTTCATGTTGTTCTCACACTACTGGAATTTCCGAGTTACTCGAGTACCAAAAAACTCACGAAAGCCGTTTCACACTCGGTAGAGAGTTTGCCGAGTGTAGTTCTCGGCTAAGAGTACTCTGCGTGAAATCTTCCGGAAAAGCCGATTCTGACGAGGTCCGCCCATCGGGAACTCAGCGAAGTCTAAGCTGAGCACTAAATGGGAGCTCGGCGAAGTCTATGCCGAGCACTAAATGGGGGGCTCGGCAAAAAAAGGCATTTGACGGGCCAAACGGAGATGGCGGCTGCCACGTGGCAAACCAGTTTGCCGAGAGCCATAGGTGGGGACTCGGTGCTCGGAAGCCCTGGAGCAAGGCACGTGGCGGCCATAGTGTGCCGAGATGTCGTATTCACCGAGACCCCGACAGGTTGTACTCGGCGCAGTTGGACGCGCGAGCGACTGACACGTGGACATCTATGTTTGCCGAGTCCTACAGTGTATCGAGATGTCTAGGAAGCACTCGGCAAAGCTTGTCGTATGGGCGACTGACGTGTGGCGCGGCAGGTTCGCCGAGATTCTTATGGCAGCACACGGCAAATGGTAGCACTGTTCGCCGAGTGCACAATGAGAATCTCGGCAAAGGCTTGCACGGTTTGATGTGATCTTTAGTTTTGCCGAGTTCGTCCTCGGCAGATATGTTTAGCGATATCACAGGTTATGATATTTGCCGAGAGTCTACCTGACAAACTCGCCAATGACCTGGCGGAGAAACCATGTCGCGCCATGTGGCATTACTGCCAAGTGCTTTCACTCGGTAAACATGTTTAGCCAAGTCGTGCACTCGCTAAAGCCTCTGTTAGGGGCTAATTTATATCTAGTTTTTGTTAACCTTGCAACAAATCATATATAGATAATATCCCACATATATACAATAGCAATATCACTTCTCAAATGACTCAACCATTGCCACATTATAGTCAAACACCAATGCACAACATACAAAACAAAATATGGTCTCAAATAGCACAAACACAATGTCTTAAGCACACAAACAAAATGTTCTCAAGCACAACAAGTTCTGATAAGCACAAGTGCATGCATAAAAAGCACAAAGTTCATGAACATAACTAGGAGTTCACACGTTTTGATGTTCAGAGCGGGAACATCGAGAGTAGCTATTGGGATTGCTTGCCCAACTCCATGTTTAGCTACCGACACATTGTTTGACCCAATTGACGGAATGACCTATAAGCATATGAGACAAAATAAGATGAATGGTGAGAGCAAAGATGGTGGTTGAATAAGTTCGAAGAGAACTCACCATGTCCAAGGCAGGATCATCTTTAGGGTGGGTTGGTGATAATTGCATAGTTTTGCCACTGATGGCATAAAGATGTGCAACCATCACTTCCAATGTCTGCAATTCCTGGTTCTGTTTCTCGATGATGGACCGGTCTTCAGCCCGCTATCTCTGCTAGTCCTCACACAGCCCCTTTTCTGCATCCAGTCAGACATATAACATGTCGACGCATTGTCATCAGTGTTGCAAGGCAAACATGCATAACCACTGTATTTGACCAATGAAAAAGAACTGGCCTGAATTGCTCATACATGACCTTGGAATGCACATGGCATGCCTATCCCTCACCGCATTGATTCCGAGAAGGTTGGAGGCCTGGACGGAATCAACGTGAACCCCCATCTGCCAACTCCTCCTACTGCCATTAGCGAAAAGAGCCACCTTAGGGTCAAAGGGCCCATCAATGGGATCAGACTCCTCCTCGTGCGACTCCTTGTACTTGGAGATTTATTTTTCTTCCCTTTGTAATAGGCTTTAGGGCTGATCCAGTCAGCACCAACAACAATAACAAAGCCTTTAGTCCCAAACAAGTTGGGGTAGGTTCCATACGTTTCGAGCTCCAAGCCCAAAAGAAAGAGATGGCAATGCCTGTTGCTCTCTTCTGCAAAAGGAAGCTGTCAGAACGATGAAGGGCACACTAGTGCATGAAGGAAAAATTCATGAGAAGAAAAGAAGGTTTTTGCTTACATGCTTGTTCATGACACCAGTGACAGGTAAGGTTGCCTTGACCGTGTGTTGGAGCACCCATCAATGGACCCCTCTTCTCTATTACCTCTTGTTCAGTCACTCTGGACTTGTCCACTTTTCAACGATCTTGTCCCAGTAATATATTTTGTCGACACACAACCGAGGAACCACCTAAGTAAAAAAATACAACTTACGAAGGAAGCGAAGTTGCGGTAATGTATGGAATAGTAAGAAATGTTCATGTACCTTTCAAACTGTTCACACGTAAGATGCAACATTCGGGCATCTTTTTTGAGCATCTTTATCTTGAGTTGTTCCGCATGATACTGGACCACGCACCTGACGCACCCCTCGTAGTGCATGTCTTTGACAAGCTTCTTGCCGATATTTTCCAAGCCTTTATTTGCGTCATTCTGCTCACCCTCGGCACAAGTAAAGAAATCCTACAATCATGCATGTCGGCGCAAAGGATGAATTCATGAGACAATAATTTTCAAAGGGATGGAACAACAATTGATGTGTTTCAAAGGAACTCACCCAGAAATAACACGAACGACTTTGTTTTCATACACCCTCTTTTTTATGGTCCGGGAAATCCTTGTCATGTTTGAAGTGCTCCCATGACCAGGCTAGTTCCTCTGTGTTCTCAGGCAAAGTGACCATACCAGCGTAATGAAACATACAAAGAAGGCGACTGATGTCGGTCGGCAGGCATGGCGGAGCCTTTTCTCCAATGTGTGTGAAGCTCCTGCACAATGAAAAGCCAAGTTATTATGTATGTGATGAAATATTATAGTTGCGGAATCTAGTAATTCATAAGAGTCAAGCGAACCACTTACTTGTCTCTGATGTCTACTACACAACCTTCTTCTTGTAGACGTTGTTGGGCTTCCAAGTGCAGAGGTTTGTAGGACAGTAGCAAATTTCCCTCAAATGGATGACCTAAGGTTTATCAATCCGTGGGAGGCGTAGGATGAAGATGGTCTCTCTCAAACAACACTGCAACCAAATAACAAAGAGTCTCTTATGTCCCCAACACACCCAATACAATGGTAAATTGTATAGGTGCACTAGTTTGGCGAAGAGATGGTGATACAAGTGCAATATGGATGGTAGATATAGGTTTTTGTAAACTGAAGATATAAAAATAGCAAGGTAACAAGCAGTAAAAGTGAGCATAAACGGTGTTACAATGATAGGAAACAAGGCCTAGGGTTCATACTTTCACTAGTGCAAGTCCTCTCAACAATAATAACATAATTGGATCATATAACTATCCCTCAACATGCAACAAAGAGTCACTCCAAAGTCACTAATAGCGGAGAACAAACGAAGAGATTATGGTAGGGTACGAAACCACCTCAAAGTTATTCTTTCCAATCAATCCATTGGGCTATTCCTATAAGTGTCACAAACAGCCCTAGAGTTCGTACTAGAATAACACCTTAAGACACAAATCAACCAAAACCCTAATGTCACCTAGATACTCCAATGTCACCTCAAGCATCTGTGGGTATGATTATACCATATGCATCACACAATCTCAGATTCATCTATTCAACCAACACATAGAACCTCAAACAGTGCCCCAAAGTTTCTACCGGAGAATCACGACGAAAACGTGTGCCAACCCCTATGCATAGGTTCATGGGCGGAACCCGCAAGTTGATCACCAAAACATACATCAAGTGGCACGTGATATCCCATTGTCACCACAGATAAGTACAGCAAGACATACATCAAGTGTTCTCAAATCTTTAAAGACTCAATCCGATAAGATAACTTCAAAGGGAAAACTCAATCCATTACAAGAGAGTAGAGGGGGAGAAGAAACATAAGATCCAACTATAATAGCAAAGCTCGCGATACATCAAGATCGTGCCAAATCAAGAACACGAGAGAGAGAGAGAGAGAGAGAGAGAGAGAGAGAGAGAGAGAGAGAGAGAGAGAGAGAGAGAGAGAGAGAGAGAGAGAGAGAGATCAAACACATAGCTACTGGTACATACCCTCAGCCCCGAGGGTGAACTACTCCCTCCTCATCATGGAGAGCGCCGGGATGATGAAGATGGCCACCGGTGAGGGTTCCCCCCTCCGGCAGGGTGCCGGAACAGGGTCCCGAGAGGTTTTTGGTGGCTACAGAGGCTTGCGGCGGCGGAACTCCCGATCTAATCTCCGTTCTGGAAGTTTTAGGTTACGTAGGTATATATGGGTGCAAGAGGTACGTCGGTGGACCGAAGGGGGGCCATGAGGCAGGGGGGCGCGCCCCTACCCTCATGAGCACCTCCTTCATCTTCTGACGTAGGGTCTAAGTCTATCCGGTAGGTTTCCTTTCAAAAATAACTTCTCCAGTTGATTTCGTTCCGTTTCGACTCCGTTTGATATTCCTTTTTTTCGAAACACTGAAATAGGCATAAAACAGCAAATCTTGGTTGGGCCTCCGGTTAATAGGTTAGTCCCAAAAGTAATATAAAATTGGATAATAAAGCCCAATATTGCCCAAAACAGTAGATAACATAGCATGGAGCAATCAAAAATTATAAATACGTTGGATACGTATCAGTCTCCAACTAGTTTAAGCACCACATCTTGACACACGTATGGTCACCCGGGCAGCTTCGAAGGCCCCCACAACCACACCTTCGTCTCAGTGGTGACACGAACGACCATCCTGCCCGGCCACCTCCACCTCGTTAGCCGCCACTATTGAGGGCACATCCCCACCCTGTGGATCCTGACGAACAACCAATTGCTGCTCACACCCCCTCCTCTCCACCGCCACCCCTCTCCCCCACCTCCCTACCTCCCCACCCCGCTTCACCGCCTCCCTCACCCCCTCCTCCACCGCCTCTATCACCTCATCCTCCAAAGCAAACTCCGCCCGATCCCTGTGCTTCTCCTCCTCGGCAGGCTCATCCTTCAAAGCAGACTTACATCCACTTGAGCATGTCTATTAGTACGAGGCCTTCCCAGGCGTTTGCGCAACCTTTTTGCTTGTTTCCCCGCTCCTTTCTATGTCAGTGGTGATGAAGCGACCACCCTTTTGGCATCCTTGGTGGCCACAACATCGGTGAGTGCCGCCACCGACCGTTTGCACTTCTTCGTGCCCGTGACAACCGGTGTAAACAAACCGCCTTAGTATTGTCGTATAGAGCAAACACTCGGAAGCATGACATGTGGCATGACCTGAGTACACCCACATAACTATGCCGAGTTGTGAACATACGAAGCTCGGCCAACATTCCTGCCAAGGGAAAAAAATAATTACTTTGCCGAGTACTATTAGTTGGCAGCTCGGCAAATAATTACTGTAGCGAAAAAAGTATATTTCATATATAGGTTGCCGAGTACATTGTCAGTGAATCTCGGCAAAGATAGACTATACGTCACGGAGCCGTTAAGTGCAAACGGCCATGCCACCTCGCACATGTTTGTCGGGTGCCTTAGCAGCGACTCTCGGCATATGCCTCATAAGCGGAGTTTTCTGTCTTTGCCAAGCACATCCTGTCAAGTGCTCGGCAACTGCCGGCGTGTGCTGTGTCCTGCTGTCTGCCGAGAGCCACACCTGACTTACATGTTTTTTTTACCGTGATCCCGTGTTATGGTACTCGGCAAACAACAAAGAACTCAGTAATTAACGACGGTTTTTCAGTAGTATCAGTCATATGTGAATGCATTTCTAGACACTTTATTTTGAGAGATTCTTAGGAGCGTGCAAGGCGAGTTAATTAACGAAGCCCTCTTTCCCAACCGAGAAAAAACAAAGCCCTCACTCATCATAAGATAAAATGAAAGGCGCCGGTGGAGTAAAAATAGCGATCTTTCGCCGTTGTTGGGTGGTCCGTGCTGTCTACTTCCCTAGTTGCACTGCTTTTGGACCTCGTGGCCGTCGGTCTTCCACTTGAGCCGAAACTGCTTTGGTCGTCACCGTGGAGTTGGGAGGAAGATGTTTCTTTGCAACTTGCAAGCAGCCGGACACTTGTCGCTAGCTCCAGGAGACCGCCGGGTACGAGACTAGCCATGACCCATGAGCCAGGCGTGTGCCGTCCATGCGGGCACATGATGCATGGTGGAGACGCGCACGGACGCCGACGTGAGAGCGATGGGTATGCCAATATGCCGGTTGGTGCCAAAGGAGAGGCGAGGGTGGTAGCCTTGAGCCCGGTGGTGATGTGCATGCAGGCGAAGGAACCATGGGCACGCTGGACTCGCACGGGAACCACGAATCATGGGCAGCGATGGCACATGGAATTAAGCTCTGCTCAACCAGGGGATTATGATATTCTATTTATAGGAAATAAAACAGAAAAAAATCAGAAGAATAAAAATACCCAACTGATAAGTGGCACACGTGTGGCACGAAATACTCTGGCCTTAAAAGAAAAAATTAGACCAACTCGGCCATATCAACCATATCAACTTCTCTTATTTTTTATTATAAAAAATTAGGTCTACAATCAGCATAACTGAAAGTTTCAATGAAGCGTGGAATGATTTCCATGCAAAGTTGAGGTAGCTTCGAGTAAGGAGGAGCGAGCTGGTGCACTACTTTCAGCTTGCAACACTGATTTCAGTGTACTTTCCTTTTTTTACGGCGAATTTCAGTGAACTCTGCAAAGATCAAACTGGATCCCTTCCTCGAAGAACTTTTTTTATCTGATCCCATCCCCTAGAAACGTCAAGAGTTATTAATGCATTCATGTCCCTTGTACATGAGAGCGCTCACGTCACGGGGTTCACCGCTACAAGAGAAATGCTCGTTATGGGAGTATCGTGTCTACCCACACCCCGAGTGTTACCTACACTCTGACGCCATGGCAGCCCCTCCACAAGAGAGCTCATATATGATGCTATATATGTCAAACTGTCGCCCAAGCACACATGGCGTAGTGGGCTTGTCTAGTTCGAGTGTCTGACGTTGTTGGTTGGGGTTACTGAGCGCTCCCCATTTCTCTAGCGATATTTTTTTTTCTCTCTTTAGGTTTTACTGCTTTCCTCTGGTTTTTAGTTTTTTTATTCCATAAAACCACAAAATATTTTAAACATACAGAGCCTTTTTAATAACATGTTAATATTTTTAAAAGTGTGTGAACATTTTTTAAATGTGACCACTGTTTAAAAACGTGTCAACACTTTTAAAAATGCATGAATCTTGTTTTAAATGCATGCACAATTTTTAAAAATTGCTTACATTTTAAACATTATTCTCATATATTAAAATATTTTCATCGTGTATTAGTTTTTCATCGATTATTTTAAAAATATTCATATTTATTTTCGAAAATATTTATGTATAAAAGCATATTTATAATGTTAAAAGGATAAAGAAAAAAGAAATAAAAAGGCCACCAGCCAGCTTCACCAGCGGGTGGATTCTACTCGACAGCCCAACAAACCCGGTTGGGCTTCTACCGGAGAGGAGAAAGCCCATCAGTTCCCCATCCATCGTCTCGTTCCAACCAAACCCTCTTGGCTTACTGTGCTCACGCTCCCGGCGGCCTCGACGAGCCACCCAAAATCCGCCCCTTTTCCCGCCGCACGGGCCCTAAACCCTAACCCAGTCGCCGGCGCGGCGCCGGAGATGATGCAGCAACAGCAGCCTCTGCCGCCCCCTCCGCCGCAGCACCCGCCGCCGCAGCCCGGCGGCGGCGGTGACTTCTACCGCGGCCCGCTGCAGCCGCCGATGCGGCAGCTCTCTGCGGCGTCCTCCACCAACCTCGCGCCCGACTACGCCGGCCACCCGGGACCCCAGCAGCACCATCAGCAGCAGCAACATCAGCAGCAACAGCAGCAGCAGCAGCCGTTCGATGGTAAGCAGGCCTTCTCTGGTTAGGGTTAGGTCCGTAGGGGTAGACTAGATTTGTTCAAGTAATTGTCGTATCGCTCGCCTTTTTTCCCCCGAAACTGCGAGATGGAGATTCCGCTTAAAAACTCCGGTAAAATCTGTCACATGCTCATGGTTTCGTGTAACTTTTTTAGGATATGAATACTCATATTGCAACTAGACATTAATTTTGATTCAATTCAGCCTATGGGGACAATTTTGGCGCTAAGAGGATGCGGAAGCCTGTCCAGCGACGAACAGTGGACTACACGAGCTCTCTCGTCCGTTATGCTCAGGTAATATTTAATTTTGTGTTTATCTTTTGAGAAGTTATTGTTTTTTATGATATAATGTCTTCAACCATGTCCAAGGGAGACATAAAACGATACAAATGTATTGCGCAGCTCATCAGTTTGTATTGTGCAGGCTCGCATGTGGCAGCGGGATGCAAGGGACAGATTCACGTTGCAGCCAACCGCAGCTGCAGTTCTGGATGTACGTTGCCTGCTACCCTTCATGTAATAATATGTTATAAGATATTAGCTGTGCTATACTGAAGATACTGTTTAGTCAGAAATGCTGAAGATATTGGTTTCTCAAAAATACTGAAGACACTGCTCGCAATTTGTATGCATTTTGTACTTAAAAAACCTCCTTTTGCTTCCAAATTTGTTCATTTTGGATCCTCTACCTTTCATTTCAAAGCACCAATATCTGTGATATATTATCCTTTATTATCTCATGGTTGGAAATATACTGAACAGTGTTCATAGTTAAGATTCTTTTTTTGCGACATCCTACCTTATATTCTGGTATAAATAACAATGCAAACTAGTGGATGCATGCACAAGCATCAGTTGATTTTGAAGTGCCATTTTAGATTTAGAGAAAGAACTGTAGTGTTGCCTTACAAATGTATAATAAACATGATAGAAAATTGATGTTCTATGTAGGATGCCTATCAAATATTGTTTCTGATAGTTTAGTTTTAGAGAAAGGACGTGTTGCCTTACAAATGTATAAACATGATAGAAAATTGATGTTGCTGTGTAGGATGCCTAACAAATATTATTTTAGATATTTGTGTTCTTGTTATTTAGATTCATAAAAAATTGTAAAAAAACTTTTGCATAATAACTCTTCGTTTTGTATTATCATTTTCATGTTCTCCTTATCTGGCTGATTGGATGTTTTTGCCTAAATAACTAAATGCTGAGGTGTACATGGTATATTTGTGAAGCAAATCTTCATAAGGTGCAAGTGCAGCTATATTTTAATGCAATTTGTTTGAAACAAACCTCCTAATTTGGAAAAAAAACTTCTCTTTCATCTCATAGTTCTTCCATCGATGCCAGGCCACTACTACTGTTGAGTGGTTTGTGTTATTTCATCAATCAGCACACTTGTTTACTGGATGAAATCCAGGCAGACCTTATCACCTTAATACTGCCCTGTTTCTGGATATGGTGAATTGTGAATGAGCCGTCATGTATGGGCAGTATGCAGTTTGTCCCTAGCAAGGCTTGTTCCATAGTGGTAGGCAAGATAAGTATTGTTTTGGTTAACAAGTAATTCCTCGTTTTTGGGTGAACTGTTGATTCTTCCAGGAAGAACCAGTTAGGTAACTCCCAGTTTACAATTGATGAATGCACTCAGTAATGAAAAAGAACACCTGTTTACTTGTGTTTCATTTTGGCTCTTCCTTTTTAGACATGAAAGTGGTGTGATTTTTGTTGTCACTTGGCTAGTTGGTCTTGGATCTGATCCCTCAATTTTAGTGCTGATTTTGTTCCCAATTATATTAGTTACTCCCTCTGTCCCGTAATGTAAGACGTTTTTTGATTTTAGTGTAGTGTCAAAAAACGTCTTACATTATGGGATGGAGGGAGTACCATCTTCAGTAATAAAATTCTTATGTATGAGTGTTATTAGTGGAAATTTTCGAAGTTATATGTATTTACTACATCATGAATACAAGATTATACCTTCTGCTATTTCTTATCGAGATATACTGATTAACACCGTTATTGCAGATGTTGCCTTCTGTTGCATACCCAGACAATCCCTCTACAAGTTTTGCTGGGAAATTTGTTCATTCATCTATCAATAAGAACCGGTGCTCCATAAACTGTGTCGTGGTGAGTTAAGTGATACCCATCTCTCTATGTTCCTGATGCTCTAGCTGTAGGCACCTACTGTTGCATATCGCAAAAAAACCCCACCAGGTCATGGCAGCAGGGTTACATGAACTGAAGATAGATGCGATTCTACATAATATGCTTATTTACCCTACTTGGCATTTCAGTTTTACTTGACTTTGACTTCCAAGATAGAAGTGGTATCTGTGAGCGTGATGCCTAGTGTGAAAGATACATGTTAATCATATAACAGGAGTCACAATACAAGAAGCTAATTCGACAACTACTTTATAGTGACTTTTTTCCCCTTCTGACATCATGCACTAATGCACTTTGTATACAGTTGAAATATTGAATGGGTGATTGGAGGTATTGTGGTCACCAACATTGGCTTGCTGCATTTTCGAAGCTTCAAACGTACTTGGCTTCTAGTAGTAGTAAGAAAAACTTGAGAACATCAATCCTGGCAGAATGTGTTCGAAATTAAAAGAATAGTTTTAAGTGTTCACAAACACTAGACCGTACACAGGGCCGGGCCGGCAAAATCGGAGGCCCTGTGCTAAACATTAAAATAGGCCCTACTACAGTAGAAAAATAGAATGATAATAATGTATAGGCTATACTGTGTCATGTAGCAATGGGGTGGATCGAGAATCTTATCCATTCAACGCTTGCTTGCATAGTTCTTTTTCAGATTGAGTTAGATTTATGATCTCGGGATGAAAACATGACCTAGCTAGATGTTGGAACACTAAACATCTAGTATAAAAAAGATGAAAAGAATAAAATTAACTACAAGGTATTGGTAAAATCAAAAGCCAAAACCGAGAAGATGAAAATAAAATAAAATTAGTTGAACTCTCAGTCAAAGGCGCCAGTCCTTAGCCAATGGAAAAAGGGTTCTATCATTTGCCAAACTCGAACCGCTCACCTGGGCTCAGCTGCTGCCGTCTGGTGCTCAGCTTCTGCTTCGGTGTTGCGGACGAAGAGTCACAAACACAGAAGAGGTGCAGACGCAGCCTGGATCTGGATGCTTTTTTACGTCTGCTGGAGACGAACGATTGGACAGGGATTAGTCTTCGAGCGATCAAGCAGCTGCTGCTTCCTCGCGTATCGCGCGCGCAGCCCAGAAGCCCACCTCACCAAATTGGTTGATTGATTGGAACATGCAACTGGGCCAACTGGACTCCGAGCTTGCAACTGAGCCTGCTTCTGTAATATTGCTTTGAAAATCAGGGGCCCCTAGGAAGTGGAGGCCCTGTGCGGGCGCACAGGTTGCACTCCCATGCGCCCGGGCCTGACCGTACATAACTGAGCTCCCTTTTTCTCTTCAAATCTATTGCCATCTCTATCTCCTTGTTCTAAATGTGCTACTTGGTTTGAAAATCTGATGTGCATGAAGTTGCTGTATGGTCCTTAAATGTTTGAATGCCTAACTACCTTCACTACTTGGTTAGTAGACTTATTGAAGGATCAACATCATCGCATGCATTAAAATCTGTCACCTAGGTTGATGAAAATTCCAAATTCCCATGTTTTTACACTAGTTAGTAGATCAGCTTGACAGCTCCATGCCAGTTTCTATTTCATTGTCATCTATGTGAAAACTTTCATGAAGGTTCTATTTTGGTTTATTTTTGTTATTTTTTCCTTTTTCCTGGTCTCGGTCTAACATAGTGTTATTTCTGGATAAAGTGGACTCCTACGGGACGCCGGCTTATTACTGGATCACAGAGTGGTGAATTCACCCTATGGAATGGGCAATCTTTTAATTTTGAAATGATTCTTCAGGTATTTCACATTAGCTACTGGTGCAGTTATTAATGTCTTAGTTAACTTGACTAATTTGGTGTTATTAATTTGATAAATAGGCTCATGAACAAGCCGTGAGATCAATGATTTGGAGTCACAATGAAAATTGGATGGTTACGGGCGACGATGGTGGTGCAATAAAGTATGCTGGCCCTTTCACCCTGTACCATTGCTGAATACTGGCCCTTAATAATGTTACATTGTTTGACTTGTTAACTGCATTCTTTGAAATTTGAATCCTTTCCAGGTATTGGCAAAGTAACATGAACAATGTCAAAGTGAATAAAACTGCACACAGAGAATCAGTCCGTGACTTGAGGTGATGACTGTGCTATGTTCTTTACTTTAGATGTACCAAGTTAATGTTCATTCCCTACTTAAACACATACTTTAAACAGCTTTTGTAGAACAGACCTGAAGTTCTGTTCATGTTCTGATGACACAACCGTGAAGGTTTGGGACTTCGCAAGATGCCAAGAAGAAAGATCCCTAACTGGTAATGTTGCTAAACTTTTCGTTTGTGCATGTGCTACTTGATGCTTGCTTGTCTGAAGTTACATTGTGGTATTAAATTTTTGTGTGTGAATTAACCTGAATTTGCCTTCAAACTCAGCCAGGCCATGGTTGGGATGTTAAAAGTGTCGATTGGCATCCCACAAAATCTTTATTGGCATCAGGTTAGTCATTATTATTGTTAGTTTAATAATGGGTTTATTTGTCCAGAGCTCATTTGTTTCTGTGCTATCCAGGTGGGAAAGACTATCTTGTAAAACTCTGGGATGCAAAAAGTGGTAGGGAGCTACGTTCATTGTAAGTATTTGTGTCCCTTGTCTTATGTTGCAAACCATGAAGTTCTGTGGCATGGCAGCACCTGATCAGCTATTTCTGCAGCCATGGTCATAAAAATATTGTGCAGTGTGTAAAATGGAATCAGAATGGGAACTGGGTTTTGACTGCATCTAAGGATCAGATTATCAAGGTCAATAACTTTTACCTTTGTACCCTGTTATTATTAACTTCTTACTTTTCCCTCTGAAAGAAGAATACTTAAATACGTTGGTAGCTTATTAGTTCTGCTGATGTTTTACACATACTTGTGCTAGTGAGGAAGACTTGAAGTTCATACTGATAGTGCCCAAAGTTTGATACCAACTTTTAGAACACACTTAGGCGGTTAGGCCACGTGATCCAAAAAAACCAAGCTCCCTAAACCTAATTAATAATCTATCATGTCCACTAAGTTATGCTTCATAGTTGCAAGTAGGGAACAAACTCTTCCTCTCCTTCTAATGTAGTAGTTTCTGTACTCCATACTCAAATTGCATGTGCCTTCAGGAACTTAGTGTGTCTGCCTTGTTCTGTCTGTCTCTTTCTATCCAGTAAATTAATCCATGATATATCGGGCCATTCCTCACTTATTATTGTGAATGTGTTTTCTGCAGTTATATGATATTAGATCCATGAAAGAACTTGAATCCTTCCGTGGGCACAATAAGGATGTAACTGGTTAGATTCTCATCACAGAATTTCAATTCTATGTTTCTTTCCTACAAGATTAGATATATTTTCACTCAAGTTATTCATTTGCTTTACATGATCAGACCAATGACTTAACGTTACAAAGAAAATTATAATGTCCGCTGCCCTTGTTCAGCATGGTTGTTTTATTTGATTTACTCTATTTATTTCTGCAGCTTTGGCATGGCATCCATTCCACGAAGAATACTTTGTTAGTGGGAGCTATGATGGTGGAATCTTTCATTGGTTGGTCGGGTAAGAAACACAAATGGAGCCATTGACGTAATAATTCAGACTGGCCTGGCAGTTTGTTATCACAATTTCAATTTGGATCGGAACTCATTTTACTGTGATTTGTTGTGATCTACACCTTTGATAGTCATGAATAATTGAATATATAATTAATTACATATCATTGTTTTTCATATTTTTCAAGATAATCTCGAGATTTCCAGTTAACAAAAAGATACTCTACTTACTATTTTGTGTTGTTTAGAAATGATATCTCAAACTGATGAGCATATTTTTCATTGTTTTTGGCAGCCATGAAGCCCCACAAATTGAAATAAATAATGCACACGACAATAGTGTGTGGGACCTTGCCTGGCATCCAGTGGGCTATCTACTTTCCAGGTACTTAATTTACAAACTATTACTTTCTGAATTTTAAATCTTAAGGTACGTGGCTGATCATGTGCTTGTGGGTTATTATTTTTCTGATGTACTACAATAATGGAAGTTTTGGGTTTGTCCTAAGTCAAACTTGTTTAAGTTTGACCAAATCTATAGAAAAGTATATTAACATCTACTCCCTCCGTTCCTAAATATAACTCTTTTTAGAGATTCTAATATAGACTACATACGGTGGAAAATGAGTGAATCTACACTCTAAAATATGTTTATATTCATCCGTATGTAGTCCATATTCAAATCTCTAAAAAGACTTATATTTAGGAACGGAGGGAGTAGAACACCAAATTAGCCTCATGAGATTCTTTATGAAATATTTTTTGTACTAGGTATATTTGGTGTTGTAGATCTTGCCACTTTTTCTGTAAAGTTGGTCAAACTTAAACAAGTTTGACTTAGGGACAAACCTATAACTTCAATTATTTTGGAATGGAGGGAGTACTTATAGTTGTAAATGTGGATATAGAAACATGCTGATTGTAATGTTTGGTTATTTCTTTTAACTGTATCTGTATCTGAACTATTCAAACTTCCATTTCATGCTAGTCCTTGTAATAGCATTTGTTTGGACTGATATCTTGTTATTTTCTCTCAGTGGTGGCAATGATCATGCTACAAGATTTTGGTGTAGAAACAGGCCTGGTGATCTTACCCGTGATAAATTCAACAGCGGACAGATCCAAGGTTGCTTTGATTCATTCTCAGCTTGTTTTCTTTTTGGTTTGAGTTGTGAAAAAAAGATGGGTAATGAATGCATGCCTTCTGATTGCACGAGATACTTAGCTAGAGAATTCCATAAACATTACCAGTTCACTTTGTCTGTGTCTTTGGTCCTCCGGGTATTGTTTGGCTTTCTTTTCTCTTATCTGGGCAATAATTTGAAAATGTCAATTTATCAGGTTATGGTGACCAACACTCTGCTTTTGCTGGTCGATTCCAGATGCCTGAACAGACACCTGGGCCATTTGCCGGTACAATACCTGGCATTGGTGTTGCAATGCATCTTGATGGATCTGATCATGGAGAACAGAGGCCATCTATACCTGGTCTTCCTCCTGGCCCGCCTCCGTTGCCACCAGGTCCTCATCCATCTCTTCTACCCACTGGGCAGCAGCAACACTATCAACAGATGCCTCAGCAGCAACATTCTCAATTTCGGCCACCGCCTCCAAATATGCCACCGCCAGCACACATTCTTCAACATCAACAAGGACCTCGATCATCACTTCCTCAGCTTCCATCGATGCCAGGTTCCATGCCAGGGCCATCACCAGTGAATCCACCGCTACCACCCATGCCACACCCAATGGTACTATTCACCGATACCTTTTTTCTATTATTATTTTCAGAATTTCTGTACCACTTCGTTTCCAGTGAAAAGCAACATTCCTGTACTGTCATACACCGCGGTTACATGGAAAAATTTGCGTACTTAGGATTTTTTAATAATACTCCCTCCATTCCTAAATATAAGTCTTTGTAGAGATTCCAATATGGACTACATACGGAGCAAAATGAGTGAATCTACACTCTGAACTACGTCTATGTACATCCGTATGTAGTCCATACTGAAATCTCTAAAAAGACTTATATTTAGGAACAGAGGGAGTAGTTCACTATTAGACCTTTTTAGTCAGGTGTTGCTTGGCTGTTTTTTCTTCAACATTGAACACTCTTTTCATTGAAGCTAGAGGGGCAGGGTGCCATGCTACTATGATATGCATTATAAACCCCAATACATTTGAAGTTTCTGTTACATCTTTAGAATGTGAATTACTGTACCATTTATACTGGCTCTTCTGTGCTGAATCCTTGGAACTACTGGAACGATGGCTGATATGTTGGTTTTGATATGTACAGGCAATGCAAGGTTCGTCAACCCAGATGATGCCTCAAATGCCACAACACTTGATTGGCCTGAACCAGACTCATCCGGGTTCCATCCCTCCCGGCAATATGCCTCCAATGGGCAGCTTCCCGAACGGAATGGGAAACATTCAAGGTTCCTCAGGTGCTTCTGGCATGCAAAACTTTCCTATGGGCGGTATGTACAACCGGCCTCAGGGCCAGATGGCTCCACAAGGACAGATGTCATCCATTCCTGGTCTAGGTTCTTACCAAGTAAGATCCCCGTCGCATGTTAATGGATTGTTCATATCTAAATTGACTTGCTCAGGCCATGATATGTTGTGTAAATTGTTTATTCGCACTGGTGCTGTGGCTGCCGTATTCACTCAAGTGTGTCGTTGGTCTTGCAGCCAGGGATGGGCAATGTTGGCCTTCCACCACCGCCGCCGCAGCATCCTCCGCCTCGCGGTGCAGCACCACAGTGAAATCATGTAACTGTACAATGCTGACAGGGAGAAGTTTTCTGTGCCACATCATTGTAGGACCAGTAATTTTATTCATCGAGCAAGTCACTTGATTTCCGGCAAGCCTCAGTGTAAAACCAGTAATCTTATTTGAGCAAGTCAGTATAGGCTTTACTTTCTGGCAAGGTTAAATATTTATCTTGGTTTTTGTCTAGCCAATATTTTGTTCTCCTTAGCCCCGTTTTGCGGCTTGGACACTTGTTTCTTGCCTGACGCAAGAGCCATACTGAATATTATGCATCCAAAATGAATTGATCATGTCTCACAATGTTACTGCTGTACTATCTTTTTGTTTTACTGAAGCCGTAAATGTTGAACATAATATGTTTATATATCTCTGAATTGTTTGGTATAAAAGGACAATCTTCATTCCGTAGTGTTTTGGGATGGTGATCCACCTAGTTTCATCTTGCTGCATGTCGTGAATGATATGACTTATAATTTTAGTGAAGTGCGCTAGATGGTGTTTCCCTCAAAAAGAAGAAAAACATAATGTGGTGCTTATTGAATGACTATAGAAACTGCACAGCATCGCAGCAAGACCTGTGTTTGCACGATTATAGTGGCATCAATGTTGCTAATAACATTATCTAGAAGAAACAGACTAAAGCTCCCTTAATAGGAGGAGTATAATGGCATCAACGTTGCAAATAACATTAGGACCGCATATGTGGCGGACGTTCGATGGGAAGGGGTTAGCATTTGCGAATGTTGTAGATGGCAAGTTTAGTTGTATGGTGTTGGCAGTTTGTTTAGAAATGCATGGCAATTTCTGGAAAGAACAGAAATTTTGTGACAAAAAAGGTAGGATTTGTAATCTCCTGCCCCGTAAAGTAACCACAAAAAGTGTTCGCTTGCCATCTCCTCCCGGCCACTTATCATTACCGTAACGTTATCTATGCTTAAAAAAAACATTATAAAGAAGAAATAGACTATACCTCCCTTAATTGGACATCGTTCTCGCCAATCTTGCAAAGATATCTAAAGGAAAGTGAATGACTAATAATATGATAAATTTCTTCTTCGTTTCTCCCCAATAATGCCCATCCTCCTGTAGACAGTCGATATGTTGCCTGCTTAATGTAATAGCCTTTTTCCATGGTTGTTTTGGTTGCTCCATACACATAATTGCTTGCAACTCCCTCCACGTCCTTTTGCTTCCCTTTTTTTGTGACGAGATGAAAATCAATCGAAGACACCGACCTTTACAAACGGTTCCTCGTGGCGTAACTCCTTTTCATTTTAATTTGACTTGATACACAATGGTACTATTTTAGTCAAAACAAAAAAACACTGAAATGTCTCGAATTTAGCTGAAGATAAACTCAAAAAAGAAAACAAACATGCGCAGGATGACCTACTTCTTTAGAAATATATGTTCGAGCACGACTAAAAGATATCACACCGGCAATAAAATCATGTAAAACTAGCACCTAACATAGCACCAATCACAAGGCTTCACAACATTCAGCTCCTGTATAGGAAGCTATCCCCTCAATATATGTTCTTATTGCCTTGATAGCTTTACGGGCCTCCATGGGATTACCACATGATGGCATCTTAGTGATCCTTTGACATTGCACATGTAATGGCCTCTGGTGGTGTCCAATGTGAGGCACTAGAGCGAGATCGCATTCTCAAGAACATGGCATTTTCTAGCTCAAGCATGCTCTTTGTGGAGTAGAACCTAGTGGTGTCCACTCTCCAGCTTGCATGGCAGCATCGCATTCGCTGAAAAGGCGGGGGGTTTCCGGAACAATTCACCTTTGTGCACTGCGGCGGTATCTATATTTGAGGGATGAGAAGCAAAGGTACTTGAATTAATTGTTCGGCCATAGGCAGTGGCGATTCCACTAGGGAGGCTTCAATAGGCTTAAGCCTACCCTCCAAAATCCTATTTAAACTAAACATGCCACTTGACAAGTATATTCTGATGGTTTACATGCAACAATTGCAATGCATTTGCTAATTAGACTTAGAAACTTTATGTTTTAAGCCTACCCTTCAATGTAATGCTAGATTCGCCACTGGCCATAGGCACTAGTTATAATTGCAAGGTGACCAAGAACTTACACTTAGCATGAATGTCTGTAAGGATGGAGCAACATCAAGAAAAGAAGTCAGAGAAAAATAATCATAGGTGCAACAAAGAGAGATTCTCAAGTGCTTCAGGTGGAGGAACTTGCTAGGCGCCATTGTTGTACCAAATCAGTGCAAGAAGCATCCTACATGTGCACTAGCAAACACATTAGTCCCGCACTGTTTATGACAACAATCTCCAAAATATAAGGAGGCAAATCATTGCACTGACACTTGGTCGTGGGATGATTGTACACTTGAGTCCCGCATCGGTAAATCCGTGTGTTTCCCAAGCATGGTGCCTTGCATGCGCACACAGATCAAGGAAATAAATTAATAATGCTGCTAAAATGAAACTCGTGGCCCGCTACAACTCGCCTAATTGGAAACGTCAATGGTGAGACCTCGGTTGGGCAACGTACTCGAAAAACTGCCAGGATGGGAGCTATGATTGATCCTCGGAAGAAGCTTACTTAGCTCATAGGGCATCTACTTAAGACCTTAGGTCTAACATCCTCGGACCTGGGACTAATTCGGAAGACAAGAATGCCGGGTTTGTTGAACTCGCTTGCTAAGCCAAAGACTGAAGATGGAGCCATTACTCGGAGGAGCTAAGCAATGTCCTCGGCTAGCGCTACTGATGGTGTCCTACATAGGGAGGGTGCTAGTCATGTCGCCCCCCAAGCGTGGGCTGGGCTGAGGACCCCTAGACAACCGACAAGTGGGCCACGTTTGCCATGGCCCATGATGTACTCGAGATGGAGTCCTTTGAAGACTTGGCGCACACTCCAAGACACGTTTGAATCATCGGCGTGTTTATCCCTTGATGTAACCGACCTACATGTAATCCTAGGTACCATGGTACCTATATAAGCCGAGGGGTTTAGACCGTAGGATTAGATTCACTCACATACGATCTCGAGGTAGATCATCTTGTACTTTGTACTCCATCGACAATTAATAGAACAGAAGCATGACATAGGGTTTAACCTCTTCAAGAGGGCTTGAACACCTAGGTAAAACATCGTGTCCCTCTTTGTCCTCTTACCCTTAAGCCAAGGTCACCAACTCGAGACCCCCTACCCGAGATCCGCTTGATTCAGCTCCGACACAACATCCCCACAAAAACCCCACCCGCTCGGGCGAACCCTAGTCAGTCTCAGTCCGCTCGCCCTCTCTGCTGCCCTCCCGTCTTCTCCATTTCTTTCCCATCTCTACGCCTCCTCCGTCATGGCCAAGTCCGACCACGACTCTGGCAATGAGACCAATCCATTGGACTAATTGCATGTCTAGTGTCGAATTTCTTAGTTTTTATGCTATCTCTGTGATCTATGTACTATGCATGAGTTTGTACGAAATAGTATCTGGATTTGGGGTTCTTGGGTGTGGACAGAGCATATGGGCCTTTGTCCGGGCACTGCCAGCGGACATGCCCGCGGGCGTATAGGGCACTAAATTAGCTAATCAATGTTGTAGGTGCTCTAAGGTTGTGTCGCTTTTGCCAAAGAAAAGTTTTGCTTTTAATTGGACCCTAAGGGCATCTCACCTCCAAACGGGACATCGTATCCATCCGTAGACACTGATGTGGGAGTCGACCATCCAAAGCTAGTCGCAAATCTTCCGTCTCTTTTTTTAAGTCCGCTAGCCCAAAAAAATCGCATATCAAATCGTAGGTCTAACTTAAATATTACAATCCAACAAAGTTTTCAAATTAACATAGTTCAAACTTGAAATCAACTAGCACATATCTTCTAGTTGTCCCCTTTAACCGTGCACAGGTGCTCAATCAAATCTTTCTTGAGCTACTCATGAGTTACTCGATGTCGAATTTGTTGATGCATTTGAGCAAACTCATCAAATATTAGGTGCCACAGAAGGCAGCGAAAATATGTCATTAATACACTCTGCATTTATTTTTTGTTTTCTCAAGAACAGAACAGTGATCTGTTGCTTTACAATCTGAATATCCTTAACCTAGAGATGTGACTACAGCACGATGGGGTTATGGGGGAGTGGGGAAAATGTATATGTATATGTGCTGCCTCTGGTCGTTTGTGCTAATCCTTATCTTCTTTAATTCCATGCGTCCTGGATCTCTTCTAGTGTTTTTCCTTTGGTTTCAGGCACTAGCCTTGCCACGAACAGTACAGTGACCAAGCTCGCCGCAGAGAACATGAAGAACGTCCCTGTAAGGCACAAGACAGCAAGGAGAGCACATGTCAGTGACAAAACTGCCTACATATGGTGTGACTAGTTTCTGTTCTAATATGATAATCTGCTTCTGATGCCCCTACTTTGCTTATTTAACTGTGTTCGAGAATTTCTTTTCATATTTACCAAGAGAAGTGTAACGGCTTAAACTCGGTAGTTTTTCCCTGGATTGCTTATTACTTTTCGACATAGCTAAAAGACTAATCAGAAATCACTAGCGTTCTCTCCTTTTGGAAGAAGAAAAAAGGGTACGAGATCGAGATGTTCTGAAATTACGCGATCAGTAATAAGCAATTCAGATTTGCTATTTCACATCTAGATGTGAAATAGCTATCTCACATCTAACACCTCAACCACACATCAAAGTGCTATAGGATTTGTGCAAAGGAACAGCTGTTTTTTGTTTGTGTGGGTAAAACAGCTGGTTGTTTTGCATTTTCCTCGTATGGGCAACCGCTTCCTCGTTTTTTCTCTTAGCAACCTTCTCGTTGTATAAGCTAGCTTGTTACTGTATTTGTCTGGACTGTGCGAGTTTGTATACATAGGTTCTTCCTTGTAGAGGTATTTGGACAGCATTTTTAGTTGTTTTTATTTGTTCAGAGTCGTACAGTGCTTTTCAGATGGACATCATGGGGCCGTGGAGATCAATCTTCCGAGACGCTTTTTCATCAACTTTGTTTATTTTTCTCTATCCAAATTTTCTTTTGGTTCATTTTTCTGTTTATTTTAATTTCGTTTTTTTATTTTGTCTTTTTTTTCAAATTCATGAATATGACTTTTTTGTAAATTTTGGAAATAATTTTTTATTTTTTGTGAACACCTTCTGAATTCGTGAATGATTTTTATATGTGATTGCGAAATCGTATCTAAATGTTTTTTTTAGTAATGTCTCTTCTATGTTTGCTACTGCGACTTAGTTCGCCATTTTAGTGCGAGTACTGGATCCCCCACCTCGCTGGTCATATTGTTTGTTTGTCATAAATCGTTTTGTTGGCATGTTTG
Organism: Aegilops umbellulata; assembly: GCA_032464435.1. Taxonomy (NCBI): domain Eukaryota; kingdom Viridiplantae; phylum Streptophyta; class Magnoliopsida; order Poales; family Poaceae; genus Aegilops; species Aegilops umbellulata. The sequence goes on along the minus strand of CP136058.1, from coordinate 448,026,359 downwards.
TCATCACTTTGTATCAGCTCATTATCGCACGTGCTGGCAGCCCGTTTTGTTGCATTGTTTCTAGACTGCGACTAGAATTGAGAGAGATAAGAAAATAAGAGTTTTATTGCGGTCATTGTCTTCCTAGTTCATTTTCACATTGTCTTACATTTCTTCCACCCTTCATCATCAAAATGAGATTTAGCAGTGTTTCATTAAGTTGTTGTCCATTGCATCTTGTTTTTGTAATTTTTGCATAAACTTTTGATCTCCCAGTGTTGGTTGATGTATTCCCATGTCTCCTTGTTATGTTTTGTCTACTTGTCCCGTAACTTAGGCCCAATCCATTTTTTGTTCTAGGTGTAAGTCCAACCACACACTGAATATGCAATAGAGGTCCCATCTTTTTAATCTTTTGTTTTTTTTCTCTTTTTTTAGTCTTTTTTATCTATAATTTTTTTAAAAAATTAAGTATTTTTTAAATTCATCATTTGATTTAGTTTTTCATAGTTTTCGTGCAAGCTCTACCTTCCGCCTCCCTTGTTGATGTTTGTTTATTGTGTATCCTGTTGTTGGTTTTGACTCCGCTTTTGTTGGCCCTCGACTCGCAACCGGGGTCTGACTTTTTTTGCCCTAGTTGCAAATCCACCCTCGACTCGTAACTGGGACTCGATCTTTTCTGTCTCATTTGCAAGTCCGCCGCCGACTCGCAACTGAGGCCTGACCTTTTTTTTGCCCTAGTTGCAAATCCACCCTTGACTCGCAACTGGACCTGGGGTTTTTTTCCCAGTTGCAAGTCCGAGGATCCTCGACTCGCAACTCGGGCCCGGCGTTTTTTTGTCCCAGTTACAAGTCCGCTCTTGACTCTGGTACCTGACTTTTTTTTGTCCTAGTTGCAAGTACATCACCAACTCGTAACTGGGGCCTGACTTTTTTTCTAGTTGCGAGTCCACCCTCGACTCGCAGTTAGGGACCGAACTTTTTTGTCCCAGTTGCAATACCCCCCCCCCTCGACTTGTAACTCGGACCTGACCCTTTTTGTCCCAATTGCAAGTCCACCCTTGAGTCGCAGCCGGGCCCGACCTTTTTTTCCTGGTTGCAGTTGCACTCTTTAACTCGCAACTGAGTCTCGACATTTTCGTCCTAATTGCATGTCCACCCTCGACACGCAACTGGGGCCCGGCCTTTTCTTTCTAGTTGAAAGTCCACCCTCGATTCGTAACTGTGTCCAAACCATTTTTGTCCTAGTTGCAAGTCCACTCTCGACACAAATGGGGCTAGACTTTTTTCCAAGTTGCAAGTGCACCCTCGACTCGCAACTGGGGTCCAACATTTTTTGTCCGAATTGCAAGTCCACCATCGACTCGCAACTAGGGTCCAACCTCTTTTGTTCGAGTTGCAAATTCTTCCTCGACTCGCAACTGAGGCTCAACTTTTTTTGTTAGAGTTGCAAGTCCACCCTCGAATCGCTACTAGGGTCCAACCTTTTTTGTCCGAGTTGCAAGTTCGTCCTCGACTCGCAACTGGGGCGCAGCCAAACATTTTTTGTCCGAGTTGCAAGTCCACCCTCGACTCGCAACTAAGGCTCAACCTTTTTCATCCGAGTTGCAAGTCCACCCCCGACTTCCAACTAGGGTCCAACCTTTTTTGTCCGAGTTGCAAGTTCGTCTTCGACTCGCAACTGGGGCGCGACCCAACATTTTTTGTCCGAGTTGCAAGTTCACCCTCGACTCGCAACTAGGGCCCGACATATTTTAGTCCCAATTGCGAGTGAACCCTCGATTCGCAAATGGGGCCGACCTTTTTTTCTAGTTGCAAGTCCATCATCAACTCGCAACTGGGGCTCGGCCTTTTCTGTCCCAGTTGCAAGTCCACCCTCGACTCGCAACTAGGGTCCAACCATTTTTGTCCCAGTTGCAAGTCCAAACTTGACTCGCAACTCGGACCCAACCTTTTTTATTCCCAATCAGGAGTCCATCCTCGACTTGCCATTGGGGGTCCGACAGTTTTTTGTGCTAGTTTCAAGTCCACCCTCGTCAACGAACAAACTGCAGATGAGTCGGCCCAAGTAGCTAGGATATGTTTTTGTTTTGTTTTCTTCATGTTTTTTCTGCCTTTTCAATTATCATTTTCCTTCATTGTTTTTCCTCTCTTTTTAATTTTTCTATTTTTTAAAAGTTGATCTCATTTTTCACATATTTTGATATATTTTTTTTCAAAAATCCACAAGTTTCAATAAATGTTTCAAAATTTGTAAATTAGTTCATTTTTTTAAAAAATTGTTCATGTTGATCAATTTTTTAAAGCAAAACAACATGTGTTCATTTTTTTCTCTTCTTATTTATCTATTTTCTCTATTTTTGTTTTTTCTGTTCGATTTTAGTTCAATGTATATAAAAAGTTCACTTTTAGTTCATCGTATATAAAAAGTTCATGTATATCAAAAACAATGTTCACTTTGTATTGAAAAAAATTGGTGTGTATTCAGAAAATGATCATCATATATTAAAGCATTGTTCACCATACATTAGAACATTTTTGGTATTCGTTAACATTTTTTATAATTTGAATAAATAAATAAATTAGTGAACATGCTTTTTGAAATATGTGTTGACGAAGTTTTGTTCTTCACAGAAAATTAATTCGAAAATATAATAGTGAAAAACGCAAAAAAACAAAAGCCAAAAAATAAAATAAATCATTTGTCGCCTAGAAGCTAGCGATGGGAGATGTACATGTAAATGTATAAGGATCAGACACAAAAGCTAACAAGTCGATTTAGCACTAGCGATCAATTTTTTTCCAGAGAAAGCTAGCGATCAGTAACAACCAGATTTTTTTTATGATGGGAGCTAGTGACCCCGATCACCAAGGCGGACGCACGACCGGCCGGGTGGTTTTCTGTTTTGGGCTTTGACAAATTAAAATAGAAAAACAGGACAAACAATAAAAAAAGTGACATAGACATTATACTTAGATGTGAGATATTATCTCACATCTAGATGTGACATAGACGGACCCTAAGCAATTAAACAATTGGATGGTTATTTTCCATTTCCACATTTTTGGAGATACTAGATATGTTTGTCAATACTGGAGCTATGGAACAGAAAACTGAAAAGAGCTGCAGTGTTGTGTTAGTGCCATTACCTGCTGAGCTCCAGTCCATGAGGAAGTTAAACGAGTAAGAGACCGCGAAGGAACCAAGCCAGCTAATGAGGGTCACCAAGCTTCCGCCGATTGCTTTGATGTTAATCGCGAATATCTGCAAGCAATTAATCCAGGAGAAAGGGCAGTTGCTTTCGTGCTTCTACATTGCAGATTTGTCAATCCAAAACAAGTTCTGATTATTATTCTTCCTTACCTCAGACATGACCACCCAAGGGACAGGGCCCATTCCAATTGAGTATGCACCTATGTATACCTATTTCAGAAGCAGGAACGATCAACATTCAGAAGATGCACGTTTCGAAATTCATTGCAATAACAGAATAGAATGCATATAGGAGTGATATATTCCTTACCAGGATACCGGAAAGAGCCAATGCAGGAACCCATTCTAGGAATAGCCCGTGCGCCTAAAAGATTATTTATCATTCACGTTACAGACATAACAACAAACAAAATAAGTTTTCCTTGCCATAACATTATCTTATGATAACCCGCCAGTCTCCCATATGTTCCCAAAAGTTCCATAAGAACTTTCCTACTACTATATGGTACTCCCTCCGTCCCATAATATAAGAACGTTTTTGACACTAGTGTAGTGTTAAAAACGTTCTTATATTTTGGGACAGAGGGAGTAGGAAAGATGCTGTTACCTTTAGGTAGAACGATATTCCTGCCAAAAAGCATCCCAAGAATGTTCCAGATGCGGAAACCTGTATAAATAAGAAGCTCAAAACAAAATTCAACCTAACATTCTCTATTTGTATACATTAGCTAAGCTTTGTATCATCTTATACCATTAGAAGAACCCTTCTTCCACTCCTATCCATGAGAAAGGCGCCAAGCAATGTAATGGGAATCTGAAATGATCATGGTTATAAACAAAATTTCATACTAGTAATTAGCAAAATTTACGGAAAACAGTGTATCGCAAACCTGAACAATGCCAATTAATATGGTTCCAAGTTTTCCAGAAAATCCTGAAGTTGAGATGAATCAACACATTTCATGCAGACTTCAAAAGAATGGCACAATGATGATGATATTTGCATACCTGCAGAACTAAAGATAAAGCTTGCATAAAAGCCTACACCATTTATCCCTCCCAATTGCTGGAAGATCATCAAGCCAACACCCACCTGTGCATATAATATCACAATGATATTCGAGGTTATGAATTATGAGAAAATTCATATGATCAAATCCCAAATTCAGTGCGCAACTCATGATGGGATTTTAAAATGAAGTAGTAGTCAAAGTGATATCGATATCTTACAATGACCGCATATATATTTCTGCTCAAAAACAAGTCCTGAATCCTAGCCCTTGGGAAGCTTTGGAGGGATTCAATATACTCCTGGATGAAATGATCATTTTGAGTATAGTTCTCTTTGCATATACTATTATCATTGAGTACCCTATTATATACAGGCTATTAGGATAGAAAGCTAACTTTGATCTCAATGGCCTCTTCAGATATGTCAGCATTCTCTCCACGCAGCTTCTGCAATGAGGCGTGGAATTCTTCCTCCCTTCCGGCTTGAGCCTGTAAAAAATGTGCAATGAGATTCAACATACAAATATATGTGTCATGAAATGACTGAAGTCAAAGGTCATACTAGTTCATGAGTACTGTTAAAGTACTTTATACTTTCCATTCTAACTTTTGCTAGCAAAGGGAGGTTGTAAGGTGATTTGTAAATCACCACTAACCTTTGTATTATACTCCCTCCGTCCCGAAATACTTGTCGGAGGAATGGATGTATCTAGACGTATTTTAGTTCTAGATACATCCATTTTTATGCATTTCTCCGACAAGTATTTCCGGACGGGGTGTATAAAGCAAGAAAAGCATTGAGCAAACAGATCATTTTCTCCCCGGCCCTGATAAATTGAAAAGAGGTAATATCACAGGAGGTGCTTAAACTTGCCACCGATGTTCACTTTAGTGCCTGAAGTTGAAAAATACACCGAACTGGTTTCAAAACTTGGCACGAGCGTGCAAATACAGTGCTAATCCTATTAGTAGACGTTTTTACGCTGACGTGGCACCGTAGTTCGCTTAGCATGTACAGACAACCTCGCCCTAGCAAACTGGAACTACTGGCGAGTACGCCATACGTTTTCTCATGCATGATAATGAAAACAGATCTTTTTTTAGAATAATGAAAGCATTTCCTATTTTGTCAGATAAAGAAACACGTTCGTGGGTTTTAATGGCCTGCTGCAGTGCAGCCCAGTTTGCGCATGTTAGTTTGATTTAGAAATTTGTAAAAAAAATGTTTGTAAATTATAATCACAGTAATTAAAATATATTTTAAATATTTGTGCTTCAAATTTTATATAAATACATATAAATTAAATAACTAAAATGTTCATGTAATTTAAAAAAATAGTCAGCTATTTACATGTGATTTATAGTTAAAGATTTTAGTAAATAAATTTTCTAAATTGTTTAGTATGTGCAAAAATAATTATAAAAAACTTAACTTTTTGAGTAAATTCCAAAAGATTATGCATGCTTGGCTTATGCTTAAATGAAAAAAAAATGATATAAGTAGAAACATTATTATTATTATTCACATGTGTATAACTTTCTTTTTTTGCGAGAAACATGTGTATAACTTTCATCGTGTCAGATATTCAAAAATAATTATAATTAAAATGTAGTCAGGAGTGAATATTTTTCATAAACTGAAATTTTAAATTTTGCATATTTATGAACATTTTACATTGTTGAAAAATTCTTAAACAATATTATTTGTAAAAGTGTACATGTAACTATTAAAAGGTTTATGTAGTTAAAATAATATTTATGAATTGTAGTATAGAAAATATTTATAAAATTCTAAATTGTACAACCATTTTTTATAATCAGAAATACCATTTTATTTATAGGATACGTTTAAAACAAATATGTGAATATTTTTATTACTGTGATTATAATTTACAATCTTTTTTACAAATTTCTAAATGAAACTAAGATGCGCAAACTGGGCTGCACTGCTGAGCCGATTAAAACCCATCGTACGTGTCTCTTCTTTCTTATCTAAAAAAATAGGAAATGTTTTCATTATTCTAAGAAAAAGGATCTGTTTTCATTAACAGGAACGAGAAAACATATGGCATACTCGCCAGTAGTTCTTTCCTAGGGCGAGGTTGTCTGTGCATGCTAAGCGAACTACGATGCCACATCAGCGTAAAAACACGTCTATTAATAGGATTAACACTGTATTTGCACGCTCGTGCTAAGTTTTGAAACCAGTTCGGTGTATTTTTCAACTTCAGGCACTAAGTGAACATCGATGGCAAGTTTAAGCACCACCTGTGATATTACCTCAATTGAAAACCCTCATGTTTCACAGAGCATTCTCCGAAGACTCTGAAGTGCCTTACCAGCCATCTTGGTGACTCTGGAATGAAGAGAAGACCTACTAAGAGGAGAACAGACGGCACTATACCTGCACACACAAAAATATCTAAGTAATTCCATCCAGCATGAAAGTAAAAGATAACCATGTTTATATGGGTGTGAAAACAAATTACCAACTAACACCAAATTGCGCCATGTAACCAGCGCCCCTGTTATGTAAGTAGTCGAACTCCCACAAACGATCAACAACTGCACACGCGTCACCAGGTGGTGGAAAGTGGAAACTATTAAAACTTGAGCTACGAGTTTAAATGTGGATTATGGAGTTTTTGTCCTAATAAACCTGGTTTGAAGTTGCAAGGCCACCTCTGAGATCCTTAGGCGCTATTTCAGCTATGAACACAGGCACCTGCAGTATCCAGCCCAACATCGGCACACTAAAACTGTAACATGAACATGTACAACTGATACAAGATTGAGGCACAAGAGACTCAAGACTAAAGAGTGTATGCTGAACTAATTAAGTGATACATACCACGTAAGAAAGAACACCAGTACAAAAGCCCAGCAAGGTTCTTCCAAAATAGAGCATAATAGCACCCTTTACATTAGAATATCAAGGTAAGATATCGGTAGGAAAGCACAAGACCTGGAATAACTTCACCAAGTAACAAACCTTAGCGAAATGTATAGAAAGCCAACCAAAAACGCAAATAATAGCTGCTATCCGCATGGTCTGTGAGAAGCAAAACAATACGACACGGAGAGAAGATGAATGTGAAATAAAAACACACAAACTGGCCTAATTAATAATGAAGTAAAAGTGCACAGGCTACCATTTTACGTCCAAGAGAGTCCGCTAAGCGTCCGCTGGTAACAGCACCAATCATCGCCCCGATAGTCAATACAGACCCAAAAATTGCGAACTGCAAGGTTTAGTTGGGTCAGAAGAATAGAGAAGATTAGAGCGGGAGAAAGAAAAATCTTGCATAACTATATGGCTGACAAGTAATCATGTTACAAACCTCAGCCATGGATAGTCCAAGTTCGCGCTCTATTCCTGACTGAGTGGGTGCAGAATAACCAACCTGAAAAGGTGCTTGGATGAGTAAACAGGTCATCTCTGTCCATAATCATAGATGGTACCATGCATCATGTGTGACACAATAAGATTCTTGGAAAATTAAATATTGTACTGCATGTACTAGACTGTAGCAAAAAGATGCGCAGGTAGTGCTGCTGAGATACATCAAAATCTGGTCAACTGTCCAGATCAGAACCCTTCATGTTGTGCAGATCCATCCTCGCAGTTTTGCAGAAGTAATTTTTTTAAAAAAATGCCTCTGCTTTCGTAAACTAAACCTAATGCTGACGGAAGAAGGGAAAATAACAGCGTACCACATGCATGAACTATTTGAATTCTAGAACACGGTAGTAATGAAATTTTGTGGGATTTCGCAAATGGATACGAGTCGGTCGGTCAGCTCCCCGGAGGAGAAGTTGTTCATTCATCTCTCATCACCTTTTAGGCACACATGTGTGAGTCTCCTTCTTCGAGGCACGCTGCTGGTACATGCCTAGCTGAATGCACTCTCGGCGCTTTTGAAGCGACAGAAATTAAGAGGGAGGGTGGGCTTACGCAGGTGCCGAACTCGAAGGCGCCGCACACGGCGACCGCGGTGCTGAGCAGGACCATGAAGAGGGACCGTCCCTGGACCTTGGCATCCGCCTTGCGATCATTCCGGGGGAGGAGCGGCGCCGTCGCGCCTCCGCCCCCGGTCCTGACATCACCGGAGGCCCTCGGTTTCCCCATCCCGATCTAGGAGCGGGGTGTAGAAGAGCAAGAACAAGAATGGTAAGATTGGCAGCAGGGAGGAGTCTTGTTCGGGTCGGCACGGGAGGCACACGGAGGGTTGCTTCTTGGGGTAGCTATTTATACAAAAAAGCCCACGTGGTGGTGTGGTGGTGGTGGGCCAATCCTATTAATAGTCTTCTCTTTTTATTTGAGCGGAAGGGCGTCAAATAGGGGAGTTCCTATTTGGGGCATTTCCTCTCTGTTTAGTTTCAACAAAAAGGTGTGCGCGCGAAGCTTCAAACTCGAAATCTCTTTGTACACACAGCAGAGCACTAACCAATAGGACACTGCAACACACGCGCTAAATTACTCCTTTTTTCTTTTTTATTCTCTCCCTAGACAGCGGAAGCCCCGGTTTTGGGAAGCTTCCAGGAGCTTCCCAAACCGGTTTTTCCCGGTTCGCTGGTCAGTTTCTGTGCGGTTTTTATTATTTTTCCTATTTCTTATTTTGTTATTCTTTTGTTTTCTTAAATTCTTGAACTTTTTATTTCAAAATCCATGCACATTTTTCTTCTTCAAAATTGCTGATTTTTTTCCACATTCATGATTTTTTTAAAAACTGATGATTTTTTTTCCAAAAATGATGAACTCTTTTCAACTTTGTGAACCTTTAATTCGAAATTGATGAACTTTTTTCAAATTTGTGAAGTTTTCTTCAAAGTCAATAAATTTTTATTCAAAATCGATGGACTTTTCCAAATTCATGCACTTTTTAAAAGTTTGTGAATCTTTTTTCAAAATTCATGAACTCTTTTGAATTCATGTTTTTTTTTGTGATTTTTCCCAGATTTTTTTCTTTTTTTTGAAACTCAACTGTTGACTGGCCAACAGCCGCCAGAACTCAACTGTTGATGACTGGCAACAGCCGGACCGGTCTAACCTTTTTTTAGTAAGGCCAGACCGGTCTAACCTACTGCCCGCTCAGCCATTCGCTCGCTCGCGCCTCAAGCCTAGTTGAGCCGGCCCACGAATGCTTACGAGTGAGCGCGTCAAGCCGAGCGAGAGCAACTAGTTGACCATCGCTCCTTCGGGAGTCTCCCAACGATCACTCAGAGTGGGCTGAGAGCGCGTAACTTGCCGCGCTCTGGGCGCTCCCTCAGATTTTAACTTTTTATTTTTCCGCACGCGTTTTTATGCGCGTAACTTGCCGCGCTCTGGGCGCTCCCCCAGATTTTAACTTTTTATTTTTCTGCACGCGTTTTTGTGCGCGTAACTTGCCGCGCTCTGGGCGCTCCCTCAGATTTTAACTTTTTATTTTTTCGCACGTGTTTTTGTCTTTTTGGACGGTGTTTTCCCGTTTTATTTGGCCTTTTGCTCTTTCACCAGTCTTTCTAAGCTTTTGGACAAAATAATTCAAGAAAAAAATTGTATGAAAAAACGTGTTTTTTCCTTCCACGAGACACGGTTTTGCTTCCGCGAGAGACACGGTTTTGCTTTCGCGAGAGGCACGGCCCGTGCCTTTTGGAAACGAAAAAAAACACATTTTTTTCAGTGAGATGCATGATTTTGCTTTCGCAAGAGGCATGGATTTCCTTTCATGAGAGGCAGGGTCGTGCCTCTCGGAAACGGAAAAAAACTTATTTTTTGTTTTTCCCTTCTGTGAGAGGTATGGTTTTGCTTCCGCGAGAGGCACGGCTGTGCCACTCAGAAACGAAATAAATACACGTTTTCTCTTTTTTGTTCCTTTCCGTGAGAGGCACGATTTTCCTTCTGCAAGGGGCGCGTTTTTGCTTCTGTGAGAGGCACGGCCGTGCCTCTCGGAAACGGAAAAATGTGTTTTTTTTCTTCCGCTCTCGAAAATGGCTTTTGGAAAGGGAAAAAACATGTTCCCGATCAGATATTTTATTCGGTTTCTTTGTGAAAACAAAGTTCGTCAAAACCTATCAACATGGGATCTAGTTTTGAAGATCTCGATGCGAGGAATCCAATGGAGAAAACAGTTCGAGATTTAGATGCACGGTTTAAAATATAATACATTTTGAATAAACAAATATACGGAAAAAGGAAAACTCTGAAGTTGCGACCAGTGAAATATAACCTGGGAGATGGAAATGATCTTTGGAAGGAGTACTCCTCAATTAGTGATTTTCGGCAACAAGCGCTGAACAAGAGCTCCCCCTATTTGGCGAGTACAACGCGCCAGGGACAACAACCGCGCACCACGCCCCCTGACCCCCTCCCCACGCGCCCCACGTGTGACGGACCATGTGCGAGGCGTGAAAAGCGGTAGGCACCTTTGTTTTTTTTTTGCTTATTTCTGTTTTTAACTTTTTTATCGTTTTAAAAATAATTCAGGATTTCAAGAAAAATTGCTAATTGTGAAATGTTCGTGAATTCGAAAATTGTTCATTATCTAAAAAATGTTCGAGAAATGACAAATGCTCACATATAAAAAAATGTTCACCGAATTAAAAAACAAGTTATTGAATTCAAAAAATATTTGTGATTTGAAAAGAGTGAACATTTTTTGAATTTTGATGAACATTTTCTTATATTGATGAAAAAATAATGATAATTTTCTAATAATTACGACTATTTTTGGTATTTGATGAACAAATGTTCTGAAATCTAGGAAGAAATTTCTAATTTGATGAATATTTTCGTAAATCTATGAACAAATTTTTTAATTTTGACAAACAATTTTTAAATCCAATGAACAAAATTTCAAGAAAATGTTCATGATTACAAGAACTGTTCACGATTTTAAAAAATGTTGAAGAATTTGAAAGGCTTTTCAGAATTTAAACTGAAAAAATAGTAATTTAATGGACAAATTTTGAATTTGGTGAACATTTTTAAAATTTGATGAAAAAAATTGTGTTTGATGAACATTTTTTTACATTGATAAACAATTTTGGAAATCAACGAACAAAAAATATTCAGGAATTTGAAAAGGAAATTTGCGAAAAAAATGAAAAAATAAAGTAGAAAAAGGAGAAAAGAAAAAGGAAACAGAAAAGAAAAAGAAAAGAGGAAAAGGAGGAGTAACCGAAAGCGAAAACAATCAAGAAGTGGGCCGGCCCATGCATACACCCGTGTGCGAGGGGCTGGGGGAACACGCTATGTGGCAAGCATAGGAGTCGAAATCACACAGGACACTCTGATGTGGGGGCTGTTCACAAGTCATGGTCCAAGATTTGGAAGGCACAAGTACCATCTAAAATACGCGTTTTTGCTTGGCGCCTAGCTAAAACGTCTTTGCCAACAGGGGACGTCCGGAAGGAGAGATCCATGGCGGACACGGCCGAGTGCTCGATTTGCCATGCGGCCGTTGATAACTGGAGACACTCACTATTCGAATGTCATATGGCCAAATGTGTGTGGGCACTTGCGGACGAGGAGGTAACAGAAGTGATCATTTCAAACAGGGGGGAGGATGCTAAGCTATGGTTGTTTTGGCTAATGGATACCTTACCTACGGTGGAACTTACCCGAGTTCTGGTGACCATGTGGGCTATTTGGTGGGCCCGGAGGCGAGCCATACATGATGATCAATGCCAGAGTCCTATGAGTACTCATTGCTTTGTCAATAAATTTTTGGAGGAGCTGGAGATGGTAGCAGATCAGCGCCCCAACGCCCAAGGATATGCTAGAGACTTGCATGTGAATCCCCAAGAAGCACAGGGGGCTAGAACTAGTGCGTGTGCTATTCCTGCACCTTCCGCTGCTAGTTGGCTCCCTCCACAAGAGAGTGATGCAAAATTGAATGTGGATGGCGGCATATCCAGGAGAGGCGATCGAGGGGCTGCAGCTGTTATATGCCGAGACAAGACTGGCCAGTACTTGGGGGCTTCGGCGATGGTTTTCGACGGTCTCGTCGACCCGGCGACTCTTGAAGCCCGAGCGTGCAGTGAAGCACTGGCGCTAGCATCAGACCTAAACCTCCAGTCTATTTGTGTGGCGTCTGACTGCGCAGAGGTGGTCGCAAATCTGGAGACTGGAGGTCCGTGCCGCTACTCTATGATTCTTGAGGAGTTCAGAGCACAAAGAGTTTCTTTTGATTTTATTCGAGTAGTTCATGAGAGGAGGATTCATAATGCTGAGGCTCATTCGTTGGCCAAAGCAGCCTCCTCTCTCCCTTCTGGGCGCCACGTGTGGCTAGATACTTTGCCCAATATCATCTGTATTCCATCGAAACTTGATACTTAATAAAGTTTTACAGACGCTCAAAAAAAAAGGAGTCGAAATCACTAGATTCTAAAAAAAAGAGAGCCAAAATCACTAATTAAGGAGTAGTACTTTCAAAGATTACTCCCACCTTCTCAGGTTGTGACAAGTGGCGCGCTGCATGTGCGCCACTTGTCGTAATCTGTGAGTTTTTCCTTTTTTCGTAGATCTGTTTATTCAAAATGTTTTATCTCTTAAATCGTGCATCTAAATCTCGAACCGTTTTCACCGTTAGATTCCTCACGTTGAGATCTTGAAAATTAAATCACATGTTGATACATTTTGGCAAACTTTTTTTCACAAGAAAAACCGACAGAAAAAACCGAACATGAAGGTTTTATTTATGCCATCATTTAGGTGTTAATGTAAATGAACCATGACTATGTAAGCCTATTCCTAATAGATTTATACAAAAATAACAAATCCAAATTATAAGAAATGATATCGAAGCTATAGTGCATAATTCATACCCTTCTAATTTTGATTTGTCCGAGAGCACATTTCTTTCTCCCTTTCTGGAAGTTGTTTCCGAGCCAATCCGTGTCTCTCACTAAAGCAAAACCATGCCTCTTGCGGAAGAAAAAAAAGAAAAAAAATACGTTTTTTCGTTTTCGAGAGGCACGGCCGTGCCTCTCGTGGAAGTAAAATCGTGCCTCTCACGAAAGCAAAACCGTGTCTCTCATGGAAAAAAAAAGAGAAACCATGTTTATATTCGGTTTCTGAGAGCCACGACCGTGCCTCTCGTGGAAGTAAAATCATGCTTCTCGTGGAAGCAAAACCGTGCCTCTCACGGAAGAAAAAAACACGTTCTTATTGTATATATTCATATGTGAGTTTATCTTGTCTACATCATGTCATTGTTCTTATTGCATTACTCCGTTTTTCCATGAACATAATACACTAGATGCATGCTGGATAGCGGTTGATGTGTGGAGTAATAGTAGTAGATGCAGGCAGGAGTTGGTCTACTAATCTTGGACGTGATGCCTATATCTCAATACCGTTGAGGGGTTGACAACCCCTTTACGCGTTGGGTTGCAAGTATTTGTTGTTTATGTGCAGGTGTTGTTGACATAGTGTTGCTTGGTTCTCCCACTGGATTGATAACCTTGGTTTCATAACTGAGGGGAATACTTACCTCTATTGTGTTGCATCATCCTCTCCTCTTCGGGGAAATACCAACACGGATCACAAGTAGCAAGTTTGTCAATTCCCCCTAAAATTCTCAAGCAACTAGAAAGAATCCAAAGAGTGTGTCTTTGGAGAAAATATGGCCAGGAAATGGATCACTCTTTGGTAACTTGGCCCTTGGTTTGTAGGCCCAAAAACAGGGGATGTCTGGGAATTTTAAACTTGGGTCTATAGAATGAAGCTCTTCTCATGAAGCATCTCAATAAGTTTTACAACAAGGCTGATGTTCCCTGAGTTCATTTAATATGTAATACTTACTACTTTGGTAGAATTCCACATGACACCACTCTATGTGGTTCTTTCGGGTTGAGAGATGTCTCAAAGCTCATGAATAAATTTAGGTCAGTTACCAAGGTTAAGGTGAAATTCTGGGGACACTGTCCTATTCTAGTCTGACCATTGGGAGATTGATAATGACTGCACCCCTCTATAGGCAAGATTTCCTAGGTTACACTCTTTTTGTTCAGATAAAGCCATTTCTGTTAAGGAGGTTATGGACTGTGAAAATATTTATGAGTTGTTCACTCTTCCTCTATCGGAGATGGCCTTTCTAGAGCTTAACCGCCTATCTGATATGATGGTAAAGTTGTAGTATGAGCAATGACTTTGGAGACATGGCAAGGTATCTGACTACACAACGAAGAAGTTTTACACTTTCGTACACCAGCCAATTGTTGTAAACCCATTTCTAAATTGGGTCTAGAAGGGTTGTTGTGCCATGTCAATCAAGATGTTTGCATGGTTGCTCATTATGGACAGAGTAAACACCAAAGACATGATCTAGCTTAGACATTGGAGAATTGATGATGGCCCACAGTGTGTGTTGCGCCCAACCTCTGCCTTGGAACAAAGAAATCATCTTTTTCCAGTGCAATTTTAGTGTTAGAATATGGAACTATCTGCAGATTGTTTGGCCAAACAATAATGGCATGGTGGCAATTGCTTTCGGGGCCAGAAAGGACTTAAAAAAACCTTTTTATGCCGAGGTAGTCTTTTTGGCATGGTGGAATATTTGGAAGGTTAGAAATGACAAAGCCTTCAGACACATAAGGCCATCTTTTGGACAGTGAAGAGTGGGTTTGTCCATGACATCACCCATCTCACTCATAGAATAGAAAGTAGATACAAGGATACTCGCCTCAGATGGATTGATTTTTGCCACCATAGGTTGTAGAGGTAGTTTTTCTTCCCGTTCTTTTACTTTTTTTAGTTCCCTCCTCTGGAGGAACTTGTACATATGCTCCTTGTAATTTTATTCTTATTAATAAAATGTTGTGGGGTGTAAGCCCTGCAATCTTCATGGTAAAAAAATATGGCATTATCCGTATCATCGGCAAAATCAGTTAAGACAAAGCAGGAAATGAGATGATGCACGCATCGGCAGCTTCACCACACCACCGGATTAGATATCTAGGCATACATGTAGGGCTAAAGAAAATCATTAGATCTGTTCTGATTAATATGGATGGTATGAATAAGGAACATGTTTTTACAACTACAATTTGAAACTGGCAGTTGTTGCAAGCATGCAATCTGATGCAAACACCCAAGTAAATAGTAGTGGAGGAACTGATGCATATCCTAATCTATACCAGAACAAAGTTTTAAGGCTTAATAAGGATGGAGTTACATTACATGTTAACAAGGGCTCTACAAAGCCCTTCTCCATGTTTATAGAAGGATAATTCAAGAGATTCCCCAAAGAAACTTCTTCATAAGCGTTGCCTTTATTTTACATTCTGTAAAGAGTAAATATAGATATAATAATATTGGAAGAAACAGAGGATAATGAAGCTCAGATGCAGAGTGATGATACATGATCAAATAGCTATCAATTAAGTACATCGTGACAGGGCAAAAGGTATTGGCAAGAGGAATGCATACCTCAACTTGTGAAGTGGCATTCACTTTATTCAACATTTTGGTAAGAATAAATGTAGATCTGATAATTTGGAGAAAATGGAGGGCGGGGTAGATAAGATGTAGAGTAATGCTAGACAATCAACTATCTCTCAATGTAAGTACATTAATACTACCTCCCTTCAGAATTACTTGTCGCTGAAATGGATGTATCGAGCACTATTTTAGTTCTGAATACATCCAATTGAGCAACAAGTAATTCGATACGGAAGGAGTACATGACAATAGGTACTTACAAGAGCAATTCAGAACTTAATAACCATTTGGTTTATTCTACACTTATGTAAGAGTAAATATATATCTCATAATTTTGAGCAAAGGGTGGATAAGGAAGCTAACATGTAGAGTGATGCTACATAATCAAACATCAATGAGTGTAAGTATGGTGATAAAGGGCAAGAGGTACTGACAAGAGCAAGGCAGTGCGCAGTATTGTTGTGAGATCCTATGATCACTTGAGAAGGCATATTCATCTCCAAGTAGTTTTCATACAAGGGAGATGGTAAGGCACATGCAGAAATGTAGGAGATCAAATTTTCGTTTCATATCATACACAATACCTGATGCTAGGCACGAAACCAGTGGGTAACAGGCTTATTCCAGTCATCATCTTGTAAATGTATTTCAAGAGACTTTACCGAAATTCCATTTCGAGGCTTGCAATCAAAGTGTGTTACCCTCAGGTAGTGATGATACCACCACAACGCACACTTGAAAAGCAGAGCCAAGCTTTTCTCGTCGTGACTATTCAGATTGGTCGTCGCCTATTTAAAAGAAATGGAATGATTGTTGTCATATTCAGCAGATAGCTAGGCAGTAATTAGCATGAATAACATTACTTACACGTAAGTTGCGGAGGAAGATCTGAAATTGGTGTGTGTCTTGGCTATAATCTTCCCATGATGGAATGAGGTAACAACAACAAAAGCATTGTAATTTAAAGTGGGAATAGCTGGAATGAGGTTCTTGTATGCATGAATTTGGGCTCTCTGCAGTTGTAATAGGGCTTTGGACAGTGGACTAGGTACACTTTCTTGAGTGGAGGTTGTTTGTGGTACAATTGGTGCTATGACTATTGGATTGGCATACCTTTTTCAACAGTATGGGTCCTGTGAGGTGAAGCTGGTGCTATGGTCAGTGGAGTAGGGCTAATGTGTGCTACAGTTGGGGCTGTGTTTTCTGGGGCTGGTGATATGGACACTACAAATGGAGTGCTATTTGATTTACTAGGTATCACTGCCATTTCCAAATACTTTGTTTGTACTCCTTTAAGATCTGCAATCACCCTCTTCCTTTTGGACATCTGTTATGAAAGACCAACATTTAAGTGAAAAAACATGGTATGATGACACATGGAATAGATATAGAAAATGGATAGGCATGTCATATTCTCATATATGATGTGTAAACTAAGCAGATGGTGGTGTAATAAAGTAGAAGTAATGCAAGACATCATGTGCAAGATACATGCAACCAATACAACCTTGCCAAGTTAGAGCAAGCACCTTGATGGATGAATAAGATAGGTCATCTAACTCTGAATCATCTGGAAGCTAAATAGACTTAGGTCTCTCGTCTTTAGGATCATATTCGGAAATGGAATCTGTAGATGGGAAGCTAAACAGACTTGTGTCCCATTGCATCCAAACAGGACCTCAATCCCTTGATGCCAACTTTGTTAGCCAGTGGATTATTCCGCAATATTCCTCTCGTGTGCCCATTTTCTCATATGCATTATGATCATGTTCAATACATGACATGTATGAAAACATAAAAATAAGTGAGATTATCTTTGTAACGCACAGGGGATTCTGATCCAACAATGCCTCCTTGTAAACCTACGTGATATCTTTGTGCAATTCTTCTAGGAGGTGCCATGTGTGCTATAATTTGGTGTGTGCGTTAATATAATATGGCCTACTACTCAAAATATTGGCTCCTTGTTGAGAGCTCCAGAAGTAAGGGTACTTCATAGATGACACCTTCAAAATGTACTAAGGAAGAACAACTCGACCTGAGCTGTCAAACGCAACTTTCTCTATTTCTCTTAGCAACAAGGAACATATTATACTTATTAAATAAGAAGAGAAAGAGGATCATGTTAAAGAAGAGCAAGCAGATCGTAGATATTACAAGTCTTTCTATACAATGGTTGTTCCGCACCCATGATGAACCAGAGCGCACAGAGAAATACTGTTCCTTCCTATCTCTCTATATGTGGCTCACATGCATTTCAAAACTAAAGTAGAAACATTTAGCTAGCCAATCAAATGTGTCTCTATTTTACTAATATCAACATCATATCAGATTCGTATTTGTACAACTAAGCTTGTTTAGATTGATGGGTGGAGCAGTACTGCTGATAACAACGTCAGTTCGGGTTAGTTTTATTCAAATCATGCAAATTAGAGTACAAAACAAGAGCAAAGCTGTTTGGAAAATTACATGTGTTGGAGATGTATCAGGTTCCCGGGGTCTTGGACCCTCGGGTGCCCGACCCCCTCTGCTCTGCCCGACCCCTAATCTGCCCGGGTGCCCGGGGACTTTGTCCCCTTGGTGCTCTAGGCTGGGGACATTTCTTTTGGATGGTCCGGGTAGCCGGAATTCCAGCTGTGCAACGGCTATTTCCCCCGTGGGGGTATAAATACCCCCTTCTTCTTCTGCCCAACCCTAATATGTCCCCAAGATTTTCTCCACCATTTCCAAACCTCCATAATCTTGGGATCTCCTTCCCCAACCATCCAAACTCTCTCATACTTTGATGATAGGAGGAGATTCACCCGATCTACACTTTCACCAAACCGTTTGTGTTCCCTGGCTTCTACATGTACATCAACTTGTTACTCTTGGGTGCTTGGGCACCCTAGACGGAAGAGGTTATCGCGGAGCCACAATCTATATTGAAGCTTCGTGCTGGTGTTGGGTGTTGGGGAACGTAGCAGAAATTCAAAATTTTCCTACGTTTCACCAAGATCTATCTATGGAGAGACTAGCAACAAGGGGAAGGAGAGTGCATCTACATACCCTTGTAGATCGCTAAGCGGAAGCGTTCAAGTGAACGGGGTTGATGGAGTCGTACTCGTCATGATTCAGATCACCGATGATCCTAGTGCCGAACACATGGCACCTCCGCGTTCAACACACGTACAGCCCGGTGACGTCTCCCATGCCTTGATCCAGCAAGGGGAGAGGGAGAGGTTGAGGAAGACTCCATCCAACAGCAGCACAACGGCGTGGTGGTGGTGGAGGAGCGTGGCAATCCAGCAGGGCTTCGCCAAGCATCGCAAGAGAGGAGGAAGAAGAGACGCAGGGCTGCACCAACGAGAGAGAGATCGAATCACGTGTGTTATGGGCAGCCCTAGGCCTCACTATATGTAGGGGAGAGGGAGGAGGGTGCGCCCCCTCTAGGGTTCCCACCCCTAGGGGGGGCGGCAACCCTAGATGGGGAAGGGGGAGGCGGCCAAGAGGGGAGGAGAGGGAGGCGCAGGGAGCATGGGCCTTAGGGCCCATCTGCCCTAGGGTTTGCCCCCTCTTCTCTCCCTTGCGCCTTGGGCACTTGGGGGGGGGGGCGCACCAGCCCACCTGGGGCTGGTCCCCTCCCACACTTGGCCCACGCAAGCCTCCGGGGCTTGTGGCCCCACTTGGTGGATCCCCGGACACCTCCGGTGGTCCTGGTACACTACCGATAAACCCTGAAACCTTTCCGGCAACCAAAACAGGACTTCCCATATATAAATCTTTACCTCCGGACCATTCCGGAACTCCTCGTGACGTCCGGGATCTCATCCGGGACTCTGAACAACATTCGGTAACCACATACAAGCTTCCTTTATAACCCTAGCGTCATCGAACCTTAAGTGTGTAGACCCTACGGGTTCGGGAGACATGCAGACATGACCGAGATGTTCTCCGGTCAATAACCAACAGCGGGATCTGGATACCCATATTGGCTCCCACATGTTCCACGATGATCTCATCGGATGAACCACGATGTCAAGGACTTAATCAATCCCGTATACAATTCCCTTTGTCTATCGGTACGATACTTGCCCGAGATTCGATCGTCGGTATCCCGATACCTTGTTCAATCTCGTTACCGGCAAGTCTCTTTTACTCGTTCTGCAACACATCATCCCGTGATCAACTCCTTGATCACATTGTGCATATTATGATGATGTCCTACCGAGTGGGCCCAGAGATACCTCTCCGTCACACGGAGTGACAAATCCCAGTCTCGATTCGTGCCAACCCAACAGACACTTTCGGAGATACCTGTAGTGTACCTTTATAGCCACCCAGTTACGTTGTGACGTTTGGCACACCCAAAGCATTCCTACGGTATCCGGGAGTTGCACAATCTCATGGTCTAAGGAAATGATACTTGACATTATAAAAGCTTTAGCATACGAACTACATGATCTTGTGCTAGGCTTATGATTGGGTCTTGTCCATCACATCATTCTCCTAATGATGTGATCCCGTTATCAATGACATCCAATTTCCATGGTCAGGAAACCATAACCATCTATTGATCAACGAGCTAGTCAACTAGAGGCTTACTAGGGACATGGTGTTGTCTATGTATCCACACATGTATCTGAGTTTCCTATCAATACAATTCTAGCATGGATAATAAACGATTATCATGAACAAGGAAATATAATAATAATCAATTTATTATTGCCTCTAGGGCATATTTCCAACAGTCTCCTACTTGCACTAGAGTCAATAATCTAGTTCACATCGATATGTGATTAACACTCAAGGTCACATCCCTATGTGACTAACACCCAAGAGTTCTGGGTTTGATCATGTTACGCTTGTGAGAGATGTTATAGTCAACGGGTCTGAACCTTTCAGATCCGTGTGTGCTTTACAAATCTCTATGTCATCTCCTAGATGCAGTTTCCACGCTCTATTTGGAGCTATTCCAAATAACTGTTCTACTATACGAATCCAATTTACTACTTAGAATAATCTGGATCAGTGTCAAAGTTTGCATCGGCGTAACCCTTTACGACGAACTCTTTTTCCACCTCCATAATCGAGAAAATTCCTCAGTCCACTAGTTACTAAGGATAGCCTTGACCGTTGTCCTGTGATCCATTTATAGATCACACTTGTACCCCTTGACTGACTCATGGTTTGGCACACTTCAGGTGCGGTACACAACACAGCATACTTTAGAGCCTATGACTAAAGCATAGGGGATGACCTTCGTCCTTTCTCTATTCTGCCGTGGTCATGTCTTGAGTCTTGCTCAATACTCACACCTTGTAACACAGCCGAGAACTCCTTCTTTGCTGATCTATTTTGAACTCCTTCAAAATCTTGTGATGGTATGTGTTCGTTTGAAAGTACTATTAAGCGATTTTGATCTATCCTTATAGATCTTGATGCTCAATGTTCAAGTAGCTTAATCCAGGTTTTCCATTGAAAAACACTTTTCAAATAACCCTATATGCTTTCCAGAAATTCTACATCATTTCTGATCAACAATATGTCAACAACATATACTCATCAGAAATTCTATAGTGCTCCCACTCACTTCCTTGAAAATACAAGTTTCTCATAAACTTTGTATAAACCTAAAATCTTTGATCAACTCATCAAAGCGTACATTCCAACTCCGAGATGCTTACTCCAGTCCTTAGAAGGATTGCTGGAGCTTTGCATACTCGTTAGCATCTTTCAGGATTGACAAAAATCTTCTGGTTGTATCACATACAACCTTCCCTCAAGAAAATTGTCGAGGAAACAATGTTTTGACATCCTATCTGCACGATTGCAGTAATCGCTAACATAATTCCAACAGACTCTTAGCATCGCTACGAGTGAGAAAGTCTCATCGTAGTCAACTCCTTGAACTTGTCGGGAAACATCTTAACGACAAGTCGAGCTTTCTTAATGGTGACATTTACCATGATTGTCTGTTTCCCTTTTAAAATCCATCTGTACTCAACAGCCTCACGACCATCGAGCCGTTCTGCCAAAGTCTACACTTTGTTTTCATACATGGATCCTCTCTCGGATTTTATGGCCTCGAGCCATTCATCGGAATCCGGGCCCACCATCGCTTCTCCATAGCTCGTAGGTTCATTGTTGTCTAGCAACATGACGTCCAAGACAGGATTACGTACCACTCTGAAGTAGTACGCATCCTTGTCATCCTACGAGGTTTGGGAGTGACTTGATCCTAAGTTTCATGATCACTATCATAAGCTTCCACTTCAATTGGTGTAGGTGCCATAGGAACAATTCCTGTGCCCTTCTACACACTAGTTGAAGTGACGGTTCAATAACCTTATCAAGTCTCCACCATCCTCCCACTCAATTCTTTCGAGAGAAACTTTTCCTCGTGAAAGGACCCGATTTGAGAAACAATCTTTATTGCTTTCGGATCTGAGACAGGAGGTATACCCAACTGTTTTGGGTATCCTATGAAGATGCAGTTATCCGCTTTGGGTTCGAGCTTATCAACCTGAAACCTTTTCATATAAGCGTCGTGACCCCAAACTTTTAAGAAATGACAGCTTAGGTTTCTCTAAACCATAGTTCATACGGCGTCATCTTATCGGAATTACGTGGTACCCTATTAAAGTGAGTGCAGTTGTCTCTAATGCTTAACCCATGAACGGTAGTGGTAATTTGATAAGAGACATCATGGTATGCACCATATCCAATAGGGTGCAACTATGATGTTTGGACACACCATCACACTATGGTGTTCCAGGCGGTATTGGTTGTGAAACAATTTCCACAATGTCTCAATTGTGTACCAAACTCGCAACTCAGATATTCATCTCTATGATCATATCATAGATATTTTATCCTCTTGTCACGACGATATTCAACTTCACTCTGAAATTACTTGAACCATTCAATAATTCAGACTTGTGTTTCATCAAGTAAATATGCTCAGTATCTACTCAAATCATCTGTGAAGTAAGAGCATAACGATATCCACTGCGTGCCTCAGCACTCATTGGACTGCACACATCAAAATGTGTTACTTCCAACAAGTTGCTTTCTTGTTCCATTTTACTGAAACCGAAGCTTTCAGTCATCTTGCCCATGTGGTATGATTTGCATGTCTCAAGCGATTCAAAATCAAGTGAGTCCAAACGGTCCATCTGCATGGAGTTTCTTCATGCGTATATACCAATAGACATGGTTCACATGTCTCAATCCTTTTCAAAAATGAGTGAGTCCAAAGATCCATCAACATGGAGCTTCTTCATGCGTTTTATACCAATATGACTTACATGGCAGTGCCACAAGTAAGTGGTACTATCATTACTATCTTATATCTTTTTGGCATGAACATGTGTATCACTACGATCGAGATTTCCATAAACCATCCATTTTAGGTGCAAGACCATTGAAGGTATTATTCAAATAAACAGAGTAACCATTATTCTCCTTAAATGAATAACCGTATTGCGATAGACATAATCCAATCATGTCTATGCTCAATGCAAACACCAAATAACAATTATTTAGGTTTAACACCAATCTCGATGGTAGAGGGAGCGTGCGATGCTTGATCACATCAACCTTGGAAACACTTCCAACACATCTCGTCAGCTCACCTTTAGCTAGTCTCCGTTTATTCCGTAGTTTTTATTTCGAGTTACTAATACTTAGCAACCAAACCGGTATCTAATACCCTGATGCTACTAGGAGTACTAGTAAAGTACACATTCACATAATGTATATCCAATATACTTCTATCGACAACCTTCTCATTTACCAAGTATCTAAGGTAATTCTGCTCCAGTGGTTGTTCCCCTTATTACAGAAGCACTCAGTCTCAGGTTTGGGTTAAACCTTGTGTTTCTCCACTAGAGCAGCAGCTGATTTGCCGTTTCATGAAGTATCCCTTCTTGCCCTTGCCCTTCTTGAAACTAGTGGTTTCACTAACCATCAACAATTGATGCTCCTTCTTGATTTCTACTTTCGCGGTGTCAAACATCGTGAATATTTCAAGGATCATCATATCCATCCCTGATATAGTTATAGTTCATCACGAAGCTTTAGCAGCTTGGTGGCAATGACTTTGGAGAAACATCACTATCTTATCTGGAAGATCAATTCCCACTCGATTCAAGTGATTGTTGTACTCAGACAATCTGAGCACAAGCTCAACATTTGAGCCTTTCTCCCTTAGTTTGTAGGCCAAGAAAATCGTCGGAGGTCTTATACCTCTTGACGTGGGCACGAGCCTGAAATCCCAATTTCAGCCCTCGAAACATCTCATATGTTCCGCGACATTTCAAAATGTCTTCGATGCCCCAATTCTAAACCATTTAACATTACCGAACTATCATGTAGTCATCAAAACATGTATGTCAGATGTTCGCAACATCCACAGACCACGTTCGAGGTCCAGCACACCGAGCAGTGCATTAAGGACATAAGCCTTGTACTGTCCGCATAATTGCTACTATCAACTTTCAACTATATTTTCTCTAGGAACATATCTAAAACAGTAGAACTAAAGCGCGAGCTTACGACATAATTTGCAAAGACCTTTTGACTATGTTCAGGATAATTAAGTTCATCTTATGAACTCCCACTCAGATAGACATCCCTCTAGTCATCCAAGTGATTACATGATCCGAGTCAACTAGGCCGTGTTCGATCATCACGTGAGACGGACTAGTCAACGTCGGTGAACATCTTCATGTTGATCGTATCTACCATACGACTCATGCTCGACCTTTCGGTCTCTTGTGTTCCGAGGCCATGTCTGTACATGCTAGGCTCGTCAAGTCAACCTAAGTGTTTCGCGTGTGTAAATCTGGCTTACACCCGTTGTATGTGAACGTAAGAATCTATCACACCCGATCATCACGTGGTGCTTCGAAACGACGAACTTTCGCAACGGTGCATAGTTAGGGGGAACACTTTCTTGAAATTTTAATGAGGGATCATCTTATTTACTACCGTCGTTCTAAGCAAATAAGATGCAAAAACATGATAAACATCACATGCAATCAAATAGTGACATGATATGGCCATCATCACTTTGCTCCTTTTGATCTCCATCTTCGGGGCTCCATGATCATCGTCGTCACCGGCATGACACCATGATCTCCATCATCACGATCTCCATCATCGTGTCTTCATGAAGTTGTCACGTCAACTATTACTTCTACTACTATGGCTAACGGTTAGCAATAAAGTAAAGTAATTACATGATGTTTATGTTGACACGCAGGTCATAAATAAATTAAAGACAACTCCTATGGCTCCTGCCGGTTGTCATACTCATCGACATGCAAGTCGTGATTCCTATTACAAGAACATGATCATCTCATACATCACATATATCATACATCACATCCTTTGGCCATATCACATCACATGGCATACCCTGCAAAAACAAGTTAGACGTCCTCTAATTGTTGTTTGCATGTTTTACGTGGCTGCTATGGGTTTCTAGCAAGAACGTTTCTTACCTACGCAAAACCACAACGTGATATGTCAATTGCTATTTACCCTTCATAAGGACCCTTTTCATCGAATCCGATCCGACTAAAGTGGGAGAGACTGGCACCCGCTAGCCACCTTATGCAACTAGTGTATGTCAGTCGGTGGAACCTGTCTCACGTAAGTGTACGTGTAAGGTCGGTCCGGGCCGCTTCATCCCACAATGCCGCCGAATCAAGATTGACTAGTAACGGTAATCATATTGAACAAAATCAACGCCCACAACTACTTTGTGTTCTACTCGTGCAAAGAATCTACGCAATAGACCTGGCTCTGATACCACTGTTGGGGAACGTAGCAGAAATTCAAAATTTTCCTACGTTTCACCAAGATCTATCTATGGAGAGACCAGCAACGAGGGGAAGGAGAGTGCATCTACATACCCTTGTAGATCGCTAAGCGGAAGCGTTCAAGTGAACGGGGTTGATGGAGTCGTACTCGTCATGATTCAGATCACCGATGATCCTAGTGCCGAACACACGGCACCTCCGCGTTCAACACACGTACAGCCCGGTGACGTCTCCCATGCCTTGATCCAGCAAGGGGAGAGGGAGAGGTTGAGGAAGACTCCATCCAGCAGCAGCACAACGGCGTGGTGGTGGTGGAGGAGTGTGGCAATCCAGCAGGGCTTCGCCAAGCATCGCAAGAGAGGAGGAAGAAGAGACGCAGGGCTGCACCAACGAGAGAGAGATCGAATCACGTGTGTTATGGGCAGCCCTAGGCCTCACTATATATAGGGGAGAGGAAGGAGGGTGCGCCCCCTCTAGGGTTCCCACCCCTAGGGGGGGCGGCAGCCCTAGATGGGGAAGGGGGAGGCGGCCAAGAGGGGAGGAGAGGGAGGCGCAGGGAGCATGGGCCTTAGGGCCCATCTGCCCTAGGGTTTGCCCCCTCTTCTCTCCCTTGCGCCTTGGGCACTTTTGGGGGGGCGCACCAGCCCACCTGGGGCTGGTCCCCTCCCACACTTGGCCCACGCAAGCCTCCGGGGCTTGTGGCCCCACTTGGTGGATCCCCGGACACCTCCGGTGGTCCCGGTACACTACCGATAAACCCTGAAACCTTTCCGGCAACCAAAACAGGACTTCCCATATATAAATCTTTACCTCCGGACCATTCTGGAACTCCTCGTGACGTCCGGGATCTCATCCGAGACTCTGAACAACATTCGGTAACCACATACAAGCTTCCTTTATAACCCTAGCGTCATCGAACCTTAAGTGTGTAGACCCTACGGGTTCGGGAGACATGCAGACATGACCGATATGTTCTCCGGTCAATAACCAACAGCGGGATCTGGATACCCATATTGGCTCCCACATGTTCCACGATGATCTCATCGGATGAACCACGATGCCAAGGACTTAATCAATCCCGTATACAATTCCCTTTGTCTATCGGTACGATACTTGCCCGAGATTCGATCGTCGGTATCCCGATACCTTGTTCAATCTCGTTACCGGCAAGTCTCTTTTACTCGTTCCGCAACACATCATCCCGTGATCAACTCCTTGATCACATTGTGCACATTATGATGATGTCCTACCGAGTGGGCCCAGAGATACCTCTCCGTCACACGGAGTGACAAATCTCAGTCTCGATTCGTGCCAACCCAACAGACACTTTCAGAGATACCTGTAGTGTACCTTTATAGCCACCCAGTTACGTTGTGACGTTTGGCACACCCAAAGCATTCCTATGGTATCCGGGAGTTGCACAATCCCATGGTCTAAGGAAATGATACTTGACATTATAAAAGCTTTAGCATACGAACTACATGATCTTGTGCTAGGCTTAGGATTGGGTCTTGTCCATCACATCATTCTCCTAATGATGTGATCCCGTTATCAATGACATCCAATGTCCATGGTCAGGAAACCGTAACCATCTATTGATCAACGAGCTAGTCAACTAGAGGCTTACTAGGGACATGGTGTTGTCTATGTATCCACACATGTATCTGAGTTTCCTATCAATACAATTCTAGCATGGATAATAAACGATTATCATGAACAAGGAAATATAATAATAATCAATTTATTATTGCCTCTAGGGCATATTTCCAACATTGGGATCCTCCAATTAAGTTGTAGAGAGACCTCAACCTTCTTTGTAAAGGTCCCGGTTGTCACCTTCAAGGGCACCACTAGTGGATTCATGATACCTTGCATTATGCAAGGGCATGAGGAGAATAGGGAGAATCCTTAGGATGCTTGGGGAGCATTAGCCTCCACACCCCTCCAATGGGAGAAGTACCCCCCCCCGCCCCAAAGGAGGGAACTTCAGAAACACATCCTCATCTCCATCAATTCCACTTGCGGTTATTTCGTTCCTTTACTTTGTGCTAGTTATTATCTTGTGTTTACTGTTGCAAGCACTTGTTACTTGTTAAGATTTTCATATAGGTTCTCCACCTACCTGCATATATAGAAAACTTATTATTATTTTTAGCCTAAAATTTGCAACAGAAGTTAAAATTTTGTTAGTCTTCTAATCACCCCCTCTAGTTGACCATACCGATTCTTTCAGCTGCCAACAAGGTTAATATCCTCCCCTCCCCTATGATCATTGCTCTGCGGCAGTGTGGAAGGGGTGGATATTCCCGTCACTATTGTTTTTCTTAAATCAACAAAAAAAATTCCACATAAAAGAAATATGTGCCAGTACGTCTGGCATAGTTCAGTGATAACATTGTGGGCTTATTAATTTTGAGGAGTTTACTCATCGAAATGACTATGGACTCTTATTGTAGTTGCCCACATTCATGTCCTCGCCTGCTAGCCAACTACATGGTCAGCATCTTCGTTACACCCAGAGTTATTGCACATTGCATCTCGAACTCGCCGTTCTCGGCATCGAATGGCGACTTCACGCCTGCCTCGAGGAACTTGTCATCGCAATGTTTGGGAATGTCCAGGGCGGAGTTAAGGCTCGTCACCGCGTCGCCCAACCTGCCCGACGAGATGCCCTTGGCAGCCTTGTCAAATAGGCCCACAGCTCTGGAGTACATATTGTCACAGTATGCGAGGACCTGCTGGATCATCTGGTCCTTTTCCTCGGCCTTCAGGGTGGCGACATGCTTGCGGGTGTCCACAGCTGTCGCACTGGCAATCCCAATGGCGATGACAGCAAGGCCACGCTTGTTCGTGGTGGCGCTATCCTTGTTGGCCTTGAAGAACTTGATGCAGATATCATAGATGTCAGCACCATCGAAGCGCCTGCATGTGTCTTCTATGACGGAAGCACTGGACGAGGCAAGGAGGAGGACAACAACAAGAAGCGAGAGAGCTTGCGACGGCCTCATGGTTTTGCGGCAACAATTTTCTTGTGTTTCTGAGATGTTTTGTGTGTCGAGGTTGGTTTGACAAACTGTAGGTGCATGGTATATATAGAATATTGTCATCTAGAACACTAAACTCGGATGTATATCAATCAATCAATGCCGAATAACCTTGGCAGAAAACATGGCTACAGTTAATTAACATTTATTGCTTCCTTATCTATCAATAAATATTTGATACATCTATCAATTGATCAAATTATTAAAGCAATATAAAATGGACAGTCCAGATTTAAACAATAGAAAATAATGGTAGCGGTTTAGTCTTAAATGGAATGTCCAATGGAGATTTATAAGATATTTTCAGTTTCTAGTTATATATGTAGTTGGTGGCATACAGCCGGAGGAAGAAGATGGCTAGCAGGCCTATAACTGGCGGATGCGGCTATTTGCCGCCTGCGGTGAACCCTACCATGGCTCGCGTGCAGGCCAACATGTATTGGGTTGGCCTAGTAGCCGCGACTCGCTTGTTGACATCGTGTTACTTTTTTCTTTATTTTTGTCTAAAAAAAATCTTTTTTCTGCATGTTTTCCATGTTCTAGTTTTTTCTTTGATTTTCACTTTATTTATATTCAAAAATATTATATATATATGTATCACAAAAAATTTTTACATAAAATTTTAGAAAATGTTAATGCTGCATTTGGAAAATGTTAATCGTATATAGAAGGTGTTTTTTATCTATAAAAAATGTAAAATGTGAAAAATTAGAAAATTTTAATCATGTCTACAAAAAATATTAGTCATATGTACAAAACCTGTTTATGCATTACACAGAAATCTTTGTGTAATTAAAAAATGTTTGTTACATTTAAAAATGTTTACAAGTTTCAAAAATGTGTTCGTGACATTTCCAAAAAAATGTTTATACAACATAAATTTTTGCATGGTTCAAAAATATGTTTTTATCATTAAGTAATGTTCCAATGTGTATTTAGAAAATGTTTTTTTACCAACTACAGTGGGGGAAAATCCCTATTGTGATCTTTCTAATTAAAAGATTAGTGGTTAGGCAGTGTACAAGGGAGGCATGATCATGCCAGTTACATCCAATTAGGCTAGATCTATTACATCAATAAAAATTCGTACATACTGTCTAGCCATGACAACATACCCTCTTTGATACTAGGCCTAGCCCAGACCATAGTGTCTTGACAATATCTATTGAAGCTAGTCTTGCAATTTATGATGGAGCATGCGATGTCTTCAAATATTTTTTCATTTCTCTGGTTCTATATAGCACAACTTCCAATGATTACAATTTCCATGAACAAATCCCATTTATATCTGTGTTTTGCATCCGTGATCGTCATGTGAATGTCTAGATCACTGTTCCATTCTATACCAACACTCCACCAGAAACCTTGACTGAATGGGCAGCTGAATAGTAAATGAGTTCTGTCTTCCAGATTATGGTCTCTGCACTATACACAAATAGTGCTCTCTAGTGTGAACTTTTTTCTAGTCAGTAGATCACAAGTGCTTATTTTGTCATTGAGAATAAGCCAGGAGAAGAATTTATGCCTGGGTAGACAGCAAGTTTCCCATATCCATTGCATTGGCAAAGGGGCTTATTGATTTCTCATAAGGATTTTATAGATTTTTTTGCAGAGTATTTGGAGTTTCCCCACATAAAAATTCATTTGAGTTGCTCCTGGTTATCCCTGATTTCTTCAAGCTGTCCAGATAGGTTGATTATTTGATCATATGCAATCATAGATAGAGGGAGTTGGAACATGCTGCTATGGTCCATCATAGATTCTGTCGGCTGGATTGTGATGTTGGTATATGTTGCATATGAGTGTAGTTCATCCCATTTCCTTTTTAGAATACTACCACCTTTCCATACATCTTCCCATAGTAGAACAATGTTTTCTTTGTTTACTTGACAAGTTGCCGTACCTTTGTATAAATCAGTTAAGCTCACACAGTCCTTCCACTAAAAAGATCCTTTGTTGTTGCTTGCATGAGGTGTGGTGTTGTTTGACTAATAGGCTTGCTACACCAGATTGACCCCTGGGATGTTCTCATGATTGTAGAATTTGTGTAAGTGCTTGATTATCAGAGCAATATTCTAGATTCTGAGATTTAGAACACCAATTCCACCTTATTTTTTGGTCTGCAAATCATCTTCAAACTAGTAAGATATTTTCCCTTTTTTTATGTCATTTCCATACCAAAGGAAATTTCTGCTAGCTTTGTTGACATGTTCCAAAATGGTGTAGTGAACCTTGAAGGTACACATAGCAAAAACGGGCATAGATGCAACCACTGAATTAACATATGCCAATCTACCAGCATAATTCATGAAATTTGCAACTCCATATAATCTTTTATCAATTCTAGATATGGTTGGCATAAGATCATGTACAGAGGGTTTGGTCGTACCTAGATGTAGGCCCGGGTATGTAAATGGAGGACTTTTAATTCTGCATCCAAAATTTTCAGCTAAGTCAATGGCAGTAGCATTATCAATGTTGATGGGGAGGATGGAAGATTTGCTGTAATTTACAAATAAACCTCTAGACATGCTGAAAAAATGGAATAAGGATTTGAGATGCATCAATTGATCTTTATCAGATGGCATATTAAGGAATGTATCATCTGCATATTGAATGATTGGGTATTGTGTTGTCCATAGCTATCATCCACTGAAAGTGATAATTCACCATTTATCCATGCCATATTAACAATTGTTTGCAGCAGATCAGCAGCAATGACATATAGAAGGGGTGATATAGGATCACCTCATCCTACACCTCTTTTGCATATAATTTTCTTCCCAGGAACACCATTTAATAGAATAGAAGTGGAGGCTGAATTAAGTAATCTTGTGACCCAGTTAATCCATCTGGGTCCAAAACCTTTGTCCTTAAGCATCTCAATGATGGCATTATATTCAATCTTGTCAAATGCCTTCTCAAAATCAAGTTTAAGAATGATAATTAGCCTTTTTGATTTGTGGCATATACTGAGATATTCAAAACTGTATCCAAGGCAGTCCTGAATATTTCTCCCATCTCAATGATGGCATTTAGAAAATGGTTAACATGTATTTGCAAAATATTCAAAACATGTTTTTGTGAAAATGATAAAGATGCCATCTTGTAATATAGTAGTTGGAGTGGATTCAATCTTGTATTACTTTTGTGGACCACCATGTTCATCGTGATTCGTCTCATCTTGTTTGTGCCTTTGATGTGGGAGTAAATCCCCTAGTTCCCGGTGATATGGAGAGGAATCCTAGTATGTAATAGACCGTCTGGTATTAGGGTTTAATATTTCCTTTTTATGTTTATGTAAATAGTCTTCTTTATGCTGGGTGAAGTCGACCATCCAACATATTCTAATTTTAGACGGAAGGTTATTACTGCTGGCATGATGGCTGGTTGCAAAGGTAGGTTAGTGATGGAGCTTATCTCACTTCATCCCTGATCATTGTAGAAGGGGTAAACGGGTGTCGGATTCAGCTATGTCCACAGGGGAAACCCCTTAATTATCATTCAGTAATTGGGGTGCTGATGAATAGTATGGGTGTATGTGATACGGGTCCGTCGCATGTACGCACATATATGTACGTGGCTATGCCCACAAATAAAAATATATGAAGTGGCTTAGGAATCGGACGTAGCATTAGGCATCGGTCATGTAGACACATACTAGCAGGGAATCAGGACTCTCTGGGAATGCTTTAGTCCTATCGATTTCAACAAGCTTTACTCAAGTTTTGTGTTACTTTACTTCACGTTTGCAAGTTTACTTCACTTTTTGCTACCATCATCCAATACTTTTATCCGTTTCCACTTCGCTTTGGGTCGCATTTAACTTGCAGACATTGTTATTTAAACTCTTCAAGAGACAAAGATTGATTCATGTGCTCCCTGTGGGGTCAATACTCTTACTTCAAAAAAGTTGCAACTAGACCCTCTACACTTGCAAGCCATCAAGCATTTTCTGGCGTCCTTGTTGGGGAGCTGAGCACTTTTAGTCTTTGCTTGAAGTTTGGTTTATTTGTGTGTACTAATTTTTTGCAGGTCCTGAGCAACCATGGCTAAGTTTGGGCACTTTTACCAACTCACCGCAATGCAACTTATTGGATGATGTCCTGAAGGTGCATAGGGTTGTTGTAGCCCTTTCGTGATAAGTAAAGTGTCGAACTCATGGGGAGTTGATACATCTCCAACGTATCTATAAGTTTGAATTGTTTCATGCTATTGTAGTATCAATCTTATATACTTTACATGCAATTTTTTTTATTATTTTAGTGGCCGGTGCCAGTTGTTGTTTTCTGCTTGTTTTTGGTTTTACAGAAAATCTATACCAAACGGAGTCCAAACACGAGGAAATTTTTTGATGATTTTTTTTCTGGACATAAGAGACCATAGAAGCTTCGCGGGAGGAGCAGAAGACCTACGAGGAGACAATAAGGCAACAGGGCGCACCCTAATATCTTATGGGCCCCACATGGCTCCGTATGACCTAACTCTAGTGCTATAAATTCTCAAATACTATAAAAAACCCAGAACATTCACCGAAACAATTTTTCCGCCGCCGCAAGTCCCTGTTCTTCTGCGATCCCATCTGGAGGCCTTCACTGATACTCTGCCGGAGAGAGAATCGCTCATGGAGGGCTTCTACATCAACCTGGTTGCACCTCCGATGTTGTGTGAGTAGTCCCCACAGGACCTATGGGTCCATAGTGATTATCTAGATGGCTCTCTCTCTCTCTCTCCCCCCTCTCCCTTTGATCTTCAATACAATGTTCTCTTCGTATTTCTATTCGATGTAATCTTCTTTTGCGGTGCGTTTGTCGGGATCCGCTGAATTGTGAGTTTATGATTTTATGATCAGACTATTCATTGAAAGTAATTGAGTCTTTTCTAAGCTTTATTATGTGTGATTGTTATAGCTATGTAATGCCGATTTTTCTTTGGCCAAGTTGATGAGTAGATCTTTAGTGGAAGTGGTGCATAGTAGTAGGTTCAATCTTGCGGTGTCCTCACCCAGTGACAGAAGGGGTAGCGAGAAATGTATTTGTATTGTTGTTGCTAAGGGGAAAACGGCGAGGTTCAATCATATGGATTGGTTTTATTTTGTCTACATTATGTCATCATACTTCATGCATTACTTTGTTTGTCATGAACTTAATGCGTAGAGAGGCAAGCATAGAAGCACTCAGTAATAGTAGTAGATGTAGGCAGGAGTCGGTCTACTTGTCGCGGACGTAATGCCTATGTACATGATCATGCCATGAATAACGACATAACTTTGTGCTTTTCTATCAATTGCCAAACATTAATTTTTCTAACCACCGTATGCTACTTTTATGAGAGAGACGCCTCTAGTGAAAACTATGACCCTTGAGTCTATTTTAATCATATTTCTAAAACCAAAAATACCTTGTAGCATTTTATTTACTTTGCAATTTATTTATCTACTACTATCAAATTTGATCCTTGCAATTAACGGGTACAAGGGGATTGACAACCCTCTTGCCCGCGTTGGGTGCAAGTATTTGCTCTTGTGTGTGTAGGTACTGTTGACAGTTGTTTGCGTGGTTCTCCTATAGGTTCGATGACCTTGGTTCTCTACTGAGGGACATATTATCTGCTACTATATTGCTACCTTCCTCTTCGGGGAAAATTCCAATGCAGCTCACAAGTAGCAGGACCTGACAGGAAGGCACCACAAACCCTGCAGCTATGTTGTCACTTAACGCAGTCACGTACGCACCCCAACCGGAGTTTGGAAATATTCTATCCAATAAGTTGATAGGAAAACATGATAAAATGGGTGTTTACTAAGAAAGTAAAGTATTCTCGAGTGTTCCGAATAATTACCACGGATATGACCTACACATCAAGTTTAGAGAAACGTTCTCTATTGTATCCTCTATCCATCCTTCATGTGCATAAGTGGGCGGTTCCCAAAACAGAACATGTTCTACTCTAATGTAGACACTTCATGTCACTATGACACCAATTGTAGCTTCCTCATGCCGGTTATTATATACGGTCAATTAAGTGTTTCCCCATGGACACAACCAGATGTGAGTTTACCTGTACTCCCCTATCAATTGCAAAGACGGGGAATTGAGGATTTTACTATCACCTGAATTACCTCAACATCCTAACTCATACAACGCCAGTAGTGCCTCCGCGTCCAATCACGACGATAGTGTGAGCGAGGCCTCCCCTCAGCACTTGTGAAGGGTACTAACTCGAACATGAACAAATCATATTGGATCGCTTGGGAAATAATCATTTTAATCATAAAAGAGTTCATCTGCATCCTCGAGAACAAATATAACTACTCAAACATAAAGGAGAGGGTCAAGTTACAAGTTGGCATTGAGTCAGTGAAGGGAGAAGGCGCGGTGATATGGTGATGGCGGCGGTGGCACGATGATGATGATGCCGACGCGGTAGAGCGGGCATCGACTCGAAGGCTGGTGCTCACGGTGGTGGAGCCTCCTCTCCTTCCCCTTGGGCTTGTCCCTTCCTGTAAGGTGGCCAAGATGGAGTTGGATGTGATGGTGATGAATGAGGATGATGGAGGCGGTGGCTAGGGTAGGAGGTGATATATAGGGCACCTCCATGATGTCCTCCATTGATGAGATGCATCCAAGGGCTCTAGATGAGCATTATCCTCTCCCACTCCCTTCTTTATGAGCCAAGGATCTCATGGGGTCGAACGAGGACAAAATCTGTGAAGAATCCTATCAGAAGAGGCAACTTTTAGAGTTGTCTGGATGTCATACGACCATCCATAAGACCTTGAATGGTCGTATGGTACATCATCTTTTGTCTTGTCCTCCTCCAGTGTTTTTGCCGCCATTCTTCATACGGACTCAGATTTGGCGTTCTTGGGATTGTTGGATTTGTGAGAGTGACACCGATCCATTTCTGGTGTTAGAACTTGATTTTGCAAAACTTTGAAAATGACTTTTTCAACTTCCGAAATGGCTAAGTCTGGCCCCTGGGTGTCTCCGTATTGAACCAGTCTTTGATCCTTTCATCTTGCTTGGTCCTAGGTTGCTCCAAAACACCTATAGACACAAGATAACAATGAAAACTGATAAAAATGAAATAAAATACTAAATGTGTAATGCTCACAAAGAAAATTGCAAAAAGCGGTAAACATGAATAATGAACAACTATTTGGTTCAATGAGACATAATATATGAAGAGAACATGTAACAGATGAGCTCTAAAAAATGCATAAAATATAGAGCCATCAAGCACCCCACACTTAATCCTTCCTCATCCTCGAGTAACAAGGTTGACTACCAAAAGCTCATTGCTACCAACTCTGAAGC
Organism: Aegilops umbellulata; assembly: GCA_032464435.1. Taxonomy (NCBI): domain Eukaryota; kingdom Viridiplantae; phylum Streptophyta; class Magnoliopsida; order Poales; family Poaceae; genus Aegilops; species Aegilops umbellulata. The sequence continues at coordinate 447,990,558 of CP136058.1, read as the reverse complement.
TTACATTGAACCAAACCCCAAAAGTGATATCCATGTTCATTGTGCAAGCATGCAAAAAGTTAACAAGCGAGGGAGTAATACATGTTATCCCCTTAGTTCCATTGCCATGGAGGTCAATAAAGAGGAAAAATATTTTTGTGGATCCCAAATTCCCATTGCCAAAGGATTTGAGAGAAGGTCAAAATTATGTTAGGAACACAATAATGAATATCATAGACAAAACAAATCATGCATCAATGATCAACTCAAAAACACCAACACGAGGCATACCAGGTACAATAGATTGTCTGTTTGCGTTATTCAACTGCTCAAATACATATGCATCACTGAGTGGTTAAGTTTATGCCTCGCACTTACGGGGAAAACAAAATAAAGGTTGGGGTTTTGAGAAGTCAAAACCAAAGAAAATCTTGCATCAACACATCTAACCATTAGTCAAAGTTTGACTACATTCCATTTCCTTGTTCAACATACCATCGCTTTTATTTAGAAGATTCTGAATCTTTTTCATAGCAAGTTGTTGTCGAGTGGCAATTTTAGCAAGTTTGGAATATCTAGGTTTAATTCATCATCAGTTTCATCTTGACTGGTGGGCACGTGAAGATACCTTGACCCCTTTGGCCATGAAGCAGTGTGTGGGAGAAGCTTCATCGTCGAAGTCTTCAGTGTCGGTGACACATCCATTTTCTTAACTGTTGAAGATGGACTTGGCGATGAAAGTAGTAATGAGAGCAAGGCCTGCCGCACTAGAGTCAGATTCTTCATCAGATTATTCCTTGGAAACTTCAGGGTCAGACCCAGATTCTTGAGTCCATTTCCTTGAAGGAAATATGCCCTAGAGGCAATAATAAAGTTGTTATTTATATTTCCTTATATCATGATAAATGTTTATTATTCATGCTAGAATTATATTAACCGAAAACTTAGTACATGTGTGAATACATAGACAAACAGAGTGTCACTAGTATGCCTCTACTTGACTAACTCGTTAAACAAAGATGGTTAAGTTTCCTAGCCATAGACACGAGTTGTCATTTGATTAACGGGATCACATCATTAGAGAATGATGTGATTGACATGACCCATCCGTTAGCTTAGCACGATGATTGTTTAGTCTGTTGCTATTGCTTTCTTCATGACTTATAATGTTCCTATGACTATGAGATTATGCAACTCCCAAATACCATAGGAACACTTACTGTGCTATCAAACGTCACAACATAACTGGGTGATTATAAAGATGCTCTACAGGTGTCTCCGATGGTGTTTGTTGAGTAGGCATAGATCGAGATTAGGAATTGTCACTCCGATTGTCGGAGAGGTATCTCTGGGCCCTCTCGGTAATGCACATCACTATAAGCCTTGAAAGCAATGTGACTAATGAGTTAGTTATGGGATAATGCATTACAAAATGAGTAAAGAGCCTTGCCAGTAACGAGATTGAACTAGGTATTGAGATACCGACGATCGAATCTCGGGCAAGTAACATACCGATGACAAAGGGAACAACGTATGTTGTTATGCGGTTTGACCGATAAAGATCTTCGTAGAATACGCAGGAACCAATATGAGCATCCAGGTTCCGCTATTGGTTAGTGACCGGAAGTGCGTCTCGATCATGTCTACATAGTTCTCGAACCCGTAGGGTCTGCATGCTTAACGTTCGGTGACGATCGATATTATGAGTTTATGTGTTTTTATGTACCGAAGGTAGTTCGAAGTCCCGGATGTGATCACAGACATGAGGAGGAGTCTCGAAATTGTCGAGACATAAAGATTGATCTATTGGACGACTATATTCGGACACCGGATATGTTCCGGAGAAGTTTCAAATATAACCGGAGTGCCGGAGGGTTACCGGAACCCCCCGGGGGAACTAATGGGCCACATGGGCCTTAGTGGAGAGAGAGAGGGGCGGCTAGGGCAGGCCGCGCCCCCCCCTTGGGTTCGGATTGGACTAGGGAAGGGGGGAGCGACGCCCCCTTTCCTTCTCCCTCTTTCCCTCCCCTTCCTTCCCCCTCTCTTCCCTTCTTGGAAACCTACTAGGAATAGGATTCCTAGTAGGAATCCTACTTGGGGCGCGCCCCTAGAGCGCCGGCCGGCCTCCCCCTTGTTCCTTTATATACGGGGGCAGGGGGCAACCTAGAACATACAAGTTGACAGTTTTTCTTAGCCGTGTGCGGTGCCCCCCTCCACAGATTTCCACCTCGGTCATATCGTTGCAGAGCTTAGGTGAAGCCCTGCGTCGGTAACTTCATCATCACCATCACCACGCCGTGGTGCTGACGAAACTCTCCCTCGGCCTCAGCTAGATCGAGAGTACGAGGGACGTCACCGAGCTGAACGTGTGCAGATCGCGGAGGTGTCATGCATTAGGTACTTGGATCGGTTGGATCGTGAAGATGTTCGACTACATCAACCGCGTTACTAAACGCTTCCGCTTTCAGTCTACGAGGGGATGTGAACACACTCTCCCCGCTCCTTGCTATGCATCACCTAGATGGATCTTGCGTGTGCGTAGGCAATTTTTTTGAAATTACTGAGTTCCCCAACAGTGGCATCCGAGCCAGGTCTATGCATAGATGTTATATGCACGAGTAGAACACAAAGAGTTGTGGGCGATAATAGTCATACTGCTTACCAGCATGTCATACTTTGATTCGGCGGTATATTGTTGGATGAAGCAGCTCAGACCAACATTACGCGTACGCTTACGCGAGACTGGTTCTACCGACGTGCTTCACACACAGGTGGCTAGTGGGTGTGTGTTTCTCCAACTTTAGTTGAATCAAGTGTGAATACGCCCGGTCCTTGTTGAAGGTTAAAATAGCACACTTGACGAAAAATCGTTGTGGTTTTGATGCGTAGGCAAGAACAGTTCTTGCTAAGCCCATAGTAGCCACGTAAAACTTGCAACAACAAAGTAGAGGACGTCTAACTTGTTTTTGCAGGGCTTGTTGTGATGTGATATGGTCAAGACGTGATGATATAAATTGTTGTATGAGGTTATCATGTTTTGTAATAGAGTTGTCGGCAACTGGCAGGAGCCATATGGTTGTCTCTTTATTGTATGCAATGCAATCACCATGTAGTTGCTTTACTTTATCACTAAGCGGTAGTGATAGTCGTTATAGCAATAGTTGGCGAGACGACAACGATGCTTCGATGGAGATCAAGGTGTCAAGCCGGTGACGATGGTGATCATGACGGTGCTTTGGAGATGGAGATCAAAGGCACAAGATGATGATGGCCATATCATATCACTTATATTGATTGCATGTGATGTTTATCCTTTATGCATCTTATTTTTCTTAGTACGTCGTAGCATTATAAGATGATCTCTCACTAAAATTGCAAGGTATAAGTGTTCTCCCTGAGTATGCACCGTTGCGACAGTTCTTCGTGTTGAGACACCATGTGATGATCGGGTGTGATAAGCTCTACGTTCACATACAACGGGTGCAAGCCAGTTTTGCACATGCAGAATACTCGGGTTAAACTTGGCGAGCCTAGCGTATGCAGATATGGCTTCGGAACACTGAGACCGAAAGGCCGAGCGTGAATCATATAGTAGATATGATCAACATAGTGATGTTCACCATTGAAAGCTACTCCATCTCATGTGATGATCGGACATGGTTTAGTTGATATGGATCACGTGATCATTTAGATGACTTGAGGGATGTCTATCTAAGTGGGAGTTCTTAAGTAATATGATTAATTGAACTTTAATTTATCATGAACTTGCTCCTGATAGTATTTGCGTATCTATGTTGTAGATTAATTGCTCGCGTATAGCTTCCCCATTTTATTTATGATATGTTCCTAGAGAAAACTAAGTTGAAAGTTGATATTAGCAATGTTGTGGACTAGGTCCATGATCTGAGGATTATCCTCATTTTCGCACAGAAAAATTATGTCCTTGATGCACCGCTAGGTGACGGACCTATTGCAGGAGCAGATGCAGCCGTTATGAACGTTTGGCAAGCTCGGTATGATGACTACTTAATAGTTTAGTGCACTATGCTTTACGGCTTAGAATCGGGACTTCAAAAACGTTTTGAACGCTAGGGAGCATATAAGATGGTCTAAGAGTTGAAATTGGTATTTCATACTCATGCCCGTGTCAAGAGGTATGAGACCTCTGATAGTACTTTGCCTACAAGATGGAGGAGAATAGCTCAACCAGTGAGCATGTGCTCATATTGTCTGGGTACTACAATTGCTTGAATCAAGTGGGAGTTAAATCTTCCAGATAAGACAGTAATTGACAAAGTTCTCTAGTCACTATCACCAAGTTACTAAGACTTAGTGATGAACTATAATATGCAAGGGATGATGAAAGTAATTCCCAAGCTCTTCGCGATGCTGAAATCAACGAAGGTAGAAATCAAGAAAAGCATCAAATGTAGATGGTTGACAAGACCACTAGTTTCAAGTAAAATGGCAAGGGAAAGAAAGGGAACTTCAAGAAGAATGGCAAGCAAGTTGCCACTCCCATGAAGAAGCCCAAAGCTAGACCCAAGCCTGAAACTGAGTGCTTCTACCGCTAAGGAAATGGTCACTGGAAGTGGAACGGCCCCAAATACTTGGCGGATAAGAAGGATGGCAAAGTGAACAAAAGTATATATGATATACTCCCTCCATTCGGAATTACTTGTCATAAAAATGAATGTATCTACAACTAAAATACATCTAGATACATTCATTTCTTAGACGAGTAATTTGGAATGGAGGGAGTACATGTTATTGATGTGTACTTTACTAGTGTTCATATTAGCCCCTCAGTATTTGATGCTGGTTCAATTGCTATGATTAGTAACTCGAAACAGGAGTTACAAAATGAACAAAGACTAGTTGAGGGCAAGGTGACGATGTGTGTTGGAAGTGATTCCAAGGTTGATAAGATCGCCATTGCACATTCCCTTTACCTTCGGGATTAGTGTTGAACTTGAAAGAGATGTTATTTGGTGTTTGCGTTGAGCATAATATGATTGGATCAAGTTTATTGCAATACGATTATTCGTTTAAGTCAAAGAATAAATGTTATTCTGTTTACATGAATAAAACTTTCTGTTGTCATACACCCAAGGTGAATAGTTTATTGAATCTCGATCATAGTGATACACATATTCATAATATTGATGCCAAAAGATGCAAACTTGATAATGATAGTGCAACATATTTGTGGCACTGCCATTTAGGTCATATTGGTGTAAAGCGCATCAAGAAACTCCATGCTGATGGGCTTTTGGAATCACTTGATGCTTGCGAACCATGCCTCATGGGCAAGATGACTGAGACTCCGTTCTCCGGAACAATGGAGCGAGCTACAGACTTGTTGGAAATAATACATACTGATGTATGCGGTCCAATGAGTGTTGAGGCTCGCGGCGGGTACCGTTAATTTCTGACCTTCACAGATGATTTGAGCAGACATGGGTATATCTACTTGATGAAACATAAGTCTGAAACATTTGAAAAGTTCAAAGAATTACAGAGTGAAGTGGAAAATCATCGTGACAAGAAAATAAAGTTTCTACGATCTAATCGCGGAGACGAATATTAGAGTTACGAGTTTGGTCTTCATTTGAAACAATGTGGAATAGTTTCGCAACTCGCGCCACCTGGAACACCACAACATAATGGTGTGTCCGAACATCGTAACCGTACTTTATTAGATATGGTGCGATCTATGATGTCTCTTATTGATTTACCGCTATCGTTTTGGGGTTATGTATTAGAGACAGCTGCATTCACGTTAAATAGTGCACCATCTAAATCCGTTGAGATGACATCATATGAACTGTGGTTTGGCAAGAAACCCAAGTTGTCGTTTCTTAAAGTTTGGGGTTGCGATGCTTATGTGAAAAAGCTTCAACCTGATAAGCTCGAACCCAAATCGGAAAAATGTGTCTTCATAGGATACCCAAAAGAGACTGTTGGGTACACCTTCTATCATAGATCCAAAGGCAAGATCTTTGTTGCTAAGACTGGATCCTTTCTATAGATGGAGTCTCTCTCAAAAGAAGTGAGTGGGAGGAAAGTAGAACTTGATGAGGTAATTGTACCTTCTCTCGAGTTGGAAAGTAGTTCATCACAGAAATCAGTTCCGGTGATGCCTACACCAATTAGTGAGGAAGCTAATGATGATGATCATGAAACTTCAGATCAAGTTACTACCGAGCCTTGTAGGTCAACCAGAGTAAGATCCGCACCAGAGTGGTATGGTAATCCTGTTCTGGAGGTCATGTTACTTGACCATGACAAACCTACGAACTATGAGGAAGCGATGATGAGCCCAGATTGTGCGAAATGGCTTGAGGCCATGAAATCTGAGATGGGATCCATGTATAAGAACAAAGTATGGACTTTGGTTGACTTGCCCGATGATCAGCAAGCCATAGAGAATAAATGGATCTTCACGAAGAAGACTGACGTTGACGGTAATGTTACTGTCTACAAAGCTCGACTTGTTGCAAAAGGTTTTCGACAAGTTCATGCAGTTGACTATGATGAGACCTTCTCACTCGTAGCGATGCTTAAGTCCGTCCGAATCATGTTAGCAATTGCCGCATTCCTAAATGGATTTCTGGAAGAAGAGTTCACTACTACAGGATGCTGCTAACGCGACACTACAATCAGAGACCCTTCGAGAAACTATGTGCGACGCCAAATCGCAAACAGTGCTGTATGAAAACCGTCAGAAATGTATAAAACGTTTGCGATGACGGATGCATCAAACACGGTTCAGGTTTTTGTTGCGTGTGCGATGAAGGGCATAGAGTTCATTTCAATTAACTGTTTGCGATGAGGACGAAAAAGGAAACAGGCATCCAGATGAAGGCGTGTGCGATACACAACATACGATTCACTTGAATGAACTATTTGTGATTAGGCAACACAAAAGAAACGGGCAGCCGGATGAAGGTGTGTGCGATATACAACATACGGTTCACTCGGGTGAACTGTTTGTGATTAGGCAACACAAAAGAAACGGTCAGCCAAATCAAGGTGTGTGGGATATATGGCATGCGGTTCACTTGGATGAACTGTTTGCGTTGACACAAGAGTACATAAACGGTTCAACTTAACAAGACGTGTGTGTTGTGCGATGGGATTGCATGCGGTTCACTCAGCCCTTGTCGTCAGTGTGTGACCTCTGTGGCAACCGTTCGCTCCCCAGGTGCCTCCTCGTGTACCGTGGCAACCGTCCATCGACTCTTCATCTTTCCCTCTCGATTTGGAACTGCTGTCGCACGCTAGCTCTTCCTCCCTACTACATTTGCCTTCACCCTTCCTTCTACCATTGTTTTATCGTCTTCTCCATGGAGGGAACAAGCTCGAAACGACCCCGTCATTCTTGCCCCGATCTGAATGATGACACGGTGGAGGCACTCATTGATCAGTGCGACGTCATCACCTTGGCTAGCATGGCAGGTTTGTTCAAGACCATTCTCGACTCAACTAATAACATAATTACAAGGAACCCAAGGGTTCAGGAGCGGTTTGATCTCCCCTATCTTCTTCGCCGCGACCCTGCTGACTGGCGCGGGGACGAGGGAAGCCTCGCCTTGTGTAAGTTGATGCTGCTTGATAATGATACGTATGTTGTTAATATGCCATCGCTTGAGGGCAAGGCTTGGGCAGGTGCAAATGGAGATTGGGTACAACTACGAGTGGGAACTTGTGAACGTGTACACTCGTCACCGGGTTCCACTTTGAAAAATCTCAGACGACTGCACAGAGGTTGAGTACACCAGTATTCTATGTGAGTTAAAATACAATCATGCTGACTGTCGTCTACGGAAGATAGAAATTTGTCGAGTTCCCAACCGCTCTTGGGGTTATAGGAATGCTTATGTTTTCACTATCTTCGACAAGCTTGTTGCCGTCCTTCATGGTTCGACTCGATGGATATTGCTCAAAAATCAGTTTCTATACACGGATGAGTACAGTGATGCAATTCAATACGAGGGTCTTGTGTTTGCTACCACCACTCATGGCACTATTTTTGCATGGAATCCTCATGATTTCGGTACGTTTGTCTTCCACCGTAATTATAATTGGTTCATCCACATGCATGCGGGCTAGCTAGTTTCCCTTTACTAACTAACCTTCTTGTGTTTCCAAGGTCCTGTGAACATTCCACCACCTATACTTGAAAATTTTATTCACGAGCATGAGGACGAGCAGGACCCATATACTCAGTGGCGCCTGGCAACTTATTCCGATGGATCACCTCTTCTTGTCTGTATACGGGGCACTGCTGATGTTACTAAGGAAGTAGGTGTTGTCTCGTATGGTCGCACTCTCCGGACCTATTCCAACATCTGTTGCAGGGTATTCGGGATGGATACTGGTGCACTAGCGCCAACACCTTCTCCCTGGTTCAGTATTGAAAGTCTTGGAGGAAACTCGCTCTTTCTTGGACAAAACTATCCAATGATGGTGGAAGGCAATCCAGCTGTTGTTGACACAATGTTACTACCATTTATGAGAAGCAACTGTATCTATACCTCGGACATCACTATGCTTCCCTACAGTCCCAATATGGGCACTGAAATAGGTCGCTTCAGCCTGGATGATCAGTCCTGCTTTGGTCTCAAGATTGACAGTAGCTGGCCCTTCCCAGAGAATCGCTTCTGGTTCAAATCAAGTGTTTCCAACGCTGACGAGTGGTTGAGCTGAAGTTCATTTCATCGCTTTGTTATTTGTTATGTGGGAAAAACTTTACTAGAATGTTTTGTTGGAAATGATCTATAATCCAACGTGTATCCTCGTTGTCGTTGTGGGTTGATGACTTGTTGTATGTAATCAATGGTACATTTGCATATGCGTCCATGAACTCACGCCTGCTAGTAGTGTCCATATGAACAGTGCTAGTGATTTTAGTTGCAAAAATTAGATAGTGCTAGTGATTTGTAGCTGCATATTTTGTCAAATCGCAGTGTTACAAGGTTGACAAATGGCAATGTTACTAGATAAACAAATGTCAATCTTTCCAGTTTGAGAAATGGCAACATACCCAAAATGACAGATATGCAAATCTTACCCAATTTTTTGTACGTGGTTGCACACGGGTCATGCAAAACAACCATTTGCGTTGAAGGGATGCAGAAATCCTGCTCGGCACATTTTCCCTTGGCTTCCTGGGGAAGCCGTCGGTTTGCATACAGGTGTTCTAACTAAAAGGTTTGCGATGGGTGTTTTATATTTAAAAACCGTTGAATTTATTTTCAAAAGAAAACCGTTTGATAAGTCTGTACATTAAGAGAGAAAAATGCAAGTTCGTTCAAACCATATCTTTCATTCAGTCACACTGCGAATTTATATTCATATGATCGAGAATTCAAGATATGGTATTAAACCCCAAAAACACTATTTCCGGCGGTGGCAGAGGTGGCGTGCCGCGCCGTCGTTGTCGTCCTTTGGGACGCCGTTGTTGAAGTCTTCAAGGCAGCACAAAATGTTCTTCACTTGTAAAACATCAAGTCGTCGCGCGATCTTCGGGCAGGGCACGAGAGGACGACAACTGGTGCCGCTGAGAGGTAGCGGTCGACGGCAGCATCCCATGCCGCTGAGGGGGGAGGGGCGCACGGGCACGGGCATGGGCGCGGCGGGTGCAGCCAAACGCACGGGGACCGGCGTCGCGGTGGGTGGAGGGGCACGCACGGGCACGGCAGATGCAGCCAAACGCACGGGGGCCGGCGGCACAGTGGGTGGAGGGGCGCGCACGGGCACGGGCGCTGGCGCTGGCATGTACACGAGCTCGCGCGGGTCCGCGGAGACCTCGCTGACGCCCGCGGCTCTAGCTCTGCGACAGTGCTCGGCGACCAACCCGTCAAAATGCTACGGGGATGGTCGCTGGCGTGGGCGCATGGATGGGAGCTGGGATGGGAGCGGGGGCAGCAACCGCCGCGGCCAGCTCGTTCTGGGCCATGTCCATGAGGCCCCATTCCTCCTTATTTTATATCTCCTCCGGCTCGGAGTCGACTTCACCAAACTTGAAAACTAGTGGCAGATAATCATTCTGCACTATGGCGGTTGAGGTCTGCGGGGGGAGGGGAATGGGAGGCGAACAGTAAGGCTGCCCGTATTAAACAGCGGCTTGGGCGCCATTAACGGAGAGGAAGGCGGGCGGCCATGGAAGTCAAAGGGCTCCCTTCCTAGTGAGCCTGCGCAGCGTAAAGCTCGCATGCTTCCCGATGAGCCTGCACATTGGAGGACAGCTTGCACGCCTCTCGGTCAGCCTGCGCACCGGACTGCGCTCGCACGCCTCCCTTTCAGTCAAGGTCGAGAAGCTGTCCGCACGGCACCTCCTACAGCCATTAAAACCAAGACATGTGGCGTCACGTGAATGGTTAACAGAACGCACACATTTTGAATTATACAAACGTTTGAGATATTAAGTGGCATCTATTTTTTCAAAATGCATTTGTTGGCTGTCATTATTTGAGTGCGCCTTCTCTCAAAATGGACACGAAAAATACCACAACATGTTGGGTGCCATTCCATGATAGCATGCCAAGTTTCATGAATTTTAGAAGAGTTTTGGATTTACTAGAATTTAAAAACCAGGCATCTCAATGTTTTGTCGGCAATCGACGGTGCCCTGGTGTTTGAAATTCATTCCCATTTATTGTGTGGGACCTAAGCATGAAACCCAAGGACACATATTTTATTTTTTCAACCAATTTATATGCACTGGAGCATGTGCATGTAGTTCAAATTTGAATTATGCACATAAATGCATTGAAAACTCAGTTAATGCATAAAAATGTCCAAAAGAACCCCGAAAAATCACAAAAATGACACAACACTCCTGTTGTTCTATGTTGACACGAGAAATTTTTTGGAAGCAATAAGAGGCAGTGGATATCGTTCATCCCCAAAGGTGGGACGTTCCCTACCGAAACCATGATGCTTGTTGTGAGAAGCTCTGGTTTGTGAGAAGCATATACCCAAACCTGCCCCAAACGGGACAAAATTTTTACCACGACATGTTGATGCCGCTCCATGAAAGCATGCCAAGTTCCATGAATTTCAGACGAGTTTTGGATTTACTAGAATTTAAAAACCATGCATCTCAATGTTTTGTCGGCAATCAACAGTGCCCTGGTGTTTGAAATTCATTCCCATCTCTTACATGGGACCTAGAAGTTCACCCAAGGACACATATTAGATTTTTTAACCAACCTTAGTGCATTGGAGCATGTGCTTGTAGTTCAAATTTGAATTATGCACATAAAATGCCTAGAAAACCCAGTTAATGTATAAAAAGGCCAAACAAACCCTGAAAAATTCCAAGATTGAACACAACACTCCTGTTGTTCTATGTTGACACTAGAAATTTTTTGAAAGCAATAAGAGCCAACGGACATAGTCCCGTCACCAGAGGTGGTACTTTCCCTATCGAAACCATCATGCTTGTTGTGAGAAGCTCTGGTTTGTGACAAGCTTATACCCGAACCTGCCCCCAACGGGACAAAATTTTCACCATGGCATGTTGATGCCGCTCCATGATAGCATGCCAAGTTTCATGAATTCCAGACGAGTTTTGGATTTACTAGAATTTAAAAACCAGGCATCTCAACATTTTTCCGGCAATCAACAGTGCCATGGTGTTTGAATTTATTCCCATCTCTTGCATGTGACCTAGAAATTCACCCAAGGACACACATGTGGTTTTTCAGCCAACTTTGGTACATTGGAGGATGTGCTTGTAGTTCAAATTTGAATTATGCACATAAATGCCTAGAAAACCCAGTTAATGCATCAAAAAGGCCAAACGAACCCCGAAAAATTCCAAGATTGAACACAACACTCCTGTTGTTCTATGTTGCGACTAGAAATTTTTTGAAAGCAATAAGAGGCAACGGATGTCGTCTCGTCCCCAAAGGTGGTATGTTCCCTATCGAAACCATCATGCTTGTTGTGAGAAGCTCTGGTTTGTGAGAAGCTCATACCCAAACCTGCCCCAAATGGGACAAAATTTTCACCACGACATGTTGATGCCGCTCCATGATAGCATGGCAAGTTTCATGAATTTCAGACGATTTTTGGATTTACTAGAATTTAAAAACCAGGTATCTCAACGTTTTTCCGGCAATCAACAGTGCCCTGGTGTTTGAAATTCATTCACATCTCTTGCATGGGACCTAGAAATTCACCCAAGGACTCACATGTGATTTTTCAACTAACTTTAGTGCATTGGAGCATGTGCTTGTAGTTCAAATTTGAATTATGCATATAAAATGCCTCGAAAACCCAGTTAATGTATAAAAAAGGCCAAACGAACCCCAAAAAATTCATTCCCATTTCTTCCATGGGACCTAAGCATGCACTGAAGGACACATACTTGATTTTTGAACCAATTTGTATGCACCAGAGCATGTGCATGTAGTTTAATTTTGAATTGTGCACCTGAAATGGCTAGAAAACCAGTTTAATGTATGAAATGTCCAAACGAGTCCTGAATAATTCCAATTCTTTTACGACACACATACAGTTGCATGTTCACTGCAGATAAAAGGTCTAGCAATTCAAACACCATCGCCGCTGTGACCCCATTTTGTAATTCAAATGAAGTAGATCCCACACAATTTATTCTCACGAACCGTGTGAGATGTAGTACAAAATATCTTGGAGAACCGTCGGTGTATAGTACGCCTATGGCTTACGCGAGAAGGTGCGTCGGCTACAGTCCACAGCCAGCGTGTCAAACACACTAGCTCGCTACCCCAAAACCCCGCCTCTGCATCCCTCTCTGCTTCAGTCCCTTGATTCAAATTTTTAGTAGACCCGGCATTTTACTCCCGCCTCTGCATCCAAATCTCAAAAATATCTGCTCGTCCTTGATCCAAATTTTCAGTAGCCCCGACTTGTAACTCCTGCCTAGTAAAATTTTCAGTTGCCGCAGTATTTCCTCAAACACAACCTCCACTCACACAGACACACACAACCCTCGAAACCATTGGTAGGTCGCCGCCATCGCCGGCGCCTCCATCCTCAACCTCTGCCTGTGTGCCGGGGAGCTCGAGTAGCTAATGGCCAAAAGGAGGTTTATCGCGGCCTTTTCGCCCGACGCTGGCGAGGTGGCCGCCGAGGTGTCCCCATTGTCCTCCGCGGGCCCGATCTACCGTTGCCAGTCCTCTGATCCGCCCACCGCCGAGCCCCTACACCGGTTTGAGGACTTCCCTGTCCTCCCCCGGACCTGGCAGCCGACGAAGTCCTACCTCGGGGTCCGGCCTTACAGATCGAGAGACCCACACCCGTCGGTGGCTCGGTAGCTTCCACACGGCCGAGCTTGCGACCATGGAGTACGACCGCTGGCAGGTCCGCTACCACGGCGCGGCGGCTAGGCTCAATTTCCCCTTCGGCACACGTCCGATCCACCTCGTTCTGCCGGAGCCAGGGGTGGTGAGCTCGGCTATGGTGCAGGAGGACCGCGAGGCGTGGGAGCGTATCGAGGCCGAGGCCACTGATGAGGCCTACATGCAAGAGCTCCGACGGCAGCACCCGGAGCTCGTGGAGGCGGAGCGGGCGATCTTTGCCGGCGCGGAGGGCAGCGGGGTTATCGCGCTCTCCTCCGATGACGAGGTCTAAGGCGGCGAGGACGGTGGCGCGGAGGGCGGCGAGGTTATCACGCTCTCCTTTGATGACGAGGTCAAAGGCGGCGCGAAGGGCATCGAGGTGGGCCCCCAGGACAAGTAGATCGACGTCAACGAGTGGAGGAGTGCCTTCCCTAATGACGCCAACGACGGTACTGGCCCGGACCCGGCTCGCGGCACATCGTACATGACAAGGAAGGATTGGCTCGACCTCTACTTCGACCGAAAGTAGTTTAGCTTAGTTTAAATTTATGTTTTATGTTCGGTTATGCAAAACTATCTATGTTTATGTTTGAATGCATGCTACTTTCGGTTGAACCTACTTTGAACTTGATCAAATTGAAGTTTACAACCTTAAGTTTAGGGGATCGACTAGAAAAGGCCAAAAACTGCTGGAGTATATTTATATCCACTAAGGGTTTTAGTCCTTTAACTTTTTATGGATTGCCTAGAGATGTCCTTATGACTTGTTTATTTCAGTTCTTCACAATGTGATGCTCTATATGTGCAACTATTTGCCGTGCAGTTCAATTTCATCAATAACAGTTTCAACAATACCACTATGAATTACGATATTTGGTTGTTGTTAAGGATATTGCAGTTAACCTGCCTTTTTGTTTTTAAATTGTTGTTTAGCAACATGCATTGTACTGAATGACTAAATATGCAATCCCAGGCTACATAGCAACATGGAAGAGTGTTACCTTAATGTTCCGATGATGTCTAGATATACATGTAATAAAATATTATATAATGGGATGGATGGAATGTTGTACTACATCATTTTTCAATTGTTGTTTAGCTTCTAATATTAACTTGGTGCTTTTAGGTACATATATCATTGCCAAAGATCCACTCTTCGACCCTTTGTGCGCATGGTGCAATGAGATATTCATGAACCAGTATCAAGTGAGGAAACTGATAAAGATTGTTACTAAAATGGGTCAAAAGATGTCGATCGAACTATTTTTTTACACTTTATGCAAGACAACAGTGAACTGCAGGATGGTAAGTAAGGACCCTGTAGCCTTCTTTTTACTGCCTGTAATGTGTTGTGTTAGATGATAATATCTGAATCTTTTTTCTTTTGTAGTGGATCATGAAGCAGTTTACTCAAGATTACCTCTCAAACTACATGATTGGCGGCTGGCCATCACAAGTGGTTGGACTAGAGTCCTGCATGCCTTCTGCATCCAGGAGAGCACAATAGGTCCATTCCGCTTCACCTTGTTCAGCAACTGGAATGTGTGTCGCGTCTTTCTTTACCATCTGTAATAGTACAAGTATAGAACCCTGGTACATCATTCTTTATTTGGTGCTTATGTAATTCTTAAACATATGTACATGTGAATTGAATAATGCATTGGTTGTTTGAACCTGATGGATATGAATAAAGCTATAGCCTACTTTCAAGTATAAATTAGGTACAATTTTTAAATAGCAACAACTAAATTAGGGTGAAATTACGTTGTGCATGTCATTACGGCACACACGGTTGGTAAAACACAAACATTTGCGATATACACCATAATCCGAGATGGTTCACAGATAGGAAATGTGTGCTAGCATGCACACAGTTGTCGTTCGCAAAGTGTGTGTGATGTCAGACACTATCACATACGGTGCGGGAAAACTAAATGTGTGTGATTGTCTACCTATCATACACGGTTTATAATCATGAACTGTTTGTGATGTGCCAGGCATCGTAAATCTCCCGTGCCTGGAATCTGCCTGGGAAGCTCCCATGCCTAGAATTTGCTTGGTTTTAGGCAGAACCACAAAACTCCGACTACGATGGCAATGCGAGCACAAACGAGTAGCAAGGATGAAGCGTTTGGGATATTTGAGATATCGGAAACGGTTATATAGGGACAACTGTATGCATCAAGGCTCCCTATCCCCGACGGTTTCTGGGTCGTGTGGGATGGACCTCCCCTATCACCCACACTCACTTGGCGATGGTTCCAAATTCCATCGCGGAAAGGGGTAAAAAATTGTTTGTTTAGGACGGACGCGCACCAGTGGATGTATATGATGCAACTAGAAGGTTTTATCGATCCAAATGATGCTAATAAAGTGTGCAAGCTCCAGCGATCCATTTATGGACTGGTGCAAGCATCTCGGAGTTGGAATAAACGTTTTGATAGTGTGACCAAAGCATATGGTTTTATACAGACTTTTGGAGAAGCCTATATTTACAAGAAAGTGAGTGGGAGCACTATAACATTTCTGATAAGTATATGTGAATGACATATTGTTGATCGGAAATAATGTAGAATTTTTCTAGAAAGCATAAAGGAGTGTTTGAAAGGAGTTTTTCAAAGAAAGACCTCAGTGAAGCTGCTTACATATTGAGCATCAAGATCTACAGAGATAGAACAAGATGCTTGATAAGTTTTTTCAATGAGTACATACCTTGACAAGATTTTGAAGTAGTTCAAAATGGAACCCTCAAAGAAGGAGTTCTTGCCTGTGTTGCAAGGTGTGAAGTTGAGTAAAGACTCAAGACCCGACAATAGCAGAAAATAGAAAGAGAATGAAAAGTCATTCCCTATGCCTCAGTCATAGGTTCTATAAAGTATGCTATGATGTGTACCAGACCTATTGTGTACCTCACCATGATTTTGGCAAGAGGGTACAACAGTGATCCAACAGTGGATCACTGGACATCGGTCAAAATTATCCTTAGTGGACTAAGGAAATATTTCTCGGTTATGGAGGTGATAAAAGAGTTCGTCGTAAAGAGTTACGTTGATGCAAGCTTTGACACCGAGTGGATGACTCTAAGTCTCGATCTAGATACATATTGAAAGTGGGATCAATTAGCTAAGAGTATCTCCATGCAAAGTATTGTAGACATAGAAATTTGCAAAATACTTACGGATCTGAATGTGACAGACCCGTTGACTAAGCTTCTCTCACAAGAAAAACATGATCACACCTTAGTACTCTTCGGGTGTTAATCACATAGCGATGTGAACTAGATTATTGACTCTAGTAAAACCATTTGGGTATTAGTCACATGGTTATGTGAACGAATCACATGGTAATGTGAACTATTGGTGTTAAATCACATGGCGATGTGATTAGATTATTGACTCTAGTGCAAGTGGGAGACTGAAGGAAATATGCCCTAGAGGCAATAATAAAGTTGTTATTTATATTTTCTTATATCATGATAAATGTTTATTATTCATGCTAGAATTCTATTAACCGAAAACTTAGTACATGTGGGAATACATAGACAAAATGAGTATCACTAGTATGCCTCTACTTGACTAGCTCGTTAATCGAAGATGGTTAAGTTTCCTGGCCATGGACATCAGTTGTCATTTGATTAACGGCATCACATCATTAGAGAATGATGTGATTGACTTGACCCATCCGTTAACTTAGCACGATGGTCGTTTAGTTTGTTGCTATTGCTTTCTTCATAACTTATAGATGTTCCTATGACTATGAGATTATGCAACTCCCGAATACCGAAGGAACACTTAGTGTGCTATCAAACGTCACAACGTAACTGGGTGATTATAAAGATATTCTACGGGTGTCTCCGATGGTGTTTGTTGAGTTGGCATAGATCAAGATTAGGATTTGTCACTCCGATTGTCGGAGAGGTATCTCTTGGCCCTCTCGATAATGCACATCACTATAAGCCTTGCAAGCAATGTGACTAATGAGTAAGTTACGTGATGATGCATTACAGAACGAGTAAAGAGACTTGCCGGTAACGAGATTGAACTAGGTATTGAGATACCTACGATTTAATCTCGGGCAAGTAACGTACCGATGACAAATGGAACAATGTATGTTGTTATGCGGTTTGACCGATAAAGATCTTCGCAGAATATATAGGAACTAATATGAGCATCCATGTTCTGCTATTGGTTATTGACTGGAAGTGAGTCTCGGTCATGTCTACATTGTTCTCGAACCCGTAGGGTCCGCACGCTTAACATTCGGTGATGATCGGTATTATGAGTTTATGTGTTTTGATGTACCAAAGGTAGTTCGGAGTCCCGGATGTGATCACGGACATGACGAGGAGTCTCGAAATGGTCGAGACATAAAGATTGATATATTGGACGACTATATTCGGACGCCGGAAATGTTTCGGAGAAGTTTCGGTTAAAAGGTGAGTGCCGGAGGGTTACGGGAACCCCTCGAGGGAACTAATGGGCCACATGGGCCTTAGTGGAGAGAGAGGGGCAGCTAGGGCTGGCCGCACCCCCTCCCCCTTGGGTCTGAATTGGACTAGGGAAGGGGGGGGGCGCCCCCTTTCCTTCTCCCTCTCTGCCTCTCTTTCCTTCCCCCTCTCTTCCCTTATTGGAAACCTACTAGGATTAGGATTCCTAGTAGGAATCCTACTTGGGGCGCGCCCCGGGAGGGCCTGCCATCCTCCCCCTTCCTCCTTTATATACGGGGGCAGGGGGCACCCTAGAACATAGAAGTTGACAGTTGTCTTAGCCATGTGCGGTGCCCCCTCCACAGATTTCCACCTCGGTCATATCATTGTAGAGCTTAGGCGAAGCCCTGCGTCGGTAACTTCATCATCACCGTCACCACGCTGTCGTGCTGACGAAACTCTCCCTCGGCCTCAGCTAGATCAAAAGTATGAGGGACGTCACCAAGCTGAACGTGTGCAGATCGCGGAGGTGCCGCGCGTTCGGTACTTGGATCACGAAGACGTTCGAATACATCAATCGCGTTACTGAAAGCTTCCGCTTTCGGTCTACGAGGGTACATGAACACACTCTCCCCGCTCGTGGCCATGCATCACCTAGATGGATCTTGTGTGTGCGTAGGCAATTTTTTTGAAATTACTGTGTTCCCCAACATTCCTTTCTCGTGAATGTGCGAGCACTGTTGGAACTTCTCTTCTTCTATGATGAATTTGAAAGACTGAGGATTTCTTCTTATCAGAACTGCCATCCTTGCTCTTCTTCCTCTTTGCTTCCTCTTCTTCCTAGAGAGGACAGTCGTCAATGTAGTGGTCTAGTTTCTTGCAGTTGTGTCAGGTTCTCTTCTTTTAGTCCCAAGGAGAAGTTTCTCCTGATTACTTCTAGCCATAGTTTGAAGACTTGCCCAAGCGGTTCTTCTTGGTGAATTTGTTAAATTTTGATGAGTGTTATTTGTACATCACACCTGAGATTAAACTGGTTAGTTCATAAATCCAAGATATTTGCTCCCATATTACTACTAATGACTAATGAATGCAAAGTATTCCACAATCCTCTCTTTTATTTTGTTTCCACGGAAAATGGGGCTAAACATGGACAAAATCAAGCACATACATGGCAAGGATTAAAGAGGAGATCAAGATGATCAAGTTGGGGGCGCAAAAGTTAAGCCAGAGTGCAAGACAATGTGTCATACGAGTGCACATGCTCGTACGAGGTGTCGGCGGCTCCATCTCTTCCACCCCTACAAATACTATGAAGGGGTCGACACCAAACAAAAAAGAGAACATCACCGAAACCTCCATCTTCATCATCCACAACAACCCTAGCCGCTGCCATTTCCCATGTCCATCTCCATAGCCACCACCAGCACCATCACCGTATCACTCATCCAACTAGCCATACTTTTTAATCGTGTATCGCATTCGACAACTACTGTAAGACATATTATCTCAATCAATCATCATGATGTGTTCTTCAATGGTTTCTTCTTTCGATCTAATCACCATGCCTGAGTAGTTCGGTAAGGTCATGGGTTGAGGCATAGCCCTACAGCCCTATGTATTTGTTGAAGGGTCAATGGAAGTATTTTGATGTCTTGTATGTGTGAAATAAAATTGCTTCGTAGATGTCTCTTGTCTCTTTCGCGATCTTTGTCCCTGTAGGTACCCAGGATCACGGAGATCGAGGCACGGAGAGGCTAAGGGTAGAGAGACCGTGAAGCGCCATTCTGAACACCAGTGACCGAGAAATTTAGTACAGTGGCATGAATCCTATATCTGGGGATACAAGAGGTGCAGTCATTAAACACCCAATGCTTTTGTCTGATTTTTCTTAATTACTAAGGCAACTCCGCATGGTTGATTGGGCATTTGGTTGGACAACTGACTCTTGATGTAGGACGTGCGCCGGACAAGACGTAATTTGGACACATCACCCACTTCAAGATGTTGCAAGAACATCTTGATGCTGACTTCTAGAGCACCAACAATTATCATGATGAACCCATTCGCAAATATACGGTTGTAAGAATAATACCTCATACGCATGCCTATAATCATTTATAAGAGTTCAGTTTTGCAACTTAATTTGGTCTGGTCCAAAAACTAGAATTTAATTCTCTAGCAAAGCTTGTTAGAAAACCTTGTCTTAACGGTACTCGTGGGTTCAATAACTAAGAGTCACCTTTGGGTGAAAGGCAAGAATCCTTTCTGCTCCTTTACTGGATCACTAAAGGGACTCATCAAATTTCCTCACAAGAAGTACAAGCTCCTTGCCAATTGCTTTAGGACCATCTGAACTGCACTTAGATTCTTATTCATACAAAGAAACATATTTTCCCTTAAGTGCCCGAGACTTTCCATATCTTGAACCATACAAATCTCTCTTCTCATCTTATTGAAATTCATGAGTATTGAGCCTCTCAAGAATATCAGCAGGATCAAGAGATTTTTAGTCAGGACACTCTTGAATCATTAGGGACAGAGTATCAAAGGAACTCTCAAGAGATTTCGACAATTTCTTCACCACTTAATAATCGGTGTTATCAGTGGCGCTTAGAGCTTGAAGCTATTTGATACGTCGGTGAGGCGATCAAATGTGAGCTGAACACTTCCGTTGTCCAGCCTCTTGAAGCAGTTGAAGAGATTGTGAAGAACATCAACTCTAGAGTCCCGTTGAGCTAAAACTCCCTCATTGGCCTTGGAGAGCCTTTACCGAATGAGCTTTGCAGATTCCAGAGAGCTTTCACGACCATACTGCCCTTTGGTCAGATGACCACATATGATGTTCTTTGCTTGTCCATCAAGTTGCAATAGTGTTATTATCAGCAATGACGACTCCAAGATAAAATGCAAGAATTCCTATTTGCACAACAAGCCAAGAAGAAGTCGACGTAGCTAAAACTTTTGCTGGTTAAACCAAATCATACAGATTAAGGGAGCTGAAGGAAATATGCCCTAGAGGCAATAATAAAGTTGTTATTTATATTTTCTTATATCATGATAAACGTTTACTATTCATGCTAGAATTGTATTACCCGGAAAATTAGTACATGTGGGAATACATAGACAAAATGAGTGTCACTAGTATGCCTCTACTTGACTAGCTCGTTAATCAAAGATGGTTAAGTTTCCTAGCCATGGACATGAGTTGTCATTTGATTAACGGCATCACATCATTAGAGAATGATGTGATTGACTTGACCCATCCATTAGCTTAGCATGATGGTCGTTTAGTTTGTTGCTATTGCTTTCTTCATAACTTATACATGTTCATATGACTATGAGATTATGCAACTCCCGAATACCAGAGGAACACTTAGTGTGCTATCAAACATCACAACGTAACTGGGTGATTATAAAGATGTTCTACAGGTGTCTCCGATGGTGTTTGTTGAGTTGGCATAGATCGAGATTAGGATTTGTCATTCCAATTGTCGGAGAGGTATCTCTGGGCCCTCTCGGTAATGCACATCACTATAAGACTTGCAAGCAATGTGACTAATGAGTTAGTTACAGGACGATGCATTACGGAATGAGTAAAGAGACTTGCCTGTAACGAGATTGAACTAGGTATTGAGATACCGACGATCGAATCTCGAGCAAGTAACATACCGATGACAAAGGGAACAACGTATGTTGTTATGCGGTGTGACCGATAAAGATCTTCGTAGAATATGTAGGAACCAATATGAGCATCTAGGTTCCGCTGTTGGTTATTGACCGGAGATGAGTCTCGGTCATGTCTACATAGTTCTCGAACCCGTAGGGTCCGCACGCTTAACTTTCGATGACGATCGGTATTATAAGTTTATGTGTTTTGATGTACCGAAGGTTGTTCGGAGTCCCGGATGTGATCATGGACATGATGAGGAGTCTCGAAATGGTCGAGACATAAAGATCGATATATTGAAAGGCTATGTTTGGACATCGGAATGGTTTCGGGTGAGTTCGGGCATTTACCGGAGTATCGGGGGTTACTGGAACCCCCCGAGGAGTGTATGGGCATTATTGGGCCTTAGTGGGAGAGAGGAGGAGGCGGCCAAGGTGGGGGCACGCCCCCCAAGCCCAATCCGAATTGGGATGGGGGGCCGCCCCCCTTTCCTTCTCCCTCTCTCCTCCTTCCTTCCTCTCCTACTCCAACTAGGGAAGGGGGGATCCTACTCCCACCGGGAGTAGAAATCCCTCCCTTGGGCGCGCCATGCGAGGGTCGGCCCTCCCCCCTCCACTCCTTTATATGCAGGGGAGGGGCACCCCATAGACACACAAGTTGATTGTTTAGCCGTGTGCGGTGCCCCCTCGACAGATTTCCACCTCGGTCATATTGTTGCAGTGCTTAGGCAAAGCCCTGCTCCGGTAGCTTCATCATCACTGTCACCACGCCGTCGTTCCGACGAAACTCTCGCTCGACCTCAGCTGGATCTAGAGTTCATGGGACGTCACCGAGCTGAACGTGTGCAGATCGCGGATGTGCCGTACCTTCAGTGCTAGGATCGGTAGGATCATGAAGACGTACGACTACATCAACCGCGTTGTCATAACGCTTCCACTTTCGGTCTACGAGGGTACGTGGACAACACTCTCCCCTCACGTTGCTATGCATCACCTAGATGCACTACAAAAAAATACACTTCCGTGATGATACGTGTTTGTCACAGTAGGTCGCGTTTTTTGTCATGCATGTACATCCATGACAAATTTATGACAGAATCAAGATAGTCATACTTGTGCTGTCGTAGAAGTGTTCCATGACATTACCAAAATTATCATCACGGAAGTGTCCACTTCCATGACGATAAATCGCGCGTCACAGAAGTGCTATCGTCAAGGGTGACCGACACGTGGCATCCACCGTAACGGAACACCGTTAAGCTATCGGGTCGGGTTTTGGATCCAATAACCCGTTAACAGCCCCGACCAATGGGGATTTTCCACGTGTAAAATCATCATTGGCTGGAGGAGACATGTGTCAGGTCCGTGTTGGCACAGGTCTCACTCATCCAATGGGCGAGACGCGCCTATGATATGTTGACACGTGGACCGGCCCAGTAAGTTTAAATGGGCCGGCCCAACTGAAGGCCCACAAGATTTTGCGGACCATAATGGGCCGGCCCAGCTAAAGGCCCACAAGATTTTGAGGACCATAATGGGCTGGCCCAGCTAAAGGCCCACAAGGTTTTTGTGTGCCATAATGGGCTGACCCAGGTAAATGCCCACATGATTTTTGTGTGCCATAATGGGCTGACCCAGGTAAAGGCCCACAAGATTCTTGCGGAACATAATGGGCCGGCCCAGCTAAAGGCCCACAAGATTTCGCCGACATTAATGGGCCGGCCCAGCTATAGGCCCACAAGATTTTGAGGACCCTAGTAGGCCGGCCCATTAACTGGCTGCCATGTTTTGGGCCAAATACCGGCCCATATTTGATCCGATCCATTAATGGCCTGCCACACTCCGGGCCTAATAGTGGCCCATATGAGATCCGGCCCGTTAAAAGCCTACCATGTTTTGGGCCAAATTGCGGCCCAGATCAGGTCCGTCCCTTTAAGAGGCTTTGGGCTCAATTATGGCCCATATCAGATTCGGCCCGTCAACTGGACACTATGCTTTTGGGCCCACTTGCTAAAGGTCCACTTAGTAATTCGGCCTGATATTAGTTTTGGCCTGTTAAGGGCCCGTTTAACATTTCGGCCCTATATTAATTTCGGCCTGTTAAAAGCCCGTCATATAGTTGGGCCTACCTACGGCCCGGTTTGCATCCGGCCTGCTCGCAGCCGATATCTGATTGGGCCAAACAAGGACCGAGACAATTTTGGCCTGTTAAAAGCCCGTGATTTGATTCGCACAATCATGGGCCGGGGTTCATTTCGGGCTACTGCTGGCCCGTGAGCTGTTCGGCACGTTTCAGGCCCAACCTACATCGTGATTGCATGACGGCCCGATTATGTACCGTAATTTTACGGTTTGGCCGGTTTACTGCGAAGACATGATATATATACAGTAAAATAACTGCAGCATCGTGAATAAGAAAAAACCTAGACTATACAATAAAGAAATTACGGCATATTACATCCACTGGGCATCAAAGTTCGCCACTATGATAATAAAGCACAAGTAGACAGCAGATTACATACACTGGGCATCAAAGATCGCCACCAGTGCAAATAAACACGCCGACAAAATAATATACAAAACCGACAACACTTCAATAGAGTTCAAGAAAGGTTAGCCCTGCTGGGGAGCTGCATCGCAAGCAGCTGAGCAAGATGATGAGACTGCGCTTGTTCAACACTTAAATCTTCCTCACTCTGAAAGATAAACAAGCAGACAGATGACAGGTTTTGCACATAAAAGTATCAGTGCTGACAATTCATCACATTTCTTACTGACGAATAAAATGACATAGTTTAAAATTGCATTAACACAATATGGTATTGTTCAGGTCAAGACATGGCAGGAAATGACATTGTGAAGGAGTTGGCAGCTTCACGACACCACTGGATTACAGATCAAGAACTCATAAGTATCAATGGTTAGTGTGCTGTCAATTTATACCATTTCAGATTGGCAAATAAAGAGACGGTTTAAATAATAGTAGAATGATATGACATTGTTCATAGTTAAGACATTACAGAATATGACATTGTGCTGTAGTGGGTAGGTTCACCACACCACTGGATTACGGATGAAGAACAGAAGCATAAATGCAGTGCAAAAGAAGATCACTTGCTCTGTATAGTTTAATTTACATGTTATGAAGAAGGAACTTGGTTGTACAACTGAAAACTTAAATTGAGGAAGGACAAACTTTTGTTTATGAACTACATAATAAACTTTAAACAAGCAATTTGATGCAAACACCAAAAATAAACAGTTGTTGCAGTCATGCCTAACCAAATATATACAACAAAGTTTGAAGGCTTGAGATGGACAAACTTACATTATTGGTGAAGACAGGCTCTATAAAGGCCTTGTCCATGCTGATGGGGCGGCAATTCAAGAAGATTACCACTTAATCTTCTTCAAAAGCATTGCCTTTATTCTACATTTTGTTAAGAGTAAATATAGATGTGATAATATACGAAAAAATGGAGAATATTTAAGATAAGATGAAGAGTGATGCTACATAACCAAGTAGCTATAAATGTAAGTGCAACGATACAGGAAAAGGTTCAGCCAAGAGCAATGCACAACTAAACTTCTTCAGTACCAACCTTATGGTAAGAGTAAATATAGATCTGATGTGTAGAAAATGGAGGGCAAAGGAAAATAAGTTGCAGAGTGATGATACATGAACAACTACCTGTCATTATAAGTACACTGATAAAGGATAGCATGTACTTACAAGAACAATGCAGAGCTAAAAAAACATTGGCATTGGATATATTCTACACTAATATAACCATTCATGCAGATCAGATAATTTGGAGCGAACAATTGATAAGCAAGCTATCATGCATACTGCTATCACATAATGAACCAGGTATGTATGCAAGTACAGTGATACAGGACAACATGTACTAACAAGAGCAAAGCAGCGGGCAGCATATTTGTGATATCCTATCGTTCTTGTCAAACTGGAATTCTTCTTCGAGCAGATTTTCCTACAAAAAAGATCCATAAGGCACATGCGGAAAAGTAGAAGTTCAAATTGTCATGTGATTTCATAGACAATACCTCATCCTGGGAACGAGACCAGTGCATAACAAGGTTTTTCCATTCAATGTCTTCTAAATTTAGCACAGGAGACTTCACCGGAAATTCGTTTATAGACTTGCCATCAAAGAGTGATTTCCTCAGGTAACATCGATACTGGTGCAATGCTTCTTTGAAAAGCACAAGCAAGCTTTGCTCGTCATGACTATCCAGATTGACCCTCGCCTAGTTACAACAATGTAATGTAAATCGTTGATGTGTTCAATCAGCAGAAAACAGGAAAATAATAACCATGAATAATAGCACTTACACGTAAGTTGGACAGGAAGATGTGAAAATGGTGTTTGTCTTCACAATAATCTTCCCATGATGGCAATATATGCACGTAGTCCCTAACAACATTGAAAGCATTGTCTTTTAAACTGGGAATAAATGGAATGGGGTTCCAATCTGCAGGAATTGGCCGTCTCTGCAGTTGGGATAGGCCTTCGGCCGGTGGACTTGCTGTACTTTTTGCTGGAGTGGGATTTTTCTGTGGTATAGCTGGTGCAATGGCAAATGAAATCGGTATACCTTTTGCTGGAGTGCAGGTCCTGTGTGGTGGGGCTAGTGGTGTGGCCATTGAAGTATGGGTACAGTCTGCTGGAGTCGGTCCTACGTTTTGTGTCACTGGTTGTACATCCAATATAAGTGGGGTGCTATCTGATTTGTCCGGCACCACCATGTTTTTCAAGGACTTCGTTGGTGCTCCTTCAGGTTCGGCAATCACCCTCTCCCTTTTTGATGTCTGATGCACAAGAACAACATTTGAGTGAAAAAACATGGTATGATGACAGATGGAATATGTAGTGATAATGGATGGGCATGGCATCTCGACATATATGATGAGTAAACTAAGCAGATGGCGGTGCAACAAAGTAGAAGAAATGCAAGACAACATATGCAAGATACCCGCAATCAATAAAACATTGCCAAATTAGAACAGGCACCTTGATGGGTGAACATGACAGGCCATCTGCCTTTGACTTCTCGAGGTTAGAATAGTCATTAGGATCATATTCTGAACAAGAATCAACAGGTGGGGATCGTATGAAATGTTGGTTGCGCAGTGCCTTCATTGCATCCAGAATGGCACTCAATGCCTTGGTGCCAATTTTGTAAGTCATTGCAGTGTTTAGCTTCAAGAGTGGACTGCTCCTAGTGTGACACAAAGCAGCTACACAGATCATAGTGTAGATATAATGGGAAAACCTTAAGCATCAGAGTAAAATTAGCAAAGTGGAACTTGCTGGACTATATGTGCTAGTATTGCCGGTACGGCTAGAAAGGCTTCGGTTACCAGCTCTCTTCAAGTGAAGGTGCGGTACTGTTAATATCAGTGTAACTCTCAAAGGCGACACAGCTCCCAGCATTTCCTTGCTATTATTATAGGATTCAAGTGTGCAGGCCACTACAAATCCTATTCCTATGTTTACAAGATCCTACGAGTCAAAGAGGCTCAAAGTGTCCATCACAACCGACCGTATAGACCTCTACACTGCAAATGTCCCTGCTCATCTTCAGTACAAGGAACATACTGTACTACTATCATACTCCCTCTGTTCCAAAATATAAGTCTTGGTAGAGATTTCCACTATGGATCACATACAGATGTATCCAGATACATTTTAGAGTGTAGATTCACTCATTTTGCTCCATATGTACTCCATGGTGGAATCTATACAAAGACTTGTATTTAGGAATGGAAAGAGTACATATTAAAGAAGAACGGAAGAGGAACATGGTAAAGAAGAGCAAGCAGATTTTGGATAATAAAATGTTGGTTGCGCAGTGCCCACACATGATGAATCAGAGCGCATTAAGAATGCAACTCCCAGCTGTCTCTCGACCATTTCAGGCGGTTGGATGAAGATCCTACGTCTCCTAACACTTCTTCTTCCTCGTCTCTGATTCTTCCCATACAGAACACCGCACGGGAAGCCGGCCGGACTACCAGCCCCCACCGCCTGTGTTCCTCCGCCACCCCCACCCCCACCCCGCCCCAACCCCCACCCGCGTCGAGTTTTCTTCGTTCGGCGAGGCCCCACAACCACCCGAGCCCCTTCGTTCGCACCGACGAACTCCGACGAGCTCTGAAAAATCGACTGACCCAATTTTTAAATTTAGTCTACTGTGATTTAACTAGTGTTGAATATAAAAGGGGGAAACCATAAGAATTGGGAGTATAGTGTTGAGCATGCCATGGTGGATCTGAAGGTGCAAACCAGACAAAGGCAACTTCGCAACCAAGACAAGAAATCAGAGTAAAGAAGTGGTGATCTATTTTCTTGCTGCGATAAATAAGTTGAGCAGATACGAAAGAGTACCATCTCTAGTGCGGCGCCGTGTACGCATCTGCTGAGAATTTGACGGTGATGCGGTAGCGATGGCTGTCGGCGGCGTGGAAGCAGATCTAGGAGAGTAGACGGTGGCAGCGGGGCACGGTGGACGAGACAGTCGTAGGAGCGGCGCCGGCAAGGTGGACGACAGCGGGGATGAAGCGAGAGGACGGGATGCAAGGATCCCAGTCCAAAGCCGTGGATGAGAGAGGTCGATGTCTTGTAATGGACGGTGGCG
The DNA here is from genome assembly GCA_032464435.1 of Aegilops umbellulata. Classification (NCBI taxonomy): domain Eukaryota; kingdom Viridiplantae; phylum Streptophyta; class Magnoliopsida; order Poales; family Poaceae; genus Aegilops; species Aegilops umbellulata. Next base: position 447,962,490 of record CP136058.1, on the reverse strand, counting down.
TCGGGGTATCAGCTCCGGCATGGTGGAGGAGGACAACGGTGGATGGGGTGGCGGACGGCGGCGGACGGAGGAGGGTGGGGTGGAGAGGGTGTTGGCGCCCACGGAGTACGAATGGGGAAAAGGGAGGTAGAGAGGAAGGGGGGAACCATGTATTCAGGGCGTGCTTGTCTCAAATGCGAGGAAATTTACAAACTTAGCCCCCGTTTCAAATTTCTACTACATCACAACAACATTAGTCGGTTGGGGATAGGACGGTAATCTCGCATACACCGAATATTTGCTGACGAGAGTTTGTTTTTGGCGCCCACCGTGTATGAATATGAATCATGGAGGGAGTCGATTTCGGCTGAGGACACACTGTGTTTTGGCGCCCACCATGTATGAATCCGGTTGAGAGGCGGTTATGTCACATTTGGGTGAAATTACAAACCTACCCCTATCGAAACCTATAAAAATCCAGCAGATAGGCTTTGCGTGGCAGGGATAGGCAGTAGTGATTTCCAACTCGCAGATTTTGGTTTCGGGTGGTTACTGCTACTTTCCCCGCTTCGTTCAAAATTTGCAGAGTGCACGTTTACGGTGCCAACTCAATTCAAATCCCGTTTGTATTCTATTTTTTTTCCAGGCGGGATCCATTTTCAATTGGAATTACATTCTATATACATCATTTTTTATATATACTTTCAAAAGCACAACACCATTTATACATAAATATGGTTTACGAATGGCATGATCTCAGATTCATAAGGTTGTATCCATCAATTTGGATTTTCAAATATTTTAAACCACTTTATGTTGAAATCCAATGTATGCATTCCTCGCTAACTGTCTCCAATTAATGTGTGTTTCATGCGGGGTTTTTTTACTTCTCAAACATGTATAATGTGTTTCACACACGCAACAAATAGTGTAATCCCGTTTAGACATTAATTGCATATAAACCATGCATTGTTTGTAATTGAAGAATCTATGGATCACCAATATTGATAAACTATATAACATTACACGTGTGCCCAAATTCAAATGAATATGCATGTTTGATACACCAATTTGCGTTATGATATTATCGATGTCGTGAACTCCAGTTTAAATATTTGAATCCCCTTTAATCCAGATATTCGTCTCATATAGCTATCACTCATGCTTATATAGGACTATCTCTCTGGACCTATACGCGTTCATCGTCTCTCAGGTATCTCTCGTGCTACCTGTATGTCGACAATGATCTTTTATCTTCGTAACACACTGACGGTACTCTCTCCCTCGACCTTCATCACTCTATCTCTCTCTAAGTATATCTCGCTCCCTGCTATGTGTCTCTAACTATGATTCTCCATGTGGAATCTCTTTCTCTCACACAAACACAAAACTTTGTCTTCCAGGGTCTCATTTCTCTCTACTATTCTCATGTGTGCCACTCGCACACCCCTCATACAGAGATGTCTTTCGCTCCTTAGATATGAGAACCTACGACTCTTCCTCTTCAATATCTCTTTCTCACACACAAACACAAACTCTGTCTCCCAGGGTCTCATATTTCTCCATTGTTCTCTTGTATGTCGCTCATACACACCCTCTCTCCCTAGAGATATCTTGCGTTCCCTCGTATGTCTCTCTAGCTATCACTCTCGTTGTGAAATATCTTTCTCTCTCGCAGACACAAAACTCCATCTCTCTGGATCTCATTTCTCTCTGATATCTGTTTGTATGTGACTCACATGCACCCTCTCTCTATCTCTCTCACACCCACACACATAACCCAGCCTTCTGATCCACTCGACTCCTATCTGTAACGCACACTAGCTGGCATCTTTATCTTTCTATTTATCTGTTTCTCCATCAACCTTCTTTCTCGCCCTCACTCTTGATTCCTATCACGCACACTACATATGTTTCTCTCTACATGCAGTCAAGTGCCCTCTCACACACATATATAACTTCACCCTTTGAACCACCCGACGGTCATCTCCAACACCCAAACTAGCGGATGTCCCTCTAGCTAGCATCTCCATCTCTGTATCTATCTGTAGTTTCTCCGTCAACATTTCTTTCTCGCATGGAGTCTTGCTTCCTATCACCCACACCATATATGTCTCTCCATACATATGCATTTATAGGTTAGTCTCTTTTGCACAATCGTTGCACCTCACTCCCTCTGCTCGCCATAGATGCATGCTCCAGCCCACGCCACTATCTCTTAAAGACAAAAACACATGCTCAATTGTCGGGTCTTCATCCCTGCATTCTCACATGCATGCATATTGTCATACCGATCCGTCTCTCCCATGTCGTTGATCTTATGACTTATGTCTTCTTTCTTTTATCTCGATCATGCGCGTGCACACACACACATCCCACGTATACATGTATACCTCTCACACATGCACGTTCAAGGTCTCTATGTCTCCATACGTAGTTAATTACCCTCAATCCTAACGCCACATCGAATCGTTCTCCTCTTTTGTGCACATAACTTCCGCCTAGATGGGTAAAACACACACTCACACTTAACAATATCCTTCTAGCTACCCCCTGCCTCTCACTCTTCCTCTATATCCCCGAAACCAATAAGACCATCCCTTTGTTTAATTCCCGCCTACATGCACCATCGATATATAGTAGTCTTCCTTGGTGTCTCTCGAACAAACACGTTCTCTCGATGTCGACTCCTCTCATGCGCACACACCTTCTCTTCCCTCTCTACGGGCATTTTCTCTCTCTCACCCCATCGTTGGTGGCCTCTGCCATACACATCACCTCTCTATGATGAAGCCATGCACACTTAAATTACATCCGCCACAGAGGACTCCGCGACACACACACACACACACATGCACGCACCCCCCCCACACACACTAAGACTCCATCTCTCTCTCTCTCTCACACACACACAAACACACACACACACACACGCACACCCCCCCACACACACTAAGACTCCATCTCTCTCTCTCACACACACACAAACTAAGACTCCATCTCTCTCTCTCACACACACACAAACTAAGACTCCATCTCTCTCTCTATCACACACACACACACACACACACACGCACGCACGCACCCCCGCACACACACTAAGACTCCATCTCTCTCTCTCTCTCACACACACACACAAACTAAGACTCCATCTCTCTCTCTCCTCTCTCTCTCTATCACACACACACACAACACACACACTAAGACTCCATCTCACACACACATGCTCTAGGCGGAGCATTTGTTCCTACCACCCTTCATCCAACCTTACCCGTATGATAAACAATCACCTTTATTTACTTGCATAACATGGACAAATTCCACTTACTTTAGTAGTCAGCAAACTTATCATCTGTACCCTTATAAAAAACGAGTTCGGCGGTGATGGTGTGCCTGCCATCTTGTAATACAGACCGTATGATCTATATCTGAGGATAGAAAGCAAACTACGATAATTTTACAAAAGATACCCGCACCTCTCTCCACATCATTATCTCCCGCAACCTCATTGCTCAGCAATTAAAAAAGGAATAAGTCTCTGGAACAATCTAGCATGCATGGTGGCCGCTGCTGCCTGCCAGCGCCGTCCATTCCCATGCCTCCGCCCATTCCGACCGCCAGTCACCACCACGCTCCACTCCTCCTTGCCTTATCTCTCGTCTTTCATTTTTTCAATGACATTCTCGAGATACCAGTTTTCCGATAAAATTCTCGAGATAACATTAGTTTTTACACATGGGATTACTCCTGCATGGGTCAATCACAACAGGTGTTTTGTAAAAAATGCATATTGATGTTCCGTGCAATGCACGAGAATCTTGCTTGTAATTATATAACGCAAATCACGAGCAGGAAGTGACATTTTTTTGACACAACCACGTTAACATGGCCACGTAAATCACTAGCTAAAGTAAATACCATTATACTTATATCCTGATGCAAAAGGTTGAGTACATGTCCGAAGAGTAGAGTCGCACACATGCACTCTGTCTCTCAGAATCTCTCTCTCACACACACCAGTTACGTGACGCCCACTTAAGCAGACACATATGTTACAATTTGTGCACCCGCGGGTACATGTGATGCTGCGCATTTATTTAAGCCGGAAGGAGAACCCAAATAGTAGCTGCATTCATTCCCCTCCTGCCGCCTCTTCTCTGGTCGTCGTCGCCCGGTAGCCATGGGCCGGCCGAAGGTAACAACATACGTCATACACCCGCCGGAGCGGCGCTTTAATATGGAAATTTTAGTGGTCATGCATGCATCTTTTTGTGCAAGCACTCCTATATAAGGGTTGATCGGTCGCTTCCCGCGGACATGCGTGGGCAGTGGAAGAGGAAGGAGAAGGGAAGCGGGCTGTGGAATAACGTTTTTTACCACAATTTCTTAGGAAACTGAGTGCAATAATTGAGTAGTTTTGCAAACTACCAGTACTACACCTGAAACGGTTCAAAAAATATACTCCCTTGCCAGTGCGCGCTTCCCACGTGATACGGTCAGCGTCGCCCTGGAGCGTCAGTGCCGCATTAATGCCCGGCCAGAGCGGAGGTGACCTCTCACTAGCGCCGGCTTTGAAGTGGCGCGACGGCCGAGAGAGCGCCGCTTCCCGGTGCACGCGACTGCTCCGCGTCAAGACTGGCGATAGGCCCTGTTTGGATCCATGGGTTAGAGTTAGTTTGAGCTAGTTGGGGCTCAAATAGCCCTAAAGTATCCAAGCATGAGGGTTTAAATTGGAGCAAGTTGCACCGAACCCACCAAAAAAAACTATCCCACCCAAGAGGTGCTAACTGGAGATAGTTCTCATTGGGACCACTGAAAAATCACTTTTCTCTCTGCATGAAGTGCATTTATTGTGAATCTAACCCTGTCACCCAAACACCTCTTTGGCTACAGTTAGTTCAGGGTTAGTCATGAGTTAGTCTAACCTCTAGCTAAGTTAGATTATCAAACAGGAGCAGTATAGGACATGCAAGTTGCTCAAAGCATAGAGGCAAATTCGTACTTGAAAGGATTTTTTTTCTTTTTCAAAATGGAACGTGAAAGGAATTTTTTAGAATGCTCTTGGCATGTCACTAACGTGTGATTGTTAACCGAGCTCAATAGATGGCAGAAACGCCAGCCCGCCGCACTTTGATAGAGACGAGGAGGGAGAAGTGATACAGGCTGCTGGATTACTAGAGATAGGTGTCGCACAGACGTCAAGAAATATGGTGATAGCGTGGGTTAGCCATGTACTAGTATGATGTAACTACACTGGGCTGCCGTGTTTCGTACTCTTCCAGTCCACTGTGGAGATGATTGGTTATTTTTATATCGCTGAATAATATTAAATACCCAAACGCATCTGCAGTTAAGTCACTGAAGCAGCGTCCGCATTCACGCCCGATGAACCTACTCTGGTGCCAGTTGTCCATCCGTCTGCCGCGGCTCATTGCCATTCGCCCGCTATATTAACTTGAGCCGGCGCTTGGTACAAAACGCGCTACTGGTATTACTTATCAGCAGCGTGGGTTTTTTTGGGCAGCGCTACTAGTAAGTGTGCCACACCACACCCCGAGGTTAATACATAGTAGCAATGTGGGTGATCAACCCAGCGCTACTGCTAGAGACATAGCTGTAGCGCCTGGTGTGCAAAACACGCTACTACTATTTCTTCTGCGTGTAAACTAGTAGGCCCATTTAGTAGTAGGGGATGTTTGCTAAGCCACGCTACCACTCACGTGAACACCCATCAGTGTATCCTGCACCGCTCGGAGAAAATCCACCTTCTCTCTCTCTCTCTCTCTCTCTCTCTCTCTCTCTCTCTCTCTGCTGCGCCCAAAACATCACCGGGATCTGCCGCAACCAGCAACGGCGAGGTGAGAGGTGGCCGGATCCGGCACAGGTTGGTCTCTCCCCTCCTTCTTCACCCACCCTCTCCTCCTCACCTCATCTTGTCTTCTTTTTATGCATGTCACCATGGCGCAGACGACGACGATGACACAAGTGGCGCACATCCGTGGGGTAGGACGCCCCCATGGAGCTCCTTCTCCCCACGACGCAGAGGCCCCATGGAGCCTCCCTCCTTCTCCGGTGACTTCTTCTCAGGCCCCATCCCCTACCTCTGCCCCCCTCTCCTCTGCTTTGAGCTGTGCCATGTTCTGTTTCAGATCCATCCACCCATGGATGATATATGGCAAATTAGCTTGGTAGACAGTTAGTTGTCCAGGGTCCAAGTTTATGCATTTCTATCATGTAACTTATGTGAATTTTGTATTTTAGGCTTCAATTCTAGCAACCATTTTGCATCGATGGATATTATAAGTCATGTACAGCTTCGTTTTTGCTATAGATACCTTACAATTTGCTTTAGGCTATTTCCTTAATTAAAGCATGTACCAATAATTCTAAAGCTTGTTACTCTGATGATGCATTATAATTAAGTATGTATAACCTTTTCAATAGGGCGGATTTGATATGATCTGCAGTGGAAGGGACAAGATTGAAACACCAGAGCAGGTGTGTGTTTTGAGTGCCTATACGCAAATGCGTGGTGGATCTTTCCATCCCCTTTCTATATTTGATGCTGCGTTGACTAACCAGTACTTCACTAGTTTTATCTTTATATGTAACTCTATTTGATATTTTTGCAGTTCCAGCAAGCTGAAGACACAGTCAACAGACTTGATTTGGATGGACTTGTTGTCATCGGTGGTGATGATTCAAACACAAACGCATGCTTCCTCGGTGAATACTTCAGGTTGGCTGCTAAAACGACAACTCACTCTTTTGCTCACCTAATGGACTTTTTGGTTGTTGTTAATGTCTGAAGCTTTACACTGTTAAATCCTTTTATTTTCATTCTACAATGGTGTAGCTTCTAATTTATATTATTTATGTATTCTGTTTTGGAATTATTTTATCACAAGTAAATGCTCAATCCAGATTTCACCCTTTCTGTGCCATATTGATAGTTACTCCCGCCTTCTGTAAATTGTAAGCCATATTCTGAGTGGCCACAAAGACTAAGAAGCTTATAAAACCAAGAGACATATAAGAGCAAATGAAAATGGTACCTATTATACTTAAATACACTGGAAACATATTAAGTATTTGTTTGTGAGAGTAGTACATATAAATGCAGGAGAGAGAAGTTGTGTGATAAATAAGGGCAAAGATGATTCTAAGTCATGTTTTTTGCATCCCAGGGGAAGGAACTTGAAGACTCGTGTTATTGGTTGCCCAAAGACTATTGATGGAGATCTAAAATTTATTTTTAATTGTAAACAAAAGGGCCCAGCAAACCTCTACAACATACTAACCACACCTTATGCAAATTTATTTTTAATTGTAAGTGATTACTTTAGGAGAAGGGACTTGTTAAATGTTCTAAATTTTATTGATTTTTTTCTATACATGCATACATATAATGCCAACATTCTCGTAGCAGTTGTTGTTCGACATACTGCAAGTGCAAACATATATAATCCATGATACATCTTTTCATCTTTTTTCTTTATCCACTCACTAACATGTACTCCCTCTGTAAACTAATATAAGAGCGTTTAGATAACTAAGTAGTGATCTAAACTCTCTTATATTAGTTTACGGAGGGAGTACTCTCTATGGTCATGCAGTTATGAGGCTTATGGGTCGTGCTGCTTCTCACATTACACTAGAGTGTGCTCTACGGACACACCCCAATGTTTCACTCATTGGTGAAGAGGTTAGGAACTCATATATGAAGTACATCTGAAGTTGAAATAAAACTATCCCATTCCAGCCTTCTTCTAGTCATATGTACACATAATTTATGTTAATTCACAGTCCAGTTTTATCTTTTCACACCAAACATTAATCCTTATACGCTGCACATGTTATATATTCTAAGATTAAGTGTCTAGAACTACAAGACACATTTTGTTTATTTTTTATTGTCTTCATTTGTGAAGGTTGCTGAGAAGAAGGAAACACTCAAGAATGTCACAGACTACATTACCGATGTTGTTTACAAACGTGTAGAACTTGGTTACAACTATGGAGTTGTCCTAATACCGGAAGGCTTGATTGATTTCATCCCATAGGTTTGACAATCTTTGTGCTTTCTCCAACTTTATATACTGTTTTCGTCTGTGTTACTGATACCATTCTTTCTCTTCTCCAGATTCAAAAACTCATTGCAGAATTAAATGAAATTTTGGCACATGATGTTGTTGACGAGGCACGGGCTTGGAAAAGCAAGCTTGAACCAGCATCTAGGGAGTTGTTTGACTTCTTGCCCAAAACCATTCAGGAGTAGCTTTTGCTTGAAAGATATCCCCATGGCAATGTTCAGGTAAAAACATTGAATTTTTTTGAACCACCTTAATTTGTTTATTACTCTGAAATTGGCCATTTAATTATATCAAAAAGTTAGCTAAGTGGTCTAAAATTCTGTTGTAGGTTGCAAAAATTGATACTGAGAAAATGCTTATTACCATGGTTGAAACTGAATTGGAGAAGAGAAGAGCGGCGGGGAAGTTTCAGAGCCCAGTCTCTAGATGATGGTTGTGTGTGTGTGTGTATGTGTGTATTAATTATCTATATCAGACACTGACAAGCAAATTAGAGACCTCTGGACGGCGTTTCCGAACTGGACTGTTCGGTAAACCGGCTGAGGTAACTACCTGACCGCTGTGTCGGGTTGTGCGGCGAGCTTCATGCTGTTGGGTCTTCATAAGAAATTAGGGATCCAAGTAAGCAAGAGGATGAGAAAATTTAACTTTTCGGTTTGCCTGACGGATTTTTAGTGAAGGCAAAAGTTCGGAATCAGAAGAGAGAATAATTACCTCTGCAACATCAGCATTTCTAGCTTCGGCATCATCCTGACAAATATTATCATCAATAAGGCGTGTGAAAAGTAAACCGAGTGAAGCAAGTTCTTCCTCAAGGTCCGTATTACCCACATCGTCGTCAACGGGCGGATCAGAGGATGCGGTGGTCTTCCTCTTATGAGCAGGCCTCTTAATGACTTTGGTCTTTGGCCGGGTTGGTCTTTGTGGTTTGTCCGCTTTCTCCTGCGGAAGCTTCTTGCTCCAAAACGGATCGTTGCCCTGTTTCAACAGATATTGGTGTCAAATAATAAACAGATATAACAATGTCAGGGTCAATGATAGGTGAAGTTAAAAACTTACAACTGGCGGTTTGTTGGTGGCGCAGAAAGGAAGCAGGCCGGTTCGGGCACAGATGTATTCCGGTTCATTCAAAATTTTCTTCACAGCTTCTGTGACTTCTTCGTCGGTAAGCTGGATGTTCATGTGTCACAGTGGGTCGTCAACACTGCCCGTGTATTCGCACATCAAATCAGAGCATTGATTAAGGGGCAGGATACTCCATGATATCCAGCAGCGAGCCAGATCAACTCTTGTTAAACCGTTGGCCATGAAGGCCCTGAGCTTGGACAGTGGAGGAGCGTATTTGCTCCTTTCCTTGGCAGTTAACCTTTGTGGAAAGGGGTGTGTATTGCTAAGCCTTTCCGGACGAAAGCCGGGCAAGAGATTTTCATCAGCAGGGGAGGTGTCTTTGCAATAAAACCATGACTGATTCCATTCTTGGGGATGGCTGTGCAGTTTTGCGTGAGGATAAGTGACCTCTTTCCTCTTCTAAATTGCCATACCGCCCAATTCCATATTGGAACCATCAGTGAATTCTGTGCGGCGGTTTAGATGAAACAAATCTCTGAATAACTCGACTGTGGGTTCTTCTTGAAAGAACACCTCACAGAGTACTTGGAAATGGCATATGTTAGTAACAGAATTGGGGCCAGTATCCTGTGGACGGAGTTGGAAATTGGCCAAGTCATCCCGGTAGAATTTTGAACCGGGTGGGTTAAAACCTCGGGCTAAATGATCTGCGAAAACGACAACTTCTCCCTCTTGAGGTGTGGGAGGACATTCTTTGCCAGGAACCCTCCAATGGATGGTGTTCTTGCTACTTAAAGCGCCAGTCAGGACTAAGTTGTTCAGTTGAGTTTTTGTGACACGAGAAGGAGCCCAGTTGCACTCATATATTTGTTTGGCCATGGTGGAATCTACAAAATAAGTAATCCCGGTTCAAGATTGAGTTGTGTAAAAGGAGTACACCGGTATGAACAAAGTTAAACCGGAGGCAACTATATTTAAACCGGAGTTCTATGAAACGGCGTCATATGGCTGAAGAAGTTCTGGCGGTTCAACCAGGGGACTAATGGTATATACCGGTTTACCGGTTTATTAACTTCTTCTATACTAAGTTAAACCGCTTGATCCAAACATTGAAAGAACATGAAGTTGCAGATGGCTAAGTGCGCAGAAACAGGTTTCACAAGGTCTTATTACAGCAACGGATCTGAGGCAAAGTTCGGAAAAACAGGAAAATATTCACAAGCTTAAGGCAGAACAGTATTGATTCGATGGACAGGAAAATATGTGAGATCTATAGACTCGAGCATTAAGATACAGGCGGATGCTAAAAGTTACTGCTAATCAGGGCAGGGCTTCATAGATGTATCCAAGAACCTGGGTACGAGCATGAGCAGTTGACGGAGCACCGCAAGAACAAGAAACCCTAGAACAGATCTAGGTCGAGGAAAGTGAAGGACTTACTTGAGCTGAGGAAAGCGCGGAAGATCGCCGCAGTTTTCTGGTGCGTTCAGGTTGATGCAGCAGGCCCAAGACGGTGCAAAGGTCGACGACGGCGACGGCGGAGCTCCGAGGCTGGCGACGCAAGGAAGACGAAGAGAAAGGGGACGAAGGGGAGAAAAGAAATGACCCTTTGGTCCTATTTATAAGGCAAGAGACATGAGTCAGGCGCGTGAATCGAGGAACCATAAATCTCGGTAGCAGAGCTGTCGCCTCGGTTATTGCGGATCTATTAAACAGAGAAGGTATCATGAGTGTTATCTCTATGATGATGTCATGCCGGTTTACAGCAACCAGAGACGATGACATCACAGCGGTTCAACAACTACAGAAGATGTTGAAGACGAAGATTTTTGTTAAGTGCTGACATGAACTCGTTCAAATCAATCTGGGGCCTAATGTTGGGGATATTACTGCTGGGCGTAAACCGGCCTACCTGGGCCGGGTTAACTTCATCAGTAGTTTAAAGGTGGTAAAGCCCGAAGAGATAGATAAGGGCCCAAGGCCTATAGTCGATTTAGGACTTGTAGCCGTAAACCGGCTTTATGTGCAAACTTGTATTGTAAGATAGGAGTAAGGAGAGACCAACCCGGGTACGAGTATGAACTGGTGTTGGGACTCTGTAAACCAACGGGCGTCACCCGTGTATATAAGGGGACGACCCGGCGGCGGTTCAAAGACAGAGAACAACAACTCGAGACTTAGGCGAAGCTTATTGGCTCCCCAGTCATTGAAACCCCATCAATTCCATCACAACTAGACGTAGGCTTTTACCTTCATCGAAGGGGCCGAATTAGTATAAAACTCTCTGCGTCCCTGTGTCCGCTTTAACCCCTTCAAGCTAACCCGTCGTGATGGCTCCACGACTAAGTCCTTTCACCAGGACATCTGCCGTGAGAAAACCACAACATGTATGATTACCTGTACATACGTATTATCAAATGCACGTATGTGAGTACTATGAAATGTATGTCTAAACATGTGTGTATATTTTTAATTTTTTTAAATCCTAATTAGTTACTAGTAGCGTGGGTGTATCATATATGTGCTACCACTATTCCATTAGTAGTAGCGCTGGTGTGAACTAGTAGTAGCGTAGGGCACCGGCGCTACTGGTACGTCTGGTTATCAGTAGCGTGGGGTAAAACACGCGCTACTGCTAAAAAATAGCTGTAGCGCCGTAGCAGTAGTGCGGAAACCCATGCTACTGGCATGCAAAAAACCCACGCTACTGGTAATGTTTTTCCTAGTAGTGGCCCCAGCTCCCAGCCATAGCCAAAGACCCACACTTATTCTCCTCCGGTCCCTTCCTTCTATAGGCACCACTTCAACGATGGCCTCCTGGCGCTCCGAAGCTCTCTTGGACGTACTGTTGCAGGAGCAGACGAGGGACATCGGCGGCTGCGCTCCAGGCGCGCTCCAAAGCTCTCTTCGACGTACTATCGCAGGAGCAAATGAAGGAGATCACCGGCACCCCCCCGGCCGCCCTCCGCCGCCACGACCACGAAGCCGGCGCGCGTGCGCGGGCGCAGCCGGCAGCGAGGAAGAATAGTACATGGTAGGTCGCCGCCGCTCTGGTCCCGGGAAGGCCACCGCTACTCCACTCAGTCGATGCCAAGCTTGGTGGGGTAAACATCGGCGACCGATTAGCCGCTTGACAGTGACGTGGAGGCGGAAATCTTTAGAACCTTATGCTCCGGAGGAGGAGGAGGTTATCAAGGCGGATGAGGAGGAGGCAAATGCAATGGCCGGCTTTCTCGGGTTCATGGCCGGACTTGGTGGTCGAGCGCTGGCGATCGTTTATATTAGGTTTACAGTAGGTTTTAGTACGGTTTGTGCGAAATATGTAATGAATTTCATCCAGTTTGTAGGAAAAGTTTTTGAAATGTAATGAATTTCATCCGGTTAATTTGAAATTTGCTTTGTTTGCACGAATTTCGTCCAGTTAGTTCATATAGATGTCGAAAGGTATGCGGGCAGCATCAGATGGCATCCATCAGTGTCTTCGGACAGATGCCGGTGTAAATTTGTGGGCCAGCGCTGGAGATGCCCTAACTATCATGCTATAATCGCTAACAATCCTCCATTATTTGGCAGGGAACAGTTATCCCTCGGTCAAAATCAGATCCGCGGTGTTTCGCACTCCTCCCGCGTAAGAGTGTAAACTCTTGCTTACATAAAAATGGAGCAAGTGGACGGCACTGTAGCACGTCATATCACTCGAACTAGCCCGCCTAACGAGCAGGAAAGCACCGCCCTCGTCATTTTGTTCTGGATTTCTATCCATCGATCGCGCGAAAATTTTATGCTTCGCAAGTTTTAAAGGAAAAGGCGGCACAGTTACAACTCGTACGCGTCGCAACCCCGACAGTCCGGCTCGCACGCTGCTTACCAGAGGGGACACACGTTGTCTTGCAATTTCACTGATATGTGGGACCGTAATTGAATAAACCATCGATAGCCGAAATCTAATCGCTCGACGGGCGTCAGCTGAGAAGAGAGAAACGGGGGAGGGAGAAGAGATCGCCCGCCCGCCGCGCATGGACTCCAAGAAATATATGGTGATAATGTGAGGTGGGCCATGCTGGAGTCCGGACCGCTTCTGGAGCCCGCTCTCACCGCCCTGGCCCCTCAAGACGCCAGCTGCCCGCCGCATGCATGCATAGCAAGTAGTACTCCTTATGTGGAGGAGAGAGAGGCATTGACAAAGTCAAGGAGTGGGCTCTGCAAGAGCCCGTCTCTACACGTGCTACTAGGTATAAAAAAATAATTCTAAAAAAAGGCATAAAAACAATTGTGTCTTAAAAAAAGAAAGGTAAAAAACATTTGAGAGGAAATAGATAGAGAGAAAGTGAGAAAAAGCTGTAACCTGGGCATTACATGAGGAAGGAGGGAGTGGTGCACATGCCAAGTTCACTGGGATGCCGTGTTTCACACTCCTCCGTCGTAACAGTGGAGACAATAGATTTCATCAAAAATAAACAATGAATACTCGTTGCTTGTCCTCTATATCGGAAAGAATACTTTCATTCGCCGACATGTGGGACGTCGACCATCCTGGTCCACCTGCCATGCACAAAATTATCCTGGTCTACCCCGGTCGTATCGCAGGCCCAACCTTTCCCACTGTAAGTTGTTCGGACGAAGGAACCATCATGACTTCGTTGAATTCCGCTTCTTCAAGAAAACTTACTATACCCGCAATACTGCTACCACACGCGAAGACTGGACGACACTGTACCACGTCATATCACTGAAACCCACTAGGCCAAACTAGCCCGCCTAGGTCATCTATTTTGGAAAGGAGGGAGTACGTCTCTGCACTGCTATGATTTTGTGTTGCACGTTCTCTGTATTTTTGCTATGATTTTCCTACCCTATGAACCAAATGAGGCCTGAATGTATGTCGACTATTGTCTGATCGATCGCTAAGCCTACAATTTTAGGAGCTAGGGCTATTGGTCGATCGACGAGGGATAAGTATAAGCGTACCACGAGCTCATCAGCCCCAACGTTTCTCTTCGGTGAGTGTTTTGCAAGTACTATAGCTCGCACAGTAGCTAGCCTACTAACACCAAGAATCACCAAACAAACCCTGCTGATATGATAAACAGTTCAAACTTACATCTAAGCATGCCATATATTACATCAAAAGCTGGTGAGGATACATCTGTTTCCATAACTCGGAGAGGGTTCGCATGATTCATCGCATGATTCACTATCAAACAAAAGTACCAAGATCCGCCCACACAAGACAGTGCACTAGCCCTAAGATGGTTTGATAACACGCATCGTTCTGGTAATTAAACACAGGGCAATGCAAACTACCCTGAAGGATTAGCGCGACCAACCATTTCTTGTCATCGATCTCTCGGGCAATGACCACAGCATGGACAGCGGCATGGGAATCGATTTCTGGGGCGATGTCCACAGGACTGACCGCGACATCGGAATCGATCTCTAGGGCGATGTCCACAGGATGGACAGCGGCATCGGAATCGATCTCCAGGACGATGCCAACAGGACGGGCCACGACATCGGAATCATCAAGGACGTCCACCGGCACCTGCACAACCCTAACATATTAGCAAGCACATTGCAAATAATCAAAAACCACAACTATGGTAATAAGCCATTATTTTTTACCTTGTGCAGCTCACCGGGGGATCTCATCCCTCCGGGGGCCATCTCCTCGTCGTCGATGGGGGCCATCACCTTGCCAGGGAAATACTACTTCTCAACGGCGACTATCTCCTCAAACTCGGTCTTGAGCCTCACATATGTAGCAATCAGAGTTCCTGGGGTAGGCATGGTGGGGCCCTTGCTGTTCTTCCAACTTTCTTTGAGGAGTTCGTCCGCCAACGTCCTCAACTCTTTGGCCAGTGCTTGTTTCTTGGAGTTCTTCGTCTCCATGGGTTGGCCCGCCAACATGGTCAACTCGTTGGTCAGTGCTCGCTTCCTGGAGATCGCTGACTCTAGTGGGTTGTCCACCGGCAACTCTTTGCCTAGTGCTCCAGGATCCATCAATGAACTGACAAACAAAAAGCAATCGAAAGGAAACCACAATCGCAATGAAAACAGGAAAAGAATAGGATGTGAGAATCGATCGGTGCTTCGGAAGAAGAAGATTCTTGGAATGAAAATATAGCAGCATAACTGATTCGCCCACCTTACCTTCGTCGGTACAGAAGAAAAATGGCAGAAGTGAGTAGCCTGGAGTGAGGTTTTCTTCAAGAAAGGGAAGAAAGGGCTTGAACGAGCGTTCCAGTGAAATGATGGTTGCTTCGTCTAGTCCAACTTGGAGGCCACCTTACCACTGCTGGTAAAGGTGTGGGTTTTGTGATATGACGGGTCATGACGGCCACACCGGGGTGACAGGTGAGTCTCGACTGTAGCACCTCGCTGTGATTTGGTGGATGGCACGCGGGCCCGGATGCTTTGAAATGTCCCGCATGTAGATAGAGCGGCTAGTCATATAGGAGTGCTCAATATTGTGCACCGCGACCAAGGCGAAGAGGAAAACGAGAGAACTACATAATTAATGCATGAGTTTAATTAGGGTAGTTTTGTAAAGTACGAGATACATTCCTCCAATCGCAAAATGCCTTGGTTCATGAGATTTGAGATTTGAGCCCTATAAACCGGAAGGGAGGGAGTACTACATACGGTGTAGTCTAGTCACTTGTTGAAATCTCTAGAAAGGCAAATACTCCTTTCCGGTTTACAGGGCTATACTACTCCCTCCATCTAGGTGTCTAAGTTATCTTACGAAAACCAAATAGTCCCAAAACACTTAGGCGCGGTGCATTAACTTCTACCTTGTTTCTTGTTTCTTGACATATCAACCAATAAGAGATGAGAGGTGTGCATGCTTTTAATGACTTGCAATGGCTAGTTCATTGCATGCAATGCTATTAATTAGCAAATAAACATTGGTGACCCCAGGAGGAAACGGTGCTAAGCGCATGGACCTATGCAGAATGTGTATCAACCAATGGATAATGGAGTTTAATTGTTAAACAATAGCAATTTTGTCTCATGCAAGAGCCTGTCTAGTACTCCAAGGAACTGCACCACGCGAGCGTTCGCAACTGCCACGTTCGGGTTGCGCTTGGCTCTTCACCTCTTCGAGGAGACGAACAATGATGTTACTCCTACTTCTACAGTATCGAATCCACTGCTGCATGTTCGTCCACCTCGTGCGGGAGGGATAGCGTGTAGCAAAAGCTTCTACTTACTGCTCCTGCCTTTGCGTCTATGACAGGTGGGCCCAACAGGTGGTTGGCCCTCCTGTCATGCAGCCAAAGGCAGGTGCAGTTAAGGCACCGGAGCTCAGTCCATGAGGGAGAGGGCGTTGTAGTAATCAAATTTCTCGTTCTTGTACAAGTTGATGCGACAAATCAAAGCACTGCACTCGATATAAGTCTTTTTACACATTTCAAATGGGCTACTTCGTATGTAGGAGTAGACATATTCTGCTTCATATGTAGTCACTTGTTGCAATCTCTAAAAAGACTTATATTTGGAAACGGAGGGAGTACAACGCATGCATGCATGTCGTGACTTTCCTTTTTATACTTGCATGTGTTGATTTGATGCACCTTGCCAAATTTTGACTATAAATTTAACTAACCAAATTTTCATGCATGTCACAAAAAATTACGGGGCTGTTTGGATTGTGACTATGTTTGTCTTATGTTTCCACATTATTTTTCCCACACTTGCCACACTTGCCTAACCTGAGTTGCTCAAATTGTTAGACACACTTTGGCTTGCCTAAGGGAATCTTGCCACAATTTTTGTGTCTATGACATGTGGGGTTCACTGCTATTAAAAAAAATTCTTGTCTTAGGTGTGGCTAATAAAAAAAGACTTATATTTAGGAACGAAGGGAGTAGAAAATTGTCGGTGTACAAAAAGAGGGGTACATCTTTTGTACCCCTATAACTGTGCACGGGCAGTCTGAGCCACGGGCGCCACCACACTAAGCAAGGCAAGGGAGGTGAGCCAAGGTAAGACCGAAGCTCGAGAGAAGCAGAACGACGCCAAGACCAAGACTACAAAGAGCAAAGGGGACGAAGCGGACTCCCCCGGCAAGATCCTTGCCGGGAGGCGGTTTTAGCAAACCCGACAAGACCCTTTCTGTGGCAGCTCGCCCCACACCTACGGAGCGAGTCACCCTTGAGTCTAGTGCCCCCATGGGGCAAGGATTCGGGAGACATCCCCGTGGTGGCATGCAGATCTTTGTGAAGACATTGAAGATCAGATACACACTTCAGAAGATGATGATCCTTGGCGGGATCCCAGCCAAGGAGGACCACAAGGCCCCCGGCAAGAGCCTTGCTGGGGATGACAGCAGGCGCCACGGCAAGACCCTTGCCGGGGCCCCGGCAAGGCCCTTGCCAAGAACACCCGTAGGGACACCATCAGGGCCGCACCAATCAGACCTCCATCGCCGTTCGCATGTAGCTGCCGACCCAACCAGCTGGGCAGGCACCTACGTGGCGGCATGCGGATCTTCGTGGAGACCCACCACTGCGCCACCTCAGCTACCTGCCTGCCTACATGGCACCGCGGACACCGCTGGCCAGGGCGTGTGTCGACGCAAGAGGGAGTGGCGACGGACGAGACATGGCTCTCCCCCGTCCCCGATAAAGCAAGGACACCTAAGCAAGACGCATTAAATGCGCCTTGTCATGTAATGCGAGGGATAACCTCGCATCACTGTACCCTTTCCACCTCCTGTGTGCCAATGTGGCAACCCCTTTCCTTATAAAAGGAGGCCCAAGGCGACCAGGAGGGGGATTCGGCTTTTTGGAGCTCCTCACGCCCCATTGCTAGTTCAAGAACACAGATAAACAAACCACCAAAGCAGGAGTAGGGTTTTACGCATCCTCGCGGCCTGAACCTGGATAAAGAAACCGTGTGCTATCTGCCTGATCCGCTCTTCTCACGACCCCGCGCCCCACAACCGTAGTAGGGATTCTTGTGATCCCATAGGTGTCGTTCCCACCGACATCTTTGGCGCACCAGATAGGGGGCGCAGTTGCGAGAATCGGCTTTAGCAGTTAGTTCGACGCTTCTTCGCCGTCATGGCGCCCAAGAAGAAGACGACGGTGGCGGTTGGCCCGTCGGAAGCCGGACATCCCGTCCCGACACGGGCGAGCAACGGACCTGTCGCAGAAAGGACTCGGGGCGCCGTTCGTGAACACCAACACCGTCCCAGCAGAAGGAGTTTGGGAGGCGGCGATGTTCGTGCGCCTGGTAACGGGCCGCACGCCGCCAAATCCAAAGACGGAGCCAGGCCCTCCGCGGGTGGCGCGGGGCCTTCCAAGATCGCTGCCACCCCGCCCGAAGGCGACGCGAGGGCTTCCAAGACTCCCACGCCGGCGCTGACGGCGCGCTCCTCTCAAGCGGCGCGTGACGAATGGCATAACCACACCGAAGACCCCGGGCGTCGCCGCGGGAAGAGCCCCAAGCGCCACTCCCGGGATGTAGAAGACCTGCCCACTCGCCGAGGCGCTGGTGAAGATGGCATGCGACCGTGGGGTCATGATAGAGCTCCTTCTGACATGGTCAGAAGTCGAAGCGTGTCGCGGTCCGTGCAGGTTTCGCTGCCACCAACGCCAGCAGAAGCCCTGGCACGCGCACAGTTGCTCCTCGATTTTCCTCCCACTACGGGGAAACTCGACGAATGGAGAGCCACTATCCGAAGCCTTGTTGCGGTGGCCAACAAAGACGAACCAAGTCCGGTGGAGCCCCCGGGTCGACGCTCCGATGGAGTCCCACGCACCAGTGGTAGGAAAGCCGGCGGCGCCGCGACCATGGTGCACTCGCCTCCTCCTCGCCCGGTACTGCGGACGCCAGCCCGTCGCGACGTTACGGGTGACGAAATCTCCATAGAGCCGTCCGACCCGCGGACCCACTGTGACCAACGCCAGGTTCTTCGGGAACGAGAACATGAAGACGCTCGAACCACTATCGAGCGCCGGCACGGAGTGCGCCACCAATCGAACAGACGAGCAGGGCCTGCTGTGAACCACCCGGCACCGGAGAGCCCTGGAGGCCTACCTTACGAGGTAGGCTGTTCGGCTTTTACCCGTGAGCAACGGCAGTTCCAGTGGCCCACTCACCGCACCTTCAAACCTGTCGTGGGTGAAAAGTACAGCGGCAAGACCCACCCGTCCGAGTTCCTCAGCATCTACACCATCGCGATGCAAGCTGCCGGAGCCCGTGACGATAAGGTGCTTGCGAATTACTTTCCGTTGGCTCTTAAACCCAACGCCATGTCATGGTTGATGCACTTGCCGGTAGACGCTATTTCCTCCTGGTCAGATTTGTGCCATGAGTTTGGGGGCACCTTTACTGGAGGCCACCAAGCCCATGGCCAAGCAAGCGACCTGCACGTCATTCCCCAGAAGGGAGGCGAGAGTCTCCGCAAGTATATACAGAGGTTCGGCCGGATACAATACAATATCCCCATGTTCACCCTGCCGCCATCATCAGCGCGTTCCATCAGAACGTGCATAACCGCAAGATGCGCGAAGAGCTGGCAATGAACAAGGTGAAAGATGTAGCAGAACTCTATGTTCTTGCTGACAGATGTGCCCGAGCTGAAGAGGGAAGGAAGTACCCCGGCGAAGATGCCGGCGTGGAAACCGAATCCTCAGATGAGGATACCACCGCCCCGGCGAAGAAGGGCCGACACCGCAACAGGAAGCGCAAAGGTAAAGCCGTGCTTGCCGTCGAGGGATCTGATGACACCGGCTCCACCAAGAAAACCAGGGAAGATGACCCCGGCAAGGAAGTTGCCGGATGTGTCGCCTGCCGGGCCTTGACGGCTGCCGAGAAGCCAGGAAACTCCGACAAGCGATACTGCAAGATCCATCGCACCAAAGGCCATGCTCTCCAAGACTACCGACAGGTTGAGCTCCTCGCTGAGAACCGGAGGGCTGAGTATGAGAGGCGGGACAAGGAGAAGGGCCAAGACATGCTGAGGGGTCCGACAAGAAGCGTGACGGCCAGGCGGGCCATCGCAGCAAAGAAAAACAATAGGAGAGGCCCGCCCGGGGCTGTGAGAGAAAGCCAGAAGACGACGATCACGAAGAGGACGACGAATCCGGTGACCAAGAGTTTCAGAAACCTACAGAGGCCATGTGCGTCGACGGCGGCGCCTCGCTGCATACTTCTCACCACCGGCTTAAACAGTGGGCGCGAGAGATTACAGCGGCCGAGCCGTCGTTTGATGCCCAAAGGCCGCTGAAGTGGTCAAGCACACCTATCAGTTTTTACATTGAGGATCACCCTGATTGCACTACTGCGGTTGGGTGCTTGCCATTGTTGGTTTCACCAACAATACGCAACCTCAAGGTGACAAAGATGCTAGTCGATGGCGGGGCCGGTCTGAACTTGATCTTGCCTGCCGTGATCGAGAAACTGCAGATTCCTGATGGAGACCTCGAAGAGACGGGCACGTTTCAGGGGGTCAACCCGGGAAGAAGCCAACCCAAGGGAAAGGTCACGCTGCCCGTGACTTTTGGAAGCGACCTGAACTACAGGACGGAGAAGATCGTGTTTGATGTTGCCAAGATCCCCTTACCCTACAACGGGATCCTTGGCCGCCTAGAGCTGGCCAAGTTCATGGCGGCGTCACACTACGCCTACAACACCCTAAAGATGCCAGGACCTGTGATGATCATCACCATCCCCTCCGATAAGAAAGATGCGCTGATTTGCGCTGACCAACTATACCAGCAACCAGTTGTAGCAGCTGCCGCCACTAGGGCACTTGCTCCTGCCGCTGGGACCCCGGGAGGGAAGAAGAAGAAGAAGACCGGTGAGACCTCGGACACCCACTCCGGCAAGCGCACCTCTTCGGAGTGTAGCACTGCCGTCGAGGATGTGCCAGAGAGCTCCACCGGCGGAAACAAGAAGCCCAGGTCCATACCGCCGGGAACCAAGAAGGTTTCTGTCAATGAGGACAGCACGGGAGGAGCTTTCACCATAAGCTCCACCCTTGACGACAAATAGGAAGACGCGCTCGTCACCTTCCTGCGGGCGAATTTCGATGTGTTTGCATGGCAAGCTTCCGACATCCCCGGCGTTCCCAGGGAGGTGATTGAGCACCACCTTGCTGTCTGTCCTCGTGCGCGGCCCGTCAAAAAGAAGGTCAGAAAGCAAGCTTTGGAACGACAAGAGTTCGTCACAGAAGAGATCTGGAAACTGGAAGCAGCGGGTTTGGTAAGAGGAGTGCTCCATCCAACATGGTTGGCCAATCCGGTCGCAGTGCGCAAGGCAAATGGGAAGTGGAGACTGTGTATTGATTACACAGATATCAATAAGGCTTGTCCTAAAGACCCCTTCCCGTTGCCGCGCATCGACTAGATTGTTGACTCCATGGCTGGGTGTGATCTGTTGTCATTCCTCGACGCCTACTCCGGCTACTACCAGATCTTCATGACAAGAGAAGACGAAGAGAAAACAGCATTCATCACCCATGAGGTACGTATTGTTTCATGTGGATGCCTTTCGGGTTGAAGAGTGCTGGTTCAACGTTTGCAAGGGCGGTCCAGATTGGTTTTGAACCCCAGCTCCATAGAAATATGGAAGCTTATATGGATGACATAGTGGTCAAAACCAAGGACAGGGCAACCCTCATACCAGATTTGCAAGAAACATTTGCAAACCTGCGCAAGATCAATCTCAAGCTGAACCCTGAGAAGTGCGTCTTTGGCGTCCCGTCCGGCAAGCTTCTCGGGTTCTTTGTGTCACATCGTCGGATAGATGCTAATCCGGACAAGATCAAAGCTATAGAGCAGATTGAAGCACCCAAGCGAATCAAGGATGTGCGTTGGCTTGCTGGTTGCGTCGCCGCCATGGGCTAGTTCATTTCCAAGTCTGCCGAGCGCGCCCTCCCCTTTTTCAAGATCCTGAAAAAGGCAGGCCCGATGGATTGGACGCCAGAAGCCGAAGCAGCATTGCAAGATTTGAAGAAGTACCTCTCCTCCGCGCCAACACTAGTTGCGCCTAGGCCACAGGAGCCGTTGCTGCTATACCTGGCGGCAACGAACCAGGTGGCCAGCGCCGCACTAGTGGCGCAGAAAGAGGTTGACGATGAGGTAATGACAGCGGCAGAGCCCGACACCACCAATGCAGAGACGACATAGCCAGTTGAAGTGCCGCCAAAGAAGAAAATGATGCAGCACCCGGTCTACTTTGTTAGTTCCCTCCTGCAGGGGGCTATATCAAGGTACTCCGGCGTGCAGAAACTGCTCTTCGGCCTTCTTATGGCCTCGAGGAAGCTGCGTCACTACTTCCAGGCACACGAGATCACTGTCGTCACTCGCCTCCCTCTGCAACGGATATTGCGCAATCCAGATGCAACAGGAAGAATTGTGGAATGGGCACTGGAGCTGTCCAGCTTTGGCCTCAAATTTGAAAGTACTTCGACGATTCAGTGCCGAGTCCTGGCGGAGTTCATTGCAGAATGGACCGCAACGCCTGACGAAGAAGCCCAAGAGACTGCTCTCCCCTGCAAGGAGGCAAGTTGTGATTGGATCATGTACTTTGATGGAGCTTTCTCCTTGCAAGGCGCCGGGGCTGGCGTACTGCTTGTCGCGCCCACCGGAGAGCACCTCAAGTACGTGATCCAGATGCACTTTCCCAGGGAGGTGTCAACCAACAATACGGCTGAGTACGAAGGGCTGCTTGCCGGTCTTAGGATCGCGGCGGACCTCGAAATCAAGAAACTCAACGTCAGGGGCGACTCGCAGCTTGTCGTCAAGCAAGTCAACAAAGATTACCAGAGCCCGTTGATGAAGGCCTACGTCGATGAAGTGAGAAAGCTGGATGAGCGTTTTGACGGTATACAGGCTGAACACGTTCCCCGAGCGGAGAACGACATCGCCGATTACCTGTCAAAACGCGCTGCCCTCAAGCTACCTGTGGAACCAGGTACCTTTGTGCTTCAGCTAACTCATCCATCCGTTGATCCATCAACAGAGCAGGACAACAGGAGGAAATCAGGGCCTGGCAAGTACTTTCCCGCCGAGTTCCCCGGAGCCGCCGGCAAGGATGTTGCCGAAGACACTGAGCCCGCCACGGAACAGCTAGCTCCGGCGGAGCGTCAAGCTCTTGCCGTCGAGACAACCGCTCCTATAGCGGAGGAAATGCCTTTAGTCCTCGCCGTCGAGCCCGAGGCTCCAGCGTGGGAACAACATACCGTCCGATTCCTCCAAACATGGGAACTTCCTGAGGAGCAGGAAGAAGAGGAAAAAGTAGCCCGTCGCTCTACCATGGTTCGTCGATGACGTCCTATACAGAAAGAGGCCGAACGGTGTGAAATTGAAGTGTATCCCTCGAGAGGAAGGACTGGAGCTGTTGGCGGAGATACACGGAGGCATATGTGGATCCCACATCAGGTCAAGGGCCCTTGCCGGCAAGGCATTTCGGCAAGGCTTCTTCTGGCCCACCGCCCTCCAGGATGCGACGACACTAGTCACCAGGTGTGAAGCGTGTCAGTTCCATTCAAAGAAGCTTCATCAGCCAGCTCAAGCCCTTCAAACCATTCCTCTCTTCTGGCCCTTCTCGGTCTGGGGGCTCG
The DNA here is from genome assembly GCA_032464435.1 of Aegilops umbellulata. Taxonomy (NCBI): domain Eukaryota; kingdom Viridiplantae; phylum Streptophyta; class Magnoliopsida; order Poales; family Poaceae; genus Aegilops; species Aegilops umbellulata. The sequence goes on along the minus strand of CP136058.1, from coordinate 447,938,772 downwards.
ACATACCGGGCCCTTTCCCCCGCGCTGTCGGGGGCTTTGAGTACTTGTACGTTGCAATCGACAAGTTCACAAAGTGGCCGAAGGTGGAGGCAGTGAGGAAGGTCAAAGCTCAATCAGCCGTCAAGTTCTTCAAGGGACTAGTGTGCCATTTTAGTGTACCCAACAGGGTCATCACCGACAATGGCACACACTTCACAAGCTGCACCTTCATGCAATATACACAAGACCTCGGCAACAAAGTCTGTTTCGCTTCCGTTGCTCACCCATGAAGCAATGGTCAAGATGAGAGGGCAAATGCTGAAGTACTGCGAGGCTTAAGGACCAAGACCTTTGACAGGCTGCACAAGAGTGGAAGGCGCTAGATTGATGAGTTGCCGACGGTTCTTTGGTCGATCAGGACGACGCCAAATCGAGCCACCGGCCAGACACCCTTTGCCCTAGTATACGGGGCAGAAGCAGTTCTCCCCACTGAACTCCTATACGGGTCACCTCGAGTGCTCGCTTATGATGAGCTTGAGCAAGAGCAACTGCGGCAAGATGACGCAATACTCCTTGAGGAAGATCGTCTTCGGGCAGCTGTGAGAGCAGCACGCTACCAGCAAGCCTTGCGCCACTACCATAGCCGCAAGGTTCATGCCCGAAGCCTTAAGGGAGGCGACCTTGTCCTTCGGCATGTTCAATCGGCCAAGAATTCCAACAAGTTGACGCCAAAGTGGGAAGGCCCTTATCGGGTAATACGAGTCACCAGGCCCGGCGTAGTCCGCCTGGAGACCAAAGATGCCGTTCCGGTGAGTAACTCCTGGAACATTGAGCATCTTCGCAAGTTTTACCCATGAGGCGCGGCTTGCTGGGCCCCCCGGCAAGCCACCTTTTGTACAAGCATTGCCGATGATGCATGTAACCCTTTGCACAAAGCCAGGCGCAGACCCTGAACACAAATAAATGAAGTGCTGGCACCCTAAGTTATAGCATGCATGCTAGGTCGAGTCTCGTCCTTGGTTAGGGTTGATAGTGCTTAGCGGCGACTAACCCCTAGCTTAGAGGTCGAGTGTGCATCTCTTTGCTGTTATTTTGTCTTCTTTGGTTCGCAGGACTCACAGATATCCTTGCCGGATCACTTGAGGACGAAAAAGAGAAGAGGGACGGACCAGCATCTAGACCCCGGCAAGCCAGTATTGCCGGGGGCTGCAAGTGCAAAGATTCACCCACGGCAAACCAGTGTTGCCGGGGGCTACAACTTCAGATAAGTTCTTCATCCCTTATCATGCATTCCCTTATGGACTGAGGTATGTGAAACCTCGTTCCTTCTTAAAGCTACCGTGCTCCTGTCACGACCGGTTTTTCCGGGCATTAATTTCCAGAAAATGGCCGTTGTGCTCACCAGCCCTAGGATTACTGTTAGCTGATGAGACACCAACTTGATACAGAAATTCCAAGCAAAAGTACAAAATATGTAGTACAAGACCATTGTGGCCTATGAATACAACAAAAGGTTTTCTAGTGGTTGAGGGCGGAAGCGTTTTGTGGATCACCACGGTAATGGGACTCCATTTCCCACGGGAACAGCTGACCAGGTTAACTCCTATCTTCGCGAGGCTGCTATCACCGTTGCTCAGGTTCCGGGGCGGTCGTCACAACTCTCCTCCCCAAGCAATCAATATGGCCAAGACAATAGCCAGGGACAAGCCAGTGAGTACTTTGAATGTACTCGCAAACATTAAGAACACATGTATAATATAACCATTAATGCTCATGCTTTGCAATATACTTATACTCACTTAGTTAGTCATAAAAATAAATATCTTGATGCATGCAAACAGGTTATTCATATGCAACCGGAAATTTATGCAATGGCCACATAGAGGTAATAAATACTGGGTGCCAAGCGAGGGTCTGAATGACTCCTCGAGCGGAAAATGCGGAATAATAGATACTGGTGCCAAACGAGTGTCTGAAAGACTCCTCGAGCGGAAAAATGCAGAATAATAATACTGGTACCAAACGAGTGTCTGAAAGACTCCTCGAGCGGAAAATGCGGAATAATAATACTAGTACCAAACGAGTGTCTGAAAGACTCCTCGAGCGGAAAATGCAGAATAATAATACTGGTACCAAACGAGTGTCTGAAAGACTCCTCGAGCAGAAAATGCGGAATAATAATGCCACAGTCGGGCGTCTGAGCGACACCACAGAAAGGGCTTTAAAAGAAATGCCACAGCCGGGCGTCTGAGCGACACCACAGAAAGGGCTTTAAAAGAAATGCCACAGCCGGGCGTCTGAGCGACACCACAGAAAGGGCTTTAAAAGAAATGCCACAGCCGGGCGTCTGAGCGACACCACAGAAAGGGCTTTAAAAGAAATAATCATAGGGAATATCCCGGAGGTAGAACCATCCCAGAGATATTCGATGATAACAATAATATCACGGGTTAGTCAACAATAGTAATAATCATAATCATCACAAGTCACAAGTAGTAATTCCCGTTCTGGTTTAACAGTTTCACCTCCGAAGACCGACACTAAGACCGACGCTTGACCCATCCCAGACTGTAGTCCTTAACCATGGACACGGCTATTCGAATAGGTTTAATCTCTGCAGAGGGTGTACTCTTTACCCACGAGTAACGGATTCCTTTAGTCCATCGGGACTAATTCCGTCTACGGTCTTTTAATTGAAAACACACCTGACTTGCACACACCAGCTTAACTCACCGGTGTCTGGAATCACCCACGACACCTGTCAAGCAAACTCTAAGTGGGGAGGCTACAACCTCGACGTAGCATGGGATCACAAAATTTATAGCGCGCGCAAACTGGGGGAGCTACCCCCTTCGGCTACAAACGAAACACCCATGCCCCCTGACCAGGTGGCATGCCTACCGGCTACAACCGATATCTTCCACCATGGCCTCTCTGTACGGTGTGTGCCAAGACAAGGGTTAACAGCTTACTGAACCATACCCCACCTATGGTAGGGACCTGTGGCAGTACGAAACAAGTATGGGGGTTACGGGCACAAGACTCGATCTACGGTCGACTTAGGAGGTAGTAATAATTCCTGCAAGTTTAGCATAACGATGTATATACTTCAGCCAACAGATAGGAACACCATACGACATACTCCATCATGCCATACCGGACACGACCATCTCAACGGAGGACTAGGGTCAAGACCGCGTCTACCCAAGATAGAGGCCTACCCGGCATTTGCTTCCGGTATGCATGAAAAGTGTATGGCGGTGATTTCCATCACAAAACATGCCAACTCCATATGCATGAAATTCACCAATAAGCACTTATGAGTAGGATCATGTCCTCACATAAAATGACACATGCACGTGCCGGGGTGGTGTTGTTACCGAGTCAAACGACACACACAAAAATTACACAAGGTTCAGAATGCTTGCCTTCAATATGAGGAAAGACAGTGTGTACTCCAAAACTTTTGAAAGCCTTCATTCCTCTCTCCAAAATTCCTATTTTGAAATAAATCTAAATTAACATACAAATCAAAACAGCACAGAAGAGTTGTTTGGAAAATTTTCAAATAAATCTCAAAATAAACTAGACAGAATTTGAGAGATGTAGGAAAAAGAATCAATTCATTTGGAGTTGTATTTTAAAAGATATAGCCAGTCAAAGTTGTGGTCAAAATTCTAAAAAAAACAAATCAGAAAAAGAAAAACGGTTCGAATATATACGTACACGTCGAAAGCGTATTCTGCAAATACGCCTCCACTTATCCAGCGTGGACTGCGCGTGGGTCACCGACAGTGGGCCCGCCTGGCCCACTGGTCAGGTTTGACTGGTCCACGCGCGCGTCGTCCCTACCGGCCGAAACAGAGGCGGGGCTCCGGCGAGGTTTGGCCGGCGAATGACGGCATCGTTCGGAGAACGGAGTCCATCAGCGTGCTCAGGGGATCAAGACGGTCGCTCCGGTAGTCGCTACGGTCTCGGGGATGGACGGAGCTGCCGGCGGCGAGCTTCTCGGCGGAGGGAGGCCGTCGGGCAAAGTGATTTTTCTCCCGCAGTGTGTCCCGATCAAAATCAAGTAGTGGGAAAGGTTCACAGGAGGGAGGAGGTGTTCTTGGTGAAGAGAAATGGGAGGGAGAGGCCCTGGTGGCGCTGGTAGAGCTGGGGCCGCGGCGGCGGTTGTGGTTGCCGGAGATGGGGAAGGAAGCTTTTCCGGGTCGATTGGCTGCTCATGGGGGTCTTAGGGTGATGGCTTCGAGTTGCCTGCGTGCGGAGACGGACTCGGGGTTCCTTAAACAGGCGAGGCAAGGAGGTTCCGCGTCGGTGGGGATAAGATCGCCGGCGAACCGACGTTCTGTAGCTGCAGGGGAACGTGGCGGCAATGAGAGCTAGGCGACACCCTTGTGGATGATCACGCACTGCTCCATGAGGCAGGTGGCGAGCGCTGGCGGCTTGGGCGGCGCTGGCTAGCGCAGGAGCGGTCGGGCGGCGGTTGCAGCCACGGGCGTGTCGCCAAGCGGCTCTGACGGCGGCGCTGTAGGGCGCCAGGGAGCGGTCGGGGCCTTTTGGCGGGATGCGTCGAGAAGGGGAGTGCTAGGTGAGGTTCTTCCGTGCGGGTCAAGCCAGGGGCGCGCGATGCGGCGGCTCGGGCGCGGCACGTGCAAAACGCGCGCTCTGCTCGCGCCCGGAGCACGCCCGGGACATGCTCGACGAAATGCCAAGGCAGCCTAGGGGTTTCCAAACCACACGAGAGTTAGCAGAACGGGGCTATAGGCTAGGGCAAATCTATGGGACAAGGTGGATGGGTCAGGGGCTCAAGTTCACAATGCAAACTTGAAATCATACCAAAACTGGCTATGCACTCAGGGTGTTTTACAGAATGCAAAAGGAACCTAGGCAGTTCTTGGGGTGGCCAAATCTCCCAGGGTGGGGTCTCTTTAGAATAAAGAGGGGGTGGTGAAGTTGGTTTGCAAAAAGAAGAAACTTGCTAGTGCAAGTTTTGCAAAACTTCACTTCTGGACAGGGAGTAAATGGCATCATAACATGGATCAAAAGTGTTCCAAAGAGTGCATGCTCCTGGACTTAGGGGTTTAGCATGGTTTGCTACAAGTAGAAAAAGGATTCATGTGTAAGGGAGCAACTAAAAAAGTGGTTGCTGTACAAACCAGCAAGTTGGGCCAGAATGAAGATGAGGTTGATCCACTCAAATACTCCAAAGAACAACTCTATGTTTTTGCATAAAGTTGAATCATATGCTGCTACTAACATCTCATAATTTTGGTGGAGGCTAGAAAGAAATAATTAAAAGGGTTGCAGTGCAAAATTGCCCACTGGACCAGAGAAGAAAATTAGGTGTAGAGCTCAAATTAATTCAAGAATAAAAGATATTTTTGCACAAAAGTGATTTAAAAACTTCACATGACATCTCCAAATTTTGGGGGGATTCTTGAAAATATTTATGAAGAGGTTGTAGTTCAAATATGGCCTTATAGCCTTGAAAAACCATTTTTCAAGAAAAATAAGGATCAAGCAATTTAATTTTGTAATTAGCTCTACTAATACAAGAAAAGTTTTTCCTTGAGAGTTTAAACAAGCCCAAAGACATGTTTGAAAAGTTTTCATTTTGGGGAAAAAAAACTCCATAATAACCAAGTTCAAAAATCAAAAGGGATCTCAGAAAATAAAAGTTTTAATTCCTGGCAAAAATTTTAATTAGTAAAACAAGGTCAAATATTTTTTTTGGGTGTCACAGCTCCCCTAAACTCTAGGCCCTAGGGCTCATTCCTGGGGCCAGGTTTGGTCGTAGTCGCGGCAGCAAAAGGATGAAACAAGGAGCCTGAACCCACCTCATCCCTACCTCCAACAAAAGCGTGAGAAAGGTCGAGCGACGTGGGAAGACGGCAAGGCCTGCTGCCGGGCAAGGAAATGTTTATCTTAGATATATCAAGGATTTACTCCTTGACGTGGGTTCTACCCGCAAACAAATGACCCGGCAAGCATCCCCTTTTCATTAAAAACATTTCACTCAGGTACAGTCCATAGGGAATGAAAAACATGAACGATGGGATTAACAAGTTTTAAATTCAGCCAAGGCCCGAAGGCTTACAAGCTAAAAAGAGATAAGGTGCCCGTAACCCCTTTCTTGTCCCTCTCCTCAGGAGACAGGTCAAGGAGGCGAAAAGGGCGAAAGGGGCGCCTAGGCGAGCTACGGGTGGCAGAAGACACCAAGAGAACATCTCGGTGGCCGTCCGAAGGCTGGATGGTGATGGCGGCGCCGGAAGCAGGGCTCGAAGACAAGGCGGCAGGACGTCAGCACGCGTCAAAGGCGTCGGTGCCCGCGTACTCTGATTTGACGGCCTTGCCGCCCGCCCTCTTCCTCTTCCGCAGCCTCCCAACGCTAGCCGCCCAAGGAGACGACCCCGAGAAGTTCAGGGGGCCGGCAACACGGATGATGGAGTCGCCGGTGCCGCATGGAGTGGCGCCCGACACCTAGTTGGACACGTCATCCTGCCGTCTGCTACCCTCTTCGTCGTTGCCGCTGTCCTCCTCGTCACTCCCGCCCGAGGAGGAGTCTTAGCTATCGGAAGAGCTCTCCACGCAGCACCTTGCACGGGTCCCGAAGAGCCCGATGACCTTGACGGAGAGGAGGCCGCCCTCCATCAGCTTGAAATGGAGAGTGAGCCCTTCCGTCAAGCGATGGATATGAGCGAACGTCTTCCATCCCCGACGAAGATACATCACGTGAGGGGCTGGGAAGTCAACGCGAACCCGCGTGCCGCTGATCCCACAGCCCCTCATGTGCAGCCGCAATGACTCCGGCGGATCCAGCTCCATCTCCCGCATGAATGGGGTCGGGAGACGAAGGTGACGGCGCGGCGGCCGGCGCAGCCTGACGAAGAACTCGCAAGGATCATCCCCAACATGGCCCTCAGTGGGAGGAGGAACTGTTGGCGGAGGCGAGGCCCGCGCGCCGCCCCGTCCTCCTCTTCCCCGAGCGCCTCGGCCTCGCCCACGGCCTCGCCCCCTCCCCCTTCCCCTTGCGGCTGGCTCTGCCACCGCAGGTGCAGGAGAAGGAGGGACGCGTTGTCAAGCGGCGACCCTCGCCGCCACCGTTGAAGGACCAGGGTTCCCTCTCTCCATGGCGGATGGAAGGGGAGGTGCAGAAGCTGAAGGAAGGAGGAGATGAAGGAATGCAGGATGCCATCCCCCCTCCTGCTCTTTATAAAGGAACGGTGTGGGGGCTCGGCCGCCCCGCTCAGCCAATCAAGACGCGGAAGGCGCAGGGAACTGGGACCGACCAGATGCCCCATCCCGCGGGGGTCCGGTTTCCCGCCTCCACCGTTCGCCACCCCAAGCGCATGAGAGCCACGTGGCGGGCGTGCAGGACCGAGGCGACGGATGAGGCGACCTCTCCCCACCCCATGATCGTGGGGAGTGGACGCCTTGAAGACCATGCCTCGGCCCCGTTTAGTAAATTGGCCGCGCCCCCACGCCTCCCTCTGCTTATGGGGAAGGCGCGAACCGCCCCCTTTACTACGACGTGACGCATGCGTGCAGAGCTCAGCCCCACGCATGCCACCCACGTCACACACACCTCCTGACGCCGTGCCACGCGCGGGAAGCGTGGGAAGCGCAGCGCGTGAAGAGACTTATCGCGGTAAAAACCACCCCGCCTGCTCACGCACCATTTTTGGGCCTAGCCCAACGACGCGATTGCGCTTACGTGTGGCCCAGGCCCGGGGGCTCCTATCGGTGTACAAAAAGAGGGGTACACCTTTTCTACCCCTATAACTGTGCATGGGTAGTCTGAGCGATGGGCACCACCACACTAAGCAAGGCAAGGGAGGTGAGCCAAGGTAAGACCGAAGCTCTAGAGAAGCAGAACGACGCCAAGACCAAAACCACAAAGAGCAAAGGGGACGAAGCGGACTACCCCAGCAAGATCCTTGCCGGGAGGCGTTTTTAGCAAACCCGGCAAGACCCTTGCCATGGCAGCTCGCCCCACACCTAAGGAGCGAGTCACCCTTGAGTCCACTGCCCCCATGGGGCAAGGATTCGGGAGACATCCCCGTGGTGGCATGCAGATCTTTGTGAAGACATTCAAGATCAGATACACACTTTAGAAGATGATGATCCTTGGCGGGATCCCAGCCAAGGAGGACCACAAGGCCCCCGGCAAGAGCCTTGCCGGGGATGACAGCAGGCGCCACGGCAAGACCCTTGCCGGGGCCCCGGCAAGGCCCTTGCCAAGAACACCCGTAGTGCCACCATCAGGCCGACGCCAATCCGACCTCCACCGCCGTTCGCATGTAGCTGCCGACCCAACCAGCTGGGCAGGCACCTGCGTGGCGGCATGCGGATCTTCGTGGAGACCCACCACTGCGCCACCTCAGCTACCTGCCTGCCTACATGGCACCGCAGGCACCGCTGGCCAGGGCGCGTGTCGACGCAAGAGGGAGCGGCGACGGACGAGACAGGGCTTTCCCCCGTCCCCGATAAAGCAAGGACACCTAAGCAAGACACATTAAATGCGCCTTGTCATGTAATGCAAGGGATAACCTCGCATCACTGTACCCTTTCCACCACCTGTGTGCCACTATGGCAACCCCTTTCCTTATAAAAGGAGGCCCAAGGCAACCAGGAGGGGCATTCGGCTTTTTGGAGCTCCTCGCGCCCCATTGCTAGTTCAAGAACACAGATAAACAAACCACCAAAGCAGGAGTAAGGTTTTACGCATCCTCGCGGCCCGAACCTGGATAAAGAAACCATGTGCTATCTTCTTGATCCGCTCTTCTCACGACCCCGCGCCCCGCAACCGTTGTAGGGATTCTTGTGTTCCCATAGGTGTCGTTCCCACCGACAAAAATATAAATAATAATGCATGTTGGGGCAACCCACGTTTCCGCTAATTTTAGCCGTGGGCTTGTTCACAATTTTTACGAGGGGGTGGTTGTTCATTTAATGGAGGGACTTTTAGTACAAGACTTGAACGATACAAAGTGCGACCTGGCACACCGTAACACCACTTGGAACAAGTTGGTAGCTACCTCAAAAAACAATCAACAACTAAAAAAACCGCGACCTGGCATGTAGTAGTACACAATTTTAAACAATTGTTTTGATGGAGTGAAAAAGGAAAACTACCCCACTACATATATATAGGCCGGAGCCTCCGCGCTTGCTTGCTAGGGTTGCTCTATTCACACACTCTCATCCTCTCCAGATCTAAACAAGATAGGGGTAGTAACACTGTCTTTCTCCCTTCAAAAAACACTGGCTTTCTATCCTCACCGCTAGTTACAGATCTGGACGTATCCCCCTTTGCCGGTGAAGGGGAGGAGAGGCAGCGTTTAGGTTGTCGTCGACAGCGAGGGAGGAGACCCACTGCCGGCCGCACCGTTCTCTCTGGCCGAGCGCCGGCGCGGGAGGTCCTCCGATCCCTTCTTTGTTGCATGTGGGTGGATCCGGCCTCCTGCCGCCCACCTATCCACATCCCGACGACCTTCAGGTATATCATCGTTCGAAACCGCCTTAGCTCTACTTCCCCAGCTCGCTACGTCGCTGCATGTGCATCATTTCATTTTCTACGTCTCAGCCCCTCTCGATCGGATGGTCCAACGTCACATTTTTTTCTTCTATTGTGAGAGGTAAAGCTACTTCATGGAGTCGAATCATGTACTCCCTCTGTCCGAAAATACTTGTCATTGAAATGGATGTATCTAGATGTATTTTAGTTCTAGACACATCCATTTTGATGACAAGTAATTCCGGACGGATGGAGTACTTGGTTCAAACAAGAAATAAAGTGGGGGTGGGGGAATTTAGTATGTACATCGGACTTGGTACAAACAGGAAGGAAAGGGGGTGAAAGTAGTATAGACTGGTCATCCAACTGGTCTCTTGGTCAAAAAGGGAAATATAGGGGTAACGCTGTACACAGTGGTATGACCAAGACTAGATTTGCTATCCACACATAGGAGTAGGTGGCTAGAGTGAACAAAAATGGGACCAACCCAGATATGTTTCTTGGGTGTTTGTTTCTCGGGGCAACAAACTATGAATCACCACTTTATGCCCCTGTTTACGTACATGGTTCTGGACTGCTGGTGCACCCACTGTCCCATGCCCTTATACCAAATATTTAGCTGTTCTTAATCTAATGTCCCTGGTAAAAATGAAGCCATGCCACTGTTATAAGCCATGACAAGTTTAGCCAAATGTTTTTGCCTGTAATTGTTTGAGACTCTGACTGTTTCCTCTATGCCTTTTTGTGCAAACAGGGATATCCAATTCACCTGGTTGCTGTTGTGACCTTTTGGTGCACTGCACAAAACTCTTCTTAAAAGAAGTGACTTTTGTAATGTTTAACCGGAATGTCAGAATGGAACAGTTGGTTCATTTTGGTGGAACTGCACAAAGGGAGATCTGTGTTCCAATCCTGATCATCCATATTGGCGCCATAACCATCCTTTAGGTAAGAATGATATTTAATGCATGTGTTCATCTCTATTTTCCGACTGCCATGAGAAAATAATGTTGTTTTTTACTAGTACACTTGTACTCCCTCACTGACAAAACCGGTTCTGAATTAGAAGGCCAATCATGTACTTGGTTTCACCAATTGGTGAGGAGAAAGAGAAACATAGCATGAAGAGGAGGAGGAAGAAGAAGAATAAACAGTGCCAAGGCGATCTTGCTGAAGCCAGAGGCCTCAGTCCAGGCCATTCAAGGGCTCCGGCAGCGACTACCTTACATGTGAGACGATCCTCCAGGGAGCCCTTCCACTTCTGCCGTCTCACTTAATTAATTAGGAGTACTTAAGTAGCACTAATTTATTACTGCCTAATTTTTCTGTTGGAGTTAAACAAATCTTTAGTAGGACCCTATGTTGAATCATGTACGTGTGTATGTTTGTCTATGGAGGTGAATCATGTGGTGGAGTAGGGAGGGAATATTATTGGTGTCATGACATAATAGTGCTATTGTTTTGCATGTCAATTTATTGCCATTGGTTCAATGAGGCAATGTTTTGCGTATTGTCCATCATGAATTTGATGCTAATGTTTGAGTAATATGCTAATGTCTTCCTATCCTTTCTCACTAAGCTAATGAAGGTTTCACCTTGTTCCTACTTGTACAAACAAGGATCATGTTGTGCCAATCATACATTTTAGTGGAACTACACAAGACAATACAATGAACTGTATCCCAGCCAGTGCTTTAACTCTGCTGGAAGTTCTTGATAATCTTTCGATATAATCTCAGCACTGGTAAACAAGAGTGATTTCAACCATACATTTGAAGTGCATAAAACTATATACTATTGTGTGATTCTAGCGAGTGCTTTATCATCTCTTATGGGACTACATGCATAAGCTTTTTTTTCTCATGTTGGTACAGGCCTAAGGCCTTCATCCATATTATTTTGTTGTCATCTCTATTTGTATCGTGCTACTATCATGAGAAACTCCTTTATCTTTGCATGTTAAAGTTTTGCAACCTATGATAAATGGCAATGCTTTGAGTGTTGAGTTGAGCTAATTGACACTGATTAAATAAACTAATACCTCTCTTTAAGCAAGACTACTATGTTGCTAACTTTACCCATTAAGATAATGAGGGTGCTTCTATTTGTTAGTGTATGTTTCATCAACTAGTCCCACTATTACAGTAATCTCACTCTCTCAATATATGTGCCAACAGGGATGCTCGATTTTGGTGGAACTGCACAAAAACTTTGGGTGCTTCATTGCCTCGACAGCTTTCGTCCTTTCCTGTCAGTCGCTAATCTCCGCTTGCTTTCTTCCTTTGCTGTCAGTTGCTTGGCTTATCTCGGCTTCCAGTCAAAGGGAATAGTAATTGATATGCTACCTCACACAGGTTGGTACTGGTCTTTATCCTGATTATTGTGCTTGCCATATGTATTGGTAATTTGGTATTGTGCTACTGTTTGCCGATTTCATAAAGGAGTAATTTGGAGCCTGAACTCGCAGGCAAATCATTACATCGGGTGATTTCAGTAGAACTGCACAAAATGATCAGATGGACAGGTACTTATGCTGCTGCTATGTACTCCAAACTTCACTCAGACAAGCATCGATGTTGACAAGAAGTGCCTATATTCATTCGTATCAACCGGCATCAACCAATTGTCAAACTCCAAGTATTAGGAGAGTGAACGCCAAAAATATTGCTTGGTGCATAAGCCAAAAAAACGCGGTCCAGTCTTTGGTCCCAACTTGTGCCTTTTGGTTATCGGCACATATGGTAGCGAACTATATGGCATGGAGTCTAAAGATTCCAGACGAGTTGGTTGACACGTATATTCATCTGGCACTTAATCAGTCTGCACGCCAAGGATGCTCCATTTCAGTTGAACTGCACAAAAAAATTGGGTGGTTCATTTTCTCAACCGCCTCCTTTCTCGTCTGCAATGTAAAATTTTGGCGAGATACAGGACCAAGATGAGCCAGTAAACTAGTTGGATGAAAGTAATGCCAAGTTGCTCAAACCTCCCTCGGCACAAGGCCACTATTTGAGGATAAACCTACAAGCAAAGTTCAGATTGTCTGTGCTGCCTCTTATGTACTCGAAAGTTTACTCGTACAAGAACTAATTTTAGCAAGAAGTACCTCCGACTGAACAACATTTACCAGTTTGTACCCTAGGTAATTAAAGTTCGTCCATGGATCATATTGGCTGTAATCTCAATCATTTGGATGCATAAACATACTGAACATGTGTATATCTGAATCTTTTTGTGAATTATGTATGAATATTGTCGTGTGATCTATCAATCATTTGGATGCATAGATATGCTGAGCTTGTGTATATATGAATCTTTTGAGTTGTTGATAGTGAATGTTGGCTATGAATATGAACGTGTCCTGTGAACCTGAGTTTGATATGAATGTTTACCTTTTCTGTTGTATTTGTGTGTGAACTTGTTAGTATGCCTACTGTGGGGTATAAAACGTAGGTCTCTTATAAAAGTACTGCTGTGTCCAATTTATGTTTTCCCTTCTAACCACATTATATATATTTATATTATTACTATTATCGTATATTTTATAAAGACATATATATACATTATAAAAACATCCCACGTGTTATTAACTTATAAAAGTAAATGTTTAACGGAAGTTGGCAAGGAAAATCCTGGTTGTTTTTGACTCACAGGGAAGGAAAATCCTGGTGATTGTGTACAAAAGCTTGCGAAGATTTTAAGGACCAATTTAATAATAACGCGCTCATTTTTATTTTGAGCAATAACGCGCTAATTTCTTAATTATATATATAATGTGCCTCTCCAGTTTATTCTTTGATATTAATTGCTCCTTCTAACATAACACTATATATATAACGAGCCCACCTAATACGTGTATTTCAAGGAAGTGCAAATGGGCTGGGATTTCTTAGAAAATATAAATGGGCCTGATTGACGCGAAATTATTTGTTCACCCAGCCCAGCAAATGGACTGTACATTCTAGAAAACATGGGTTAAATATATGCCACATTTTTGCAGGCTAACATGTGGGCCAATAGGTCGAAGCCTATGCAGGGCATTGTCAACTTGGTCAACAAATGATTGTGTCATCCACAACCATTGGATTTATATCCAACAGCCGGCATGCACCTTAAATCTCTCGTCTTCTTCCTCTAGCATCGCCGGGACCGCCTGGTCCGGCCTCCGGCGGCTAGCGGCTCTGCTTAGCATGCATCGCTGCGAAGCGCTACCCCACCGTCGGCCAGGCTATCCCTCCACCCCTCGACACCTCCTGTTATTCGCCACAGACGACAGCCCCACGCTACAACAGAACGAGTTATAACCCTTCTCCTCCTCTCAATCTGCGACTCCACTGCCGCGTTTTCCCATCTCCGAGTCGTTCTCGTCCGGGGCCTCGCCGCCGTCCACCGCCTCGCTGCGTTCGGTGCGGTGTGGTCAGCAAACGAGAGTCATCGGAAGAGGACTGTACGTGGAGAGCCTGACGGCTGGGACCCATGAGGTCCATGGTCGCACGCAAGGAAAGTTCCTCCTTATTAAGCTGAAAAAAAATTGTTTCCTCCACCTGATAGTTGGGACCCACCGGTTGTATCTTCGCATGGAAGGAAGTGCCTCCTTGTTTTGTGAAAAAAATTATTCATCCCATTGACAGCTGGGACCCGTCAGATTTGCTGACTGACTTGTGGCCCTACTAAGCAGATGTGTACGCACGGCTTTGTCAACTTAATCAACAAATGATTATAGCAGCTGGAGCGTTGGATGTTAATCCAACAGCCGTGCTCCTTCTTCAACCTCTGTTCTTGCTCCTGTCTCCCGTGGGCAGCACCGCGGCTGTGCTGCCGCGCACCCGAACCAGTGAAGTTTCCCACTCCTCTCCATCTGCGACTCCACTGCCCCGTCTTCCCCATCTCCGGGTCATTCCAATCTGGGTGCGCTCGGCACGGTGTGGTCAACGTGGTCAACAACCAAGAATCATCGGAAGATGACTGTACGTTTGAGGCCGACAGTGGGGACGCACCACGCCCATCGACGCATGCATGCAACGGAACGCGACGAGGTCAACGTGGTCGAGGAACGACTTCCATCGGAAGTATACTGTACGTGGAGAGTCTCAGCTGGGTCCACGGCCGTAGCAAGTAAGTGCCTCCTTATTACGCGGAAAATAATGATTCCTCCAACTGACAGCAGGGACCCACTGGACGGGCCACCGTATTTTGCGAAAAAACGTTCGCCCCCTGTTTGCTGGGACCCACCTGACGGGCCACCACATTTCGCAAAAAAAAACGTTCCCCCCGCTGTCAGCTCGGACCCACCGGAAGTGCCTCCTTATTACGCAAAAAAAAATGAATACTCCCCTGGCTAGCTGGGACCCACCTTGGTGGGAGGCTGACTTGTGGGCCTACTAAGTTGACGGGGACGAAGGGCTTTGTCAACTTAGTCAATATGAACGATTCTGGCTCCAGTGACCGTACGATGTCCATCTAACAGCCGTAGTGCTTCTTCAACCTCTGATCTTCTTGCTCCAGCCACCCAAAGCAGCGCCGGCCGTGCCGCATGCTCCTGCCTCTCGTGGCCGGCTGTGCTGCCGCAGAGGCCTCATCGCCCCCTACTATTCCCACCACTGGCCAGGCCCTGCGGCGACGGCAGCCTCACACCATAGCCGAACCAGTGATCCCTCGTACCCCTCTCCGCGCGGGCTTCCACTACCGCGTCTTCCCCGGCTTCGCGTCGTCCCCTTCCTAGGCCTCGCCGTCGTCCACCCCCGTGGTGCTCTCTGCACGGTGTGGTCAACGTGGTCAAGGAACGACTTCCATCGGAAGAGTACTGTACATGGAGAGGATGATAGCTAGGTCCACGGCCACAACCTAGTTTTTTTGTGATTTGCCAAGTAAGTCGCTTTGTCAGGCCTGTTGGGCTGCAACACTTTCAAGACGAGGAGAGCTTTCATTCGGCTGGCCGAGGAAATGGCCCATCGGTAATGAGAAATGGGCTGTACATTTTTAAAACACATCAAACCGGCAATTAGTTTCAAATATCTTTTTTTATTTCGAGATTTTAAATTACATTAATTTTTATGCGTGGAGAATTTGTTGGATTTTATATTGATATATATTTATTTTTAAAATCAGTTTGAATGTGAGTCGAAATTTCGGGATTAAAAACAGTTCGGACCGCACCGGAATATGCAAAATTTCGTATAATTTTTTAACCGTGGCCACAATATGGGATGTAATGCTAACAAAAAGAATATGGGCTCCAAAAATAACTTTAATAATTAGCAAATGGGCTATAAATTATTAGAAATAATGGCAGATGGGCTGTATGCTGTTTTCCACAGATATGAGGCTTTCCTAAAAAAGGTTGACGCACAAGCAGTTACTGTTGGATGGCCATCCAACGGCTGTCGTGCTTCTTCAATCTCTGCTCTTCCTGCTCCAGCCGCTCAAACAAGCACCGGCGGGGCTGCCTGCTCCCTCCTCCCCGCGGTCGGCTCTACTGCCGCGCAGGCCTCACCGCCCCACCGTACTCCCATCTCTGGCCTAGCCATCCCTCTACTCACCCACACGTACTGTTATTCTCCAGCGATGGCAGACGAACCAGTAAACCCTCGTACAGTCGTACTCCCCTCCGCGTGGAAAACAACTGCCGAGTCTTCCCTGCCTCCGTGTCATTCCCTTCCTAGGCCTCGCCGTCGTCCACCACCCTGGTGCTCTCGGCGCGGCCTGGTCAACGTAGTCAACGACCGACATACATCTGAAGTGGATTGTACGTGGAGAGGCCGACAGCTGGGTCCACGGCCGCACGCAAGGAAATGCCTCCTTATTACGCGCAAAATAATGATTCCTCCACCTAACATTAGGGACCCACTGAAAGGGCCTCTGTATTTCATGAAAAAAACGTTACCGCCGCTGACGGCTTGGACCCACCAGCTATATCTTCGCACGCAAGGAAGTGCCTCCTTATTACGCACAAAAAAAATGAATACTCCCCCTGTTAGCTGGGACCCAGTATAGTGGCAGGCTGGCTTGTGGACCTACTAAGTTGACGGGGACAGAGGGCTTTGTCAACTTAGTCAATATGCACGATTCTAGCTCTAGTGATCGTACGATGTCCATCCAACGGCCGTATTGCTTCTTCAACCTCTGGTCTTCTTGCTCCAGCCGCCCAAACCAGCGTCGGTCGTGCCTCGTGCTCCTGCCTCCCGTGGCCAGCTGCGATGCGGTGGAGGCCTCACCGCCCCCTACTACTCCTACTGCTGGCCAGGCCATCCCTCTACTCACCCACACCCCCTGTTATTCTGCGGCGATGGCAGCCTCACACCGCAGCGAACCAGTGAACCCTCGTACTCCTCTATGCATGGGCATCCACTACCGCGTCTTCCCCGGCTCCGCGTCGTCCCCTTCCTAGGCCTCGCCGTCGTCCACCGCCCTGGTGCTCTCGGCGCGGCGTGGTCAACATGGTCAAGGAACGGCTTAAATCAGACGTGGACTGTACGTGGAGAGGCTGACAGTTGGGTCCACAGCCGCAACAAGGAAGTGCCTCATTATTACGTGCAAAATAATTATTCCTCCACCTGACAGCGGGGACCCACCGGACGGGCCACCGTATTTCACGAAAAAAATGTTTGCCCCTAACTACTGGGACCCACCAGCTACATCTTCGCACGCAAGGAAGTGTGTCCGGGCAAAAAAAACGATTCGCCCCCCTAACTGCTGTTGCTACATCTTCGCAGGCAAGGAAGTGCCTGACAGTCGAGACCCACCTGGTCGAAGCGTACGTAGCGTTGTCATTCTGGTCGCGAACATGTACGTACATATATACTGGTGGATGTAGAGGCACACACGTGTCGTTGTAGAGGCGCGTACGTGTCGTAGTAGAGGCGCGCATGTAGCATGTACACGTACGTACAACGGCCAGGGTGCAAGAAAGAAAATACGGCCACGTATGTGTACATACGGGCGGGGTCTCGAATGCCTACTCGCGCATACGTACGGCCAGGGCTCGTGTACATGGCTGGGTCGGAACGGACAAACAATATCGTCGTCATGTTCATGGGGAGGCAACGGAATGCGTCGTGTTCATCGGGAGGCAACGGAACGCGTGGGAGCCAACCGGTTGGGTCGGAACGGAATGCGTGGTTGTGTTCATCGGGAGGGCTTGGACGGAACAGGCAATGGAAACGAGGCCTGGCGTACCGCACAACATAGGAAACGGACCTCCTACATTCGGAAAGGGTCTTGTTGATTGAGAGTGGTGTGGCGTACCGCAAAACGGAGGAAACGGACCTCCTACGGTCGAAACGGGGGTCTTGTTGATCGGGAGGGGTGTGGCGTACCGCAAAATGGACGAAACGGACCTCCTACGGTCGAAACGGGGGTCATGTTGATCGGGAGGGGTGTGGCGTACCGCAAAACAGACGAAACGGACCTCCTACGGTCGAAACGGGGGTCCTATTCATCGGGAGGGGTGTGGTGTACCGCAAAACGGGACTCCACAAGATATTGTTCATCTCCACCGTCGACCTCCTCCAGCCTCCACGGGCTCCTGTTCATCCAGCCTCCACCGCGTGCTACTCTACCGGCTACTGTTCAACCACCCGTCCACGGGCACCCCTCCACCATCTACTGTTCATCCAGCCCTCCACCACACCACGGGGTCCTGTTCAACCACCCCTCCACGGGCACCCCTCCACCATCTAATGTTCATCCATCCCTCCACCACACCACGGGGTCCTGTTCAACCACCCCTCCACGGGCACCCCTCCACCGTCTACTGTTCATCCAGCCCTCCACCACACCACGGGGTCCTGTACATCCAGAGGAAACGCCACCGCTCACTGTTCATCCAAACCCCCCGCAACGCTCACTGTTCATCCCAGAGGCACTATCGATCGGCTTCAGTTAGCAGCAATAGCGAAGGAATCGCTCGATCAGGTTCAGTTAACAGCCATCGATCGATCGCTCGGGTTCAGTAACGCATAGCCTGCAGTGCAATCGCTCGAGTTCAGTTAGAGCCCAATGCCTCGCTCGGGTTCAGTTAGAGCCAACGCCTCGCACACACGCGCGTATGTGTATGAGAGAAACGTGCATCGCTTGGCCCCCGACCTCCCACCGTAACCGGGAACTCCCTGAAATTTTCCTCGCCCTCACTTCTATGATGGTTTTTTCTGTCATGGACGGCCGAAAGAATGTCATGCAGCTGCGTCTCCAGCCCACCCAGGACGAAAAGCCCATTTTTTCATGATTTTTTGTCATAGAAGTAGGAGCCCACCACATCTATGATGATACCGGGTTTTGTCACAATTATCGTCATAGAAGTGTCATATGTATGACAGAAAAAAAATTCGTTCGGCCCAAAATGTCACGGCTGTGTCTTTTTTTGTAGTGATGGATCTTGCGTGTGCGTAGATTGTTTTTTGAAATTACTGCGTTCCCCAACGGTGGCATCCGAGCCAGGTCTATGCGTAGATGTTATATGCACGAGTAGAACACAAAGAGTTGTGGGTGATAATAGTCATACTGCTTACCAGCATGTCATACTTTGATTCGGTGGTATTGTTAGATGAAGCGGCTCAGACCGATATTACGCGTACGCTTACGCGAGACTGGTTCACCAACGTGCTTCGCACACAGGTGGCTAGTGGGTATCTGTTTCTCCAACTTTAGTTGAATCGAGTGTGACTACGCCCGGTCCTTGTTGAAGGTTAAAACAACAAACTTGACAAAAAATCGTTGTGGTTTTGATGCGTAGGTAAGAACAGTTCTTGCTAAGCACGTAGCAGCCACGTAAAATTTGCAACAACAAAGTAGAGTATATCTAACTTGTTTTTGCAGGGCATGTTGTGATGTGATATGGTCAAGACGTCATTATATAAATTGTTGCATGAGATGATCATGTTTTGTAATAGAGTTATTGTGACGCCCCTGATTCAATCGTACACTAATCATACACGCAAACGTGTACGATCAAGATCAGGGACTCACGGGAAGATATCACAACACAACTCTAAAAATAAAATAACTCATACAAGCATCATAATACAAGCCAGGGGCCTCGAGGACTCAAATACAATTGCTCGATCATAGACGAGTCAGCGGAAGCAACAATATCTGAGCACAGACATAAGTTAAACAAGTTTGCCTTAAGAACGCAAGCACAAACTGGGATACAGATTGAAAGAGGTGCAGGCTTCCTGCCTGGGATCCTCCTAAACTACTCCTGGTCGTCGGCGGCAGCCTGCACGTAGTAGTAGGCACCCTCGGTGCAGTAGGGTTCGTCGTCGGCGGTGGCGTCTAGCTCCTAGGCTCCAACATCTGGTTGCGACAACCACGTAGAATGGAAAGGGGAAAAAGAGGGAGAAAAGAAACCGTGATTACTCATCCAAAGTACTCTCAAGCAAGGATCTACACTACATATGCATGGGTATTTGTGTAAAGGGGAAATATCGGTGGAATGAACTGCAGAATGCCAGAATAAGGGGGGGATAGCTAGTCCTGTTGAATACTACGCTTCTGGCAGCCTCCATCTTGTAGCATGTAGAAGACATTAGATGGTAAGTTCACCAAGTAGCATCGCATAGCATAAACCTACCCGACGATCCTCCCCTCGTCACCCTGTATGAGAGCGATCACCGGGTTATATCTGCCACTTGGAAGGGTGTGTTTTATTAAGTATCCAGTTCTAGTTGTCATAAGGTCAAGGTACAACTCCAAGTCGTCCTGTTACCGAAGATTACGGCTATTCGAATAGATAAACTTCCCTACAGGAGTGCACCACATTACCCAACACGCTCGATCCCCTTTGGCCGGACACACTTTTCCGGGTCATGCCCGGCCTCGGAAGATCAACACGTCGCAACCCCACCTAGGCACAACAGAGAGGTCAGCACGCCGGTCTAAATACTAAGCGCACAGGGGTCTAGGCCCATCGCCCATTGCACGCCTGCACATTGCGTGGGCGGCCGGAAGCAGACCTAGCCCCCTTAATACAAGAGCAGGCTTACGGTCCAATCCGGCGCGCGCCGCTCAGTCGCTGACGTCAAGAAGGCTTCGGCTAATACCATGACGTCGAGTGCCCATAATTGTTCCCGCGTAGTTGGTTAGTGTGTATAGGCCAGTGGCCAGACTCAGATCAAATACCAAGAACTCATTAAGCGTGTTATTTTAATGTAACCGCGAACGCCGACCAGGTCTAGGCCCACCTCTCACCCAGGTGGTCTCAACCTGCGCTGTCACTCCGCCACAAAGATCGACCCAGAGGGCCGTCGGGACGAAGGTCCTTTCAGCCACAATCCGTGAATCACTCGAGGGTACTCACTACTAGAAAAAAGCTCATTAGTGGCGCACCACTTTTGGGTATTAGTGGCGCACCTCTGGTGCGCCACTATTACCACGCCACTAGTAATGTGTATTAGTGGCGCACCAGAGGTGCGCCATTACTAATCCAGATATCAGTGGCGCACCACCTGGTGCGCCATTGATATCCCCCCGGGTGCGCCACTGATAATGTATAGGGGTGGCCTGCTGGTGCGCCACTACTAAGTATAAGGGTGCGCCAGTGATATTTATTCAGAATTTTTTTTTTCAATTTTTTTTTCAAATTTTATTCCAGAATTGCTACAGGTGCGCCACTGATATTGCTACAGGTGCGCCACTAGTAACAATTTTTTTTTCAAATTTTTTTCCAGAATTTTTTTTTTCAATTTTTTTTTCAATTTTGGCGGGAATTTTTTTTCCTTAATCTCGGGTCACTATGGCTTAATCTCGGGTCAATATGGCTTAATCTCGGATCAAATCGCACTCCGTGGTCAAACTTCCCGGAAGGTCACCCATCCTACACTACTCCAGCCCAAGCACGCTTAACTTCTGAGTTCTATCCAACCCCAGCACCAGCTCACTTAGCAGGCACTTGTTGATATATCTATCATATCAATCCTATTAAACCTTGTTGATGTCTAGGAGTTTGTTCATGTTCATGAGTGTGATGAAATTTTGAAAAAATATTTCAAACTTCCCGGTCATTTTACATATCATATTTTGAATTTTTTTTAAAAAAACTATTTTTTTCAAAAAAAACATTTTTTTCAAAAAAAACAATTTTTTTTCCCAAAATTTTTTTTCAAAAAAAATATATTTATTCCAAAAAAAATAGTTTTTCAAAAAAAAAATTTCAAAAAAAGAACTATATTAGTGGCGCACCACACCCACGATGCGCCACTACTATTTTTGAATTTTTTTGCCTCTAGATCTTAAAAGCCCCGTATCTTTTATTCGGTTAGGTTTTTGGGGATTCTAAGAATCTTCAACGGGTAGATCTTAAAAGCCCCGTAACTTTTCGAGTAGATTCTTTTTCATATAAAAAACTTTTTCATCGGAGTTCGTATGCAAAAGTTATGCCCATTTTACAAATTCTCGAGAGATTTTGCAAAAAAAGTCGAAATTCATGTTTGTAAATTTTGCTAACAACTAGACCACAAATCACATTGGAATCTTATTTTTTTTATTTTTTTGACATTTCTATCATTTTCCTTTATTTTTTTAAACTGAAAAGGCGGTCCAGGGGGGGTGCATTTGGTGAAAATGCGTTAAATCTGAAAAATGATAGAAATGTTAGTAGTGGCGCACCGTGGCAGAGGTGCGCCATTACTAGTTAAAACTAGTAATGGCGCACCTCTGCAACGGTGCGCCACTACTACCTTTGAAAAAAAATTTAAAAAATAAAATGTTAGTAGTGGCGCACCGTGTGGAGGTGCGCCATTACTAGTTCAAACTAGTAATGGTGCACCTCCACACGGTGCGCCACTACTAACTTTGAAATTTTTTTTTAAAAAAAAAATGTTAGTAGTGGCGCACCGTGTGGAGGTGCGCCATTACTAGTTAAACTAGTAATGGCGCACCTCCACACGGTGCGCCACTAGTATGTCTGGGGAGGGGGGTTTGCACAGAACAAACTTACTAGTGGCACACCACACACCAGGTGCGCCACTAGTAAAAAAATAGTAATGGCGCACCTGCTTATGGTGCGCCACTGCTATATAGCAGTGGCGCACCACATCCACGGTGCGCCACTAATAGTGATATTACGGATAGCCCTTTTTCTAGTAGTGACTCTACGAGCCGACCCGACTTTAGTTGCCACAGGTATCATGTATAAAATATATAGTATATACCCGTGATCACCTCCCGAGTGATCACGGCCCGATAGTATAGCATGGCAGACAGACAAGAATGTAGGGCCAAT
The DNA here is from genome assembly GCA_032464435.1 of Aegilops umbellulata. Taxonomy (NCBI): domain Eukaryota; kingdom Viridiplantae; phylum Streptophyta; class Magnoliopsida; order Poales; family Poaceae; genus Aegilops; species Aegilops umbellulata. Next base: position 447,916,054 of record CP136058.1, on the reverse strand, counting down.
GATGGAATACTAGCACCCTATACTAAGCATTTAGGATTGTAGGTAAAGGTAATAAAAGTAGTAGAAGGACAGGCTATGCATCACGATAGGATAAACGGAAATCAGTAACATGCTACACTACTCTAATGCAAGCAATAGAGAGAAGAATAGGCGTTATCTGGTGATGAAGGGGGGGCTTGCCTGATTGCTCTGGCAAGAAGGAGGGGTCGTCAACACCGTAGTCGACCAGGGCAGCAGTGGCGTCGGTCTCATAGTCTACCAGAGAGAAGAGAGGGAAGAAACAATAAATATAATGCAAACATAAGCATGATGATGCATGACATGACTACGAGTGGTGCTAGGTGTGCCCTAACGCGGTAGCAGGTGATACCGGCGAAGGGGGAAAACATCCGGGAATGTATTCCCGGTGTTTCACGTTTTCGGACAGATGAACCGAAGGGGGAAAGTTGCGAGTTTGCTATGCTAGGGATGTGTGGCGGATCAACGGGCTGCGTATCCGGATTAGTCTCGTCGTTCTAAGCAATTTTCATGTACAAAGTTTTTTCATTCGAGCTACGGATTATTTTCTATGTTTTTCTAAAGTATTAATCATTTTCTTAATTTATTTATTTACTTAAATCTAACATTATCCAGAATAGTACGGGATGACGTTGTCATGACATAGGTGTGACATCAGCAGTCAACAGTATGGTTGACTAGAGTCAAACCTGACCTGTGGGTCCAGTGGGACCCACCTGTCATGGATTAAACATGTTAAGTAGGGTTTAATTTAGCAGCATTAATTATGTTTAATTAAACTAGATTAAATATGTTAATTAATTTATTAAGTTAATTGATTTTTATTATTTTATTAATTATTTCTTCATTTTCTTATATAAATGTTCCAGGGCGGGCCCCACGTGCCATAGGCACAGGAGCCTATCGTACACTCCTTAGCGGGCGTGGGCGCGGGGCTAACCGGGGCTTCGCCCCGGTGGTGCAGGTGCGTGCATCAGGAGCTAGAGCGTGCGGCCAGGGGAAGCAGCGGGCGGCGCCGGAAGAGGGCTGCGCGCGCGACGGGTAGGGGTTGCGCGGGTCAGTCGGCAGGGCGGCGGCAGGATGCTACAGCGGCGGCGAGGGGCTACGGTCAGCGGGCGGCGGCAAGCAGCAGTGCATGCGGACAGCAGCGACAGTGCATCGGCAAGCAGTAGAAGCAACAGAGGGCAGCACGGTAGGCAGCGGCAGGACCAACAGCTACAACTAAGCGGCAGCAACAACAGAGCAGTAGAGCAGCGAAGCAGCAAGCAGAGCAGCACAAGGAGGAGCAGCAACGACAAGCTGGGCGGCGACGGGGCTGAGCACGGGTCGGTGCAGGGGAATGCGGCCAGCGGATCTCGAGCACGGCAGACCTGCGGGTCGGGCGACACCGATGAGCGGCACGGGACGTGGGGCAACGGTCGACGCGGTGACCGAACGAGGCAGAGGAGGGAGAGGCTGGGGGCCTCACCGCGGATCCATAGGGAAAATGGCAGCTGGGCGAGGGGAGGACTTCAGGGATGACAGTGACGTAGGGGAGGCAGTCCGGTGAGGCGGCATCGGCGACGGTAACGGGGAGCACCGACGACAGAGAGGACCGCGGCGATGGCGTCCGGCGATGGGTCGTAGGGGGGTCGAGCGGCGTGGTCGATCCCACGAGGGAGAGGCATGTGAGGTCCGGCGATGCCAGCGGGCACCGGGGCGCCGACGAGGTGCGGCGGAGTTGCACACGACATCGGCGTGGTCGGGGCGCAGTATGGCTTGATCCCGATCCAGGAGGGGATCGGGGGAAGTGGGTGGTGTCATGGTTTTGTCACGGCAGATGTCCTCGTGAGCCATCCAAACGGGTTAGCTTGAAGGGGTTAAAGCGGACAGAGGGACGCGAGAGGGTTTTATACTAGTTCGGACCCTTCGATGAAGGTAAAAGCCTATGTCTAGTTGTGATGGAATTGATGGGGTTTCGATGACTAGGGAGCAAACAATCTTCTCCTAAGTCTCGAGTTATTGTCTGTTGTCCTTGAGCCCCCGCCGGGTCGTCCCCTTATATACATGGGTGACACCCGTCGGTTTACAGAGTCCCAGCACCGGCTCATACTCGTGTCCGGTTTGGTCTCTACTTATTCCTAACTTACAACACAAGTTTACATACCGACGCCGGTTTACGGCTATAGGCCTTAAACCGATCATGGGCTTTTAAGCCCTTATGTACCTTCATGGGCTTTTACATACTCAACTACTGATGAAGTTAACCCGGCCCAGATAGGCCGGTTTACGCCCAGTAGTAATATTCCCAACATTAGGCCCCAGATTGATTTGAACAGGTTCATGTCAATCCTTATCAAAAAACTTCATCTTCAACATCTTCTTGTAATTTGGTGAACCGCCGTGACATCATCTTCTCTGATTGCTATAAACCGGAACGACGTCATCTGTAATAAAGAAGTTATCAATGATGCCTCCTTATTTAATAGATCTGCGATAATCGAGGCGACAGTTCCGTTTCCAAACCCGCAGCCCCTTGATTCTCGCGCCTGACACATGTCCTTTTCTTTATAAATAGGACCGAAGGGTCATTTCTTTTCTCCCCCTCGTGCTCCTCTTCTTTGTCTTCCTCGCGTCGCCTAGCTTCGGAGGTCCGCCGCCGCCGTCCACTTCTGCATCAACTCAGGCCGCTGCATCACCCTGATTGTACCAGAGCACCGCGGCGATCTCCCGCGTCGTCCTCAGCTCCGGTAAGTCTTCTATCATTTACGTTTCAGATCTGTTCTAGGGTTTCCATGCTCTCTAGTGTTCTTCGCCTGCTTCTTGTTCATATGCTAGATCCAACACTGTAATATTTTCTCTTGCGTAACAGTAGCGTTATCTTCTGTTTTTACTTTCGCCTATTAAGACCATAGATCTTATCCATAGCAATGACTTTATTGATTCAGCACTGCTCCTGTTGGGCCTTGAAATTTTTATCCCTTTTACGAACATGTTCCAGATCCAACGCTATAGTACAATCTTGTGAAACCTGTTTTTGCATATTTACTCATCTGCAATCTCGACTGCTTCAATGTGTAAACCAGGCGGTTTAACTTTGTAGAAAAAATGACAAACCGGTATATGTACCATTAGTCCCCTGGTTGAACCGCCAGAATTTCTTATCCAGACCATGCCGCTTTGTAAAACTCCGGTTTTAAAAAATAACTGTCTCCAGTTTAGCAATACACGCATCAGGGTATACCTTTCCAATATCTTCTTGAACCGGTAATTGCTACTTTGCAGATTGCACTATGGCCAAACAAGTGTACGAGTGCAGCTAGGTTCCTTCCCATGTGACCGATACTCAACCGACCAATTTAGTCAAAACTGGCGCTTTAAGCAGACAGGATGTTATCCATTGGATGGTCCGAGGCACAGAATGTCCCCCCATCCTAAAGAAGGAGAAGTGGTTGTTTTTGCTGATCACTTGGCCCGGGGCTTCAATCCTCCCGGTTCAAAATTTTACCGGGACGTCCTAGCCAATTTCCAACTCCGTCCACAAGATACAGGCCCAAACTCTGTAACCAACATCTATCACTTTCAAGTGCTCTGTGAGGTGTTCTTCCAAGAGGAACCCACAGTTGAATTATTCAGAGATTGTTTCCATTTAAACCGCCGTACTAAATTTACTGACGGCGCCAACACAGAGTTAGGTGGTATGGCGATTCAAAATAGGAAAGAGGTCACTTACCCTCACGCCAAACTGCACAGTCATCCCAAAGAGTGGAATCAAACATGGTTCTACTGCAAAGATACCTCTCCTTCTGACGAAAATCCCTTACCGGGTTATCGTCCAGAACGGCTTAGCAACACACATCCTTTCCCCCAAAGGCTGACTGCTAAGGAGAGAAGTAAATATGCTCCTCAATTATCCAAACTCAGGGCCTTCATGGCTAATGGGCTGACAGGGGTCGATCTTGCCCGCTGCTGGATATCGTGGAGTATACTGCCCTTAAGTCAGCGCTCCGGTTTGATGTGCGAACACACAGGAAGTGAAAAAGACCCTCTTCGACGCATTGACATCCAGCTCTCAGACGACGAAGTCACAGAAGCTGTGAAGAAGATACTGAATGAACCGGAAGCTGTCTGCGCCAAAACCGGCTTGGCTCCCTTCTGTGCCATCAACAGACCGCCAGCTGTAAGACTTATACTTTGTATTTTTCATTGAACCTGCCTGCTCAAATTATCAATTTGCTAATACCAACATTTTTCAAACAGGGCTGTCGGTGTACTAGAGTAGGGGTACCCTAGTATCCCAAACTTGTGCACGGGCAGTCACAGCGTCCCGTGGCAAGGCTTGCCAGGTGATCGCCAAGGACCTACTTGGTTCCTTTTCAGCCATTCAAGAACAAAGTATTTAAGCCAAGAAGACAAGGTCCCGGCAAGAGGAGCTTGCCGGGAAGGCCACTCAAGACACAAGACCTCGGCAAGAGGAGCTTGCCGGGGAGGCCAACCAAGGCATCTCAAGGAACTTGCCGCGACGCGTCACGCGTCCCGGCAAGACCCGGCGAGTGACAAGCTCCCGGACGCGGCAAGACAACGGCCACGGCAAGGCGTTTGCCGCGGCTAGCAACCACTCTGTACCCGCGCTCCAGCTCACCCACCAACGTGTCGCTCTGAGACCCTTCCAGGCGCACGTGGCGGGAGGCTGTGTAGCCAGGAGTGCACTGTGGCAAGCGGCGCTGACAAGATTGCCATCATGGCAAGCGGTGGCGTCCCTGACTGTCCCTTTTCTGCACTGTTTGGGCGACATAGATAGGCATTTAATGCCCTTGTCCCCTGCCATCAGGGTTAGGTATGATACACTGTGTAGGTAGCTGTACCTACCGCAGCACCTTTCCATTTTTGCCCTTGCCTACGTTGCCACCTGTCGGTGACCCCTTGAGCATATAAAAGGAGGCTCATGCACAACGTAGAAAAGGAGGAGAGCAGAACACTCACGCTCGGTCTCGTTAGCTGCTGGTGTGTACTGTAGCACTCAGCGCTCCCGAGCAAGAACTCAATACAAACCACAAAGCAGCAGTAGGAGTATTATCTCTCCGGAGAGCTCCGAAGCTGGGTAAACCGCTCGTGTGCCTCGTCTCGATCTGCTCTTCGTGCGACCTCCGCCCCCCGCCGAACCGAAAAGGGGCTCCGTCCCTATAGGTGCTCGTGGAGACAACATCCCCGACATCTTTGGCGCGCCAGGTAGGGGGCGTCGAGGTTGTGTGAACCTGATCCGGCGTTCACACGAGCTAGATCTTCATCGACTTCATCGACATGCCGCCGAAGAAGAAGGCTTCGGAGGCGGCTGCTCCGTCCGCGTCGAACCCACCGCCGCCGGAGCAAACGGCTAGTGGGGAAGACGCCGGCGGAAGAACGGGCGTCGACGAGGGAGCCCACGGTGCCGCCAGGTCCAAGGACAAGGCTGCGCTGCCCATCGGCGGTGTAGCCGGCTCCCACGACGACCGAGCGTCCGTAGATGCACCGCGCCCACCTCAGGAGGCGCAGGACCGGCAGCGTCGTGGTACTCACGGTACCATACGCTCGCTGGACCCAGATCGAGCTGGCGGATCTCGGGATGCTCCAGGCCAGCATGCACGCCAACATGCTGGCGCGAGCGAGGCACGGTCGCCTGGACGGGATATTGCTCCTTCTAACGCAGTTAGAAGTCCGAGCATATCCCGCTCCTTGCACCGGTCGCCACCGCTACCCGCCACTCCAGCAGAAGATTTGGCGCGAGCGCAACTGCTCCTAGACTTCCCTCCAACGCCAGACAAGATCGACGACTGGAGGGCCACCATTCAGAGTCTCATCGGCTTCGCCAACGGCGACACTCCACGGCAGCCGACTACATCGCAGCCGCGGCAAGTCAGCCAGGCGCGACCCGATGGCGACAAGACTGGTGGGGGTGCAACCACCGTGCACTCTCCGCCCCGAAGGCCAAGATCGCCGACTCGCCGGGTCCACCGCGATAGCGACTCCACTGCTTCATCAGATCCGCGAGCTCGCCGCGATCAGCGCCAAGTTCTTCACGAACGACAGCAAGAAGACGCTCGTACTCGCATCGAGTGCCGAAGAGAAGCGCGACGTCAATCAGACCGACGCGCTGGACCCACTGTCGACATGCATGCGCCAGGGGAACCAGGCGACCTGCCGTATGCGGTAGGTTGCCCTGCGTTTACCCGTGAGCTGCGGCAAGTCCAGTGGCCCAGCACGAAGAATTTCAAGCCAGACGTACCCGAGAAGTACGACGGCAAGTTGCATCCGTCGGAGTTCCTCAGCATCTACACCATCGCGGTGCAAGCTGCTGGGGGGCGGGACGACAAGATCCTTACCAACTACTTCCCGCTGGTGCTCAAGCCCAACGTCAGGTCTTGGCTCATGCACTTGCCGGACAACTCCGTATCTTCCTGGGCAGACCTATGCCATCAGTTTGTCGGCGCCTTTACAGGCGGCCACAAACCTCATGGCCAGGAGAGTGATCTTCATCTGCTTGCCCAGAAGGAAGGAGAGCCCTGCGCAAGTACATCCAGAGATTCAGCCAAGTGCAACGCAACATCCCAGATGTCCACCCTGCCGTGGTCATCAGCGCGTTCCATCAGAACGTGCGTAACCGCAGGATGCGGGAGGAGATGGCGATGTGCAAGATCAGAGATGTAAGTGAGCTGTATGCCCTGGCCGACAGGTGTGCACGTGCTGAGGAAGGGAGGAAACTCCCCGGAGAGAATACAGGAACAGGAGGATCTGACAGCGATGATGCTGCCCCAGCAAATAAAAACCGGCGGCGGAACAACAAGAAGAGAAAAGGCAAAGATGTGCTAGTTGTTGAGCAGTCCGGCAGCGAAGGTGGTGCCAAGAAAGCCAAGGATGGTAGCTCCGGCAAGGAGGTTGCCGCATGCGCCAACTGCCAGGCTATGGCGGCCGCTGACAAGCAGGACGGCACCAACAAACAGTACTGCAAGATCCACCGCACCAAGGGCCATGACCTCCAGAGCTGCAAGAAGGTCGAGCAGCTTGTCGAGCTGCAAAAGGCCGAGTACGAGCGACGCGACAAGGAGAAGGCCCAAGGAGGTGTTGGAGGATCCGGTACGAAACGCACCGGCCGGGGAGGACGCCGCGGCAAGGACAAGCAGCGGCAAGGAGACGGACCTCCCCGCGGCCGCGACAAGGATGAAGATGACGACGACGAAGACATGGATGATGACGAGACTAGTGAGCAGGAGATCCAGAAAGCCACAGAGTTCTTGTGCGTTGACGGCGGTGCTTCTCTGCATACTTCACACCGCCAACTCAAGCAGTGGGTGCGGGAAGTCAATGCGGCAGAACCACCCGTTGAGTCACGCAAGCTTCTGAAATGGTCCAGCACGCCTATCATCTTTGATATTGAGGACCACCCTGATCGCACAACTGCGGTTGGGTGTTTGCCGATGTTGGTCTCACCAACTATCCGCAACCTCAAGGTCACTAGGATGCTAGTTGACGGCGGGGCCGGCTTGAACCTGATCTCCTCCACTGTGCTCCGGAAACTCCAAGTCCCTGGCAGCGAGCTCGAAGAGACCGGCACATTCCAAGGAATCAACCCGGGAAGGAGCAAGCCGAAGGGGAAGATCACGCTGCCGGTGAGATTTGGCAGCGAGTTGAACTTCAGGACTGAGAGGATCACTTTTGATGTTGCCTATTTTCCATTGCCTTACAATGGGATTCTCGGCCGTCCAGCGCTCGCCAAGTTCATGGCGGGCTCTCACTATGCGTACAACATGCTGAAGATGCCAGGCCCGGGGGGAAGATGTAACGCCCCGAGACCGACGCTCCAGAAGATTTTCATGTATTTCGAGTTTCGCCGTGTGTTTCAATTGCTTTGTTGCATTCATCATGTCATCTCTTGCATTGCATCATGTCGTCATGTCATCATACTATTAATTTTTGCAACTCAACTAAACAAATTGTATGGATCTTTGGTCCACTTAAATCGAGGGATGTTCACAATGGTTTCTCTTTATAACATATCCTCCCAATATTAGGGAGCTATATTAAACATTTCTTTAATTTGGAAATCACCATAACACACTTGCAAATTATCTCAATGCCTTTGTTATCTTAATTCTTGGTCTCCAACCTTGCCATATATTCTCTCATCATATTCCGGAGCTCCACCAAATATCTCAGCATTTTTGGACCTTTCAAATGCCCACTTCTTATTCAAACTCATTTGAATTTAATTCATATGAGTTCGAAGCCAGTCTTCACTCACATGCTCACTTCTATTTTCTTGGATCAAGCTCATTTTTATGAGTCCGGGAAAATTATCCGCATGCCCAAGTTCTTTTCAAAGCCTCTTTTTTTTTCTCTCTATTTCTTTTTCTGCTAAAGAATGAAAGAGAAGGGAATGGAAGGGAGAGAGAGCCTGTAGCCCAGCCGGCCTCTAAGCCCAAAGCCCAGCCGGCGCCCCCACCAGCTCTAACCCTAGCCTCTCTCGATCCCCTCAGCATCTCTCCCTCGATCCCCATCTCCTCCCGCTGCGCCGCCATCTCTCCCTGGTTCTCTCCCTTTCTGTCCCTCACACACGCATCGCACAGGAGAGGGATCCCGATCCCGCAGCGCCGCTACCTCGCGACCGACCCCCCTCGCAGCCTCCCGCACGCCTCCCTTTGCTACACCAGGCCGCGACCGCACCTCCTCCTCGCCAAATCCCCGTCGCCCAAGCGCCCGAGGAGAGGAGCTCCTCGAGCACCTACGCCCGCTGCCGTCCTCTTCCGCGCCCAGCAGGAGCCCCGCGCCGCTCGTTCCCTTCATTTTGGCCGGAGCTCGCCGGAGCCCAGCACCGGTCGTCATCGAACCTCCTTCCCGCGTCCCCGCCTCTGGCGACCAAGTCCGCCGACAACCTCGACTTCCAGCAGCCGTCTTCGTCTGCAGCTAACCATCTCCCGCTCGTGCCCGAGGATCGAGCGCCTCCACCTCGTGCACCGTTGTTCCCGTCGCTCCACCTCCCGCAAGCCTGACCCCGCACTGCTGCTCCTCTGCTTCGTCCTCTGCCGCGACCATCTCCTCCCCGACGCCTTGCTGCTGCTGTAGCTGCAAGACCACCACGGCGCCGTCATGGAGCCCCAGGTCCGAAGATGACCACGACCGCTCATCTCTCCTTGTACCACTTTGGAGTTCGAGACCATCAAGTACCTCGACGCTCATCACCATGCACGACTACAACATCAAGGGAACCACTACCCTCGATTCAGGGACGCCAAGTACCTCTACGACCCGTGTACGACTACGTGATTGCACCAAGTACCCCTCGGATGCGCCAAGTTCGACTACATGGACCACCAAGTTTCTCTACCGATGGCTCGAACGACTACGAAACGCCAAAGGTGTACCACTGCCGTCGACCCTCGAAGATCCCTTGGACGTCAAGTTCCTCATCGTGACCCTGAACATCTACAAATTGTGTACCACTACTTCCATTACAACCCGTGAACGACTACTTCCCTCGACGTTTTTGAACCGCCTCGAAATGCACGCTTCGAAGGTATAACCCTGAGACGACCACTGTGGGCCGAATGCATGTGTTGTATGAGATGCACCGTTTGCACCGTATCCGAATTGTCACTCGTTTCCATGCCACTAACTCATGGGAACCCGGTAGCCGGGATCACCCCACCATCTTTTGCATGCTCCACACATCCGCACACTTGCTCTTTTGCACCGGTATCTCAATGAGTTGTCGGATCATCGGAATGTTGTCGTGGCACCATTTCCGTTGTCGTTGCCGTGGCACCCCTTTCGTTTCCGCCACGACGACAAATGCTTCATAATGCTCTTGTCAACATTTTCATAAAATTGCTTAAAACTTGCACATGTCATTCGCATCATGATAACAACAATTAAAATGCTTAAAATGTTGTTTGTTTAAATTTGCTTAAATGCCATGCTAAAATGATTTATTTCATAACTAAATAACCGTAGCTCCAAATTTATTAAACTTTATATGTAAATGGGGTGGAAAAATGCCTAGTTTAACATGATGCACTTTATTTTCCTGTTTAATAACTCTAAAATATGTTTTAGGGCAGAACAGTACCAAATCTAATATATGCTCATGAGGTTTTTCCGGACTTGTTGTTTGTTGTTCCGGCCTCATTTAAATTTGCCTAGATAGGTAGTTTTTCATATGTTTCACCTCTTGCCATGTTTAACAACATTTAATATTGTTGGATATATATAAGAGAGAGAACTAAATAATTAAATGTGGTGTTTTGCCAATATGCAACTCGTTGCATATTGAGCTCCACTTAATTTGTAGTATTGTTTGTGCACTTTGCCATACCATGCTTCATTAAACCGGACATGCATCATACTTGGTTGTGCATCATGCCATGTTTATGTGATGGTTGTTTTACTATGTTGTTTGTTTGTTTCCGGGTTGCTTCTCTCATTAGCTTCGATTTTGTTCCGGATTTGTGAGGATTCATTCGACTGCGTCCGTTTGTCTTCTTCATGGACTCGTTCTTCTTCCTTGCGGGATCTTAGGCAAGATGACCATACCCTCGAAATCACTTCTATCTTTGCTTGCTAGATGCTCACTCTTTTGCTATGCCTATGCTGCGATGCCTACCACTTGCTTATCATGCCTCCCATATTGCCATGTCAAGCCTCTAACCATCCTTTCCTAGCAAACCGTTGTTTGGCTATGTTACCGCTTTGCTCAGCCCCTCTTATAACGTTGTTAGTTGCAGGTGAAGATGAAGTTTGTTCCTTGTTGGAACATGGAGATGTTGTTCCTTGTTGGAACATGTTTACTTGTTGGGATATCACAATATATCTTATTTAATTAATGCATCTATATACTTGGTAAAGGGTGGAAGGCTCGGCCTTATGCCTGGTGTTTTGTTCCACTCTTGCCGCCCTAGTTTCCGTCATACCGGTGTTATGTTCCTTGATTTTGCGTTCCTTACACGGTTGGGTGATTTATGGGACCCCCTTGACAGTTCGCTTTGAATAAGACTCCTCCAGCAAGGCCCAACCTTGGTTTTACCATTTGCCACCTAAGCCTTTTTCCCTTGGGTTCTGCAGACTCAAGGGTCATCTTTATTTTAACCCCCGGGCCAGTGCTCCTTCGAGTGTTGGTCCAAACCGTCAGCCGCCGGTGGCTACCAGGGGCAACTCTGGGCTCGCCTACCAGAAGTTTGGACAATCCGGTGTGCCCTGAGAACGAGATATGTGCAGCTCCTATCGGGATTTGTCGGCACATCGGGCGGCTTTGCTGGTCTTGTTTTACCATTGTCGAAATGTCTTGTAGCCGGGATTCCGAGAATGATCGGGTCTTCCCGGTAGAAGGAATATCCTTCGTTGACCGTGAGAGCTTATAATGGGCTAAGTTGGGACACCCCTGTAGGGTATTATCTTTCGAAAGCCGTGCCCGCGGTTATGAGGCAGATGGGAATTTATTAATGTCCGGTTGTAGAAAACCTGAAGTTGACCTTAATTAAAATACACCAACCGCGTGTGTAACCGTGATGGTCTCTTCTCGGCGGAGTCCGGGAAGTGAACACGGTGTTGGAGTTATGATTGACGTAGGTTGTTCTAGGATCACTTCTTGATCATAGTTGTTCGACCGTGCTTTTGTCTCCTCTTCTCGCTCTCTTTTGCATATGGTAGCCACCATATATGCTAGTCGCTTGCTGCAGCTCCACCTCATACCTTTACCCTTCCTATAAGCTTAAATAGTCTTGATCTTGCGGGTGTGAGATTGCTGAGTCCCCATGACTCACAGATACTTCCAAAACCAGTTTGCAGGTGCCGATGAAACCATGCAGGTGACGCACCCGAGCTCAAGGAGGAGCTCGATGAAGATCTTGTTCATTGTGTTGTTTCGTTTCAGTTGATCAGTAGTGGAGCCCAGTTGGGACGATCGGGGATCTGTGTAGCATTTGGGGTAGTCTTCTTTTATTTTGGTTCCGTAGACGGACCTTGATTGTATCTGTTTGATGTAATGCTTTACTCATGTATTGCGTGAAGTGGCGATTGTAAGCCAACTATGTATCTCTTTCCCTTATGCATTACATGGGTTGTGTGAAGATTACCTCACTTGCGGCATTGCTTTCAATGCGGTTATGCCTCTAAGTCGTGCTTCGACACGTGGGAGATATAGCCGCATCGAGGGCGTTACAGAAGAAGAAGACCAAGTCTGGCAAGAGTTCTAATGCCCACTCCGGCAAGCGCACCTCTTCGGAGTGTTGCGCTACCGTCGAGGACGCACCATCGAGCTCCACCGGCAAGTGTAAGAAGACAATGGTAGCTCCGCCAGCGACCAAGAAGGTGTCCGCCAAGGAGGACGGCACTGGTGGTACTTTCACCATCAGTGCCACTCTCGACCCTAAATAGGAAAGCGCGCTCATTGCTTTCTTGCGGGCGAATGTCGATGTGTTTGCGTGGCAACCGTCTGACATCCCCGGTGTTCCCAGGAAAGTAATTGAGCACCACCTTGCCGTCTGTCCTCATGCGCGGCCCGTCAAGCAGAAAGTTAGGAAGCAAGCAGTGGAGCGCCAAGAATTCATCGCAGAAGAGATCAAGAAGTTGGAAGCAGCAGGCCTCATCAGAGGAGTACTCCATCCTACGTGGTTGGCCAATCCTGTAGTCGTGCGCAAGGCAAACGGGAAATGGAGGCTTTGTATCGACTTTACCGAGGTCAATAAAGCTTGTCCCAAAGATCCATTTCCCTTGCCACGCATCGACCAGATTGTTGACTCCATGGCCGGATGTGACTTGCTTTCATTTCTTGACGCATACTCAGGATATCATCAGATCTTCATGGCAGAAGAGGATGAGGAGAAAACCGCATTCATCACTCCATGTGGCACGTACTGTTTCATATGGATGCCTTTTGGTTTGAAGAATGATGGTTCAACATTTGCAAGGGTAGTCCATACTGGTTTTGAACCGCAAATACACAGAAATGTGGAGGCCTACATGGATGACATAGTGGTCAAGAGCAGGGACAAACCAACTCTGATTCAAGATTTAGAAGAGACTTTTGCAAATCTGCGCAAGATCAGCCTCAAGCTCAACCCCGAGAAGTGTGTGTTTGGAGTCCCTTCCGGCAAGCTTCTCGGGTTCTTCGTGTCTCAGCGGGGAATTGAAGCCAATCCCGACAAGATCAAGGCCATTGAGCAGATTGAAGCACCGAAGCGCGTCAAGGATGTGCGGAGACTTGCCGGCTGCGTGGCGGCTCTCAGCAGGTTTATCTCTAAGTCTGCTGAGCGTGGCCTGCCGTTTTCCAAAATTTTGAAAAAGGCAGGTCCAATGAAATGGACTTCGGAAGCGGAGGCTGCGCTGCAGGACTTGAAGAGATACCTGTCCTCCACTCCAATACTTGTCGCACCTAAGCCACAAGAGAAGTTGCTGTTGTATCTGGCGGGAACCAATCAAGTGGTTAGTGCTGCATTAGTAGCGGAGAGGGAGGCAGATGATGAGCCAGCAACCACGGCAAGCGCATCCAGCGACAAGCAGGGGGCTTCCCCGACAAGCTCTGGTCCCGGCAAAGATGGATCTGCGCAGGCGCCCGAGGAGATACAGAAGAAAATGGTGCAGCGCCCAGTCTACTTTGTCAGTTCCCTTCTGCAGGGGGCTAGGTCAAGGTACTCTAGTGTGCAGAAATTGCTTTTCGGCCTTCTCATGGCCTCGAGAAAGCTGCGCCATTACTTCCAAGCACATGAGATCACAGTTGTCACTCGCTTTCCGTTGAAGAGGATACTGCAGAATCCAGAAGCAACAGGCAGGATTGTTGAGTGGGCACTGGAACTGTCAAGCTTTGGCCTCAAGTTTGAGAGCACTTCAACTATCCAAAGTAGAGCATTGGCAGAATTCATAGCAGAGTGGCCGCCAACACCAGATGAAGAAATTCCAGAGACGGGCATCCCCGTCAAGGAGGCAAGCAAAGAGTGGCTGATGTACTTTGATGGTGCCTTTTCGCTGCAAGGCGCCGGTGCTGGCATGCTGCTTGTCGCACCCACCGGAGAGCACCTCAAGTACGTAGTCCAGATGCACTTTCCCAAGGAGCAAGCAACAAAAAATACTGTAGAGTATGAAGGTTTGCTTGTTAGTCTTAGGATCGCGGTAGACCTTGGGATCAAGAAGCTCATTGTCAGGGGTGACTCGCAGCTCGTCGTCCGCCAAGTGAACAAGAATTATCAGAGTCCGTTGATGGAAGCTTACGTTGATGAAGTAAGGAAGCTAGAAGAGCACTTTGTCGGCCTACAGATGGAACATGTTCCGAGAACTCAGAACGACATTGCTGATGGCCTGTCAAAGTGCGCAGCACTTAAGTTACATGTGGAACCAGGGATCTTTGTGCTCAAGCTGACTCAACCATCTGTGACGCCATCAACTGGACAGAGCAAGAAGAGGAAGTTGATTTCTGTTGACTATTTTCCGGCAGAGCTTCCCGAAGCCGCCGCCAAGAAGGTCCCCAAGATCAACGCCAAGAGTGCTAAGGAGCAGTTTACTCCGACAAGCCCCAGGGCTTGTTTCGTTGAAGCAGACGCTCCCGTCAAGTTTTGCTCCGGCAAGCTTGCTGGGGAACGTCAAGCTCCGGCTGAGCCGCAGGTTCTCGCCGTAGAAGCGGATGTTCCCGCAGCAGCAGATATGCCTTTAGTCCTTGTTGTCGAGCCGCAAGCTCCAGCATGGGCACAACAGATCGTCCGTTTCCTTCAGACAGGAGAACTTCCCGAAGAGCAAGAAGAAGCGGAAAGAGTAGCCCGACAGTCAAGTATGTACCAGTTTGTCGACAACGCACTGTACAGAAGAAGACTCAACGGTGTGAAATTGAAGTGTATTCACCGGGAAGATGGACAGAAGCTGTTGGCAGAGATACATGGAGGCATTTGTGGTCACCACATTGGCGCAAGAGCACTTGCCGGCAAAGCTTTCCGGCAAGGTTTCTTTTGGCCGACAGCCCTCCAGGATGCAACTGCACAAGTAACCAAGTGTGAAGCGTGCCAGTTCCATTCCAAGCAGATACGCCAGCCAGCTCAAGCTCTCCAGACGATCCCTTTATCCTGGCCATTTTCGGTCTGGGGGCTCGACATCCTCGGCCCCTTCCCCCGAGCAGTCGGGGGCTTTGAGTACTTGTACGTCGCAATCGACAAGTTCACAAAGTGGCCGGAAGTGGAAGCAATGAGGAAGGTGACAGCATAGTCAGCAGTCAAGTTCTTCAGGTCGATTGTTTGCCGCTTCGGGATCCCTAACAGGATCATCACCGACAACGGTATACAATTCACGAGTCGCACCTTCATGCAGTACGTCCAAGATCTTGGCGCCAAGGTCTGCTTCGCTTCTGTTGCTCACCCCAGGAGCAACGGTCAAGCGGAGAGGGCAAATGCTGAAGTGCTGCGTGGACTCAAGACCAGGATTTTCGACAGGCTGCACGGGTGCAGAAGAAACTGGATTGAGGAGCTGCCGGTGGTTCTTTGGTCGATCAGGACGACACCAAATCGAGCCACTAGCCAGATACCTTTCGCTCTAGTCTATGGAGCAGAGGCAATTCTCCCCACGGAACTCGTATACGGGTCGCCTCGAGTGCTCGCTTATGATGAGCTTGAGAAAGAGCAGCTGCGACAAGATCACGCACTGCTCCTTGAGGAAGACCGTCTTCAGGCTGCTGTACGAGCTGCTCGCTACCAGCAAGCTTTGCGCCGCTACCATAGCCGCAAAGTTAACGCCAGAAGTCTCGAGGAAGGCGACCTTGTTCTTCGGCGCGTTATTTCCGCCAAGAATTCCAACAAGTTGACACCAAAGTGGGAAGGCCCTTATCGGGTGAAACGAGTCACTAGGCCCGGCGCTGTCCGCCTTGATACCGAAGATGGCATTCCGGTGAGCAACTCCTAGAACATCGAGCATCTTCGTAAATTTTACCCATAAGGCGCGGTTGCCGGACCCTGCTCCGGCAACCACCTTTTGTACAAGTCTTGCCGCTGTTGCATGTAATCCTTTGTACAAAGCCAGGCGCGGACCCTGTGCGTAAATAAAGCTCATGAGCTCCGCACATCTTGTCAATTTCATGCTTTTTTGCATGAGTTATCTGACACTTTGTGCAGCGCCAAACCCCGGTAAGCAATAACGAGCCATAAGGCTCCATATTATTATTTTCTCTACTTCCTTTTTTCTCAAGGAAACGAAGGTTCCTTCGCCCACAAGTTTGCCGGGGGGGGGGGGGGGAGGGGAAGATAATGGTATGGACCAGGCGTCATTCAAGAAAGTCGCGCCTTGCCGGGAAGTAAACGACAGAAAAGCTAAGTTGCCAAAGTTTGAGCAATCAGATGTTTTTAAATTTTTTAAGTTATGTTCCTTGAACGACCATGCTTTGTATGGAAAACCTGTGCGTGAAGGAACCGACTCGTGGCTAGTTGCGCCCTTACTTTGTTTCGAGTTCGCTCGACAGTTTAAGTGTGCTGCGACTAGAGTCGCGCCCTTACTTTGTTTCGAGTTCGCTCAACAACTTAAGCGAGCTGCGGCTAGTTACGACAAGGTTTCTTGTCGGCAACGGCACTGCCAGCAGGCTGCTGACTTCCCGCACTCAGCGCTCGCGGCAAGGGTGCCTGCGCCGGCAAGTTCCCTAAAAGCGTAGGGCAAAAACATACAAAGGAAGGAATCAAGTAAAGGAAATAACATCGCAATCACTACCCAAAATAAAGTTATATATTACAAGATAGCTTGTCGCGGCTCTAATAGATTGTTTTCGTAACATGACCAGCAGCGACAAGAAAAGAAGAAAATAGGCGGCCTAGTCCACGCGATCGCCCTCAACCCTCTTGATCCCGCTCACCTTGTCCACAATGGGCGCGACAAGGTCCTTGAGCGCCTCCAGATCAGCGTCCGCCGGCAAGGATCTGAGGACGTTGGTGAGGTTGAGGCCCGGGTTGCGGAAGGCTACCTTCACCAATACCTTCTGAAGAGCTCCTGCGCAGATCTTGCGCGACTCGTTGGCCAGCTGCTTTGGGATCCTCTCCCGGAGTCGCTGGAGGGCCGTCGCCACGCCTTTGAAGAACAGAGTGAGCTTGGCGCTGGATGGGAGGGTCTCATCGGAGGGATACCCGAGATCCTCCATCCCCAGCTGCGCCAGCTCCTTGTCGATGTCTGCGGCAGCATTCACAAGACCCTCCGTCCACTGCTCCACGGTTTCTCTGAAATCGTTCTGGGTGGCGGCATGCTCTCCAGCAGCGCCTTGTCGGCCTTGATCTCCTTCTTCAGGGCCGCCTCCTGCTCCCTGGCACCGTCCAGCGTCTTGGTCAAAGCAGCCAGCTTCAGCTCAAGATCGGCGTTGGAGTCCTTGGCGGCGGCAAGCTCCTTGATCTTCTCGGTGAGACGACCCTGCAGCTCGCCAAAGGTGTAGGGCGTCCTTCTCGCGCTCATGCTTGAGCGCGGCAAGCTTTTCACTGCTCGCCTTGAGATCAGTCTCCAGCTATGCCACCTTCGCCTCCAGATCCTTCTTGGCGGCCTCGGCAGCTGCGGCAGCATCCTTTGTTTCCTTGAGAGCTCCGCTGAGTGTTTGCTCACGCACAGCAAGCTCCTCTTCATGGCTGTCCAGGCTGGCCTTCAGCTGCACCAACTCGCCCTCCCGCGCAGATAGCTCCTCGGTGGCAAGCCGCTGATGCTCTGCAACTTCTGCCTTCTCGAGGATGAAGGCCTTCTGCGCCTCATCGAGCTGCACACGCTCCGCCGCCAGCGACCGGAGGGCTGCCTGGTTGAGACCTCGGAGCTCCTCCGCGTGCTTCTCCATGTCCACCCCCGCCTTCGCGACAAGCGCTTCGCGGGACTCCAGTTTGGCTTGTCGAGCGCGGTAGAGCGCCACCAGCTTCCACAGCAGTCGCTCCTCCTCCGGCTCGTCGCTGCTGCTACTTGGCGCGTCGACCAGCGTCAGCCCAGCGGAGGCGAGCACCTCCATGTCAAAGTTTTCTCCTTCGACCGGTGCCCAGGACGCTGACGCCCAAGGGAGGTTGATGAAGACGCCATCGCCGGCCTTCAAGTAGACGCCAGGCTGGGGCTCTTCGGAGCCTGGCGCTGCGGCAGTGGCGGAAGGGTCGGCGGTCGGCGTAGCGCCTGACACTCCTGCGGCCTCAGGGTCGTCAGTGCGATCACCAGACCCCTCGTCAGCTGCGGCGGCGGCAGCCTTGGCGGCCTCTTCGCCGGCGGGATCGTCGGCGCCGGCCGCTTCTTCGGTGGCGGCGGCATCATCAACAGCAACCTCGGTCTCCATTGGCTCCGCAGTGGGTGGATCTGACGGCCGAAAAAGGGAGAAAAGTCAAGCAGATATCCAAAAAGAAGATCAAAAGAAGAAGAACCCAATGGAAGTTTCGAAGCAAGAGGTTTACCTACACCAGGCTCGGCAGTTGTGGTCTCCACCACCGGAGGACCGCTGGTGTTGTCCCTTGCCGGAGACTCCTCCCTTGCCGGAGAGCTCCCCCCTTGCCGGAGAGCTCTCCCTTGTTGGAGGATCCGCCCTTGCCGGAGAACTCTCCCTTGGCGGCGTATTCGAAGCAGATGTCATGTCAGGGGCGGCCTCCGGATGCTCCTGGCGAGGCTGCTCTGCTCCTACACAAGCCAACAGTCAGATATCAGCAAACAAAGAGTATCCATGCGCGCTCAACAGCGGGAAGCAAACCATATACTTACGCTAGGGGCTACGCTGGGGGCTGCTCTGAAGAACAGCTGCCGGGTCCGGCAAGCTTGTCTCAGGCACACCCCCTGCTGACACGGTGGGATCATCCTCGATGACAATCACCGGGACCTTGGCTCTCTTTGCCGCTCTCTGGGCCAGAGTCCTAAAAATGAATAAGTTCAGAGTAAAGCAAATGAGATACAAGACAAGACAACAAGTATTGAAGACATACAAGTACAACAAGAATCTTACTCTTCTTCTTCCTCGTCGGAGCTGAGCACGGAGAAGTCAAAGCCTGGCCCTCGCCCGGCGCGAGGAGGCGGAGGAGTAGGATCCCTTGGCCGCTTGACGGGAGCTGGAGCGGCGGACCGGGAGGACCCCGCTCCAGTTGCCGCTGCGGCATGAGGTGCTTCCGCGGCAACAGAACTTGCCGCGGTGGAGCACGTCGTGCGGCGCGGCGGGGGTTGACTCGTCCGCCGCTCCGCTACGTCTCCAGCCTTGCGAAGACGCCTTCTTGGTGGAGCCGGGGGCTCTGCTTGTGGAGCCGGGGGCTCTGCTTGCGGCAAGCTGCCCGAAGACGAAGAGGAAGAGGATCCGATCTCCAACGAGCCGCTCGTATCCTCGGCGGGCCCGCTCGGCTCGACGTCCTGCCCGGCGGAATTCTCCTCGCCGGCAAGTTCCTCACGCTCGGCAAGGCTTGCCGCTTCTGCTGCCTCTTCCTCCTCCGCGGTGAACCCAAACTCGCCCGCAGCTGCGGCTGCCGCCGCCTCTTCTAGCCTGGTGGCGATGCGCTTGAGCTCATCGTCGGTGGTGTCACGGGTGAGGCCCCTCTGCTCATCGGCATCGATCGGCACTTCTACCAAGTTATCGAAGAACGCCCGCACGACATCATCTGCAGGCTCTATCCAGGCTGGGTCGATTCCATGCGAGTCGCACAGCGGCATCATTGCATGGATACGGTCGAGCGAGGAGTTGTTGCACAGAGGAACGACGCCCCTCGGCAACCTGAACACTTCGGGATGCTGAGGGTCGTACTTGAACAGCTCCTGGAGCATTGCGGTGAGCTCCAGGATAGTGAAGTTGAAGTTGAGGCCCGACCGCAGCCTCATGATATCCGCCGCGTTCTAGAACTCCCAGGCGGGTTTCCTCCTCTCCTGCAGGGGGCGATGCGGCGGCGGAGGAAATTTGCACCAACCGCTCCTACAGTAAGCCCGGCAAGACTAAGGCGTAGGATCCGGGCGATAGCAATCTTCAGTCTGTCGTCTTCCGGGGCCAGGCTACTCCAATCACTGCCGCGCACTACTGGAGTTTGGCGCAGGGCAGTAAACGGCTGCGGGTTCTCCTCGACAATCAGGCACCAGTCCGCCCTCCACTCCTCCCACTTGCTGCGGAACTCTCCATCCAGATAAGCATCCTTCTTGCTGGCTTTCGAGATCCAGGCAATTCCGCCGGATAAAGTCTCTCCTTTCTCAACTCGAGGCGAAAAGAAGTGGCGGAAAAGGGCTACGTTTGGATGGATTCCGACAAAGTTTTCGCAGAGATGTGCGAAAACTGCCATGGTCAGGACAGCATTGGGGGTGAAGTCAAGGAGGTGGAGCCCGTAGGTGTTCATGACGTCATAGAAGAATTCAGAAAAGGGCGGGCAGAGCCCGCAGTAGAAGAACAAAGCGAAGAAAGGGTACCCAGTGGGAGCCTTTTTCCAAGCAGTGGCTGGGAATACCTTCGTGTGCGGATGCACTCGCGTCCCTGTCGACCAGAAGAGGTAGTAGAACTCCTTCAGCTCCTCTGCGGCAAGCCTAGGAGGGAAGATTGCCTGCTCCTTTCGCAGCGTCGCGAGCAGCTGTGCCTCGGCCGACTTCACCTTCTCGGCTTTCGGAGCCATGGCGGGAGTGGTGAGGGAGGACGACGTCGTTGGTGGTGCTGGTGGCGATGGGGGCGGAGCGCTGCTCTCTTTCGGCTTTGAGAAGAAGGGGAGCGATGGAGATTTTCAAGTCTGTAATAGCAACGGTAGATGGGCAAACTGCCCCTGTTTCCGCTGCTTATAAGGAGGGAGAGGGCGGACATTCCGCCTTTCCGAATAAAGAAACCACACACAACCTCTCCCACGACGCCGCGGTCGACGCGTGCCGTTCGGGGAGGGCGCGGTGGATACAGAGTAAGATACGGCGTGACCCAGGCCGCGCGTGCCCGTGCCCTATTTTGGGCCTGGCCCAACAGCGCTCGGCACCGTGTGTGGCCCAGGCCCGGGGGTTCCTGTCGGTGTACTAGAGTAGGGGTACCCTAGTATCCTGAACTTGTGCACGGGCAGTCACAGCGTCCCGTGGCAAGGCTTGCCAGGTGATCGCCAAGGACCTACTTGGTTCCTTTTCAACCATTCAAGAACAAAGTATTTAAGCCAAGAAGACAAGGCCCCGGCAAGAGGAGCTTGCCGGGAAGGCCACTCAAGACACAAGACCCCGGCAAGAGGAGCTTGCCGGGGAGGCCAACCAAGGCATCTCAAGGAACTTGCCGCGACACGCCACGCGTCCCGGCAAGACCCGGCGAGCGACAAGCTCCCGGACACGGCAAGACAACGGTCGCGGCAAGGCGTTTGCCGCGGCTAGCAACCACTTTGTACCCGCGCTCCAGCTCACCCACCAACGTGTCGCTCTGAGACCCTTCCAGGTGCACGTGGCGGGAGGCTGTGCAGCCAGGAGTGCACTTTGGCAAGCGGCGCTGACAAGATCGCCATCGTGGCGAGTGGTGGCGTCCCTGACGGTCCCTTTTCTGCACTGTTTGGGCGACGTAGATAGGCATTTAATGACCTTGTCCCCTGCCGTCAGGGTTAGGTATGATACCCTGTGTAGGTAGCTGTACCTACCGCAGCACCTTTCCATTTTTGCCCTTGCCTACGTTGCCACCTGTCGGTGACCCCTTGAGCATATAAAAGGAGGCCCATGCACAACATAGAAAAGGAGGAGAGAATAACACTCACGCTCGGTCTCATTAGCTGCTGATGTGTACTGTAGCACTCAGAGCTCCCGAGCTAGAACTCAATACAAACCACAAAGCAACAGTAGGAGTATTATCTCTTCGGAGAGCTCCGAAGCTGGGTAAACCGCTCGTGTGCCTCGCCTCGATCTGCTCTTCGTGCGACCTCCGCCCCCCGCCGAACCGAAAAGGGGCTCCGTCCCCACAGGTGCTCATGGAGGCAGCATCCCCGACAAGGGCGATGATCCGTTTTGGAGCAAGAAACCTCTGCAAGAGAAACCAGAGAAGCCAGAGAAACTGGAGAGACCAACCCGGCCCAAGACTAGAGTTGTTAAGAGGCCAGCTAACAGGAATAGAACCACCGCGTCTTCTGATCCGGTAGTTGATGATGATGTGGGTAATCCGGACCTTGAAGTAGAGCTTGATTCACTTGGATTATTTCTCACACGTCTTATTGATAATGACCATTGTCAGGATGATGCGGAAGGCAGTCAGGCTGATGTTGTAGAGGTAATCACTCTGTTCTCCGATTCAAGCCCTTTACCTTCACTAAAAATCCGTCAGGCAAACCGGAAAATTAAATTTTCTCATCCTCTTGCTTATTTGGATCCAAACTTTCTTATGAAGACACAACAGCATGAAGCACGTCGCACAACCCGGCACAGCGGCCAGGTAGTTACCTCCGCCGGTTTACCGAACAGTCCGGTTCGGAAACACCGTTCAGAGGTCTCTAACTCTCTTGTCAATGCTTGTCCTAAAGCGGGTTGTTTTCGTCAACCTCTTAATCCATCTGACTCCGATTATCAGGGCACTTCTCATTCGTCTTCTGGCGAGTCATCAGCTACTCAACTTCCCCCACTCAAGACGGTGCTTGGGTGAGCTATATTTCTTAGAATATTTCTAATGTATGACTTTGCAACATATGCCTTAATTATCTGTCTTATTCCTTTTCAGGGCCAAGCCTAGGCCAAGCAAGAAGGCTCGTCTGGACAAAGCGGCAGAAGAAAATGCCGTTCCTGAACCGGACAAAATACCAGATCCTGAAGCGGCTATTCGTGAGGATGTGCCAAACGACCCACCACCGCAAGATGATAACTTTGTTGCTGAAGAGACTCATATTGATACCTCAGGTCCTGTTGATCAGCCTGCAAGCCCCGTCCGGTTTGATAGACCCACTAGTCCATCAAAGTCTACTAACAAGCCGACGGCCCAGTGCAAACCGGCGAAGCAAGAGACGAGGAAGTTATTATTACTGGCTTTGGCCGCACAGAGCCAAGCAATCCCGTCGCTTTGTCCAGACATACTGCCAAAGAAGAATTTGCTGCCATTGGCAAAGGCAAATGGAATGCTGATCTGGCGAGTTATGCTGCTCTGAACACCCAAGAACTCCATTCCGGCTATCTGAACCGGCTATATACCAGTCGTGACTATGAAGCCGGTTTGGTTAATATGATGAAAGACAAATATGAGGTAACTTCCATATGCTTCTCTGTTAGTACGTTTCAATCTGTCAACTCCCCTAGCCCCCAAGGGCCGGTTTAAAATCTTCGACTTAAACCGGGACTTGCCCATAGACACTTCAATGTATCTGAATTTGCTGATGTAGCCCCCAAGGGCCGTTTCAACTTAATGTAGTTAAACCGGTACTTTAGGTAAAAAGATAGTAGCATCAGTACTGATTGAGCAAATAGCCATTAGCCCCCAAGTGCCAAGTTGAATACTTGTATTGAGCTTGGGACTTTATGAACAATTATAGGATGAAGAGCAAATATACATTAGCCCCCAAGTACCAAGGGCATAACTTGTTATGTGGTTGGTACTTCAATTCTTGTACCGCCATCTGTCGGGTGGTTGGTGCGACATATGCCAATGGGTGGCTTATCATTATGGGAGCCAGTAAGACGTCGTCGGTGCCTGGAAACGGGATGAGGCAAAGACATGCACGCCGGCGAATCTTACCCAGCTTCGGGGCTCTCCGTGGAGATAACACCCTACTGCTGCTCTGCGGGGTCTCCGCATGATCACTCGATAGACAAGTAGCTACAAGATGCTCCTTGAGCTGTTTGGCGAGAGGAAGAAGAAGGGCAAGGCTAGCTCTACTCTTCTCTCTATGTGTGGTAAAACCTAGATGAGATCAACCCTTTGCATGGGTGCCCTGGGGGGTTTATATAGGCCTAAGCCCCGAGGGTACAACGGTAATCCGGCTGGGCGCGGGCCCAAGCCGTCTGTGTCTACGCTTGCCGGCTTCTGCGTCGGCTGCTGGGGCCCGCCGGCTGGTGGGTCCCGCCGGCTGCCGGCCTCTTGGTCGATAGGTAGGCCCTACTACCAAGGGCCCTGTCGGTGGCTGGTTACTGTTGCCTCAATCCTGATGATGAGGGCTTTATCGAGGTAAGCATGGCTACAGTGCCGTCGCCTGGCGGGCGGTCGCTGTAGTCTCACGTCGTCTTGTCTCCTTAATGGAGCGCTTCCTTCGAGGGAGGGGGCAAGCCGGCTTGGGGAAGCCGACCATGCCTTGGGCCGACTGGAGGAGGCCTGGCCGCCTTCGGTTGTCTCTCTGCCCAAAGGGGACCACCGCCCGTAGCCGCGCTGACAGCCCGCCGTGGATGACGCCATAGTCAACATGGCAACAGTGCCGCGTCGGACGGGTCAGGGCTACCCCGTACGGCGCACTGTGCCAGGCGTGCTCCGGGTTTCGGGGGTGGCAGGCTTTACTATAAACACGCCCCGTCCCATCGCCGTTATGGGGATGCGGGCTTCGAGGGTACGATCTTGACCGCGTCGTGGGAGCCGGCTTCTTGGAGTCGGCCTTCTCATGGTCGGCTTCTCGGAGCTGGCCCTCCCGCGGCTCGCTTCATGAGGGTTAAGGCCGGGCCGCCTTCCGATAGTCGGCCTGAGAGGCAGTCGACAGGGGGAAGGCGGCCCCACATCTTGGTTTCTTGGAGGTCGGATCGGCTCGTAATTTTTTCTGAAGTGCCAGGGGGAGCCGGTTAGGCTACCCGTGGTCATTTACCCCGACAGTAGTCCCCAAAGCTGGTCGAGCTTCGAGGTTGGCAGGGGGACGAGAAGCTCGGTCAGCTTCCTATCTTGAGGAGCCGGCAGCTGGGAGCTGGCTCTGCTTATGTGCGCCGCCTTGGGGGGGCGCCGTGGTCTCGTCAACGGGAACTTGGGCCAACATGTGCGCTGACCGCGATCCTCCCCGCGTGTCACGTGGCAGAAAGGCCTGCCATGGCGCGTGCGTGATGGGACATCGCCGTAGGCCCGGGCCCGCCACTCCTGGCCTCGGCCCAGGCGCGGATCTTCTGCGGCCCAAAGTGGGTTGTTTGCCTTCCCGCGGCGGTTTCGCCACGTCTTTAGGGCGCAGTTATGGCGGGGCGTGGGGGGGGGGGTGGGCGTAGTTAATCCCACGTCCCCCGCACCACGTCTCCTCGGCTCCGCCGCGCCGGTCTATAAGTAGGGGGAGGAGAGGGAGCGGCAAAGGCTCGCACGCTCTCCCTCGCTCCAGCCTTTCTCGCTTTCCTTCCTTATTCTCTCCGTCGCCGCAGCGCCTCTTCGCCGCGCCGTTCCGCCGTCGGGCCTCTCGGTTCGCGGTTACTCCGCTGCAGCGGGGTGGCACGCACCTCCGCCGCAGCCGCACCCTTCTCCTCGCCGCACCATCCCAATGGCGTTATCGAGCTCGTGGGACGGCTCCAACGTCCTTGATGAGCACATCGAGTTCCTCCGCCGGACGCGGTGTCTGCCCGGCGAGAACTACGTGCGGGTTCGGCGCGCGCCGGAGAGGGAGATCTCGCCGGCACCGGAGGAGGATGAGTGGGTTGTCTTTCGCTCGCACTACCTACGCGGCTTCGGCCTCCCGGCGAGCGGGTTCCTTCGCTCCTTTCTCGAATTCTACCACCTTCAGCCGCATCATCTCACCCCCAACGCAGTTATGCTGCTGTCTGCCTTCGTCACCCTCTGCGAGGGCTTTCTTGGCGTTCTCCCCACCCTGGAGCTTTGGGGAGAATTCTTCCAAAGCAAGCTTGGCACCATCGTCGCGGGCGTGCCCGCCCCATGCGGAGCTTTCATCGCCATGAGGCGGACGGGCGAGAACAATCTGTTCCCGTCCATCCCGCTGATCCAGTCGGTGAAGCTCTGGCAGAAGTCCTACTTCTACGTGAGGAACGCCGCCCCGCAAGGCGACTTTGTCAACCTGCCGGCTTACGTAGCCGGCCCGCCGGCTGCGAGGCCACCCTCATGGAGCTACTGGGCCCGGACGCTGTCCCAGGCCGGGAGCGCCGCCATCGCCCGAATCCGGGTGATGGTCCAGTCGGAGGGCCTGGTCGGAGCCGACCTGGTGGCCGCCTTCGTGGAGCGCTGGGTACTCCCGCTCCAAGGCCGGCCGCACATGATCTACCAGATGAGCGACCGCTTCGACCCATGCCGGCTGAGCACCAGGGAGATGCCCCATGCCGAGGTGTCCTACCTGGTGAACTACATCACTAACTGTAAGCTCTCCGAGGATTGGCGATACGGCAAGGAGCCGTACTCTCGCGCCAACCCTCCGCCTGCCATAAGTATTTCTTCCCTTTCTCTTATGTCGCCGGCCTCGATATGGCCGGCCTCTGATCAGCCGGCTTGTTTTCTGCAGAATCCTCTACTTCCCCCGGCGGAGGGGGCCGCGGGGGAAGAGCGCCAGTTCCTCCCCGACCGCATGGTAGATGACGTCAATGATCCGGATCTTGGGGCGGCCGCCATGGCAGACGCTGCCGCGGGGGAAGGTGGCGAGGCAGGCGGCGCGGGGCTCGGAGCCGGCCTCGAGGACTGGGCGTACGATGATGAGGTCGAAGTCGTCCCGCACCGCTAGCCGGCGCCTGATCATCAAGGCGCGGGCCCTTCCGCCGCGCCGGCCGCCCATGGCGGCGCATCGAAGCGTCGGGCCGTGTCGACCTACTTCGGCAGCCGGCCAAAGAAGCCCAGGGGCACCGCCGCGGCAACCAAGCGGGATGAGGCGGTCCGCTTCCAGAAGGTCGTGAAGCAGCCGCAGGCGGTTTCGGCGTAAGTGTTCAAGCGTCTTGTATTCTTGCCATGTTCTTCGATTGAAGTTTTTCTAAATTTCTTCTTGGTTGACCGGCCAGGGCGCCGCTTTCCCTTGAACGGGGTCCTGCCGGCTCCGTGATCGAATCAGCCGGAGGGTCCTCGAGCTCCCGCCGTGTGGATCCCCGCGCCGACCTCTTGGAGGCTACAGAGCGGAACGCGTGGGAGGCGCGGGAGGCGTCGGAGCGGAGGGCCGCCCAGGCGGCGAAGGAGCAGGCCGACGCGGCGGCCAAGGCCCAGGTGGAGGCGACAGCCGCGGAGAGGGAGGCGGAGGCCTCGCGCAACCAGCCTCCACAGCTCGTCATCCCCCTCCACACTGTGGCTCCCAACGTCCCCGTGCCTCCGTCTGAGGAAGTCAACCGTGGCCGGGCGGAGGCGGAGCGGAGGGAGGATGATGTGATTGTCTTGGAGGAGGTGCCGCGGACGGCGCCGACTGGGCAGGCCAGAGCGGTCGGCTGGCTACGGCGCCGGTGCAGCTGGCGGGGAGCGAGCCGGCAGCAGGAGCTGGCCTGGTGGTGCAGCCGGCATCAGGCCGGCGCGCGGGGGAAGTTGCCCCCGTGCCAGAGCCGGACAGAGCTATGAGCGCCAGCCGGACGGCGGAGGCCCTGGAGGCGGCCAGCTCTAGCACGTTCGAGTGGGCGCCCAGCGGGGGGACGGCCGAGCTGAACGCGGCGGCCCAGGAGGTCCGTAGCCGGCTTCAGGCTCATGCTACCACGCTGCAGCGATATACCTGAGATTTCCTTGCGACGCGGGCCGTCGTCCGGGCGAGTCTTCTGGCCTTGGTTGCTTTGCTTTTTTGATTTCTTCTACGGGGGCGCGTCAGCGCACCCACTGGGTGTAGTCCCCGAGTTCTGAGTCGGCTGCTGAGCAAGCGGCTTGGAACTTACTAGGTCCTGACAGTTATCTTATTCCTGCATCATGTCTGATCTTTCAGGAGTACCATAACCAGAGTACCACCGCCTTCGACTCCCAGGCTCAGGAGCTGCGCCAGAAGAGCGAGGATCTGTCCGACAGCCAGAGTGCATGCTCTGTTTTGTTCATATCCTGTGGGGCGCGTCAGCGCACCCACTGGGTGTAGTCCCCGAGGTCCGAGCCGACTGTTGAGCAGTCGGGCCGGATCTTCCCTGATGACTTCTTGCTTATTGTTTCTTCCTTTGTCTTCATGCTTGCAGGGGCCAATGCCGACTTGAGGGAGCAGCTCGGCGGGGCCCAGACCGCCCTTCACGCCAAGGACGCCGAGCTCAACGCCCTAGTCCTGGGGCACGACCGCCTGGCCAAGAAGTTGGCCGACCAGGAGGAGAGCCACAAGGCGGCCCTGAAGAAGGCGCAGGACAGCGAGGCCGCCCAGCTGAGTTCAAGACCGAAGCGGCGGGCTGGGCTGAGGCGAAGCAAGCGCTGAGCGAGGGTTACAGCCGGATCGAGGATCTGATCGACGGTAAGCCGCCTTCCTCACTCCTGGCTCACCCCTTGCCCTCTGATTCGTGTTCTGATTTGTGATGCTTTTGTTCTTTGCGCAGACTACTTCCCCCGCCACTCTGTCGTTGCCACCCAGGCCATCGAGGCCCACCGCGAGGCATGCCGGCAGGCGGGGGTTGAGATCGCGCCGGACGCGAGCCGGACACTTGAGGAGCAGCTCTTGGCGATCCAAGCCCGGCTGCAGCCGGCACACCGCATGCTCCGCCGCCTCCAGCGTGCTGGGGCGCAGGTGCTGGCCGCCCTCTGGCTAGGTGAAGCAATTCCCCGCATCCCGAGCCGGACTGCCGACTGGTTGGACATGGCAGTCGGCCGCTTTGAGGTCTGGAAGGCCTCCGCTGCTTGATCCGGAGCCAGGCGGGCACTGGAGTTCGTCCGGGCCTGGTACCCCGGGCTGAATTTGGAACAGCTAAGGACTTGGCGGGAGGAGGCTGACGAAGAGCTGGTGGAGGTGCGGCCGGCTATCATCCAGCGTGCTTTGGCTCTTGCCGAGTTTACCGACACCAGCGTCTTTGCTCCTGAGGTGGACGACAACGGCGTCGCCCAACCGGAGGAGTGGTTCGGGCTGAACCCGGCGGAGGGTGAAGACTCGGCGGAGGAGATCGCCTCCAGCGACGAAGGTGAAGACGAAGAAGGGGAGGAGGGCGAAGACTTCGAGCCGGCCGGTGAAGCAACCAGCCAGCCTCAGCACGACCGTGCCTACAGCAACGAGGCGCGTGCTAGCGCGCCCTCTGCGGGAGGCGGTGATCATGCCGAGGTTCACCAGCCGGCCACTCCTCCAGCCGGCGCTACTGTCTCCACCGACCTGCCCGACTTGCCAGTCGTTCCCTTGGCTTGATCTGCCGTCCTTGCTTTTCCTGCTTGTTACTCTTTGAATAATTCTTATTAAACTTGCGCAGTTCCACCCACTGGGGGTGTATTCAAACTATGTTGAATGTTGGTCTTTTCAAGGCCTTTTGTGTAAATACAATCATGCATGTGTTTGGCTTCCATTCTCGTATGCTTTTTATCCTTAGGTTGTTTCCTTTGCCGCCTTCCCCTGATTGCTGCCCTCCCAGCCGGCAGCTACTCTGCAGTCTGTGGCTAAGGAGGGACTCGGCTATCTTTTTGGGGAAGGCAAGTACTCGAGCTTTCTAAGATTGTAGCGAAGTGAATGGAAGCCGGCCGGCCAGCTACTCTTGCAGTCGGTCGGCGGTAGGAAAAAGCCGGCTTTTGTTATATTGGTCCGTTAGTCCCTAGCCGTTTTTCATGTGGGCGTCCTTTCCTGCCTTTGGCTCTTGCCAGCCGGACAGCCGATTCTTCGAACTACGACTTTTGGCAAGAGAGGGCTTTGGAGCCGGCACACTACTTGTCTGACCGCGGGTAGGACTTCTAATATAACTCAAGGCGGCCAGTCCCCGGGCCGACTAGTCGAACCCGGTGCCAGACGAGAGAAGTGAATGCAATGACATAATCGTAAGCATGATACTCTTCATTCATAGATGAAAGATGGCAGTCCCCGAGTTCTCCTCGGGGGGCCTATTGTCTCGTACTTAGTACAAAAGTTAGCGTGATACATACTGCATTTCAACTGTAAAATCTTCGGAGGAGGTTGGCGTTCCATGGTCGTTCCGACTCCTTGCCGTAGTCGTCTCTCTTTCGTGCCTTAGGCTTCTGTGCGTCGATCAGGTAGTAGGAGTCGTTTCCTAGCGCTCTGCTGATGACGAAGGGGCCTTCCCAAGGGGCCGAGAGCTTGTGCTTGCCGGCTGTTCGCTGGATCAGCCAGAGCACAAGGTCGCCCTCTTGGAAGGATCTTGGCTTGACCTTCCTGCTGTGGTAGCGACGCAGACCCTGCTGGTAGATGGCGGACCGGCTGAGGGTTAACAGCCGGCTTTCTTCCAGCAGGTCGACGCCGTCTTCTCGTGCTTCCTTGGCCTCCGCCTCCGTGTACATGGTCACCCGAGGTGAGTCGAACTCGATGTCGGTTGGGATGACCGCCTCGAGACCATACACGAGGAATAAAGGAGTGAAGCCGGTTGACCTGTTTGGGGTAGTACGCAGACTCCAGAGGACGGCCGGCAGCTCATCGAGCCAGCAGCCGGCCGAACGCTCCAGTGGCACGACCAGTCGGGGCTTGATGCCGGAAAGGATGAGGTCATTGGCTCGCTCGACTTGGCCGTTTGACTGCGGGTGGGCAACGGACGCGAAGTCCAGTCGGATGCCCTGCGTCGCACAAAAACGTGCCAATGCTCGCTTGGCAAAATTCGTGTCGTTGTCGGTGATGATGTTGTGCGGCACGCCGTACCGAGTTGTTGTATCTGCGATGAATGTCACGGCAGTCGGCCCATTCAGCTTCTTGATTG
Organism: Aegilops umbellulata; assembly: GCA_032464435.1. NCBI lineage: Eukaryota > Viridiplantae > Streptophyta > Magnoliopsida > Poales > Poaceae > Aegilops > Aegilops umbellulata. Next base: position 447,885,529 of record CP136058.1, on the reverse strand, counting down.
GCTTTGCTTCGATCCATTTGGTGAACTTGTCCACAGCGACAAGCAGATGTGTCATGTCGCCGTGCGCTGTCTTGAATGGGCCCACCATGTCCAGACCCCAAACGGCAACAGGCCAAGTGAGGGGAATGGTCTTGAGTGCCGAAGCTGGCAGGTGTTGCTTGGAGCTGAAGACTTGGCACCCTTTGCAATGTTTGACTAATTCCTTGGCGTCGTCCAAAGCAGTCGGCCAAAAGAATCCATGGCGGAAAGCCTTGGCGACTAGTGATCTTGAGGCCGCATGGTGGCCACATTCACCTTGGTGGATGTCTCTGAGGATTGCTATGCCCTTCTCTTGCTTGACACATCGCTGGAAGACTCTAGTGACGCTGTGCCTGACGAGCTCTCTATTGACGATTGTGTATGCTCCGGCCCGGCGTTGGACTTGTCTTGCCTCTGTCTCGTCAGCCGGCAGTTCTTGGTTTTTCAGGAAGTTGAGGATGGGCTGGGCCCATGATGGAGCTGTGACTTCTTCTATTGCCAACGCTGCTACTACGACCAGGGTGGGCGGGCTTGGTTGTGAAATACTGGAGTCGGTCGCCGCCTGCTGTGCTGGTGCAGTCCCCGGGCTGACTACCGCAGTCCCCGAGCCGGGTTCAGAAGTCCCCGGGTCGGGTGCGACTACGGGAGTACCTGAGCCTCCTACTGAAGTCCCCGCGCCGCCTGCTTGGTTCTTCAAGCCAGAGCCAGCTGCATCGGGGCTAGGCGGCACGAAGATGGAATCGGACTCTGGAGACGGCTTGAGGAGGCGTTGTAGAGAGACGCCGGTTGGTATTGCTTGCCGAGTGGATCCTATTTGAGCCAGGGCATCTGCTGGCCCGTTGTCGGCTCGTGGTACGTGGAGGAACTCGCATCCTTTAAAGTACCCACTGATCTGCTGGACGAGGAAGCGGTAGCTTGCCATGTTTGCGTCCTTGGCGTCCCAATCGCCGAATGACTGCTGGACTATCAAGTCTGAGTCGCCGTAACACAGGATCCGGCGTATGCCGAGTTCTTTGGCAAGCCGGAGCCCGTGTACAAGCGCCTCATACTCGGCCACGTTGTTGGAGGCGGCAAAGTGAATTTGCAGCGTGTATCTGAGCTTTTCGCCTTTGGGAGAGGTGAGGATGACGTCGGCTCCCAAGCCGGTGAGCATCTTGGACCCGTTAAAGTGCAAGCGCCAGTGAGTGGAGTCGGGAGCCGGCGGCAGGTACTGGGTCTCGGCCCAGTCGACGAGGAAGTCAGCCAATGCTTGGGACTTGATGGCGGTGCGGGGCTGCTAGAAGATCGTGTAAGGGGCCAGCTCGATGGCCCATTTTGCCACCCGGCCGGATGCATCCCGGCTGCCTATGATCTCGGCAAGCGGGGCGGTGCATACGACCGTGATGGGGTGCTCTTGGAAGTAGGGCTTCAGCTTCTTGGCGGCAAAGTACACGTCGTAGCACATCTTCTGTAGTGCGGGTAGTTCTGCTTCGGGGTAGACAGCACCTCACTCAAATAGTACACCGGCCTCTGGACCGACTGGGCTCGGCCTTCTTCTGGGCGCTGGACTATGATGACGGTGCTGACCACCCGGCTGGTTGCAGCAATGTAAAGGAGCATGGGTTCTTTCTTAGTCGGCGCCGCCAGGACAGGCGGCGTGGTCAGCATCTTCTTCAGCTCGTGAAAAGCTTGGTTGGCTTGGTCGTTCGACTCGAAGTGAGTGGTCTTCTTCATGAGGTGGTAGAGGGGGAGAGCCTTCTCTCCGAGCCGGCTGATGAAGTGGTTCAGGGAAGCCAAGCATCCGGTGAACTTCTGGACGTCTCGAAGTTTGGTGGGAATCGCCATTCTCTCAATGGCCTTGATCTTCACTGGGTTGCATTCGATGCCACGTTCGGAGACCAGGAAGCCTAGAAGCTGGCCAGCTGGCACTCCAAACACGCATTTCTCAGGGTTGAGTTTGATCCGGAATCGGCGCAGGTTCTCGAATGTTTCCTTGAGGTCTTCCAGCAAGGTGCTGCGCTTCTCCGTCTTCACCATAATGTCGTCCACGTAGACATGGGCGTTTCTGCCGAGCTGCTTGAGGAGGCACTTCTGCATGCAACGCTGAAAAGTGGCACCGGCATTTCTCAAGCCGAATGTCATAGTCAGGTAGCAGAAAGCTCTGAAGGGCGTGATGAAGGCGGTCTTCAGGCGGTCGGCCGGGTCCAACTTTATCTGGTGGTACCCGGAGTAAGCATCCAAGAAACTCAGCAGCTCGCATCCGGATGTGGAGTCTATCACTTGATCTATCCTTGGCAGGGCGAAAGGATCTTTGGGGCAGGCCTTGTTGAGGCTCGTGTAGTCTATACAGATGCGCCACTTGTTGTTCTTCTTCAGCATGAGGACCGGGTTGGCAAGCCATTCCGGAAAGAAAATCTCCATAATGAAGCTGGCGACCAGAAGCCGGGCTATCTCTTCTCCTACAATCCTTCTCTTTTCCTCCGACAGTCGGCGGAGGGGTTGTTTGACTGGTTTTGCACCTTCTCGGACATGTAGTTTGTGCTCGGCGAAATCCTTCAGAACACCCGGCATGTCCTTGGGGGACCATGCAAAGATGTCTCGATTCTCACGGAGGAAATCGGCGAGCTCGCCTTCCTATTTGCTGTTTAGGTTTGCCCCAATGACGGCAAACCTTTCCGGGTGCTCGGGGTCAAGAGGTATCTTCTTCGTTTCCTTGGCCGGCTGGAAGGAACCTTGGGCATCACATTCTTTGGGATCGGGGGACAGGGCCGGCTGCTTGCCGGCTTCTTCTTCTCTTCGGCAATCACAAGGGACTCGGCCAGCCGGCTGCTGGCTGCTGCGCACTCAGAGGATTTCTTGTAATCGTCGGCTATGGTGATGATGCCCTTGGTGCTCGGCATATTCATCTTGAGGTAAGCATAATGGGGGACAGCCATGAACTTGGCTAGGGCCGGACGACCAAGCAGTGCATGGTAAGAGCTCTCCAGGTCCACCACTTCAAACCAGATGGCCTCCCTGCGGAAATGATCCTTGTCCCCAAAGAGGACATCGATCTTGATCTTGCCAATGGGGGCGCAAGACAGGTCGGGTACGATGTCGTGGAAAGGAATGAGCTGCTTCGTCTTGACGTTGAGCTTCTTCAGGGTGTCAAGGTACAGGATGTTGATGCTGCTCCCGCCATCTATCAGCACGTGGGAGAAACGGGTTGCGCGTCTGTTTGTTGCAAGGGTGGCATCCAAAACCAGTGCATAAGAGCCGGGAGATGGCATCACCTCTGGGTGGTCGGCCTGGCTCCAGTTGATGGGTTTTTCTGACCAGTGCATGTGCTCGGAGGGGTTGAAGGCAACCGCGTTGACTTCCTAGTGCTCTCAGCACCTGCTGCGCCGGTCTTCTGGCTGGCTCGTAAAGACGACATAGGAGGCATGCTCGTCGGGGAACTCATCGTGCACAGCTCCGACTATTGGCCGAGCAGCCGGCTGCTGCGGAGCCGGAGGCGGCGGACCAGCAGGTGGAGGCGGCACGAGCCGTTCGCCCTTGGAGATTTGGGTGAGCCAGTGGCACTTCCGGGTTGTGTGGTTGGACGGCTTCGCGCCGCTGTGGAACTTGCATGGGGCGTCGAGGGTTTGCTCGTAAGAGAAGGCCGGTTGCCAAGTCGGCCTGCCGCCTTTCTGCTTCTTGGGTGTGGGCCGCCCTTCGGGCTGCTCGCCCTCGACCGTGGCCACCTGCCGACTGGTGGAAGGCGGCATGGGGCCCTTGCGTTTGTGGTCGTTTTGGTACGGGCGTCGGCCGGAGTCCCCAGCCGGCGTCTTGGGCGCCGGGTTGAGTACATTCCCGGATGCATCTACCTGGAGTTCGGTCTTCATTGAGGAGTCGGCAGTGGCGTACTTGTCCGCTATGACCAGAAGCTCGTCGAGGGTAGTCGGCTCGTCGCAGAGGAGCTTATGCTTGAGGATGGTGCCCTCTCGGCACCCGGCTGTTAAGTATTCGATGGCTTGCACCTCGTGCACTCCTTCGCAAGAGTTGCGGAGCTCAGCCCAACGCGTGAGATAGTCGCGAGTGGACTCGGCGGGGCCTTGCACGCACAAGGAGAGCTGTCTGGGCTTGGGAGCCCGCTTGTAGGTGCTGGTGAAGTTGCGGACGAAGGCTTCTGTGAAATCTAGCCAGTTGTTGACGCTGTATGGCTTGAGGCTGTTGAGCCAGGTCCGCGTCGTGCCTTGGAGCACGAGGGGCACGTACTTCACGGCAACGCGCCTGTTGCAGTTCGCGATGCGTACTGCAGTGGAGTAGTCGATCAACCAATCTTCCGGCTTCACGGAGCCGTTGTACTTGGGCGTGTCTCTTGGGAGCGAGAACCCTTTGGGGAAGGGCTCGTCGCGGATGCAGGGGCCAAAACAAGGCGGGACGACATCATCTTCTTCTTCTAGCGCCAGGGATCGCGCTAGGCGGTCGATACGATGGCGGGCGTCGTTCTCGCCGACTCCTTCGCGGCGACCTAGTCGGCCGCTGAGAGTCGGATGCGTGACAGGCGGCGGGGTGGGATACCTTTCCCCACGAGGCGGAGGCGGATGCGGGTTGCCCCGCTGCTCCACGGCTCGAGGGCGGCCTTCTGCGTCTCGCTCGATGGAGATCCGAGTTCGGCTTCGGCTGGCAGCCGACTCTTTCTCGTGTCGCGCGCGGGTTTTACCCGTAGTCGGCGTCCGGGACGTCGCGTCGTGCTCTTGGTGCGGTGGAGGGCTTTCCGCGCGGGCGTCGGCTTCGTGCCGCTGTGCGGCTGCATCGGTCAGCTGCTGGATGCGTTTGGTCATGTAGGGGAGCTCCTCGGCCCCCAGTCCATCCAGCTCGTCTACGGCCGCCTGGGCGGCGCGCAGGTTCTCGAGTGGGGTGGCATAGACTGGGCGGTCGACTCCAAGCATGTCGGCGATGACAGCGCCACGCTGTCTGATGACGCCGGCTCGGCTTGGCCCGCCAGGAGGTGGCGTGCCAAAGGCGGCGTGGTCGACTTCGCGCTGGTGGGCCTCGGTGAGGCGTCTCACGGAAGCTAGCTTTCGGCCCTCCGCGAGGAGGGCGAGGCGGCGAGCCTCCAGTGCTTCGGCTTCGGCATCGGCCGGGAGGGGGACGGACAAGTCGTGGATCACCGCTTGCGGGGCGTCGTGGGCGTTCTCTCCAGAAGCGCCGCCGTGGCTGATGACCATCACCTCGGCGGTGGCACCATCACAGCCATCGGCTCGGGGAAGCGGGTCGTCGTAGATCACGATGTTGGTGGGGAAGGCGTCGGGAGAGACCGTGTCGGAGTCGACAGGCATTGGATCGGTGGAGCCAACGGACTCCTGGTCCACAGCAGGCTCGCTGGAGACGTGGAGCTGGCCGAGGAGGTCGACGAGGTGGTCGGTGCCCGCGTCGGAGGCAGGCTCATCGGAGATGAGGGCCTCGTCAAGGAGATCGGCGAGGTTTCTCGCTGCGCAGGCGTTGGTGACGCCTTGCAGCGCGTCGTGGCAAGCGCCATCGGGCGTGCCGGGCTGGCTACGCTCGCTGAGAAGGAAGATGGTTCTCGTCCAGAACAGGTCTCTGGACGACGGTGCACCTGGCTCCACGGTGGGCGCCAAATGTCGGGTGGTTGGTGCGACATATGCCAACAGGTGGCTTATCATTTTGGGAGCTAGTAAGACGTCGCCGGTGCCTGGAAACGGGATGACGCGAAGACATGCACGCCGACGAATCTTACCCAGCTTCGGGGCTCTCCGTGGAGATAGCACCCCTACTACTGCTCTGCGGGGTCTCCGCATGATCACTCGATAGACAAGTAGCTACAAGAAGCTCCTTGAGCTGTTTAGCGAGAGGAAGAAGAAGGGCAAGGCTAGCTCTACTCTTCTCTCTATGTCTGGTAAAACCTAGATGAGATCAACCCTTTGCATGGGTGCCCTGGGGGGTTTATATAGGCCTACCCCCCGAGGGTACAACGGTAATCCGGCTGGGCGCGGGCCCAAGCCGTCTGTGTCTACGCTTGCCGGCTTCTGCACCGGCTGCTGGGGCCCGCCGGCTGGTGGGTCCCGCCGGCTGCCGGCCTCTTGGTCGACAGGCAGGCCCTACTACCAAGGGCCCTATCGGTGGTTGGTTACTGTTGCCTCAATCCTGATGATGAGGGCTTTATCGAGGTAAGCATGGCTATAGTGCCGCCGCTTGGCGGGCAGTCGCTGTAGTCTCATGTCGTCTTGTCTCCTTAATGGAGCGCTTCCTTCGAGGGAGGGGGCAAGCCAGCTTGGGGAAACCGGCCATGCCTTGGGCCGACTAGAGGAGGCCTGGCCGCCTTCGGTTGTCTCTCTGCCCGAAGGGGCCCATCGCCCGTGGGCCGCGCTGACAGCCCGCCGCGGATGACGCCATAGTCAACATGGCAACAGTGTCGCGCCGGACGGGTCGGGGCTACCCCGTACGGCGCACTGTGCCAGGCGTGCTCCGGGTTTCGGGGGTGACAGGCTTTACTATAGCCACGCCCCGTCCCATCGCCGTTATGGGGATGCGGGCTTCGAGGGTACGATCTTGACCGCGTCGTGGGAGCCGGCTTCTTGGAGTCGGCCTTCTCGTGGCCGGCTTCTCGGAGCCGGCCCTCCTGTGGCTCGCTTCATGAGGGTGAAGGCCGGGCCGCCTTCTGATAGTCGTCCTGAGAGGCAGCCGGCAGGGGGAAGGCGGCACCACGTCTTGGTTTCTTGGAGGCCGGATCGGCTCGTAATTTTTTCTGAAGTGCCAGGGGGAGCCGGTTAGGCTACCCGTGGTCATTTACCCCGACACCATCTGAATCATATTCACTACCTGTATGCACGCTGAGCTGAACAAAAGAGAAAGCCAAATCACCGATCTGCAAGAAAATCTGAAGTCCCAACAAGCTGAAACTTCCAAGGCGAAAGTGGAATTAACCAGCACTTTAAGCGTCATGGAATAGCTTAAGGAGGGCTTCAAGAAAGAAAGGGCGGATTGGGATACTGAGAAGTCCGCTTTAACTCAGCGAGCAGAGAATGCCGAAGCCGCACCCAAACCGGTAGTGGATGAACTGACCAGCATAAGGCGGCAAGTGCATGCTATGACCGCTGTTGTCTTTGGTAAACCTTCTTGATTTCTGAATTAATGAAGCTTTCTTATGTAACTGCCGGTTTACTAACCTGTTGTATGATACAGGGACGCGGATTGGGCACTTGGGATCAGATGTGCGGAAGAAACTGAAAGCCGCCTATACCTTGATAGAGCAATTGTATAGCCGTGCACAGCGAATCATCTCTACTGCTTCGCACAACAACCCGGCGCCCGCCTTGATCCAAGATACCCTTAAAAGGTTGTCTATGCTTCCTGCCCGGGTTGAAGAGCTGAAGAAATCTGTTGCTCGAACCGGTGCTATAAACGCCTTGATCCGGGCAAAAGCGTGGGTGCCGGATTTTGACCCCGTCGAAGCGGCTCAGGGCTATCCCAGCTTGAAGGAAGACGGGTCACAGTTCAGTGAAGCAGATCTGCGAGCAATAAACCGGGAGGTGCGTCCTCTAGCTTGTCAATTGGTTGAAGAGGTAGACTTGTCTCATTATCAAGCCCAATATGATGACCAAAACAAGCGAGTAGCTGCACCAATTCCTGAAGCGGAGAATCTTATCCCTCCAATCCGTAAGCATACTTACGCTCCTGACATTGACCCGTCGTTGCTGATCCATGATGAAGCTATCTTTCAAGCATTAACGGGAATCGACTGGACAACTATTGATTTCCAGCGGCTGGGTAGAGAAGCAGAAGTTGAAGTGGCGCGAGATGACCCGCAACCATCAGGCCAGGCTGGTGACCAAGCTTGAACCGGAAGCCGGTTTAAATTAATGTTCCTTTGTGTGACGTAGAAAAACAATGATCGTATCTGGGCACCGTGTTGCCTTGTAATAGACTAGCCGATACATTTGATTTTGATATGCCTTCGTGCATTGCAACTTGTGCTTCCTTTGGATGATCAATCTCCAAACTATTTTCTGCAATCAACAAATCTTAAAGCACCGCCGCGGTTGTACCGCTAGGCGGGTTATTGTATGAAATATAATATCTTATATTTAAGCATATGATCAAACATTATGATACATAATACCTGTCGTCGTTGGGCATGAATTTTGGCTTTGCCAATCTTGAAATGGAATTTTATAAACCCATACTGCTTGGAGGAGAAAAACAGCTCCTGTGTATATCATGCCGGTTTACCATGTAAGCCGCTCCGGGTTACGACGAACGCCGGTGTTACTCCATAATAGGATGTTAACAAAATTAATCAAAGCGGGCAAATAATCTCCGGATTAATAGTTGACCGTGTTCCGTCAATTGACAGTCAAACCGGTTTAAAAATTGTCGGTTTAAAAACGCAACAAAAGAAATATTTAGCAAAAATATTTCATGCAAAGGCAATGATAAAACCAGTTGCAAAAAAGAGGCTATTGAGCCGATCAAGTGACATTACCATGGTCGGACACGACCAAGCCCCCAATAGGCGTAGCTATGGTTCAAGTCAGCCAAGTCCCCAAATGATGCAGTGGCATTATGCCGATCAAGAGGTGTAGCGATGGTTCGGGTTCAACCAGAGCCCCCAAGTGATTCTGTGGCCTTAGGCCGACCAAGAGGTGTGACTGGTTCAGACGTGACCAAGTCCCCAAGTGATCTTGTGGCTTTCGCCTATCAAAAAATGTTGCATTGGTTCGGATACGACCAAGCCCCCAAGTGATATAACATCAAGCTTAAAAAAGCTAACTCAAGGGGTAAACCGGAGGCCGCTTTAAGACAGAAAAACTCCGTGTAACCACACATGGTGTAAAAAGAACAGAGACCCCGCTTTAGCTGAGGCTCCGGTTTATTGTATTGATCATAATATATACATTGTCATAATATGTACATAAGTAGAGCCGGTGGCTCAGGTATAGTAAGGCCGAAGATGAGCTATGTTCCACGGCCTGTTGGTCTCCTCTTCTGATGTACATTAGTCTTTATGCTCTCAAATATCGATCAGATAGTACGACCCGTTGTGCAGATTTTTGCTGACTACAAAAGGTCCCTCGCAAGGTGGGGATAACTTGTGCATATCAGTCTGGTCTTGGATGAGTCGAAACACCAAATCTCCTTCTTGAAAGGTTCTGGTTCTTACTCGGCGACTGTGATAACGACGAAGATCCTGTTGGTAAATTGCCGAGCGGGCAGTTGCTATGTCACGCTCCTCGTCCAACAGGTCCAAAGCATCTTGCCGTGTTGTCTTGTCGTCCGCTTCAACATAAGCCGCTACACGAGGTGAACCATGACGGGTATCACTGGGGAGAACCGCCTCCGCTCCATAGACCATGAACAACGGTGTGTATCCTGTTGATCTATTGGGTGTAGTATTGATGCTCCATAGCACAGATGGTGACTCTTCCACCCAACAACCCGGCGTTCTCTGCAAAGGAACCACAAGTCGGGGTTTGATGCCTCGCAAGATCTCATTATTAGCCCTCTCTGCTTGGCCATTGGACTGTGGGTGAGCCACTGATGAAACGTCAAGCCGGATGTGTTCATGTTCACAGAACTCCCTCATAGCACCTTTGGATAAATTGGTACCATTATCAGTGATGATACTGTGTGGAAAACCAAACCGGAAAATCACTTTTTTGATGAATTGAACCGCCGTGGCCGCATCACACTTGCTAATGGGTTCTGCCTCCACCCACTTTGTAAACTTGTCAACTGCCACCAAAATGTGGGTCTTCCTATCTTTGGACCTTTTGAAAGGCCCAACCATATCCAGCCCCCAAGTCGTGAACGGCCAAGTGATTGGAATCATCCTCAATTCTTGAGCCGGTACATGAGCGCGTCTTGAGAAATTTTGGCAACCGTCACATCATCTGACCAGATCTTCCGCATCAGCATGAGCAGTCAACCAATAGAAGCCGTGGCGAAACGCTTTAGCCACCAAAGACTTTGAACTGGCATGGTGACCACAATCTCCTTCATGGATCTCAGATTTCACAGCCTTCCTCAGGAGATACACAGCGTTGAAACGCTCCTGACACACTGCAATGATGCAACTCGCCATTGACAATAGTCATGGATTTGGATCGCCAGATTATCTGTCTGGCCAGAGTCTCATCCTCCGGTAACTCGCCCCGGTTCATGTACGCAAGATAAGGAATCGTCCTATCTGGAATGACATGAAGAGCTGCCAGCAATTGAGCCTCTAGATCAGGAATAGCCAAATCCTCTTCACCAGGGAGCTTGACAGACGGATGATGCAGAATATCCAAGAAAGCATTAGGTGGGACCGGTTTACGTTGAGAACCCAACCAGCTTAAAGCATCCGCCGCTTCATTCTTTCGCCGGTCCACGTGATCCACCTGCTAACCTTTGAAATGACCTGCAACAATATCCACCTCACAACAATATGCTGCCATGAGCGGGTCCTTGGAATCCCAAGTGCCAGACACCTGTTGAGCCACCAGGTCTGAGTCACCGAAGCACTTAACTCGGCTTAGATTCATTTCCTTAGCCATCCGGAGACCATGGAGTAAGGCTTCATACTCAGCTGCATTGTTAGTGCAAGGGAACATTAAACGGAGAACGTAGCAGAACTTATCACCTCGTGGGGAAGTTAACACGACTCCAGCCCCCGAGCCCTCCAGTTGCCTGGACCCATCAAAATGGATAGTCCAATATGTGTGATCCGGCTTTTCTTCAGGTGGTTGCAGCTCTGTCCAATCATTGATGAAATCCACAAGTGCTTGAGACTTGACTGCTGTCCGAGGCACGTATTTCAATCCGTACGGCCCAAGCTCTATAGCCCACTTGGCAATCCGGCCGGTTGCCTCCCTGCTCTGGATTATGTCTCCCAAAGGAGCAGAACTGACCACTGTGATGGGGTGTCCCTGGAAGTACTGCGTAAGCTTCCGTCTTGCCATAAAAACTCCATATACCAGCTTCTGCCAATGCGGGTACCTTTGCTTGGACTCAATAAGTACCTCGCTGATATAGTAAACCGGACGCTGAACCGGACACTCCTTGCCTGCCTCCTTGCGCTCCACCACAATAGCCACGCTGACTGCATGAGCATTAGCTGCAACATACAGTAGTAACGGCTCCTTGTCAATTGGAGCGGCGAGAACAGGCGGATTGGCTAACTGCCACTTCAAATCCTCAAATGTTTTATCGGCAGCAGAACTCCAGACGAATTGATCCGTCTTCTTCAACATTTGATACAAAGGGATCGCTTTTTCACAAAGGCGGCTGATAAACTGGCTCAACGCGGCAATCCGGCCTGCCAAACACTGAACGTCATTGATAAACTTCGGTTTAGCCAGGGAGGTGATAGCTGTGATCTTCTCCGGATTAGCCTCAATTCCCCTGTTGGACACTAGAAAACACAATAACTTGTCTATCGGTACACCAAAGACACATTTGGCCGGGTTGAGCATCATCTTGTATGTCCGTAGGTGTCACATCCCTAGTTCTGGTATGCACTAGGCTAGCCTTCATGTGAGCATCATGTTTAAATTCAAATGAAATTTGAATTGAGGAATTTTCAAAAGCCTCAGAAGACCTCTAAAAATAACCAACATTTAAATCTCATCAAATGAGTCCAGGAAAATGTTCCTGTTATTCTGTAAAAATATTGGCATGAGGTAAAATGCAAACCAATATTTTTGGAGTGACTGAAATATTTATTTTGGGCATTTTGAATTAAATCAATGACATATTTGAGTTGGATTTATCTCTATTATATAAGAAATAAAGCCCAAACATTTTTGTAAGTTGCATGTGACCTTGGGCTAGTCCTGAGATCACATAAAAAATTACAGAAAGTTTATAAAATGGTTTGATGTTTTAAATCAAATCAAAACCAATTTCAGAAAAATAGTAAACAGAAACAATTTAGAAAAAAAGAGAGAGAACGCCTACCTGGGCCACTTACCTAGCCACTTACCTGTGCAGCCCACCAAAGCCGGTCCAGCTGGCTGGCCCAGCCCACCAGGGGCACGCTCGTCTTCTTCCCCATGCCAGCGCAGGAAGCAGCTCGGTGGCGAGCGCCGGCGTCGCGCCTGGCCACCTCCTGCTTGCTGCCACCTCCCCGACGTTGCCTTGGAGGCGCCACGTGCCCCCCAGGCCCTCTCAGCCTCTCCCCGAGCTCCTCTCCTCCTCTGGCTCTCTCGCACGCAAACCACCGAGCGTTGTCGTCGCCGACGACGAGCGCAACCGCGGCCATCGCCTCTCTGTGCTGTCCAGAGGCTCCGCCTCGATACCACGGAGCCCCAAGACGAAGCACGCGCCCGCGGAACACCCTAAGCGACGCCATCGTCCTCATCCTCGCTGTCGGACGCCGGAGATCCCCCTCGCCGCCCCGCTCGCTTCAGCCCCTCCCCGAGCTCGCCGACTCGCTCCTCGTGTTCACCGTGAGCTTCTGACCATCCTCCCCCTCTCCGTTTCCTCTTTTGCACTCCGTAGCCACCGCACCCCTCTCGCCCGACTACATCGCCGCCCGCACTCATCGCCGACGCAGCTCCGGTGACCATTTGGTCCCGGGCGTGCGTCCAACATGCTCACCACCACGCGTAGAGCATCCCTAGCGCCACACGGCGCTCGTTTGCACCCTGAAACGCCGACCCCGAGCACACTCGCACGTCGGCCGCCGCCGCGAGCTCTCCTCCGACGAGCTCCGGGCACCCTAGCTTCTCCCACTTGCTCCATTGGATGCACGCATTCGGCAGCTCCGCGTAGATGCCCTCCGACGGCTATTTGGTCGACGGAGGAGGAATCCCGAGCCCCTCCGCCGTCTCTGGCCCTGCCGGCGACAAGCCCCGGGTCAACTCCGGCATGTTTGACCCGGGTTGACCCAGTTTGACCCCCTTTCTCTCGCACTGACGTGTGGGCCCCATGCCACTAACTAAACTAGGTTAGTGTTAGTTTAACGCTAACTAAACTTAGTTAGTTTAACTAACACAGACAGACAGGACCCACTGGTCAGTTTGACCTAGACCAGGTCGGTTGACCGCTGACGTCACGCTGATGCAAGACTGACGCAGTAACTCTTTTTCTGGATTTATTCTTATACAGGAAATTCCAAAAAATGTTGCAAACTTCAAAAATTCATAGTAAATCAACCGTAACTCCAACTGAAATAATTTATATATGAAAAATGATCAGAAAAATCCAATCTATCCATCTGTACTGGTTTCATGCATGTTAGAGCAACCTAACCTTGCTGTTTAGCTCAAAACATGTTAATGCACTTTATAATGCCATAACTTGAGTTTGTATTTGAATCTTAGATTCAAATGAGCTCAAACCACCCTGGTTGTAGATGCATTAGCCCAACACACCCATTTTGCCATGTCATATTCATGCATCATATTGTTGCATTGCATTGATTGTGTTTTCTCTCTGTTGCCGGTAATTGTCCCCTCTTAGTAGACGTTGCTTCGACGATGTGTTCGATGACACCGATGAAGAACTATATTATCTTCAGAAGTGCCAGGCAAGCAAAACCCCCTTGTTCATTCCGATACAATCCCACTCTCTCGCTCCTGCTCTCTTTTACTGCATTAGGACAACATCGATTTATCTGTTACTTGCTGCGGTAGTTGAACCCCTTTATCCTTTGCATGACCTGTCATTGCCACAGTAAATAGATGAAACCCACTAGCATGAGTGGGAGTTGTTTGAGCCCTGATGTGCCTACTCATACATGCTTGTTTGTCATGCCTGCTATGCTTAGAGTTGTGTCAGGTCTGATTCATCGGGGATGAATTGGAACAGTGATGAACATGTCCTACTATGTGTGAGCTAAGTGTGTGAACACGATTTGGTAAAGGTAGCGATGAGAGGCCATGTAGGAGTACATGGTGGGTTGTCTCATTGAAGCCGTCCTCAGGAACTGAGTTCTGTGTTTGTGATCCATGAAACAGCTACTACCATGCATTGGGCCCTGAAATATGACCCCGCTCGACTTCTTAACCACCCTTGTCCTCTGTCCAGGAGTTGCAAGTAGTTTCTGGTGTTTGTAGTATGCTGGGGGCCGCATGCAGCGCTGGCCATAGGGGTGGGCTGTGTTGCGGTAGGCACGTGGCTGGGCCAGCCGGGCGCCCGTTTGGTGTCTTGGAACCCTGTACACATCGTTCGGGGCCGTATGTGGAAACCTCGGCCGGACTCCCTGCGGATGGAACCTGAATAGGCGATAAACCTGGACTAGAGACTTGAGTGTTTAGGTAGGTCATGGTCTACATCCACGTCGGCTTTCGCTTGAAGTCTGCCGAGCACATGTCATGTGCAGACGCTAAGTGGTGGAAACATGTATGAAGAAGTACACCCCTGAAGGGTTAACATCATCTATTCGAATAGCCGTGTCCGCGGTAATGGACTTCTGGGTTGCCTATAACAGTTCATAGACAAGTGAAAGTGGATACTCTAAAATGCGCAAGATAAGCGTGAGTGCTATGGATGGCTTTCTCGTAGGGAGACGGGAGGGGATCCATAGTGGTGTATTGATATGGTGAATATGTGGACTCGTGTGCGCCACCTCAAAAGTTACTTGCAGTCGTAGTTCAGGATAGCCACCGAGTCAAAGTTGGCTTGCTGCAGTTGAACTCCACCACCCCCTTTTGATACTGATGCATGTGTAGCTAGTTCTGATGTAAGTCTTGCTGGGTACATTTGCACTCACGTTTGCCTATTTTATGTTTTTACAGAGAGACGTCAGTCTTGCTAGTAGTTCCGTGTGGACTTTGACGTTTAGCTTGATACCTCAGCTACGATCTTGTGCCCTCGACAGGATCTGGTAGATAGTCAGGCTTCCCAGCCTTTTTCATTTGTAGATGTCTGTACTCAGGTATATTAAGTTTCCACATGTGCTTGTTGCTTGTATGCTCTGAATGTTGGGTCATGAGACCCATGATTGTAATATCTCGCTCCTCGGAGCCTAATGAATAAATGCTTGAGTCGTAGAGTCTTGTTGTGATGCCATGTTGTATTTACACATATCGAGCATATTGTGTGTATGATTGAAATGCTTGGTATGTGTGGGATCCGACTATCTAGTTGTTTATCCTTGGCAGCCTGTCATATGGGGAAATGTAGTCTAGTGCTTCTGAGCGATAGTAGTCCGCTACAGCCCGGTTCACTGGAGTCCTGTTAGCCCAGCACTACTGCTTGGAACACTTCACTGGCCGGTATGTGATTCACTTCGTTCCTGTGTTTGTCCCTTCGGGGAAATGTCACGCGGTGACATCCGGAGTCCTGCCTAGCCTGCTACAGCCTGGGTTACCGGAGTCCTGTTAGCCCAGTGCTACAGCCCGGATTCACACGTTGATGACCGACATGCTCTAAGTTGATTCATGTATGCCTGTCCCCATGGGTTAGTGCCGCTTTGGGTTCACGACTAGCCATGTCGGCCCGGGTTCTTTGTCATATGGATGCTAGCGACACTATCATATACGTGGGCCAAAAGGCGCAAACGCTCCCAGGCCAGGTAAGGTGGCACCCGTGGGAATATCGTGCGTGAGGCCGCAAAGTGATATGATGTGTTACATGCTAGATCGGTGTAACTTAGGATCGGGGTCCTGACAGCGTTGGTATCAGAGCCTGACTGCCTGTAGGATTACCAAGCCAAACTGGTCGAAGTTGAGTCTAGAAATGCATTAGTTATATAAGGGAATTGATTGTGGAAGGGAACGTAAGGCTCTTTTTACTCCTTATACCTCATGCCCTCTGCTCTGAGTCAACCTCTTCCTTTCTACAAGGATTAAGAACTAGGCCTTCTCATCTATCTATCAGGATGACGTGTTACTAATCCATAGACTTATAGGATTGATGGATTCAAGCCTCTGTTCAGTTTCTACTACTTTTAGTATGTTGTCAGTTGATCTCAGAACCTTGATATTGTGGTGTTGCGTGGTTATGCCACAATTTTTGCAGGATGTCTCAAATAATTTTGAGTATTTACAACCGTTATGCTGTCCGAGTCATCCCAGGTCTCTAAATAGTCTGATGCATTTGCAAATCCTTTCTCTCCGTTCCCGATGTCCTTTTTGGTCAGAATAAGCACACTAATCGATTTGTTGAGGTACTCCGTTGCCTCGACATATATGTTGGAGCTATTATTATTACCCTAGGTGTTTTAGGGAGTCACCTAGTAATCTAGCAATGCTTTGCATCCCCGGTGTGATGATTCTGGCCATTACTCTCGAAAGCGTCCCGTGATGCTACTTAGTAGTAGGTATTCTACTCTTGGGTTCTTGACCCAAGATTCACCCTACTTACCTCATTTTGATAGTGTTGCTAGTTCCTTTAGGATATTAGTAACCTTTGCATTAGTTCTCGAGGTCCGTGGTATATCCTTCTTCCAATACCATGAACCAATATGGCAAAAGTCTTTGAACCAAAAGATCACAATAAGAGTGCTCTTGAGGAGTACTCCATTCATATTGTGACTCTGCCAGTTCTATCATTCTGCATGGGTTATCCGGAAGAAATATGTTGAACTTGTTCGACATACTAATCCATGCGTCCACAACTCAAAATTATATGTTCCTTGAGTTGTCCCCCTTTAGTTGTATTCCAACCCTAGTCTATCAATTGATAGTCAGGAATAGTTGTGCGTTCGTGTTCATCGATGCCTATTATTCTTGTGGTTCGTCAATCCGTTCTATTCTGGAATGACTAGGAGAAACAAACTCCAGTGCCTCATCCATTCCTAGGATTGGGTCAAAGCAGTTGTATTCCGCAGATCAAATGCAATCAAGCTTTGACTCTGTTCTACCCTGAAGTATTACCCACTTTATGTCAAGAATATTATAGGAATTGCACCATCTCTTATGAATTCTTGATGCATTGATACTCTCACCATCGTCATTCATTCCTCGGCCCTCGTGTTGTTGTAACCGGAATGCCGACAAGTGAATTGTGATGTGTGAAGTCAATGCTCCGAGCAACTCGTTGCTTCGTAGTAAATGGACAATATTCTCATTCTTAGCGTGTTGGTTATTAAATCATCATCCTAAGATTGACCGTGCTATCTAGTTCTTATTTCTGGTGCACCCTTCGATTAATGAGTTAGGATTATTCAATCCCTCACTCTTTTTGTCAGGACCCCGATCCTAGGCCACATCGATCCAGCATGTAACACATCATATCACCTTGCGGCCTCACGCACGGTACTCCCACGGGTGCCACCTTACCTGGCCCGGGACCGTTTGCGCCTTTTGGCTCACGTATATGATAGTGTCGCTAGCATCCATATGACAGAGAACCCGGGCCGACATGGCTAGTCGTGAACCCAAGGCGGCACTAACCCATGAGGACAGGCATACATGAATCACATCGAGCATGTCGGTCAACAACGTATAAATCCGGGCTGTAGCACTGGGCTAACAGGACTCCGGTAACCCGGGCTGTAGCAGGCTAGGCAAGACTCCGGATAACACCGCGTGACATTTCCCCGAAGGGACAGACATAGGAACGAAGTGAATCACATGCCGGCCAGTCAAGTGTTCCAAGCAGTAGTGTTGGGCTAGCAGGACTCCGGTGAACCGGGCTGTAGCGGACTACTATCGCTCAGAAGCACTAGACTACATTTCCCCATATGATAGGCTGCCAAGGATAAACAACTAGATAGTCGGATCCCACTCATACCAAGCATTTCAATCATACACAGTATGCCCGATATGAGTAAATACAACATTGCATCACAACAAAACCCTACAACTCAAGTACTTTATTTAAGAGGCTCCGAAGAGCCATACATAACATTCATACAGGTAGGGGTCACATGACCCGACACTCAAGTCATACAATCATACAAGCACATGCGGAAGCAAAGTAGTCTGAGTACAGACACTAGAAAGAAAGAAGGCTTGACGAAGCCTGTCTATCTACATCGACCCTTCACAAGTCTTGGATCACCACCTGGGTGATAAGTCACTCGTCAACGTCGAGGTCTACATAGAACCCATCGGAGGGGTTGGCGTTGTCGTCTGAAAACATTAATTAAAGCAACATGAGTACGAAGGTACTCAGCAAGTCTTACAACATAATCCTACTATACATGCACATTCTCAAGAAGGTAGTGGAGTTATTGCAGCAAGCCAGCTTTGACCCTTGTCTAAGATATCATACGATAGACACAACTTGTAAATCATTTGTCGCACACGAGTCCACAATCACCAACACAATACTCCACCGTGGATCCTCCCTCGTCATCCTACGAGAGGACCATCCGCGGTACTCACACTTATCTTGAGATTTTTAGTAGTATCAATTTACTTGTCTATGAACTGCATAGGTGACCAAGTAGTCCTTTACCACGGACGTGGCTATTCGAATAGTTTAATACCCTACAGGGGTGTACTTCTTCACACACGCTCTCACCACTTATCGCCGTTTACACGACATGTACTCGGCAACCTTCAAGCGGAAGCCCAGCGAGGGTGTCGGCCACGACCTGACTAAACACACTAGTCCGTAGTCCAGGTTTATCGCCTATTCGGGTTCCACCCGCAGGGAGTCCGGTCGAGGTTTCCACTAATGGCCCCGAATGATGTGTGCAGGGTTCCCGAGACACCAAACGGGCGAATCGGTACACCGGCCACGTGCCTACCGCAACACAGCCCACCCCTATGGTCAGCGCTGCGTGCGGCCCCCAGCATACTACAAACACCAGAAACTACTTTGCAACTCCCGGACAGAGGACAAGAGTGGTTAATAAGTCGAGGGAGTCAATTAAGGATCCCAATGTGTGGTAGTAGCTGAATCTTAAATCACACACACAGATCTCAGTTCTTAATTACGGCCTCAATGAAACAACCCACCATGTACTCCTACATGGCCTCTCATCGATTCCTTTACCAAATCGTATTCAACACTTCACTCTTGTTACCGACACAACCTTCCACTCTAGTTCATCATCCCGATGAGCCAGACCTGACACAAATCTAAGCATAGCAAACATAGCATGGTAGGAAACACACACATATGGCTCAATCAACTCCTACACATGCTAGTGGATTTCATCTAGTTACTGTGGCAATGACAGGTCATGCAAAGCAAGTGGGTTCAACTATCGCAACACACAGCAGTTTGAAACGCGTTGTCTTAATGCAGTAAGCGAGAGAAGAAGCGAGAACATGGGTTTGTATCGGAATGATCAATGGGTTGCTTGCCTGATGGAGTGGTGGTGGGATACTGCCCTTCAGTTGGATACTCTTGAATATCCTCAGAGGCAGGACCTACCACGAAGAACACATCGAAACACAATCAACACATGACGATATGCAACATTATGATGCATGCTATGATATGGCAATATGGAAGTGTCTTGGCCTAATGCAAGCTAAACAGGGTGGAATGTGCTTAATTGAACCAAGGGTTCAAGTGTTAGATCATTTAACATGGCTTTAAAAGTGCATCACCTTGTATTGCATAAACAGCAGGGTTAACTTGTTCTGACATGCATGAAACCAGTTCCAATGGATAGATTGAATTTTTCTGATCAAATTTCATATACAAATCTTTGCATTTGGAGTTACAGATTAATTTCTATGATTTTTTGAAGTTTGAACTATTTTCTGGAATTTCCTGTATAAAGATAATTCCAGTAATTAAATTACTGCGTCAGCACTACGTCAGGATGACGTCAGAGGGTCAACGGGGTCGTCCAGGTCAAACTGACCAATGGGTCCCGCACGTCAGTAATTAGTTAAACTAATTAATTTTAATTAAAACTAAACCAGTTAGTTAATCAGAGAGGGGGCCCACTTGTCATTGACTCAGAGGAGTCAACTTGGGCCCACCTGGTCCACGTCAGGGTCAAACCCGCCAGTCAACGGGTCAAGGCCTGCCGGCGTTTAGCCGCCGGCGAGGCGAAACGCGGCGGCGTGCTGCGGGATTCGCCCACAGGGCTCCGTTTGCTGCGCGGAGAGCAGCTACGGGCAACTGGTGCTCGCCCGCATCCAGCCGTGGTGGTGGCTTGGCCGGAGAGTGGCCGGAGCTTCACCGGCGACGAGGTCAGGCGGAGGCCGAAGCTCGGCCAGCTCGTGCGCGTGGCTGCAGTGGCTCAGGCGATGTGGCGCTAGCATCTACGGCCTCTACGTGGCGCGGGGAGTGTGACGGGCACAAGCCCGTGACCAAATGGTCACCGGAGCAACGCCGGCGACGTGGTCAGGCGGCGGCGTGTGCGGGTGAGCTGCGTGTGCGCGCTGTGTTGCACGAGAAGAAGAACGGAGAGGATGGGGAGGTGGCTATGGTCACGGCAGCTACGTCGGAGTTGATGGCAAGGTCGGGGATGAGCCGGAGCAAGCGGGGCGGCGGAGGCGATCTGGTCGGCAGGAGGTTGAAGACGAGCTCCGTGGAGTCGTTTGAGGGCCTCCGGCGAGGCGTGGCTTGGTGGAGCGATCGAGGAGGAAGTGGCGGAGCTGCAGGACACGGTGGAGCAGCACGGGGGCGACGGAGGGCGTGGGTTCACGGCGGCGCGGACGCAGCGGCGTCGGCCATGGCGGTGAGGCAGCGAGGGAGAGGGGCAGGGGGTGAATGAGGTGTCCACGGGGTCGGGCGCGGGCCAGCACAGTGCTGGGCCGCCAGGTGGGCCGGCTGGTGGCTGCGGCCAGGTTAGCCCTTTTTCCCTATTGGTTTAGTTTCTGTTTTCTTTTTCTATTATTTTGTAACTTTGTGACATTATTTAAAATACCTAGGCACTTTCTAAAATCCTGGAAATAATTGTGCGCTCTGTTGGGATTATTCCTAACAGCCCTGACTTATTTCCTGAATTATTTGAACATTTAAAATATTTATTAGCATTTAAATGTCCAAAATCAGCATACATATGATTTAATTCAGTGACCTTTTGTTAACCTAGAAAATTGTGGACCTATTTCGCCAGAGGTTCTAACCCAAGACAAAGGGGGTGAACATTTTGGAAGGGCATTTCAGGTTCATTGAAAATGTTTTTAGTAAACCCTAGTTGATTTCAGCGGGGGTGCTGGGGGTTCTGCCTTCCCCATTTCAAGTTTCTGATGGAAGGTAGACATGATGCACACTCTAATGCATGGTCTAACTAGGATGTGACAACTCACCCCCACTCGAAAGAATCTCGTCCCGATATTTAGGATCCGTCGGAAAGAAGGTGGGGTACTCGAGTCGAAGACGATCCTCCCTTTCCCAAGTAGCCTCTTGCTCGGAATGGTGCGACCATTGAACTTTGAGAAACTTGATATTCTGGCGTCGAGTGGTACACTCGGCCTGATCAAGGATACGAATGGGGTATTCTCGATAAGTGAGGTTATCTTGGAGATCAAGCGTTTCATGGTCCACTCCACGGATAGGATCCGAGAAGCAACGCCTGAGTTGAGAAACGTGGAAGACATCATGAACTCTGGAGAGATGCAGAGGTAGTTCCAATTGGTAGGCAACTTCCCCTCGTTTGGCGAGAATGCGAAAGGGTCCAATGTAACGAGGAGCCAATTTTCCTTTGATACCGAATCGATGGGTTCCCTTTAATGGTGTAACCCGAAGATAAGCCATCTCGCCAACTTCATAAGCCATCGGCTTATGCTTGCGGTCATATAGACTCTTTTGTCGAGATTGGGCTGTTTTCAATTTCTCACGAATAATGCGAACCTGCTCTTCTACTTCCTGGATCATATCCGGGCCAAAGAGTTGTCTCTCCCCGGTTTCTGACCAGTTAAGAGGTGTTCGACATTTTCGTCCATAGAGAACTTCGAAAGGAGCTTTGCCCAAGCTAGCTTGACAACTGTTATTATAAGCGAACTCGGCGAATGGAAGGCACTTCTCCCAATTCATACCGAAGGAGATGACAGAAGCTCGAAGCATATCCTCCAGAATTTGATTAACTCGTTCTACTTGACCACTTGACTGAGGATGGAAGGCGGTGCTAAAGGAGAGACGAGTTCCCATAGCAGTTTGGAAGCTTTCCCAAAATCGAGAGGTGAAAAGACTTCCACAATCTGAATTAATTTCCAATGGAACACCATGGAGGGACACTATTCGAGAGATGTACAAATCAGCTAGCTGGCTAGCGGTTATACTCTCGCGAATAGGTAAGAAGTGGGCTACTTTGGAAAGACGATCGACAACAACGAAGATAGCATTATTCCCTCTTTAGGTCCTGGGAAACCCGGTAATGAAGTCCATACCGATTTTATCCCATTTCCATTCAGGAATTTCCAGTGGCTGAAGGGTGCCAGCAGGCCGTTGATGCTCTGCTTTAACGCGACGACAGCCGTCGCAATTTGCAATGTATTGAGCGATTTCTCTCTTCATCCTAGTCCACCAAAACCTCTGGCGTAGATCTTGATACATTTTAGTACTACCTGGATGAATGGTGAGAGGGGAATCATGAGCTTCCTTAAGGATCAATTGCCGTAGCTGTTGTTTGTTGGGAACCACCAAGCGGTTCTCAAAGAAAACAACACCTCGCTCATCCATGGAAAAACATTTAGCAACTCCGCTAGCAATGTTTTCCTTGATCCGAGATATTCCTCTATCATACCGCTGAGCGGTTATGATTTGATCCGTAAGGTTGGGTTTCGCCACCAGGGTGGAAAGGAATCCTCGAGGAACAATGTGAAGGTTAAGCTTACGAAATTCCTCGTGGAGAAGTGGTTGACTTTGTTGTAACATCAGGTTGTTACAATAAGACTTACGACTTAGTGCATCAGCCATGACATTGGCTTTTCCTGGGGTGTAAGTTATTCCTAAGTCGTAATCTGAGATCAACTCGACCCAACATCTTTGCCTGAGATTCAAATCCGGTTGGGTGAAGATGTATTTCAAACTTTGGTGATCAGTGTAGATTTCGCAACGATTACCAAGAAGGTAATGTCGCCAGGTTTTGAGTGCATGGACTACAGCTGCAAGCTCTAAATCATGTGTGGGATAGTTCTCCTCATGTGGACGCAACTATCGAGAAGCGTAGGCAATCACATGACGATCTTGCATGAGTATGCAACCTAGTCCTTGTCGTGAGGCGTCGCAATAGATAACAAAGTCCTTAGAAAAATCTGGTGGTACCAGTACGGGAGCAGATGTCAGGCGTCTTTTCAGTTCCTGAAAGCTGAACTCGCACTGTGGGGTCCACTCGAACCTTTTATCTTTCTTGAGGAGTTTGGTTAGAGGCTTAGCAACTTTGGAGAAATTCTCGACGAAGCGGCGGCAATAGCTCGCTAAACCAAGAAAACTCCGAACTTGCTTGACCGTTTCAGGTGGAGTCCAGTCAAGGGCGGCTTGAACTCGCTCGGGGTTGACAGCAGTGCCCTTACCAGAGATTACATGGCCCAGATAGGTCACTTCTGGCAACCAGAATTCACACTTGGAGAATTTGGCATAAAGGCGATGCTCTCGAAGTTTCGTCAATACTAGCCTTAGATGTTCGGCATGTTCCTCCTCATTCTTGGAGTAGATGAGTATATCATCGAGGTAAACCACGACGAATTTATCCAAATACTCCATGAAGATCGAGTTCATTAACCGAGAGAAGGTGGCTGGAGCATTGGTTAAACCGAAGGACATGACGGTGTACTCGTATTGGCCATAACGAGTAACAAAGGCTGTTTTGGGAATGTCCCCGTTCTTGATTTTGATTTGATGGTAGCCCAACCTCAAATCCATCTTAGAAAAGACTGAGGATCCAGCGAGCTGGTCATACAGGTCGTTGATCCTGGGGAGCGGATACTTGTTCTTGATAGTGACCAAATTGACAGGTCGGTAATCTACAACCATCCGATCCGTTCCATCCTTCTTCTTGACGAAGAGGACGGGGCAAGCCCATGGAGAAGAACTAGGACGGATCAAACCCTTTTGCAAGGACTCATCGAGTTGTTTCTTAAGCTCGGCTAGTTCTAAGGGTGCCATCTTGTAAGGTCTTCTAGAGATTGGGACGGTTCCTGGAACAAGGTCTATCACGAACTCGACATCCCTGTCAGGTGGAACACCTGGCAGCTCCTCTGGAAAGACATCCGGGAAATCACGGACTACCGTAATATCTTCAAGGTCTGGAAGGGGGTTGGCATTTAAAGAGTAGAGCTGTCGCTCCGACACTCGGGTCAAAACATGGACTGTCTTGCCCGATGGATGGATGAGTTGAACAGTTCTAGTAGAGCAATCAATCTTAGCGTAATGGGCTGACATCTAGTCCATACCCAAGATGATGTTTATGTCCGAGGACTTGAGAGCTATTAGTGACGCGAGGAAGACCAATCTGTCGACAAGAATTTCATTTCCATGGCTGATTCTAGAGGTTTGCCATCTAGAACCAGGAGTTTGAATTTCCATGGAGGTGGGCATGTCACTAAATGTGGTGTTGTGCAAACGGGCATAGCTCTCAGAAATAAATGAATGAGATGCTCCAGTATCAAAGAGAGCAGTTGCCGGATGGCAATTAACAAGGAGCGTACCGAGAAAAACGTTGGGGGTCCTCCTGAGTCTCCTCAACTGAGACGTAGTTGACATGGCCTCGAGCAGTGGTGGCCGGCTTGGCGACAAGCACTTTTGCTGTTGGCTTACCACGGCCAACAGACTTTCCGAACTGGTTGGGGTTGTTCTGGGGACACTCACGGATGTAGTGGCCCGTCTCTCCACACTTGAAGCAGGTTATCATATTGGGGTGTGGAGCAGCATTAGCAGCGGGACCACCATAAGTCCTGGGCGGTACATACTGCTGGTTGGGGCGAGGCGCCTCAAAGGATGGCCTCGGGGTGAACCTGGATGGCACAGCGGTATTTGGGATCCAGACCCGTCGCTTCTAAGATCCAGAGTCGGATGAAGATCCAAAATCACGGGAGTGTTTGCGTGAAGCTTCAAA
The DNA here is from genome assembly GCA_032464435.1 of Aegilops umbellulata. Taxonomy (NCBI): domain Eukaryota; kingdom Viridiplantae; phylum Streptophyta; class Magnoliopsida; order Poales; family Poaceae; genus Aegilops; species Aegilops umbellulata. The sequence continues at coordinate 447,860,706 of CP136058.1, read as the reverse complement.
GTCATTCTGCCCTGTCTCGGCACTGATGGCCTTGTTTGACCAACTTCGGAAAAGAGGTGCATTCGTGCAGACGAAGGTCACGGCGAAGCCTGGGGCTAAGTCCCTTGCGGAACCTTGCCTGCTTCTTGGCGTCAGTGGATACCTCTTCGGGAGCATAACGTGCTAACTTCCCAAACTCTCGACTGTATGCATCCACAGTCAGTCTACCCTGGGTGAAGTTACAGAACTCCTCCCTCTTGCGATCCATGAGGCCTTCCGCAATGTGATGCTCACGGAAAGCAGCACTGTAATCAGCCCAAGTAGTGATTTGGCCGACTGGGCGCATAGCCTCATAATTTTCCCACCAAAGGCTAGCAGGGCCTTCGAGGTGATAAGCAGCAAAGGTGACTTTATCCTCTTCGGCTACGTTGGCAGAACGTAGCTTGTGGGCGATGCTGCGAAGCCAGTCATCCGCATCGAGAGGTTCGATGGAATGGTCAAACTTTGGTGGATACAGCTTGACAAAGTCATTGATTGACACTGGAATGTTTCTCTGCTGGCGTGCAGTATTCTGCTCAATCCGCTCCAGCAAGCGGTTAGTCTCGCGCTTGTTTCGTTCTGCCTCCAGCATTACTTTGGCTAGAGAAGGCGGTTGAAGCAGATTCTCATCCCTAGCTGCGCTAGCTTCACCCTGCTCCGGAGCAGCAGGGTTGCTGCGGGTGTTGACCATCCTAGGAAAAACAAAACAACGATTTAGACCAGGATGGCAAAATCTGGGCATGGAAGTGCGGAATGTAATGGATAACAAGGGACGCAGAGATGTTCATCCGTATGACAAGGTAATACAGAGACTGCCATATATGAACCAACAGTCATACACACCATACATAGTTTAGTACAAGCCCAAGCTAAGGTACAACTATGATGAAAGACGTTACATCTCATCGGAGGCATTCCAAGCTCCTATACATTATTTTTCTACACCTCTGGAATGGATACACACTAAGTCATACTCCACAATTCACGCAGGACGGTGGACATACAACTGTTACAATACCAGCGAAACTACTACTAGCTCAGACAGCTCCGTAGTAATCCTCATAGAAGTCACCACCCAAGCCTGGAAGCAGAACATGATCATCTGGGAACAGACGGTCCTGTGGAGCTTGCGGACCATAGGGACTTGGGTGTGGCCTTGGTCCAGCAAACGGCGGCAGACGAGGTCCACGAGGAGGGGTGATGCCTCCCACCTCACGCCACTCCATGAAGTCTGGCAGACTGGCATGCACAGGATACAAGTCCCTCATGTCCATGTATCCGGCTTGCACTGCAGGGGCAAACCGAGTCAAAGTGGCCCAGTGATCAGAACGAGCATTAAAGAGCTCCATACGCAAGGCCCGGTTTTCACGGTCCTTGTCTTCCAACATCTCAATAGTGGTGCGGAGGAGTGAGTCCTCATGGGATGCATCGCTATACATACCCTGAAGGTAACCATGCGCCCCAGGGAGGGATGCTGGCATGTAGCGGAAATCAGTGTTACTCAGCAAGGCAGTTCTGGCTCGAATAATAGTCATGATCGAGTAGGCTGCATCCTGCACGGACATCCCAATAGTGATCCCAAGTCCATAAGAATAGTGGAGCGGTTCGGTAGCTCCGGGATAAGATGGATATATCCTGACCGTGCACAGATATTGGCTTTGATTAAAGTCTCTAAACTGCTCCTCGACGGTATATTTAGGATACCATCGGTAACCTGTCTCGACCATCACTCGAACCAACATAGCTGTGTGACCACATACATCAATGCAGTGGGTCAGACGAACCACTTGGTTCTGGGAACGGGTGGCCATCTGGAAGCACAAAATGATGCAAAGGCATTAGAACTTATAGGGGAAATTGGACAGCATAACGGCTGGAAATGCTCAGAAAAGGAGATGAGACATCCACAACAGTTGCAAAACCACTCAACAACCATCATATCAAGGTTCGGGTTCAACTGGCAACATACTAAGATTTAGTAGAAACTGAACTGGGTTGTAACCAACAATCCTATAAGTTACTACGGATTAGTAACACGTGAACCTGATAGAGAGAAGAGAGCCTAGTCCTTAACCCACGTAGAATGAGAAGAGAATGACTCAAGATAGAGGGCATAAGGTAAAGGAGTAAAAGAGCCTTACGTTCCCTCCCACAATCAATTCCCCTACATATAACTAAAGCATTTCTAGACTCGACATCGGCCAGTTTGGCTTAGCGAACCTACAGGCAGTCCGGCTCTGATGCCAACGCTGTCAAGACCCCGATCCTAAGCCACATCGATCCAGCATGTAACACATCATATCACCTTGCGACCTCACGCACGGTACTCCCACGGGTGCCACCTTACCTGGCCCGGGACCGTTTGCGCCTTTTGGCTCACGTATATGATAGTGTCGCTAGCATCCATATGACAGAGAACCCGGGCCGACATGGCTAGTCGTGAACCCAAGGCGGCACTAACCCATGAGGACAGGCATACATGAATCACATCGAGCATGTCGGTCAACAACGTATAAATCCGGGCTGTAGCACTGGGCTAACAGGACTCCGGTAACCCGGGCTGTAGCAGGCTAGGCAGGACTGCGGATAACACCGCGTGACATTTCCCCGAAGGGACAGACATAGGAACGAAGTGAATCACATGCCGGCTAGTCAAGTGTTCCAAGCAGTAGTGCTGGGCTAGCAGGACTCCGGTGAACCGGGCTGTAGCGGACTACTATCGCTCAGAAGCACTAGACTACATTTCCCCATATGATAGGCTGCCAAGGATAAACAACTAGATAGTCGGATCCCACTCATACCAAGCATTTCAATCATACACACAGTATGCCCGATATGAGTAAATACAACATTGCATCACAACAAAACCCTGCAACTCAAGTACTTTATTTAAGAGGCTCCGAAGAGCCATACATAACATTCATACAGGTAGGGGTCACATGACCCGACACTCAAGTCATACAATCATACAAGCACATGCGGAAGCAAAGTAGTCTGAGTACAGACACTAGAAAGAAAGAAGGCTTGACGAAGCCTGTCTATCTACATCGACCCTTCACAAGTCTTGGATCACCACCTGGGTGATAAGTCACTCGTCAACGTCGAGGTCTACATAGAACCCATCGGAGGGGTTGGCGTTGTCGTCTGAAAACATTAATTAAAGCAACATGAGTACGAAGGTACTCAGCAAGTCTTACAACAGAATCCTACTATACATGCACATTCTCAAGAAGGTAGTGGAGTTATTGCAGCAAGCCAGCTTTGACCCTTGTCTAAGCTATCCTACGATAGACACAACTTGTAAATCATTTGTCGCACACGAGTCCACTATCACCGACACAATACTCCACCGTGGATCCTCCCTCGTCATCCTACGAGAGGACCATCCGCGGTACTCAAACTTATCTTGAGATTTTCAGTAGTATCCATTTACTTGTCTATGAACTGCATAGGTGACCAAGTAGTCCTTTACCGCGGACGCGGCTATTCGAATAGTTTAATACCCTTCTGGTGTGTACTTCTTCACACACGCTCTCACCACTTATCGCCGTTTACACGACATGTACTCGGCAACCTTCAAGCGGAAGCCCAGCGAGGGTGTCGGCCACGACCTGACTAAACACACGAGTCCCTAGTCCAGGTTTATCGCCTATTCGGGTTCCATCCGTGGGGAGTCCGGCCGAGGTTTACACTAACGGCCCCGAACGATCTGTGCAGGGTTCCCGAGACACCAAACGGGCGAATCGGTACACCGGCCACGTGCCTACCGCAACACAGCACACCCCTATGGTCAGCGCTGCGTGCGGCCCCCAGCATACTACAAACACCAGAAACTACTTTGCAACTCCCGGATAGAGGACAAGAGTGGTTAATAAGTCGAGAGAGTCAATTAAGGATCCCAATGTGTGGTAGTAGCTGAATCTTAAATCACACACATAGATCTCAGTTCTTAAGGACGGCCTCAATGAAACAACCCACCATGTACTCCTACATGGCCTCTCATCGATTTCTTTACCAAATCGTATTCAACACTTCACTCTTGTTACCGACACAACCTTTCACTCTAGTTCATCATCCCGATGAGCCAGACCTGACACAACTCTAAGCATAGCAAGCATAGCATGGTAGGAAACACACACATATGGCTCAATCAACTCCTACACATGCTAGTGGATTTCATCTAGTTACTGTGGCAATGGCAGGTCATGCAAAGGAAGTGGGTTCAACTACCGCAACACACAGCAGTTTGAAACGCGTTGTCTTAATGCAGTAAGTGAGAGCAGAAGCGAGAACATGGGTTTGTATCGGAATGATCAATGGGTTGCTTGCCTGATGGAGTGGTGGTGGGATACTGCCCTTCAGTTGGATACTCTTGAATATCCTCGGAGGCAGGACCTACCACGAAGAACACATCGAAACACAATCAACACATGACGATATGCAACATTATGATGCATGCTATGACATGGCAATATGGAAGTGTCTTGGCCTAATGCAAGCTAAACAGGGTGGAATGTACTTAATTGAACCAAGGGTTCAAGTGTTAGATCATTTAACATGGCTTTAAAAGTGCATCACCTTGTATTGCATAAACAGAAGGGTTAACTTGTTCTGACATGCATGAAACCAGTTCCAATGGATAGATTGAATTTTTCTGATCAAATTGCATATATAAATCTTTGCATTTGGAGTTACAGATTAATTTCTATGATTTTTTGAAGTTTGAACTATTTTCTGGAATTTCCTATATAAAGATAATTCCAGTAATTAAATTACTGCGTCAGCACTACGTCAGGATGACGTCAGAGGGTCAACGTGGTCGTCCAGGTCAAACTGACCAGTGGGTCCCGCACGTCAGTAATTAGTTAAACTAATTAATTTTAATTAAAACTAAACCAGTTAGTTAATCAGGGAGGGGGCCCACTTGTCATTGACTCAGAGGAGTCAACTTGGGCCCACCTGGTCCACGTCAGGGTCAAACCCGCCGGTCAACGGGTCAAGGCCTGCCGGCGTTTAGCCGCCGGCGAGGCCAGACGCGGCGGCGTGCTGCGGGATTCGCCCATAGGGCTTCGTTTGCTGCGCGGAGAGCAGCTACGGGCAGCTGGTGCTCGCCCGCATCTAGCCGTGGTGGTGGCTTGGCCGGGGAGTGGCCGGAGCTTCGCCGACGACGAGGTCAGGCGGAGGCTGAAGCTCGGCCAGCTCATGCGCGTGGCTGCAGTGGCTCAGGCGATGTGGCGCTAGCATCTACGGCCTCTACGTGGCGCGGGGAGTGTGACGGGCACAAGCCCATGACCAAATGGTCACTGGAGCAACGCCGGTGACGTGGTCAGGCGGCGGCGCGTGCGGGTGAGCTGCGTGTGCTCGCTGTGGTGCACGAGAAGAAGAACGGAGAGGATGGGGAGGTGGCTATGCTCACGGCAGCTACGTCGGAGTTGACGGCGAGGTCGGGGACGAGCCGGAGCAAGCGGGGCAGCGGAGGCGATCTGGTCGGCAGGAGGTTGAAGACGAGCTCGGTGGAGTCATTTGCGGGCCTCTGGCGAGGCGTGGCTTGGTGGAGCGATCGAGGAGGAAGTGGCGGAGCTGCAGGACACGGTGGAGCAGCACGGGGGCGACGGAGGGCGTGGGTTCACGGCGGCGCGGACGCAGCGGCGTCGGCCATGGCGGTGAGGAAGCAAGGGAGAGGAGCAGGGGGGTGAATGAGGTGTCCACGGGGTCGGGACGGCGATGTGGAGGTCGCCCAGCGTCCAGGCGCGCGAAGCGGCAAGCTGCTGGCGCTGTGGCGAGCTCGCGCTTGCCGGCGTCAGCTCCCTGCCTGCCTGGCAGGGACAAAGCAGCTGGCTGGCGCGGGCCAGCACAGTGCTGGGCCGCCAGGTGGGCCGGCTGGTGGCTGCGGCCAGGTTAGCCCTTTTTCCCTATTTGTTTAGTTTCTGTTTTCTTTTTCTATTATTCTGTAACTTTGTGACATTATTTAAAATACCTAGGCACTTTCTAAAATCCTGGAAATAATTGTGGGCTCTGTTGGGATTATTCCTAGCAGCCCTGACTTATTTCCAGAATTATTTGAACATTTAAAATATTTATTAGCATTTAAATGTCCAAAATCAGCATACATATGATTTAATTCAGTGACCTTTTGTTAACCTAGAAAATTGTGCACCTATTTTGCCAGAGGTTCTAACCCAAGACAAAGGGGGTGAACATTTTGGAAGGGCATTTCAGGTTCATTGAAAATGTTTTTAGTAAACCCTAGTTGATTTCAGGGGGGGTGCTGGGGGTTCTGCCTTCCCCATTTCAAGTTTCTGATGAAAGGTAGACATGATGCACACTCTAATGCATGGTCTAACTAGGATGTGACACTTTTGATCATATCATCTTGCCCTGAAAAGCAAGATTGTCCTCGAACTTAATAACATATCGGTGGTTCGTGATTTTCTGAAAATCTTCTCGGAAGTATTACCTGGCTGACACCTGACTACTATGTTGAGTTCGTGATCAAGTTGGTTTTCTTATAAATCACCCATTCTCCAAGAATCTGTGTGGGATACCCCTGAGCTAGTTGGTTAAGCCAAACAACAACTTGGAGAGTTGGAAGATAAAAGCTCGTCTCACTTAGCTCATCACTAAGGGATATCCTTGTGTGTGTGTGCTGAAGAAAGATGATATCTCCGTCGATGGGTCCTCGTGATCAGTTGTTGGATCTATTGTCGTGTCAAAACTTTGACTTGAGTGTGGGCTATCGTCAAGTCAAGTCAGAACCAACGATGTTCGTAATGTTGTCTTACTCGTGGTTGATTCCTTGAGCATATACCATTACATCCTTTGGTCTAGCCAATGCTATCACCGTGTTCACATGATGGTGCAAGTCTAGTGATATGGTAATTCCGATGAGGTGTTGTTGAGCCCATCAGCAGCATTTTGTCTCCCCCATGATTCATGTTGAACATTAAACTAGTGTTGGAAACTTTGTAAGCAATGCCTTCGTGTTCCATTCATGAGGCATAGGATTGGGTGCAAGTAGTGACTTCCTCTAATTCACGTGCATTTGATGAAAGTTGCTGCCGTGAATTCGGGAAAGCTTGTTTTTGCTTCCTTCGGGACCATCCCAAGTTAGTCATGCACGTGCAAAGTATTATGTGGTCTGGAGACTTGCAACCTTCATTCCATATGTATCCCTAGCACACCAAGCCACTGATTGATTTGTTCAAGGATAAGGAGTTCCTTCATAACAACTAGTCATGACTTATGTTAGGACCTCGTTATCCTCGATGATGGTGCCCTACCTGAACTCGGTAGTGTTTTATTATAAGACGACAATGTGGTCATGCTTGTCTGGGACAGCGTGTTCACATGCTTGTAGCAGAACCGGCTCATGCTTTGGAGCTTACTACCGTCGTTCATTCCCCCGGGAATCTCGCAACGTCGTCTCGTCGATTTGTGTTGCAAGCCTTCATTTTTCTTTCCCGACTCGATGGGTCTAGATTATCCTGACACCAACCAGATCTGAATCCCAGGCAGATATGATGGTTGGAACGTGTCCCAAGAATTATAATATTGGTCTCTCGGTAACCCGGTAACGTGGATGTCATGGCCAACCCACCTAGCCGGAAGGTCTATTATTGTAATATCTTGGTTGAAGAAGTTGGCCACCTCCCCATAAGGATTTCGTAGGATTTATTTCCATAGTTATTCCTTATGGATTCTTGTACTCCCGAAGTCCGACCTTTTACTTGATGTTCTAGTTATCAAGCCATATCTATAAATGGGTTGCACTAGCACATCAAGGAGAACATTAGAAGCGGGGTGCTAAACGTCTCTCAGTCGATCATCCAGATTTCGTTCCCTTGGCCTCGCTAAGGTGAAATCTGAGAAAGGGGTGTCTTTCTATGCATCTGCATTGTCCATCACTATTCGTCAAGGTAGTAAGATGTGTTGCCAGGATCCTCGACACGGTTGTTTGTAGAACCTTGATGAATATGGAAATGCTCAAGTTCTTGAGAGCACGCGCAAGCAAAATCATCCCTTGCGTTGTCTTCAACAAGGTAGTCCACATCATCCATCCTAGTACGAGTATGCCATTTCCTCGAGCTATTCCAAACGATCATTTGTAATTGCCTTAAGCTAGTGTGAAGAGCTTCAATGATCTATGGATCAAAAGTAATTCTTTTTGCCACTTAGGGGAATAATTCCACGAGTCACCTTTCCTGAGGTGCCCCATTATGGAATCATGGCAATTTTTCCTCGCTACTTTGAAACCCTTGTCAAATTGTTCTTCTGTCCCTTCTGATACATGTTTTTGCCTATCAGCTCCATAGATGTTTCTATGTCTCATTCCGAGAGTTGATCTTGTGATCATTAAGATGATCCTAAGTTGCTCGAACCTCAGGAAGATCAATTCTTCTAAAATTCTCCCTTTCTACTCGTTGTCATGTTGGATGTAGTTCTCAAAGCAAGATGTCGAGATCAAGGTGATGCAATGAATCAACATCCTCGAGAAGACATCTGGATCGTGAAGAATGTGTTAGCTTGTGTCCCTCTGTCTTCTTACCTCACGACTTGAATCTCGGGACGAGATTCTTGTTTAGTAGGGGTGAGCTTTCACATCCCTAGTTCTGGTATGCACTAGGGTAGCCTTCATGTGAGCATCATGTTTAAATTCAAATGAAATTTGAATTGAGGAATTTTCAAAAGCCTCAGAAGACCTCTAAAAATAACCATCATTTAAATCTCATCAAATGAGTCCAAGAAAATGTTCCTGTTATTCTGTAAAAATATTGGCATGAGGTAAAATGCAAACCAATATTTTTGGAGTGACTGAAATATTTATTTTGGGCCTTTTGAATTAAATCAATGACATATTTGAGTTGGATTTATCTCATTATATACTCCCTCCGTTCCTAGATATAGGGTGTATAGTTTTTGGCACGGAAATTAAAGAACACACATGGAGGGGAGAAATCACAAGTTTCTGGCGAGATTACACCTGACCAATTGACATGAGAAAATAGAGGAGCTTGCCTCATATAAGGAAATAAAATCAAATCCCTAAAATAATTATCCAAACGAGTGGTGCAACGCAATACACCATATATTTCAGACTTTTTCTCAAAAATCTATACACCTTATATCAAGGAACGGAGGAAGTAAGAAATAAAGCCCAAACATTTTTGTAAGTTGCATGTGACCTTGGGCTAGTCCTAAGATCACATAAAAATTACAGAAAGTTTATAAAATGGTTTGATGTTTTAAATCAAATCAAAACCAATTACAGAAAAATAGAAAACAGAAACAATTTAGAAAAAAAGAGAGAGAACGCCTACCTGGGCCACTTACCTGGCCATCTACCTGTGCAGCCCACCAAAGCCGGTCCAGCTGGCTGGCCCAGCCCACCAGGGGCACGCTCGTCTTCTTCCCCATGCCAGCGCACGAAGCAGCTCGGTGGCGAGCACCGGCGTCGCGCCTGGCCACCTCCTGCTTGCTGCCGCCTCCCTGACGTCGCCTTGGAGACGCCACGCGCCCCCCAGGCCCTCTCAGCCTCTCCCCGAGCTCCTCTCCTCCTCTGGCTCTCTCGCACGCAAACCACCGAGCACTGTCGTCGCCGCCGACGAGCGCAACCGCGGTCATCGCCTCTCCCTCGCCTCTCCGTGCTATCCAGAGGCTCCGCCTCGATGCCACGGAGCCCCAAGACGAAGCACGCGCCTGCGGAACGCTCTAAGCGACGCCATCGTCCTCATCCTCGCTGTCGGATGCCGGGGATCCCCCTCGCCGCCCCGCTCGCTTCAGCCCCTCCCCGAGCTCGCCGACTCACTCCTCGTGTTCACCGTGAGCTTCTGACCATCCTCCCCCTATCCGTTTCCTCTTTTTCACTCCGTAGCCACCGCACCCCTCTCGCCCGACTGCGCCGCCGCCCGCACTCGTCGCCGACGCAGCTCCGGTGACCATTTGGTCCCGGGCGTGCGTCCAACATGCTCACCACCACGCGTAGAGCATCCCTAGCGCCACACCGCGCTCGTTTGCACCCTGAAACGCCGACCCCGAGCACACCCGCACGTCGGCCGCCGCCGCGAGCTCTCCTCCGGCGAGCTCCGGCCACCCTGGCTTCTCCCACTTGCTCCATTGGATGCGCGCGTTCGGCAGCTCCGCATAGATGCCCTCCGACGGCCATTTGGTCGATGGAGGAGGAATCCCGAGCCCCTCTGCCGTCTCTGGCCCTGCCGGCGACGAGCCCCGGGTCAACTCCGGCAAGTTTGACCTGGGTTGACCCAGTTTGACCCCCTTTCTCTCTCACTGACGTGTGGGCCCCAGGGCACTAACTAAACTAGGTTAGTGTTAGTTTAACGCTAACTAAACTTAGTTAGTTTAACTAACACTGACAGACAGGACCCACTGGTCAGTTTGACCTAGACCGGGTCGGTTGACCGCTGACGTCACGCTGAGGCAAGACTGACGCAGTAACTCTTTTTCTGGATTTATTCTTATACAGGAAATTCCAGAAAATGTTGCAAACTTCAAAAATTCATAGTAAATCAACCGTAACTCCAAATGAAATAATTTATATATGAAAAATGATCAGAAAAATCCAATATATCCATCTATACTGGTTTCATGCATGTTAGAGCAACCTAACCTTGCTGTTTAGCTCAAAACATGTTAATGCACTTTATAAACCCATAACTTGAGTTTGTATTTGAATCTTTGATTCAAATGAGCTCAAACCACCCTGGTTGTAGATGCATTAGCCCAACACACCCATTTTGCCATGTCATATTCATGCATCATATTGTTGCATTACATTGATTGTGTTTTCTCTCTGTTGTCGGTAATTGTCCCCTCTCAGTAGACGTTGCTTCGACGATGTGTTCAATGACACCAATGAAGAACTATATTATCTTCAGAAGTGCCAGGCAAGCAAAAACCCCTTGTTCATTCCGATACAATCACACTCTCTCACTCCTGCTCTCTTTTACTGCATTAGGACAACATCGATTTATCTGTTACTTGCTGCGGTAGTTGAACCCCTTTATCCTTTGCATGACCTGTCATTGCCACAGTAAATAGATGAAACCCACTAGCATGAGTAGGAGTTGTTTGAGCCCTGATGTGCCTACTCATACATGCTTGTTTGTCATGCCTGCTATGCTTAGAGTTGTGTCAGGTCTGATTCATCGGGGATGAATTGGAACAGTGATGAACATGTCCTACTGTGTGTGAGCTAAGTGTGTGAACACGATTTGGTAAAGGTAGCGGTGAGAGGCCATGTAGGAGTACATGGTGGGTTGTCTCATTGAAGCCGTCCTCAGGAACTGAGTTCTGTGTTTGTGATCCATGAAACACCTACTACCATGCATTGGGCCCTGAAATATGACCCCGCTCGACTTCTTAACCACCCTTGTCCTCTGTCCAGGAGTTGCAAGTAGTTTCTGGTGTTTGTAGTATGCTGGGGGGCCGCATGCGGCACTGACCATAGGGGTGGGCTGTGTTGCAGTAGGCACATGGCCGGGCCAGCCGGGCGCCCGTTTGCTGTCTCGGAACCCTGTACACATCGTTTGGGGCCGTATGTGGAAACCTCGGCCGGACTCCCTGCGGATGGAACCTGAATAGGCGATAAACCTGGACTACAGACTTGAGTGTTTAGGTAGGTCGTGGTCTACACCCACGTCGGCTTTCACTTGAAGTCTGCCGAGCACATGTCGTGTGCAGACGCTAAGTGGTGGAAACATGTATGAAGAAGTACACCCCTGAAGGGTTAACATCATCTATTCGAATAGCCGTGTTCGCGGTAATGGACTTCTGGGTTGTCTATAACAGTTCATAGACAAGTGAAAGTGGATACTCCAAAATGCGCAAGATAAGCGTGAGTGCTATGGATGGCGTTCTCGTAGGGAGGCGGGAGCGGATCCATAGTGGTGTATTGATATGGTGAATATGTGGACTCGTGTGCGCCACCTCAAAAGTTACTTGCTGTCGTAGTTCAGGATAGCCACCGAGTCAAAGCTGGCTTGCTGCAGTTGAACTCCACCACCCCCTTTTGGTACTGATGCATATGTAGCTAGTTCTGATGTAAGTCTTGGTGGGTACATTTGCACTCACGTTTGCCTATTTTATGTTTTTACAGAGAGACGTCAGTCTCGCTAGTAGTTCCGTGTGGACTTCAACGTTTAGCTTGATACCTCAGCTACGATCTTGTGCCCTCAACAGGATCTGGTAGATAGTCAGGCTTCTCAGCCTTTCTCATTTGTAGATGTCTGTACTCAGGCATATTAAGTTTCCGCATGTGCTTGTTGCTTGTATGCTCTGAATGTTGGGTCATGAGACCCATGATTGTAATATCTCGCTCCTCGGAGCCTAATGAATAAATGCTTGAGTCGTAGAGTCTTGTTGTGATGCCATGTTGTATTTACACATATCGAGCATATTGTGTGTATGATTGAAATGCTTGGTATGTGTGGGATCCGACTATCTAGTTGTTTATCCTTGGCAGCCTGTCATATGGGGAAATGTAGTCTAGTGCTTCTGAGCGATAGTAGTCCGCTACAGCCCGGTTCACCGGAGTCCTGTTAGCCCAGCACTACTGCTTGGAACACTTGACTGGCCGGCATGTGATTCACTTCGTTCCTGTGTCTGTCCCTTCAGCGAAATGTCACGCGGTGACTTCCGGAGTCCTGCCTAGCCTGCTACAGCCCGGGTTACCGGAGTCCTGTTAGCCCGGTGCTACATCCCGGATTCACACGTTGATGAACGACATGCTCGAAGTTGATTCATGTATGCCTGTCCCCATGGGTTAGTGCCGCTTTGGGTTCACGACTAGCCATGTCGGCCTGGGTTCTTTATCATATGGATGCTAGCGACACTATCATATACGTGGGCCAAAAGGCGCAAACGGTCCCGGGCCAGGTAAGGTGGCACCTGTGGGAATACCGTGCGTGAGGCCGCAAAGTGATATGATGTGTTACATGCTAGATCGGTGTGACTTAGGATCGGGGTCCTGACAGTAGGTTATCGAAGGTTTCCTTCAAATGGTCAACCAGAGTCTCCTTCTCCCTTGACTTAACCACAATATCATCCACATAGGCATGTACATTACGGCCAATCTGTTTATGAAGGCAGTTTTGTACACACCGTTGATAAGTTGCCTGGGAACTCTTGAGCCCAAAGGGCATCGACACATAGCAGAAGGCTCCAAAGGGAGTTATGAACGCCGTCTTCTCCTGGTCCTTAACTGCCATCTTGATTTGATGATAACCAGAATATGCATCCAAAAAACTCAAACGCTCGCAACCTTCCGTAGCATCAATAATCTGATCAATATGGGGGAGGGCAAAAGGATCTGTTGGACAAGCCTTGTTAAGATCTGTGTAATCCACACACATGCACCATGTGTCGTTTTTCCTAAGGACCGGCACCAGATTTGCCAGCCATTCAGGATGGAACACTTCAATGATGAAGCCAGCTGCTAAAAGCCTGGCTACCTCCTCTCCAATAGCTTTGCGTCTTTCTTTGTAAAACCGGCGGAGAAACTGTTTCACCGGTTTGTATTTGGGATCAACATTAAGGGTGTGCTCAGCGAGTTGCCTCGGTACTCCTGGCATCTCAGAAGGCTTCCATGCAAAGATGTCCCGATTCTCACGGATGAACTCGATGAGCGCGCTTTCCTATTTTGGATCCAAGTTGGCACTAATACTGAACTGCTTGGACGAATCTCCAGGCACGAAGTCAACAAGCTTAGTCTCAGCTGCTGATTTGAACTTCAGGGCCGGATCGTGCTCCGTAGTTGGCTTCTTCAACGGAGTCATGTCTGCCGGATCGACATTGTCCTTATAATATTTCAGCTCCTCTGTGGCACAAACCGACTCTGCATAGGCCGCACCACCTTCTTCACACTCCAAAGTGATCTTACGGCTTCCATGAACCGTAATTGTTCCCTTGTGACCCGACATCTTGAGCTGCAAATATACATAACAGGGTCGTGCCATAAATTTGGCGTAAGCCGGCCGCCCAAATAGGGCGTGATACGGACTTTGAATTTTCACCACCTCAAAGGTCAATGTCTCCGACCTGGAATCATGATCATCTCCAAAGGCCACTTCCAGAGCTATTTTGCCAACAGGATATGCTGACTTACCAGGTACCACACCATGGAACACCGTATTGGACGGTTTAAGATTCTTATCTGTTAGTCCCATACGGCGGAAGGTCTCATAGTATATGATGTTAATGTTGCTCCCTCCATCCATGAGCACCTTTGTGAATTTATAGCCTCCCACCTGAGGTGCCACCACCAACGCTAGTTGACCTGGATTGTCAACCCGGGGAGGGTGATCCTCTCTGCTCCATACGATTGGCTGCTCAGACCAACGTAAATAACGGGGCACAGCCAGTTCAACAGAATGTACCGCCCGCTTATGAAGCATCTGGTCCCGCTTGTCCAAGCTAGTGGTGAAGACATGATATTGCCCACTATTTAACTGCTTGGGGTGACTCTGATAACCCGACTGCTGCTGCTGGTTGTAACCGCCTTGATTACCTTGGTTGCTCTATCCGCCGGGATTACCATTAAAGCCTGAACCGAAGTTTCCTCCGCCGTGACCTGGCCCTTGAGACCCTGATGCTGAACCACCACCTAACCCGTGATCATATCGGAAAGTGTTAGAATTTTTGAACCCCTGCATAATGTAACAATCTTTCCAAAGGTGATTGGCCGGCATCTCCTTCGTCCCATGCTTTGGACAAGGCTGGTTTAACAGGTAATTCAAGTGGTCCGGGTTGGGATTAGGCGCACTGCCACAATTCAGCGGTTTACCCTTGCGTCGCTGGCCCTTGTCCTGTGCGTTGGTATTGGCCACAAAATCCATGCTGCTATCCGCTTTACGCTTGCCTCCGTTTCCATGACCTGTCGGGTTATGCTGCTGCCCTTTGGAGTTCTTGTTCTTCCTTCCCTTCCCTGTCTTGTCGTCATCAGACTCGGGATCCTTGGTACTATCAGAATCAGCATACTTCACTAACGCAGCCATGAGGGTCCCTATATCGTTGCAATGGCGCTTCATCCGTCCTAATTTCAACTTTACAGGCCCAAACCGGCAGTTGCCTTCCAAGGTTATAACCGCGGTATCAGCGTTGATACGGTCTGATGAATGTAGGATTTGCGAGACCCGGCGCACCCAACGGGTCGTTGATTCTCCTTCCTCCTGGACACAGGCCGCCAAGTCCACTATCGACATAGGTTGTTTGCACGTATCCTTGAAATTCTGGATAAACCGGGCTCGCAATTGGGCCCATGAACTGATAGAGTTGGCCGGTAAGCTTTTTAACCAAGTGCGGGTCGACCCTTCGAGCATCATGGTGAAGTACTTTGCACACGCCGCGTCATCCACATCAAGCATCTCCATGGCCATCTCATAACTCTCCACCCATGTCTCTAGGGGCTAATCAGCTGTGTAATTTGGTACTTTGCGTGGACCCTTGAAATCCTTGGGCAGGCGCACATTGCATAAAGCGGGGACTAGACAAGGCACCCCAAAGAGCTAGAAGTAACGACAGGATCAATTGAGGTAGTTGGACGAATCGGCGTGAGCTGACGAGCCTCATACTGTGCCGCTAACTCGGCCTCCCTGCGTGCTCGGGCCCGGTCCAGCACTTCCTGGGCATCACCAACACCACCTGCCGGATTGTTGCCATGGGGTGCTTCATGATTTCGGGCATTACTTGACACGGTTGGTTTATCCATACGCCTGCTGTAGCTCCGGCTTGGGCGAGGGGTAGAGTGAATTCGGTCGCGGCTGTATCAATATGCTTCCTGCTGAATCCGAGTTGTTCGAAGAAGCTCCTTAACCTGGCGCGTCTCCACCCCCTGCGGAGAATCACCTTCAATCGGGATGTCCTCCAGTCTGGTGGTGTGCGGTAGTGGCTAGGGTTCGGGGGAGTGGGGGAGAGGATAAGGGAGTGGGGTGGGGCGCGGCCGGTTGGGCCAGGTGGGCCGGTCAGGCGGACTGGAGGCCAGCTGGGCCACGACCTAGCAGGGAAGGGTTTTGCTTTTCCTTTTCTTATTTGTTTTGTTTTCTGTTTTTTAATTTTCTTTTATTTATTTTCTTTTCTAACTCCGCCTATGTTGTCTCAACATAGCCGGTCCCAAGCCTGGGTAAAGGAGGAGGGTTGTGATAGGCTTGGCGAGCCAATGTAAAAACTCAGCCACTCTTATGGAGATGAAACCCAAAAGATTTTCGTTGGGGCATAACCCTCTCAGCGACGCGCCACATCGGAACCCGGGTGTGGTGGAAAATGGGCAAGGGCCGGGCCGTCAACCCCCAAGTGGCGCGCCGTATCTTGATCCGAATACGGTGGCAAGTGAGCGAGGATCGGGTCATCGCATCCTTAGTGGTGCGCTACATCGGCGCCCGGGTGTAGTGGAAAATGAGCAAGGGTGTTCGCATTTGACTCGACAAGTGAGAAGGGTAAGGAAGCTAGCCGAGCCTAGGAGGATTCGCTTAGGCAGCTGGAACGTAGGGTCTCTGACAGGGAAGCTTCGGGAGCTAGTTGATGCAACAGTGAGGAGAGGTGTTGATATCCTTTGCGTCCAAGAAACCAAATGGAGAGGACAGAAGGTGAAGGAGGTGGAGGATACCGGCTTCAAGCTGTGGTACACGGAGACGGCTGCAAACAGAAATGGTGTAGGCATCTTGATCAACAAGAGCCTCAAGTATGGAGTGGCAGACGTCAAGAGACGTGGGGACCGGATTATCTTGGTCAAGCTGGTAGTTGAGGACTTGGTTCTCAATGTTATCAGCGCGTATGCCCCGCAAGTAGGCCACAACAAGAACACCAAGAGGGAGTTCTGGGAAGGCCTGGAAGACATGGTTAGGAGTGTACCAATTGGTGAGAAGCTCTTCATAGGAGGAGACCTCAATGGCCACGTGGGTACATCTAACACAGGTTTTGAAGGGGCGCATGGGGGCTTTGGCTATGGCATCAGGAATCAAGAAGGAGAAGATGTCTTAAGCTTTGCTCTAGCCTACAACATGATTGTAGCTAACACCCTCTTTAGAAAGAGAGAATCACATCTGGTGACTTTTAGTAGTGGCCAACACTCTAGCCAGATTGATTTCATCCTCTCGAGAAGAGAAGATAGGCGTGCAGGCCTAGACTGTAAGGTGATAGGAGAGAGTGTTGTACCCTAGCATAAGCTGGTGGTTGCTGACTTCCGCTTTCGGATTCGTGTCCAGCGGGATAAGCGTGCCAAAGTCGCTAGAACGAAGTGGTGGAAGCTCAAGGGGGAGGTAGCTCAGGTGTTCAAGGAGAGGGTCATTAAGGAGGGCCCTTGGGAGGAAGGAGGGGATGCGGACAATGTGTGGATGAAGATGGCGACTTGCATTCGTAAGGTGGCCTCGGAGGAGTTTGGAGTGTCCAGGGGAAGGATAAGCGAAGATAAGGATACCTGGTGGTGGAATGATGATGACCAGAAGGCAATTAAAGAGAAGAAAGATTGCTTTAGACGCCTATACCTGGATAGGAGTGCAGGCAACATAGAGAAGTACAAGATGGCGAAGAAGGCCGCAAAGCGAGCTGTTGCTGAAGCAAGGGGTCGGGCATATGAGGACCTCTACCAACGGTTAGGCACGAAGGAAGGTGAAAGGGACATCTATAAGATGGCCAAGATCCAAGAGAGGAAGACGAGGGACATTGGCCAAGTCAAATGCATCAAGGACGGAGCAGGCCAACTCTTGGTGAAGGACGAGGAGATTAAGCATAGATGGCGGGAGTACTTCGACAAGCTGTTCAATGGGGAGAGTGAGAGTTCTACCATTGAACTAGACGACTCCTTTGATGAGACCAGCATGCGTTTTGTGCGGCGAATCCAGGAGTCTGAGGTGAAGGAGGCTTTAAAAAGGATGAAAGGAGGCAAGGCGATGGGCCCTGATTGTATCCCCATTGAGGTGTGGAAAGGTCTCGGGGACATAGCAATAGTATGGCTAACCAAGCTTTTCAACCTCATTTTTCGGGCAAACAAGATGCCAGAAGAATGGAGACGGAGTATATTAGTACCAATCTTCAAGAACAAGGGGGATGTTCAGAGTTGTACTAATTACCGTGGAATTAAGCTGATGAGCCATACAATGAAGCTATGGGAGAGAGTCATTGAGCACCGCTTAAGAAGAATGACAAGCGTGACCAAAAATCAGTTTGGTTTCATGCCTGGGAGGTCGACCATGGAAGCCATTTTCTTGGTACGACAACTTATGGAGAGATATAGGGAGCAAAAGAAGGACTTGCATATGGTGTTCATTGACTTGGAGAAGGCCTATGATAAGATACCGCGGAATTTCATGTGGTGGGCCTTGGAGAAACACAAAGTCCCAGCAAAGTACATTACCCTCATCAAGGACATGTACGATAATGTTGTGACAAGTGTTCGAACAAGTGATGTCGACACCGATGACTTCCCGAATAAGATAGGACTGCATCAGGGGTCAGCTTTGAGCCCTTATCTTTTTGCATTGGTGATGGATGAGGTCACAAGGGATATACAAGGAGATATCCCATGGTGTATGCTCTTTGCGGATGATGTGGTGCTAGTTGACGATAGTCGGACGGGGGTAAATAGGAAGTTAGAGTTATGGAGACAAACATTGGAATCGAAAGGGTTTAGGCTTAGTAGAACTAAAACCGACTACATGATGTGCGATTTCAGTACTACTAGGTGTGAGGGGGAGGAGGTTAGCCTTGATGGCCAGGTGGTACCTCGGAAGGACACCTTTCGGTATTTGGGTCAATGTTGCAGGAGGATGGGGGTATTGATGAAGATGTGAACCATCGAATCAAAGCCGGATGGATGAAGTGACGCCAAGCTTCTGGCATTCTCTGTGACAAGAGAGTGCCACAAAAGCTAAAAGGCAAGTTCTACAGGACGACGGTTCGACCCGCAATGTTGTATGGCGCGGAGTGTTGGCTGACTAAAAGGCGACATGTTCAACAGTTAGGTGTGGCGGAGATGCGTATGTTGAGATGGATGTGTGGCCACACGAGGAAGGATCGAGTCCGGAATGATGATATACGAGATAGAGTTGGGTAGCACCAATTGAGGAGAAGCTTGTCCAACATCGTCTGAGGTGGTTTGGGCATATTCAGCGCAGGCCTCCAGAAGCTCCAGTGCATAGCGGACGGCTAAAGCGTGCGGAGAATGTCAAGAGAGGGCGGGGTAGACCAAATTTGACATGGGAGGAGTCCGTTAAGAGAGACCTGAAGGATTGGAGTATCACCAAAGAGCTAGCTATGGACAGGGGTGCGTGGAAGCTTGCTATCCATGTGCCAGAGCCATGAGTTGGTTGCGAGATCTTATGGGTTTTCACCTCTAGCCTACCCCAACTTGTTTGGGACTAAATGCTTTGTTGTTGTTGTTGTTGTTGTTGTTGTTGTTGTTTTATTTCCTTTTCTATTTTCTTTATTCTAGAGCATTTTAGGCTTTTCTAAAACAAGTGTTTGCTTCACAATAATTACCTATGTAATATTGGGCACTAACCGAACATTTTTGTTTTAATGTTTGGGAACATTGGTTGTTTGACAAGAATTCAAATTTGAATTTGAATCTTTTTGAACTAACGTAAGATTAGCGATAGTAACAGAGGTGACGTGGCATCTTTAGCAGAGGTTTACTGTAGCTTAATTATCCGGGCGTCACAATTCTCCTCCACTACAAGAAATCTTGTCCCGATATTTAAGAGGTAGTGAAAGGGGAATGGTTTGGTAATGAATCTAGGAGGTCTTCTCATTCTGGCTTGCTCTTCTCGAAGAGGCCGACCCAATACATTGATGTTTTCATTTCTCTGCCTCAAGTCATCATAATGAAGTTGGCATCCTTTCTTCGGGAACTCCATCGTACTTACGAAAGAGTAAAGGGTGGTTATTTCGGAAGAACGGACCTTTGCAAGGTTGACTATCTAGTCGATAACATCGAGGAAGGTGGCTGAAAGTACTCTCGAATTGAAACTTAAGAAAATACCGAGAGCAAATCAAGGAGGTATCATGGGAAGTTTCGAGTAGGCAGGCAATCATTCGATGTCTGAAATAGGGCGTGAAAGGGGTTCAAGGCAATGGGAATAAGTATTATGTCTGATACCAGAATTGATGATCTCTCGAAAGGTGGCTCATGGATTACATATGAGGCCAAGCGCGAGGAATAGCTTTGGAAATCGGGGGTGTACAGGAGAGTCAGGTTTCGATCCTGTAGAACTATGGGTTATGGGCCCACCATGTGGGTTAAAAGTAGGAAGGGCGATGACGTCTTGCACAATCATGTAAGCAAGGCATGTCAGAGGATAGCCAGTCAGTTATGTCGGCAACAACATCGGTACCAAGGGTGAGGGACGAAGAGAACCATTTTCCTGCTCGTCGAACGAGGCGGACCAATAGGCAAAGTTCTCATCCATCGGTGGTTACCGAAATGTCTTCAACAATAGTAACAGGGTCTTATTAATAGATTTGTACACGGAGACGTTTTCCTAAGCAGGGAATTGTCATTGCTCCGCTAAGTCTGATTACAAGAAAGGTTAAACAAAACAATGGAAAGAAATATGCGATTATTAGATAAACAGAACAATGGAAAGAAAAATGTCTTAAAACACATATTTCAGGGGGTATATCCTTCAGACAAACAGAGCATGATATCCATGATAGGATAGAGGTAGAAAACCATTTAGGTAAGGGGAGATGAATTTCATGACATTACCCAAACAACAGTGTTTGAATAATTGATAAAGAAAATTTAGCATTGTGCTTCAAATGTTCTTATTGAAAAGCGGAGTAGTAGTGACATGCTTCGAGATAGCATTGACAAGGTCTTCAAGCAAGGTTCAAACTGTGGATACACGAAGGATCCATCAGGAACAGCTTGTAGAATAAGTCTTATAATTTCCTCATGGAAGAATGGATAGCCTTGCTAAAAGGAAATTATAACAATAGGTCCTCCGGCCAGGTGTGCTAGGCACAATATCACCTTACTGGGTCATATAAAGACCAATGTTATAACTCTTGGAAATATGTTCCCACCATCATACCTGACCGAGGTTCAGATCTAATTGGTGTCGGGGTACCTCAGACTCAGGATGCCTGAGAAGAAAAGGTGCAAAACAAATCGACGAGACAACATTGTAAGATTCTCGAGAAATGTACAATGGAAGCGAGTTCCGAAACAAGAGTTCATCAATAAACCAAGGAGAGAGTGAGGAGTTGGCCGATAGACTCAGCGACAATTCATCAAGAATTCCAACAAGATGGATTTCCACAATTATGTGAACAAGGAGGTAACGTTGGTTCGATCAAAAGATATAATGACGTATGCTCGAGGAGAACATCCACAAATTATCATTGAATGAAAGTGCACCTGGAGATATGGATCAAGTAACACGATCAATGTTAGAATGTTGATTCATAAATCGATAGTCTAAGAACGAACTATCGATCATTAACTCCAAAGCATTAGGGTCGCTTGAATTATAGAATCCAAGCAACATCGTTCACTTGTTGATATTCCTGGTTAGGCAATACGGGGATCAAGAAAGAATGGTGCTTGTGAGAAGTATCACTACACCAAGAGTTCTTAAGAGGTGGAGCAAACCTCACAACATCCTTGATATAAAAGACAGTAATGCTTCAAGGTAGAACATAATATAAGTCGGATAACAAGAAACTTAAGGTATAACACAAAACAAGAGCAAGTTTTGTGTTGGAGGGAATGCAAGAATGTTTTCGATGTTGATACAAGTCATCAAGGGGAAAGGATGGTATTTCCCATCATGAATTCGATTCACACTTGTAAGAAGGCATATCATTGTTGATGATGATCACGACACATTTGTCGAGAGATTTCATTAAGATGTAATCGATCGGCGATGACATCAAGTCAATTGAATGATGGAGCGAAAGGTTATTGAAAACACTAGTACAATACAAACTTGAAATCAAAGATTGTTGTTCAAGGCGGAATGATATGCCGAGGAAGATCGACGTAAGTTTAGCTCATCGTCGAAAATTGTGCTCCGGGAAGAAGGACCAGGTAGCACAGTTAAAATTTAGCACAATAATGATATAGCCGTTCAGGCTAGGAATGACTTGACGGATTATTAAACTCATAAGCAACAAAAATTACTTAGGGTTATCAAACCAGAATGTGGAATCGATTCACATATCAGTGTTCTCGGTTGAGGACAAACCAGAACGCAGGAAAGATTGGATTCGGTGAGAAATGATAGTTGATGAAGATCCCATAAAAAGTTATGCAGTTCCATGATATCCTCGAGATACCAGGGTGGAATACTCGACGGTAGACCAAAGTAAAGGTTGGACTGGTGTATTGATCCATAGAAGGCAAGTTCTTAAACTTGCCCGTGAAATGGGATCATAGAAGAACATATGGTCGGAAACACGATTGCAAAGGATAAATTCACTGATACCCGATGATATTATATCAAGAAATTAGTTATTATCACGAGAAGCTTCCATGATAGGATCTACATCATGTCCATGGGCATGAACACAAAGTTCAAGGTCGACTCCCACTTCTCCAATGCATAACCTTTCATTCACTTCTCTCCTTCGAAGAAGTTGTAGAGTTGAAATTTTATCTGGCAAAATACCAAAAGAGTACGACTCGTGAAAACTTTCGAGTTCACACATATTAAGGAAGGCATAGGTTCAACCCATCAGGGTATCATGGAAACATACCACAAGCTTCAATAGTAAATACCACCAGCTCGAAAGCAGAGCATGGTTGATAAAGCAGAGGATACAATTTACCAAAGGCATTATGTATCCGAGGGAAGGCTCACAAGGTTATTGAATATGAAGGACACTGTTGGATAAAATCCGACAAAGGATCCGGTCGTCCTCAAGGGATCTGATGTGAGCATCGGTACTCAACCAAAGGAAGAAAGAATGTAAGGAGGTCATATTGTAGAAAGAACTAACTAATCCAAAGCTCAAATGTAAAGGAATTATCATTTCCAAATCAAGGGATCAGAAACAGAGTCTCTGATCAAGAGATAACTAAGTTGAATAGACATAGATCGACAATCAATCATGGTTTGATTTGCCGAGAACCAGCTCATATCTAGATTAACGTCCAGGCCGGAAGGATAATTTATAAGGGTCAACTAATGATTGTGTGCATTCACACATAATAAATCATTAGGCTCAAAATGGCAAGGACAAGTGATGTCAACGAAGACTACTAGACATATGGAATTAACCATAATGCAAGCAGGCAAGAATTTCAAGAGCAATAGGCTGCTGAGGATTTTTGGAAGACCGAATAGCATTTCAAAGAATTTTGTAAAACACATGATCAACTAGGGATGAACAAATCCGCGATAAGTATGAGGAATTATTTGCAGGTGTATTCACGCTGAAAAGAGCTAGCAGTAGGCACAAAGGATTCTCGAGATATTGGAAAATATTTTGTGGCATCTAGTAATAACAAGAGCATCTTGGAATGAAGTTATGGACGACGAGTGTATGTATTTATCCATAGGGATATATCGGTGATAGGGAATTGCAAAAGCGATGGCACAAAGTCTCGAGAGAACATCATAGAGTATCCTCAGAATCTTCTGGTGCAGCAGACGATCATCGGTAATGAGGTGCTCTCCGGGTAAAAGTGACCATGAGATCCTAATGTTAGATTTAGAAAAATTCATTTAACCTGAATAGAAGAGAGTTCAGAGTCCTGGAGTAAAGATCAAGGAGTAAAAGATCCTAATACCACCCAATGGCGACGTGGGCCCGTAAGGCACATAGCCATGTTAGTAAAAGTTTTGGAATGTCTAGACTCAACTTTGGCCAGGGAGTTTGGAAGGGGGATTCCTATAGGAAGTCGGATCTGATACCAACTTGTGACGCCCCCGATTCAATCGTACACTAATCATACACGCAAATGTGTACGATCAAGATCAGGGACTCACGGGAAGATATCACAACACAACTCTAAAAATAAAATAAGTCATACAAGCATCATAATACAAGCCAGGGATCTCGAGGGCTCGAATACAATTGCTCGATCATAGACGAGTCAGCGGAAGAAAGAATATCTGAGTATAGACATAAGTTAAACAAGTTTAACTTAAGAAGGCTAGCACAAACTGGGATACAGATCAAAAGAGGCGCAGGCCTCCTGCCTGGGATCCTCCTAAACTACTCCTGGTCATCGGCGGCGGCCTGCACGTAGTAGTAGGCACCCTCGGTGTAGTAGGGGTCGTCATCGATGGTGGCGTCTCGCTCCTGGGCTCCAGCATCTGGTTGCGACAACCAGGTAGAATGGAAAGGGGGAAAGAGGGAGAAAAGCAACCGTGAGTACTCATCCAAAGTACTCGCAAGAAAGGATCTACACTACATGTGCATGGGTATCTGTGTAAAGGGGCAATATCGGTGGACTAAACTGTAGTGCCAGAATAAGAGGGGGATAGCTAGTCCTGTCGAAGACTACGCTTCTGGCAGCCTCCATCTTGCAGCACGTAGAAGAGAGTAGATGGTAAGTTCACAAAGTAGCATCGCATAGCATAAACCTATCCGGCGATCCTCCCCTCGTTGCCTGTGTGAGAGCGATCACCGGGTTATATCTGGCACTTGGAAGGGTGTGTTTTATTAAGTATCCGGTTCTAGTTGTCATAAGGTCAAGGTACAACTCCAACTCGTCCTGTTACCGAAGATCACGGCTATTCAAATAGATAAACTTCCCTGCAGGGGTGCACCACATTACCCAACACGCTCGATCCCCTTTGACCGGACACACTTTTCTGGGTCATGCCAGCCTTGGAAGATCAACACATCGCAGCCCCACCTAGGCACAACAGAGGTCAGCACGCCGGTCTAAATCCTAAGCACGCAGGAGTCTAGGCCCATCGCCCATTGCACACCTGCATGTTGTGTGGGTGGCCGGAAGCAAACCTAGCCCCCTTAATACAAGAGCAAGCTTACGGTCCAATCCGGCGTGCGCCGCTCAGTCACTGACGTCAAGAAGGCTTCGGCTGATACCACTACGTCGAGTGCTCATAACTGTTCCCGCGTAGTTGGTTAGTGCGTATAGGCTAGTGGCCAGACTCAGATCAAATACCAAGAACTCGTTAAGTATGTTATTTTAAAGTAACCGCGAACGCCAACCAGGGCAGGCCCACCTCTCACCCAGGTGGTCTCAATCTACGGTGTCGCTCCGCCACAAAGATCCACCCAGAGGGCCGTCGGGGCAAAGGTCCTTTCAGCCCCAATCCGTGAATCACTCGCGGGTACTCTACGAGCCGACCCGACTTTAGTCACCACATGTATCATGTATAAAGTATATAGTATATACCCGTGATCACCTCCCGAGTGATCACGACCCGATAGTATAGCATGCAAGACATACAAGAATGTAGGGCCAATGGTGGAATAGTAGCATCCTATACTAAGCATTTAGGATTGCAGGTAAAGGTAACAACAGTAGCAGCAAGGATAGGCTATGCATCAGGATAGGATAAACAGAAAGCAGTAACATGCGACACTACTCTAATGCAAGCAGTAGAGAGAAGAATAAGCGATATCTGGTGATCAAGGGGGGGCTTACCTGGTTGCTCTGGCAAGAAGGAGGGGTCGTCAACACCGGAGAGAAGAGAGGGAAGAAACAATAAATATAATGCAAACATAAGCATGACGATGCATGACATGACTACGAGCGGTGCTAGGTGTGCCCTAACGCGGTAGCAGGTGATACCAGCGAAGGGGGAAAACATCCGAGAACGTATTCCCGATGTTTCGCGTTTTCGGACAGATGAACCGGAGGGGGAAAGTTGCGTCTTTGCTATGCTAGGGATGTGTGGCGGACGAACGGGCTACGTATCCGGATTCGTCATGTCGTTCTGAGCAATTTTCATGTACAAAGTTTTTTCATCTGAGCTACGGATTATTTTCTATGTACAAAGTATTAATCATTTTCTGAATTTATTTACTTACTTAAATCTAACATTATCTAGAATAGTACGGGATGACGTCAACATGACGTAGGTGTGACGTCAGCAGCCAACAGTGTGGTTGACTAGAGTCAAACCTGACCTGTGGGTCCAGTGGGACCCACCTGTCATAGACTAAACATGTTAATTAGGGTCTAATTTAGCAGGATTAATTATGTTTAATTAAACTAGATTAATTAATTAAGTTACTTATGTATTATTATTTTATTTATTATTTCTTCTTTTTTTATAAAAATGTTCCAGGGCGGGCCCCACGTGCCATAGGCACAGGAGCCTATCGGACGCTCCTTAGCGGGCGTGGGCGCGGGGCTAACCGGGGCTTCGCCCCGGTGGTGCAAGTGCATGCGTCGGGCGCCGGAGCGCGCGGCCAGGGGAAGCAGCGGGCGACGCTGGTGAAGGGCGGCGTCGGAGGAGGGCTGCGCGCGCGACGGGTAGGGGTTGCGCGGGTCAGGCAGCACGGGCGGTGGCAGGATGCAATGGCGGCGGCGAGGGGCTGCGGTCAGTGGGTGACGGCAAGCAGCGGCGCTTGCGGACAGCAACGGCAGTGCATCAGCAAGCAGTAGAAGCAGTAGAGGGTAGCACGGTAGGCAGCGGCAGGAGTAACAGCTACAGCTAAGCGGCAGCAGCAACAGAGCAGTAGAGCAGCGAAGCAGCAAGCAGAGCAGTACAAGGAGGAGGAGCAACGGCAAGGTGGGCGGCGACGGAGCCGAGCACGGGCCGGTGCAGGGGAACGCGGCCAGCGGATCTCGAGCGCGGCAGACGCGCGGGTCGGACGACATCGACGAGCGGCACGGGACGTGGGGCGGCGGTCGACGCGGTGACCGAACGAGGCAGAGGAGGGAAAGGTCGGGGTCCTCACTGCGGATCCATAGGGAAAATGACAGCGGGGCGTGGGGAGGATGACGGGGACGACGGCGACGTAGGGGAGGCAGTCCGGTGAGGCGTCATCGGCGACGGGGACGGGGAGCGTCGGCGACGGAGAGGACCCCGGCGATGGGTCGCAGGGGGTCGAGCGGCGCGGTCGATCCCATGAGGTGAGGCGCGGGAGGTCCGGCGATGGCAGCGGGCACCGGGGCGCCAACGAGGTGCGGCGGGGTGGCACGCGGCATCGGCGGGGTCGGGGGGCGCGGTTGGGCTTGATCCCGATCCAGGAGGGGATCGGGGAAAGTGGGTGGTGTGTAGTAGTGGCTAGGGTTCGGGGGAGAGGGGGAGAGGATAAGGGAGTGGGGTGGGGCGTGCCCGGTTGGGCCAGGTGGTCCGGTCGGGCGGCCTGGAGGCCAGCTGGGCCACGGCCCAGCAGGGAGGGGTTTTGCTTTTCCTTTTCCTATTTGATTTGTTTTCTGTTTTTATTCTTTTCTTTTGTTTATTTTCTTTTTTGTTTTCTTTATTCTAGAGCATTTTACGCTTTTCTAAAACAAGTGTTTGCTACACAACAATTACCTATGTAATATTGGGCACTAACCGAACATTTTTGTTCTAATATTTGAAAACTTTAGTTGTTTGACAAAAATTAGAATTTGAATTTGAATCATTTTGAACTAACGTGAGATTAGTGATAGTAACAGAGGTGACATGGCATCTTTAGTAGAGGTTTACTGTAGCTTAATTATCCAGGCGTCACAGTTATCGGCAACTGGCAGGAGCCATATGGTTGTTGCTTTATTGTATGAAATGCAATCGCCGTGTAATTGCTTTACTTGATCACTAAGCGGTAGCGATAGTCGTAGAAGCAATAGTTGGCGAGACGACAACGATGCTTCGATGGAGATCAAGGTGTCAAACCGGTGACGATGGTGATCATGACGGTGCTTTGGAGATGGTGATCATGATGGTGCTTTGGAGATGGTGATCAAACGCACAAGATGATGATGACCATATCATATCACTTATATTGGTTGCATGTGATGTTTATCCTGTATGCATCTTATTTTGCATAGTTCGGCGGTAGCATTATAAGATGATCTCTCACTAAATTTAAAGGTATAAGTGTTCTCCTTGAGTATGCACCGTTGCGACAGTTCGTCATGCCGAGACACCACGTGATGATCGGGTGTGATAAGCTCTACGTTCACATACAACGGGTGCAAACCAGTTTTGCACATGCAGAATACTCGGGTTAAACTTGACGAGCCTAGCATATGCAGATATGGCCTCGGAACAATGAGACTGAAAGGTCGAGCGTGAATCATATAGTAGATATGATCAACATAGTGATGTTCACCATTGAAAACTACTCCATCTCACGCGATGATCGGACATGGTTTAGTTGATATGGATCACATGATCACTTAGATGATTAGAGGGATGTCTATATAAGTGGGAGTTCTTAAGTAATATGATTAATTGAACTTTAATTTATCATGAACTTAGTACCTGATAGTATTTTGCATGTCTATGTTGTTGTAGATAATTAGCTTGTGTTGTTGTTCCGTTGAATTTTAATGCGTTCCTAGAGAAAGCTAAGTTGAAAGATGATGGTAGAAATTACACGGACTGGGTCCGTAACTTCAGGATTATCCTCATTCCTGCACAGAAGAATTACGTCCTGGAAGCACCGCTAGGTGCCAAACCCACTGCAGGAGCAACGCCAAATGTTATGAACATCTGGCAGAGCAAAGCTGATGACTACTCGATAGTTCAGTGTGCCATGCTTTACGGCTTAGAACCGGTACTTCAACGATGTTCTGAATGTCATGGAGCATATGAGATGTTCCAGGAGTTGAAGTTAATATTTCAAGCAAATGCTCGGATTAAGAGATATGAAGTCTCCAATAAGTTCTACAGCTGCAAAATGGAGGAGAATGGTTCTGTCAGTGAACATATACTCAGAATGTCTGGGTACCACAACCACTTAACTCAACTGGGAGTTAATCTTCCTGATGATAGTGTCATTGACAGAGTTCTTCAATCACTGCCACCAAGCTACAAAAGCTTCATGATGAACTATAATATGCAAGGGATGGATAAGACAATTCCCGAGCTCTTCGCGATGCTAAAGGCTACACAGGTAGAAATCAAGAAGGGGCATCAAGTGTTGATGGTTAACAAGACCACCAGTTTCAAGAAAAAGGGCAAAGAGAAGATGGGGAACTTCAAGAAGAATGGCAAACAAGTTGCTGCCCAAATGAAGAAGCCCAAGTCTGGACCTAAGCCTGAGATTGAGTGTTTCTACTGCAAAGGGACTGGTCACTGGAAGCGGAACTGCCCCAAGTATTTGGCGGAGAAGAAGGATCGCAAAGTGAAAGGTATATTTGATATACATGTTATTGATGTGTACTTAACTAATGCTCGCAGTAGCGCCTGGGTATTTGATACTAGTTATGTTGCTAATATTTGCAACTCCAAACAGGGGCTACAGATTAAGCGAAGATTGGCTAAGGACGAGGTGACGATGTGCGTGGGAAATGGTTCCAAATTCGATGTGATCGCCGTCGGCACGCTACCTCTACATCTACTGTCAGGATTAGTTTTAGACCAAAATAATTGTTATTTGGTGCCAGCGTTGAGCATGAACATTATATCTGGATCTTGTTTGATGCGAGACAGTTATTCATTTAAATCAGAGAATAATGGTCGTTCTATTTATATGAGTAATATCTTTTATGGTCATGCACCCTTGATGAGTGGTCTATTTTTACTAAATCTTGATTGTAATGATACACATGTTCATAGTATTGAAGCCAAAATATATAAGTTTAATAATGATAGTGCAACTTATTTGTGGCACTGCCGTTTAGGTCATATTGGTGTAAAGCGCAAGAAGAAACTTCATTCTGATGGGCTTTCAGAATCACTTGATTATGAATCATTTGATGCTTGTGAACCATGCCTCATGGGCAAAGATGACTAAGACTCCGTTCTCCAGAACAATGGAGCGAGCAACAGACTTGTTGGAAATAATACATACTGATGTATGCGGTCCGATGAGTGTTGATGCTCGTGGCGGGTACCGTTATTTTCTGACCTTCACAGATGATTTGAGCAGATACGGGTATATCTACCTGATGAAACATAAGTCTGAAACATTTGAAAAGTTCAAAGAATTTCAGAGTGAAGTGGAAAATCATCGTAACAAGAAAATGAAGTTTCTGCGATTTGATCATGGAGGAGAATATTTGAGTTACAAGTTTGGTCTTCATTTGAAACAATGCGGAATAGTTTCATAACTCACGCCACCCAGAACACCACAGCGTAATGGTGTGTCTGAATGTCATAATCGTACTTTATTAGATATGGTGCGATCTATGATGTCTCTCATTGATTTACCGCTATCGTTTTGGGGTTATGCTTTAGAGACGGCTGCATTCACATTAAATAGGGCACCATCTAAATCCGTTGAGACGACACCTTATGAACTGTGGTTTGGCACGAAACCCAAGTTGTCGTTTCTTAAAGTTTGGGGCTGCTATGCTTATGTGAAAAAACTTCAACCTGATAAGCTCGAACCCAAATCAGAGAAATGTGTCTTCATAGGATACCTAAAGGAGACTATTGGGTACACCGTCTATCACAGATCCGAAGGCAAGATATTCGTTGCTAAGAATGGATCCTTTCTAGAGAAGGAGTTTCTCTCGAAAGAAGTGAGTGGGAGGAAAGTAGAACTTGATGAGGTAATTGTACCTGCTCACTTATTGGAAAGTAGTTCATCACAGAAATCAGTTCCAGTCATTCCTACACTAATAAGTGAGGAAGCTAATGATGATGATCATGAAACTTCTGATCAAGTTACTACCGAACCTCGTAGGTCAACTAGAGTAAGATCCGCACTAGAGTGGTACGGTAATCCTGTTCTGGAGGTCGTGTTACTTGACCATGACAAACCTACGAACTATGAGGAAGCGATGATGAGCCCAGATTCCGCAAAATGGCTTGAGGCCATGAAATCTGAGATGGGATCCATGTATGAGAACAAAGTGTGGACTTTGGTTGACTTGCCTGATGATCAGCAAGCCATAGAGAATAAATGGATCTTCAAGATGAAGACTGACACTGACGGTATGTTACTGTCTACAAAGCTCGACTTATTGCGAAAGGTTTTTGACAAGTTCAAGGAGTTGACTACGATGAGACCTCACCCGTAGCGATGCTTAAGTCCGTCCGAATCATGTTAGCAATTGCCACATTTTATGATTATGAAATTTGGCAAATGGATGTCAAAACTGCATTCCTTAATGGGTATCTTAAAGAAGAGTTGTATATGATGCAATAACCAGAAGGTTTTGGCGATCCAAAAGGTGCTAACAGAGTGTGTAAGGTCCAGCGATCCACTTATGGACTGGTGCAAGCATCTCGGAGTTGGAATATACGCTTTGATAGTGTGATCAAAAGCATATGGTTTTATACAGACTTTTGGAGAAGCCTGTATTTACAAGAAAGTG
This sequence comes from Aegilops umbellulata, assembly GCA_032464435.1. Classification (NCBI taxonomy): domain Eukaryota; kingdom Viridiplantae; phylum Streptophyta; class Magnoliopsida; order Poales; family Poaceae; genus Aegilops; species Aegilops umbellulata. The sequence goes on along the minus strand of CP136058.1, from coordinate 447,829,331 downwards.
AGTGGGATATGTGTAGCATTTCTGATATTATATGTGGATGACATATTGTTGATCGTAAATGCTACTAAATTTCTGAATAGCATAAAAGGATACTTGAATAAGAATTTTTCATTGAAAGACCTCGGTGTAAGCTGGTTACACATTGGGCATCAAGGCCTATAGAGATAGATCAAGACGCTTAATTGGACTTGCACAAAGCACATACCTTGATGTTTTGAAGAAGTTCAAAATGGATCAAGCAAAGAAAGGGTTCTTGCCAGTGTTACAATGTGTGAAATTGAGTCAGACTCAATGCCCGACCACTGCAGAAGATAGAGAGAAAATGAAAGTCATTCCCTATGCTTCAGCCATAGGTTCTATCATGTATGCAATGTTGTGTACCAGACCTGATGTGTGCCTTGCTATTACTTTACCAGGGAGGTACCAAAGTAATCTAGGAGTGTATCACTGGACAACTGTTAAGAACATTCTGAAATACCTGAAAAGGACTAAGGATATGTTTCTTGTTTATGGAGGTAGAAAAGAGCTCGTCGTAAACGGTTACGTCGATGCAAGCTTTGACACTGATTCGGATGACTCTAAGTCACAAACCGGATACATATTTTCATTGAATGGTGGAGCTGTCAGTTGGTGTAGTTCCAAGCAAAGCGTCGTGGCAGGATCTACGTGTGAAGCGGAGTACATAGCTGCTTCGGAAGCAGCAAATGAAGGAGTCTGGATGAAGGAGTTCATATCTGATCTAGGTGTCATACCTAGTGCATCGGGTCCAATGAAAATCTTTTGTGACAATACTGGTGCAATTGCCTTGGCAAAGGAATCCAAATTACACAAGAGAACCAAGCACATCAAGAGACGCTTCAATTCCATTCGCGATCAAGTCAAGGAGGGAGACATGGAGATTTGCAAGATACATACAGACCCGTTGACTAAGCCTCTCTCACGAGCAAAACATGATCAGCACCAAGACTCCATGGGTGTTAGAATCATTACTATGTAATCTAGATTATTGACTCTAGTGCAAGTGGGAGATTGAAGGAAATATGCCCTAGAGGCAATAATAAAGTTGTTATTTATATTTCCTTATATCATGATAAATGTTTATTATTCATGCTAGAATTGTATTAACCAGAAACTAAGTACATGTGTGGATACATAGACAAAATGAGTGTCACTAGTGTGCCTCTAGTTGACTAGCTCGTTAATCAAAGATGGTTAAGTTTCCTAGCAATGGACATGAGTTGTCATTTGATTAACGGGATCACATCATTAGATAATGATATGATTGACTTGACACATCCGTTAGCTTAGCACGATGGTCGTTTAGTTTGTTGCTATTGCTTTCTTCATAACTTATACATGTTCCTATGACTATGAGATTATGCAACTCCCGAATACCGGAGGAACACTTAGTGTGCTATCAAACGTCACAACATAACTGAGTGATTATAAAGATGCTCTACAGGTGTCTCCGATGGTGTTTGGTGAGTTGGCATAGATCGAGATTAGGATTTGTCACTCCGATTGTCGGGGAGGTATCTCTAGGCCCTCTCGGTAATGCACATCACTATAAGCCTTGCAAGCAATGTGACTAATGAGTTAGTTGCAGGATGATGCATTACGGAACGAGTAAAGAGACTTGCCGGTAACAAGATTGAACTAGGTATGGTGATACCGACGATCGAATCTCGGGCAAGTACCATACCGATGACAAAGGGAACAACGTATGTTGTTATGGGGTTTGACCGATAAAGATCTTCGTAAAATATGTGGGAGACAATATGAGCATCCAGGTTCCGCTATTGGTTATTGACCGGAGATGAGTCTCGGTCATGTCTACATAGTTCTCGAACCCGTAGGGTCTGCACGCTTAACGTTCGATGACGATCGGTATTATGAGTTTATGTGTTTTGATGTACCGAAGGTTGTTCGGAGTCCCGGATGTGATCACGAACATGACGAGGAGTCTCGAAATGGTAGAGAAATAAAGATCGATATATTGGAAGGCCATGTTTGGACATCAGAATTGTTCTGGGTGAGTTTGGACATTTACCGGAGTACCGGGGGGTAACCGGAACCCCCTAGGGAGTGTATGGGCCTTATTGGGCCTTAGTGGGAGAGAGGAGGCGGCCAAGGTGGGGCGCGCCCCCCAAGCCCAATCCGAATTGGGGTGGGGGGCGGCCCCCTTTCCTTCTCCCTCTCTCCTCCTTCCTTCCTCTCCTACTCCAACTAGGGAAGGGGGAATCCTACTCCCACCGGGAGTAGGACTCCCCCCCTTGGGCGTGCCATGAGAGGGCTGGCCCTCCCCCTCCTCCACTCCTTTATATGCGGGGGAGGGGGCACCCCATAGACACACAAGTTGATTGTTTAGCCGTGTGCGGTGCCCCCTCCATACATTTCCACCTCCGTCATATCGTTGCAGTGCTTAGGCGAAGCCCTGCGCCGGTAGCTTCATCATCACCGTCACCACGTCGTCGTGCTGACGAAACTCTCCCTCGACCTCAGCTGGATCTAGAGTTCGTGGGATGTCATCGAGCTGAACATGTGTAGATCGCGGAGGTGCCGTACCTTCGGTGCTAGGATCGGTCGGATCATGAAGACGTACGACTACATCAACCGTGTTGTCATAACGCTTCCGCTTTCGGTCTACGAGGGTACGTGGAAACACTCTCCCCTCTCGTTGCTATGCATCACCTAGATGGATCTTGTGTGTGCATAGGAATTTTTTTTGAATTTACTGCGTTCCCCAACAGGAGCACCTTGCTCTAATACCAATTGAAAGTGCGAGCAATCGACCAGAGGAGGGTGAATAGGAGATTTTTTGACAAATACTTCGACGACATGGAAGGAAAGCAATATGAAGAAATACTAGGCAGAAGTAAGACTATGTTATGCATGAATTCAATGAGAAGACAAAGCCATCAAGATAGAAGATATCATGCATACAAGGTAGCAGTAAAAGTTAAATAGACGAACATATAAGCATAGACACTTAGTACTACAAGGCTGAAGATAGAGGGTATCATGCAAACAAGGTAGCAGTACTAGTAAAGCATACGAACATATAAGCATACACACTTAGGTCGTGCAAGGCTGAAGACGAAACAAAACATGAAAAAACTCGATGACACAAAAAGTCTTCAGAGAGGGGGAGGCAACGTCTTCAACATAGAAGAACTGAATGTGAAGGGGTTGAAGAGATGTAACCGATTGCTCGATGAAGACAATGATTTTTTGACTAGTTTCAGTTGTTGTGACAACTATACGTGTGATTGGAAAGGGTTGAGATTTAACTCGGAAGACACTTAGTCTTCACCTTATTCTCCTTGAGCTAAGATTACTTAGACCTCGCCCAATCACTCGCAGTAAGTCTTCCAAGTAGACTTCCAAAACCTTGATAGACTCGTTTTATGGCACTCCATAATTTCTTCTTGGATGCTCAGGACAATGACGCCTAACTGTCTGGAAGATCACAATCATCAAAGGTAATAAGTCGTCGGATCATACACAACACATTCTTTGGTGATGCTCAATCACTTTGGCTCTAGGTGTTTAAGTTTGTCCTTACTTAGGATTTTCTTAAATTTTTCGAAGGGTGGGTTGCCCTAGATGACACTTGTCATGCAATCACTGGGAGTGGCCAACCAACAACTAGTGGTTGGGGCGGTTATTTATAGCTGGGGCGCAACCCAAGGGGAAAAGACCAATAGCCCATCCTGATATGACCGTTGTTAGGATAGGGATCCACGTGACAGCTGGTACTCGCACCACAATGGTCAAAACAAATTGAACTCTCAAATTCTCACGATAGGAGAATCGCAGTAGCGACTTCCTAACCCAAAGAAAAAATGAACCACACTGCAAGAGATTTTCAAATTCTTCACACGAAGAAATAGGATAGTTTGAGCATCACTAGAAAATACATCTTTGTATGACCTAGACCCCTGTTAACAATACGATTTTACTGAAATAGAAAGAAAGAAACTACTAAAATACAAAGTCTTCACGTTCCAATTCTTCTGGCAATTTCTTCAAGAGTGCACCAAATTCTTCAATGCATTTTTAGGGGGGGGGGGGGTCTTTCACGGTTAAACCAAGTTTTCAAGGACAATTCTTCTGTGTACACTCACAAACACATTAGTCCCTTGACCATTTTGTTTTCAATATTCCAAAACCACAAAGGGGCACTAGATACACTTACATCAGTGACATTGTATTTCACATCCTCATTTGTCATTTTCCATCGAAAAGGAGATATCATTTATGCCAATGGACCTATTCATCATTGACACATGTATTTGCAACATAAATTTGATTGGTAAATATGTCAATTCTTTTTTTGCTACAAAATTGCGCCAAACATTTGTTGGAGCCCTGCATCCTGAAAAGGAGCACGAAATCAAATTTCTAATTTCTACAAATACGTGAAGATAATCTAGAGGTTATATGCAAGGAGGAAGCCGCGTCCGAAAGGAACCCCGCTGGAGACAATCTGTGTGGAACCTTCTGGGTCTTATAGCAAAAAAGGAATGACATGATGAGTAACTATATCCTACCATGGTAAAGTACCACGTGCTCCCATTCTCCCATGTTTAAAAAAAATCGAATTTAAGTGCTTCAGAAAAAAAGTTTATGTTCACAACTTCTAAAAAAATGAGACCAGCGAAGCCTACCCTTGACGGTTTATTTTTATATATAGAAGAAGCAACCCTGACCACACAATGCCCAGTATAGGACTCGAACTCTGGCGGGCAGCGCGCTCGCGCGGCTGGCCAACCGAGCGACGCTAGGTTCTCCACTGATGAAAAAATCAAATCCAAACTCGAAGTGCAAATACAGAAGTTATCAGGGAAGAGAAAATGCTAAGGGGGCAATAGCGACGACCTCATTCCTTTCTACTGTAACTCCTGGTCATGTCTGATGAGATTCAGTACAGGATTTCTACAGCAACATGCTAAACGCCCGGCCTGCTCAACAACGAACCAGCAGGGTACCGCAAACCCACGAATCACTCTCTTCACAGCCCCAGTACACGGGCCTGGAAGCAACCTTAACTTAAAATCAAGCAGTAACGAGCAGCTTAGCTTATTACTTGGCTACTGAAAGAAACGGCACTAGCTAAGCTCCCGCAAATCTGTTTATATTCTTAACAAATTGCAGGAACACCCTGTCCTCTCGCGAGGTTCGTCCAAAAAATGCCGACAGTTAAGCTCTCAAAACTTCCTGGTGTACCCGTCTGCACCATGACGACTCCGCATCTCTGGCGCCATAAGACCTGAAACCACGATCAGTAGGGTCTCCAATGTAAGCCACTCGATTGATGGTGAGTTTTCAAGAATATGGGACGCAGTTCAACCAAGCTCTTTGAAGAGTAAAACCTAGAGATGTCCATCTCCGGTGGAGCTTATCATCCAGGTATCTTGGCATCTGCCTTGGAGGTGGGGGGTCACCAAAAAGCAATTCATCGATGGATAGTAGCCAGATCAGTAGCTGAATATTAAAAAAGGAAAGTATTTTAAAGATCTAAATTAGTGGTTCGACCATAAAGACTTGTTATATTTGCAGGATGAAAGCATTCGAAAATGAGAAAAGTATGTTTTTGGTCTCACAAGTTCTCTAAAAGTATAGACTTCGTCCCTCAAGATTTTTTGGTAGACATTTGGTCCTTCAAGTCTGAAAACCGGACAAGTTTGGTCCAAAACCAGATTTTGAGCACGTTGACCGGGTTCCACCAGGTTTCACCACGTTGACCAGGTTTGACCGATGAACAGTAAATTTGAAAAATATAGCAAAAAACCTGAAAAATTGTGGCAACCAAGACGCTTGGGTGTGCTATGTGCGTGTAAATTTTTGTGGTCAAATAACATCCGAGAAGCTCTAGAGAAAAAAAACAAATCTTGGCTTTTTTCGTGAGCCAAAAATTATTATTTTTGCGACGAGCTACTTGAATGTCGAAACACCACAAAAAAAATCACACACCTAGCGCACCCAAACATCTTGGTTGCCACCAAATTTCAGATTTTTCTATTTTTTGGCTATTTTTTTGAATTTTTCATCTGTCAAACCCGGTCAACATGGTCAAAATCTGTTTTTGATGAAACTTATCCGATTTTGAGACTTGAAGGCCAAATGTCTACTGAAATTTTTTAAAGTACCAAGTCTATACTTTTGGAGAACTTGAGGGACCAAAAACAAACTTTTCTCTTTAAAAATATTTGCAGAATGAATAGTGAACTACAATCGAGTATGAATGTCTCCAAGGTGGGAGAGGCAGCAAGGAAAGAAACCAGAGAAAAATAATTGTATGCCCTATGAATACTAAATACTCAATACTCATGTGCTTCAGGTGGAGGAACTTGCTAGGCGCAATGCCATTGTTGTATTTACCACCTGCATAAACATGCCACATTTTTTGGAAAAGGAGGTTAAGACCGCTGGCATCTGCATCAATTGATGCATCCGGCCATTTTTATTTATTATTCAACATAAGTTTAACAAGAATATACATCAAGCCACCCGACGCCACCACTCACACCTACAAAACTCGATAATGTGGAGTGCTCTCATTCCTCATATCTAAAATTGGTGCGGTCACCGATCCATAAACATAATGTATCGGAACGCACAACCGGTGCAGCAGACCTAAATCATACACCACATGCACACGTTTTAGACGCCGCCATCATCATCGAAACGCTGAACCATCTTCAAGAGAGAGAGATCTGCATCATCCTTGCCAATCCGTCCGCCCGTCGGCGCCACCATGGCGCCCAACGGCGCCACCACCTCGTGCTCGTCCGTCTAGACGCGAAGATTCTGGAAGATCTGTCGTGCGTAGCACCTGCCGACCAGGCATGACATAGCGTAGCACCTGTCGGCCAGGCATGACTTGACATCTCCACCGAAAGCTCCGTGCAAGACGAAGCCGCTCCACCTCCTGCCTCTGTCTTCCAGCTCTGCTCCATAACGATGCTCCCAAGAGAGAAAACGACACCGCAGTACCGCCATCGTCGGATCTGGAAGACCGGATCCTAGGGTTTCCCCCGGAGCGGCACGAGTGGGACGACAGTAGTTACACGGCGATGCCTTCATCAAGGTAATGACGCAGAACGCCGCCATCGCCTGCCATCGGCTCGGTTTTCACCGACAACTATGTCTTCCTGACTCGCAGCCAGAACTAGATGGCGGATCTCGAGATCTGACCATCCAGCCTCAGGCCGACCACCTCCGATGAAGGAGATGGCCATCACCGCCAGTGGCATCGGCCAGATCAGATCTAACCGGAGGCGCCGCCGACCAGTCAACCATGGCCACATCCCCTCCTGATCCGCCCTTCTCACGAAGCCGCCGGAGCAGCGTCGAACCGCCGGGAAAGACGAAGACCGAAGGGAGATCTCGCGCCGCCGGTCCCTCCAGATCGCGGGGTTGTAGCCTAGATCCCCATCGTCCCCATCACCGGTGGCGCCCGGGCTTAGCCGGCGCACGTCTCTGGGGACGACGAGGTGGAGGAGAGGGGGGAGGGGGCGGCGGCCGGGGCGCTGGGGTTGGCCCCCTAATCGCCCTGGAGGGAGCGATCGAGGGAGCCCTGGAGCGATAGGTGAAAGATCATTTCTAAAATTGGAGGAGAATTTCACTTCCCCGGCCTCTGCACTAACTAGGGATGCATGCGGCCTTTTAAGCATGAGTACTAGGATTTTAAGCTCGGTTACGCACTGAGCCTAGTCCTCAATAAATGCATGAGTACTAGGAAAGTCTGGTCCTCAATAATAAATAGGAACCTAAATTCATCTACGTGAGAATTTAAACTTAGGTGTTGGGTTTGTACATCCACTCCCCCAATCAGTTGAGCTACACTAGTAGAAAAGGGGGTAAAGGTTCAGGCCGGGTAAGCCCATTAGTCCTGGTTCAGTCCAGAACCGGGAACGATGGGTGCATTGGACCCGGTTCGTGAGCCCAGGGGGCCGCCTAGGCCATGTGGGCCATTGGTCCCGGTTCGTCTGGACCTTTTGGTCCCGGTTGGTGGGACGAACCAGGACCAATGGGCCTCGCTCCTGGCCCACCACCATTGGTCCTGGTTGATGGCATGAACCGGGACCAAAGGCTGCCCTTTAGTCCCGGTTCATGCCACCAACCGGGACCAATGGTGGTGCATATATATACCCCCTCGCGCAAGAGCAGAGCACACTGCTCTGTTTTTTCTAGCCGAGGGGGAGAGGGCTTGGTGGTGCTCTAGCTCACCTCCTATGCACATAAGGTGTTCGATGGAATGCCCGAGCCACACTACTTAAGCTTTCTCCTCTCCAAGCTCAACCGCCAAGCTCCATTTTCCTCAATATTTGTCTAGGTTTAGCAGTCCGTCACGCCCCGCCCCCGTCTTCACCGCCGTCGATCACCCGCGCCGATCTCATCACCGGCACCACCGTGGTGAGCCTCTTGCTCTTATCTTCTTTCTGAAAGGAAAAATATTCTTACTTGTATGTTTAGATAGATACTTGTATCATTTTCTTACTTTTATTATTGCATCTTATATAGTGCGATGGTTTTGGTATCCGCCCCCGTCGGCCCTCATCCTGTCTATGATTCGGATGTGGTATATATTATCTTTATAACTATTGGTTCATTTATTGTTTATGAAAATTATGCCGACCAACGTGACATAGATTTTATTTATCTAGGAGGTATGTGAACCGGAAATTCCAACCGACCCTATTGTTGAGAGGTTAAATTTAGTTGAAGAAGAAAACAATTTCTTGAAGGAAAAAATAAAAAAAATTGAGGAGGAGAAGATGATATTGGAGTTGCATGTTGCGGATGTCGTCGATGATCACAAGATCAAGATGGATGCAATGCGCTTGAAGATTAGAAAGATTAGAAAATATGTCGTTCATACCGAGGCTTGGTATCATTATGCCGTTGGATCAATTGTTACCTTGGTTGCGATTATGATCGCGTTTGTTTTCGCATTGAAATGTTTTACATAGTTTTAATGTATGCTTTAATTAATTAGATGCTCTGGAGAGCTATATGTTGTTAGATGAGAACTATGTATGTACTTTGGTTTTAATGTGATGATGAACTTCTATTAATTTGGTCACTTAATTATCTATTCATGATGTTCTGTAATGGTTTTTGACACACTTAATTATATATAACGCACGCAGATGAACCGGCAATGGATGTACGGTGACAGACACACCTCCGAGTACATTAAGAGCGTGCATGAATTTCTCGAAGCGGCTGAGGCAAACAAGCAGAATGGTTTTATGTGTTGTCCATGCCCTAATTGTGGGAATACGAAGTCTTACTCTGACCGGAAAATCCTTCACACCCACCTGCTTTACAAGGGTTTCATGCCACACTATAATGTTTGGACAAGGCACGGAGAAATAGGGGTTATGATGGAAGACGGCGAAGAAGAAGAGTACGATGACAACTATGTGCCCCCTGAATACGGTGATGCTGCAACGGGGGGAGCTGGTGAAGATCAAGAGGAACCAGACGATGTGCCCAATGATGCTGCAACGGGTGAAGCTGCTGAAGATCAAGAGGAACCAAACGATGTGCCCGATGATGATGATCTCCGCTGGGTCATTGTCGATGCAAGGACGCAATGCAAAAGTCAAAAGGAAAAGCTGAAGTTCGATCGCATGTTAGAGGATCACAAAAAAGGGTTGTACCCCAATTGCGAAGATGGCAACACAAAGCTCGGTACCGTACTGGAATTGCTGCAGTGAGGCAGAGAATGTTGTGCCTGACAAAGGATTTCAGAAGCTACTAAAAATATTGAAGAAGAAGCTTCCAAAGGATAACGAATTGCCCGACAGTACATACGCAGCAAAGAAGGTCGTATGCCCTCTAGGATTGGAGGTGCAGAAGATACATGCATGCCCTAATGACTGCATCCTCTACCGCGGTGCATACAAGGATCTGAATGCATGCCTGGTATGCGGTGCATTGCGGTATAAGATCAGACGAGATGACCCTGGTGATGTTGACGGCGAGCCCCCAGGAAGAGGGTTCCTGCGAAGGTGATGTGGTATGCTCCTATAGTACCACGGTTGAAACATCTGTTCAGAAACGGAGAGCATGCCAAGTTGATGTGATGGCACAGTGAGGACCGTAAGAAAGACGGGAAGTTGAGAGCACCCGCTGACGGGTCGTAGTGGAGAAAAATCGAGAGAAAGTACTGGGATGAGTTTGTAAAGGACCCAAGGAACGTATGGTTTGCTTTAAGCGCGGATGGCATTAATCCTTTCGGGGAGCAGATCAGCAATCACGGCACCTAGCCCGTGACTCTATGTATGTATAACCTTCCTCCTTGGATGTGCATGAAGCAGAAGTTCATTATGATGCCAGTTCTCATCCAAGGCCCTAAGCAACCTGGCAACGACATTGATGTGTACCTAAGGCCATTAGTTGAAGAACTTTTACAGCTGTGGAATGGAAATGGTGTACGTATGTGGGATGAGCACAAACAAGAGGAATCTAACCTAAAGGCGTTGCTGTTCGTGACCATCAACGATTGGCCCGCTCTCAGAAACCTTTCAGGACAGACAAACAAGGGATACCACACATGCACACACTGTTTGGATGACACCGAAAGTATATACCTGGACAGATGCAGGAAGAATGTGTACCTGGGCCATCGTCGATTTCTCCCGACCAACCATCAATGTCGAAAGAAAGGCAAGCATTTCAAAGGCGAGGCAGATCACCGGAAGAAGCCCACCATGCGTACCGGTGATCACGTACTTGCTATGGTCAATGATTTACACGTAATCTTTGGAAAGGGTCCCGGCGGACTAGCTGTTCCGAATGACGCTGAGGGACGCGCACCCATGTGGAAGAAGAAATCTATATTCTTCGACCTACCCTACTAGAAAGAGCTAGAGGTCCACTCTTCAATCGACGTGATGCACGTGACGAAGAACCTTTGCGTGAATCTGTTAGGCTTCTTGGGCGTGTATGGGAAGACAAAAGATACACCTAAGGCACGGGAGGACCTGCAACGTTTGCACGAAAAAGACGGCATGCCTCCGAAGCAGTATGAAGGTCCTGCCAGCTACGCTCTTACGAAAGAAGAGAAATAAATTTTCTTTGAAGGCCTGCTCAGTATGAAGGTCCCGACTGGCTTCTCGTCGAATATAAAGGGAATAATAAATATGCCAGAGAAAAAGTTCCAGAACCTAAAGTCTCATGACTGCCACGTGATTATGACGCAACTGCTTCCGGCTGCATTGAGGGGGCTTCTACCAGAAAACGTCCGATTAGCCATTGTGAAGCTATGTGCATTCCTCAATGCAATCTCTCAGAAGGTGATCGATCCAGAAATCATACCAAGGCTAAGGAGTGATGTGGCGCAATGTCTTGTCAGTTTCGAGCTAGTGTTCCCACCATCCTTCTTCAATATCATGACGCATGTCCTAGTTCATCTAGTCGACGAGATTGTCATTCTAGGGCCCGTATTTCTACACAATATGTTCCCCTTTGAGAGGTTCATGGGAGTCCTAAAGAAATATGTCCGTAACCGCGCTAGGCCAGAAGGAAGCATCTCCATGGGCCATCAAACAGAGGATGTCATCAGGTTTTGTGTTGACTTCATTCCTGGCCTTAAGAAGATAGGTCTCCCTAAATCGCGGTATGAGGGGAGACTGACTGGAAAAGGCATGCTAGGAGCGGACTCAATAATATGTAGGGACGAGCATTCTTGGTCTAAAGCACACTACACAGTTTTACAGAACTCTACCTTGGTGACCCCGTATGTCGATGAACACAAGAATAGTCTGCGCTCCAAACACCCGGAGCAGTGTGACGACTGGATTACATGTGAACACATCAGGACTTTCAGCAGTTGGTTGGAAACACGTCTCAGAGGTGACAACACTGTTTGTGATGAGCTGTACTTGTTGTCCAGGGGACCATCTTTGACTGTATTGATTTACAAAGGATACGAGATAAATGGGATTACATTTTACACGATTGAACAAGATCAAAAGAGCACCAACCAGAACAGCGGTGTCCGCTTTGATGCAACAACCGAGAGAGAAAAGGACACATATTATGGTTACATAGTGGACATATGGGAACTTGACTGTGGACATGATTTTAAGGTCCCTTTGTTCAAGTGCAAATGGGTCAATCTGTCAGGAGGCGGGGTACAGGTAGACCCACAGTACGGAATGACAACAGTGGATCTGAAAAATCTTGGGTACACTGACGAACCGTTCGTCCTAGCCAATGATGTGGCACAGGTTATCTATGTGAAGGACATGTCTACCAGACCGAGAAAAAGAAAAGATAAGGAAGCGAATACATCCTACGATGAGCCAAAGCGCCACATAGTTCTTTCAGAAAAAAGGGACATCGTGGGAGTGGAGGGCAAGACAGACATGTCTGAAGATTATGAAAAGTTTCATGAAATTCCTCCCTTCAAAGTCAAGGCTGACCCAAGCATCCTAATAAACGATGAAGATTATCCATGGTTACGGCGCAATAAGCAAATGACACAAGCGAAAAAAAAGTGAAGACTTTCTCCCGCAAGTATTATGATGATACCATGCCAACTTTGTAACAGACGAGTATGATACTATTCTAATTTGAAAACTAATGGCACTAACAGAAAGTTTATAATTTTCCTAAAACTAAAAGCAAAAAAGTATTAAAAAATAAAGCAAAAAACAAAAGAAAATAAATAATACAGAAAACAAAACAAAAAAACTAAAAAAAATAAAAATAGCAACAATAAGTATTTTGTTGTAAGTAGAAACAAAATAAAATAAATAAAGCAACAAAGAAAACAAAAAACAAAAAAAGTGTTTTAAAATTTGAAAACTAATGGCATTAACAAAAAATTTATAATTTTTCTAAAACTAAAAGCATAAAGAATTAAAAATAAAGCAAAAAACAAAGGAAAATAAAATAAATAAAGCAACAAAAACACAAAAAAAAGTGCCACCTATTGGGCCCACACGGCCTGAATACGACTAGAAACCCATCCATGGGCCAGGATTCAGGCCCGCAGGAGGCCCAGTAGGCCCACAGGCATAGCAGTGACAATTAGGCCCGTGAGCCTGCAATGGAGAGAAGCTCGAGAGGGGTGCGGCTGTGGGGCTTATAAACCACTACGCACCCCTCTCAACTAGCGAGGTGGGACTAAACTTTCGACGCGGGCGCAGCAGCACAAGGCCTTTGGTCCCGGTTGGTGCCACCAACCGGGACTAAAGGGTGCATTGGTACAGGGGTGCATTGGTACCGGTTCGCACGAACCTGTACCAATGCACCCTTTAGTCCCGGTTGGTGGCACCAACCGGGACCAAAGGCCGCCGCTTCCCGCCCTTTGGGCTGCTGAAAAGTGGCCTTTGGTCCCGGTTGGTGGCACCAATCGGGACTAATGCCCACCTTTAGTCCCGGTTGCTGCCACGAACCGGGACTAAAGGCTCTGCTATATAAGTTCACACTTAGGAAATTTTCACTCTCATCTCGCAGTTGCCGCCCCCGACGACGTCGCCCGCCCCGGCCCGCCCCCGTCGTCGCCGTCGCCCGCGCCCCTGCCCTAACGCGCGCCGCCCTGGCCCGCCCCCGTCGCCGTCGCTCGTGCCCCTGCGCCGACGCGCGCCGCCCCGGCCCGCCGTCGCCGTCGCCCGCGCCGGCCCCTTTCCCGACCGCGCGCCGCCCCGGCCCGCCCTCGCCGTCGCCCGCGCCCCCTACCTCGAGCGCGCGCCCACTGCCCCGTCGCCATCCTCGCCGCCGACCCCGCGGTCCTCCTGGTCCGGCCGGCGCCCTCCCTAGCTAGCATTTTTTTCATATATATGCTTGTTTTATATATATATATGTATATATGTTCTCTGTATATATATATATATATATATATATATATATATATATATATATATATATATATATATATATATATATATTCATGTATATATGCAAAAGATAGTTTTTTAGTAAAATTAGGATTTTTTTCTGTTCATAGATTTTTTTGGTGATATTAATTATTGTAAATATGCAAATGTTTGTATATTCATATGAACAATGAATTTGGCAATACTACTTCATGTATTTTTAAGAAGGAAGAAGAAGAAAAAGAATGAGAGGAAAAAGGAAATAAGAAGAGGAAGAAAGGAGAAGAAGAGGGGAGAGGAAGAAGAGGAGAAATAAATAAGAAGAAGAAAAAAGAAGAAAAAGAAGAGGAGAAGAAGAAAGGAATAGAGGAGAAGAAGATAAAATAGTGAATAGAGGAGAAGAAGAGAAAATAGTATATTCTATTTTCTCTTCTTCTCCTCTATTCCTTTCTTCTTCTCCTCTTTTTTTCTTCTTTTTTTTCTTCGATCTTCTCCTCTAGCTATTCCTTTCTTCTCTTCTCCTTTTTTTTATTTTTTCTTCGTTTTCTTATGTTTTATCGGGTCTGTCGTCGTCGATATACCCCTCCCGATAACTTCAACACGTGGGGGGTCGATATACCCCCTCCCCGATATTATTATTTTCCCATGTACGTATGTCGTCGTTGTCGATATAAACCCCTCCCGATAACTTCAACACGTGGGGGGGGGGTCGATATACCCACTCTCGCCAATAACATTATTTTCCCGTGTATGTATCTCATCGTTGCCGATATTACCCCCTCCCGGTAACTTCAACACGAGGGGGGGGTCGATATACCCCCTCCCAATAACTTCAACACGTGGGGGGGTCGATATACCCCCTCCCTGATAATATTATTTTCCCATGTACGTATGTCGTCGTTGTCGATATAAACCCCTCCCGATAACTTCAACACGTGGGGGGGGGGGTCGATATACCCGCTCCCCCATAACATTATTTTCCCGTGTATGTATCTCATCTTGTCGATATTACCCCCTCCCAGATAACTTCGACAATGAAAACTCTCGAGGAGTACACCCAAACTAATATATCCATGTGTTGTCATGCTTGTGTAATAATTGCCATGTTGTAATATATATTTGCAGAAACAATGGAGCACGGACGAGACGAGAAAGCAGAAGAGACGTTGCAGGACATAATCTTAGACAGAGGTGATGTCATGTCGTGTTATCTTAACGACAATGATGGTCTGAAAGAATAGCAGGGTGAAGAAGCAGGTCCGAAAGAACAGCAGGGTGAAGAAGCAGGTCTGGAAGAATAGCAGGGTGAAGAAGCAGGTCCGGAAGAACAGGGTGAGGGCTTCGATGACCGAACAGAGTCCGGCCAGGTAAATATATTAGTTAAGCCTGTGCTGAGACTAGCTAATTGATGCATTCATTGTTTTGGTATGTACACATATTAATTAACTCTCGTCTTTCTTCTTTTTTCTAGCCCTCCGGATCGAGCACAACTTCGGTAAAGAGACGAGGCCCGAAGAAAAAGTTGCGCGAGGATGAAAGGTTTGAGATCACAGCAATCGCGCACGACGGCCTACCGATTGAACCCATCCGGACAAAGGATGCATTTACTACTTAGTGCGGGGTTCTTGTTAGGGACAAGATCCCGATCAGCATCCACCAATGCTTTAAGTCATCTAAAGAAGACCCTGAGGTGTCTTATGTTAATGATATGCAGAAAGATGATCTTTGGAATGAGCTGAAGGCAAATTTCACCCTACCGCCAGAGGAGGATCCGGAGAAGCCGGTTATAGAGCAATTAATTAAGTCTGCTGCTCTTAATAAGATGGCAGAGCTATTCAGGAGGTGGAAGAATGAGTTGAAAAGGTTTGTCGACAAAGAAGAGACACCACAATTCATCAGCAAATATGAGAAGATCAGAGATCAATGGCCAGCATTTGTGGCCCACAAGACATCGGATAAGAGTAAGAAGATGTCGGAGACAAACAAGAAAAATGCTGCGAAGAAGAAGCTTCACCATCGCACGGGGTCAGGTGGCTACCTCAAAGGCCGGCCTAAGTGGGCAAAGGCTGAGACTAATCTGCTTGATAAAGGGATCGAACCAGAGACAATGAACTGGCCAGACCGTTGCCGGACTTGGTTCTTCGGGGCTGGCGGATCCTTGGACCCTGTAACAGGGAAGTGCGTTTGGACGGATGAGCAACTTGACATACCCTTCAAGAACCTTCGGTACTATATCGATGCAGCGCAGAAAGGGACGTTCCTTCCAGACAGAGAGAACGACGAGCTCACAAAGGCCCTCGGAAATCCTGAGCACCCTGGACAGACATGAGGCACGCCAGGCTCCATTCCGTGTAAGGTTGGGTTTCCGGACGCAGGCGGTTACAAATGCCACGAGAGGAAGAAAGTGCAGCAGACTGAACTGCAGGCGTTGCAGGCAAGGGTACAAGCGATAGAGGAACGAGAAGCAAATCGCAGCAAACGACTTGCCGAAGCTTCCCCTGAAGCTACCCCGCCATCTCAGTGGAGAAGCAGTGTGGCTTCCACCGAGCTGCTTCAGCCGGAGCATGTCTTGACGGCTCCTGCCAGCTATCCCGTGGATGCTATCACGGAGTCTCAAAATTGCTACCTTATGACGCAATAGATTAATATGAAGGTCAAGGCGGATGTCGGCTCTGTTTTTCCTAATGAACCCGGCGCAACTTTTCACTGCCGGCCGATTCTAGAAGGATATGCTAAGGTGATGGTGGATGAAATAACGGAGGGATTTGAGGACCTCCCGCTTGACCACCCTATCGGAGAAGGGGAGACTCGGCTGGGTTCTTCTCTGAAGACTCCATGCCTATGGCGGAAGGAGCTCATCAACCTTCCGAACTGGACGCCTCCGCCTCCGCCTCCTCCTCCTCCTCCGGCGAGTCAGGGCACTCCGCCTCCTCCACCGCCTCCTCCTTCGGCGAGTGACGATCAGGGCACTCGGCCGGCTCCTTCTCCGGCCCGTGGCGGCACTCCGCCTCCTTCTCCGCCTGCGCCGGCGCGCCCGAGCAGCCAGCCTCCTCCTTCTCCGCCTCGTCAGCAAGGGCGGAAGAGACCCGCCGCCGCTCCAGCAGCTGCTCCGACGCATCGTAGTCCTTCTCCTCCGCCTCGTAAGAAAGTAAAGAAGACAGCCGCTCCGTCTGCTCGGCCGGCGTCTAGCAGTACAGCCAGAGGCGGGAGGACATACATATTCGGTCCTTCTCTGAAGACTCCAGAGAAGTCACCATACGAGAGGACCCCGGAGGAGAACGCAAAGATCGTGCGAACCGAAGTGGATAACTGGTTTCAAGGGTTGAAAGCAAAGAGACATCCACCTCCGGAGGAGAAGGTAGATCCGGTGAAAGCGAAGCGCACTCTGGCTGTCCTGGCAAAACCACCCAAGTCTCCGCCGAAAGGCAACTATGAGCGCATTATTGGAAAGATATGGGCCGAAGCGGAGCGGTCGGGAAGTACAGTCAGTGATCAAAGGATGAAAGAACGACGAGCAGCTGGGAAACAAATTGCCCAGCTCGGCGAACAAGGGAATCAATCGTGCCCCCCGCTCAAGGTGCCTAGCGACATCGTCGATCCGAGGATGGTGCCCGGTTATAGCAATCTTGGAGATTACCTGCCCGACGATGTACATTATGATTTCATGGACGTGCAGATACACAGATACGAGTACGGGAAGCCTCTCGTCAAAGATAAAAGATCTCTATCAACGATGATGCGAAGATTGCATGATTGGTACTTGAAAATCTGCAGAGAGTCTGGGGGGAGGAGTACTTTGTATGTGAGAGTTAAAAAGGAGCATGACCTCGTTGGAATTGATCTGTTGCCTATTCCATTTGAGGAGTTCTATCAGTTTTTCAATCAATTGGCCCTCGATAAAGCAACGGCCATCTGCTACTGTTTGTAAGTACTACTACTTCTGTCATTAAGTCTCTCTATATAGCTCAGCTCTTTCATTGCATGTATTTATAATTATCCTCACTAGATTATGCAGATTGAAGATCGCCGAATTGAAGAAAAGACAAGTCGGTGATATTGGGTTCATTAACACATATCTCATAGATGCAACTGAGGTTAAATTTCATGTTGCAGATAGCGAGGCCAACTTGCTATGATCATTCAAAATAAATGAAAACAAAGATATAATACTCTTTCCTTACAAATTCAAGTGAGTATTACTATCTTGTGCATATTCGGTTTCCCTTATATATTAGTCCAGGTTATAGTAATGTAATTGATGAGTTATGCATGTGTGCGCAGGTACCACTATATTCTCCTAGAGATTAGGCTTGAGCAGGGAGTAGTAATTGTCTTGGACTCTAAACGAAAAGATCCCCAGGAGTATGCAGACATGACTCAAATACTCAGTAAGTTAAATCGATCATTATCCACCATATCAACAACTTTGTTCATTTCTGATATCAAGTAATTGTTTTCTTTGTCTGGCAGGGTTTGGAGAAAATTCACCAAAAATGCTCCGGGACTGCCGAAGGAGCTCGAATTTAGACACCCGAAAGTAAGTACTATAGTAGCATGTTCCGCGCATCTCCTAGCTATTGATTCAAGCGCTAGTTTCATCAATACCATTTGGCATTCTTGCTTATCTGTTTGATTGACCTCTATTTCTTGTAAAGTGGTTGTGGCAGGACCAAGGGAATGATTTCTGTGGATACTACATTTGCGAGTCCATCCGCCACACGACCTGTGAGCGGGGCTACTCTGCCGAACAATATGAAGTGCGTAAATAACAATATTCACAATTTTATTTTATTACCATCATTTGTGTTGAGTTTCATTCATTCATATATATATGTATTGACCCCCTTCTTCAAATTAGATGTTCCAGATGCGGGATGAACTCCTAGCACCAGATCGCATGCAAGCAATTCAAGAGGAATTGACGGCATTCTTTCTTGACCACGTGATCGCTGAAGACGGAGAATACTATGTGGACCATCCGTCCGTAGTTTAGGAGATTATATTTGTAAGAGATAATTATTGTATATATGTAGCCGGTAGTGTCGGATAGATATACGAGAACTTGTTGTTCGACCAATCTCTCGGAGAAGGAGAGGTGGTCGATGTCACTTCTCTCTGTATGCATATATGTTCATGTCGATCTTCTGTTTCCTTCGTTTGCTTACTAGCTAGCTAGCGTGTCTAGTCCTCTCTATACGTATGTATAGTACGTAGCGTCGACCAAGCACGGACATAAGAGATGACACTTCTCTCTATTAATTAGCTATCTAACATAATATATGAAATACCTAAATTAACCCCCCAAACCCCCAACCCCCCCCCCTTCAAAAAAAACAAAAAATCCAGCCACAGAAATGCTGACGCGTGGAGGCCTATTGGTCCCGGTTGATGCCACCAACCGGGACCAAAGGCCCTCCTGCCTGGGCTCAGCGCGCAGGCCACGTGGAGGCCCATCTGTCCCGGTTCTGGTTAGAACCAGGACTAAAGGGTCAGGCCATTAGTAACGACCCTTTAGTCCCGGTTCAGGAACCGGGACAAAAAACCCTTACGAACCGGGACAATAGGCCCGTTTTCTACTAGTGTTAGGCTCACTCTCTAAACATGCCACATGAAAATTAATATTCCAAGGTACACAATTGTTCTATTCATAATGGTACTGAATAATCCCAGAAGGTTCCCTTCCAAGAAAAACATCACGAGAAGTTTTAGAATATGCCTCACGACGTGAGTGTATGCTAAAAGTTTGAAGATTCAGTGCAATTGATGGCAGGTTGGCAGCTCTTCAAGTGCATAGCGGAGGAGGCGGCAACAGATCATATCGATGTTCTTCGGTCGCAATGATTCTCCAAAGTGAGACCTCTACTTCTTTTTTTTAAAAAAAAGAGAAAGACCCCCGGCCTCTGAATTTGGATGATGCATGCAGCCATTTTATTAATTGTTCACACAAGAACTTACAAAATAATACAACAGTAAGACTAAAGCCATCGTCTAGGCAACATCTGTCGCTACTTCTATCCAATTGATGAAGGATGCTGATAGTCTGGGCCTAATACCAAATAGACATCGCAGCCAAACCTAACATCTAAGACATGAGCTCCCATCCAGGACGCCTGTCGGGTATGGGTCACTCACCGGTCCGGCGTGCTTTCAGAGGCCGCCGCCGCCAACTGTCATCGCTCCATCTTTAGAACTGTACTGATGCATCAACCTTGCTCGGTCCAGCTATCACGAGGTAAGTTTTTCAATGCCTGGCCTAACTGCCATCTGAATCCATCTATGGAGATATTTCGAGCTTCGATGTGTACCATCCGTAGTTTGTCGCACTGTAACACTGCAGATAGCCATGTGGAGGCGGGGTTTCAACCACCTTTTCGGAATTATTACTTTTACTGCAGATAGCCAAGCCACTACAGCTGGAAAGATATCTTCGAGCAAGTTATCTCGGAGGGATAATATTTGGCAGGACCAGGTAGACGTGGCTCCATGGACCATGGGTCTTTGCCTCCGATCCATTCTGGGAATGTGTGCTGCCAAGTTCATTCAAGAGAACTTCCATTATCATGCATTTACAGAACTTTGTTCAATCTTTAGGAACATGGATCTTTTATATGTTTTCTATAAATTTGGTCAATCTTTACAGAACTTGACTTAGGACATTTAGTATGCACATTTTGATATATATATATATATATATATATATATATATATATATATATATATATAGGGAATATGATAATTACATGCTTAAGAGTCCAGAAAAACTTTGAACTGAAAACTGGTTTAGAAGAGCAAGTGGGTGGAAGCTTCTCAGAAAGCTATCAAAATATCAACACCTTCAGATGTTCATGAAAATGCTGGTGTGTAGCACGCTCATTGACTGGTTTAGTCTAGAATGCAAGATACAAATATATTCTTGGAATATTTGTCACGCAGGACGAGCCACATAGACTTGAATAGAGCAGGACAAACTTCCCGGACCAACTACAAGGTCAATGTTGATCTCTCGTGTAGTCCACTCCACGCAAAATAAAATCAAACTTTAAAATATTGGTCATTTAGGACCAACCACCCATTCCCAGTGGATAAGTTCAGGCTGCATTATTCTGCAGCCAGCTAAGGGCGTGTACAATGGTTGATAAGGTAGTTTTATCATAAGTCTTGCATGTAATTTAGAGATGACAAAACATTTTGTCTACAATGGGTCATTTCTTAGTCTTATCTATAATAACTAGTCATTCCTAAAAATATGATGAGACATATTATGCTAAGAGATCATCTCTTGTCTTCTCTTAAATAAGAGAAGGCAAGTCTTTTCTTATGAGTTCTCTCTCCTCCACCTCATCACTTATCCTACGTGGCACTGCTAAGATAGCACCATTGTACATGCCCTAAATGGGTACAAAGCATCGCACTCTAGAAACCACATAACTTTAATGACGAGGCCACTTAGAATTCGTCAAAGCATCAAATTTATGCATGTACTAATTTATTCAAAGGAATATGGAAAAAAAATCTGAAACAAAATGCAAACCTGCATGTAGTATCACCACTAAATTACAATCTTTGCCCATGACAGTGTTTTTTTTAGCTAGCTAGACAAAGGGTTTTGCAGCTTTGTACAGATCAACCAACCACAAATGGTAAAAATATCCAATGAAAGTAAAAGTAAAATTTAAAATTGAAGGTTTGTATATGTTCATGCTCTGCAAAGATTAATCTTTTCATAAGGTTTAGGTCGTGACAATATGTGAGAAAAGTGAGCATGACTAACTTCTTTTATTAATATGTTTTTGTCCTATATATCGCTGCTCAAAACGGATCCTCCTTTACCTTCTTAGCAGTGCTGGAACTTTACTAACTTGCACATACTATTTGAATGTTAAAGACACAGTTTGGAAGAAACCATCAGAACACTTTGTGAAGCTAAATTTTGATACAGTTCACCATGATGATCAAAACGCAGGTGCTCTAGCTAGTCTGATTAATGTAATGGGGAAAGTTGATTTTCATCATTGTAATAGAACTGCTAATGAGGTAGCTCAGATGATTGCCCGGTATTGTTTTGGGAATAGGATCAATAGTAATTGAGTCAATGACCCCCCGGTTTTATCTTGAGCAACCTCCTTAAGGATGTAAGTTTTGTTAATTATAAATAAAGGTAATCATAATGGCCTTCCCTCAGTGAAAAAAACTTACACATGCTATTTCACGGTAATTAATAGTGAAACAAAGTAAGCAGAAATACTTTTCAACTCGTCAGTAATGGACTGCTTATGCGTCACAGTCGCTAACTAGTCGCCAACGTGACACATGGGGTACCGGTGAAAGCATCACGCTCTAGAAACCATGGAACTGAATGACCGGATGTCCAACTTAGAATTCGTCAAAGCATCAAACGTCTGTCTCTCATGAAGTGAAGAATAATGCAAGTCTAATTTCTTTGATGGGACATGGACACAAAATTCAGAAGAAAAAAATGCAAATCTGCATGCTTTATCACCACTAAATTATAATCACCCATGACAGTGTTAATTTTCTTAGAACTGGCTATACAAACGGGTATTGCAGTTTGTAAAGATCAACCAACCACACATGGTATATAAAGCAAAAAACATACAAAAAATGTTCAATAAGAGGAAAAGTAAAATATAGAATTGAAGGTTCGTACACGTTCATGCCCTACTAAGATTAGTTTCCTGATAAGGTTTAGGTCGTGACGATATGTGAGAAATGTGAGCATGATTAACTTCTTTTTATTAAGATGTCTTTCTCCTATATATCGCTGCTCGAAGTGAATCCCCCTTTGCTTTCAAAATGACTTCTAATAACGTCCAAGCTAAGAGGTGTTTAAAAGAACAACCACCTTCTTAGAAGGGTTCGAACTTTACTAACTTTGCACACACTATTTGAATGCTTGACACAGCTTAGAAGAAACCACCAGAACACTTTGTGAAGTTAAAATTTATACGGTTTACCATGATTATCAAAACCGTCAGTTTATGGCTGCTGATGGCCGAAGCCCTAGATATGCAGACACGACTTTCTCTTGCAGTTCATATGGGAGGCAGTAGCGAGGCAGTAAGGTGAAGGCCAAATCAGATTCTACAGAAGTAATTGAAGCGCCCTTGCAAATGAGACTGTCTACGTGGACTGCTTGTCTAGTTAATGTAATAGGAAGGCTAGTTTCTATCACTTCATAGAAATGCTAATGACATAGCTCATATGATTGCCAGGTATCGTTTTAAGAAAAGGATTGATTGTAATCGGGTCAATGGCAGATAATCCAGCTCTCCGGATTCCCTCTTCCCCTGCCGCTCTCGCGACGCGCCCCGCGCGCGCGCGTCCGGGGGCCAAGCTCCGCCGGCGGTCTACCCCTCCCCCCTTCAGCTCTCCTCCTCGCCGCCACCGGAGGGCGTTCGCCGGGCGAAGCCCGTGCGACGCTGGCGGTGGCGGGGCCTCGCTCTCCCTCCCCTGTTCGGGATCCCGGCGACGCGGGTGACGCTGCTCGTGGGTGCGCGGGGTCTGACGAGGTCCTTGATGGCGGGGGCGCGCAGATCTGGCGACTGGGCGGCTGGGAGGCGGCGGTGGCGGTGGGTGCTTGCCTGTGGTGACGTTAGCCGGCGGGATCTGGCCAGATCCGGCCCGTCGGACTCTAGGTGGGTCCCGTGGGGGCTGCATCTCCGGGCGGCGCGTCTGCTGTACTTTGGCGGCGGGGTTGGCGGGCGCAGGTGTGGCCGGTGGTTGCGTGCTCTGTCGGACCTTGGCTTTGTCCCGGCGAGCGGCACGGGTCTGGGCAGCAGTCCGGCGTGGTGGCTGCTCTGGTCATGGGCTTCGGCGGCGCGGGGAGGTATGGTGTGGCCCTCCTTCTGCTTGGTGGCTGCACGGCAGCTCGGCGGTTCTGGTTGCAGCGATGGTTGGCTTCTTCGCCAGCGTCGGCTCATTTGCAGGTGGGTTGTTTCGGCCTCGACCCCCCTCCTCGGCGGCGCCCGGGCGTTACTTTCGTCGAAGGGCTGGCCCTCTCCCAGCAGCGGTCCATCACCTGTCTCGCGCTCGGTGCTGCAGGACCGAACTCGTCCCGCGCCCGGCAGTAGGACCGAGCTCGTCTCGCGCCCGGCTGTAGGACCGTGCCTGTCTCGCACCCGGTGCGGCAGGACGGGTCGATGGTGGCCAGTATTGGCCGGCCTATTGGGTCTCGGCGCCGGGCGCCGTCCAGGGGTGTGAAAGGCGGGACCTTTCCGCTCGTCTCTTTGGTTGGGGTAGCGGCAGGTCTCGAATGTGGGGGTGTCGAGGTCTTGGAGGCCGAGGCGGTGGCCCTGGTGGTGGTAGCGTGGTGCTCGTGGGCAGAGCCCGTGGCTCGGTGCTGCCCGGTGGCCATGGCCGTGTGGGCAGCGTGGTAGACGGGGTGTGGCGTTCGGTGGCGGTGAATATTGGCCGGGGTGAAAACATGCACTGTCTTTGGACGGACCGGGCGGCGACGAAGCTCGTTCCCTTCTTCAAGGCGTCGTCGCGGCTCTCATTGCCTGTCGTGTTGCTCCAGGGGAAACTCTAATCCTTGGATAGGGCGGTGCCGGCGCTCCGGTGTCGTAACCTTTCTGAAGGCGCTGCCTTGAAGCTCATGGTTCGTCATATGCGGCTTCAGCTCTTGGCGGTGACATGTTCACGGTTGGAGTTCTCGGTTACTCTTGTAGTGCTAGGGGTGGTGTTGTTGCGCGCAACGCCTATGTTTCCTGCCTTAGGTGTGTGTGCGTGTGTTGTGGTGGCGTGCGGTTGTATCTGTTAGCATAATCTTGAATAGTGTCAAGTCCAAGTAGTATTTGGGTTATATCAGGAAGTATTAGACGTGTTATGTTAGGTCTACATGGTGATCAGCGTGGCCGTGTAATTACGTAAGATACAGTACGTCAGAGTCCTAGTATTAGATGGATTAGGCTAGCTAGTTCGTGTACTAGTAGGAGTCCGGTTTAGGACTTGTACGTGTCCACACGTTTAGCAGTCTTTTATACGTCAAGGTTTGGGTTTGTCCTTGGTCTTGCGTGTGTATATATATACAGGCAGGGCTAGCTATTGTAACATTGTCATCGTGTAGAGAAAAACAGAAAAGGAAATAAAAGAAGATAGGCACGACACGTGCCTTTGGCAAAAGCTTTTGTGCGCGTCTCTGTCATGATTTGATGTGATCGATCCTGTGGTCGAGTTCTAACAGTATCGAGTTGTTGTTAATCATTTGCTTTACATATAGAGCGGGGCCAAAGCCTTTTGCGGTAATCGGGTCAATGAGCCCCTGGTTTTATCTTGAGCGAACTTCCTTAAGGATGCAACTTTTGTTGATTTTCAATAAAGGTACTCACGATGGTCTTTCCTCAGGGAAAAAAACATCTACAATACTGAGGTCTCTCTCATCATTTTATTCTCTGATTTTGTTTTCACTGCATGTGAGAGGTAGCAGCCCAGCAGGTGCAGTGCAACCCATGCTGCAGTGTAAATGTCATGTCCGGAGTCTACCTCACTGTTGTTGCAGCATACATGTGAGAGAGAAAGAGTGGGGCAGTGCCCCACAACTAGAGAGAAAAAATAATGGACTTTTTGGAGAAAGATAACCTGCATGAGAGACTGAGATACTAGAGAGGAATTTATAAAGAGAAAAAATAGAATCGAGAAAACTTTGCATTCTCAAAGTTACATTCTCCAACTAGAGAGACACCTTTGAGAAATTGTAGAGAGAGAGAGAGAGAACTTGTGAGAGAAAACGCATACTTTTTTAAGAAAGAGAGAGATGAACGAAGTGTGTTCTTGACAAAAAAAAGCGAAGCGAGAGTGTGTGTTCCGGTGTGGTTTTCTATAGGAGAGAAAGAGATTGTGTCAGAGGCTGTGCATGCGTGAGAGAGACGGCATGACGCTGCATGTGACTGTGTGTGTGAGAGAGAGAGACAGCATCAGGCCAGGGACAATGTCCTTTCACCTCATGAACAATGCTCATGCTGCATTATGCGCTGATCATCTTAACAGAGGTGCAGATTTTAAAACATTTGCGCATATCTGGATGCATCACAGTCCAATCTGGACGGCCCTGATATAGGGTACTAGGTTACTCGGCCTACAGAAAATCGTGCTCTTTTTTACACAAAGTTCTTTGCTAGGCCGAGCTACACCATACCCATTATCCTGGACGTCTATGGGTGTTGTGATCCGTGCGTCACGTGACCACCTCTGGACTGCAACAGCGTCATTAGCCAGAGTTGACTGGTAAAACATGACGTGACATCTGCAAGCCCACAAGCTCTCTCTCACGTCGGGACATGGCTGTCTCTCTCATCCTTTCATTTTCGGATTATGTTTTCACTGCATGTGAGAGGGAGCAGCCCAGCAGGTGCATGTACAACCCATGCTGCAGTGTAGATGTCATGTCTGGAGTCTACCTCGGTGTTGTTGCAGCATACATGTGAGAGAGAAAGAGTGGGGTGGTGCCTCATAACTAGAGAGAGAAAATAATGGACTTTTTGGAGAGAGATAACCTGCGTGAGAGACTGAGATACTAGGGAGGAATTTATGAACAGAAAAAATAGAGTTGAGAAAACTTTTCATTCTCAAAGTTACCTTCTCAAACTAGAGAGACACCTTTGAGAAATTGAAGAGAGAGAGAGAGAGAGAACTTGTGAGAGAAAACGCATACTTTTTATGAAAGCGATAGATGAACGAAGTGTGTTCTTGACAAAAAGGCGAAGCGAGATTGTGTGTCATGTGTGGTTTTTCTATAGGTGAGAAAGAGGTTGTGTCAGAGGCTATGCATGCGTGAGAGAGACGGCATGAGGCTGCATGTGACCGTGAGAGAGAGAGAGGGCTTCAGGCCAGGGGTTGTGTCCTTTAACCTCATGAAGAGATTTCGAAGGCCTACCTACCCTTCCAGAAGAAATAGCTCACTTGTCCAGCTTGCGGCATCTGCTTCTCCCATCAAATGTAGTCTTGCCTGATGACATAGGCCGTATGAAGTCACTGCGTACCATACACAGTTTTGATATGTCCACCAGGTTTGATATGTGCAAGAATTCCATAGCCTGTATAAATGGCCTCGGGGAGCTGACCAATCTCAGAGATCTTCAACTCCGTTTTGATGACACTTTGTACAACTCTGACAAGGGCGATGTAGCTCTATGCTATGCTCTCCAAAAGCTTGCTGGTGGAAACCTTAAACATCTAGCAATCGTTTCGGAAGATCCATGCGGCAACCAATCTCTATCAATGCGTCATCACATTGATAGTGTGGCTTTAGATTGCTGTTCTAATCGGCGTGAACACATTTATCCAATGAAACCTCTCGAAGAACAATACTCCAGAAGACTTTTTCTTACAAGAATATTTGGCTCTGAAGATGCTTGTCCTGAATACTTAAAATAAGCATCGGCTGAGATATTAAGAAGATGTGGCGGTCTACCCCTAGAAATAAATGTTGTATCAGGTTTTCTGGCTAGTAAGAAGACACCAGAACGAAAGGAGCACTGGGACAGGGTGCAGAGTTCTTTGGGCACCATCGACAGAGAGTTCGAACCAATGAAACAGATGTCACAAATCTTAAACCTGAGCTACATGCATTTCAAAGGCGAGGCAGATCACCGGAAGAAGCCCGCCATGCGTACCGATGATCACGTACTTCCTATGGTCAATGATTTACACGTAATCTTTGGAAAGGGTCCCGGCGGACTAGCTGTTTCGAATGACGCTGAGGGACGCACACCCATGTGGAAAAAAATCTATATCCTTCGACCTACCCTACTGGAAAGAGCTACGGGTCCGCTCTTCAATCGACGTGATGCACGTGACGAAAAACCTTTGCGTGAACCTGTTAGGCTTCTTGGGCGTGTATGGGAATACAGAAGATACACCTGAGACACAGGAGGACCTGCAACGTTTGCACGAAAAAGACGGCATGCCTCCGAAGCAGTATGAAAGTCCTGCCAGCTACGCTCTTACGAAAGAAGAGAAAGAAATTTTCTTTTAATGCCTGCTCAGTATGTAGGTCCCGACTGGCTTCTCGTCGAATATAAAGGGAATAATAAATATGTCAGAGAAAAAGTTCATGCCCTACTAAGATTAGTTTCCTGATAAGGTTTAGGTCGTGACGATATGTGAGAAATGTGAGCATGATTAACTTCTTTTTATTAAGATGTCTTTGTCCTATATATCGCTGCTCGAAGTGAATCCCCCTTTGCTTTCAAAATGACTTCTAATAACATCCAAGCTAAGAGGTGTTTAAAAGAACAACCACCTTCTTAGAAGGGTTCGAACTTTACTAACTTTGCACACACTATTTGAATGCTTGACACAACTTAGAAGAAACCACCAGAACACTTTGTGAAGCTAAATTTTATACGGTTTACCATGATTATCAAAACCGTCAGTTTATGGCTGCTGATGGCCGAAGCCCTAGATATGCAGACAGGACTTTCTCTTGCAGTTCATATGGGAGGCAGTAGCGAGGCAGTAAGGTGAAGGCCAAATCAGATTCTACAGAAGTAATTGAAGCGCCCTTGCAAATGAGACTGTCTACGTGGACTGCTTGTCTAGTTAATGTAATAGGAAGGCTAGTTTCTATCACTTCATAGAAATGCTAATGACATAGCTCATATGATTGCCAGGTATCGTTTTAAGAAAAGGATTGATTGTAATCGGGTCAATGGCAGATAATCCAGCTCTCCGGATTCCCTCTTCCCCTGCCGCTCCCGCGACGCGCCCCGCGCGCGCGTCTGGGGGCCAAGCTCCGCCGGCGGTCTACCCCTCCCTCCTTCGGCTCTCCTCCTCCTCACCGCCACCGGAGGGCGTTCGCCGGGCGAAGCCCGTGCGACGCTGGCGGCGGCGGGGCCTCGCTCTCCCTCCCCTGTTCGGGATCCCGGCGACGCGGGCGACGCTGCTCCGTGGGGGCGCGGGGACTGACGAGGTCCTTGATGGCGGGGGCGCGCAGATCTGGCGACTGGGCGGCTGGGAGGCGGCGGTGGTGGTGGGTGCTTGCCTGTGGTGACGTCAGCCGGCGGGATCTAGCCAGATCCGGCCCGTCGGACTCTAGGTGGGTCCCGTGGGGGCTGCATCTTCGGGCGGCGCGTCTGCTGTACTTTGGCGGCGGGGCTGGCGGGCGCATGTGTGGCCGGTGGTTGCGTGCTCTGTCGGACCTTGGCTTTGTCCCAGCGAGCGGCACGGGTCTGAGCAGCAGTTCGACGTGGTGGCTGCTCTGGTCATGGGCTTCGGCGGCGCGGGGAGGTATGGTGTGGCCTCCCTTCTGCTTGGTGGCTGCACGGCAGCTCGGCGGTTCTGGTTGCAGCGATGGTTGGCTTCTTCGCCAGCGTCGGCTCATTTGCAGGGGGGGTTGTTTCGGCCTCGACCCCCCTCCTCGGCGGCGCCCGGGCGTTACTTTCGTCGAAGGGCTGGCCGTCTCCCAGCTGCGGTCCATCGCCTGTCTCGCGCTCGGTGCTGCAGGACCGAACTCGTCCCGCGCCCGGCAGTAGGACCGAGCTCGTCTCGCGCCCGGCTGCAGGACCGTGCCTGTCTCGCACCCGATGCGGCAGGACGGGTCGATGGTGGCCAGTATTGGCCGGCCTATTGGGTCTCAGCGCCGGGGGCCGTCCAGGGGTGTGAAAGGCGGGACCTTTCCGCTCGTCTCTTTGGTTGGGGTAGCGGCAGGTCTCTAGTGTGGGGGTGTCGAGGTCTTGGAGGCCGGAGCGGTGGCCCTGGTGGTGGTAGCGTGGTGCTCGTGGGCAGAGCCCGTGGCTCAGTGCTGCCCGGTGGCCATGGCCGTGTGGGCAGCTTGGTAGCCGGGGTGTGGCGTTCGGTGGCGGTGAATATTGGCCAGGGTGAAAACATGCACTGTCTTCGGACGGACCGGGCAGCGACGAAGATCGTTCCCTTCTTCAAGGCGTCGTCGCGGCTCTCATTGCCTGTCGTGTTGCTCCAGGGGAAACTCTAATCCTTGGATAGGGCGGTGGCGGCGCTCTGGTGTCGTAACCTTTCTGAAGGCGCTGCCTTGGAGCTCATGGTTCGTCATATGCGGCTTCAACTCTTGGCGGTGACATGTTCACGGTTGGAGTCCCCGGTTACTCTTGTAGTGCTAGGGGTGGTGTTGTTGCGCGCAGCGCCTATGTTTCCTGCCTTGGGTGTGTGTGCGTGTGTTGTGGTAGCATGCGGTTGTATCGAGTTGTTGTTGATCATTGCTTTATATATAGAGCGGGGCCAAAGCCTTTTGCAGAAATCGGGTCAATGAGCCCCTGGTTTTATCTTGAGCGAACTTCCTTGAGGATGCAACTTTTGTTGATTTTTAATAAAGGTACTCATGACGGTCTTTCCTCAGGGAAAAAACATCTACAATACTGAGGTCTCTCTCATCCTTTCATTTTCTGATTTTGTTTTCACTGCATGTGAGAGGTAGCAGCCCAGCAGGTGCAGTGCAACCCATGCTGCAGTGTAGATGTCATGTCCGGAGTCTACCTCACTGTTGTTGCCCCACAACTAGAGAGAAAAAATAATGGACTTTTTGGAGAAAGATAACCTGCATGAGAGACTGAGATACTAGAGAGGAATTTATAAAGAGAAAAAATAGAATCGAGAAAACTTTGCATTCTCAAAGTCACATTCTCCGACTAGAGAGACACCTTTGAGAAATTGT
Organism: Aegilops umbellulata; assembly: GCA_032464435.1. Lineage (NCBI taxonomy): Eukaryota > Viridiplantae > Streptophyta > Magnoliopsida > Poales > Poaceae > Aegilops > Aegilops umbellulata. The sequence continues at coordinate 447,798,845 of CP136058.1, read as the reverse complement.
AGAGAGAGAGAGAGAGAACTTGTGAGAGAAAACGCATACTTTTTTAAGAAAGAGATAGATTAACGAAGTGTGTTCTTGACAAAAAAAAGCGAAGCGAGAGTGTGTGTTCCGGTGTGGTTTTCTATAGGTGAGAAAGAGATTGTGTCAGAGGCTGTGCATGCGTGAACAATGCTCCAGGGAAAATGTCATTTCACCTCATGAACAATGCTCATGCTACATTATGCGCTGATCATCTTAACAGAGGTGCAGATTTTCAAACATTTGTGCATATCTCGATGCATCACTGTCCAATCTGGATGGCACTGATATAGGGTACTAGGTTGCTCGGCCTACAGAAAACCGTGCTCTTTTTTACACAAAGTTCTTTGCTAGGCCGAGCTACACCGTACCCATTATCCTGGACGTCTATGGGTGTTGTGATCCGTGCGTCACGTGACCACCTCTGGACTGCAACAGCGTCATTAGCCAAAGTTGACTGGTCAAACATGACGTGACGTCTGCAAGCCCACAAGCTCTCTCTCACGTCAGGACAAGGCTGTCTCTCTCATCCTTTCATTTTCGGATTATGTTTTCACTGCATGTGAGAGGGAGCAGCCCAGCAGGTGCAAGTGCAACCCATGCTGCAGTGTAGATGTCATGTCTGGAGTCTACCTCAGTGTTGTTGCAGCATACATGTGAGAGAGAAAGAGTGGGGTGGGGCCTCATAACAAGAGAGAGAAAGTAATGGACTTTTTGGAGAGAGATAACCTACGTGAGCGACAGAGATACTAGAGAGGAATTTATGAACAGAAAAAATAGAGTTGAGAAAACTTTTCATTCTCAAAGTTACCTTCTCAAACTAGAGAGACGCCTTTGAGAAATTGAAGAGAGAGAGAGAGAGAGAGAACTTGTGAGAGAAAACGCATACTTTTTATGAAAGCGAGAGATGAACGAAGTGTGTTCTTGACAAAAAAGCGAAGCGAGATTGTGTGTCATGTGTGGTTTTTCTATAGGTGAGAAAGAGATTGTGTCAGAGGCTATGCATGCGTGAGAGAGACGGCATGAGGCTGCATGTGACCGTGAGAGAGACAGGGCTTCAGGCCAGGGGTTGTGTCCTTTAACCTCATGAACAATGCTCCTGCTACATTATGCGCTGATCATCTTAACAGAGGTGCAGATTTTCAAACATTTGCACATATCTCGATGCATCACAGTCCATTCTGGACGGCCCTGATATAGGGTACCAGTTAGCTCGGCCTACAGAAAACCGTGCTCCTTTTTACACAAAGTTCTTTGCTAGGCCGAGCTACACGGTTCGCATTATCCTGGCCGTCTATGGGTGTCGTGATCTATGTGTCACGTGACCACCTCTGGACTGCAACAGCATCATTTGCCAGAGTTGACTGGTAAAACATGACGTGACATCTGCAAGCACACAAGCTCTCTCTCACGTCGGGACAAGGCTGTCTCTCTCATCTTTTCATTTTCTGATATTGTTTTCACTGCATGTGAGAGGGAGCAGCCCAGCAGGTGCATGTGCAACCCATGCTGCAGTGTAGATGTCATGTCCGGAGTCTACCTCACTATTGTTGCAGCATACATGTGAGAGAGAAAGAGCGGGGCAGTGCGCCATAACTAGAGAGAAACAATAATGAACTTTTTGGAGAGAGATAACCTGTGTGAGAGACTGAGATACTAGAGAGGAATTTATGAAGAGAAAAAATAGAGTTGAGAAAACTTTGCATTCTCAAAGTTACCTTCTCAAACTAGAGAGACACCTTTGAGAAATTGAAGAGAGAGAGAGAGAGAGAGAGAGAAGTTGTGAGAGAAAACACATACTTTTTTAAGAAAGCGAGAGATGAGCGAAGTGTGTTCTTGACAAAAAAATGTGAAGCGAGAGTGTGTGTTCCTGTGTGGTTTTTCTATAGGTGAGAAAGAGATTGTGTCAGAGGTTGTGCATGCGTGAGAGAGACTGCATGAGGTTGCATGTGACTGTGTGTGTGTGAGAGAGAGAGACGGCATCAGGCCAGGGGCAGTGTCCTTTCACCTCATGAACAGTGCTCCTGCTACATTACGCGTTGATCATCTTAACAGAGGTGTAGATTTTCAAGCATTTGCACATATCTCGATGCATCACATTCCATTCTAGACGGCCCTGATATAGGGTACCAAGTAGCTCGGCCTACAGAAAAACCGTGCGCTTTTTTACACAAAGTTCTTTACTAGGCCGAGCTACACAGTACCTATTATCCTGGCCGTCTATGGGTGTTGTTATCCATATGTCACATGACCCCTCCGGACAGCAACAGCGTCATTAGCCTGAGTTGAAGGGTAAAACCTGACATGAGATCAGGAAGCACACAAGCTCTCTCTCACGTCGGGACAAGGCTGTCTCTCTCATCCTTTCATTTTTTGATTTTGTTTTCACTGCATGTGAGAGGGACAGCCTAGCATGTGCATGTGCAACACATGCTGCAGTATAGATGTCATGTCTGGAGTCTACCTCAGTGTTGTTGCAACATACATGTGAGAGAGAAAGAATGGGGCGGTGGCCCACAAAAAGAAAAAATAATGGACTTTTCGGAGAGAGATAACCTGCGTGAGAGACTGAGATACTAGAGAGGAATTTTGAAGAGAAAAAATAGAGTCGAGAAAACTTTGCATTCTCAAAGTTACCTTCTCAAAATAGATTGACACCTTTGAGAAATTGAAGAAAGAGAGAACTTGTGAGAGAAAACGCATACTTTTTTAAGAAAGCTAGAGATGAACGGAGTGTGTTGTTGACAAAAAAAGCGAAGCGAGAGTGTGTGTTCCTGTGTGGTTTTTCTATAGGTGAGAAAGAGATTGTGTTAGAGGCTATACAAGCGTGAGAGAGACAGCATGAGACTTTATGTGACTGTGTGAGAGAGAGAGATAGACGGTATCGGGCCAGGGGCAATGTCCTTTCACCTCATGAACAGTGCTCCTGCTGCATTATGCGCTGATCATCTTAACAGAGGTGTAGATTTTCAAACATTTGCACATATCTTGATGGATCGCAATCCATTCTGGACGGCCCTGATATAGGGTACCAGGTAGCTTGGCCTACAGAAAACCGTGATCTTTTTTACATAAAGTTCTTTACTAGGCCGAGCTACACGGTACCCATTATCCTGGCCGTCTATGGGAATTGTGATCTGTGCGTCACGTGATCACCTCTGGACTGCAACAGCGTCATTAGCCAGAGTTGACTGGTAAAACCTGACATGAGATCAGCAAGCACACAAGCTCTCTCTCACGTCGGGACAAGGCTGTCTCTCTCATCCTTTCATTTTCTGATTTTGTTTTCACTGCATGTGAGAGGGAGAGCCTAGCATGTGCATGTGCAACCCGTGCTGCAGTGTAGATGTCATGTCCGGAGTCTACCTCACCGTTGTTGCAGCATACATGTGAGAGAGAAAGAGTGGGGCAGTGCCCCACAACTAGAGAGAAAAAATAATGGACTTATTGGAGAGAGATAAGCTGCGTGAGAGGCTGAGATACTAGAGAGGAATTTATGAAGAGAAAAAATAGAGTCGAGAAAACTTTGCATTCTCAAAGTTACCTTCTAAAACTAGAGAGACACCTTTGAGAAATTGAAGAGAGAGAGAGAACTTGTGGGAGAAAACGCATACTTTTTTAAAAAAGCCAAAGATGAACGGAGTGTGTTCTTGACAAAAAAGCGAAGTGAGAGTGTGTGTTCCTGTGTGGTTTTTCTATAGGTGAGAAAGAGATTGTGTCAGAGGCTATACAAGCGTGAGAGAGACGGCATGAGACTTTATGTGACTATGAGAGAGAGAGAGATAGACGGTATCGGGCCAGGGGCAATGTCCTTTCACCTCATGAACAGTGCTCCTGTTGCATTATGCGCTGATCATCTTAACCGAGGTGTAGATTTTCAAACATTTGCCCATATCTCGATGGATCGCAGTCCATTCTGGACGGCCCTGATATAGGGTACCAGGTAGCTTGGCCTACAGAAAACCGTGCTCTTTTTTTACACAAAGTTCTTTACTAGGCCGAGCTACACGGTACCCATTATCCTGTCCGTCTATGGAAATTGTGATCCGTGCGTCACGTGACCACCTCTGGACTGCAACAACGTCATTAGCCAGAGTTGACTGGTAAAACCTGACGTGACATCTGCAGGCACACAAGCTCTCTCTCTCTCTCTCACGTTGGGACAAGGTTGTCTCTCTCATCCTTTCATTTTCTGATTTTGTTTTCACTGGAGCAGCCCAGCGGGTGCATGTGCAACCCGTGCTGCAGTGTAGATGTCATGTCCGGAGTCTACCTCACCATTGTTGCGGCATACATGTGAGAGAGAAAGAGTGGGGCAACGCCCCACAACTAGAGAGAAAAAATAATGGACTTTTTGGAGAGAGATAAGCTGCGTGAGAGCCTGAGATACTAGAAAGGAATTTATGAAGAGAAAAAATAGAGTCGAGACAACTTTGCATTCTCAAAGTTACCTTCTCAAACTAGAGAGACACCTTTGAGAAATTGAAGAGAGAGAGAGAACTTGTGAGAGAAAACGCATACTTTTTATGAAAGCGAGAGATGAACGAAGTGTGTTCTTGACAAAAAAGGCAAAGCGAGAGAGTGTGTTCCTGTGTGGTTTTTCTGTAGGTGAGAAAGAGATTGTATCAGACCCTGTGCATGAGTGAGAGAGAAGGCATGAGGCTGCATCTGACTGTGTGAGATAGAGAGAGAGACGGCATCAGGCCACACTACTAGGGAAAAGCCTAGCAGAAGCGCGGGTTTGGGGCCTATTAGTAGCGCGGGGGCCGGCGCTACTAATAAGGCGCTACAGCTAACATATAGTAGTAGCGTGGGCAAAAACCCGCGCTACTACTAACCCGTGCTTTGAAATCTGAAAAATTGATTTTTTTTTGATTTTTTTGCCCGGATTTTCAAATTTCTGAATTATTTTAACCTCTAATCTCCAATCACCCCTCATCGCTGCTCAATTTAATCTCTAATCACCCCTCATCATTCCAAATCATCTAACTTCCCGGACGGTCACCCATCCTCTCACTACTCCAGCCTGAGCACGCTTAACTTCCAGGTTCTATTCTCCCTCGATTCCAAGTCTGCACTTATTGTTTTCCTGACAATAGTAAGATGTCAATCCTATTAACCCTCGGGAGTTTAGCTTGAGCATGGTGTCACACATTTCACTGTTTGAGTTTAAAACTATTGTTCTAAAAAACAATAATTATTTAGTAACACTAATATTTCTTGAATAAGTAGTTTGACCACATTTTGACCAAAGTTTGACCAAAGTTTGACCAGATTTGACCAAACATCCAAAAAACTGAAATATTTATTTAGTAACACTAATATTCTTGAATAATTATTTAGTAACACTAATACTTCTTGAATAAGTAGTTTGAACACAGTTTGACCAGATTTGACCAAAATTAAAAAAACTGAAATTTGAGCATAACTTTTTTTCCTTTTAGAATTTGAGGACTCTAAAAATTTGCAAACAGGCCGTAGGCGGTCTCCATCGGATGCGAATTTTCGTGCTGAACATTTTGATATATTATATGTTTTTTTCTGACATCGTATGCAAAAGTTATAGCCGTTTTATATTTTCCCCACACTTTTTGCAAAACATGTCCAAATTTAAGTTTTTAAATTTTCCTAACTAGTAGATGTAGTAACATAACTACATCTCAAAGGATTTTTATTTTTGAAACATTTTAATATATTATACGTTTTTTCTAACATCGTATGCAAAAGTTATAGCCGTTTTACATTTTCCCTACACTTTTTGCAGAACATGTCCAAATTTAAGTTTTTAAATTTTCCTAACTAGTAGATGTAGTAATATAACTACATCTCGAAGGATTTTTATTTTTGAAGTTTTTATCATTTTCTTTTGCTTTTTACAAAACCGAAAAGGCGATCCACAGGGGAGGTAGAGTTTCAAAATGGGACCTTTAGTAGTAGCGAGGGATTTTACCCCTCGCTACTACTATGGCATGTCCCGGAGGGGCACGGTTGAGACCTCTTAGTAGTAGCGAGGGGTAAAAACTTAGTAGTAGCGCGGGTTTATAACCCTCGCTACTACTATGGCATGGCCCAGGGGCACGGTAGAGACCGCTTAGTAGTAGCGAGGGGTAAAAACCAGCGCTATTGCTATTAACTTAGTAGTAGCGAGGGTTAAAAACCCGCGCTACTACTATGGCATGTCCCGGGGGGCACGGTAGAGACCGCTTAGTAGTAGCCAGGGTTAAAAACCAGCGCTACTGCTATCAACTTTGTAGTAGCGAGGGTTAAAAACCCGCGCTACTGCTACTTAACAGCAGCGCCTAATTTTAAAGCGCGCTGCTGGTAAGATTCTGTGTATAGGCTTTTCCCTAGTAGTGCCAGGGGTACTGTCCTTTCACCTCGAGAACAGTGCTCCTGCTGCATTATGCGCTGATCAACTTAACAAAGGTGCGGATTTTCAAACATTTGCACATATCTCGATGCATCACAGTCCATTTTGGACGGCCCTGATATAGGATACCAGGTAGCTCGGCCTATAGAAAACCGTGCTCTTTTTTACACAAAGTTCTTTGCTAGGCCGAGCTACACAGTACCCATTATCCTGGCCATCTATGGGTGTTGTTATCCGTGTGTCATGTGACCACCTCTGGACTGCAACAGCGTCATTAGCCAGAGTTGACTGGTAAAACCTGACATGAGATCGGCAAGCACACAAGCTCTCTCTCACGTCGGGACAAGGTTGTCTCTCTCATCCTTTCATTTTCTGATTTTGTTTTCACTGCATGTGAGAGGGACAGCCTAGCATGTGCATGTGCAACACATGCTGCAGTATAGATGTCATGTCCGGAGTCTACCTCAGTGTTGTTGCAGCATACATGTGAGAGAGAAAGAGTGGGGCAGTGCCCCACAAAAAGAAAAAATAATGGACGTTTCGGAGAGAGATAACCTGCGTGAAGACCGAGATACTAGAGAGGAATTTATGAAGAGAAAAAATAGAGTCGAGAAAACTTTGCATTCTCAAAGTTACCTTCTAAAACTAGAGAGACACCTTTGAGAAATTGAAGAGAGAGAAAGAACTTGTGAGAGAAAATGCATACTTTTTTAAGAAAGCCAGAGATGAACGAAGTGTGTTCTTGACAAAAAAAAGCGAAGCGAGAGTGTGTGTTCCTGTGTGGTTTTTCTGTAGGTGAGAAAGAGATTGTGTCAGAGGCTATGCAAGCGTGAGAGAGACGGCATGAGACTTTATGTGACTATGAGAGAGAGAGAGAGAGAGAGAGAGAGAGAGAGAGAGACGGTATCGGGCCAGGGGCAATTTCCTTTCACCTCATGAACAGTGCTCCTGCTGCATTATGCGCTGATCATCTTAACAGAGGTGTAGATTTTCAAACATTTGCACATATCTCGATGCATCATAGTCCATTCTGGACGGCCCTGATATAGGGTACCAGGTAGCTTGGCCTACAGAAAACCGTGCTCTTTTTTACACAAAGTTCTTTACTAGGCCGAGCTACACGGTACCCGTTATCCTGGCCGTCTATGGGAATTGTGATCCATGCGTCACGTGACCATCTCTGGACTGCAACAGCGTCATTAGCCAGAGCTGATTGGTAAAACTTGACGTGACATCTATAGGCACACAACCTCTCTCTCTCTCACGTCGGGACAAGGTTGTTTTCACTGGAGCAGCCCAGCGGGTGCATGTGCAACCCATGCTGCAGTGTAGATGTCATGTCCGGAGTCTACCTCACCGTTGTTGCAGCATACATGTGAGAGAGAAAGAGTGGGGCAGTGCCCCACAACTAGAGAGAAAAAATAATGGACTTTTTGGAGAGAGATAAGCTGCGTGAGAGACTGAGATACTAGAGAGGAATTTATGAAGAGAAAAAATAGAGTCCAGACAACCTTGCATTCTTAAAGTTACCTTCTCAAACTAGAGACACCTTTGAGAAATTGAAGAGAGAGAGAGAGCGAGAGGACTTGTGAGAGAAAACACATAATTTTTTAAGAAAGCGAGAGATGAACGAAGTGTGTTCTTGACAAAAAAAGCGACACGAGAGTGTGTCTTCCTATGTGGTTTTCTATAGGTCAGAAAGAGATTGTGTCAAAGGTTGTGCAAGCGTGAGAGAGACGGCATGCGGCTGCATGTGACTATGAGAGAGAGAGAGAGACGGCATCAGACCAGGGGCAGTGTCCTTTCACCTCATGAACAGTGCTCCTGGTGCATTATGTGTTGATCATCTTAACAGAGGTGCAGATTTTCAAACATTTGCACATATCTCGATGCATCACAGTCCATTCTGGACGGCCCTGATATTGGGTACCAGGTCGCTCGGCCTACAGAAAACTGTGCTCTTTTTTACACAAAGTTCTTTGCTAGGCCGAGCTACACGGTACCCATTATCCTGGTCGTCTATGGGTTTTGTGATCCGTGCGTCGCATGACCACCTCTGGACTGCAACAGCGTCATTAGCCAGAGTTGACTCGTAAAACCTGACGTGACATCTGCAAGCACACAAGCTCTCTCTCACGTCGGGACATGGTTGTCTCTCTCATCCTTTCATTTTCTGATTTTGTTTTCACTGCATGTGAGAGGGAGCACCCCAGCAGGTGCATGTGCAACCCATGCTGCAGTGTAGATGTCATGTCCGGAGTGTACCTCACTGTTGTTGCAGCATACATGTGAGACAGAAAGAGTGGGGTTGTGCCCCACAACTAGAGAGAAAAATAATGGACTTTTTGGAGAGACATAACCTGCGTGGGAGACTGAGATACTAGAGAGGAATTTATGAAGAGAAAAAATAGAATCGAGAAAACTTTGCATTCTCAAAGTTAGCTTCTCAAACTAGAGAAACACCTTTGAGAAATTGAAGAGAGAGAGAGAGAACTTGTGAGAGAAAACACATACTTTTTTAAGAAAGCAAGAGATGAACGAAGTGTGTTCTTGACAAAAAAAGTGAAGCGAGAGTGTGTGTTCCTGTGTCGTTATTCTATAGGTGAGAAAGAGATTGTGTCAGAGATTGTGCAAGCGTGAGAGAGACGGCATGAGGCTTCATGTGACTACGAGAGAGAGAGATGGCATCAGGCCAGGGGCAGTGTCCTTTCACCTCATGAACAGTGCTCCTGCTGCATTATGTGTTGATCATCTTACCAGAGGTGCAGATTTTCAAACATTTGCACATATCTCGATGCATCACAGACCATTCTGGACGGCCCTGATATTGGGTACCAGGTCGCTCGGCCTACAGAAAACTGTGCTCTTTTTTACACAAAGTTCTTTGCTAGGCCGAGCTACACGGTACCCATTATCCTGGTCGTCTATGGGTGTTGTGATCCGTGCATCATGTGACAACCTCTGGACTGCAACAACGTCATTAGCCAGAGTTGACTGGTAAAACCTAACGTGACATCTCCAAGCACACAAGCTCTCTCTCGCGTCGGGACAAGGCTGTCTCTCTCATCCTTTCATTTTCTGATCTTGTTTTCACTGCATGTGAGAGGGAGCAGCCCAACAGGTGCATGTGCAACCCATGCTGCAGTGTAGATTTCATGTCCGGGGTCTACCTCACTGTTGTTGCAGCATACATATCATACAGAAAGAGTGGGGTTGTGCCCCACAACTAGAGAGAAAAAATAATAGACCTTTTGGAGAGAGATAACCTGTGTGAGAGACTGAGATACTAGAGAGGAATTTATGAAGAGAAAATATAGAGTTGAGAAAACTTTGCATTCTCAAAGTTGCCTTCTCAAAATAGAGAGACACCTTTGAGAAATTGAAGAGAGAGAGAGAACTTGTGAGAGAAAACGCATACTTTTTTAAGATAGCGAGAGATGAACGAAGTGTGTACTTGACAAAAAAAGCGAAGCGAGCGTGTGTGTTCCTGTGTGGGTTTTTGATAGGTAAGAAAGAGATTGTGTCAGAGGCTGTGCATGCTTGAGAGAGACGGCATGAGGCTGCATGTGACTGAGAAAGTGAGAGAGAGAGAGAGAGAGAGAGAGAGAGACGACATCAGCCCAGGGGCAGTGTCCTTTCACCTCATGAACAGTGATCCTTCTGCATTATGCGCTGATCATCTTAACAGAGGTGCAGATTTTCAAACATTTGCACATATCTCAATGTATCATAGTCCATTCTGGACGGCCTTGATATAGGGTACCAGGTAGCTCGACCTATAAAAAACCGTGCTCATTTTTTTAGAGTGTGCTATTTCTCGACTGAATCTATAGGGGTTACTATAAACATCACATCACAGATTTTATTAAATAATTCTAAATATGTTATATTCGAGTTTTCTATTCTTGAATTAGCTATAAAAAATGGCAAGGCACGCGAATGCCTAGGCAGCCCACCAACATTCGAGTTTGTGCTTGCGCATGGTGCTTACCGTTGCCTATTGGCTGGTCTTTTTTTTAATTAGCTATCAATTGACGTCATGATGTACACCCTCCGTTTCTAAATATAAGCCTTTTTAGAGATGTTAATGTGGACCACATATAGATGTTTATAAACGTATTTTAGAGCGTAGATTTACTCATTTTGCTCCGTATGTAGTCCTTATTAAAATCTCTATAAGGCCTTATATTTAGAAACGGAGGGAGCAGAACAGTATTTGGTTATTTCTAGATACCACCAAACGTATTTGATTATGTAATGTTAGTGGTAATAGTATCAAATCGCCTCCAAATTTAGTTTGCATCGTGATAGAATGTAATGGAACTTCAACTCATGGGTAATATTATTATTGCCGCACTGGTGAAGTACTCAAAGCCTGGTTTGAGCAACACTGTCCAAGTGGCTGCCACTGGAAACACCGGCTGGTCCAAAGTCAGATCCATGTAAAATTCATTGCCCGTCTAATTTTAGTTCAGAACGAGGTAAATTATATTGTTTTGCCAGTAGACTGATACAATATTTTACAGGTACTTTATCGTAATTGATGATTTGTGGAATGAATCAGACTGGCATACTATCAGATGTGCTTTCCCAGAGAACAACTCCGGAAGTAGATTAATAGTAACTACACGAATTGATAGTGTGGCTTTAGATTGCTGTTCTCGGCGTGAACACGTTTATCCAATGAAACCTCTCGAAGAACAATACTCAAGAAGACTTTTTCTTACAAGAATATTTGGCTCTGAAGATGCTTGTCCTGAATACCTAAAAGAAGCTTCGGCTGAGATATTAAGAAAATGTGGTGGTTTACCCCTAGCAATCAATGTTGTATCAGGTTTTTTGGCCAGTAAGAAGACACCAGAACGAAAAGAGCACTGGGACAGGGTGCAGAGTTCTTTGGGCACCATCGACAGAGAGTTCGAACCAATGAAACAGATGTCACAAATCTTAAACCTGAGCTACATGCATCTTCCTCATCATTTGAGGGCATGCTTCCTTCATCTTGGTATATATCCAGAGGACCGGAAGATCATGACAGATGATTTGGTGAAGCAATGGGTTGCTGAAGATTTTGTGCCTTGCTGCCCACATAGGCGAGATCGAGAGGATGTTGCAAGGGGCTATTTCAGTGAGCTTGTCAACAGGAGCATCCTCCAACCTGTAGATATAGACTACAAGGATGAGGTGACGTCATGTCGATTACATGACATGATGCTCGAGTTCATCTTGGACAAATCCGCGGATGAGAATTTCATTACTGTAATGGATAAATTTGGAGTCAGGAGTGGAGGCACCAGTAAGATCCGTCGGCTCTCTTTGCAATCTGACCAAGAGAATAGTGACTTGGTACCAGAAGCAATTATTCTGGCACAAGTTCGGTCGCTCGCAACATTTGGTGCTTGTATTGACGGAGTGTTTTCGAGGCTAAAGTTTATTCGAGTCCTAGTGATTGACGGACGTAGTATGACTGTGGACGACATGGCTGGAGTTTGCCTGCTGCACCAGCTGAGATACCTGAAGATTGAGCAGCTAGAAGTAGTACCTCATGAAATTCTGAATCTACGGTCTCTGGAAACGTTGGATATAGCAGATGTCCGTGGTGCTGCTGCTACCCTTCCAACAGAAATAGCTAATTTGTCCAGGTTGCGGCATCTGCTTGTCCCATCAAATGTAGTCTTGCCTGATAACATAGGCCGTATGAAGTCACTGCGTACCATATGCAAGTTTGATATGTCCAGGAATTCCGTAGCCTGTATAAACGGCCTCGGGGAGCTGACCAATCTCAGAGATCTTGAACTCCGTGTTGGTGAGATTTGCTACTCTGACGAGGTTAATGTAGCTCTATGCTCTGCTCTCCAAAAGCTTGCTGGTGAAAACCTTAAACATCTAGCTATCTTTTCGGAAGATATATGGGGCGACCTATTTCTACCAATGTGTCACCACCTGGATTGTCTGCATTCCTTACCAGGAAATCTAGAGACACTACATCTACAAGATCGCATGCCTACTATTCCAAACTGGATTGGTCAACTCGGTAATCTGTACGACATAAATCTTTATGGAATCGAGAGGTTGAACCCGCAAGGTATTGATATCCTTGCAAAATCGCTGAAACAATTGTCATCCGTGGTGGGAGTGGGAGTGGAGCAGCTTTCCCAGCACTCAAGCATTTCAACCTCGTTTGTTCGCCGCCATGGGTGGCCTTTGAGCAAGGGGCAATGCCCAAGCTCCAGAAACTCGATATAGAATTTGAGGCGGACAGATGGGAGGAACGTGGAAGAGCGCCTACAGGCATCCACAACCTGGGTGTGCTGCAGGTACTGTCGGTACAACTGATGTTCCGTGGTGCGGAGTCTGACAAGGAAGCTGCTAAATCTGCGATGCGTGCTGCAATCCACGGCCATCCACGTCACCCTCGAGTTGACATCAGCCAAAGAAATTTCCAATCCTCTTCCTATATTTATTATACGGAGAAGCAATATAATAGGAATTTCAATTTGATCAATGATATGGACATCTCCGACTGAGAACAAATAGCGGTATGGCTTATTTTCATCTTCCCAGTCAGCTGTAAATCTCTTTTCTTTCTTCTGGTAGTATGAACGATCTGGAAGCTAGGTATTAGTACAACGGATTGATTACACACATTGTTAGCATACTATACTAGTGTGTTTAAAAGAAAATCTCTAGTGCCACATATTACAAGTAATCTTTTATAACATGGCCATCAAAACACTGATAATCATGCATATTGCAGTGTTTTTAAAACCTCAACGTGTTACCAAATTTCACTGTGTACTTCATGTTTCCGGTTTAACCTTTAGTGCATCAGTAGTTATCACAGTCGTTACCTTCCTGCCATGCATGGTGAACCATGAGCCGGCATTGCGCTTCAAGGGTGATGAATTGACGCCCTTGCAGTTGTACAGAAATCTCTCCGTGATGGGAATAAAAACCCTGTGTATCACATCCAGCTAGGCCACTTAGCTCAGCTTAATTAGCCAGATGAGTAAGTCCCTCCAATTCACCAGAAAAATTATTCATCCCTTCAGAGACAATGTTGTTATAAGCTCATCGATGAAGCCAGCTAGGAACGCTACTTCAGCAAATACTAGGATCAGATTAGTAGCAAAAGGATATGAGGCTAGAACATATTGTACTACTGAGTTGCAATAGCTTTTTTTTGTTAGCATGCTATGTTTGTTTACAATGATCACAATTCTCATACTAATTTTTACTTTGTAGGTCAGCAAGATTTTGTGCAACATTGCCCCGGCTGCCGCGTGTATTTGTTTCCCATCCTTAAATCCTAAGTAGGAAAATATCTAAAAGATACTATGAAAAAGTTGGAAAAACAAAAGGTAGAAAAAGATGTGTATGTGTGTGTGCATTATATATGTTGTTCCTTCAAGATCAAAAGACAAAAAAAGGAATTCAAAAAGTAAAAGCACAAAAAAAATTAGAAAAAGGGTATGTGTGTATATGTGCTACTATTTCAGTATCTTTTTCAAAAGGTGAAAATGGCGTCAAAGCAACAATAGGAAAAACACCAAGAAAATTTTAAAAAACAAGATTTTTTTTCTAAAATGTAGTGTGTTCTTGTTTTTCTAGGTGTGAAAGTAGAGTAGGTAACTCCGCCTATGTCATCTTGAATGCATAGCTGGTCCCAAGCCCAGAAAAAGGAGGAGGGAGTACTCATGGTTGTTTTCTAGAGCAACTAAGACTGAGCTGCGCCCCTGGCTATCTCTGAAGCTTTTCTAATTTGTTTCTTGTTCGTCATAACAGAGAAAGTCGTTTTCATCCCAACTACTATTTGTTTGGCCATGCTAAATAAGAATTCTTCCAAAATAGTTCTTGCATAAGCTCTCAGCTGAGCAATGGCTGGGAGTTCTGCTTGGCATTTTCTGAGCGAGTCATAAATTTATGTCACCCAAATCTATGCCCCAGCCTGCTTTATTATGTCATAACCATTTCAAAGGGCTAACAAACCTTGTGTCTTTTTAAATGGAATAAGAAATGTCTACTCCTTCAGTTACATACTCATATATCAAGCTACCAAAGTATATCTATTTTTCAGGTCTGATGGATTCAAGCAAGTGAGAGCATATTATTCTTTTAAGTTAAAGTTAAATAGCTTAATCTTACATCAGATTTACATGGAGGTGAGAACAGACTTACAGTTAGATAGTAATTTGTGAAAACAGAGTAACCAGAGTTTTTCTCTTGATCAGGCCATGAAGGTGTACAGAAGAAAGGGTGAGACTCCTACAAAACAGCAAGCAAAACACGCAGATTCAGAGCAGCCGAGGAAGGGCTAGATTCAGACACAGATAATTAGTAAACATCGAGATTGCATCAGATTAGAAACATCGTGCCCTTGCATCCCTTACCATAGTAGCACTGAGATATTCCATTCACATTGAGAACGCGATATGCAGCTCTGTTTCTCCATAGCCAAGCTCCCAGTTCCTAGTTTTGCCTCCTGATCACACCCTTCAGGTTGTCACACCGAGACACACTTTCATAGAATTTCCAAATTAGAAGTGGAACTCTGTTTCAAAGAAAGGGAGTTGGGGTGTCAAATTTGAACAAAATGCAATCATTCATAACAAACCATAGAACGAAGGAAGAACATAGACCAAAAGAGAAATTCAACTGGGCAGCAACTACTGCTTAACCATTATCTCTTACTACAGTTCCAGTAGCAGCCGCAAATAAGCGATGTAAATAAACGGAATTCAAGATAAAGCATCTGCTGCAACATAGTAACAACGTAAGCAGGATAATGTACCTTGATCAGGTACATCATCTGCTGATTCAGGTATAGCCTTCTTTGAGCTTCCTGACTGGGTGTTAACTGTCGTATCATCAGCGTCATCGGTATCCTCTGTGTCCATATCAACCTATTTGACATATAGAAATCATGAGAAAGTTGGTCTCTTCACAAATGACTGATGAAATAGTGTTACCTCTTGTATAGAATGCTCATGAAGATTGTCACCATGGAATAAAGACTGAAAATAAAGGTGCAAATGATTAGAAACATGATTAACTATGTATCTAATATAAGGTCTAGTGCAAAACATAACAATACTCTCAATAAAATACATGGGTATCTAGAACTAAAGGAACATGCTGACAGCACCATATTGTCGTATCTTTAGTCATGCTTGATCTCTTCATAATCCTATCATTACCACGTCCAAGACAAATCCGCTCCCTCATGCCAGTAGCACGTTCCTCCACTCATCGTTGCTGCCCACCCTCCCTCCCGCACGCTATTATTTGACGGAGCGTATGAGACTGGATGCTTGTTATGAAAAGTGAGTAGAAATACAGAGCTACCGGATCCAAATCCAGTGCCTGATAAAGAGCGATCAACCATCCATTACCCCAATCTTGGCAGCGAGAACAACATAGCTACTATATATGTGGACCTCACATTCTCACACACACCCAACATCTATTGTCAATTAATCGGTGGCACATACCCTTCAGCCTCAGCCGCGCCAGCAGGTATATATTGTCAACTGATGTTGTGCCTCACCTCTGGAGGTTCTGGCCCTGAATATTTCCTTGTCTTGCCATCGTGTTTGCACTTTGCAGGGTGATCCCTTTCCTATAGCCAATGAAGCAGCCGAACAGGATCAGGCATTTCGCTGGCATACACCTAGGACTTGAAAAAAACAATGCGCTTCAGGTAAGAAGAAAAAACTTTGACTGAGCATTTGGTAGTTTTTGCATACTGCAGCGTTGCAATTCCACACAAGTTTGGACAAATCTGTGCAAACCCTAGTATTGTGTAAAAGAATCGTTCAGTCCTTTCGCCTGTACACAAAAGATGTACGGTCCAACAGAACACCACAGCCAGTGTTATCCATCTCCTCTCCCAACAGGCATTGCTCCCGTCCCTCGATCTCCGAACTCACAAGTCACAACGGCAGAGGGACGGAAGGCCCCCGCCAGGTAGGTTCTTGGCTGGATCCAGGGGGCACACCGCACGGGATTGAAACTAACAGCAGGCGAATTTTCCACTCGATCCCTACGGATGAACGCCGCGGGGAGAATTTTTCGGGCTAGGATTTTCGCGACGGGCATGGCGGCTTACCGTCGATCTGGATTTCGCAAGGCCGCCGCTCCATGGACGTCCGACCGTCGACACCTCTCTGTCTGCCGCTGAAAACCCGCAACAAGAGGCGCGTACCCCTCGAGCTTGCAGTTCAGTTTCGCTTTAACGCAGAGGAGACGAGGCGGCGAGGGGACGGGAGGCGCGTCGGCGCCGCCCTGCTGCCGGAGGAAAAGCAGAGCAGCACTCCGCGGTAGAGGGAGCGCGGGTTTGTTTTGTTTCACTTACTTTTTTCTGGAGCAAAAATAACAGACTATGATTTATTTATTTTTTGATGGGTGACAGACTATGGATAGAATCGGCAGATGAAACCTACGGGCCTTTCCCCCGAAAATGCCTGCCTAATGGAGGCCTTGTATGTCACAAGAAGAACCCGATTTTTTTTTACTTGGTTCAAGTATCATCTCTACTATGATTATCATGTTTCTTCCACTGTTTTTTTCTATTAAATCTCATTTGAAAAACTCATATTTTTTTCGGGGAAATTACTCGTATATTCAACAGTTGCATCTATTAGAATAAGGAAACCCATTGTAACAGACAAAATTGCTTCCAGCTTATTCTCGCTAAATATAAAAATGTTCCAATCGAAACAAATTTTAAAGCAATGGCGCCGGTGTGTCTATGCACCACACGAGCAATTAGATGCTTATTACATCCACATCAGGCTGCTATAGATCTTGTTTCTCAAGATGAAACAATGAGCAAGTAACCGCTATCAAACTCCCGCCACTTTTTATTTCTACATCGAGCAACTCGAAATGGGTGTTCGATATACGACAGTACAATTAAAAAGTGATGGGCCGGAGTGGAAAGCTATAAGAAAATAACATGCCACTCCCTCACCAATCCAACTTGAAAACAAGATCTATACCCCCTGCTGACAGTCAAACACCAGTTAGCATTAGTGACGCTCTCAAGATGTGTATGGATATGAATGTTGTCTTTCCTCCACGTTTATGTGAGTAAGAGACTAAGCTCTGATCCATCCGCCGCCCTCTAGCAGAATGACATGACACCGGCTGCAGGGCTCCACGACATCTAGCCTGACCGTGGAGGGAACTTTCCCCTTGATGTATTTTTCGATTACCAAGACTGCTTTATCGGCTTCCCAGGGTCTAACCAAGCTGGAGCATCTGGTAGATGTGTCGCCAGAACACCTGAAACTACAATCTGTGGTGTCCAATGTAAGGCACTCCAGTGATACTGAGTTTTCAAGAATATGGGACGCCAGCTCAACCATGCTCTTTGAAGAGCAGAACCTAGAGATCTTCACACTCTGGAGCTTGTCATGGCGGTATCCTGGCATCTGCCGAAGCTGTGAGGGATCTTCCAAAAACAGTTCATCGGCATGTCGTAGCCCTATCATTACCAGAAGATACAAAAAAAGTTTAAATGCTAAAATAAATAAATATTTATATCTGCAGGATATGCATAAGTGCATTCAAAAATATTTGTAGGATCAACACTAGTGACTTACACGCAGTTTGAACGTCTCCAAGGACGGAGCAGCATCAAGGAAATAAACCAGAGATAAAAAATCGTACGCTACTGCAAGAGAAATACTCAAGTACTTTAGGTGGAGGAACTTGCTAGGCGCGAATGCCATTGCTGTATTGGCTACCTGCATAAAGATGACACATGCTAATTAACATTTCAAGGTACCACTACTGTCTATGAAGTATGAACAATGCTAGTGAATAATCACGAAAGGTTTAGAATATACCTCATAACGTGAAAATATGCGAAGAGTTTCAAGATTCGGCGCACTGGATGGAAACTCTTCACGTGCATAACGGAGGACGTTGTTACACAGCACATCTAGATTCTTCAGTCGCATTGAATCTCCAAGTGAGATCTCTATACGGTCACCTAAAAAGTCAAAACTACAAATATTTGGAGCTTCGTTCTTTATCATTCGCAGTTTGTGGCATGACACCTGCAGGTAGCTGAGCCGCTGCATCTCCAAAGGTATCTTCAAGCAAACTATCTTGGAGCATCTCCTGAGTTTCAACTGCTCCAAAGCAACACAGCTGGAAAAAAGGTACCCTAACTCGTCCCCCGTAACTGCCACACGATCGAAATGCAACACCGTCAGGCTCCTCATGCAAACAAGACTGACTGTAGGATGGAAGCCACATTCAACAAGGTGAAGATGCTGGATCGTGCTTCCGTTCCCATCAGATAGGATTGAGCATGGGAAGTTGAATGCTACATCACTCGCAGACAGAACGACAAGTTTTTCAGTGCCTGGTGTAACAGCTATCCGAAGCCACCTATGGAGATATGAATAGGCCTTGGGCTCGTGGTAACAGGAGAAATCTAGTTTGAGTGTCTTCACACCAATGCCCGAGCGATTTTCAAAAATGTGATTCACTGTGCTGGCGAGGTCATGTCTCAACTGGAATAGTATTCCATGATCAAATATGAGATTGGGATGGCATCTCCAGGAACGTAGAAAGGCATGAGACAAACAGGCAGCACGAGCAGCATCTTGGAGCGTCATTAGGGAATGTATATGATACCAAATGTCCTGCATGCAGAAGAATGGGAGAGGAATTAAAACATTAGAATTGCTGAAATCAAATAGCTATCTTCACCGGCACAGAACAAAAATACGGAGTAGCATTCAGGTAAAACTGAACACTGCAGAGACAGGTTTTTCTGGCGGAGTGTGCTGAATGCAGTTGTACAAATCAAGATGCGTGGAAGATGTTTTAACAGCATGCTATAATATGTCAATGTAACAAAGAAACAAATCAAATTGCAAAGGCACAAAATAATTCATCTAAAACAACTGCCAGAAGGCCCATGCAATAGTAGATCAGTAGATACTAAATCCAAATCCAACCAATTTTGCTGGCTACGTTTTAAATTTGGTCAACTAAGATCAGAGTATATAGTAGATACAGCAATACCAGAAGAGAAAGAATGGTGACTATAAGAATATGCAGCTTAATACAAACCAACCATTTGTACTGCAATTTTTTGCAAAACAGTGAAGAGGCACTGATACAAAAAGAAAACAATTCTTTATGGGAAACTTGGTTATGCGCCCCACAAAACTAATGCAACGAAAATAGCATAGTGAAGAACCTGTTGCAAAATGGATCACAGAGAAGGGAGGTATTGTGATTTTAGACAAGGTCCTCAAGGATATCAAGGGAATCATGATGTCAAGTTGTCAACTGCAGTCTGCATGCAGCTACTTACTGAGGCAAAGGTCATAATTACTGTACTGATAAAAATGAAACTTGATGAATGTTGTAACGTCTGATGGCCAACCAAGAAATCTACCCTTGCAATAGCTCAGGGGTTGACTTTTGAAGAGATTTAAAAAAAACATGTGAAGCTTTATGATACATTCATGCTTGCAAAGGAAGGTGACCCGCGGGCCGTGGTATTGACAATCGCCTATCTAGAAAATACTTAATGTGATAATAAGGACTTGATGTCTGACGGGAACAGAGATGGTAGTTGGAACAGGACACAAGCAGCAATGTACTAGGAAATTGCAGCGCTAAAACAATCATGTCTTATTTAGGTAGCCAGCCAGCATATTCATCAACAAATCTGTGCAGTAGAGGTCTTTGATGACTCGCGTTTGATGCTCTACCTCTGGAAGCTCTGGCCCTGAATATTCCCCTCCTATGTCATCACGAATATTATCCTCTTGTTGGCAGACCGATCCCTTTCCTATAGCCAGTGATGAAGCAGCCGATCCATCTGTAACACAAAATAGTTATGGTTACTGCAGGCAATAGCACAAAGATATATCAAGCATAGTCCAGCAACACACTCCTGACTTGGAAAAAACAAATCGTTACAGTAAGAAAAGAGAAAGAAGAAGAAAACTTCGACTTGATTCTTCCTAATTTCGATCCCCGAAATCACAACGGCTGAGGAAGGGGCGTGGGTTCTTGGCTGGATCCAGCCGTCGGCTTACCGTCGATCTGGGCTTCGGGGAGACGCTGCTCCGGCTGCCGCTCCATGCTCCCACCGTTGGCGCCTCTCTTGTCTGTCCGTCGCGTGAAAACCCGCAACGCGATCGAGGCGCCGTGCCCCCGAACCTCAGTTCAGTCGCAGATCAGACGAGGCGCGAGGGGACGGGTTTGATGTTTTTTTCTTTCTTAATTAACAGGAGAGGGATCCCGGAACTCATGATTATTACCTTCCCTCTAAATAATTGTTTATTAAATCACGACCGTGATTAACCTACCAAAACAAATTATGGATTCATGTCAAAAAAAAAAACAAATTATGGATTTTCTTTGATAACCAGTTATTTGGTAAGAACTTATTATCTTGTCAAACAAAACATAATTTTATTTGGTAAATCAATAAAAGATGAGAGAGAATGGAAAATGTTAGATGAAGAGCTAGAAGGACGACAGAACCCTACGTTCTTTTTAAATATACTAGACAATTGCCCATGCATTGCAACGGAATAATAAACATTCTAGTAGATTAGCCCGTGAATGTGCATCTATTATTATATTGATGCGCTAAAATCTTAGCATGTTTTTCTATGCAGTTGTCATAATTTAACCGTCATTTTATTGTTAAGCACTTACTTGGTAAGAATTTAATGACTTACCAAACAAAATATGTTTTTATTTTGGTAAGTTAATAAAACATGCGACAATTGATTCTATTTTAGGGAGAATAGATGGGTGAAAAATCTGAGATGGGAGGAAAAAAATCAAATAGGAGAAGGAAAGAGTGGGACGTATATAAGAAAAGTTGGATGAAGGAGAGATGAAATGGGAACCTTACATTCTTTTTTAAGTAGTAGAGACAAATAAATAGGAGAGAAGACTAATAATCGTGCACGTGTCACATGTTCAATTCATTTTCCATTCTGATTACTCTTTTCATTCACCACATAGATGTTGCCCAAGGTTTGTCACTTTGCATCGAATGTAGACTTACACCGACACCCTCAACTTATCCACTCAAAGGATGTGCCACGCCATTGTGTTTCTGGCTTCAGTAAATTGACTTCATTTGTACATTGTAAAGCGACATCTAAAAGAGAATGGAGGCAGGGTATGTCCGCTACACTATTGCACACTTTTGCCTGATGCAGAGTTGCATGCAGTCGTTGACCTTTGACAGCGGTAATCTCGAATAACTGATAGATGTTCATGTTCTCTAGGATTGATTAATGTTTCATGTCCACTAAAAAATACATCCCTTGAGAAGTGTCTGTAATCAACTATTTATAATATACTGGTTGCCAGCTCAAACTCAACAGGAAAAACATTGCCGGTGTTGTTATGCAAGGACTTGTGGAAGGACTTACGGCTACACACATCTTCTTTGGGCACCAAACCTTGCACTTGTGGATTAGCAAACAATTTTCGTTTCAGCTAACAGTGTTAAACTTGTAGCATGCCCAAGTGTCGACTCATACTATGCAGGATGATGTCTTGATACGAATTTTTGTTCGACAAAGATGTGTATGCATGAGTAATTCAGTAGATGAAGTGTTCTATTTTAGAAGACCCCAAGTATTTTCATTCCATTGTCCTATTTTACATAGCATTAACCTTGCTTGTTTCCTTTCGCAGGTTGGCTGCTCTATGTTGCCACTACTGTCTGGAAGAGTGTTGTTGCTGTTTCTTGTGACATGCTTGCTTGGGAGCTCCTCGTATCCGATGTTTTCGAAATTGGGTGTGCCACAGTATCTAGAGGATCTTATTACTTGTTATCAGTGGTCGCGTCTTGTTTCTTCCCATCTCTCCTCATTCTTAGTTCTCCATTCTATCTATAGTGGCCTTTGTATTCCGGGTTAGAGCGTCGTGATAGCGTGTTAGTTATTAAGGACAGTATAACTGCACCTAAACCGAGCCCTCACAGCGATTCGGATTTTCGGCCGTCCATTTTCACGATCTGAATGTCTTTGGCCGTCAGATCTGCTCTAGAAAGTGATCTGCCTCGCACTGCTTTTAATCTGGCCCGGCTGTCCTGGGGCTCCTGCTCCACAGGCCGAAAGAAAGCCTTCTGGTTAAGTGGGCAGCCGGCCGGCCCATTCACCAGCTGCGCTTCGGTCAAGGGGGTCAGTGCTACGGTACCATCGACGAGGGATACAAAGGGGCGGCCGGGAGGAAACAGATCGGTGGGGGCGCTGGATGCCGGCGACGCGGGCGGTCCGTCATGGGATCCGGCGTCCGCTGGTCTTCTCAGTGGATCCAAACGAGGCACGCGAGGCGATCCAGGCAGAAGCAGGCTCTCTCCCCGACCTCTCGTCTCTCTCTCTCTCTCTCTCTCTCTCTCTCTCTCTCTCTCTCTCTCACGAAGTGGGAGATCGTGCGCCGCGCCGACGCCGCAATTCCACCACCACTGGGTCCCTTTGCTCATCTCCATCCTTGTATGCGGTGGGATCCCGCCTTCCACATCGCCCGTGCGTGGGTGCTGGTGCCGTCCCCCTCGCTTACGTTGACGCGGTGACGACGGGCGTGAGGCGCGGGTGGTTGAGCCGCTTCCTTCCATCAAGAGACCTCCTCCCTGACCTCTCTCTAGCGGGAGGCGAACCGGTGGTGCGCTGCCGCCGTCGCGGCGCTCCACGCCGGTGGGATCCTGCCTCCTTCCACGAGTGAGCATCCCGTGGCTGCCCTATCCTTCACGTCCCTTATTCCCTGCGCCACCACGATGCAGACTACCTCCAAATGACACAGAAAGACGGCTGCCAGCATTAACCTCGACTCCGCTACACCACCACATCGCTGCTGGCTTTCGGGCTTAATGTCATCCTAATCATAGTTGCTTTCTGTATATAACCATTTCAGTCTTTTGACAAGCATATCAACTGCAGATGATGTGCAAAGGAAGTTCAGATAACAAGCATATGAAAGCATCCTGGAAACTAATTAACCTGTGGTAGCACTACAATGGTATCAATCTATTTTTTGTCATATTACTCCAGATTTGTTCATGGTTATATTTTTATTATTAAGTATCTAAAATACAATTGCTTGAACAATTTGTTTACAGTCTGGTGGGGCTTTGGTAAGGGCCCCTCCCCCCTGCTCATAACCATGGTGTTTATTTTTTATTGGGTGCTACTGCTGATGTGTGTTTTGCTAATTGTTGATTTGTGCAGATATATGCAAAGTGTGTTTTGGCAGATATAGGAAGGAAATAACAATGCCTAATTTGTTCTGAATATTGTTTTATATCAGTTGGTGGCTAATCCTACCAGTTTTGTAAGATAAGAAATTGCGACTAATACAACTACTACATAGCTAAGTTTCTTATTGTGGGGATAGCTCCTGAAGCAATTCGTTAGCATTCAGTTGAGTAGCATGTGGCGTGCTTATAGTTTTAATGAGAGGCTAAACAAGAAGACAATCCAGACCAGATAGTAAGCTTAATTTGCATTGATGAGTACATAGAGCAGAATTTCCTCTTATAAATCATATGTTCATGTCGTAGCCAGATTTTGATCACCATTAGTAAAATTGTTCCAGGGTTGATGTTATGCAGCATGGTCAGATATTTTCCCTCCAAGTTAAGTTGGATGACTAAAATATTACCACTTCAAGATTTATCGTATCACAGTAGTCATCAAATAGTTTTTTGAGTCATGCAAATATACTTGGTCCCCCTTCTCTGCTGCACGCGCCAAACTCTAGATCAAATCCTCCTCTAGCAGCGACGGTGCTTCCTTCATAACCCTATGTGGTTTATTTCTTTCCGTACCTTAAATTCATGTAGTCTTGGTCATATCAAGGAAAAGAACAGGATAACAATTTGTCACCTTCAGTGCTTCCTACTGTATTTGTTAGCTAATTTTGCTATGCAGATCTTATTTAACCCACCGTGTTGTTGTTATTCGGAATATATCCTATGTGTATCTAAATTTGTCCAGCCATGCTGTCATGCCACACAAAAATACTTTACAGTTCGATTAGTTGAGAATAGACCGCATCTTCATACTAATTTCAAATATAGAATATTGAGACTTGTATTTTATCATCCATCTTTATGTAGGATGCCTGTAGATCCCTTGTTTTTTTGTTAAATTGATCTTGTTAGATAAAGTGCATCCACCCTGATAGCAATGTTTCCAATCAATACATACAAAGGAAGAGGGATCAACGGTTGCCAAGAGGATATATACTACTCCCTCCATCCCAAAATAAGTGACTCAAGTTTGTACTAGGTTTAGTACAAAGTTAGTACAACTCGAGTCACTTATTTTGGGATGGAGGGAGTATTTGTTAATTATCTTGGTCATTCTTCTATCTGGATTATTGTACATGTTGTCTCGAATACATAGATAACCTGGAGAATGTTCGCATCTTGCGCAAGGTAATTTAGATGAAATTATTAAGATTGATGCAAGAAGATCTTGGGACCTCCACATTATGTAGTGTGCAAGTCCCTTTCAATTAAATTACCGTTCGTTAATTTATCTCATCCTCACTGGTCCATATGTTCATGTATACCTCATGAAGAGCTTGGGATTACTACATCGACTTATGAATTTCTATAATCCACCTCCAAGCAATCATGCATGAACCATACATTTTGCCAGTTTGTACCCTATTTGATATCATTGGTTCACCCTAATGTAGCAAAGAATGACTTCTTATTCATCATGGAAGGGCTATTTTTCAATCATGATGTACATTATTTCTAGCTATAATATAAGTATATAACACATTCACCACTAGAGATCAGGTTTCTAATGTATAGCGGTCCTTCAAGTTTCAGAGAATGACATGCATATGTCTGTTAGATGTTGAGAAACTTCTGACGAGTTGGTAATTCGTAAATGGTCCTTCAAGTTTGAGCACATATTTGTCTTTTCTTTTTTGCAATATTACTTTGAATAATTTTACCAAATAATGTGTGTGCTCCTCTCTTGATGTCTACTTTAGCACGTGTTTGTGTGCAACATTTGGTGTTTATGTGCTAAACATACAAGGGAGGATTGCACTCCCTTTTTTTAAACAACTTTGTTGTGTTGGCCATATGTACAATTACTTGGAAGTGTGTCACAAGGCAGAGTAAAAATTTGACAAGAATATAGAAAAGACGACAAAAGTTGTATGCCCGGATGTAAGCCCTTGTAGAATCGTTCTCTGTTAGACTACAGTGTAGAACATTCGTGCAGGGCTGCACTGAGATTGTCTAGACAATAAATTTTGTCTATAATTTCTGCAATATTTGTAATGCCTATTTTAATTATAATTTTCCCAAATTTTCCTAATTTCATTCATTAATATTTCTATTTTTGGATGTTGTGACGTGAGCCTTGCGATGGTGTTTTAGTAGCTAGAACTGGCCATGATCAATCATATAACATGCATCCATCAACATTTCTAATTAAAATCCCATATGCTTAATAACACAACTCAAACCGACAAGTCTGCTAGATCCAAGTTTAGAACATTGCAAACCAATGTTTATAAAGCCAAAATAGACGGGCACGGCAACGCGTGCCATCAATGATCTAGTAGTTGTAACTTGTAACTAGGGATTGGCAATCAAGTGAGATCCCCTTTGATGTTGAGTATTTACAAATGTGGATGACTACTCTCGAGCCGGGTGCCAGCCTTTTGGCAAAAGACTTTATTTTCTAACATTTGTAGAGGACAAATGTGGATGTCACCAGCAGGTCACATGGTCCAATTAATGGTCGACCTTTGGGTTAGGCTCTCGATCATGTCAGGCCAATGATTGGTGCTTTTGTCCACCAATACGGCGCCGGGGCAATGTGGCTGCATCCATGTGGTTAGTTTATCTCCAATATCTCATAGAAGAGCTGCAATGTGTGATATATCATACGTATATATGTTTATTCATTCTTGATCTCTACCAAGATGATCTAGAAAGGAGCAGGCCGTGGGGTGTTATTTATGTAGGCATTGGTCATTGCCAAAGTTCACAACAAAGAGCTATCAGTCAATTTGTGTTTCGGAGAGAGAGAGAGAGAGTGATGTAGTCCTGGATTAGGGGGTGTTCGGATAGCCGGACTATACCTTCAGCCGGACTCCAGGACTATGAAGATACAAGATTGAAGACTTCGTCCCGTGTCCGGAAGGATCTTTTTCTTGGCGTGGAAGGCAAGCTAGGTGTGCGAATATTCGAGATCTCCTTCCATTGTAACCGACTCTGTGTAACCCTAACCCTATCCGGTGTCTATATAAACCGGAGGGTAGTAGTCCGTAGGACAACCATCATCATACACAATCATACCATAGGCTAGCTTCTAGGGTTTAGCCTCCTTGATCTCGTGGTAGATCCACTCTTGTACTACCCATATCATCAATATTAATCTAGCAGGAGTAGGGTTTTACCTCCATCGGAAGGGCCCGAACCTGGGTAAAATAAAGTGTCCCTTGTCTCCTGTTACCATCCGACCTTGACGCACAGTTCGGGACCCCCTACCCGAGATCCGCCGGTTTTGACACCGACATTGGTGCTTTCATTGAGAGTTCCTCTGCGCCGTCGCGATTAGGTAGGATGCCTCTTCCCGTCTTTAAAGACGGCGCAATTACGAAAGGAGCTTTGGCTGTCGGACAAACTCTCCGGCTAGGTGGTTTTCTCGCAACCGCCTGTTCGGCTGTTGCGCCGACGGTGACCTCCCGGGTCATCAAAAGCAACCTCCACGTCGGCTCAGAACTCGCCGAGCAATTGGATCCGATGGAGCTCTCTTCGGTTAACGAGCTCCTGGATCGCATCGCCGCACTAGGCGTCGCCACAAATTACGACCAGGTTGGGCTTAAACCCGATCTGAGAGAAATTAACTCTCCCCAGGCCACCCACCACGTTGCAGTGGTGGAGACACAATGCGGCGACCCTTCATCTATCTTAAGGACTAGATATGTCCGAATCCCCGAACCCTCCATGCTGGATATCCGCGGAGGGGAGGATACAATCCAAGACCTGAGCTTAAAATCAGGCAAATCGGATAACATCCAAGACTCCGGATCTCAGAATCCGGAAGTTCTTCGGCCTCCGAACAACAAATTGGGCAAGGTCTCAGAATCCCACGCAGTTTGGCCGAACACAGCCTAAACATCCAGAAAGGATTCAAACCTGTCAAACAGGCTCTTCGGCGTTTCTCTGAACCAAAGAGACAGGCCATGGGAGAGGAGTTAGCCAAATTATTGGAAGCCGGATTCATTAGAGACATAAAACACCCGGACTGGCTAGCAAACCTGGTGATGGTACCAAAGAAGGACAAATCCTGGCGCCTGTGTGTCGATTTCAAAGACCTTAATAAGGCTTGCCCAAAGGATCCCTTCCCCCTCCCCCGAATAGATCAAATCATCGATGCCACTGCAGGACACGATTCGTTGTGCTTCCTCGACGCATACTCCGGTTACCATCAAATCAAGATGGCAGAATTAGACCAAGCCGCAACAGCATTCATCACACCATACGGCCCATTCTGCTTCAACACAATGCCCTTTGGGCTAAAAAATGCCGGCGCA
The DNA here is from genome assembly GCA_032464435.1 of Aegilops umbellulata. Classification (NCBI taxonomy): domain Eukaryota; kingdom Viridiplantae; phylum Streptophyta; class Magnoliopsida; order Poales; family Poaceae; genus Aegilops; species Aegilops umbellulata. Next base: position 447,770,881 of record CP136058.1, on the reverse strand, counting down.
ACATATCAGCGCATGATTCAAACATGTCTGGCAAACCAGATCGGCAAAACAGTGGAGGCGTACGTAGATGATGTGGTCGTTAAATCAAGACATGTCGAATCTCTAGTAGACGACTTGAGGCTCACATTCGACAACCTCCGAAAATACGACATTAAGCTCAACCCGGAAAAATGCGTTTTCGGCGTTCCAGCCGGAAAGCTCCTGGGCTTCATTGTATCCGGTCGAGGAATTGAAGCAAATCCAGCTAAAATCTGAGCTCTGTCACAATTGGATGTCCCGAAAGACCTCAAACAAATACAGAAACTCACGGATGCGTGGCGGCTTTAAGCCGTTTCATCTCCCGCTTGGGAGAAAAGGCATTGCCCCTTTACCGCCTCCTTAGGCGCACCGAAAACTTCGAGTGGACAGACGCTGCCACAGCCGGACTCGAGGAAATAAAGGCCATCTTGGCAACAAACCCAGTCATGGCCGCGCCGAACACTGGCGAACCCATGTTATTGTACATCGCCGCAACCCATCAAGTTGTTAGCGCAGTACTCGTCGTCGAGCGGGCAATGGACGGACACAAACTCCCCCTTAAAAGGCCGGTTTACTACGTGTCCACTGTCCTTACACCATGCAAATCACGGTACCCGCATTACCAAAAGATCGCATTGTTGGGGAACGTAGCAGAAATTCAAAATTTTCCTACGTGTCACCAAGATCTATCTATGGAGAAACCAGCAACGAGGGGAAGGAGAGTGCATCTACATACCCTCGTAGATCGCTAAGCGGAAGCGTTCAAGTGAACGGGGTTGATGGAGTCGTACTCGTCGTGATCCAAATGACCGATGACCAAGTGCCGAACGGACGGCACCTCCGCGTTCAACACACGTACAGCCCGATGACGTCTCCCATGCCTTGATCCAGCAAGGAGAGAGGGAGAGGTTGAGGAAGACTCCATCCAGCAGCAGCACGACGGCATGGTGGTGGTGGTGGAGGAGCGTGGCAATCCTGCAGGGCTTCGCCAAGCACCACGGGAGAGGAGAAGGACTTGGGAGAGGGGGAGGGCTGCGCCAGAACATTGGTATGGCTGCCCTCCCACCCCCCACATATATATAGGGGCAAGGGAGAGGGGGCCGGCCCCCTCAGATCCAATCTGAGGAGGGGGCGGCGGCTAGGGGGGTTCCCTTGCCCCCCAAGGCAAGGGGGGCGCCCCCTTCTATGGTTCCCCCAAACCCTAGGCGCATGGGCCCTAGGGGGGAGGCGCCCAGCCCACTAAGGGGCTGGTCCCTCTCCACATACAGCCCATAGGGCCCTCCAGGGCAGGTGGACCCTCCCGGTGGACCCCCGGAACCCCTTCGGTGGTCCTGGTACAATGCCGGTATCCCCCTGAACTCTTCCGGTGACCGTATGATGACTTCCCATATATAAATCTTTACCTCCGGACCATTCCGGAACTCCTCGTGACGTCCGGGATCTCATCCGGGACTCCGAACAACATTCGGTAACCACATACAAACTTCCTTTATAACCCTAGCGCCATCGAACCTTAAGTGTGTAGACCCTACGGGTTCGGGAAGCATGCAGACATGACCGAGACGTTCTCCGGTCAATAACCAACAGCGGGATCTAGATACCCGTGTTGGTTCCCACATGTTCCACGATGATCTCATCGGATGAACCACGATGTCGAGGATTCGATCAATCCCGTATGCAATTCCCTTTGTCTAGCGGTATTGTACTTGCCCGAGATTCGATCGTCGGTATCCCGATACCTTATTCAATCTCGTTACCGGCAAGTCTCTTTACTCGTTCCGTAACACATCATCCCATGATCAACTCCTTGGTCACATTGTGCACATTATGATGATGTCCTACCGAGTGGGCCCAGAGATACCTCTCCGTCACACGGAGTGACAAATCCCAGTCTCGATTCGTGCCTACCCAACAGACACTTTCGGAGATACCTGTAGTGTACCGTTATAGCCACCCAGTTATGTTGTGACGTTTGGCACACCCAAAGTATTCCTACGGTATCCGGGAGTTGCACAATCTCATGGTCTAAGGAAATGATACTTGACATTATAAAAGCTTTAGCATTACGAACTACACGATCTTGTGTTATGCTTAGGATTGGGTCTTGTCCATCACATAATTCTTCTAATGATGTGATCCCGTTATCAATGACATCCAATGTCCATGGTCAGGAAACCGTAACCATCTATTGATCAACGAGCTAGTCAACTAGAGGCTTACTAGGGACATGGTGTTGTCTATGTATCCACACATGTATCTGAGTTTCCTATCAATACAATTCTAGCATGGATAATAAACTATTATCATGAACAAGGAAATATAATAATAACTAATTTATTATTGCCTCTAGGGCATATTTCCAACAGTCTCCCACTTGCACTAGAGTCAATAATCCAGTTCACATCGCTATGTGATTAACACTCAAGGTCACATCTCCATGTGACTAACATCCAAAGAGTTTACTAGAGTCAATAATCTAGTTCACATTACCATGTGATTAACACTCAATGAGTTCTGGGTTTGATCATGTTATGCTTGTGAGAGATGTTATAGTCAACGGGTCTGAACCTTTTAGATCCGTGTGTGCTTTACAAATCTCTATGTCATCTCCTAGATGCAGTTACCACGCTCTATTTGGAGCTATTCCAAATAACTGTTCTACTATACGAATCCAGTTTACTACTCAAAATAATCTGGATTAGTGTCAAAGTTTGCATCGGCGTAACCCTTTACGACGAACTATTTTACCACCTCCATAATCGAGAAAATTCCTTAGTCCACTAGTTACTAAGGATAACCTTGATCGTTGTCCTGTGATCCATTTCTAGATCACACTTATACCCCTTGACTGACTCATGGTTTGGCACACTTCAGGTGCGGTACACAACATAGCATACTTTAGAGCCTATGACTAAAGCATAGGGGACGACCTTCGTCCTTTCTCTCTATTCTGCCGTGGTCATGTCTTGAGTCTTGCTCAATACTCACACCTTGTAACACAGCCGAGAACTCCTTCTTTGCTGATCTATTTTGAACTCCTTCAAAATCTTGTCATGGTATGTGTTCGTTTGAAAGTACTATTAAGCGATTTTGATCTATCCTTATAGATTTTGATGCTCAATGTTCAAGTAGCTTAATCCAGGTTTTCCATTGAAAAACACTTTTCAAACAACCCTATATGCTTTCGAGAAATTCTACATCATTTCCGATAAACAATATGTCAACAACATATACTCATCAGAAATTCTATAGTTCTCCCACTCACTTCTTTGGAAATACAAGTTTCTCATAAACTTTGTATAAACCTAAAATCTTTGATCATCTCATCAAAGCGTACATTCCAAATCCGAGATGCTTACTCCAGTCCTTAGAAGGATTGCTGGGGCTTTGCATACTTGTTAGCATCTTTCAGGATCGACAAAATCTTCTGGTTGTATCACATACAACCTTTCCTCAAGAACAAGGAAACAATATTTTGACATCCTATCTGCAAGATTTCATAAATAATGCAGTACCTGCTAATTCCAACAGACTCTTAGCATCGCTACGAGTGAGAAAGTCTCATCGTAGTCAACTCCTTGAACTTGTCGGGAAACATCTTAACGACAAGTCGAGCTTTCTTAATGGTGAAATTTACCATCATTGCCCGTCTTCCTTTTAAAATCCATCTGTACTCAACAGCCTCACGACCATCGAGCCGTTCCGCCAAAGTCTACACTTCGTTTTCATACATGGATCCTCTCTCGGATTTTATGGCCTCGAGCCATTCATCGGAATCCGGGCCCACCATCGCTTCTCCATAGCTCGTAGGTTCTTTGTTGTATATCAACATGACTTCCAAGACAGGATTATGTACCACTCTGAAGTAGTACGCATCCTTGTCGTCCTACGAGGTCTGGGAGTGACTTGATCCGAAGTCTCATGATCACTATCATAAGCTTCCACTTAAATTGGTGTAGGTGCCATAGGAACAACTCCTGTGCCCTGCTACACACTAGTTGAAGTGACGGTTCAGTAACCTCATCAAGTCTCCACCATCCTCCCACTCAATTCTTTCGAGAGAAACTTTTCCTCGAGAAAGGAACCGATTTGAGAAACAATCCCTATTGCTTTCGGATCTGAGACAGGAGGTATAGCCAACTGTTTTGGGTGTCCTATGAAGATGCATTTATCCGCTTTGGGTTCGAGCTTATCAGCCTGAAACTTTTTCACATAAGTGTCGCAGCCCCAAACTTATAAGAAATGACAGCTTAGGTTTCTCTAAACCATAGTTCATACGGTGTCATCTTATCGGAATTACGTGGTGCCCTATTTAAAGTGAGTGCTGTTGTCTCTAATGCCTAACCCATGAACGATAGTGGTAATTCGATAAGAGACATCATGGTATGCATCATATCCAATAGGGTGCAGTTATGATGTTCGGACACACCATCACACTATGGTGTTCCAGGCGGTACTAGTCGTGAAACAATTTCCACAATGTCTCAATTGTGTACCAAACTCGCAACTCAGATATTCATCTCTATGATCATATCGTAGATATTTTATCCTCTTGTCACGGCGATATTCAACTTCATTCTGAAATTACTTGAACCATTCAATAATTCAGACTTGTGTTTCATCAAGTAAATATGCTCAGTATCTACTCAAATCATCTGTGAAGTAAGAGCATAACGATATCCACTGCGTGCCTCAGCGCTCATTGGACTGCACACATCAAAATGTGTTACTTCCAACAAGTTGCTTTCTTGTTCCATTTTACTGAAACCGAAGCTTTCAGTCATCTTGCCCATGTGGTATGATTTGCATGTCTCAAGCGATTCAAAATCAAGTGAGTCCAAACGGTCCATCTGCATGGAGTTTCTTCATGCGTATATACCAAAAGACATGGTTCACATGTCTCAATCCTTTTCAAAAAATGAGTGAGTCCAAAGATCCATCAACATGGAGCTTCTTCATGCGTTTTATACCAATGTCTTACATGGCAGTGCCACAAGTAGGTGGTACTATCATTACTATCTTATATCTTTTGGCATGAACATGTGTATCACTATGATCGAGATTCAGTAAACCATTCATTTTAGGTGCAAGACCATTGAAGGTATTATTCAAATAAATAGAGTAACCATTATTCTCCTTAAATGAATAACCGTATTGCGATAGACATAATCCAATCATGTCTATGCTCAACGCAAACACCAAATAACAATTATTTAGGCTTAACACCAATCTCGATGGTAGAGGGAGCGTGCGATGCTTGATCATATCAACCTTGGAAGCACTTCCAACACATCTCGTCAGCTCACCTTTAGCTAGTCTCCGTTTATTCCGTAGCTTTTATTTCGAGTTACTAACACTTAGCAACCGAACCGGTATCTAATACCCTGATGCTACTAGGAGTACTAGTAAAGTACACATTCACATAATGTATATCCAATATACTTCTATCGACAGCCTTCTCATCTACCAAGTATCTAGGGTAATTCTGCTCCACTGGCTGTTCCCCTTATTACAGAAGCACTCAGTCTCGGGTTTGGGTTCAACCTTGGGTTTCTCCACTAGAGCAGCAGCTGATTTGCCGTTTCATGAAGTATCCCTTCTTGCCCTTGCCCTTCTTGAAACTAGTGGTTTCACTAACCATCAACAATTGATGCTCCTTCTTGATTTCTACTTTCGCGATGTCAAACATCGCGAATATTTCAAGGATCATCATATCTATCCCTGATATGTTATAGTTCATTACGAAGCTCTAGCAGCTTGGTGGCAATGACTTTGGAGAAACATCACTATCTTATCTGGAAGATCAACTCCCACTCGATTCAAGTGATTGTTGTACTCAGACAATCTGAGCACAAGCTCAACTATTGAGCTTTTCTCCCTTAGTTTGCAGGCCAAGAAAATCGTCGGAGGTCTTATACCTCTTGACGTGGGCACGAGCCTGAAATCCCAATTTGAGCCCTCGAAACATCTCATATGTTCCGCGACATTTCAAAAATGTCTTCGGTGCCTCAATTCTAAACCATTTAACATTACCGAACTATCATGTAGTCATCAAATCGTGTATGTCAGATGTTCGCAACATCCACAGACCATGTTCGGGGTTTAACACACTGAGCGGTGCATTAAGGATATAAGCTTTCTACTGTCCGCATAATCGCTACTGTCAACTTTCAACTATATTTTCTCTAGGAACGTATCTAACACAGTAGAACTAAAGCGTAAGCTATGACATAATTTGCAAAGATCTTTTGACTATGTTCAGGATAATTAAGTTCATCTTATGAACTCCCACTCAGATAGACATACCTCTAGTCATCTAAGTGATTACATGATCCGAGTCAACTAGGCCGTGTCCGATCATCACGTGAGACGGACTAGTCATCATCGGTGAACATCTTCATGTTGATCGTATCTACCATACGACTCATGCTCGACCTTTCGGTCTCTTGTGTTCCGAGGCCATGTCTGTACATGCTAGGCTCGTCAAGTCAACCTAAGTGTTTCGCGTGTGTAAATCTGTCTTACACCCGTTGTATGTGAACGTAAGAATCTATCACACCCGATCATCACGTGGTGCTTCGAAACGACGAACTTTCGCAACGGTGCACAGTTAGGGGGAACACTTTCTTGAAATTTTAATGAGGGATCATCTTATTTACTACCGTCGTTCTAAGAAAATAAGATGTAATAACATGATAAACATCACATGCAATCAAATAGTGACATGATATGGCCATCATCACTTTGCTCCTTTTGATCTCCATCTTCGGGGCTCCATGATCATCATCGTCACCGGCATGACACCATGATCTCCATCATCATGATCTCCATCATCGTGTCTTCATGAAGTTGTCTCGCCAACTATTACTTCTACTACTACAGCTAACGGTTAGCAATAAAGTAAAGTAATTACATGACGTTTATGTTGACACGCAGGTCATAAATAAATTAAGACAACTCCTATATGGCTCCTGCCGGTTGTCATACTCATCGACATGCAAGTCGTAATTCCTATTACAAGAACATGATCAATCTCATACATCACATATTCATCACATTCTTCTTGGCCATATCACATCACATAGCATACCCTGCAAAAACAAGTTAGACGTCCTCTAATTGTTGTTTGCATGTTTTACGTGGCTGCTATGGGTTTCTAGCAAGAACGTTTCTTACCTACGCAAAACCACAACGTGACATGCCAATTGCTATTTACCCTTCATAAGGACCCTTTTCATCGAATCCGTTCCGACTAAAGTGGGAGAGACAGACACCCGCCAGCCACCTTATGCAACTAGTGCATGTCAGTCGATGGAACCGGTCTCACGTAAGCGTACATGTAAGGTTGGTCTGGGCCGCTTCATCCCACAATGCCGTCGAAACAAGATTGGACTAGTAACGGTAAGAATATTGAACAAAATCAACGCCCACAACTACTTTGTGTTCTACTCGTGCATAGAATCTACGCAATAGACCTAGCTCATGATGCCACTGTTGGGGAACGTAGCAGAAATTCAAAATTTTCCTACGTGTCACCAAGATCTATCTATGGAGAAACCAGCAACGAGGGGAAGGAGAGTGCATATACATACCCTTGTAGATCGCTAAGCGGAAGCGTTCAAGTGAACGGGGTTGATGGAGTCGTACTCGTCGTGATCCAAATCACCGATGACCAAGTGCCGAACGGACGGCACCTCTGCGTTCAACACACGTACAGCCCGGTGACATCTCCCATGCCTTGATCCAGCAAGGAGAGAGGGAGAGGTTGAGGAAGACTCCATCCAGCAGCAGCACGACGGCATGGTGGTGGTGGTGGAGGAGCGTGGCAATCCTGCAGGGCTTCGCCAAGCACCACGGGAGAGGAGAAGGACTTGGGAGAGGGGGAGGGCTGCGCCAGAACATTGGTATGGCTGCCCTCCCACCCCCCACATATATAGGGGCAAGGGAGAGGGGGGCCGGCCCCTCAGATCCAATCTGAGGAGGGGGCGGCGGCTAGGGGGGTTCCCTTGCCCCCCAAGGCAAGGGGGCGCCCCCTTCTAGGGTTCCCCCAAACCCTAGGCGCATGGGCCCTAGGGGGGGAGGCGCCCAGCCCACTAAGGGGCTGGTCCCTCTCCACATACAGCCCATAGGGCCCTCCGGGGCAGGTGGACCCTCCCGGTGGACCCCCGGAACCCCTTCGGTGGTCCTGGTACAATGCCGGTATCCCCCTGAACTCTTCCGGTGACCGTATGATGACTTCCCATATATAAATCATTACCTACGGACCATTCAGGAGTCCGGGATCTCATCCGGGACTCCGAACAACATTCGGTAACCACATACAAACTTCCTTTATAACCCTAGCGCCATCGAACCTTAAGTGTGTAGACCCTACGGGTTCGGGAAGCATGCAGACATGACCGAGACGTTCTCCGGTCAATAGCCAACAGCGGGATCTGGATACCCATGTTGGATCCCACATGTTCCACGATGATCTCATCGGATGAACCACGATGTCGAGGATTCGATCAATCCCGTATGCAATTCCCTTTGTCTAGCGGTATTGTACTTGCTCGAGATTCGATCGTCGGTATCCCGATACCTTATTCAATCTCGTTACCGGCAAGTCTCTTTACTCGTTCCGTAACACATCATCCCGTGATCAACTCCTTGGTCACATTGTGCACATTATGATGATGTCCTACCGAGTGGGCCCAGAGATACCTCTCCGTCACACGGAGTGACAAATCCCAGTCTCGATTCGTGCCAACCCAACAGACACTTTCGGAGATACCTGTAGTGTACCTTTATAGCCACCCAGTTACGTTGTGACGTTTGGCACACCCAAAGTATTCCTACGGTATCCGGGAGTTGCACAATTTCATGGTCTAAGGAAATGATACTTGGCATTATAAAAGCTTTAGCATTACGAACTACACGATCTTGTGTTATGCTTAGGATTGGGTCTTGTCCATCACATCATTCTTCTAATGATGTGATCCCGTTATCAATGACATCCAATGTCCATGGTCAGGAAACCGTAACCATCTATTGATCAATGAGCTAGTCAACTAGAGGCTTACTAGGGACATGGTGTTGTCTATGTATCCACACATGTATCTGAGTTTCCTATCAATACAATTCTAGCATGGATAATAAACTATTATCATGAACAAGGAAATATAATAATAACTAATTTATTATTGCCTCTAGGGCATATTTCCAACACGCATACGCGGTGTTTATGGCATCCCGGAAGCTACGACACTACTTTCAAGAGTGTTCTATAACAGTAGCCTCGGAAGTACCACTCAACGATATTATCAACAACCGCGATGCAACGGGCCGGATAGCAAAATGGGCCATAGAGCTCCTCCCGTTTGACATAACCTACAAACCACGGCGAGCCATTAAATCGCAAGTCTTAGCCGACTTCGTCGCCGAATGGACAGAGGCCAAACTCCCTAAAGAGTACGGCACATATTCAAACTGGATCATGCATTTCGACGGCTCCAAAATGTTGGCCGGACTAGGAGCTGGCGTCGTTTTGACGTCCGCTACAGGGGACATAGTCCAATATGTACTCCAAATTATGTACACAGACTCCAACAATGCAGCCGAATACGAGGCCCTTCTACATGGTCTCCGGATGGCAGTATCCATGGGCATTCAACGCCTGGAAGTACGCGGGGACTCAAACCTCACGATATCCCAAATAAATGGCGACTTTGACGCCAAAGACTCAACCCTCGGATAATAGTCCGGACATAACCGCACAACCCGACGCCGAACAATCCGACATAATCGGAGGCCCTGCCACCGAAATCACACCTTCAGCCCATGTAATAATGGCGGTCATCGCCCCGTAGACAGAACCATTCCTAGCCTACCTTGCTAGGTAGGAACTCCCAGAGGACCAAAACGAGGCACGCTGCATAGTGCGGCGATCTAAATCCTATAAAGTCCACGAGGGAGAGCTATATAAGAAAAGCACTACAGGAGTCCTTCAAAGATGTATCTCCGAAGAGGAAGGGCGGAGTCTGTTGGACGAAATTCATGCCGGACTCGGTGGCCACCACGCTGCAGCTCGGTCCCTTGTAAGCAAGGCTTTCCGTACTGGCTTTTATTGGTTGACGGCCCGAGCAGACGCTCATGACTTAGTCAAATGATGCGTCGGTTGCCAGCTCTTTGCAAATCAAAGCCATATGCCGCCCAACGCCCTCCGAACCATCCCCATCACTTGGCCTTTCGCGGTCTGGGGGCTTGATATGGTGGGACCCCTTAAGGGTGGAACCCACAAGAAAAAAATACTTATTGGTCATGGTGGATAAATTCACCAAATGGATAGAAGCCAAGCCTGTTAAGACGGCCGAATCCGGACCCGTGATAGACTTCATATCCGGGGTGGTACACCGTTACGGTGTCCCCCACAACATTATCACCGATAACGGCACAAACTTCACCTCTGACGAAGTAAAGCTGTGGTGCAAAAACATGGGCATTAAGCTCGATTTTGCTTCCGTCTATCACCCACAAACTAACGGTCAGGTCGAACGTGCAAATGGTCTCATCATGAGCGGTATCAAACCCAGACTAGTGCGGTCCCTAAAGGAATCCAATACGCACTGGGTAGAGGAGCTCGACTCCGTACTCTGGGGGCTGTGAACCACGCCGAATCGTACCACCGGATTCACACCATTTTTTATGGTGTACGGCGCAGAGGCAGTTCTGCCCTGCGATATAATTCATGACTCACCTCGAGTGCGCATGTATGAAGAAAGAGAAGCCGAGCTTGATCGGCATGACAACCTGGACGCCTTAGAGGAGGAGCGCGACGTGGCTAAAGCCCGTTCCGCATTTTATCAGCAGCAGGCTCGAAGATATCAAAGCAGAGAAGTACGGGCCAAAAATTACAATGTTGGCGAACTAGTTCTACACCTGCCGGATAAGAAAAAGAACAAACTCAAGCCCAAATGGGAAGGTCCCTTCATAATTGACCAAGTCCTCACTGGCGGAGCATACCGCCTGCGAGATGCGTCGGACAACCGACTCGAGCCGAACCCTTGGAACGCAACACGTCTCTGAAGATTCTATGCCTAGCGCCGAACTCTGAGTTTGTCTCCTTCCTCTGTCCATTTTTACATATATCTTTCTGTTTTTACTTTTGTCTCCTCCCACTCTTTCCTTTTATAGCCCTTAAAGGCTCATCATGTGACGCGCCACTCGCGCTCCTTAAACCTGGGGGCTTCTTTAACAGAAGCTTGTTTATATGGGTTTCACACCCAACACATGCGTCAGACTTCCGCATGCACCTTTTCTTCACCATTATATGCATCGATAGGACTTAAGTTTTGGCCAAGCTGGGTTTCCTGGCTCCTGTGCTTACCCCTACGTTCCCGATTGTTCGGCTAGGCGGTAAAGGGAGCACCTCTGCGATTGCTACTGCCGGATAAGCCGGATGTGTACCTCAGACTAGGTGAAGCCGGAAGCTAGCATTCTTAAGGGAATATTCGGTCGGTGAACTAAAGATGAACCTTTTTTATTTATACATGCCCCCAGATGCTTTCCTGCATTTGCAGTCCGGACGTGCACTTCAGGGCACGCCACCCCAGCGAAAGGAACCCTTAACGGAACTATTCTCTCTGGAAGATGTTTCTTACTAACCATGTAATATAAAATAACTAGTTGGGCACTTGTCTGATAAAGCACTAATGACCCCTACGCCTGGTCTCCATGCATACCTCGGTTCTTATATAACCGCTATGGTATTCGGACACACTCCGGACCGTCAGGCCCCGAGGTTGAAGCGAAAAGGTCGGCAACGACAAACGATCTACAATCCGGCTAGAAGGCATTTCACATGTCAATTATAAATTACATAGTCATCCTGACTGATTGTATTCCTCCTCTATACCATCTAACCGGCTGTCTAATTTACAGTCCCGCTGAGAATACTTTGCGGCCAATTCTACCTGGCCATACACTAAGCTCACAGGGATCTCCTTCCCGTCAGGCCCCACCGGTCCGACCTCGGCCATGTGATTGGGGTCAAACTTCGTAAAGCGGGTCTTCACCATAGCCCAGGCCTCCCTAGCGCCTTGTCGGCAGGCTGATATCTTCCACAACCGGAAGCGCCGCCGAGCTCCCTTCAGCTTCTCCGCAAGCTCTCCAAGGCCCTCGGGCGTAGAGTGGGAAGGCCATAAGGCTTGGGCAACGCCTCGCATCGCCTGCCGGATTCGTTCGTGCAGTTGCAGGAGTTCGGGAAGTAGGTCACCCGTAGAACCGGGCATCTCCTCTGCAGGACGACCTGTGAGCGTACCTACAGACAATACTCTGTTATTCGACTTCCTCGCCGAACTCATTTTTCAAAGTTCGTTCAAGCACTTACTAAATATGCCGCGTCGAAGTCGCTGATTCTCCTTCGTAGAGTCCGACAGCTGACCACGAACGTCCTTCAGTTCAACATCCAGCTTGGTGTTGGCATCTTGAAGATCATTCTTCTCTCGCCTCACCCTTGTCAACATACTCTCACCGGCCTTTAACTGGCGTAAGAGTTGTTGCTTTTCCGTATCAAGTCCGGCGCCATCTGCAACATGAATTGTCAGATTTGCACCCATGCCGCACAATACTAATCTTTCGAATTGTATCTTACCTGAGGGGGTCCCTTTGGGCTCCCCTGTTGCGGCTAGTGCGGCCTCTAGTTGGGCCTTGCACTTTTCCAGCTCCTGGGACAGCACGGTGTTCTTCTCACTAAGAACCTGCATGTTATATGATCCTTAAATCAGTTACTTTAACTGTTTCAAGTCTCGGGGGCTACTGGTATATATATATTTAACCAAATTTTCTTACCCGTATGTCTTTCACATACTACTCCGTGGCTCTGACTAAACCATCTTGAGCGGCACGAAGGTACGCATCTCCCGAATTAAAGGCATCTAAAGCCTCCCGGGAGAAACAAGCGTCGCGCAGAACTGTCCGGCGACGCCTGTGGTTCATGGCACTCTCCACTTCTGAATTAGTGGCAGACAGCCGGTCTGCATCCTCTGTTGGAGGAGTGTCCGGTACGCGCCTGGTGCTCGTCCCCGCTTTCGGGCCAGACGTTGGAGCCTGGCTGGTGGAGGCGCGATTGGCAGCCTCTCCGGACAGAGTCCGGCAAGGCCTCTTCGTCCTGGAAAAAGCACGAATGTTAATATGCCTTGACAGAATAGCACCAGGGATACACAAGGCGCGCTATACCTTTGTGCCGGAATCTCAGTCCGGACTACATTTCTTTTCGCCCCACGGGACCCTACGGCCCCTAGTTGGCTGGCCGCCGCAGGTTTGGCCTCCCGCCTCGGAAATCTCCCCTGCAAAATACGGTTGTCGTTTGAAACGCCGGAATACGTGAGAACGGAATCTCTCTTGAGGGAATAAGCACTCCGGTTTCTGTCACCTGGGAAGCCGGGATTAACCCGGGGTAATCGGCCGTGATGGCCACCAAGGTATCGTCCTTGCTTAACTGATGGAACACCCCGTCGATGAGCTCCACCAATATGTCCGGATCCTCTTCGGAGTCCGGATCAAGGGACCGTTCTGGGTCCTCAGGCTGTGGAGGGCAGCTGTTGATATCCTTTACTTCCTGTCGTAGCTCCTGCATTGAAATCGCAAGATTACGATCTAGTCATGGGAGCGTTAAATAAATAGGCAAGTGCAATTGTTCACTTACCCAACTTGGAGGTTCATACATAGTGAATCTGGCCCGCGGGTTGACGCGGAGGAAGTCCTCCTTTTCTCCCTTGTACAAAGATGTTAAAATCTTTACTAGAGCGGCAGCTGTAGCTGGCCCCTTACGGCCGTAACGGGTGGCGTCATCCTCCCCGTTGAAATTCCACATGGGGTGGCCTCTATATGGAAGCGGCTGCACCCCCCGCATAATGCATGTGGCCATGACTCCAATCATGGTTAGTCCGGAATGAGCCAACAGTCTTATCCGGCCCATCAGATAAAGGACGTCTCTGTCGTTTTCTCTCCGAGAGCTCCGCGGACGCCAGCTCAAGCGTTATGGAGCGCTGTTAAACTCGGGGAGACCGACCGGGATGGGGTCCGGCAACGGGACATCATCTATGTAAAACCATTCTGAAGGCCAGTCCTCGGACGCCTCTTTTGGGGTTCCGGATTGGTATTCGGTCCCGGCGATGCGCCATACCTCGGCCCCGCCCACTTGATATATGGACCCCTTTTGAGAACGGGGCACCAAGCAGAACAACCTCTTCCACAGCGCAAAATGAGCCTCGACGCCTAAAAATAGCTCGCAAAGGGCAACGAAGCCCGCAATATGTAGTACGGAGCCGGGCGTGAGATTGTGCAGCTGGAGGCCGTAGAACTCCAGAAGCCCGCGGAGGAATGGATGAATTGGAAATCCCAGTCCCCTTAATAAATAAGGGACGAGGCACACCCGCTCTCCTTTAGAAGGATTGGGGATGCTCCCCGCTTGCTTTCCGCCATTATAGGTGGCGAGTCCGGCTCGAACCGGGACCATACATGCCTGGGGAAGGAATCCCTTGGCCTGCAGTGACACTAACTCACTGTGTGGGATGGTGCAACTCTCCCAGTCTCCGGATTTAGGACTGGAAGGGCGAGGGGAGGAGCTGCGACGGTTGGCCATGTTGGAATGGACCTTTGCTAGAGACGCTCCGATGATAACTCGCGGAGGGGAGAAAATGTGGTTTGGATCTAAATCCCCATCCCGTTAAATAGGCGGCTCGTTTATGTGACTAAGGGTGTGGATGTAAAAACACCCCAGGCTTTTCGCATTCATTCAACACATGGAAGACGGCCATTATTGGGCACTGAAGCCGAGGAGCGCTACATTACAAAAATCGGACATCATTCGTACAGGTACACAGGATTCGGAGGAGGAACCCGCCTTGCAATGCCGAAGACAAATTTGCGCGCCGGACTCGTCGTCATTGAAGCCTGGTTCGGGGGCTACTCAGGGAGTCTTGGATTAGGGGGTGTTCGGATAGCCGGACTATACCTTCAGCCGGACTCCAGGACTATGAAGATACAAGATTGAAGACTTCGTCCCGTGTCCAGAAGGATCTTTTTCTTGGCGTGGAAGGCAAGCTAGGTGTGCGGATATTCGAGATCTCCTCCCATTGTAACCGACTCTGTGTAACAATAACCCTATCCGGTGTCTATATAAACCGGAGGGTAGTAGTCCGTAGGACAACCATCATCATAAACAATCATACCATAGGCTAGCTTCTAGGGTTTAGCCTCCTTGATCTCGTGGTAGATCCACTCTTGTACTACCCATATCATCAATATTAATCTAGCAGGAGTAGGGTTTTACCTCCATCGAAAGGGCCCGAACCTGGGTAAAATAAAGTGTCCCTTGTCTCCTGTTACCATCCGACCTTGATGCACAGTTCGGGACCCCCTACCCGAGATCCGCCGGTTTTGACACCGAGAGAGAGAGAGAGAGAGAGAGAGAGAGAGAGAGAGAGAGAGAGAGAGAGAGAGAGAGAGAGAGAGAGAGAGAGAGAGAGAGAGAGAGAGAGAGAGAGAGAGAGAGAGAGAGAGGAGGGAGGGAGGGAGGGAGGGAGGGAGGGAGGGAGGGAGAGGGAGAGGGAGAGGGGGAGAGAGAGAGAGAGAGAGAGAGAGAGAGAGAGAGAGAAAGAGGGAGCTAATAATCATGCGCGTGCCACATACGTCCAATTCAAAAGTATACTTTACGATGTTGTCTTTCATTCTGATTACTCTTTTCATTCACTGCACATATGTTGACCAAGGTTTGTCACTTTGCATCGAATGCAGACTTACACTGACGCCCTCATTTATCCACTCAAAGGATGTGCCATGCCATTGTGTTTAAGTCAGTATGCCAAGATCCTAATTCCTGACAAAGGAGTTGTCGTCCTTGGTGAAGCTGGCACGTCCGTATGCACCACCGGTTGGGTTGTTTGGCCGAGTTTTGTTACTACACTAGGGCTTTGGGCAGCCATGGAGTTCGTAACAAGGTTTGCATCCTCACTAATGTAGGAACACACTACCTTACGCCTGTGCATGTAGGTGCTAGGGTTTCTCGTGCCTCCAACGGCGTGGCCGTCGCTCCGCCTCGCCTTATGTTGTCTTAGGGCCATGGAGACGCGGTGGATCTCGGCCCGTGTCGGCGGGAGGGCTCCGCTTTTTTACGTTTCTTCGAGTTTTGTTAGGGTTTGTGTCCTGTTCAGAGATGTGAGGCGGCGGCGACTCTCTGAAGATGGAATAAGGTTCTCCCCACCTAATCCCCGTCCCGGTGGTGCGTCTAGCATCGTCGGTGGGCGTGTGGAGGTGTGCCCCCGGCGGATCTAGATGTAATTTCTATTATTTCTGTTGTTCGTTGTACTGTCATGATTGGAGATGAATAAATTGGAGGTATTCTCGCAAAGAAACAATTTCTCGTGACATGATATGATAAGAGAAAAAAACCAAGTTAGGACATTATTTGTGTATTTAATATAGTTTTCAAGATTAATTGCAACTATTTCAATCAATGTTGTTTCAAAAATCTATCACAATTAATAATGTTTTCAAATCAATCACAATTAATGTTAGTGGTCTTCCCATTTTGTTGGTGATGTGATGGATACATCATTGGAGCGTTGGGACATTGGATACAGATGATTGAATGGATGAGATAATATTTGATTGTTTCATGCTATTATCATACCATTTTTTTCATAGTTTCTATAGCAATTTGTATTATTTTTTTAGACTAACCTCTTAATTCAATGTCCATAGTTAGTTGTTCTTTTCTGCAAGTTTTTGTTTTTTTATAGAAAATCGATATCCCTAGACCTCAAAATACCACGACGATTTTGACGATTTTTTGGAAGGAGAAGTAGAAAGCACCGGAGGCAGTCAGGGGGCACCCAGAGCCACCAGATAGCCTTGCCACATAGCTTGGGGTGTGTTGGGCCAGTGTGGCACCCTCCGGCACCGCCTCTCGTCCATCTTTTGCCTATAAATATATACCATATCCCCCCGAAACCCTTTGTACCTTTTTTCGCAGAAAAAATCCAACACCGCAAGTTCTTCCGCGGAGATCCAATCTGGAAACCTATTTTGGCATGTTGCCGGAGGGGCAATCCATCACCGGAGCCATCTTCATCAACCTTGCTGACACCATGTCCATATGTGAGTAGTTCCCTAAGGACCTTTGGGTCCTTAACAGTAGCTGGATGCCACTCTCTTTCCTTAGGCCTAAATACAATGTTCATGTGAGCTGGCTCACATGATCGGGATCGATATGATGTAATCGATGTTGTACTTGTTGGAATATGATGACTTGTCACTTTATTATCAGATTGTTCATAAATTTTACTAAATCTCATATGTTTTTTTGCTACATAATTAAGTAGTCATATGTCCTTTCGGCGTATGTGTTGTTCTTTGGCTAAGTTTGATGCTAGATTGTTAAAGGAAGTTGTGTATGGTAATGGGTTCGATCTTGCAATGATCTATATTCCAGTAAACAAATGGGACAAGACACGTATTTTATTGTTGGAACTAAGAATAAAATTATGGTTTCTTTATCACACTTGGATGATAGTTTTATCGTCTATATTATGTCATCATGCTTATAGCAATGCTCTGTTTGTTATGAACTTAATACCTCGAGATGCATGCTCAATAGCAGTCTTTATGTGGAATATTAGTTTTAGATGAAATTAGAATAATGGTCTACATATCACAGACGTAATGCCTATACAAGATTGTGCCATGAATGATCATAACCATAAACATAAATATTGCATTTAATCACTGCCCAATTGTAATTTGTGCATCACAACACATTTATCTTGCTTGAACATGGTCTGCTATAGGTGTTGCATTCTGTTCCAAATTAATCATGTCGTTACCTTCCGAATTACTTCTTCTGGTCAACCACTTGCATGATCTGATGCCCACTTAACTCGGTGTTAAGCTGATATACAATCATTAGATTGTTAAAACGAATGTTGTCATCTCTGTCGGGATGTATATTTCCCTTTTTTCCGTCACTCCCAACTATTCAGTTTTGTTGGACACTCTGTTAGATGGAACATATATGCGTACCTTCTACATGTAATGTCACTGACCAGATGAGGTAGTCCCAAGATATTATAGTAAGTGTGTCCATTTATGTATGTAACCTCATATTGATGGGTGTAGAGGGGGGAGCTATGCCTCCCAGGAATATGGGACAGAAAGGGGGTTTTGGGTATTCCCTCTAAAATATTAAGTATGAAGTACTAGGTAAAGAAAATAAATTAGACCGTCATTTGTCAAGAATAAAACACAAGCTCAAGTAAGACGGGTAAATGAAAGTTCACTGTAGTCTGTGCTCTGGATAGATAAATGGAAGTTAACTCTTGAATAGTCTTTGTGTTCCGGACTTTACAGATTATGCATGTTTTTTGTTATCATTACATGCGCATCAGTTTGATTGTTATGCCTGTGATACGGGTGTTATTATAACATTATAATTAAAAGGCTGGAGCATAACCATTTTAGTCTAATTTGATTTGATTTTATTCCAATAACCCACAAAGGCTTATGAACATTTTCCTGGCATGCAGGATGGATGGATACGAGTGTTCTGAAGACCAATGGGATGAACAGGTGCTGCCAATATCCTAGTATCCTTGCAATGAATGTCACTGACATTGATAGGGTCTGTCATGGTCTAACCAGGGTTTCTGTCTTCCGTGGGCCTTCTGCAAGGTATTCGCCGGGTGCTGCCAATATCCTAGTACCCTAGTAGTCCATTGTTTTTCATCGTTAGTTGACATATTGCTTGTTTTCACGTCTTGTAAATCGGATCTAAAAGAGAATGGAGGTAGAGTCTGGCTGCTAGACTATTGCACACTTTTGCCTAATGCAGAGTGGCAGATAGTCGTTGACCTTGGATAGTGGTAATGTCGAATAACTCATAGATGTTCATGTTCTATTGGATTGATTGATGTTTCATGTCCACTAAAAAATAAATCCCTTGAGAAATGTCCGTAATCAACTATTTATAATATACTGGCTGTTGACTGAAACCCAACAGGAAAAACATTGCCAGTATTATGCAAGCACTTGTAGAAGGACTGACGGCTGCACACATATTTTTTGGGCACCAAACCTTGAACTTGTGGATTAGCAAACAGTTTTCGTTTCAGTTAGTAGTGTTAAACTTGTAGCATTCCCAAGTGTCGATTCATACTATGCAGGATAATGTCTTGGTACAAAATTTTGTTCGACGGAGTGTGTATGCAGGAGTAATTCAGCAGATGAAGCGTTTTATTTCAGAAGACCCCCAGTAATTTCATTCCATTGTCCTACTTTACATAGCATTAACCTTGCTTGTTTCCTTTCGCAGGTTGGCTGCTCTATGCCGCCACTGCTGTTTGGAAGAGTGTTGCTGTTTTTTCTTGTGTCATGCATGCTTGGGAGCTCCTCGTGTCCGATGTTTTCGAAATTGGGTGTGCCACATTATCTAGAGGATCTTATTACTTGTTATTATTGGCCGCGTCTTCTTTCTTCCCTTCTCTCCTCGTTCTTAGTTCTCTATTCTATCTATAGTGGCCTTTGTATTATTTGTTAGAGTGCCGTGATGACATGTTAGTGTTATAGTTGTAACTTGTAACTAGGGACTGACAATCAACTGAGATCTCTTTGATGTTGAGTATATTAACACAAGGTGAAAGAATACTAGAGGTGGCTACTCTCGAGCCGTACGCCGACTGAAAGTGCTAGTTATCGACTAGAGGGGGGTGAATAGGCGATTTTTATGAAAGTCTTCAAAACATGGAAGTTTCAAAGACAAACTATAGAAATGAACCTATTGTAATGCAGTGGAAGATAAACTACACTAACGTGAGTGTACGAAGACTAATAGCAGCTAGGTAGTAAGGATCAGGATGGAAGATAGTATGAGGCCAAACAGCAATAGTAGTCAAGCAATGAAGTCAAACAGATACAACGAACAGGCAATGACTTCACGAAGACAAACTCTAAGTAAAGGGAGGGATAGGATAGAACCAGTCACTTGTTGAAGACACAGGATTTGTTGGACCAGTTCCAGTTGCTGTGACAACTGTACGTCTGGTTAGGGAGGCTGAGATTCGACTCAGAAGACCTCGTCTTCACCTTATTCCCCTTGAGCTAAGGACACACAGTCCTCGCCCAATCACTCTGGTAATTCTTCAAGGTAGACTTCCAAACCTTCACAGACTTCGTTCACCGGCGATCCACAATGACTCTTGGATGCTCAGAACGCGACGCCTAACCGGCTGGAGGATTCACAGTCCTCAAGTGTAATAAGTCTTCAGGTCACACAGACAGAAAGACTTCAGTGATGCCTAACACTCTTTGGCTCTGGGTGTTTTGGGCTTCGCCCTCGCAAGGATTTCTCTCTCTCAAAGGCTTCGAGGTGGGTTGCTCTCAAACGACAAAAGCCGTGCACTAACTCTGAGCAGCCGCCAATTTATGGTGTAGGGGGTGGGCTATTTATAGCCACTAGGCAACCCGACCTGATATGTTCGAAATGACCCTGGGTCACTAAGGAACTAACACATGTTCTAACGGTCAGATTTCAAACACACACGACAACTTTACTTGGGCTACAAGAAAGGCTGACTCATCCAGCTCTGGATAAGATTTGCTCTCATTGTCTTCGCTCGAAGACATAGGATTTGGGTTGAGCATCACTTCAGTCACTCTGACTGTGTTCACTTGGACCCCACTTAACAGTATAGTGGTTCCTATGACTCAACAAAGAAGAAAAGGAAACAACGAAATGACTAAGTCTTCGCGCTCCATAGTCTTCAATCAATGTCTTCTCATGTCATAGTCTTCAATATGAATATCTTCTCATACCACCATTGTCGTCAATGTCTTCATACATTTTTAGGGGTTATCTCCGGTAGGTAAACCGAATCAATGAGGGACACTACCTATGTTATCCTGCAATTCTCACAAACACATTAGTCCCTGAGGGAGTCCTGGATTAGGGGGTGTTCGGATAGCCGGACTATACCTTCAGCCGGACTCCAGGACTATGAAGATACAAGATTGAAGACTTCGTCCCGTGTCCGGAAGGATCTTTTCTTGGCGTGGAAGGCAAGCTAGGCGTGCGGATATTCAAGATCTCCTACCATTGTAACCGACTCTGTGTAACCCTAACCCTATCCGATGTCTATATAAACCGGAGGGTTGTAGTCCGTAGGACAACCATCATCATACACAATCATACCATAGGCTAGCTTCTAGGGTTTAGCCTCCTTGATCTCGTGGTAGATCTACTCTTGTACTACCCATATCATCAATATTAATCTAGTAGGAGTAGGGTTTTACCTCCATCGAGAGGGCCCGAACCTGGGTAAAACAAAGTGTCCCTTGTCTCCTGTTACCATCCGACCTTGATGCACAGTTCGGGACCCCCTACCCGAGATCCGCCGGTTTTGACACCGACATTGGTGATTTCATTGAGAGTTCCTCTGTGCCGTCGCGATTAGGAAGGATGCCTCTTCCCGTCTTTTAAGACGACGCCATTACAAAAGGAGCCTTGGCTGTCGGCCAAACTCTCCGGCTAGGTGGTTTTCTCGCAACCACCTGTTCGGCTGTTGCACCGACGGTGACCTCCCGGGTCATCGAAAGCAACCTCCACGTCGGCTCAGAACTCGCCGAGCAATTGGATCCGATGGAGCTCTCTTCTGTAAACGAGCTCCAGGATCGCATCGCCGCACTGGGTGTCGCTACAAATTACGACCAGGTTGGGCTTAAACCCTGTAACGCCCCAGATGTAACTTGCCATATTTGTAATCCAACTCTTGCCATTTCCGGCTATGTGTTATGATATTCCCTCCGTGGTTGGGTTCTCTCCGTTTTGCATTTTGGTCATGTCATGCATTTCATATCATGTCATCATGTGCATCGCATTCGCATACGTGTTCGTCTCATAAATCCGAGCATCTTTCCCGTTGTCCGTTTTGCAATCCGGCGCTCCTATGTCTCCCGGCGTCCCCTTTTACATTTCTTCGTGAGCGGGTATTAAACATTCTCGGAATGGAACGAGGTTTGCCAAGCGGCCTCGGTATAGCACCGGTAGACCGCCTGTCAAGTTTCGGGTCAATCGGAGTTCGTTTGGTACTCCAACGGTTAACCGGGTAACCGTGGAGGCCTCGTGTGTGTTGCAGCCCAACACCCCTTCAAAACAGCCCAATAACCCATCTAAGACACTCCCATGTCCTCCGCCGTTCGATCACGATCGCGTGGCCGAAAACCGCTCTCCATTTGGAGCCTCCTAGCTCCTCCTATCTATAAAAGGCCTCCCCCTTCTTTAATCTCGGGTAAAAACACCCCAAACCCTAGTCCAATTCGCCCCGCCGCCGCCGGACACGTCCGGCCCGCGCCGGACGAATCCCGCCGCCGCCTGCAGCCACTCGCGGGACGCCATGTGTCCCCGCGCCGCCGCTCACCGCCGCCGGCTCGCGAGCCCGCAGCGGGCCCGCGGGGCCCATCCGCCGCCGCCGCGGCCTCCCACGCCCGCGCCGCCCCGCGCCTCGTCCCCGCCGCCCGCGCCGCCTCGCGCCGCTGCCCTCGTCGCCGGTCGCCGCCGCCGACCGCGCCCTCCGCCACCGCGCTGCTGGCCGGAGCCCGCGCGCGCCGGCGCCCCGCCTCCGCCGGAGCCGCCCCGCGCGCCCCGCGTCCGTCCGGCTCCCCTCCTCGCCGGCGCAGCCCCGCCGCCGCCGTCGCCGTCGCCGGCCCCGCCTCAGCCCGCGCGCCCCTGATCCGATCTGGAGACCCGCGGGTTGACTTTTACCCCCTCGAATATTTCTAAGTCCCAGCATTTTCAATCATCATGCCATGTTCATCGTGCCGTAACTTTGCATCCGTAGCTCCGTTTCGCGCGTATAATATGTCAAATTGTTCGCCTCGAAGAGTACATCATTTTGTTACATTGCACCATTTTCATTTGAGGTCATATTGTTGCCCGAAAAGCTGTTAGGATAGGGCTTGTTTATGTTAGTGGCTGGATCTTATCTGAACATGCACTTTTGTCATTTTTGCCATGATTGATGTGTACCTCCTATGAAGTTGAGTCCCACATGAGTTTTGTAATATGCCATGTTACCTATCCAGAGGATTTTGCCATGTATTTTTGTGATCTATGTGGTGACTAGCACAAGCATGCAAACTAGGTATCTTGATGTTGCTGATTTCAGAGACGGTGATTCCACAAAGTCCCTGACTGCTGTTATTCTTATGCCATGTGTTCATGTTGTTTCTGAGAGATCTATGCATAATTTGAGCATGATTAGTAAGGGAATTTTGAACTTGAGTATTTTCTTAATCTATCCATACCTTTTTTTGCAATTATGGAGTGCCATAGCTTGAGTCAATCGAGCTCTACTTTCGCTTCAAAATGTTGCTGGCAGATTGTTTACGTGTTATTCGATTTTGCCAAGCTTGGTGTAGTTGATCCTTGCATGATATGATGTCGTTCTTGTAATGTATAGTTACTATGCCATGTCTTCTTGATGTATGTATGCTTATTTTATCATGCAATGCTCTGTAGTGAGTGCATCGAGCTCACGAACATGCCTAGTCGTTATCTATTTTTGACATGTCCAGTTTTCTGCAAAGTCTGAAACCTGTAACGAAACTTGCTTAATTGACATGGGTGTAATCATATTTTCTGATCCTTTTTGGCTTATGGTCAGTAAATGACTTTTGTCAAGTGCTTTGAGTAGATTCATGCCATGCCCTACTCTGCTATGTTCTGATCCTGTAGCATGTTGTTTCATTGCTCTGAACATGCCATCCTGATGTTAGTTTCTGCTATGTTGTTATTTTCACCAAGTCTGTGAACCTGTTATCATTTGCACTTTTGCCATGCTTGTTTGAACCTGTTATGATGTGATTTAGCCGTAGCTCAGTGTTCATATTTTATCAAGCATCTTGAGTAGTTTACTGTCATATGCTTTTTTGCCATGTTTGGGTGCAGTAGCCTAATTAATTGTTGCTTGCTAAGTAGCATCATGCTGTTAATGGCAGATTCGTGTCATTCTTGTATTGCTTGCCATTTGCAAACCGTGCATCCGATTCCGGTGATCTTTATATCGATTTCAACCGAAATCACCTCACCTATCCAGTGGCATGCTTGGTTTGCCAAGATTATGCCCTGTTCATCCTTATCCTTCCGGAGCATGCATACGCATTGCACATCACCTCTCGCATATCATGCCATGTTTTGCATCATGTTGCTTGCGCATTGCATCGTGGTTGATATTGGTTACTTTGCTTGTTCTCTTGTCTTGGGTAGAGCCGGGATACGAGTACGTGAACGAGGATTCCGTTGAGAACGCTTACGAGGACCAAGCTTTCGACAACTCTGAGAACCTTCCAGGCAAGATGACCATACCCTCGAAATCACTTCTATCTTTGCTTGCTAGATTGCTCGCTCTTTTGCTATGCCTATGCTGCGATAACTACCACTTGCTATATCATGCCTCCTATATTGCCATGTCAGCCCCTAACCATCCATGTCCTAGCAAACCGTTGTTTGGCTATGTTACCGCTTTGCTCAGCCCCTCTTATAGCGTTGCTAGTTGCAGGTGAAGATGAAGTTTGTTCCTTGTTGGAACATGGACTTGTTGTTCCTTGTTGGAACATGTTTACTTGTTGGGATATCACAATACCTCTTATTTAATTAATGCATCTATATACTTGGTAAAGGGTGGAAGGCTCGGCCTTATGCCTGGTGTTTTGTTCCACTCTTGCCACCCTAGTTTTCGTCATACCGGTGTTATGTTCCCGGAGTTTGCGTTCCTTACACGGTTGGGTGATTTATGGGACCCCCTTGACAGTTCGCTTTGAATAAGACTCTTCCAGCAAGGCCCAACATTGGTTTTGCCATTCGCCACCTAGCCTTTTTCCCTTGGGTTCTGCAGACTCAAGGGTCATCTTTATTTTAACCCCCCCGGGCCAGTTCTCCTTCGATTGCTGGTCCAACTAGAGCCACTTGCGGTGCCGCCCTGAGGCAACTTGGGGTATCTTCGGTTGCCGTACGTAGTGTTCATCCGGATGTGCCCTGAGACCGAGATATGTGCAGCTCCTATCAGGATTTGTCGGCACAATCGGGCGGCTTTGCTGGACTTGTTTTGTTGCTGTCGAAATGTCTTGTAGTCCGGGATTCCGAGATTGATTGGGTCTTCCCGGTAGAAGGAATATCCTTCGTTGACCGTGAGAGCTTATCATGGGCTAAGTTGGGACACCCCTGCAGGGTATTATCTTTCGAAAGCCGTGCCCGCGGTTATGAGGCAGATGGGAATTTGTTGATGTCCGGTTGTAGAAAACCCGAAGTTGACCTTATCTAAAACACATCAACCGCGTGTGTAACCGTGATGGTCTCTTCTCGGCGGGGTCCGGGAAGTGAACACGGTGTTGGAGTAATGTCTGACGTAGGTTGTTTCAGGATCACTTCTTGATCACTTCTAGCTTCACGACCGTGCTTTGCCTTCTCTTCTCGCTCTCTTTTGCGCTGTAGCCACCATATGCTAGTCGCTTGCTGCAGATCCACCTCACAAACCCCTTTCCCACCTTTAAGCTTAAATAGTCTTGATCTCGCGGGTGTGAGATTGCTGAGTCCCCGTGACTCACAGATATTATCACCACAGTTGCAGGTACCAACGATGCCAGTGCAGATGACGCGTCCGAGCTCACTTGGGAGTTCGATGAGGAACGTGGCCGTTACTATGTTTCTTTTCCAGATGATCAGTAGTGGAGCCCAGTTGGGTGATCCGGGGATCTGTTTAGCATTTGGGGTAGTCTTCTTTCATTTTGGTACCGTAGCCGGACCTTGAGTGTAATCTGTTTGATGGATGTTATATATGTACTTGTGTGAAGTGGCGATTGTAAGCCAACTATGTATCTTTCCCCTTTATTTATTACATGGATTGTGTGAAGATTACCTCACTTGCGACATTGCTTTCAATGCGGTTATGCCTCTAAGTCGTACCTCAACACGTGGGAGATATAGCCGCATCGAGGGCGTTACAAGTTGGTATCAGAGCCTTTCCCGACCTTAGGAGCCCCCACTGTTTGATCGTCTTTAGTGGCCGAGTTGTGTCTAGAAAAAAATGTTTTGAGTCATTTAGGAATTATATATCGGAGAGTTTAGGAATTCTTTTTACTCCCCAGTCCCTTCAACCTTCTGGTAAGGCATCCTGACGTAGAGTATTGACTCTTCTCTTCTCAAATTTCACTAAAAATTTTTTTAGGATCACGCGGGTATATTACAATCGTTCCGATGGTTTTATGATGACAACATTGTCTTGGTTGCCTCCTGACATTTAGGGGTTGTGGCAGTGTCCCGGGGAGTTGAGCTCCGAGGTGTTGTCGTCATAATCTTATCGTTGCGGTTTTGGAATACCTGAGTTTAGTACGCCGACATCGAAAATCTCTTTTGTACAGTTGTTGGTGAGATAACCCTGATAGCCCAGTACTGTGGCGAGTGCGGGAGTATCGCCATGACTTGTATAACGGATGTGTTTTCGAAGGTTGAGGTAGACGATTTCCGAAGGTTTCTTGGTTATGTGTTGAAGGATGGATACAGCTGGTTGTAGGATTTGCTAGTTTGGGTGAGATATTATGCTTCCCCTGTATCCCCAACACCTGATTGCATAACCAGAAAGTTTCGGGAGTTTATAAGTGGGAATTCTTGTAGCTCTAGTATTTCTTCCGCAGATATTTGGTTTGTGATTGGGTAATCCTTACCAAGTATTTGTTCACTTCCGTACCTTGTTGATTTTATTCCTTACCATGTTCTAAGTGGCTTCTCAGCTTTGGAAGTGTGATGACTTACATTGGAATTCATTCGTTCATTATCGTTCGAATGTTAATTGCGAGGACTATATGTTGCAATTTCGTTCCTTTGATTCAGCTTCAATATATCTCTGTCAAGATGCTAATGGATGTCACCCTCTTCAGGATGGCTCCACCAACGCGTCAGAATCCGGAACGCAATGAAGGGAATCAGGCTAACCCTCCGCCACCGCCTCCGCCTCCGGAAGCTTGGCAGGCCCTGATGACTGCCACAAATGCCAATGCTCAGATTCTGATTCAGCTCTTGCAAGATCGCAACCAAGGGCAAGCTAATCAAGAGAATCAAGGCCAAGGCAACAATCAGCCGCATTTCGCTTCACTGAACCAGTTCCTTGCTAATCAGCCAAAGACCTTCAGCTACTGTGTCGAGGCCACAGACGCAGATGATTGGCTCGTGGACATCAGCAAGCATTTCGAGTGCAGCAATGTCAGACCTGAGGACTTTGTCAAGTTTGCCTCTTTTCAACTCAAAGATCAAGCTGCTGAGTGGTTCCAGCAATACAAAGATTCCAGAGGAGGTCGTGTGATAACCTGGGATGATTTCCGCCGTGACTTCAAAGCGCACCACATTCCAGAAAGTGTTGTTGAGCTTAAGCGTGAGGAATTCCGCAATCTCAAGCAAGGCACTATGTCTGTCTATCAATACAACACTCAGTTCCAGAAGCTCTCTCGTTTTGCAAGGCAAGACATCCCTGATGAGAAGAGTATGATCTACCAGTTCAGGCGTGGTCTCAGAGAAGATCTGCAACTTGCTCTCGTGCTTTTCGAGCCATTAAAGTATGATGAATTCTACAACATGGCACTAAAACAAGAAGCTGCTCAGCTCAAGTGTGAGGCATCTAAGAAGAGAGTCAGAGACGCAGCCCAGTCTTCTTCTTCTTCACTTGTGGCAGCTAAGCAACAGAAGTTCTGGTTGCCTCCTCCTCCTCCGTTCCGTCAGCCTTATCAACAGAAGAATTCAAGTGGTCGTGGATCTTCCCACCCACCCAACCCTGGCTATCAGAACAAGTCTCAGAACCAAACTCCGAGGCCAAGTGCTCCTTACCATCGTCCGCTCTCAGAGGTGACTTGTAACAAATGCCAGCAAAAGAGTCACTATGCGAACAAGTGCTTCAACCAAAGGCGCCTTCCGCCTCCTCCTCCTGTGAAATCTTCCAGCAATGCAGTGGTCAAGCATAATCCTAAGCATGCCAAGGTGAACTTGTTGAATGCAGCTCAAGCAGAGGATTCTTCTGAAGTGATCATGGGTAATCTTCCTGTCAATGATATTCCTGCAAAAGTTTTATTTGATACTGGTGCATCGCTTTCTTTCATTTCGAGACCTTTTGTTGCTAAGCATGAGTTTGTGACCGAAAAGATTCCTATTCCGTTGAAGATTGTGTCCCCGGGCAAGCAAATGACATCTAATGTTTGTGTCCCGGATGTTTCTATCAAGATGGGCGACTATAAATTCTTGTCTAAACCAGTTGTTCTTGGTGATTCTGATATTGATCTCATTCTGGGGATGGACTGGCTTTCTAAGCACAAGGCTCAGCTTGAGTGTGCTGCCAGGGAAATCAAATTGACTCACACTTCGAACGATGTGATCATCTATGCTTCTCGTGATGATACCATTCGGTTGTTTTCTCTCAATGAGAATGATGAATTGGAGGCTATCTCTCAGATTCCAGTCGTTTGTGAGTACCAAGATGTTTTTCCAGAAGAGCTTCCGGGTATGCCTCCCCGTCGGCCAGTTGAATTCGTTATTGAGCTTGAGCCTGGCACGGAACCCGTTTGCAAGCGTCCTTACAAGCTTGGACCAGATGAGCTCAAGGAATTGAAGATTCAACTCGATAAACAAGAACGTCTGGGTCTGATCAGACCGAGTTCTTCTCCGTGGGGTTGTGGTGTTCTTTTTGTCAAGAAGAAGGATGGCACGGACCGACTTTGCGTCGATTACCGTCCATTGAACAAGAAGACTATCAAGAACAAGTACCCACTTCCCAACATCAATGAGCTTTTCGAGCAACTCAAAGGTGCTAAGGTGTTCTCCAAGCTTGACCTTCGTATGGGTTATCATCAGATTCGCATTCGTGAAGAAGATATTCCCAAGACAGCATTCAGAACAAGCTTTGGTTCTTATGAATATACTGTCATGTCTTTCGGCCTCGTCAATGCTCCTCCATATTTCACTCGCTTGATGAATTTCATCTTCAACCCCTACATCAATGAATTTGTCTTGGTCTATCTCGATGATATTTTGGTCTTCTCCAAGAATAAGAAGGATCATGCCGAACATTTGCGATTGGTACTCGACAAGCTCAGAGAGTATCAATTATATGCGAAGTTCTCCAAATGTGAATTCTGGCTTGATGAAGTTCTTTATCTTGGTCATATCATCTCTGCCAAGGGCATTGCTATTAATCCAGAGAGGGTGTCTGCAGTTTTGAATTGGAATCCTCCTCAGAATGTCAAGCAGCTTCGTAGCTTTCTTGGACTTGCAAGCTATTGCCGAAGATTCGTTGAGAATTTCTCAAAGATTGCAAAGCCTCTTTCCAACCTCCTCCAGAAGCATGTGAAATATGTCTGGTCTCCTGAGTGTGATGCTGCTTTCAAGACTCTCAAAGAGAAACTCGTCACTGCTCCAGTTCTGACTCCTCCTGACGAATCCAAGCCTTATGAAGTATTCTGTGATGCTTCTCTTCAGGGCCTCGGTGCTGTATTAATGCAAGAGAAGAAGGTTGTTGCCTATACCTCTCGCCAGTTGAAGCCCAATGAAAGGAACTACCCCACTCACGATCTTGAGTTGGCGGCAGTTGTCCACACACTAATAACATGGAGACATCTCCTGTTGGGAAGGAAAGTGGACATTTTCACAGATCACAAGAGTCTCAAGTACATCTTCACTCAGCCTCATCTCAACCTCAGGCAAACTCGATGGGTCGAAATGATTCAAGAGTATAATCCGAGTATTGAGTATACTCCAGGCAAGGCTAACGTGATTGCAGACGCTTTGAGCAGAAAGGCTTACTGCAACAGCTTAATCCTCAACCCCTTTCAACCGGATCTTTGTGAAGCTTTCCGCAAGTTGAATATCCAAGTTGTTCCTCAAGGTTTTCTTGCCAACCTCATCGTCTCTCCTACCTTGCAAGATCAAATTCGTGAGGCACAACTGTTGGATACCATGGTGAAGAAGGTGAAACGTGGTATTGATAAGGGTATGCCCAAATACAAGTGCTATCGAGTTGATGACAGAGATACTCTTTTCTTCGAGGACCGGATCGTGGTTCCAAAGGGTGATCTTCGTAAAGTCATCATGAATGAAACGCACAATTCTCTTCTGTCAATTCATCCTGGAAGTTCGAAGATGTACCATGACCTCAAGCAGTCGTATTGGTGGACTCGAATGAAGCATGAGATCGCTCAATTCGTGAATGAGTGTGATGTCTGCAGAAGGGTGAAAGCAGAACACCAACGACCAGCTGGTCTTCTCCAACCTCTTGCTATTCCAGAATGGAAGTTTGATCATATCGAAATGGACTTCGTGACTGGTTTTCCTAAGTCCAAGCGTGGAAATGATGCTATCTTCGTCGTCATCGACAAGCTCACCAAAGTGGCTCATTTTCTTCCTATCAAAGAGTCTATCACAGCAGCGCAGCTGGCAGAGCTCTACACCTCCAGAATTGTCTCTTTGCACGGCATTCCGCAATTGATCTCTTCAGACCGTGGCAGCATCTTTACCTCCAAATTTTGGGATTCTTTTCAGAAGGCCATGGGCACCAACATTCGCTTCAGCACAGCTTTCCACCCTCAAACTAGTGGACAAGTCGAGCGTGTCAACCAGATTCTTGAAGATATGCTCAGAGCCTGTGTTATCTCTTTCGGCATGAAGTGGGAGGATTGTCTTCCTTATGCTGAATTCTCTTACAACAACAGTTTTCAAGCCAGCTCGGGCAAAGCCCCATTCGAGATTCTCTATGGCAGAAAGTGCCGTACTCCTCTCAACTGGTCTGAAACCGGTGAACGCCAATTGCTCGGCAATGATTTGATCTCAGAGGACGAGGCTATGTGCAAGGTGATTCGTGAGAACCTCAAAGCCGCGCAATCGCGCCAGAAGAGCTATTACGATAGCAAACATCGTGATGTGGCATTCGAGATCAGAGACCATGTCTACCTCCGTGTCTCGCCAATGAAAGGAACTCGTCGCTTCGGTATCAAGGGGAAACTTGCCCCGCGATACGTCGGTCCCTTCAAGATCATCGGCAAGCGAGGCGATCTTGCCTATCAACTTGAGCTTCCCTCCAACTTTGCAAATGTGCACGATGTCTTCCACGTGTCACAACTTCGCAAGTGCTTCAAGACGCCTGAGCGCACCATCAACTTCGAAGAGATTGATCTTCAAGAAGATTTGTCCTATCATGAGCATCCAGTTGCTATTCTTGAGACAACTGAGCGCAAGACTCGCAACAAGTCAATCAAATTCCTCAAAGTGAAATGGTCACATCATTCAGACCGAGAGGCCACCTGGGAGCGTGAAGACCACCTACGTTCCGAGTATCCGGAGTTCTTTCAGTCCTAGATCTCGGGACGAGATCCTCTCGTAGTGGTGGTGTGTTGTAACGCCCCAGATGTAACTTGCCATATTTGTAATCCAAATCTTGCCATTTCCGGCTATGTGTTATGATATTCCCTCCGTGGTTGGGTTCTCTCCGTTTTGCATTTTGGTCATGTCATGCATTTCATATCATGTCGTCATGTGCATCGCATTCGCATACGTGTTCGTCTCATAAATCCGAGCATCTTTCCCGTTGTCCGTTTTGCAATCCGGCGCTCCTATGTCTCCCGGCGTCCCCTTTTACATTTCTTCGTGAGCGGGTATTAAACATTCTCGTAATGGACCGAGGTTTGCCAAGCGGCCTCGGTATAGCACCGGTAGACCGCCTGTCAAGTTTCGGGTCAATCGGAGTTCGTTTGGTACTCCAACGGTTAACCGGGTAACCGTGGAGGCCTCGTGTGTGTTGCAGCCCAACACCCCTTCAAAACAGCCCAATAACCCATCTAAGACACTCCCATGTCCTCCGCCGTTCGATCACGATCGCGTGGCCGAAAACCGCTCTCCATTTGGAGCCTCCTAGCTCCTCCTATCTATAAAAGGCCTCCCCCTTCTCTAATCTCGGGTAAAAACACCCCAAACCCTAGTCCAATTCGCCCCGCCGCCGCCGGACACGTCCGGCCCGAGCCGGACGAATCCCGCCGCCGCCTGCAGCCACTCGCGGGACGCCACGTGTCCCCGCGCCGCCGCCCACCGCCGCCGGCCCGCGAGCCCGCAGCGGGCCCGCGGGGCCCATCCGCCGCCGCCGCGGCCTCCCACGCCCGCGCCGCCCCGCGCCTCGTCCCCGCCGCCCGCGCCGCCTCGCGCCGCCCCGCGCCTCGACGCCGGCCGGTCGCCGCCGCCGACCGCGCCCTCCGCCACCGCGCCGCTGGACGGAGCCCGCGCGCGCCGGCGCCCCGCCTCCGCCGGAGCCGCCCCGCGCGCCCCGCGTCCCTCCGGCTCCCCTCCTCGCCGGCGCAGCCCCACCGCCGCCGTCGCCGTCGCCGTCCCCGCCTCGGCCCGCGCGCCCCTGATTCGATCTGGAGACCCGCGGGTTGACTTTTACCCCCTCGAATATTTCTAAGTCCCAGCATTTTCAATCATCATGCCATGTTCATCGTGCCGTAACTTTGCATCCGTATCTCCGTTTCGCGCGTATAATATGTCAAATTGTTCGCCTCGAAGAGTACATCATTCTGTTACATTGCACCATTTTCATTTGAGGTCATCTTGGTGCCCAAAAAGCTGTTAGGAAAGGGCTAGTTTATGTTAGTGGCTGGATCTTATCTGAACATGCACTTTTGTCATTTTTGGCATGATTGATGTGTACCTCCTATGAAGTTGAGTCCCACATGAGTTTTGTAATATGCCATGTTACCTATCCAGAGGATTTTGCCATGTATTTTTGTGATCTATTTGGTGACTAGCACAAGCATGCAAACTAGGTATCTTGATGTTGCTGATTTCAGAGACGGTGATTCCACAAAGTCCCTGACTGCTGTTATTCTTATGCCATGTGTTCATGTTGTTTCTGAGAGATCTATGCATAATTTGAGCATGATTAGTAAGGGAATTTTGAACTTGAGTATTTTCTTAATCTATCCATACCTTTTTTTTGCAATTATGGAGTGCCATAGCTTGAGTCAATCGAGCTCTACTTTCGCTTCAAAATGTTGCTGGCAGATTGTTTACGTGTTATTCGATTTTGCCAAGCTTGGTGTAGTTGATCCTTGCATGATATGATGTCGTTCTTGTAATGTATAGTTACTATGCCATGTCTTCTTGATGTATGTATGCTTATTTTATCATGCAATGCTCTGTAGTGAGTGCATCGAGCTCACGAACATGCCTAGTCGTTATCTGTTTTTGACATGTCCAGTTTTCTGCAAAGTCTGAAACCTGTAACGAAACTTGCTTAATTGACATGGGTGTAATCATATTTTCTGATCCTTTTTGGCTTATGGTCAGTAAATGACTTTTGTCAAGTGCTTTGAGTAGATTCATGCCATGCCCTACTCTGCTATGTTCTGATCCTGTAGCATGTTGTCTCATTGCTCTGAACATGCCATCCTGATGTTAGTTTCTGCTATGTTGTTATTTTCACCAAGTCTGTGAACCTGTTATCATTTGCACTTTTGCCATGCTTGTTTGAACCTGTTATGATGTGATTTAGCCGTAGCTCAGTGTTCATATTTTATCAAGCATCTTGAGTAGTTTACTGTCATATGCTTTTTTGCCATGTTTGGTTGTAGTAGCCTAATTAATTGTTGCTTGCTAAGTAGCATCATGCTGTTAATGGCAGATTCGTGTCATTCTTGTATTGCTTGCCATTTGCAAACCGTGCATCCAATTCCGGTGATCTTTATATCGATTTCAACCGAAATCACCTCACCTATCCAGTGGCATGCTTGGTTTGCCAAGATTATGTCCTGTTCATCCTTGTCCTTCCGGAGCATGCATACGCATTGCACATCACCTCTCGCATATCATGCCATGTTTTGCATCATGTTGCTTGCGCATTGCATCGTGGTTGATATTGGTTCCTTTGCTTGTTCTCTTGTCTTGGGTAGAGCCGGGATACGAGTACGTGAACGAGGATTCCGTTGAGAACGCTTACGAGGACCAAGCTTTCGACAACTCTGAGAACCTTCCAGGCAAGATGACCATACCCTCGAAATCACTTCTATCTTTGCTTGCTAGATTGCTCGCTCTTTTGCTATGCCTATGCTGCGATAACTACCACTTGCTATATCATGCCTCCTATATTGCCATGTCAGCCCCTAACCATCCATGTCCTAGCAAACCGTTGTTTGGCTATGTTACCGCTTTGCTCAGCCCCTCTTATAGCGTTGCTAGTTGCAGGTGAAGATGAAGTTTGTTCCTTGTTGGAACATGGACTTGTTGTTCCTTGTTGGAACATGTTTACTTGTTGGGATATCACAATACCTCTTATTTAATTAATGCATCTATATACTTGGTAAAGGGTGGAAGGCTCGGCCTTATGCCTGGTGTTTTGTTCCACTCTTGCCACCCTAGTTTCCGTCATACCGGTGTTATGTTCCTGGAGTTTGCGTTCCTTACACGGTTGGGTGATTTATGGGACCCCCTTGACAATTCGCTTTGAATAAGACTCTTCCAGCAAGGCCCAACATTGGTTTTACCATTCGCCACCTAGCCTTTTTCCCTTGGGTTCTGCAGACTCAAGGGTCATCTTTATTTTAACCCCCCCGGGCCAGTTCTCCTTTGATTGCTGGTCCAACTAGAGCCACTTGCGGTGCCGCCCTGAGGCAACTTGGGGTATCTTCGGTTGCCGTACGTAGTGTTCATCCGGATGTGCCCTGAGACCGAGATATGTGCAGCTCCTATCAGGATTTGTCGGCACAATCGGGCGGCTTTGCTGGACTTGTTTTGTTGCTGTCGAAATGTCTTGTAGTCCGGGATTCCGAGATTGATCGGGTCTTCCCGGTAGAAGGAATATCCTTCTTTGACCGTGAGAGCTTATCATGGGCTAAGTTGGGACACCCTTGCAGGGTATTATCTTTCGAAAGCCGTGCCCGCGGTTATGAGGCAGATGGGAATTTGTTGATGTCCGGTTGTAGAAAACCCGAAGTTGACCTTATCTAAAACACATCAACCGCGTGTGTAACCGTGATGGTCTCTTCTCGGCGGGGTCCGGGAAGTGAACACGGTGTTGGAGTAATGTCTGACGTAGGTTGTTTCAGGATCACTTCTTGATCACTTCTAGCTTCACGACCGTGCTTTGCCTTCTCTTCTCGCTCTCTTTTGCGCTGTAGCCACCATATGCTAGTCGCTTACCGCAGCTCCACCTCACAAACCCCTTTCCCACCTTTAAGCTTAAATAGTCTTGATCTCGCGGGTGTGAGATTGCTGAGTCCCCGTGACTCATAGATATTATCACCACAGTTGCAGGTACCAACGATGCCAGTGCAGATGACGCGTCCGAGCTCACTTGGGAGTTCGATGAGGAACGTGGCCGTTACTATGTTTCTTTTCCAGATGATCAGTAGTGGAGCCCAGTTGGGTGATCCGGGGATCTGTTTAGCATTTGGGGTAGTCTTCTTTCATTTTGGTACCGTAGCCGGACCTTGAGTGTAATCTGTTTGATGGATGTTATATATGTACTTGTGTGAAGTGGCGATTGTAAGCCAACTATGTATCTTTCCCCTTTATTTATTACATGGATTGTGTGAAGATTACCTCACTTGCAACATTGCTTTCAATGCGGTTATGCCTCTAAGTCGTGCCTCGACACGTGGGAGATATAGCCGCATCGAGGGCGTTACAAACCCGATCTAAGAGAAATTAACTCTTCCCAAGTCACCCACCACGTTGCTGTGGTGGAGACACAATGCGGCGACCCTTCATCTATCCTAAGGACTAGCAACGACCGAATTCCTGAACCCTCCATGCCGGATATCCGCGGGGGGAGGATACAATCCAAGACCTGAGCTTAAAATCAGGCAAATCGGATAACATCCAAGACTCCGGATCTCAGAATCCGAAAGTTCTTCGGCCTCCGAACAGCAAACTGGGCGAAGTCTCAGATTCAATGACACCCGCCCGCCCGATCTTAAGCGATCTTTCCCAAATCAGGCAAATGCCCGAAGAAACAGTACATCATTACTGGGCCAGATTCCTCCTGGTTATGAACATGATAAAGGACTGCCGCGAGGGAGATGCAATTTCAATCTTTTGCAGTAACTGCACGGACAAGGGAATACTCAACGCCGTAAGTCGTCGTAATATTACACTCTTTGTTGACTTGGCGTCCATAGCACAAAAATACTGTGCGATGGAAAGTGCTTGGAAAACCGAAATAAAATTTTGGGATAATCCGGCCTTGAATAGCAATCCCGTCCGAATTAAGAGGGCGCACCACAGTAAGGCGCCCGGACTAAATACCAAAAAATCAAAACCCTTTAGAGGGCATGGAACCGTACTGGAAAAGTGGCTAGATGGACCCTGCAAGATTCATAGTGCAGAGGATGCCACCCCAACTCACAGCCTCAGGGCATGTTGGATACTCCGGCAGGTGGCCAAAATTGGCGAGGACCTCCTAATTCCAGAGGTCGAAGGAAACCAGCCCGAGAATTTCAGTTCCGTTCTCACAGTCTTTGAGACTTTCGCATCAAATAACATGCGAAAAAGAACACTCCGCAGCCTCACTGAAGTCTATCAAGTGGCGACAATAAACCCATGGAGTAATACTGCTATCACCTTCAACGCGAGTGACGAACGTAAATTTCGAACAGCCAGAGCACCAGCCGCATTGGTCCTCAGTCCCATAGTGGACGGCTGTCGCCTCGCAAATGTACTCATGGACGGAGGTAGCGGATTGAACCTCATTTACGAGGAAACCCTCCAAAAGATGGAAATAGACTGGAACCGCATTGAGCGAAGCAGCACAACCTTTAGAGGAATAATCCCCAGTCAAGAAGCGCGCTGCACCGGAAAGATCACACTAGATGTGGTATTCGGCACGCCGGATAATTACAGGTCCGAACAGATCACGTTCCAGGTGGCCCCGTTCAAAAACGGATATCACGCTATACTAGGACGGGAGGCTTTCACAGTTTTCCAAGCTATACCCCATTACGGGTACATGAAGCTTAAGATGCCTGGGCCAAATGGAATTATCACTCTCGCTAGTGATCCGGACATAGCACTCCGCGCCGAAAACAAGACAGCCGCATTGGCCCTCGAGGCACTATCCGAAACCTTAGCGGCCGAAGAACTGACTGCACTGCGATCCACGGTTAATAGGGATGATGTGATACTTGATA
Source organism: Aegilops umbellulata (assembly GCA_032464435.1). Classification (NCBI taxonomy): domain Eukaryota; kingdom Viridiplantae; phylum Streptophyta; class Magnoliopsida; order Poales; family Poaceae; genus Aegilops; species Aegilops umbellulata. The sequence goes on along the minus strand of CP136058.1, from coordinate 447,733,633 downwards.
AGAGATCCAAATCCACATCCTTCAAACCAGCGGACGAAATAGTCAAATTCCAGGTCCACCCAACGGACCCCAATAAAACAGCCTCCATCGGGGCAAGACTGAACCCTGATGTAGACGCCGCACTGCGAGAGTTCCTACAAGAGAACTGGGACATTTTCGCCTGGCACCCTTCAGACATGCCAGGAATCCCACGCAGGTTGGCCGAACACAGCCTAAATATCCAGAAAGGATTCAAACCTGTCAAACAAGCCCTTCGGCGTTTCTCCGAACCAAAGAGACAGGCTATGGGAGAGGAGCTAGCCAAGCTATTGGAGGCCGGATTCATTAGAGACATAAAACACCCGGACTGGCTAGCAAACCTGGTGATGGTACCAAAGAAGGACAAATCCTGGCGCCTATGTGTCGATTTCAAAGACCTTAATAAGGCTTGCCCAAAGGATCATTTCCCCCTCCCTCGAATAGATCAAATTATCGATGCCACTGCAGGACACGATTCGCTGTGCTTCCTCGACGCATACTTCGGTTACCATCAAATCAAGATGGCAGAATCAGACCAAGCCGCAACAGCATTCATCACACCATACGGCCCATTCTGCTTCAACACAATGCCCTTTGGGCTAAAAAACGCCGGCGCAACATATCAGCGCATGATTCAAACATGTCTGGCAAACCAGATCGGCAAAACAGTGGAGGCGTATGTAGATGATGTGGTCGTTAAATCAAGACATGTCGAATCTCTAGTAGACGACTTGAGGCTTACATTCGACAACCTCTGAAAATACGACATTAAGCTCAATCCGGAAAAATGCGTTTTCGGCGTTCCAGCCGGAAAGCTCCTGGGCTTCATTGTATCCGGTAGAGGAATTGAGGCAAACCCAGCTAAAATACGAGCTTTGTCACAATTGGATGTCCCAAAAGAGCTCAAACAAATACAGAAACTCACCGGATGCGTGGCGGCTTTAAGCCGCTTTATCTCCCGCCTGGGAGAAAAGGCATTGCCCCTGTACCGCCTCCTCAGGCGCACCGAACACTTCGAGTGGACAGACGCTGCCACAGCCGGACTCGAGGAAATAAAGGCCATCTTGGCAACAAACCCAGTCCTGGCCGCGCCGAACACTGGCGAACCCATGCTATTGTACATTGCCGCAACTCATCAAGTCGTTAGCGCAGTACTCGTCGTCGAGCGGGCAACGGACGAACACAAACTCCCCCTTCAAAGGCCGGTTTACTACGTGTCCACTGTCCTCACACCATGCAAATTACGGTACCCGCATTACCAAAAGATTGCATACGCGGTGTTTATGGCATCCCGGAAGCTACGACACTATTTTCAAGAGTGTTCTATAACAGTAGCCTCGGAAGTACCACTCAACGATATTATCAACAACCGCGATGCAACGGGCCGGATAGCAAAATGGGCCATAGAGCTCCTCCCGTTCGACATAACCTACAAACCACGGCGAGCCATTAAATCGCAAGCCCTAGCCGACTTCGTCGCCGAATGGACAGAGGCCGAACTCCCTAAAGAGGACGGCACATATTCAAACTGGATCATGCATTTCGACGGCTCCAAAATGTTGGCCAGACTGGGGGCTGGCGTCGTTTTGACGTCCCCTACAGGAGACACAGTCCAATATGCACTCCAAATTATGTACACGGACTCCAACAATGCAGCCGAATACGAGGCCCTTCTACATGGTCTCCGGATGGCAGTATCCATGGGCATACAACGCCTGGAAGTACGCGGGGACTCAAACCTCGCGATATCCCAAATAAATGGCGACTTCGACGCCAAAGACCCAAAAATGGCAGCTTATCGCAATGCCGTCCTAAAAATGTCAGTTCGGTTCGAGGGACTGGAGTTTCACCATATAGCCCGAGAAAATAATCAGGCAGCGGACATCCTGGCACGCATCGGAGCAAAATGAGATGCAGTCCCCCCCCCAACATCTTCTTAGAAAGATTATTAAAGCCATCTGTAGCATGGGAGGGGGAACCCTTGGATAATAGTCCGGACATAACCGCACAACCCGACGCCGAAAAATCCGACATAATCAGAGGCCCTGCCACCGAAATCACACCTTCAGCCCACGTAATAATGGCGGTCATCGCCCCGTGGACAGAACCATTCCTAGCCTACCTTACTAGGCAGGAACTCCCAGAGGACCAAAATGAGGCACGCTGCATAGTGCGGCGATCTAAATCCTATAAAGTCCACGAGGGAGAGCTATATAAGAAAATCACTACAGGAGTTCTTCAAAGATGTATCTCCGAAGAGGAAGGGCGGAGTCTGTTGGCTGAAATTTATGCCGGACTCGGTGGCCACCACGCCGCAGCTCGGTCCCTTGTAAGCAAGGCTTTCCGTACGGGCTTTTATTGGCTGACGGCCCGAGCAGACGCTCATGACTTAGTCAAACGATGTGTCGGTTGCCAGCTCTTTGCAAATCAAAGCCATATGCCGCCCAACGCCCTCCGAACTATCCCCATCACTTGGCCTTTTGCGGTCTGGGGGCTTGATATGGTGGGACCCCTTAAAGGTGGAACCCACAAGAAAAAATACTTATTGGTCATGGTGGATAAATTCACCAAATGGATAGAAGCCAAGCCTGTTAAGACGGCCGAATCCGGACCTGTGATAGACTTCATATCCGGGGTCGTACACCGTTACGGTGTCCCCCACAGTATCATCACCGATAATGGCACAAACTTCACCTCCGACGAAGTAAAGCTGTGGTGCAAAAACATGGGCATTAAGCTCGACTATGCTTCTGTCTATCACCCACAAACTAACGGTCAGGTCGAACGTGCAAATGGTCTCATCATGAGCGGCATTAAACCCAGACTAGTGCGGTCCCTGAAGGAATCTAATACACACTGGGTGGAGGAGCTCGACTCCGTACTCTGGGGGCTGCGAACCACCCCGAATCGTACTACCGGATTCACACCATTCTTTATGGTGTACGGCGCAGAGGCGGTTCTGCCCTGCGACATAATTCATGACTCACCTCGAGTGCGCATGTACGAAGAAAGAGAAGCCGAGCTTGATCGACAAGACAACCTGGGCGCCTTAGAGGAGGAGCGCGACGTGGCTAAAGCCCGTTCCGCATTTCATCAACAGCAGGCTCGAAGATATCAAAGCAGAGAAGTACGGGCCAAAAATTATAACGTTGGCGAACTAGTTCTACGCCTGCCGGATAGGAAAAAGGACAAACTCAAGCCCAAATGGGAAGGTCCCTTCATAATTGACCAAGTCCTGACTGGTGGAGCGTACCGCCTGCGACAAGCGTCGGATAACCGACTCGAGCCGAACCCATGGAACGCAACACGTCTCCGGAGATTCTATGCCTAGCGCCGAACTCTGGGTTTGTCTCCTTCCTCTGTCCATTTATATATATATATTTTCTGTTTTTATTTTGTCTCCTCCCACTCTTTCCTTTTATAGCACTTAAAGGCTCATCATGTGACGCGCTACCCGCGCTTCTTAAACCTGGGGGCTTCTTTAACAGAAGCTTGTTTATATGGGTTTCACACCCAACGCATGCGTCAAACTTCTGCATGCACCTTTTCTTCACCATTATATGCATCGATATGACTTAAGTTTTGGCAAAGCTGGGTTGCCTGGCTCCTGTGCTTACCCCTACGTTTCCGATTGTTCGGCTAGGCGGTAAAGGGAGCACCTCTGCGATTGCTACTGCCGGATAAGCCGGATGTGTACCTCAGACTGGGTGAAGCCAAAAGCTAGCGTTCTTAAGGGAATATTCGGTCGGTGAACTAAAGATGAACCTTTTTTACTTATACATGCCCCCAGATGTTTTCCTGCATTTGCAGTCCAGACGTGCACTTCAGGGCACGCCACCCCAGCGAAAGGAACCCTTAACGGGACTATTCTCTCTGGAAGATGTTTCTTACTAACCATGTAATATAACATAACTAGTTGGGCACTTGTCTGATAAAGCACTAATGACCCCTACGCCTGGTCTCCATGCATACCTCGGTTCTTATATAACCGTTATGGTATTCGGACACACTCCGGACCGTCAGGTCCCGAGGTCGAAGCGAAAAGGCCGGCAACGACAAACGATCTACAATCCGGCTAGAAGGCATTACACATGTCAATTATAAATTACATAATCATCGTGACTGATTGTATTCCTCCTCTATACCATCTAACAGGCTGTCTAATTTACAGTCCTGCTGGGAATACTTTGCGGCCAATTCTACCTGGCCATACACTAAGCTCACAGGGATCTCCTTCCCGTCAGGCCCCATTGGTCCGACCTCGGCCATGTGATTGGGGTCAGATTTCGTAAAGCGGGTCTTCACCATGGCCCAGGCCTCCCTAGCGCCCTGCCGACAGGCCGATATCTTCCACAACCCGAAGCGCCGCCGAGCTCCCTTCAACTTCTCCGCAAGTTCTCCAAGGCCCTCAGGTATGGAGTGGGCAGGCCATAAGGCTTGGGCAATACCTCGCATCGCCTGCCGAACTCGTTCGTGCAATTGCGAGAGTTCGGGAAGAAGATCGCCCGTTGAACCTGGCATCTCCTCTGCAGGACGACCTGTCAGCATACCTACAGACATAAATCTGTTAGTCGTCTTCCTCGCCGAACTCCTTTTTCAAGAGTTCGCTTAAGCACTTACAAAAAATGCCGCGTCGAAGTCGCTGATTCTCCTTATTGGAGTCCGACAGCTGGCCACGAACATCTCTTAGTTCAACATCCAGCCTGGTGTTGGCATCCTGGAGATCATTATTCTCCCGCCTCACCTTTGTTAGCACGCTTTCACCAGCCTTTAACCGGCGTAGAAGCTGTTGCCTGTCCGGATCGAGTCCGGCGCCATCTGCAATACCATTTGTCAGATTGGCACTTAAATCCGCACAATACTAAATAGTCTAGTGTATTGTTTACCTGCAGGGGTCTCTTTAGACCCCCTGCTGCCGTTAGTGCGGCCTCTAGTTGGGCCCTGCACCTTTCCAGCTCCTGGGACAGCACGGTGCTCTTCTCGGTAAGAAACTGCATGTTATTTGATTCTCGAATCAGTTATTTCCACTGCTTCAAGTCTCGGGGGCTACTGGCATATCTATATTCACCAAAAATTTCTTACCCGTATGTCTTTTACATACTGCTCTGTGGCTCTGGCTAAACCATTTTGAGCGGCATGGAGGTATGCGTCTCCTGAATTGAAGGCATTTAAAGCCTCCTGGGAGAAACAAGCGTCGCGAAGAACTGTCCGGCGACGCCTGTGGTTCATGGCACTCTCCACCTCGGAATGGGTGGCAGACAGCCTGTCCGCATCCTTTGATGGAGGAGCGTCCGACGCGTGCCTTGCGCAGGCCTCCGCTTCCGGGCCGGGCGTTGGAGTCTGGCTGGTGGAGGCGCGATTGGCAACCTCTCCAGATATAGTCCGGCAAGGTCTCTTCGTCCTGAAGATAGCTCGAATGTTAATATACCCTGGAGGAGTAAAACACCAGGGAAAAAGAGAGGGTACGCCATACCTTTGCTCTGGCGCCTCAGTCCGGACTACGTTCCTTTTTGCCCCACGGGGCCCTGCGGTCCCCCGCCGGCTAGCTGCAGCAGGGTCGGCTTCCCGCCTCAGGAATCTTCCCTACAAAGCATGGTTGCTGTCAGAACAACCAAACCCGTGAAAACGGAACCCCTCTTAAGGGGGTAAAGCTCCGGTGTTTGTCACCTGGGAGGCTGGGATTAACCCTGGGTAATCAACTATAATAGCTACCAAGGTATCGTGTGACACCCCAAAATTTTTGGCCTTGTTTTATTAATTAAATTTTTGCCAGGACTTAAAAACTTTATTTTATGAGCTCCCTTTTTATCTTTAACCTTGTCATTGTGGAGTTTTTCCCTAAGTGTGAACTTTTCAATTGTGTTATTTGGACTTGTTTAACCTCTCTAGAAAAACTTTACTTTTATCAGTGCAACTAATTGCTCAATTAAGTTGCTTGATCTTCACTTTCTTGAAAATGGTTTTTCAAGGTTAAATGGACATATTTGAACTACAACCATTTGACAAATTCACTTAAAATTCCCACCAAAATTTGGAGATGTCATGTGATGTTATTAAATAGCTTTTATGCAAAAACATCTTTATTTCATGAAATATTTTGAGCAGTACACCCTTTTTTCTTCTCTGGTCCAGTGGGCATTTTTGCACTACAACCCATTTAGATATTTTCATTTAGCCTCTACCAAAATTATGGGATGTTAGTGATACCATATGATTCAACTTTATGCAAAAACCCAGTGATGTTATTTGCAAATTTTGAGTGAATCAACATCATCTTCATTCTGGACCAGACTGGTGTTTTCTACTGCAACCCTATTAATTCTTGCTCCAGTGACCTTGTGTTTTCTCATGCTCATAGTCCTCCCTACCAAACCCCTAAGTCCAGGAGCATGCACTCTTTGGAGAAATTTTGGTTCATGAAATGATGCCATTTATTTCCTGTCCAGAATTGTAATTCTGCAAAGCTTGCACTAACAAGTTTCTCCTTTTGCCAAACTAACCTCACCACCCTCTTGTGCATCCAAGGAGACACTGATCTGGAGATTTTGACCACTCCAAGTATTGCCTAAGTGCCCTTGGCATTGTTTCAAACACCTTATGGGCATGATCAGATTTGGCATAAGTTTTTGTTTACACTATGATCTTGCACCCCTGATCAGACAGGCATGTCCACTGGACTCCCCTCTACCCCTAGCTTAGGCCTGCTAAACCCCAGCTCCAACCGAGCCACCTAGCATGCCCTGGCATTTCGCCGAGCAGCTGGTGAGCGTGCTCTGGACGCGCCCAGAGCGCGCCAATTGCAGCCGCGTGCGACCGAGCCGCCGCGTCGCACCCCCTGCCTTGGCCCGCACGGGAGAACTTCGCCGCGCACTCCCCGCCTAACCGCTACACGCCAACCACCCCTGGCGCCCTACAGCGCCACCGCCAGAGCTTTTTGGCGGCACGCCGGCGTCGGCCGACAGCTCCTGCTCCGTGCAGCGCCACCCAAGCCCCTCCCGCTCGCCACCTGGCCCCTGTAACAGCGCAAGCTCATCCACAGGGTGTCGCCTAGCGCTCGTCGCCGCCACGACGCCCCTAGCTACAGAATGGCGGTCGCCGGAGAGCTTATCCACGGCCGCCGCGGAACCGCCTTGCCACGCCTATTTAAGGAGTCCCCGAGCCCGTTCCCGCTCGCAGGCGACCTCAGGCCACCCCTATGGCATTCCCCTAGCCCGCATTCGACCCAGGGAAGTCTTCTTCCCCGTCTCCGGCAACTCCGACCATCGCCACTGCTCCTGCCGTTCCGGCGCCACCAGGACCTTCCCCTCTCCACTCTCTCCACCAGAAGCCTCCTCATCCTTCCGCGAACCTTTCCCCCTGCTCAATTTTGATCGAGAGCCACCGCAGCCCCAATGGCACTTTGCTCCCGAGGCCACCTCCGCCGAGGAGCTCGCCGCCGGCAGCTTCCTCCGCCCCCACCTGCCAGGCGACCACCGGGAGGACCGCCCCGGAGTAACGGATCCATCCCCGCCCTCGGAGCCCCGCGAGGAGCCGCCAGTCGCCGGCGACGATCGCCGGAGCTTCGCCTCCGCTCGGGACAGAGGAAAGAGAGGGAGAAGACTAGTCAAACCTGACTAGTGGGCCCCCTGGACCCACTGTTAGTGTCACACCGCGCCGTCCACGTGTTTAAGTGAAGGCGTAATTTCCCCAGTACGTCTCCCCGCTCCGAAAGCGTATTTTCCCCTGAAACGTTTTCTTTTCTGATTTGTTTTTAAAACAGATTTTGACCAGATCTTTGACTGCCTATAACTTTCTAAATATAACTCCAAATGAGTTGATTCCTTTTCCTACCTTCCTCAAATTTGATCTAGTTTATTTTAAGATTTATTTGATAATTTTCCAAAACAACTTTTTGTACTGTTTTGAAATGTGTGTTAATTCAAATATTTTTAAATAGGATTTTGGAGAGAGGGAAGAAACTTTCAAAAGTTTTGGAGAGCACCTCACCCCTCCACAACTTCAAGGCAAGCATTTTGAACCTTGGCATAATATGTTTGATGTGATGGTTGACACATTTATAACACCACCTCGTTTCGGTGGAATTGATATTTCATGTGACATGATCACTTGCATGGAAGCATATCAACGTTTTCCTTGCTATTGGAAATGAAATGATTGTAATGGCAATCACCCTCATGTGCCTTGCATGCCTGCCGGAAGGAATCCGGGAAAGTCTCGGCCTTGGGTAGGCGTGAGCTTGTCGCCGGTCCCCGTCAGGGCGGTTATTTCCGATATGGCATGTTAAGGTATATTGATTGGTGATCTTTGCTGGTTGAAATATTTTTGATATACATGTCATGCATGGAACTTATGAACCTCCTGAGTCGACCGCAGATCGAGTCTTGTTCCAGTAACCCCCATACTTGCCTCGTGCTACCACTCGTCCCTGCCGCAAGTAGGGTACGGTTCAGTAAGTTGTTAACCCCTTTCCAGCACACACCGTACAGAGAGGCCATGGTGGAAGATATCGGTTGTAGCCGGTAGGCATGCCACCTGGTCAGGGGGCATGGGTGTTTCCGGTTGGGACCGAGAGGGGAGGCCACCCCTTAGAGCGCGCGATATAAATTTGATCCCATGCTACGCGAGGTTGTAGCCTCCCCACTTAGAGTTTTGCTTGACAAGTGTCGTGGGTGATTCTAGACACCGATGAGTTAAGCTGGTGTGTGCAAGTTAGGTGTGTTTTTCAACTAAAAGGCCGTAGGCGGAATTAGTCCCGATGGACTAAAGGAATCCGTTACTCGTGGGTAAAGAGTACACCCTCTGCAGAGATTAAACCTATTCGAATAGCCGTGTCTATGGTTAAGGACTACAGTCTGGGATGGGTCAAGCGTCGGTCTTAGTGTCGGTCTTCGCGGGTGAAATTGTTAAACCATAGCGGAAATTACTACTTGTGACTTGTGATGATTATGAATATTACCATTGTTGACTAACCCGTGATATTATTGTGATCATCGAATATCTCTGGGATGGTTCTACCTCCGGGATATTCACCATGATCATTTCTTTTAAAGCCCTTTCTGTGGTGTCGCTCAGACGCCCGACTGTGGCATTTCTTTTAGAGCCCTTTCTGTGGTGTCGCTTAGACGCCCGACTATGGCATTTCTTTTAAAGCCCTTTATGTGGTGTCGCTCAGACGCCCGACCATGGTATTATTATTACTCTGCTTTTTTTCCGCTCGAGGAGTCCTTCAGACACTCGTTTGGCACCAGTATTATTATTCCGCATTTTCCGCTCGAGGAGTCATCCAGACACTCGTTTGGCACCAGTATTATTATTCCGCATTTTCCGCTCGAGGAGTCTTTCAGACACTCGTTTGGCACCAGTATTATTATTCCGCATTTTCCGCTCGAGGAGTCTTTCAGACACTCGTTTGGCACCAGTATTATTATTCCGCATTTTCCGCTCGAGGAGTCTTTCAGACACTCGTTTGGCACCAGTATTTACTACTTTGCATTTTTCCGCTTGAGGAGTCATCCAGACCCTCGCTTGGTACCCAGTATTCATTACCTCTATGTGACCATTGCATAAATTTCCGGTTGCATGTGAATAACCTGTTTACATGCATCAAGACATTTATTTATGACTAACTAAGTGAGTATATGGACATTGCAAAGCATGAGCATCAACGGTTATATTATATCTGTGCTCTTAATGTTTGCGAGTACATTCAAAGTACTCACTGGCTTGTCCCTGGCTATTGTCTTGGCCAGATTGCATGCTTGGGGAGGAGCGTTGCGACGACCGCCTCGGAACCTGAGCAACGGTGATAGCAGCCTCGTGAAGATAGGAGTTAACCTGGTCAGCTGTTCCCGTGGGAAATGGAGTCCCACAGCCGTGGTGATCCACAAACCGCTTCCGCCCACAACCACTAGAAACCAATTGTTGTACTCATAGGCCACAATGGTCTTGTACTTCATATTTTGTATCCTTGCTTGGAATTTCTGTAACAAGTTGGTGCCTCATCAGCTAACAGTAAATCCTGGGGCTGATGAGCTCGACGGCCATTTTCTGGAATTTAATGTCTGGAAAACCGGTCGCGACAGACTTGGTATCAGAGCCAGGCTGACCATTGGCTAATCCTATCCTAGCCAGGTCAATAAACATAGGCATGCCAAACCACCGAGCCATAACCAAACCCGCAGCCAAGCTTCTCCTGCAAGATAGCCCCACAGTGACCCGACACCTTTTGGCAGTCGGTGCCCAACCTACCAGCCTAGCCGTCGATCACGCGCAAGTGACCGGCCCCCTAAATAGTCCTTTCTCGCAAGCGTGCGAAGGAAGACTCCGTCCCCTTTTTTTTCTATAAAAAGGGCACGCTAGTCTCAACCCAGCACAGCCCGGCCGCTATCCTAACCCAAGCCACAATGCCTGGTCCTATTGTGCACCATGAGACCACAACGACCAACCTTGGAGGTTTTGTGACCATACTCGCAAACCTCACCCGTCGTGCCTATGCATTAGAAGAACCCCCAGAATATGTTGTGTACCAAGGGCCCGTAAGCGGTGAAAGCCGTCAATTCTGGGCCACTGTACACATCTACGGTAGGGGTCTCGCACCCGAACGCCCCTACAGGTTCACCGGAAGGACAACTTCCTTTGAGCCGCAAGCCATCCAACTAGCTGCTCGAGAAGCTATAGTTCATCTCCGGCACTTGTCGCCAAGAGTTGACTGTCACTCGTTCCACTACTACCCCAGGCGTGAAGGGTATGGTAGACCACCCCAAGTTGCCAACGGAGATCACGAGACAGATCCTGCATTGTTGCACCTGGTGCGCTATGTAAGTGCACTGGAAGAACTGTGCGATCAGGTCACGATTGATCTCATCGCAGCTCGTGGAGAGCTGGTTCGTCGAGCCCCGGCAAGAGGAGAGGACGAGCCCAACGCCGACAAGCCAGTCGTGCTATTTGGACAACCGATCGAGCCCCTGAGGTCTACCCCAGCCATCGGCCAAGGTGTTGCGATAACCCCAGAAGTGCTACGTCGCATTTTGGGAACGCATTCCAACGGAGTTGTGGCCAGCAATCCCCGAGATGGCCACCATCGCTACCCCGAGCCTGCAGCCCCTCAACCCACTCCAGTCAATTCCGACGGCGAGACCCGTGGAGAAGTCTCGACATCCACAAGGCACGCCCGCATGGATGTAAACGAGGTAGACTGAGTAACCCGAGCTCTATCGAGTCCCAGTGTACCCTCGCTTTGTAATCGTGTGGCCTTGTTTTCAAACGCTGCTTGTTGTCATGCCTCTGCCTTGATGATAACCTTGGCTAAACGCACAGTGCGCGGTGTGAGATTGCTACCCCTGGCGCAGCTACCAAAAACCTTCCCGACAACCCCCCCCCCCCCACAGTAACATGTCACCTCGGTGAAATATGTGTATTTGTGGCATTGACTTCTGGATCAGAGCTGGAAATTTCATTACCCTTCACCACGGTAAAAATGATCCAGCTCCGGTGCTATAAAAAGGGCCACCGCGTGACCTTGTCAGGCACCTCTCACCTTGTGCATCACCCTCACAACCATTTCCTCGCCATGCCGAACCCCAACATTTACCTAAGAACCCCAGATGCAACCCCGGGTAGTTTTGTTAAGATATTGTGGGATTTTACCTGCAGTACCATGGGCGCTACCCAGACACCCCAGTACGAGCTGTTCAAATCGAGGATCACCTCATCCACCTCGAGATACTGGGCAGCAGTGCACATCCCTCCCGTAAACTCAGACCAGGACCCAACAGAGGTCTCCTTCGTGGGGAAATCTATGCCAACCCCACAGATGGCCGTGGAAGCTGCGGCTTACGAAGCACTTGCTCACCTTCGATTCGCGGTACCCTATGCCAGCGAGCGTGGGTATTATTACTTCCCGAGCCGTGCAACGCCCGGAGGAGTAACATCGTTTCCCGGTGTGCGAATCGAAAGAGACCCCGTCCTGGCCAACCTTGTCCAGTATGTCATCGCTCAAGAGAGTTTGACCCAACGCGTGATGGGTTATCTCCAGAGCCTCGCAGACTTAAATCCTCAGATCGCCATCGGCAGATCACTGAGGCCCGACCAGGAGAGACACATGCATAGACTAGTCAATCCGCTTTCTCCGATAGAAGAAGAATGTGTCTCAGTACCAGAAACATTTTCTCGGGACCCCATCCAGTTACCGTTTGCTTTGTAAACGTCGCTGCTACGTAAATTATTGCAACCTTTATTTGCGTGTTGTAACTTGTGCGTGGAGCTTAGTGTGTGCTTTAGGTGTGTTATTTTTTTTATTAATTTCGATTAATATGAGTGATTCTGTTGCATTACGGTTTTCTTCCGCGTATAATCCTGGAGTGAGACATCTTTTTCTGAGTCGATACTTTGGCACTTTCTCATGATGTGGACTTCACACAAGCACAACAGCTGACCCACAACCGCAAACACTCGGACACACACACGTACACCGTTTGCAAAACTTTGCAACAGTGTGGCAGCTGGCTAACCCTCTCCTAACCACGGTTAGCACCCGGCATCCCACCTACTCCTCGTGATCACCACCGGCGAGGAAAGCCAGCACCCGAGCAGCAGCATCACGACGATCATCGAGGATCATCGCACACAGGAGCACGGAGAGCCCTAGCAGGGTCGCCAGCCCTCCGCATATCAAGATCGCGTACCAGTCCGGCATCGCCTCCGCCATTAGAGCCTCGCCCGAGCTTCTGCAAGCAGAAATGGAGGAAGAAGAAAGGGGAGAAGCACGGCCAGAGATGAGGAGAAGAGAGGAACACCTCGGCCGTTTTATAGCTCGAGCTCGGTGCACGGTGGGCGAAGTCCACCAACGCCGCTCATCGCCCGATCGCCGGTGTTCGGAGGCGAATCCACGAGCAGTGCCGACAGCACGCTGGCCCGCGAGGTGAGTGCACGCTGCTCCGGCAGCTAGCACGCCGCGCACTACCGCGGTACGGCCTAGATGCCCTGCGCGCTAGGCGTCGCCGGTGGAGAAAGCACGCAGGAGAGAGGGAGAAGAGAGCCAGAGGGAGAAGAAGAGGCTGACTGTGGGCCCCGGGTCCACCTGTCGGCCAGAGAGAGCACTGTGCTACCGGGTGCGACCAGCGTATATTTAAATTTAGACTTTATTCTAAATTTATACCCAGTGTAGAAATCTCGCGTTTTTATCTCAGACCGTAGATCTTTCTCCGCACAGCACCAGTATTTCACACTGTGGTTTTCATCACTTATTGCCCTCTTACTGTAGCCTCTTTATTTTTGTTGCATGCAATCCTTTCTTATGCGACTTTTAACAAAATCTCGAGGACGAGATTTTTCTTAAGGGGGAGTAGTTCTGTGACACCCCAAAATTTTTGGCCTTGTTTTATTAATTAAATTTTTGCCAGGACTTAAAAACTTTATTTTATGAGCTCCCTTTTTATCTTTAACCTTGTCATTATGGAGTTTTTCCCTAAGTGTGAACTTTTCAATTGTGTTATTTGGACTTGTTTAACCTCTCTAGAAAAACATTACTTTTATCAGTGCAACTAATTGCTCAATTAAGTTGCTTGATCTTCACTTTCTTGAAAATGGTTTTTCAAGGTTAAATGGCCATATTTGAACTACAACCATTTGACAAATTCACTTAAAATTCCCACCAAAATTTGGAGATGTTATGTGATGTTATTAAATAGCTTTTATGCAAAAACATCTTTATTTCATGAAATATTTTGAGCAGTACACCCTTTTTTCTTCTCTGGTCCAGTGGGCATTTTTGCACTACAACCCATTTAGATATTTCCATTTAGCCTCTACCAAAATTATGGGATGTTAGTGATACCATATGATTCAACTTTATGCAAAAACCCAGTGATGTTATTTGCAAATTTTGAGTGAATCAGCATCATCTTCATTCTGGACCAGACTGGTGTTTTCTACTGCAACCCTATTAATTCTTGCTCCAGTGACCTTGTGTTTTCTCATGCTCATAGTCCTCCCTACCAAACCCCTAAGTCCAGGAGCATGCACTCTTTGGAGAAATTTTGGTTCATGAAATGATGCCATTTATTTCCTGTCCAGAATTGTAATTCTGCAAAGCTTGCACTAACAAGTTTCTCCTTTTGCCAAACTAACCTCACCACCCTCTTGTGCATCCAAGGAGACACTGATCTGGAGATTTTGACCACTCCAAGTATTGCCTAAGTGCCCTTGGCATTGTTTCAAACACCTTATGGGCATGATCAGATTTGGCATAAGTTTTTGTTTACACTATGATCTTGCACCCCTGATCAGACAGGCATGTCCACTGGACTCCCCTCTACCCCTAGCTTAGGCCTGCTAAACCCCAGCTCCAACCGAGCCACCTAGCATGCCCTGGCATTTCGCCGAGCAGCTGGTGAGCGTGCTCTGGACGCGCCCAGAGCGCGCCAATTGCAGCCGCGTGCGACCGAGCCGCCGCGTCGCACCCCCTGCCTTGGCCCGCACGGGAGAACTTCGCCGCGCACTCCCCGCCTAACCGCTACACGCCAACCACCCCTGGCGCCCTACAGCGCCACCGCCAGAGCTTTTTGGCGGCACGCCGGCGTCGGCCGACAGCTCCTGCTCCGTGCAGCGCCACCCAAGCCCCTCCCGCTCGCCACCTGGCCCCTGTAACAGCGCAAGCTCATCCACAGGGTGTCGCCTAGCGCTCGTCGCCGCCACGACGCCCCTAGCTACAGAATGGCGGTCGCCGGAGAGCTTATCCACGGCCGCCGCGGAACCGCCTTGCCACGCCTATTTAAGGAGTCCCCGAGCCCGTTCCCGCTCGCAGGCGACCTCAGGCCACCCCTATGGCATTCCCCTAGCCCGCATTCGACCCAGGGAAGTCTTCTTCCCCGTCTCCGGCAACTCCGACCATCGCCACTGCCCCTGCCGTTCCGGCGCCACCAGGACCTTCCCCTCTCCACTCTCTCCACCAGAAGCCTCCTCATCCTTCCGCGAACCTTGCCCCCTGCTCAATTTTGATCGAGAGCCACCGCAGCCCCAATGGCACTTTGCTCCCGAGGCCACCTCCGCCGAGGAGCTCGCCGCCGGCAGCTCCCTCCGCCCCCACCTGCCAGGCGACCACCGGGAGGACCGCCCCGGAGTAGCGGATCCATCCCCGCCCTCGGAGCCCCGCGAGGAGCCGCCAGTCGCCGGCGACGATCGCCGGAGCTTCGCCTCCGCTCGGGACAGAGGAAAGAGAGGGAGAAGACTAGTCAAACCTGACTAGTGGGCCCCCTGGACCCACTGTTAGTGTCACACCGCGCCGTCCACGTGTTTAAGTGAAGGCGTAATTTCCCCAGTACGTCTCCCCGCTCCGAAAGCGTATTTTCCCCTGAAACGTTTTCTTTTCTGATTTGTTTTTAAAACAGATTTTGACCAGATCTTTGACTGCCTATAACTTTCTAAATATAACTCCAAATGAGTTGATTCCTTTTCCTACCTTCCTCAAATTTGATCTAGTTTATTTTAAGATTTATTTGATAATTTTCCAAAACAACTTTTTGTACTGTTTTGAAATGTGTGTTAATTCAAATATTTTTAAATAGGATTTTGGAGAGAGGGAAGAAACTTTCAAAAGTTTTGGAGAGCACCTCACCCCTCCACAACTTCAAGGCAAGCATTTTGAACCTTGGCATAATATGTTTGATGTGATGGTTGACACATTTATAACACCACCTCGTTTCGGTGGAATTGATATTTCATGTGACATGATCACTTGCATGGAAGCATATCAACGTTTTCCTTGCTATTGGAAATGAAATGATTGTAATGGCAATCACCCTCATGTGCCTTGCATGCCTGCCGGAAGGAATCCGGGAAAGTCTCGGCCTTGGGTAGGCGTGAGCTTGTCGCCGGTCCCCGTCAGGGCGGTTATTTCCGATATGGCATGTTAAGGTATATTGATTGGTGATCTTTGCTGGTTGAAATATTTTTGATATACATGTCATGCAGGGAACTTATGAACCTCCTGAGTCGACCGCAGATCGAGTCTTGTTCCAGTAACCCCCATACTTGCCTCGTGCTACCACTCGTCCCTGCCGCAAGTAGGGTACGGTTCAGTAAGTTGTTAACCCCTTTCCAGCACACACCGTACAGAGAGGCCATGGTGGAAGATATCGGTTGTAGCCGGTAGGCATGCCACCTGGTCAGGGGGCATGGGTGTTTCCGGTTGGGACCGAGAGGGGAGGCCACCCCTTAGAGCGCGCGATATAAATTTGATCCCATGCTACGCGAGGTTGTAGCCTCCCCACTTAGAGTTTTGCTTGACAAGTGTCGTGGGTGATTCCAGACACCGATGAGTTAAGCTGGTGTGTGCAAGTTAGGTGTGTTTTTCAACTAAAAGGCCGTAGGCGGAATTAGTCCCGATGGACTAAAGGAATCCGTTACTCGTGGGTAAAGAGTACACCCTCTGCAGAGATTAAACCTATTCGAATAGCCGTGTCTATGGTTAAGGACTACAGTCTGGGATGGGTCAAGCGTCGGTCTTAGTGTCGGTCTTCGCGGGTGAAATTGTTAAACCATAGCGGAAATTACTACTTGTGACTTGTGATGATTATGAATATTACCATTGTTGACTAACCCGTGATATTATTGTGATCATCGAATATCTCTGGGATGGTTCTACCTCCGGGATATTCACCATGATCATTTCTTTTAAAGCCCTTTCTGTGGTGTCGCTCAGACGCCCGACTGTGGCATTTCTTTTAGAGCCCTTTCTGTGGTATCGCTTAGACGCCCGACTGTGGCATTTCTTTTAAAGCCCTTTATGTGGTGTCGCTCAGACGCCCGACTGTGGTATTATTATTACTCTGCTTTTTTTTCCGCTCGAGGAGTCCTTCATACACTCGTTTGGCACCAGTATTATTATTCCGCATTTTCCGCTCGAGGAGTCATCCAGACACTCGTTTGGCACCAGTATTATTATTCCGCATTTTCCACTCGAGGAGTCTTTCAGACACTCGTTTGGCACCAGTATTATTATTCCGCATTTTCCGCTCGAGGAGTCTTTCAGACACTCGTTTGGCACCAGTATTATTATTCCGCATTTTCCGCTCGAGGAGTCTTTCAGACACTCGTTTGGCACCAGTATTTACTACTTTGCATTTTTCCGCTCGAGGAGTCATCCAGACCCTCGCTTGGTACCCAGTATTCATTACCTCTATGTGACCATTGCATAAATTTCCGGTTGCATATGAATAACCTGTTTACATGCATCAAGACATTTATTTATGACTAACTAATTGAGTATATGGACATTGCAAAGCATGAGCATCAACGGTTACATTATATCTGTGTTCTTAATGTTTGCAAGTACATTCAAAGTACTCACTGGCTTGTCCCTGGCTATTGTCTTGGCCAGATTGCATGCTTGGGGAGGAGCGTTGCGACGACCGCCTCGGAACCTGAGCAACGGTGATAGCAGCCTCGTGAAGATAGGAGTTAACCTGGTCAGCTGTTCCCGTGGGAAATGGAGTCCCACAGCTGTGGTGATCCACAAACCGCTTCCGCCCACAACCACTAGAAACCAATTGTTGTACTCATAGGCCACAATGGTCTTGTACTTCATATTTTGTATCCTTGCTTGGAATTTCTATAACAAGTTGGTGCCTCATCAGCTAACAGTAAATCCTGGGGCTGATGAGCTCGACGGCCATTTTCTGGAATTTAATGTCTGGAAAACCGGTCGCGACATATCGTCCTTGCTTAGCTGATAAAACACTCCGTCGATAAGCTCCACCGCTAATTCCGGATCCTCTTCGGAGTCCGGATCGAGGGACCGTTCTGGGTCCTCTGGCTGTGGAGGACGGCTGTTTATGTTTTTTACCTCCTGACGCAGGTCCTGCGTTGAAGTCGTTAGACTGCCTATTTAATCATGAGAATATAAAATGAACAGGGAAGCACGATTGTCCGCTTACCCAATTCGGAGGACTATACATGGAAAGTCTGCCCTCCAGGTCAATGCGGAGGAATTCCTCTTCTTCTCCCTTGTACAAAGAGGATAAGATCTTCATTAGAGCAGCAGGCGAGTCCGGCCCTTTACGGCCGTAACGGGTGGTGTCATCTTCCCCGTTGAAATCCCACATGGGGTGGCTTCTGTATTGGAGCGGCTACACCCCCCGCATAATGCATATGGCCATGACTTTAATCATGGTTAATCCGGAATGAGCCAGTAGCTTAATCCGGCCCATTAAGTAAAGCACGTCTCTGTCATTCTCTCTCTGAGAGCTCCGAGGGCGCCAGCTCAGGCGTTTCTTCAGGGGAGCGTTGTTGAACTCAGGGAGGCCGGCCCGGATAGGGTCCGGCAGGGGGACATCGTCTATGTAAAACCATTATGAAGGCCAGTCCTCGGACGCCTTCTTCGGGGTTCCGGACGGGTATCCGACCCCGGCGATGCGCCATACTTCGGCTCCGCCCGCTTGATATATGGACCCCTCTTGGGAACGGGGCACCAGGCAGAATATCTTCTTCCACAGCACGAAATGAGCCTCAACGCCTAAAAATAGCTCGCAAAGAGCAACAAAGCCCGCGATGTGTAACACGGAGCCGGGCGTAAGGTGGTGCAGCTGGAGGCCATATAATTCCAGAAGCCCGCGGAGAAAGGGATGAATTGGAAATCCCAGTCCCCTTATTAGATAAGGGACCAGGCACACCCGCTCCCCTTTAGAGGGACTAGGTGAGTTCTCCGCTTGTTTTCCGCCTTGATAAGTGGTGAGTCCGGCTCGGACCGAGACCATATAGGCTTGAGGGAGAAATCCCTTGGCTTGGAGCGACACTAATTCGCTATGCGGGATGGAGCAATTCTCCCAGTCTCCAGGGATAGGACTGGAAGGGCGAGAGGAGGAGCTACGGCGGCTGGCCATGTTGGAATGGATCTTTGCTGGAGACGCTCTGATGATTTCTCGCGGAAGGGGAAGGTGTGGTTTGGATCTGAATCCCCATCCTGTTATATGGGCGGCTCGTTTATACGGCTAGGGGCTTGGATGTAAAACCGCCCCAGCTTTTCGCATTCGTTTGACACGTGGAAGGCGGCCATTATTGGGCATGAAAGCCAAGGAGCGCTGCATTATAAAAATCGGACGTTATACCCGCAGGTACACAAAGTTTGAAGGAGAACCCGCTTGCAATGCCGAAGACAATCTGCGCGCCGGACTCATCGTCATTGAAGCCTGGTTCGGGGGCTACCGAGGGAGTCCTGGATTAGGGGGTGTTCGGATAGCCGAACTATACCTTCAGCCGGACTCCAGGACTATGAAGATACAAGATTGAAGACTTCGTCCCGTGTCCGGAAGGATCTTTTCTTGGCGTGGAAGGCAAGCTAGGCGTGCGGATATTCAAGATCTCCTACCATTGTAACCGGCTCTGTGTAACCCTAACCCTATCCGGTGTCTATATAAACCGGAGGGTTGTAGTCCGTAGGACAACCATCATCATACACAATCATACCATAGGCTAGCTTATAGGGTTTAGCTCCTTGATCTCGTGGTAGATCTACTCTTGTACTACCCATATCATCAATATTAATCTAGCAGGAGTAGGGTTTTACCTCCATCGAGAGGGCCCGAACCTGGGTAAAACAAAGTGTCCCTTGTCTCCTGTTACCATCCGACCTTGACGCACAGTTCGGGACCCCCTACCCGAGATCCGCCAGTTTTGACACCGACAGTCCCTCAACCAAATTTGTCGTCAATACTCCAAAACCAAGTAGGGGTGGCAGTAAATGCACTTACAATCTCCGCCTTTTTGGTGATTGATGACAAACTGGTTGAAGTTTTCAACGAGGATAAAGTAAGTGAAATTTAAAGGATAGGGTATTGTCTTCATAAGTGGCAAAGGCTCCCCCTGAAGATGTGCATATAAGTAATTTGCTTTTGGAATGCGAATGCACACGGCAGGTTGTACTTGTGGAGATCCTCTAAACTTTATGACGACAATTCATCATGCATGATAAGATATAATGAAGATAATGACATGCATAATGGAAAATGGACGTCTACAAGATGACCTAAGTGCGGAAGTTATCATCGCATATGCGGAATTTATCATCGCATCATAGAATAGCAAATAAGTAGCAGACGACCATCAAGTTTAAGTGTTACAACTCAAAGAACCAAATGTATCAAAACGAGAGTTGTAAACACTAAGCAAAATATAAAGCAACCGCCCATATGAACCCGCTTGAAGACTATCAAACTCATATGCTTCTCCCCCTTTTGTCAATAAGGACCAAAAAGGTTTGAAGACATAGAGCATCTACTCGTTCCCATGAAGAGTAGGTGAAGCAGCAGGGTTGTCGTTGTTGTTTGGCGGTGCAGACGAACTTGGTGCAGTGTCGATGCGTGCAGAAGTAGGGGGCGGTGAAGTAGCATCATCTTCATCATCGATCACTCTGGCGTTCACAGTTGCCGCGGAGGAAGAATAGTCAGAGTCTTCAAGGAATGGAGTTCGACGTAGGACATCATTCCATGGAGGAGTGGAGTCAAACTTGAATTTTTTAGTGAAGCCATCGTCTTGAAGATCTGCTTCAGCACTGAGCAGAGTCAAACTTTTCCATGATCGCCGACAAGTTTCATCAGCGACAAAGGCATTTTTGGTGGCAAGGTTGTGAATTCTGTTGACGTCCACCAAGAGGCTTTGCATTTGGCGCTTAAACCAGTCATGATGCTTATCTTGTTTTTGATGAAGGGCAACTAGAAGCTCTCGGTCATTGAGAATGCGAGAGCGCTTCTTAGGCCTTTGGGCAATTGTGCTCTTAGTAGCTTCAGTTTGCGCACGGTGAGGCAAGCGAATAATCCCAGCCAGTGGATAGATGCGAGCAACAGCTTGAACTCCTTCAAGGTTCTGCGTGAAGCTTTGGTGATCAGCATTCTGAAGACTAAGGGGTTCCTTGGCAGGCTCTGGATATATGGCTTCAACAGACAAATGAACTTCTGGCAAAAAGATGATATGATTGCGTGCATAAGGTTGATAGTTGAAGGCAGAGTGGAGCTTGATCAGTTGCATGATCCAGGGAGCATAGAACTTCAGACCAAATATGTCAGATCCTGATGCAGCAAGCTGGCGGATAAAGAAGCCTTGTGCATTGAAGCTTTTGCCATGAAGAATATAAAATACCAAAGTCTTCATTGCGCCTTCCAGCTTGGCATGTGGAGAATGTCCTTTGATGGGACAGAGGGTTCGCCTTATAATATGATAGATGGTGCGAGGCAGATACTCAAGGTCTTCAACAAAGAACTCCTTGGGGTACTCAGCATCTGGAGGCAAAGGCTTCATCATGCTAAGCATCTGACTCATATTGGGCTCAGGCTTGTGGAAGATGCTCTCCATAGCATCATTGTGAAGCTGACAACCAGGTTCATAGAGATCACCTGGAGTGGGCAGACCAGTAAGCTCAATGACATCAAAGGCATTGGCTTAATGATGAACATTGCCTGTCATCCACTCAAGGACCCAAGTCTTCGGATCCCTGTTGTAGCCACGAATATGCAGAGTGGCATAGAATTGAAGCAGTAATTCTTCATTCCAGTGCTCCTTGTCTGTGACGAACTTCAGCAAGCCAGACTCTAAAGCAGTCCAGAGCTTCTTCCAAACATGGTAGACCAGTTATAGCTTTAGTATCTAGACGCATATGTGGGAAAATGCGACCTTGATTGTATAGAATGCATGAGTAATAACTGCGCTGCTGATAGCTCCAGAACCGATCAGAAGATATTCTTGCCTTGGAGTAGGGGTTCTTGGCGCTATTGAAGAAGGTGTTGTGTGCCTTGAAGCCATTGATATTAAAAGATCCGGGTGCTGATGCAGTACCTGGAAACCTGGGCAACCTTGGCATTGGCTTCTGAACCTGAGGCTTATGCTCGATGTGATAGTCAAATTGGGGACCACAGGCATTAGGCGGAGGAACCAGAACGGGCCATTTGACAGTAACAAGCTGGCCGTAGTTGAATGCTTGCTCGATAGTGTGTGGCCTTGGTGGCGGAACAGGAGCAGTGGCATCAACAGAGGCATCAAGCTGCACAACAGAGGCTTCAGGTGCAGATGCATCATTGGCTTCATTAGCTTGTGGCACATTGTTTAGTGTAGGCTCCACATTTGCTTCAGCCATGACTACGTCACTGGCTTCATTGGTGTTGGTGGTGGCAGCCTCAAGATTCTCAACCTCCACTTGATGAGCTGGAGGGTCGGACACAGACACATTCACAGGAGGAGCAACTTCTTCGGTAATGGGGGGGAGTAGAGTCACGTTCATCTTCTTGTTTGTCATCGGCTGATGCAGCCGAAATGTCTTCAGCACCTTTGGCTTCAGACACGGAGACATTCACAGTGGGAGTGGCATCTGGAAACACTTGACGTGCAACAGATTGGTGAGGCACTTCTCCTTCTGGAACGCTCGGAAGAGGGACTTGAGGCCTTGGTCCTTTGCGAAGCCTGCGTAACACTGGCGACGCCTTTGGAGATGGAGTTGGCTGGACCTCAAAGTCATCATCGTCTTCTTGCACAGATGGGGTAGCTTGCTGTTGGGGAGTACTTGGGGAGTCTTGTTGTTGTGGGTGATCAGCCCATGAAGCATCCTGAGCAATTGGCGTCAGAGGACGACCAATGCTGATGAGTTTGTTGTTTGTGAGAACAGGCGATGATACCAAGTTGTGTTCGATCTGAGGAAGAACTTCATCATCTTCAACATTGTCATGGTGACCAATGTCTTCAGCAGTGGTGGGGTCAACTGCTGGAATGTCTTCACCTTCATGAGCCTCTGTGGAAGCAGGCTCATGAACAATCATCCGTCGTTCTTGGTGTTCAGACATAGGGCGAACCATTGAGATAGGTTCAACAACTAAGGGCTCTGTGGGAGCAGCCCGATCCTTCTTGGTTCTACGCTTCTTCTTGGAGGGAGCTGCATCAAAAGCATCAGGATTTTTCCTTTTTCTGGCTTCAGCCTCGGTAGCCCTTGTCTTCTTCAGTTCTGAAGCTGTTGACTTGACCTTTGGCTTCGAGCCAGTCATGCTGCATGGGAAGACTATGCGTGGCTCTTCCCGCCTTGAAGGTGCAGATTGGTCAGTCGATGGCTTCTTCTTCTTTGCAGTCATTCTTGGGTCGATGCCAGGGCGACCAAGAGCCTTGCGCTTCTCAGCCTCATTGTAGCCTTGCACACATTTGTCAGCCAGGCTCTTCATGCGCTCACGAGAGCCTTTAGCTTCTTCATGCTTTTTGATAAAGGCTTCCTTGAGCTCGTGCAGCATGATTTTGAAGTTTTTGACATCTTGCACGCTTAGCTTCGCCACATGCTTCTTGAACTGAGCTTTCTCATAGTCGATCTTGTGCTTCAGCTCAACGGTGCGCTGAGCAAGAGCTAGCTCAGAAGCAATGGCGCCATTGAAGGAAACGATGAGGCCAATGGGAAGTTGTAGATCTTCAAAGCTGAGATTTGGGGTGTCAAACCACTCATCAATGAAGTTATGGATGATTGCCACATCAAAGAGAGGCAAATCATTGAAGATCTCTGCTTCTTCCTTGCTCTTGATCAGTTGCTCAAGAGCATCATCTGCAAGATCTTCATCGCTGGACAGAATAATGTGCTCTTCTCGCAGAATGGCAGCAGGAGTCAATGTCTGATCAGTATTCTTGACGATTTTCTTTTTCTTCTCCATCTTCTTGGAGATACGTCATAGATCTTCATACTGCACACTGTCTTCAGGAGGTGCAGTGGCCAGTGGCTTCGCACGTGAAGCTTTTGGAGGAGCAGCTGATCTTGAAGCCTTAGCCTTCTTTGGCTTCTGCGGCTTTGGAGTAGGAGCTAGGGCTTCATCAGTGTTAGCATCATCATCAGAATGATCCACTTTGGCACCTTGGACTGTGATGTGAGCGATGAGGCCATCCAGGTTGTAGAAAGGACCGATGACATTGGGTTCTGCATCACGTGAGCCGTCAGCATGGGGAGCAGAGGGACCAGGGTTGAAGTCTAATCCCAATGACTTCTTGTTTTCCTTAGCCGATGCCTTTGCGTGCTGGAAGTTACGCTTGAAGAGATTTTCATCACGACACCAGAGAAATGATGATGGGTCAGCATTTTCAGGCTGAGGTCCTCGGACCATACAGGGATAGAAATCCTGTGCAATAGCTTCAGCTCTGTTGTTGGGTGGAAGGCCTCGAAAGAGAATATCACCCCAAGGACTTTTGATAGCATTCTTCTCAGCGTATTCCTGGGTCACGAATCTGTACTTGTACCACTTTTCAGCCCAATATCGTCGAATCCATTGGATTCGTGTCTTGCGCTGATTGTAATCATCTTCAGGATCTGTCTTGTAAAGCTCTGAGAGGTCATCAGGAAAATCTCTTGATGTTCCCCCACAACGCTGTCTGCCACCCTCCCTTACTGATTTCTCTGCAGCCATGTACTTCAAACTGAATGGCTTCAATATGTTCAAAGGCTTCAAAGGCTTTCGCTTGCTGGACAAACAGGAACTGGCTTCGGGAGAGTTAATGTGATGGTGTAAGAATTATGCAAACGAATGCAGACTATGAGAACCAAGGGATTCTCCCACGAACATGTACCTATGACAGCATTAGAGATGCGAGGGAAGGGGAAGAGGTCATATGCATTCTCAGAAGATTTTGAAGATAAATCAATTTGAAGACATTGACCTCATGATGCGAAGACATTCACTTATATGTTGAGAGTTGGTTCCAGATTTGTACGAATCTGCGAATAAGTACAAGTGAGGAATCTAACTAGATATGAAGCTTAAGTGAATATACTAGGCAGTATGAGATGTAGACATGATAGATCTAACATTGTATAGGCAGAAACCTATTTTGGCAAGCAGGATGAATTTTTGAGGATCAAAAAGACGGTAAAAATAGAGTTATATTTACCACGCGAGGAACTGCTAGATGGGAAGAGTAGGAGACCGAGCAGTTCAATCCACCGTGCCCTAACTTGGCGACGGAGGACACCTACGGCGGCGGCGGAGAAGACGATGTCTGCGGCTGGCGTGTGGACGGCGTCGGAGAAGTCGCGGCAGCTAAGAGCTTCGTCGCCGGCGTCGTCGAGAGCTAGCGGTGGCGCTAGGGTTTTGATGAGGTGGAGAGGTGGAAGAAGGTTTTCTTTACCGCAGGGGACATGTATTTATAAGGAAGTGTGCGGCACAACGCAATTACGCAGGTGCCCCTGGTGGTTCACATCTGAGGGGCACGTGGCAAGCATGCAATATACTCAGAGTTGTCCCACGTTCCCACGCCCGCCCGGTTTGTCGGATGGTCGTTCCGGCTTCTCCGGATTTCAGGTAATAAGGATAGAGCATTTAAAATTGACTTAATGTTTGTCTCTGTGTCTTCTGCTGACAAGGACGCAGAGAAGACATTCGACAGTTTCAATAGAATGCATATGATTTGGACAGATAGAGTTTGGGATAGAAAGCATAGAGAGATTAGAGTCCGATTACATTCACTTAGTTCAAAAGATTCAACAAGGAAGAAATAGCTATAAGTGAATGTTGTAGAGGACAGAACACTAGTATATATATATATATCAGAAAGCAATCAACTCAACATAATGAAGATAATCATGTAAATAAATTGAAATTGAAGACAAACCAAATGCAAAGATATTTCAAATGCAACGCCATGAGTGAAACACTTCAAACAGAAAAATTTGATGGTGGCGTTACCCACCGTATAGGAAGTATTAGACCCAGACACGACGCACAATTATCGTGGCGCTCCGAAGTCAAATTCCACGTTAATGTATTCACACACATAATGTAAGTCTTCATTGATTGAAGATATACTTTACTTCGTGTGTTGCACATCTAAGTCATCAACATGCATAAGTGTTAGGATGTGTGCCTGATCACAGGACATTTGAGGATTCCAAGATATTTAGCTCACACCGTAACCTGCAAAACCTTTTCTCATCCAAGGGCTTTGTGAAGATATCTGCCAGTTGCTCTTCAGTGTTGACGTGAATGATATCGATATCTTTCTTCATGACATGATCTCTGAGAAAGTGATGACGAATTTCAATGTGCTTTGTCTTCGAGTGCTAGACTGGGTTGTTGGCAATCTTGATGGCGCTTTCGTTGTCGCAGAAGAGAGGTACTTGTTTTAGATTGATGCCATAGTCCTTGAGAGTTTGCTTCATCCATAGAAGCTGAGCGCAGCAAGATCCAGCAGCAATGTATTCAGATTCAGCAGTTGAGAGTGATACACAGTTCTGCTTCTTTGAAGACCAACAGACAAGTGATCGACCCAGAAAGTGGCATGTGCCTGATGTAGACTTGCGATCCACCTTGTCACCAGCATAATCAGCATTCGAGAATCCAACCAGATCAAACTCTGAGCCCTTTGGATACCATAATCCTAGTGTTGGGGTGTGAGCCAAATATCGAAGAGTTCACTTCACAGCTAAGTGATGCGATTCCTTTGGTGCCGCTTGGAATCGAGCACACATGCAAACACTAAGCATAATATCTGGCCTAGATGCACATAGATAAAGTAAAGAACCAATCATGGAGCGGTATACCTTTTGATCGAACTCTTTACCATTGTCGTCGGGACCCAAATGATGTTTGGCTGGCATTGGCATCGTGTAACCTTTGCAATCTTGCATTCCAAACTTCTTCAGGCAATCTTTGAGGTATTTTTCTTGAGATATGAAGATGCCATTCCTTTGCTGATGAATTTGAAGAACGAGAAAGAACTTCAGCTCACCCATCATGGACATCTGATATTTCTCTTGCATCATGTATCCAAACTCATCACTATACTTCTGGTTGGTGCAGCCGAAGATAATGTCATCCACATATATTTGGCACACAAAAAATTCACCATCATATGTCTTCGTGAAGAGTGTGGGGTCGAGTGATCCAGGTTTGAAGCCTTTGCTCTTCAGGAAGTCTTTGATCGTATCATACCAGGCGCGAGGTGCTTGTTTGAGGCCATACAATGCTTTGTTTAGCTTGTACACCATATCAGGATGTTTTGGATCTTCAAAGCCAGGTGGTTGAGCGACGTATACTTCTTCTTCAATCTTGCCGTTGAGAAATGCACTCTTCACATCCATTTGATATAGCAAGATGTTGTGATGGTTTGCATAGGCTAGAAGTATCCTATAGCTTCAAGCCTAGCCACAGGAGCAAATGTTTCATCGAAGTCAATCCCTTCAACTTGAGTATATCCTTGTGCGATGAGACATGCTTTGTTTCTGACGACTTGACCATGCTCATCTTGCTTGTTTCGATATATCCATTTTGTACCAATTATGTTATGCTTTCGAGGGTTAGGACGCTTGACAAGTTCCCAAACATTGTTCAGCTTGAACTGTTGAAGCTCTTCTTGCATAGCTTGAATCCATACAGGTTCCATAAAGGCTTCAGCAACTTTCTTGGGTTCTAATATTGACACGAAAGAAAAGTGCCCACAAAAATTTGCTAACTGTGTTGCTCTTGAGCGAGTAAGTGGACCAGGTGCATTGATACTATCAATTATCTTCTCAATTTGTACTTCATTTGCAACACGAGGATGAACTGGCCAAAGATTTTGCTCTTGCTGATCATCATCATCAGTGGGAGGATTGTCTTCAGGTCTTAGGTGCAGAAATGATAAGTTCTTCTTCAGGCTGTGCTTCAGAAGGCATGATTTCACCAGATCCCATTAGCTTGATAGATTCACTGGGTGAAGCTTCGTCTAGTGTACTTGGCAGGAGCTCTCTTTGTGAACCATTGGTTTCATCAAACCATACGTCCACAGTTTCGACGATTTTGTAGAGATAGAGGTTGAAGACTCTGTAAGAGTGCGAGTCCTTTCCGTATCCGAGCATGAAGCCTTCATGAGATTTAGGTGCAAATTTCGACTTGTGATGGGATCCTTGATCCAGCACCTAGCTCCAAATACTCTGAAGTAACTGACATTTGGCTTCTTGCCAGTAAGGAGCTCATAGGATGTTTTATTCAGAAGCTTATGGATGTAAACACGGTTGATGACATGACATGCTGTATCAATAGCTTCAGGCCAGAACTTTCTTGGTGTCTTGTATTCGTCGAGCATCGTTCGAGCCATCTCAATGAGGGTTCTGTTCTTGCGCTCTATGATGCCATTTTGCTGAGGTGTGTAGGGAGCGGAGAACTCATGAGTGATTGCCATTGTATCTAGATAAAGATCACGTACGGTGTTCTTGAATTCAGTGCCGTTGTCGCTTCTGATATGCTTGATCTTGACGCCATAATTGTTCATGGCTCGGTTGGCGAAGCGTCTGAAGACATCTTGCACTTCAGTCTTGAAGAGAATTATGTGCACCCACGTATATCTTGAATAATCATCAACAATGACGAAGCCATAGATACAAGCAGTTGTTGTGAGGGTAGAGTAGTGAGTAGGGCCAAATAAGTCCATGTGTAGCAGCTCGAAGGGTTGAGATGTCGTCATGATTGTCTTCGAGGGATGCTTAGCCCTAGTCATCTTTCCGGCTTCGCAGGCACCGCACAAATGATCCTTCTTGAACTTGACATCCTCGATGCCTATGACATGCTTCTTTTTGGCGAGAGTATGTAAGTTCCTCATGCCAGCATGCCCCAGCCTCCGATGCCATAGCCAGCACTCTGAAGCTTTTGTGAGAAGACATACGGCAAGCTGTGGTCCTGCTGAGAAATCTACAATGTACAAATCATCTTTTCGGTACCCTTCAAAGACTAGAGATTTGTCAGATTCCATAAGTACAAGGCAACGATATTTTCCAAATACCACAATCATGTTTAAGTCACAAAGCATTGAGACAGACATTAAGTTCAAGCCAAGGGATTCAACAAGCATCACTTTATCCATGTGTTGATCCCTTGAGATTGCAACTCTACCTAGACCCAATACCTTGCTTTTACCAGTGTCAGCAAATGTGATGTGACTCTTATTAGATGGACGTAAAGTTGAGTCCATGAGAAGACTTCGATCACCAGTCATATGATTAGTGCATCCGCTGTCCATAATCCATTCTGAAGCATGAGGTGTCATACCCTACAATACAGTTAGGGGGATAGGCTTCACCAAGAGCATTGTGAAGCATAAACATTTGACGGGCAAGAGGATTATTCAAGCTCAGATCAAGATTAGGACTGATAGGATGAATTGCAAACGATTCAGGAACAAAATACATAGTGAGACCATTTGGGCATTTGATCTTGCACCCTACAAGATGTTTTAGGTCCCTAGCAATAGCATCAGACGCCTTTGATTTTCGGCTGGAGACCTTTCCCTGCAAGAGAAAGTTAATTCTTCTTAACCACCCACATCTTCAGGGGTGGCTTAGAAGCAATGAGTCTAAGTGCAGCATCTGAGAACTTTGGCTTTGGAGCCCTAGCAAATAGCCTTGCAGGAGATGAATGATACTCGTATGAATAAGCAGAAAAGTTCTTAGTTCTATGAACATAGCAGTTTGAAGACACACACTCATATTCATAAGTCCAAGTATGGTTTCCCTGCAAAACATTGGCGTTAGGGTGACTCAGGCGAGTCCTCTGTCTATATGAAGCCTTTGGACCATATGAAGCCGTAGATCTGGGGTTTGTCTTCTTCCCAGGTGGTGTCATGATGACATTCACTGGAAGATTCTCAAGACAGCTTTTGGGAACCCAGATCTTCTTCATAGGTGGCCCATTCCTGCAGTTAGTACCAACAAATCTGGCAAACACTTCACCATTCTGATTCTTGAACAATTTATAGTTTGCATCAAAGGATTCATCAATGATAACAGGGTTAGCACAGGTAAAGCCAGATAAGGTAGATGGATCCACTAAAGGTCCCTTTGCAGCAACCCATGTGGTTTTGGGATACTGCTCAGGCTTCCAATAGGAACCATCAACATTCATTTTCCTCTCGAACCCAACACCCTCTTTCCTAGGGTTTTGGTTCAGAATCTGCTTTTTGAGGACATCGCAAAGTGTCTGATGCCCTTTCAGACTTTTATACATCCCTGTTTCAAGCAATGTCTTCAACCTAGCATTTTCATCAGCAATAGTAGTGGTATCCTCCGCAGAGGGGTTAGTTACCACATTAGTAGTTGAAGACAATGCAACAGTAGCAGCAGTGGAACATTCAGCAGCAGAGGTAGCGTTATCACGCTCAAGGCATTTCAGACATGGTGGTTCAAATCCATCCTGAGCTGGACTGATCTGTTGAGCGCGAAGTGACTCATTCTCCTTTTTAAGATCTTCATGAGCCGCTTTCAATTTCTCAAGCTCTTGCTTCCTTTGAAGATAATCATAGGAGAGCTTTTCATGAGTGGTTGAGAGCGTTTCATGACAACTTTCAAGTTCTTGGTACTTAGCATGAAGATTTTTTATGTCCTCAACTAAGGACTGTGAACGGGTCATTTCTGCGTCCAACAGGTCATCACTTTTGTCTAACAGTTTTTGAGTATATTCCATAGTCTTTTGTTGTTCAGTTGCAATTTTAGCAAGTGTTTTGTAGCTGGGTTTGGATTCACAATCAGAGTCATCTTCACTAGATGTTTGAAAGTAAGCATCGTGTGATTTTACCTTGGCACCACCTGCCATGAAGCAGTAGGTGGGAGCAGGGTCGTCCTTGTCATCAGCTTCAGCGTTGGTGTGGAAGTCATTGTCTTCAGTGTTGAAGATGGACTTGGCAACGTAGGCTGTGGCTAGAGCCAGACTTGCGACTCCAGGGTCGGACTCCTCGGACTCCACCTCCTCCTCCTCAGAAGCAGACTCCTCCTCTAAATCCATCTCCTTGCCAACAAAAGCACGGGCCTTGCCAGATGAGCTCTTCTTATGAGATGAAGACTTGGATGAAGACTTGGAAGAAGACTTTGAAGATTTCTTCATCTTCTTGTTATCTGAATCATATTCCTTGCTCTTCTTCTTCTTCTTCTCATTGTCCCACAATGGACACTCAGAGATATAGTGGCCAGGTTTCTTGCACGTGTGGCATGTTCTCTTCTTGTAGTCATGAGTGGGAGCTTGATCATTTCTTGAGCTGGATCGTGAAGACTTTCTGTAGCCCTTCTTCTTAGTGAACTTCTGGAACTTCTTCACGAGCATAGCAAGTTCGTTTCCAATGTCGTCAGGATCATCAGAACTGCAGTCAGATTCTTCTTCAGATGAGGAAACAACTTTTGACTTCAAAGCGCGAGTTCGGCCATAGTTGGGACCATAGATATCTCTTTTCTCAGATAGCTGGAACTCATGTGTGTTGAGCCTCTCAAGTATATCAGACGGATCGAGTGTCTTGAAGTCAGGACGTTCTTGTATCATGAGGGCAAGGGTGTCAAAGGAGCTGTCAAGTGATCTCAATAGTGTCTTGACGATTTCATGCTTGGTAATCTCAGTGGCGCCAAGAGCACGAAGCTCATTTGTGATGTCAGTGAGGCGGTCAAATGTGAGCTGGACATTTTCATTGTCGTTTCTCTTGAAGCGATTGAAGAGGTTGCGAAGAACACTGATCCTTTGATCTCTCTGGGTTGAGACGCCTTCATTGACCTTGGATAGCCAGTCCTAGACTAGCTTCGACGTTTCCAGAGCACTCACGCGGCCATACTGTCCTTTGGTCAGATGACCAAAAATGATGTTCTTGGCAGTAGAGTCCAGTTGAATGAACTTCTTGACATCAGCAGGGGTGAAACCTTCACCAGTCTTGGGAACGCCATTCTTGACGACATACCAGAGGTCGTCATCAATGGCTTCAAGATGCATGCGCATCTTATTCTTCCAGTAGGGATATTCAGTTCCATCGAACACGGGGCAAGCAGCGGAGACTTTGATTATCCCTGCAGTCGACATAGCTAAAACTCCAGGTGGTTAAACCAAATCAGACAGAACAAGGGATTACCTTGCTCTGATACCAATTGAAAGTGCTAGTTATCAACTAGAGGGGGCTGAATAGGCGATTTTTATGAAAGTCTTCAAAACATGGAAGTTTCAAAGACAAACTATAGAAATGAACCTATTGTAATGCAGCGGAAGATAAACTACACTAAGCAAGCCATAGTCAAGTGTGCAATAACGTGAGTGTACGAAGACTAATAATAGCTAGGTAGTAAGGATCAGGATGGAAGATAGTATGAGGCCAAACAGCAATAGTAGTCAAGCAATGAAGTCAAACAGATACAACGAACAGGCAACACTACTAGAAAAACCGCTACTAATGGCGCACCTAATTTGGCCATTAATGGCGCATCACTGGTGCGCCATTACTAGCACGCCATTAGTAATTTTTACTAATGGCGCACCACTGGTGCGCCATTAGTATCTTGTATACTAATGGCGCACCACTGGTGCGCCATTAGTATAGGCCACGGTGCGCCATTAGTATGCCTCCCAGGGGCCATGTATACCCAGGTGCTTTGGCATACTAATGGCGCACGACAACGGGATGCGCCATTAGTAACTTCGGCATACTAATGGCGCACTGTTTAGTGATGCGCCATTAGTGATGCGCCATTTTGAATCTAGATCTGGATCGTGATTTTTTGCCCATTTTTTGCTCGTTTTTTTGCTCGTTTTTTGGCACGACATTATTTCAAATTTTGTTCCTGTTTTTGGATCTTGTACGTTCTTTTGTCGTGTTCTTTTGCCGGAGAGGAGTTCGCCG
Organism: Aegilops umbellulata; assembly: GCA_032464435.1. Classification (NCBI taxonomy): domain Eukaryota; kingdom Viridiplantae; phylum Streptophyta; class Magnoliopsida; order Poales; family Poaceae; genus Aegilops; species Aegilops umbellulata. The sequence continues at coordinate 447,701,005 of CP136058.1, read as the reverse complement.
GAGAGGAGTTCGCCGGAGAGGAGTTCGCCGGAGAGGAGGAGGAGGAGGTCACCGGAGAGGCGCTCGCCTACATCGCCGGAGAGGAGGAGGAGGAGGTCGCTGGAGAGGAGTTCACCGGAGCATCGGAGAGGAGGAAGGAGAAACCATGAGAGGATGGGAGGAGAGGAGGGAGGAGGAGCTCACCGGAGAGGAGGGAGGAGGAGCTCACCGGAGAGAAGGGAGGAGGAGCTCACCGGAGAGGAGGGAGGAGGAGCTCACCGGAGAGGAGGGAGAAGAAACCGTGAGGGGAGGGGAGGGGAGGGGAGGAGAGGATGGAGGAGGAGGTCGCCGGAGAGGAGGAGGAGGTCGCCGGAGAGGAGGAGGGTAGTATGGTGGAGGAGAGAAGGGAAGATGGAGTGGTGGAGAGGAGGAGATGGAGTGTAGGAGAGGTGAAATGAAGAGATAAGGAGGAGAGGACCACAGCCAGCCATATATACGGCATACTAATGGCGCACCGCGGGCAGGTGCGCCATTAGTAACTTTTTTTTATTTTTTTGATTTATTTTGAATTTTGAAGGCGGGAAGATACTAATGGCGCACCATGGGCAGGTGCGCCATTAGTAACCTTTTTTTTATTTTTTTGATTTATTTTGAATTTTAAAGGCGGGAAGATACTAATGGCGCACCATGGGCAGGTGCGCCATTAGTAACTTTTTTTTTATTTTTTTTTGACTTATTTTGAATTTTGAAGGCGGGAAGATAGTAATGGCGCACCATGGGTTGGTGCGCCATTAGTAAGTTTGAATTTTTTTGATTTTTTTTGCCTCTCCAGATCTTAAAAGCCCCGTATCTTTTTTTCTGTTAGGTTTTTGAGGATTTTGAAAATGTTTAACGGGGTTCCCCCCGTTAAATTTGGATGTAACTTTTCGAGTAGATGATTTTTCATATAAAAAACTTTTTCATCCGAGTTAGTATGCAAAAGTTATACCCATTTTTACAAATTCTCGCAAGATTTTGCAAATGAAGTCGAAATTCATATTTGCAAATTTTCCCAACAACTAGACCACATATCACATGGGAAACTTATTTTCTTTTATTTTTTTGACATTTTCATCATTTTCTTTTATTTTTTTTTAAACTGAAAAGGCGATCCACGGGGGGGGGGGGGGGGGTGCATTCGGTGGAAGTGGTGGCCAAGTTACTAATGGTGCACCATGGCATGGTGCGCCATTACTAGTTTGAACTAGTAATGGCGCACCACCCCACGGTGCGCCATTAGTAGTTTTGAAAAAAAATCAAAAAAAAGTTTTACAAATTTTTTTATACTAATGGCGCACCGTGGATGTGGTGCGCCATTACTAGTTCAACTAGTAATGGCGCACCATGCCACGGTGCGCCATTAGTAGTTTTGAAAAAAAAAATTAAAAAAAATATTTTTACTAATGGCGCACCGTGGATGTGGTGCGCCATTAGTATTTGGACACTAATGGCGTACCAACACATGGTGCGCCATTAGTATATAGTAATGGGGCACCACATGTCTGGTGCGCCATTAGTGTCAATTCCATCTATAGCCCTTTTCCTAGTAGTGCAATGACTTCACGAAGACAAACTCTAAGTAAAGGGAGGGACAGGATAGAACCAGTCACTTGTTGAAGACACAGGATTTGTTGGACCAGTTCCAGTTGTTGTGACAACTGTACGTTTGGTTAGGGAGGCTGAGATTCAACTCAGAAGACCTCGTCTTCACCTTATTCCCCTTGAGCTAAGGACACACAGTCCTCGCCCAATCACTCTGGTAAGTCTTCAAGGTAGACTTCCAAACCTTCACAGACTTCGTTCACCGGCGATCCACAATGACTCTTGGATGCTCAGAACGCGACGCCTAACCGGTTGGAGGATTCACAGTCCTCAAGTGTAATAAGTCTTCAGGTCACACAGACAGAAAGACTTCAGTGATTCCTAACACTCTTTGGCTCTGGGTGTTTTGGGCTTCGTCCTCGCAAGGATTTCTCTCTCTCAAAGGCTTCGAGGTGGGTTGCTCTCAAATGACAAAAGCCGTGCACTAACTCTGAGCAGCCGCCAATTTATGGTGTAGGGGGTGGGCTATTTATATCCACTAGGCAACTCGACCTGATATGTCCGAAATGACCCTGGGTCACTAAGGAACTGACACGTGTTCCAACGGTCAGATTTCAAACACACACGACACCTTTACTTGGGCTACAAGCAAGGCTGACTCATCCAGCTCTGCATAAGATTTGCTCTCATTATCTTCGCTCGAAGACATAGGATTTGGGTTGAGCATCACTTTAGTCACTCTGACTGTGTTCACTTGGACCCCACTTAACAGTACGGTGGTTCCTATGACTCAACAAAGAAGAAAAGGAAACAACGAAACGACTAAGTCTTCACGCTCCATAGTCTTCAATCAATGTCTTCTCATGTCATAGTCTTCAATATGAATATCTTCTCATACCACCATTGTCGTCAATGTCTTCATACATTTTTAGGGGTCATCTCCGGTAGGTAAACCGAATCAATGAGGGACACTACCTGTGTTATCCTGCAATTCTCACAAACACATTAGTCCCTCAACCAAATTTGTCGTCAATACTCCAAAACCAACTAGGGGTGGCACTAGATGCACTTACACCGACCTTTTGGCAAAACACACTATTTTCTAACATTTCTAGAGAAGAAATGTGGATGGCACCAGCAGGTCACATGATCCAATTAATGGTCGGCCTTCACAGCAGGAATCAGACTCTCGATCAAGTCTGGCCAATGGTTGCTGCTTTTTTTCACCAATATGGCACTGGAGCAAGGTGGCTCCATCGCTGTGCTTAGTTTATCTCCAATATCTCATATAACAGCTGCAATGTGTGATATATCATACGTGTATATGTATATTCATTCTTGATCTGTACCAAGATGATCTAGAAAGGTGCAGGCCGCAGGGTGTTATTTATGGAGGTGTTGGTCATTGCCAAAGTTCACAACAAAGAGCTATCACTCAGTCTGTGTTTCGGCAGGCATGCCAAACAGATGTGTTTGGCTGTTTGACCTGGAACAGAAGCATGCACGGTTCTTTTACCCTCTACACCTGAATGACACAATCTTTTCTCCTATTATTTCTAGAAGCAGTTCACGATCTTGGCATGAGGTTCATAGCATTGTCATTTTTTCTCCTTTTCGATTAATCTCATCATGTTGAAAACATGTAAAAGTAGGTCAACCAAACAGATAGGCACCCCAATTCGCAGGGAAAATAAAACCGATATACAGACTGACAACCATAATCGACCTTGATGCCAAAGCCAAGCCAAAAGCCCAAGTTACAAAGTTTGTGTCCCCTTCGCATGCATTTTGCATGTAGGAATGGGAACCATTGAACTGCACACGTCCAATTTGATGCTCTGTCCAAAATCCAAATAACATGCTGCATCGGCAAGTGTCCACGAAACGAGTTTGTATGCACGTAGAGTGTCAAGATGCACGCGAGAATCATTTTGTCAAAATTTTGTGATATTTGAAAATATGTTTAAAACACATTTTAAAATCCAGGAACATATGCTTCCATGTGTCAAAACGCCACTCTCATATATATAGGCATATAGCGATCAATGCTAAACACAGGAGCAACGAATCGCCATATCGCACAGCAACGATTTTGGTGCATGGCACGAGCTCATGAACAAATTTTACTACAGTACTGTTTTCTCCCATCGTTTGATAAATCTTCAGGTTTGGCAGGCTGGCCCAAAACCACAAAGGGCGAATGCGGCCCAAGAGTGACACTCACATTTGTTGCAAAGAGCAGAACTAAAAAAATCACTAGCCAAGGGGTGCCCCATGGGGATTACCGCTCATGGCATGGCAATGTGACAAGTGGCACAACATCTCATCATGAGGGGCTTCTCCGCTGCCGCCTAGGCTCGACACGTGGTGCGAGGAGAGGCGACTGGCCGACTGCGTCAGTTTTTGGTTTTTCCTTTTCTTCTTAAATCTTTAGATTTTTTAAACTGCCCTTTTGTGTAACTAGAGGTTGTCAATCAAAAAAAAAGAACATGTGATCCCCTTATGAACGGTCGTGAGTATTTGCACATGGTGAAAGAAATACAAGAGGTGAATACTCTCGAACCGAAGGGTGGAATTTTCTAACACTATAAGGACAAATGTGGATGTCGCCAGCAGGTCACTGGAATCAATGGCGGGGCTTCACAGCAGCGATTAGGCTCGACCCTCATTTTCATCCCTAGAGCACACGGCCGAGAGATTTGTCGGCATTGTTGTGGTTAGTTTATCTCCAATATCTCATATAATTGTTGCGACGTGTGACATACGAGACACATCTATCATTTTGGACCTCTACCGAGTGGACGATCAAGAAAGGCACCGGGCATGGATTTATGTAGGCATCGGTCGTCGTCAAGTTTACGACAAAGAGCTCTCGCTCACACTTTGTGTTTTGGTAGGCATGTCAAGCAGATGAGCTACATGCATAGTTGGTGCATGATCGAACACGCAGCAAGGTTCTTTTCTGTTCAATTTTTACTCTTCTTCACCTGAAGCACACACTCTTTCATTTTGTTGTTTGCACACAATCTTGGCATGAGGTTTATACGTAGCATTTTTGTTCTTATTTCCGATTAGCCTCAAGGTGAAAACATGTGAAGCCTTGCTCTAGCTCTGAGCTTCCTCTACGTGGTCCTGCTGTTTCTGTGCCCGGTCTGGTTGTTGAAGTTGCTCACCACCATTCGAGTGCGGCGGATGTGCCACGAAGCCAGAGGACTTAGCTTAGAGCATCTCTAGCACATCCCGTAAAACGCCGACCTGCAAAACGCGTTTACAGTTCGAAGAAGATCTGTTTTGCAGGTTGAAATTGTGCACGGCAGAGCAGACCCCGTATATGAAACTGCATAATTTGAAGAAAAAAATTCCGCGGGGAAAAATTGCAACCACACTAGTTCATCACATACTACATGATCACACACTAGTTCATCACATACTACATGGTCTACATACTACATTCTACCACTACTACTACTAGAGGGGGGGTGGGGGATCTCACGGCAGCGAGCTCGCGGCTGAGGACGACGCGGTGGAGGAGCTCAGTCCTCCTCGTCGGATCTGACGAGGTCAATGAACTTCTGCCTCTGCTCCTCGCGGATGCGTCGCCACTCGTCGTCCTTCTCCTTGGCGGCATGGTGCGCCGCGACTGCCTGCTGGAGCATGAGGTCTTCGAGCTCCTCGTCGTGGCATCGGTGCTCCGCCTCCTCGCGCAAGCTTCGTTCGGCAATGGCGGCCGCGACCGCGTCGACATCGGCCACGAAGTCTTCGGGCCCGACGACGCCTCGGCGCTCGATCTCCTCGGGCTCCTGCTTGACGGCAACGAGGTCGCGCTCCTCTGGCTCCTCCGACCACTCCCTCTTCACGGGGAGAAGCGCTGCGCCAGAAGAGGAAGAGCTTGCCGCGGGGGTGAGCCACGCGGCAGACGAAGAGCCCGAGGTGGAGGAGCCCGCGGCGGAGGAGGGCGTACGCCCGTGCTAACGGTCGTATTCCTCCGTCTCGTGACGGAGGAGCCTCGCCGGCGGCTCGAGGCCCCTGTTCGTCAACTTCTTCGCCGCATGCTTCCTCGCGTCGTCCTTGCGGACACGCCGCTCGCGCAAAAGACTATTTTCTAACATCTGTAAGTTTTATACTATGCAGGATGATGTCTTGATACAAATTTTTAGTTTCAGTTAGCAGTGTTAAACTTGTATCATGCCTAAGTGTCGATTCATACTATGCAGGATGATGTCTTGATAAAATTTTGGTTCGACGAAGATGTGTATTCAGGAGTAATTCAGTAGATGAAGCATTTTATTTCAGAAGACTCACGGTAATTTTATTCCATGTCCTATTTTACATACTCCCTCCATCCAGGTGCATAGGGCGCCTAAGAGAATCCTAAAATTCCAAAAATGCTAGATGCAATTCAATTAAATGCTCCTCATTCGCTCTATGCTGCCGCTGCTATCTAAGAGCAACTCTAGCAGCCCCGCATCCTGCCGACCCGTAAAATGTGTTTGCAGTTCGTGCAAAACAGCTTTTGCGGGTCGGCTCGGGCTGGCATAGATGCAGACCCCCCAAACGGATCCGCAAAAAGGCATATTCGCGGAATATGCTTTTTTAGGGGTCGGCTATGCGGGGTCTGCTTTTTGCGCCGCTGCATGCCGCATATCATCAGCCTGCAAAAAAAATCAAATCCAACATAATTCAACAATTGAAAACAAACTAAATTATTCAAATCGAACATAAAACAATAATCATTCGCATTACAATTAAATATTCAAATCACCGTAGCAAACTTAAATAATGCAAATATAAAACTTAGTCACTTGTCATGAATACAAATACAAATGAATAAAAGAATTAGTCATTGTCCAGCCCTTTGCCAATGGTGCTCAATGAGATCTTCCTGAAGTTGAAAGTGTGTGTCTGCATTTTCAATCTCCTTGTATGTCTGAAGAAAATCTCTAATGCGGTTTGGGTCTCTAGATGGTTTGACACGGCTACCCACATTGTCGTAAAAGAATTCTAAGTTCACTCCTCTCTCATCTTCAAGAATCATATTGTGCAGAATAACACAACATGTCATGATGTCCTTCAAGGTTTTATTACCCCAAAAATGGGCAGGACCACGGACAATGGCAAACCTAGATTGCAAAACACCAAATGCTTTTTTAATGTCTTTTCGAGCTGCCTCTTGCACCCTTGCAAATTCACATTATTTTTTTGTTTTGGGTTCTTTGATGCTCTTGACAAATGTGCACCAAGGAGGGTATATATCATCTGCAAGATAGTACCCCTTTGTGTATTCATGCCCATCGATAGTGTAGTTGCAAGCAGGAGCATCACCACTAGCAAGCCTAGCAAACAAATGAGAGCATTGCAAAACATTGATATCATTGAGAGTGCCCGGCATACCAAAAAAGCAATGCCAAATCCATAAATCCTCGGATGCAACGGCCTCTATCACAATTGTTGCATCACGAGACTTGCCACAATACATTCCTTGCCAAGACTTGGGGCAATTTTTCCAATTCCAATGCATACAATCAATGCTACGTAGCATGCCAGGCCAACCTCTCCTCATTAGCTACCATCAATTTCTTTGTGTTATCTTCATTGGGTGCCCGAAGATACTCAGGACCAAAGACACGGACGATCACTTTCGCAAATCTACGCACAGACTCAATTGTGTTATCTTCGCCAATGCAAAGATACTCATCGGCATAGTCAGCCGGAACGCCATATGCAATCACCCGCATTGCTGCGGAGATTTATTGATATGCACTAAATCCCTTTAAGCCCGCGACATTTCTTCTTTGAGTAAAATACCGGAATTTGCCTCGCAAGCTTCAACAAGTTTCACAAAGAGGGATCGGTGCATTCGGTACCTTCTGCGGAAGAGGTGTGCAGGATAGGTCAGATTCTCCGCAAAATAATCTTGCATCAACATCTCGTTCCCAAGATGGCGATTCTGAGGAATGCACAGATGCCCGACAGTAGATCCTCGCCTCCTCTTCCGGTACTCGTCTTCATGCTCCTTCACGGCAAGCACCATGACTAATGTTTATTGCCGAAAGTTCGCAAGCATGGTCTCCACATCCAAGTCGCCCAAAACGGACGAATCGGATAGCAAGAACTTCTCACACGGGTCAAATCCATCTACACGCACACCGGCGCGTCAATCTACCACACAGCTCGCAAAAATAACAAAAAAGAGACTAACCGGTGGCGGATGATCCCGGACGGCAATGAGGGGGTGCGCTCGACGGTGGTCGATCCCCAGCGGCGGCAGCGACGGGGGGAGGCTCTTCTCGCCGGATCCGGAGGGGCAGTGCAGCGGACCGGCACGGGAGGGTGTGGGTGGCCCCGCAGAGCGATTCCGCCCGCATATATGGCCGGAATCGCCAGTGGCGGGCGGCGGTGGAAGGAGGGGGAAAAGAGCGCGGGGCTGAAATGTCCCTCCCGCCAACTGCTTCTCTGTGATGCAGGGCACCGCAGCCGCAGGGGCGAAACCCGCGTTTTCCCGGGTTGGGGTAGGGAATTTGCCGCGCCCCCTAAAAATTTTTGCGGGCGGGGTGGGATGCGGGGTCTGGTCGGGCAGGCTTTCCGGCCCATACCCGTATTTTGGCGGTTATTTTGCGGGTCGGGGGTGGATGCGGGGTCTGCTAGAGTTGCTCTAAGAGTAGCATTAACCTCACTTGTTTCCTTATGTAGGTTGGCTGCTCTATGCTGCCGCTGCTGTCTAGAAGAGTGTTGCTACTGTTTCTTGTGACATGCATGCTTAGGAGCTAGCTCCTCGTGTCTGATGTTTTCAAAATTGGGCGTGCCACAGTATCTAGTAGAGAATCTTATTACGAGAAGGGTGTTTCGGTACCCAGGCTCATCTGCATCCGGTTAGAAAAAAATTCGTAACAAATTTAAAGAAAATTCAAAAAATTCCAAGTTTTTTTTGTGTGGTAGAGAATTTGATGCGTGAGGCCCGCACCAAATTTCAAGTCATTTGGACTTCTGAGCAGCTCTCAGCAAAAAAGACAAATCGGGCCAAAACAGTACATGAATAGTAACATTTTTACAGACCCCCAATTTGTCTTTTTTGCTGCAGCTCATTGAATGTCCAAATGATTTGAAAATTGGAGCATACCTCACGCATCAAATTGTCTGCTGCACAAAAAAATAGGAATATTCTGAATTTTTTAGTATTTGTTTTGATTTTTTTCATCAGGGCGGGTGCAGATGAGCTCGGGTGCAAAATTGGATTTTCGTCTTATTACTTGTTATTATTGGTCGCGTCTTCTTTCTTCCAATCTCTCCTCGTTCTTAGTTCTCCATTCTATCTATAGCGGCCTTTGTGTTCTCGGTTAGAGCGTCATGATAACATGTTACTTATAGTTGTAACTTGTAACTAGGGATTGACAATCAACTGAGATCTTCTTTGATATTTATTTTTTCTGAAAACACCCCATATATTAATTTGGTAAAACAATATTCTTACAATCGTTCATTATAAACGTAGCCATTCGGGGCGGAACACTATTACATAAAGCACCATCAGACAGTGGCGGAGCCAGCACCCAGCGAGCTGGGGCAGCTGCCCGGGCTCCCATGCTGCATGTCCATGGAACTGTAGTAGAGAAAATTAGATTGGTGAAGAGTTTGCTTGGGCAAAACATTATTAACATGGCCGCACATCAATCTTGCCTCGGCTCTAAACTTGAGCTGGCTCCGCCACTGCCATCGGATCTGCTATCAAAACTAAATTTGCCAATCTTGTGCGCCACCCTCTATTAATTTTCACGATCTTTAAATCCTTAATAAGTCTTGATACGCTCGACGCCACTTTTTTGAGATCCCCAAGAGGAGACCTGTCAATGGAATCTTTGGCCAGAAAAGATGCAACAAAAGTACAATCAGTTTCCAGAATAATTGGTTTATGAAAGGTAATACCGATGTATAACCCGGCAAGGGCCGCACGCAGTTCCGCTTCATCCACACTAGTACAGAAGCGGATAAAATCCCATGATGAAGCCAAGACTTCGCCTAGGTTATTCCTGGCTACAACCCCAACACTGACAGATCTCATACTGTCCACGAAACTAGCATCCACATTAATCTTAATGTAGTCAGGATCCGGGGGCTCCCAAACTCGACGACTAAACTCTGGTTGAGTTACATACCTTCCATTGTCGATCACCCCCTTACATTTGTTGCTCAAATCCACTCGCACACATGTATTTGCCGTCGTAAAGGAGTTCCAGTAGTTTCCCACAAAGATAAAAGAGTTACATAATGATTCTTTCCCACTTCCAAAGATCATATCATTCCTGAGGTGCCAAGCTCTCCAGAACATGAATATAACTTGCTCTCGTACTGGTGACCCCAATTGGTCAAGCAGAATAAGAAACCAGCCCAGCCCTGTACATCTGAAAAACTCTTCTCCAGGAATATTCCACACATCTCCCATGGCAAAACGAAAAGCTCGCGCCTTAGGACAATTAACCAGCGCATGATAAATACTTTCATCCTCCCAGCCACAAATAATGCACATACATGACACCGTTTGGTGATGAGCAACTCCGTTTACCTGGGTCGCCAAACTATTGGACGCGGCTCGCCATGCAAAAATTTAAATTTTTTGAGGAACTTTGGCCTTCCATATAACATCCCACACCCGTCTCTCCTCTATATCCATAGAGATAGATATTCCTTCCTCTTCCTTAAAATCTTTAAGATTTAAGGCCAGTTTGTACGCACTTTTAACAGAAAACACATCGTTTTTTCTCATAATGCCAAGCGATTAGATCACCCTCTCCTGTAGACTGAATACGTAAATTTAGGATCTCCTCGGCATCATGGTGATAGAACAGGTGCCTGATTAAATTTTCATCCCATCTTCTTGTGCCGCTAATGAATAATTCAGACACACACTTCAGTCTAGTGCGGTTCTTTTTTCCTATTACTCTAAGGCCGGAATTTCTAGGAAGCCAGTTATCTCTGCAGATATTAACATTTTTACCATCGAACACTCTTCAGATCACCCCTTTTTTTAGCAAATCCAAGCCATGCATAATACCTTGCCAATTCAACGAAGAAGCTTACGGGAAAACAGTATCCAGGATGTGGCCATTGGGATAATATTTTGCCTTCAAGACCAAAGCACACAAAGACCCTAGGTACACCAATAACCGCCACGCCTGTTTGGCCAAGAGTGCTTGATTAAATAGTCTAAGATCTCGGAAGCCCATGCCTCCCTTTGTTTTTGGCTTAGTGAGTTTATCCCAAGCTAACCAGTGCGTTTTCCTCCTGTCTTCTTCATCTCCCCACCAGAAATTCCTTATAATCTGTGACAGCTCTTCACATAATGAGACTGGAAATTTGAAAATGCCCATGGGGTACACTGGAAGCGCTTGCAACACTGCCTTGATTTGATTTTCCTTAATACCACTTGAAGCATATTTTTCCATCCAATCAGATGATCTCCTTTGATATTGAGTATTTACACCTGGTGAAAGAATACAAAAGGTGACTACTCTCGAACAGGGGGTCCACCTTTTGGCAAAAGACTCTATTTTCTAACATTTGTAGAGGACAAATGTGGATGTCGCTAGCGGGTCACATGGTGCAATTAATGGTCGGCCTTCACAGTAGGGATCAGGCTCTCGATCTAGTCCGGCCAACGGGTGGTGCTCTTTTCCACCAATACGGCGCAGGAGCAACATGGTCGCATAGTTGTGGTTAGTTTATCTCCAATATCTCATAGAACAACTGCAATGTGTGATATATCATACGTATCTATGTATATCCATTCTTGATCTTTACCAAGATGATCTACAAGGGTGCAAGCCGCATGGTGTTATTTATGCAGGCATTGATCATTGCCAAAGTTCACAACAAAGAGCTATCAGTCAATTTGTGTTGCGGCAGGCATGCCAAAGAGATGTGTTTGGGTGTTTGACCTGGAACAGAAGCATGCACGGTTCTTTTACCGTCTAAACCTGAAGCACACACTTTGCTCTCATATTATTTCTAGAAGCAGTTGACGATCTTGGCATGAGGTTCATAGCATTGCCATTTTTTTTCTTTTAGATTAATCTCAGCATGGTGAAAACATGTAAAAGTAGATCAACCAAACAGATAGACAGCCCAATTCGCAGGGGAAAATTAACACAGTCTGACAACCATAATCGACCTTGATGCCAAAGCCAAGCCAAAAGCCCAAGTTACAAAGTTTGTGTCCCCTCTGCATGCATTTTGCATGTAGGAATGGGAACCATTGAACTGCACACGACCAATTTCATGCAATGTCCAAAATCCAAATATCATCCTGCATCGGTAAGTGTGTTCACAATGTATATAGGCATATAGCGATCAATGCTAAACACAGGAGGCACGAATCGCCATATTGTACGGCAACGATTTTTCATGGATGACGCGTGCTCGTGAACAATTTTTACTACAGTGTTGTTTTCTCCCTTCGTTTGATAAATCTTCAGGCTTGGCAGGCTGGCCCAAAACCACGAACGGCGAATGCGGCCCAAGAGTGTCACTCACAATTGCTGCGAAGAGCACTGACTAACAAAGTCACTAGCTAAGGGGTACCCCACAGGGGTTACCGCTCGTAGCATGGCAGCGCGACAACTGGGACAACATCTCTGTTTGAAGTTAATGGAAACTTCTATTGATCAATCTTCGAAAGTACAATTTATATGATCCGAAGAGACGCACGATTCAGAGGAGATGCGTCTGTTCCAAGGGAGGCCGCATTATCTTCATAGATAATGGTAGGTGATTCTATCAAACCAATTCCACTTGACTGATGTATGTGGTTTATCATTTTGTGAAGCCATACACATTCACTTGTTGCTTCAAATAATGAAATTATTTCAGAATGATTGGTAGATGTTGCCACCGGAGTCTATTTCGAAGACTTTCATGATATAGCAGTACCACCATGTCGGAACACAAAGCCAGTCTGAGATCTAGCATTAGGGGATCAGATAAATAGTAAGCATCTGTGCCTTGGAGATACCGAAAGATATTCTTTACTCTAGACCAATGGCGTTTGGTGAGAGCTGGGCTGTGTCTAACAAGTAGATTCATTGCAAATGTAAGGTCAGGTCTCATGCAATTTGCAAGATACATAAGCACTCCAACGGCACTGAGGTATGGAACTTCGGGTTCCAACACCTCTTGTCCATGATACCCTGGCCTGAATGGATCTTTCTCTACGTCTAGAGAACGAACCACCTTGGGAGTTTTAGATGGGTAGGATTTTTCCATATTGAATTTCTCCAAAATTGTCTAGATATAGGCAGCTTGGTTTACCATCATTCCCGAGGGAAGGTTCTCAAGTTGAATACCTAAGAAAATTTTGGTTTTACCCAAATCCTTCATCTCAAATTCTATCTTTAGGTGATTGTGTGCTTCATCAATGTCTGGTGTGTTGCCAATGATGTTGAGATCATCAACGTACACATAAATGATGCAAAATCCTATAGAGGACTTCTTGATGAAGATACATGGGCAATCACTACTATTGGAGTAACCTTTCTAAAGAAGAAACTCACTGAGTAGGTTGTACCACATCCGTCCCGACTGCCTTAAGCCATAAAATGACTCATTCAGCTTTACACAATACATGTTGCGTTTAGCACTTTTATTCGGGACAGAGGTTCCGTCAGGAACCTTCATATATATGTCTGATTCTAGTGCCCCGTAAGGATATGCGATCACGACGCTCATCAACTGCATAGATAGACAATTTTGCAGTGCCAAAGATATAAGATATCAGAAAGTGGTTCCACTCATTACCGGAGAATATGTTTCAGTGAAATCAATGCCGGGTTTCTGCGTGAAACTTTGTGCTACGAGTCTTGCTTTATATCGCACCACCTCATTGTTCTCACTCCGCTTCCAGAGAAAAACCCATTTGAATCCCACAGGGAAAACACTAGGAGGTGTTGGTATTGCTTCAGTGAATACCTTCCTTTTGTTAAGCGAGGCAATTTCTGCTTGGATTGCATCCTTCCATTTAAGACAATCAGAGCGCTTTTGGTACTCAACGATATTCCTTGGATCATCATAAGTGACAAGGGTATCTACAATCTTTTCAGCAAAATATATGTCGACAGACGTAGTCTTGCGGTCAAATGATTCTCCAGAATCAACATAGTTGATGGAAATTTCCTGCAGCCCTAGTGACTCTATGTGATTTCCCAATACGCGTGAGTCCGGGTGTTCCGATGTCCCAGCTAGTGTGCGCAAATTGGAATTGGGTTGTGGAGGTTGCCCTTCCACTGGGTGTATACTACCCATCAAGTTTTTGTCATCATTGAGTTGACTTGCATTTATTGACTCCGAGGTTTTTCTCCTTGATTTTCTTTGCTGCTTGCTAGAAGCATGCTCCAGGTCAGAGGCCGTGCCACTCCCCCTCTTTTTAGGAATAGGGAGTTGAGTGGTTTTTATTGGTATCTCCACTCTTTTGGGCGCATTTCTGGCCGGATTTAAGGATTTTGTAGCACTATTTAGATTAGTAAATGAATTTGGCAAATTATTTGCAAGATGTTGCAAATTCATGACTTTCCAAACTTGGAGTTCGGTCTCTTGGGTACGTGGATCAGAGGACGAAATGGCTTGATCATTCCAATCAAGTTTTGGGCATTCTTTCTGGTACTTGAAATGTCCTGCTAATGCCGGAAAATGCTCCTCATTAAATATGCAATCAGCATGACGAGCTGTGAACAGATCCCCGGTAAGGGGTTACAGGTACTTGATAATCGACGACAATTTGTACCCGGCCCATAGATGTCCGTTGTGGTGGTGAGATCGGGATGTATGCAGCACATCCGAACTTACGCAGATGGGAAATACTAGGAGGATTTCTACGTATCAATTCAAGAGGAGAAGTACTGTAATATGCAATTGGCGTCAATTGTACCAAGTAAGCAGCGTGTAAAACAGCGTGATCCCAACAAGATGTTGGCAAGTTGCAATTCATCAACAAAGGTCTTGCAATGAGTTCCATCCTCTTAATCAATTATTCAGCCAAACCATTTTGTGTATGGACATATGGAACAGAGTGTTGAACTTCAATCCCCAAAGCCATGCAATAATCATTGAAAGCACGTCAGGAGAATTATGTGGCATTGTCCATTTGAATTGACTTAATTTGACTTTCTGGATAATGTTCTTGCAACTTAATGACGTGCCTCATTATCTTGGCAAATGCATGGTTCCATGTGGATAAAAGACACACATGTGACCACTGTGTAGATGCATGAATGAGAAGAACCATGAATTATCAAAAAGGTCCAGATAATGGTTGAATGGGACCACAAATGTCTCCTTGAATACGCTTAAAAAACTGAAGTGGTTCAGATTGTATTTTGAGGTGCGAGGGCCTCAAAATTAGCTTTCCCGTGGCACAAGATGTGCACACAAAGTCTGAAGATTGAGGAAACTTTGACTCAATCAAATTATGACCAATGGAATTGCTAGTATTTTTTTCTCATCATCCTGATCCCAGGATGGCCTAGGCGATCCTGCCAAGTTTGGAATGCATTAACATTCTGAAAATTTACTTTATATGCAACATGTTCTACGGGTTTGATGTACGTATAGTACAAACTAGACGACAGAGAAGAATTTTCTCATGTACCTTTTTGCCATATTTGTGATCTTTAGTAAAGAGTAGATACTTCTCTTTGTTGTCTTTATGGGTTTCAATGTGAAAACCATTTTTACGGATATCTCGATAGTTGATCAGGGTATGTGAATTAGAATCAGGATACAATAAAGCATCCTCAATTGTCACTTGTGTACCACTTGGAGGGTAAATATGGCACGTCTAGTGCCAACAATCACCATATCGCGTCTAGCGATAGTCAAAATATCTTCATTCATCTTTTTTAGAGTTTGTAAATATTTGACCTCCCTCAGTATGGAGTTTGTGGTATCACTGTCCACAAGGCATAATTCTTCTTACATCGGATTGTCCCCATAGAGAATGTCGGCGAGTTGCCCGCTCCTTTCGTCTTCTTTCTCTGTTGTTTGCTCTCTGGTAGTTCTAGCATGCGTGATAATGTATTCGAAGTGAATGGAAACTTCTATTGATCAATCATCGAAAGTACAATTTATATGATCTGAAGAGATGCGATGATCGAGAGGAGATGCGTCGTTTCCAGGGGATACGAGAGAGAGGCGTCCGTTGCGGGAGAAACCACAACGACGGTTGGGAAAGGGGAGATTACCCACTAATTACATGTGCTAATTAATCACAACGATCGCGTCATGAGGGGCTTCTTCTGCCCTCTGGGCTCGACACATGGTGTGAGGAGAGGCGACTGGCCAACTGCGTCCGTTTTTGGTTTTCCCTTTTTCACTTTTGTTCTTAAACTTTTTAGAATTTTAAGCTGACTTTTTGTGTAACTAGATATTGTAAATCAACAAATAAAGAACATGTGATCTCTTTATGAATGATTCGGAGTATTTGCACATGGTGAAAGAAATACAAAAGGTGAATACTCTTGAACAGAAGGGTGGCATTTTCTAACACTTATAAAGACAAATGTACAGAAGCTTGACAGCAGCAATTAGGCTCGACCTTCCTTTTCATCCTACAGCTTGCAGTCGGGAGACATATCAAAATTGTGGTGGTTAGTTTATCTTCAATGTCTCATATATTGATGCGACATCTGATATGCCGTGAC
The DNA here is from genome assembly GCA_032464435.1 of Aegilops umbellulata. NCBI lineage: Eukaryota > Viridiplantae > Streptophyta > Magnoliopsida > Poales > Poaceae > Aegilops > Aegilops umbellulata. Next base: position 447,684,764 of record CP136058.1, on the reverse strand, counting down.
ACATGTATCCATCTCCGACCTCTATCAAGTCGACGGTCAAGAGAGGCGCAGGGTATGGATTTATGTAGGCATCGGTCTTCGTCAAGTTAACCACAGAGAGCTCTCACTCACTTTGTGTTTTGGTAGGCATGCCAAGAAGATGAGTCACATGCATGGTTGGTGCATGACCAAACACGCAGCAAGGTTCTTTTCTGTTACATGTTTACCATTCTTCACCTGAAGCACACACTTTCAGTTTAAGCTTAAGCTGGACAACAGCTAGTGAGTGAGCACCCGTATTGTCGGACGGTGACAGGAACATGGTGGTAGTAGTGAGTACTCCATTACTATTCCTAGGTGGTTGAGTGTTTGTTTTGTGTACGTGATGACGTAGCGTAGAGCCTCCGCTACAAGCCGCTAATCAGCGCGCTGTTAGGATGAAAATCAAGCTATTTTTCTGCAACAACATCCACCAAGTACAAATCCTGCCTGCCCCTGCCGAATTTTTTATCGAAAGAGACCACCAGGCAGCCAGCCCCTCTGCTACAGTGTTGCACCACCACCTGAGGCGGCTGGGGCCCACACTGCCATCCTGTTCCGTTGTTCGCGCCGATTCCCGTAATCATCGGCCTGCCGCCTGGCGCCGTGGCGGCAGGGGTGCCGCCTCGCACCGTGGCGGCAGGTGCCATGCGTCGACCGACGTGCCTGTCGCCACGGCCCAGGGGGTCTTTTTGGTCACTTTCATTCAGATGGGGTCTTTTTTTTGGCAATTCTGTTGGGCAGATGGTCTCTTTCGACAAAATATCCCCCTGCCTCTGCCACGCACGAGCCCTGCCGCGGCAAAGCAAAAGCGTCTGGCTCTGGGCGTGGGCGATAGCAACGCCAACGGCCTCTGGCCACCCACCACGCCATCGATCAACCCTTCACGTCAGTCACACGGACACACACACGCACACCTGAAAGCAACTCACCTTTGTTTTCATTCATGACGTACCACCGACTAAGGGCATGTACAATGGTTATGCAGTTATATGGGCCAGTGGTGTGTGGAAACACACGAATAGTGGGCTCCGCTTATGCTCAATTCTTGGGAACTTTCTACTCTTCCATGGAGCATATGGTGTGGAGGGCTTGGAGGGTCAAGTTTTTCACTTGGTTGTCTACCCAAGATTAGGATCTGGGCCGCCGATAGACTGGCAAGTATGGATGGCCTAATTGTGATCTTCGTCCCCTATGCAAACAAGTTCAAGAATCTAGGCCACATCTCTTCTACAAATGCTGATTCACCGTTCGTCTTTAGAACCTGGTGAATGATTAGTTACACTTACTTTACTTTGATACTTTGGCTTGGCACCTCAAGGGATCCGTCACCGATTGGTGGACAAAGCGATCCGACACCAACACACCCAATAGAGAGGTTATGGCATCTCTTACAATGCTAATGGGTTGGACCATTTGGAATGAGATGAATGCTTGTGTCTTCGAGCACAAGAATACGTCAAGGACAATCTTTCTCAATAACATTAAATGTGAGGCCAAACTTTGGGTATCCGTGGGTGGAAAAAAATTGAACTATTGTGCCGGGAGAGTGATGCCTATGCACCTTGGGTCTTGTGATACAAACGCTATCCTCTTCTTAATTTTATATGAGGCAAGTCTTATATGTAGTGTCTAAAGTAACAACATGATTTGATTCGTACGGAGCACCTAAAGAAACAAAGCATGTTGCAGATGATGCAATGTATACAGAATTACAGATATATAGAATTCGTATTTGTCTCCATATTGAACATGATAATGTCATGCTGTAGCAGGAGGGCATAATGATTTATTTATTTTTGCGAATGTGATATTTGATTTATCAATGCCATTAAGTCCATTGTTTATCATAGTTACTAGTTGACATATTGTTTGTTTGCGTGTGTTTGGAAGGCTGCATTTGTACATTGTAAATCGACATCTAAAGGAGAATGGAAGCAGAATATGTCTGCTATACTACCGCGTACTATTGCCTGATGCATAGTTGAAGATACTTGTCCTGTTTCAAAAAAAAAAAGATACTTGTTGACCTTGTACAGTGGCAATCTCGAATAACTGTTGGATGTGCATGTTCTCTAGGATTAGTTAATGGTTCTTGTCCACTAAAAAATACATCACTTGAGAAGTGTCCATAATTCTAGTATAATGTACTCTCTTCAATCCATATTAATTGTCACTGATTTAGTATAACTTAGTACTAAAGTTCTCTAGGAGCCCAAGTGAAAACATTGCCAGTGTTGTTATGCAAGCACTTGTAGAAGGGCTGATGGCTGCACACATCATTTTGGGCATCAAACCTTGAGCTTGTGGATTAGCAAAGAGTTCTCCTTTTCCCCTGCAAAAAAAAGATTTCTCTTTTTCATGCAAAATAATACCGTACAATTAGCAGTGTTAAACTTGTACCATGCCTAAGTGTGGATCATACTATGCATGATGATGCCTTGATACAAATTTTTGTGCAATGAAGATGTGTATGCAGGAGTAATTCAGTAGATGAAGCATTTTATTTCAGAAGACCCCCACTAATTTCATTCCATTCTCTTATTTTAAATAGCATTAACCTCGCCGTGGTTCCTTTAGCAAGTTGGCTGCCCCTAGGCCCTCTTTGTTTGGGCTTTTACTACTGCTTTTGCAGCTTTTCCACTTTGGCAAAAAAGCCAAAAAATTCTCCTATTTCGGTGCTTTTTACTTCATCTTTTGGCTTATACAATCATATGACAGTATTGACTCATAAGCCTAAAGCCCAAGAAAAAGCCCCTATTTAGGAGCTTTTGTGGCTTTTTGTCAAAGTGGAAAAGCTGAAAAAACAGGAGCAAAAGTCCAAACAAACATGCCCTAGTGCCCTATGTTGCCGCTGCTGTCTGGAAGAGTGCTTATGTTGTTTCTTGTGACATGCATGCTTGGGAACTCCTCGTGTCTGAGTTTTCAAAATTGGGCGTGACACAGTTTCTCTAGAAGAGTGCTTATGTTGTTTCTTGTGACTCTACAAGTGTTGTTGTTCTATCTTTATTGGCCTTTGTATTCTCGGATATATATAGCGTCGTGATAACATGTTAGTCATAGTTGTAACTTCTAGCTAGGGATTGGCAATCAACAAATAGACTAACTGGTATCCCCTTATCAGTATTTACACATGGTGAAAGAATACAGAGGTGACTACTCTCTCATGGAAGGGCAACCTTTTGACAAAAGACACTATTTTCTATCACTTTTAGGGCCTCTTTGATTCACATGATTCAAAAAACACAGGAGTAAAAAACATAGGATTGGAATGTCATGCTCGTCTCAATTCTGCAGGATTTTGGTTTGTTTGATTGCATCATAGAAAAAACAAAGGATTTTTTTTCAAAGAGGTAAAAAGAGTTGATATATACTAGAAATTCTATGAAAATTAGTACAAAGAAATCTTTAGAAAAAATCCTATAGAATTTAATCCTACGAATCAAACAATCAACATCGAAAAAAATTATAAGGATTCTAGTCCTCCAGCAGCTATCAGACCCACGTCAGACTGGGCAGCACTAGGATGTTCTTTTCCACCACTGCAGCACCAGAGCGAGTCGGCGTCGCTGTGATTAGTTTATCTCCAGTATCTCAAAGAATTGCTGCAACGTGTGATATACCAATCTGACCGAGAAAGGCGCCGGGTGTGGGTTTATGTAGGCACCGGTCGTTGGCAAGTTCACCACAAAGAGGTATCACTCAGTTTGTGTTTGGACAGGCATGCCAAAGAGCTGTGTTTGGCTGTTTGACTAGGAACAGGCTGCATGCCTACATGGTTGGACCAGGATCGAACTTGAAGCATGCATTGCACACTCTTTCCTTCTGTTATTTCTGGAAGCAGTACACGATCTTGGCATGAGGTTCATAGCAATGTGTGTTTCCGATTAATCTCATCATCGTGAAAACATGTAAAAGTATGGCAATCACATAGATATATACAGGCATACAGCCTGACAGCCATGAACGACCTTGATGCAAAAGCCAAACCAAAAGCCCAAGCTACAGAGGTTGTGTCCCCTGTGCATGCATTTTGATTTTGCGTCTCTAGGAATGGAAACCATTGAACTGCACACGGTGAATTTCATGCTCCGTCCCAAAATCCAAATAACATAGTATATACATTGGCAAGTGTGTTCCGAATACATGCTCCGCACAGGCGATCAGTGCTAAACACAGGCGCCACCAACTCACCACACTGCACAACAACAATTCTCTCCGGAGCAATTTTTACTGCCACTCCTATTTGACGCGACACGACCTAGCGCATACCCCCACCACGCGCATGTCCAGTGTATGAGCCGGCACAGTTTGGTTATTTTCCACCGGTTTTGGGAAGGTTCCTTAACCATTTTTTCTGTGTTTATCTTTCTTTTATCTTTTAGTTTTTCTTAGTTTTTTAATTTTTTTTCATTTTGCTAGTACTATCTTTTGCATTCATTTTTTTAAATCGTGAACATTTTCTAATTCGCAAACATTTCTTTTGAAATAGTGTACATGTTTTTTAGAAATTCATGAACAATTTTTAAAATTGTGAAAAATTTCTTGTAACTCATGATTTTGTTTGAATTGATGGATTTTTAAAAAAAAGTAGGAACATTTTATGAAATTCATGAATATTTTTTTAAAAATGGGAACGATTTTTAGATCGAACATCTTTTGTTTCTAATAATTTTTTTGAACTTCATGAACATTTTCTGCATTCATGAAAAGTTTTTTAATAGATGGATTTTTTGGAAATTAGGGGGAAATTGAATTCGCAAACATTTTCGAAATTTTGTGAACATTTTTTTACAAATTCTTGTACATTTTTTGGATTCGCGAATAGTTTGTTTATAAATTCGTGAACATTTTTTGAAATCATGGTTTTTTTAATCCCGAATTATTTCAAAGAGGAATAAAACAAAAACAGAAAAGAAAACAGGGGTGGGGTGCGTGTTTCCTTGTTTTCCGGCATGCACTACGCCAAATAGGAGCACCCAATTTTTACTATATCTTTTTCTCCCTCCGCTTGATAGATCTTCAGGCTTGGAGGGCTGACCCAGAAGCACACGAAGGGTGAATGCGGCCCAAGAGCGTTAACCACATTTATTGTGAAGAGCAGAAACTGTGCACCGAAAATCGGACTCGAGTAGTACGGCTGCGAAAATCTTTGGGCATGCAAAACAAGCAACTCAATGTGCTCCTATCTGTAAGCTCGGACCACGACAACACTATCTGGGAGTTTTACGGCCAAGGAGTGTCTCATTATATCGGAGGCCGGCCCAACGCTTCCCAAGTCGGTTTATGCACTGGGCCATCGTCCCGTCCTATGGGCCCAAAGGAGAGAAGGATCCGGGAGACTTGAAGTATAGGACGAGAAAACCACTTCCATGACTCCTCCTCCTTAACCCCAACCGACTAGAAAGATGTAAACCCTAGACCCTGGTATCCATATAAACTAGGGAACTACCCTGAGTTTACACTCAACTCTTTGATCTACATTGTACACCCATATACATTAAGCAACACGACACGAGCAGGAAATAGGGTTTACCTCGATGGTAAACCGCATCCGGTCTACTTGTCTAGCCAGAGTACCCTATCGGGGAATCTGCCGAAAGTAACTCCCACAGTACCGACGATGCTGCGCGCTGCGCGCACCAACTTCAAGTGCTCTCTCCAATCAAAAGCCTTACCCTATAGGGGATAGGCCTATATCAGGGCTTCCTCTACGTAGCTCTGGTGCTTCAGTGCCCTGTTTGTTGTGGTTGCTCACCATTCTCAAGTTGGTATGGGACTAGGGACAGGGACATGGTGCAGTAGTAGTACTACTCGGTACATGGTTGAGTGGTTGCGTCGTGTACGCGCGGGCGATGGAAACCATGTTGTTTTTCCGCAACAAGATCCAAGTACAAATCCTGCCTGCCACGGTGCGCACGCGCGCACGAGACTTGCCCTGCCATGCCATGCCGCGGCAAGGCAAAAGGCTGTGGGCGTGGGCGACAGCGACGCCGACGGCATCTCATCTGGCCGCCCACCACGCCATCCATCGATCAACCCCTCACATCAGTCACACGGACACACCTGAAACTGACAGCTACTCATCTTTCTTCGCTTTGTTTTCGATCATGTAGCGCCTGCTATGTAGAGTACGTACTTGGGCCAGTGGCCTCCCTGCTCTCGCTACCATCCAATTTCCTGCGTCATCATGGAGCTAGACAGACAATCGATCGATCTTTGTGTCCAAATACATCGAAGCTGAGGAGGTTTTCAAGCACCGGCTTGTCTTTTGGTGGGGATAACATAAATTTCTTAATTATACGTTTGGATGCTGTCATTGTTTGTGTCCTGGTTGACAAGCTCTCGTGACAAACGGAGGCATCAAAGCATGGTTTTAAATAGTTCAAACCAAATATAGCAAATATTTCCACATCCAAAATAGTCTTACAACTCAATCAAAATAAAAACAATATCAAATAGTCTTTACAATCCAATTAAAATTTCTTTGCATGACAAAGAAATTAAACCAATAGCTCTACTGGTTGACAATGGATCGATCTTGTGTTCAAAGACATCGAAGCTGAGGAGGTTTTCAAGCATCGGCTTGTTTTCTGATAGGGAAAACATGTACTCCCTCTGTTCCGAAATATAAGTCGTTAAACGAAATCCTAGTCAAATTTTTTTAGGCTACGAAATTTCCGGAGTTTCCAAATTTGCCCTCGCTCGCCACACGAACAGGTCACCTCTGACTGGTCGCGGACAGCTCACCCTCTTCCTCGCTCTACTTCTTCCTCTCGTATCTACCACCATCGGCGTCTTCCTCACTGCGCCCCACCACGTCGCTGCCGCCTTGCTCCCCCATGCCGCCGCCGCCTTGCTCCCGCACGCCTTGTATCCCTCCTCTATTCAACTGCCGCGCTACCACCTTAGTAGGTTCCGTGGAGAAGATGGTGAGGCCAAGGTCAGATTTTTCTGGCCATGGGCGGCGGATCTGCAAACGGCAGGGCTGGATCCTTCGCTTCTTCTACCGGAGTGTAGTGGCGAGGACGGCGGTGGCGGCGCCCACGAACACGATATTTTAGGTGCCGGCGACCAGCTTCTGGGCGGCAGAGCCGCTGGTTCTGCGTGCGCCGGTGCTACTGCAAGTGTCGGCGGCTCGTGCGTCGAGCCCGTCGCCCTGCTTCACTCCGACGACCCTGACGCCACAGTCCGCCTGCCCCCCGTACGGAGTTGGCGGTGGCAGTGGCGAGTCCACAGCCAGCGGTGTGGGACCAGTTCAAGGAGGAGGTGGGGATCATGGAGGGGAGCTGCGGGAAGAGGTAGAGATCAAGAAGAGACTGCTGGTCCATGCCCGTGAGAATGGGAATGGACATGGCCATGTCAATGGAGGAGAAGCAGAGGAGGACAATGGGAAGGGAAGATAAGAATGTAATTTAATTGGATGGTCCATTTCATCATGCTTAATTAGCTGTAAATGTGCCTCCCTTACTGAAGAAGATAAGAATCCATATGGGAATGGACATGGCCATTTCAACGTCATTTCGTAGGTTTTCACCTGGTCGGAACAAGGTCCCCAACGACGTATATTTCGGAACGAAGGGAGTACATTTCTTAATTATGTGTTTGGATGCTGTCATTCTCAGTGTCCTGGTTGACGAGCTTTCATGACAAATGGAGGCATCAAAGGTTTGCCTGCACTAGATCCAGCTGTACGTGGCAAACCTGGAAGAAAGAAAAGGATTGTTGGAACAGAGGAAACAGAGCACCCGCCAGAAAAATGGTACCTCATCATAACCTCATCTTATGCACAGATGAAACATAGTAGTACGTTACTCTGTGGTTTTCCTGTCACCTTCATAACACTGGATCGGTTAAGCAACAAGCAATACTGCCAAATCCTTGTGCTCGTACTTAATCTTGTGCGTGCATAGAACTCTCTACTCTCAGACCGCAGATTCCCACAGGCACGGCACTGCACCGCAAAAAATAAACAAGGGCTTGCTTATCCAGAGTGTCTACTGTATCAGCTAAGAGCATCTCTAACCAGGGACGGAGCCAGGATTTCGACATAGGGGGGCAAGGTTTCACACTAAGTCTCATACGCGACGGCTATGTTGTAAAAAAAATCTTAGATTCTAGTCTAATGGAGATGCCATGGTGCAAACTTATCTTTTTCTAATCTATTAATCGCATTCTCATGAACAAAACTTGAAAGAAAATTGACATCTGGCAAAAAAATTCACAACACTAGAAACACAAGATAATCTTATGAACTAATAATTTGTAGTAATGCAATGTAGGTGAATAATACATTACCTAATCTCATTATTTGTTGGAATTGGCGAGATGGACCTCACTGATTCAACTCAATCCCAAAATCAGAATCGGCAAAAGCATGCGATTTTGTTGAAGCTATCAAAGAAGAGTGGTACAAAGAGAACAATGATTAGTTTGGAAATGATGAACCAGGACTAATCTAGGTCTCAAAATAAACTACCTTTTCCTCGTTTCGTTGCCGTTCATCGGCAATATCCCCGTGTATCAGGCGCTCGCCGGCGGTTGTCTCCTACCCTTCTCCGCTGCTCTTGATTGCGATGCAACGGATCGCACGAGTAAAAGATTTATAATTGATTCTAAATCCGTATGATCATACTTCTGTGATTTTAAAAGAAACAAACTAATCTGATGTGAAAATCAACTACCTTTTCCCTTGTGTTGTTGATGTTCATCCGTGCTTCCGGTCTGCTGGGAACCGGCAACATGTGCGTACATGTGCGTGGATCGACATCCGCCTTGGAGCCGCCTTCCCTTCTCCGCTTCTCGGTGGCGGCCCAACGGAGAGATCCGATCGCAGCAGCCGGGCGTTAGTCTCGATCGCAGCGGCGGCTTGGAGAGAGTAGCGATATGTGCGCTCGTAATCAGGTCGTGGCTGCATGTTAACAGGCCTATTTGCCTTCCAAGATGGCCTGCTAGGCAATTCTCCTTTATGATTTTATTACTTTTAGCCTGCAATGGGCTGTACATGGGCTGATCCGTTCACTTTAATGAGAAAAGGCGTGAAAAAAGAATAGGGGGAGCGAAGCAAGCACGGAACAAGCGGGCAAGGGAAGAAATTAGCGATTAGTTGATCGCTATCGAGGGACGAGACGATCGTTAGGGGGGGGGTCCCGACCCGTAAAATAAACGTCAAAATACGGGTCCGTGCGAAAAATGCTGCCCGACCAGACCCCGCAAACGCATCATACCCGTAAAATTTTGTAAGGGGCACAGAAAACATCTCCATCAAACCCGTGAAAATAAGGATTTTGGAGGCGACCCAAAGGGGCCCTGTATATGCGAAAGCCGGTTGGCGGGAATCCAACTGCTATCGGAAACTTCATGGACGAGAAGGGTGCAGAACAAACTTGCCCACTGCCTGGCGAATCGCGCTAAAGACCTAGGGGACTTTTTCATGTTGGGCTCAGTCCGCGAAGATCTAAATGTAATCGGGTTGAATGATTGTAAGACAGTTGAATAGTACCGGGCAGTGTTTCTCAAAAAAAAATTCCACAAAGGCTTATGAACATTTTCCTGGCATGCAGGATGGAATGATACGAGTGATGTGAAGACTAAAGGGATGAATGGGTGATGCCAATATCCTAGTATCCTTCCAACGAATGCCGACATTCGTAGGGTCTGTCGTGGTCTAATCAGGGTTTATGTCTTCCGTGGGCCTTTTGCAGGGTATTCGCCGGGTGCTACCAATATCCTAGTATCCTTGCAGTCCATTGTTTTTTCATAGTTAGTTGACATATTTCTTGGTGGCACGTCTTGTAAATCGACATATAAAAGAGAATGGAGGTAATCTGTCTGCTAGACTATTGCACACTTTTGCCTGATGCAGAGTTGCAGATAGTCGTTGACCTTGGACAGTGGTAATCTCGGATAACTGATAGATGTTCATGTTCTATAGGATTGATTAATGTTTCATGTCCACTAAAAAATACATCCCTTGAGAAGTGTCTGTAGTTAACTATTTATAATATACTGCCTGTTAGCTGAAACCCAACAGGAAAAACATTGCCAGTATTGTTATTCAAGCACTTGTAGGACTGACGGCTAGCTGTGCACATCTTTGTGGGGCACCAAACCTTGAACTTGTGGATTAGCAAACAGTTTTTTTGTTAGCAGTGTTAAACTCGTAGCATGCCTGAGATTCATACTATGTAGGATGATGTCTTGAAACAATTTTTTGTTCGACGAAGATGTGTATGCAGGAGTGATTCAGTAGATGAAGCGCTTTATTTCAGAAGACCCCCAGTAATTTCATTCCTATTTTATATAGCATTAACCTCGCCTTGTTTCCTTTCGCGGGTTGGCTCCTTGTGTCTTATGTATTCGAAATTGGACGTGCCACAGTATCTAGAGAATCTTATTACTTTTATTCTTGGTCGTATCTTTCTTTCTTCCCTTCTCTACTCATTCTTAGTTCTCCATTCTATCTATAGTGGTCTTTGTATTCGCGGTTAGAGCGTCATGATAACGTGTTAGTTATAGCTGTAACTTGTAACTATGGATTGACAATCAACTGAGATCTCCATTTTTTGAGTATTTACACATGGAGAAAGAATACAAGAGATGACTACTCTCGAGCCGGGCGCCACTCTTTTGGCAGAAGATTCTATTTTCTAACATTTGTAGAGGACAAATGTGGATGTCGCCAGCAGGTCACATGGTCTAATTAATGGTCGGCCTTCACAGCAGGGACCAGGCTCTCGATCAAGTCAGGCCAACCGCTGGTGGTCTTCTCCACCAATACGGCACAGGAGCAATGTGGCCGCACCGCTGTGGTTAGTTTATCTCCAATATCTCATAGAACAGCTGCAATGTGTGATATATCATACGTATATATGTATATTCATTCTCGATCTCTACCAAGATGATGTAGAAGGGTGCAAGCCGCAGGGTGTTATTTATGTAGGCATTGATCATTGCCAAAGTTCACAACAAAGAGCTATCAGTCAATTTGTGTTTCGGCAGGCATGCCAAAGAGATGTTTATTTCCTCGCTTTTCTGAAAATCAGGGGGGAAACCACTTAGGAGAAATATGCTTAGTGATATTACTCTTGATGTATCCTTGCATCTGTGCAACACAGGCCGCACTATCTTCATAGATAATGGTAGGTGATTCTATTGAATCAATTCCACATGACTGTTGTATGTGGTTATCATTTTGCGAAGCCATACACATTCGCATGTTGCTTCAAATAATGAAATTGTCATAGAATGATTGATAGATGTTGCCACCAGAGTCTGTTTTGAAGACTTCCATGATACAACAGTACCATCATGTAGGAACACAAAGCCGGTCTGAGATCTTGCATTATGGGGATGAGATATCACTAGTAGAAAACATGGTTTTGGTTGGGGCCTGGCCAGCCCATTAGTCCCGGTTTTGTCATGAACCGGGACCCATGGGGGGCATATATATAGCCAGCATCTGCGTAACCAATCGTATCAGAGTCTTGATTTCTCTGGAACTGGAAAATAGGCCAAAATCCTTTGTGCCTTAGAGATATGAAAGATATTCTTTAATCCAGACCAATGGCGTTTGGTGAGAGCTGCACTGTGTCTAGCAAGTAGATTCACTGCAAATGCGAGGTCAGGTCTCGTGCAATTTGCAAGATACATAAGCTCTCCAATGGCACTGACTTATAGAACTTCCGGTTCCAACACCTCTTCTCCATCATCCCTTGGCCGGAACGGATCTTTCTCTACTTCTAGAGAACGAACCACCATGGGAGTTTTAGATGGGTAGGATTTGTCCATATTGAATTTCTCGAATATTTCCTTGATATAGGCAGCTTGGTGTACCATGATTCCTGAGGGAAGTGCTTAAGTTGAATACATAAGAAAAATTTGGCTTTACCCAAATCCTTCATCTCAAATTCCATCTTTAGGTGATTGTGTGCTTCATCACTGTCTGGTGTGTTGCCAATGATGTTGAGATCATCAACGTACACATAAATGATGCAAAATCCTGTAGAGGACTTCTTGATGAAGACACATGGGCAATCACTACTATTGGAGTAACCTTTCTGAAGAAGAAACTCACTGAGTAGGTTGTACCACATCCGTCCCGACTGCCTTAAGCCCTAAAATGACTTATTCAGCTTTGCACAATACATGTTGTGTTTTAAACTTTTATTCGGGACAGAGGTTCCGTCAAAAACCTTCATATATATGTTTGAATCTACTGACCATAAAGATATGCGGTTATGACGTCCATCAACTGCATAAATAGACGATTTTGCACTGCCAAAGATAAAACATATCGGAAAGTGGTTCCACTCATTACTAGAGGATATGTTTCAGTGAAATCAATGCCGGGTTTCTGCGTGAAGCTTTGTGCTACGTGTCTCGCTTTATATCTCACCACCTCATTGTTCTCATTCTGCTTCTGGAGAAAAACCCATTTGAATCCCACCGGGAAAACACTAGGAGGTGTTGGTATTGCTTCAGTGAATACCTTTCTTTTGTTAAGCAAGACAATTTCTACTTGGATTGCATCCTTCCATTTAGGCTAGTCCGAGCGCTTTTGGCACTCAACGATAGTCCTTGGATCATGATCAGTGACAAGGGTATCTGCAATCTTTTCAGCAAAATATATGTCGACAAACATAGTCTTTCGGTCAAATGTTTCTCCAAAATCAACATAGTTCTCATTGTTCTCATTCCGCTTCCAGAGAAAAACCCATTTGAATCCCACAGGGAAACCACTTGGAGGTGTCGGTATTGCCTCAGCGAATACCTTTCTATTGTTAAGCGAGGCAATTTCTGCTTGGATTGCAGCCTTCCATTTAGGCCAATCAGAGCGCTTTTGGTACTCAACGATATTCCTTGGATCATGATCAACGACAAGGGTATCTACAATCGTTTCAGCAAAATAAATGTCGACAGACGTAATCTTACGGCCAAATGATTCTCCAGAATCAACATAGTTGATGGAAATTTCCTGCACCCCAAGTGACTCTGTGATTTCCCTATACGCGCGAGTCTGGGTGTTCCGATGTCCCAACCAGTGTGCGCAAACTGGAATTGGGTTGTGGAGGTTGCCATTCCACTGGGAGTATACTACCCATCACATGTTTGTCAACGTTGAGTTGACTTGCATTTACTGACTCCGAGGTTTTTCTCCTCGATTTTCTTTGCTGCTTGCTAGAAGAATGCTCCAGATCAGAGGTCGTACTACTCCCCCTCTTTTTAGGAGTAGGGAGTTGAGCGGTTTTTATTGGTACCTCCACTCTTTCGGGCGCATTTCTGGCCGGATTTAAGGATTTTGTAACACCTTTTAGATCAGTAAATGAATCTGACAGATTATTTGCAAGATTTTGCAAATTAATGATTTTCAGAACTTGGAATTTAGTCTCTTGGGTACGTGGATTAGAGGACGAAATGGCTTGATCATTCCAATCAAGTTCTGGGCATTCTTTCTGGTACTTGAAATCTCTCCCTAATGCGGAAAATGCTCCTCATTAAATATGCAATCAACATGACGGGCTGTGAACAGATCCCCAGTAAGGGGTTACATGTACTTGATAATCGATGACGATTTGTACCCGACCCATAGATGTCCGCTCTGGTGGTGAGATCAGGATGTATGCAGCACATCTGAACTTACGCACATGGGAAATACTAGGAGGGTTTCCACGTACAAATTCCAAAGGAGAAGTACTGTGGTATGCAGTTGGCCTCAATTGTATCAAGTCAGCAGCGTGTAAAAGAATGTGACCCCAACAAGAGGTTGGCAAGTTGCAATTCATCAACTAAGGTCTTGCAATGAGTTTGATCCTCTTAATCAATGATTCGGTCAAACCATTTTGTGCTTGGACATATGGAACAGAGTGCTGAACTTCAATCCCCAAAGCCATGCAATAATCATTGAAAGCATGTCAGGAGAATTCTACGGCATTGTCCATTCGAATTGATTTAATTCGACTTTCTAGATAATGGGCTTGCAACTTAATGACTTGCCTGATTATCTTGGCAAATACATTGTTCCATGTGGATAAAAGACAAACATGTGACCATCATGTAGATGCGTCAATGAGAACCATGAAGTACCTAAAAGGTCCAGATAATGGTTGAATGGAGCCACAAATGTCTCCTTAAATAAGTTCAAGAAACTGAAGTGGTTCAGATTGTATTTTGAGGTGCGAGGGCCTCAAAATTAGCTTTCCCATGGCACAAGATGTGCACACAAAGTTTGGAGATTGAGGAAACTTTGACTCAAGCAAATTATGACCAATGGAATTGCTAGTATTTTATCTCATCATCCCGATCCCGGGATGGCTTAGGCGATCATGCCAAGTTTGGAATGCATTAACATTCTGAAAAATTACTTTATATGCAACATGTTCTATGGGTTTGATGTACGTAAAGTACAAATCAGACGACAGAGAAGGATCTTCTCATGTACCTTTTTGAAATATCTGTGATCTTTAGTAATGAGTAGATACTCCTCTCTATTCTCTTCATGGGTTTCAATGTGAAAAACATTTTTACGGATATCTCGATAATTGATCAGGGTATATGAAGAATCATGATACGATAAAGCATCCTCAATTGTCACTTGTGTACCACTTGGGAGGGTAAATACGCATGTCTAGCGCCAACAATTGCCGTAACTCGTCCATCGATAGTCAAAATATCTTCATTCATCTTTCTCAGAGTTTGGAAGTATTTCATCTCCCTCAGTATGGAGTTTGTGGTACCACTGTCCATAAGGCATAATTCCTCTTCCATCGGATTGTCCCCGTAGAGAACGGCGGCGAGTTGCCCACTCCTTTCATCTTCTTTCTCTGTTGTTTGCTCTCTGGTAGTTCTAGCATGCGTGATAATGTGTTTGAAGTGAATGGGAACACCTATTGTTCAATCATCGAAAGTACAATTTATATGATCCGAAGAGATGCGATGATCGAGAGGAGAAGCGTCGGTTCCAGGGGATATGAGAGAGAGGCGTCCATTGCGGGAGAAACTGCAACGGCGGTTGGGCAAGGGGAGATTCCCCACTAATTACATGTGCTAATTAATCACAACAATCTCGTCATGAGGGGCTTCTTCGCTGCCCTTTGGGCTTGACACATGGTGCGAGGAGAGGCGACTGGCCAACTGCGTCCGTGTTTGGTTTTTTCCTTTTTCACTTTTGTTCTTAAACTTTTTAGATTTTTTAACCTGCCTTTTTGTGTAACTAGAGATTGTCAATCAACAAATAAAGAACATGTGATCTCTTTATGAATGATTCTGAGTATTTGCACATGGTGAAAGAAATACAAGAGGTGAATACTCTTGAACAGAAGGGTGGCATTTTCTAACACTTATAAGGACAAATGTGCATGTCGCCAGCCGGTCACTGGATTGAATCAATGGCTGGGCTTGACAGCCGCAATTAGGCTCGACCTTCCTTTTCATCCTACAGCTTGCAGTCGAGAGACGTATCAACATTGTTCTGGTTAGTTTATATCCAATGTCTCATATATTCATGCGACATCTGATATGTCGTGACACATATATCCATCTCCGACCTCTACCAAATCGACGATATAGAAAGGCGCATGGTATGGATTTATGTAGGCGTCGGTCTTCATCAAGTTAGCCACAGAGAGCTCTCACTCACTTTGTGTTTTGGTAGGCATGCCAAGCAGATGAGTCACATGCATGGTTGGTGCATGACCGAACAGGCAGCAAAGTTCTTATCTGTTCAATTTTTACCCTTCTTCACCTGAAGCACACACTTTTTCAGTTTAAGATTAAGCTGGACAGCAGCTAGTGAGTGAGCACCCATATCGTCTGACGATGACAGGAACATGGTGGTAGTAGCGAGTACTCCAGTAGTATTAGTACATGGTTGAGTGTTTGTGTCGTGTACGTGACGCAAATAAACCTTGAACTTGTGGATTAGCAAACCATTTTCGTTTCAGTTAGCAGTGTTAAACTTGTAGCAAGCCTAAGTGTCGATTCATACTATGCAGGATGATGTCTTGATATAATTTTTTGTTCGATGAAGTGTGTATGTAGGATTAATTCAGTAGATGAAACGTTTTATTTCAGAAGACTCCCAGTAATTTCATTCCATTGTCCTACTTTACATAGCATTAACCTCGCCTTGTTTCCTTTCGTAGGTTGGCTGCTCTATGCTGCCGTTGCTGTCTGGAAGAGTGTTGCTGCTATTTCTTGTGACATGCATGCTTGGGAGCTCCTCGTGTCCAATGTTTTTGAAATTGGGTGTGCCACAGTATCTAGAGAATATTATTACTTGTTATTATTGGTCGCGTCTTCTTTCTTCCCTTATTTCCTCATTCTTAGTTCTCCATTGTATCAATAGTGGCCTTTGTATTATCGGTTAGAGCGTCGTGATAACATGTTAGTAATAGTTGTAACTTATAACAGAGATCTCCTTTGATGTTGAGTATTTACACATGGTGAAAGAATACAAAAGGTGACTACTCTCGGGCAAGCGGCCCGCCTTTTGGCAAAAGACTCTATTTTCTAACATTTGTAGAAGACAAATGTGGATGTCGCCAGCAGGTCACATGGTCAGATTAATGGTCGACCTTCACAGCAGGGATCAGGCTCTCGATCAAGTCTAGCCAACGGGTGGTGCTCTTTTCCACCAATCCGGCACAGGAGCAATGTGGCTGCATCGCTATGGTTAGTTTATCTCCAATATCTCGTTCTCTTTCTCTACCAAGATATATCATACGGATATATGTATATTCATTCTCGTTCTCTACCAAGATGATCTAGAAAGGTGCAGGCCGGCCGCAAGGTGTTATTTATGTAGGCATCGGCCATTGCCAAGTTTACCACAAAGGGGTATTACTCAGTTTGTGTTTCGGTAGGCATGCCAAACAAATGTGTTTGGCTGTTTGACTAGGAACAGGTTGCATGCATAGTTGGAACAGAAGCATGCGCGGCTCTTTTACCGTCTACTCCTCAAGCCCACACTCTTCTCTCTTGTTATTTCTAGAAGCAGCAGTTCACGATATTGACATGATGTTCATAGTATTGTCATTTTTATTTCCATTAATCTCGTCATGATGGGAAAATGTAAAAGTAGGTCAACCAAATAGAGATATACAGCCTAACTCTCAGAGAGAGAAAAAAGGATATACAGCGTGACAACTATTATCGACCTTGATCCCAAAGTAAAGCCAAAAACCCAAATTACAGAGTTTGTGTCCCCTCTGCATGCCTTTTGCAAATTATAGAGTTTTCGATTTTCACTTTCCTTGGTTTTTGGGTTTTCCCTTTTTCACTTTTGCCCTTAATTAAACATTTTAGATTTTTTTTAACCTACCTTTTTGTGTAACTAGAGATTGGCGACCAACAAATAAATTACATGTGATCTCTTTATGGATGATTCTGACTATTTGCACATGGTGAAAGAAATACAAGAGGTGACTACTCTCGAACGTAATGGAAGCATTTTGGCAAAAGACACTTGTACTTTTACCCAAAAAGGCTTTCGCCCCACTTTATAGATAAAGCCCAACAACCAACAAAGTTCGTCCACAACACACACACGCACAGGTCTAACACGGCAAGAAGTCAAATAGGGTTAATGCTGAGGGCACAGCTCAACAAGCCCTGAAAAGCAAAAAAAGGCACGCACACAGAGGGTGCTGCACATCATCTAGTCTGGCTCCGGGGATGGCGGGGGGAGCGGGGGCGCCAAGCTGAAGGCCATCGAGCGAAGGTCGGCGATGGGGTTGTTGATGACGTCCCGATCCTGGGGGCGGCTAAGCGGCCGCCAGAGCTGCAAGTATCCACACATTTTAAAGATCGCGTCAGTAGCACGTCGAAGAGGGACCTTCTAAATGTCAAGCTTATTGCGAACGGTCCAGAGCGTCCAGGCGAGGACCCTAACGCAGAGCAGGTCAGGGAAGTTGGTGTTACACCACTGGCCCCCAACTGTCTCGCGGAAGCAGGACCAAAGGAACTGAGCCGTAGAGCACGAGAAGAAGATGTGGTTAGCATCCTCCACTGTGTCGCACAAGGGGCACATCCCGTTCCCAGGTCCATTACGCTTATGGACCTCCACGCCAGTTGGGAGGCGGCCGCGAATCCATCGCCACATGAAGATCCGGATCTTGAAGGGCAGGCGGATATCCCAAATCAAACTAAAGGGTTCGGGGGCCGTCGAGGGGGCGATGGCCGCGTAGAAGGATTTGGTGGAGAAGCAGCCGAAGGGCTCAAGCCGCCAAGAAGTGACATCCGGGGAGCCAACGCTGTCCATAGGGAGGAGGGCGATGTCCTGCATAAGGGCGTCCCAAGCAGCAACTTCTGGAAGGCCGAAGGGGCAGCGGAAGGCGAGGCGCCCTAAGTCAATAACGGCCGCCTCGACAGAGATACGATGGTCAACTGCAATTGTGAAGAGCGCAGGGAATCGCGCGGCCAAGGGGGAGTCCCCAAGCCATCGGTCAAACCAGAACAGGGTCGATGACCCAGTACCAACCGCAATGGATGTGCCAATTCGAAGCACCGCGAGCAGCTGGACGACGGCCTGCCAGAACTGGGAACCCCCCGAGCGCTGACAGAAAGCAAGGAGCTGTCCACGAAGATACTTGTTCTGGATGATGGTGAGCTACAGACCTCCATCGCCATTGGCAATGCGCCAGAGCCAACGAGTCAGGAGGGCTATGTTCATGCGACGGGAGGACAGGATCCCAAGACCTCCCTGGTCCTTGGGTTTGCAGATATCGGGCCAGCTAACCATATGGTACTTCTGCTTATCCCCCTCTCCAGCCCAGAAGAATCTGGATTGGTACTTGGCGATCTCCTGATGTAGGGTCTCATGGAGGCTATAGAAGCTCATGAGGAACCATAGAAGGCTAGCAAGCGAAGAGTTGATAAGGATCACCCGAGCAGCCTTCGACAACCACGCCCTTTCCAGGGTTCAACTCGATGTTGCATACGGGTCACCGTGGGGCGGAGGTCCGCCACGGTGAGGCGCGAGTAACTAATGGGGATCCCCAAGTATGTCGTGGGGAAAGAACCCAACCGACAATTAAGGCGATCCGCTATGGACTGTGCTTCCTCAGGGGGGAACCCGAGCACCATCACTTCGCTCTTATCGAAGTTAATGGTTAGGCCCGACATCTGTTAGAAGCACAGGAGGAGGAACTTTAGGTTAGCAATGTCTTGGACGGTGCCCTCCACCATATTTATGGTATCGTCCGCATATTGGAGGAGGGAGACCCCTCCCCCTCCGACTAGGTGAGGGACGATGTCGCGAATATGGCCAGCATCCTTGGCCTTATCAAGGATGGACGCCAGGGCATCAACCACCATGTTGAACAAAAACGGCAAGAAAGGGTCGCCCTGACGAACCCCACAGAGGGTGGGGAAGTAGGGCCCGATGTCCTCGTTGATGTTCACCGCGGTCCGTCCACAGGAGACAAGTTGCATGACCCTAGTCACCCACCGGTCGTCGAAGCCGTTGCGAAGCAACACTTCCCACAAGAAGGGCCAGTGGAGTGTGTCATAGGCCTTGCGAAAGTCGAGCTTCAGAAACACCGCCCAATGGTGTCTTAGCCGGACCTCATGAAGGACTTCGTGGAATACCAAAACCCCATCTAGAATAAATCGGCCTTGAATGAAGGCGGATTGATTCGGGTGGGTAATCGCGTCCACGAGCAGGGTCACCCTATTGGCATACCCTTTGGCCAGGATCCGGAATATCACATTGATCATGGTGACTGGCCAAAATTGGCGGATGTCGGAGGCGCCCGGGACCTTGGCACTACAGGAATCCAGTACTTTGTCGTCCGCCATGGCGGACGACAAAGGCACGGACGGCTGACGGCAAAGCACTTTGCCGTCCGCGGCGGACGGCAAACAGTGACGGCAAAGATAGGGTCGGCAAACAGGTCCTTTGCCGTCAGCTTTTTCTGGCGGACGGCAAAGAGCCCTTTGCCTACAGCGGCGGACGGCAAAGAGGGGGGACGGCAAAATGTTGCACGTCCGCCAGCGTTACTTCGTTAGGCGGCTAACGGCAGCCTTTGCCGTCCGCCAGCGGACGTCAAATGTGAGCGCCTCTTTGCCGTCCGCCATATGACATCAGCAATACGTCAGCGCCCGCTTTTTTTTGTCGTCCGCCAGGCGGACGGCAAAGGCAAAGTCTTTGCCATCAGCTTAGTTTTGCCATCCGCCACGGTAGGCAAATTGGCCAAATGGTCCATCCCCAGGAAGCACAGGTGGGTGCCACGTGCCCCCTTTGCCGTCTGCCATCGACGGCAAAGGGGTCTTTGCCGTCTGCCGCGGACGGCAAAGAGCCTGCACTGCCTCTTTTTTATTCTGTTTTTCTTATATCCAACAATTATCACAACAAATATATCACATCACATATATATCCATCACATAAATATCCAGCACATATATATCCAACATAATAAATATCCAGCACATATATATCCATCCATACATACATAGTAAGTTGCACATAGTTCCATCGATCCATACATATTACAATATGCAAAGGTTCATCATAGCAAGCGAGCGGAATACAAGAAGTGCATCAAAGGAAGCAATCCGTCAAAGGAAAAAATAGGAAAAAGCAAGCAATCCATCATAAGAAGCTGGCTTCCGTGAAGTGAATGAAACCTGCAAAATGACAAATAAGAAAGTTAGAAAAAGAAGACTAGAAGAAGAATTAGACTAGAAGAAAAAGAATAGAAGAAGAAGACTAGAAGAAGAAGTATATGCCATTTATTAGCTAACTTAGGTGAAATGTATCGTTTAGGAGCTAACCTAGGTGAAATGGGTAGTTTATGAGCTATCCTAGGTGAAATGGATTATTTTGGAGCTAAGTTAGGTGAAATGGGTCATTTATGAGCTAACCTAGGTGAAATGGGTCGTTTATGAGCAAACCTAGGTGAAATGGGTCGTTTATGAGCAAACCTAGGTGAAATGGGTTGTTTATGAGCTAACCTAGGTGAAATGGGTCATTTATGAGCTAACCTAGGTCAAATGGGTCGTTTATGAGGTAACCTAGGTGAAATGGGTCGTTTATGAGCTAACCTAGGTGAAATTGATCGTTTTGGAGCTAACTTGGTTGAAATGGGTCGTTTATGAGCTAACTAAGGTGAAATGCCACGTTTTTGAGCTAACTGAGGTAAAATGGATCGTTTTTTAGCTAACTTAGGTGAAATGGGTCATTTTGGAGCTAACCTAGGTGAAATGGGTCATTTTGGAGCTAACCTAGGTGAAATGGGTCCTTTTAAAGCTAACATAGGTAAAATGGATCATTTAGGAGCTAATCTACATAAAATGGGTCATTTTAGAGCTAACTTGGATAAATTGGATCACTTGTAAGCTAACTAAGGTAAAATGAGTCATTTTAGAGCTAACTTAGGTAGAATGGATGGTTTATGAGGTCAGTAAGCTTATTAAGTCATTTTGGAGGAAAAGAAGCTAACTCTAGGTCATTATGGTAAGCATATTGGAGGAAATAAAGCTAAGTCTAGGTCTTTATGCATTTGTTAAGCAAAACACTAGAGAAACTTACCATGATCACGGAGGTGTAGGAGCGGGTTGGCTCGTGCCGGTAGCTGGAGAAGGATCGTGCGATGCGTTTCTGGAGTTAAGCTGCACCAAAGATCATTTCCAATGGCTCGTTAGCATTATGACACTCAAATGTTAAGACTAGCAAGTAATGTCCATTCAAATTAAACTCACCGTGCTCCCAGGAGCAATCACTAGCATCGGCGGAGCGGTCTAACTGGACTTCTCGCACACAGACTGCACATTTGGTTTTCACAATAGAGTCATACTAGTTAGTAATGAGACTCAAATGTTAAGACTAGCAAGTAATCTACAGAAGAAACTTACCACAAGGAGCTCGTACATGGCCCTTGCCTGCATGTCATTCCATGCCCTCACCTCCTCCAACATCTTTGGCGTCCTCTCCTCCAACTCCCGCTGCATCTCCGCCGCCTCCGCCAGAAGTTTCTCCGTTCTATCTCTCTCACTCTGTATAGCAGCCTGCAACACCACTCACATGACCATTTGTAATCATTGATGTAAGCGCACATAATGTAATGGAGAAAGATAGCTGAGTACGTATAACTAACCTTGAAGGCGAGTTGGACTAGCCGTTCACGAGGCCTTATCTCAGGAGCGGAGCTCGACTGGCGCGCCTTGATCTCCGGGAGAGTGCTAGGACAACGGATAAGTCCATCTCCCATGGCTATGGAGCCATGGGACCTCCCGCCACTAGATATCATCAGCAGCTCTGTATCAATGGGACCCTGGCTCGGGTTAAAGTCCTCCCATTTCCTCGCCTTCCCCTGATCTCTATATTGCACGAGCTTGTCATGGGCGGAGATGTTGGTGAAGTTATTTGGATCATCGAGGTCAGACGCAGAGAATGCCTTGACTTTCTTGTAAGTGCTAGTGTGGACCATGGCATACAGGTCGTACACCTCTGGCACCTTATCCGCCTTATTGTAGCGTGCCTGAAAGAGAGAAACAAAGTAAATTAGTAATTAAAGGGCTAAAGCTAGCATGATGAATGAATTGCATGAATCATGAAGCAAACCACATACCCAGTTCCGTTCGTACTAAAATAAGTTGGAGCTTCCTTGGTGGTGTGGCACACCTTCCATTTGGGCACGTTTGTCCTTGGCCTCTTTGTGGGTGGCCAGCCATTCTTTTGAGCACCACGCATTGACCAACACCTCCCAACAATCCATCCGATCCGCACACCATCTCGGAGGGGCCTAAGTTAGCAAATAGAAACTTGAGCGCTACGGCTATGAATTACTAAATGAAGGAAGTAAGTACAAGGCCTTAAGAATTACCTTCATGTACTGCTCCTTACTCAAGAACTTATCGCGGCACTCCTGCTTGGGCTTCTTGATACCACGCCCGGCGTAGTAGTCTCGAACAGCCTGCACCCGAACCTCATGCCGTAAGTTCTGAAGTAGGCGCTTGCACTCCTTGTGGATAACATCTGCCGCCTCCTCCTCGTATCCCTCCTCACACCTGTAGAATGTCTGCAATCAAATGAGACAATATTGATTAGTACAGTTAATAACTAGCTAGTTGAAGATTTTTAATTATGTAAAGGAGAAATTACCCAGAACTTTCTGATCACCACGTCTGCCCTCGTCTTGCATAATACACCGTCGATAATCTCACCCGGTGGGGCCGGGGCAGCCAAGTAGTGCTCCCAAGTCAATCCAACCTCTGGAAGCCAACCCTCACCAGGCAACGTGACAAACCCCGGGAAGTTTTGCCGAATCAGAACTCCAAGGACGGAGTTGGGCCGGCGGACACTTTCATGGTGGTCCCAACCCCTGCAGCATGACAAGGCCAACACATCAGTTATTTGAAGAAACGTGAATGCAGAAGGTACAAAAAGATTAAATGCACTTACCTCTTCCCATCAGGGAAAATCAACCACCTCTGCTCGCGGGTCGCCGGCACGGACGGGAGCCGTGTAGCACCACGCTGGTAGACGTTGCCCCCCTCCTCCCCCTCCTCCTCAAAATCAGTCGGCTCCCCGCCATCATCAGCATGGCCACTCGGCTCCCTGCCATCATCAGCATGGCCACTCGGCTCCTCAGGCTGACCCGACCAGTTACCCCATCCAGACGTGTGCTCCTCCGGGGTCTCGTGGGCCGAAGGCCCGTCGACCCGAGGCTCGCGGGCCGAACACCCATGGACCGGAGGCTCGTGGACCGGAGTCCGTGCAGCCTCCTCCTCAGACGAGTCCACCCTAGCAGTCACGTGCTCGGGTGAAACAGCTGGGGGCGGCGGCAAGGAAGGCGCCGTAAGAGTCACCCTACCTCCTCTCCCGCGACCACGTGCTCCACCTCCTCATAGGGCATCTTCAGTGCACGGAGGATTTTGTCCGACTGGTATAGGTTTGCAGGCATTACATGGCCTTTGGGTAGAAAGCGTCCAAATACTGTCATAATTGTGTCATAGCATTCTCTGCCCAAGTTGAACTGAGCCTTCAGAGCCATTACTTGTGAGATGGCATCCAACTGACAAAGCTCAGTGTGCTCGTGGAGCGGACATTTTGAAGACTCCAACATTTCATTGAAGGCCTTTGCAGATTCCTCCATCTCCTCGTCCGAATCCCGAGCATCATCATAGTCTTGCACCATGTTTTCCATCCAGGTACCATGCTCGTCGATGCGACGACGATCCACCTCAGCTCGGTCACGTTGGGCAGACTCACCATGAAATGTCCACACCGTATAATCGGGCGTAAAACCACTCTTCTGCAGGTGTTTGCCCATTTCAGCCTCTGTCTTCTTTTCCCAATTGCCGCACCGGAAACAGGGGCACCAAGTTTTCTTTTGGCCATTTGCAAATGCGGCTTGCACAAACCCCTTGGTTTTTGTGAACCATTCAGCGCTCCATTTGTTCTGACCAGTGTGACCGGTATACATCCACGCACGGTCACTCATCTTGACTTTCAGAGCTACTGGACACACAACAATTATATATGTAATTCACCATGTATATATTCATCAGTTGATCTACTTTGTCAATTTTATTACGTCCATGCAACCTACACTCTAATAGGTAATGATAGGTCCTAATCCCACCCGTGTATGTGTAGATTGGGTTCATTTTCCCATGCTATGCTCCGGATCCGACGCAAAATTTCGGCAGCACCTCCCCGCTGTTCTCCTGATACACGTCTCTGCAATAAACAGAGAGGATGTGTACCCGGAGAACAACAGGGGAGGCACTGACGAAATTTATGCGTCGGATCCGGAGCAAAGCATATGGGAAAACGAACCCAATCTACACATACTCGGGCTGTCCATGGATAGCGTTGGACAATTCAAAAGAATCAAGGTTATAAATATGCAAATGCATGCATATTTATAACTATGACGCTTTCGAACGGGAGACACATATTGGTTACGCATACTGATGATTCAAGACACAAATATAGCTAGCTATCAAGTTTCATCGGAATAGATCAAATAATTAATGGGGGAGGAGGACTTGTCATTTGTGCTCACCCACGAATGAAGGGGCAGAGCTCGTCAAACGCACGGCGAGGTCGTCGAACACCAAACTTCGCAGCGATGAAACAACTGCACATTTAAAACTACACGATCAACACAATTATATATGATGTTTTTCATAACAAAATCGAAAAATATATGACCTAACTAATAATTCACAAATATATGACCCCGTCGGCCTCTGGAAGGCCAAAGAACACCTTTTCGGGAGGTGTCGGGGGTCGGGGTGTCGTGTCGGTGTCGGGGTGCCGTGTCGGGGTCGGGGTGTTGTTTCAGGGTCTGGGGGTCGGGGTGTCGTGTCGATGTCGGGGTAGTGCCGTGTCGGTGTCGGGGTGCTGTTTCGGGGTCGGGGTGTGGTGTCGGGGTCAAGGTGTCGGGTCAGGCTCGGGGTCGGGGTGTCGGGTCAGTTTCGGGGTCGGGGTGTCGGGGTCGGGGTCGGGGTGTTGGGGTCGGGGTGTCGGGTCAGGCTCGGGGTCGGGGTGTCGGGGTCGGGGTCGGGGTCGGGGTGTCGGGGTCGGGGGGTCGGGGTCGGGGTCGGGGTGTCGGGGTCGGGGTAGTGTCGTGTCGGTGTTTGGGTGTTGTTTCGGGGTCGCGGTGTGGTGTCGGGGTCAGGGTGTCGGGTCAGGCTCGGGGTCGGGGTGTCGGGTCAGGCTCGGGGTCGAGGTGTCGAGGTCGGGGTCGGGGTGTCGGGGTCGGGGTCGGGGTGTCGGGGTCGGGGTCGGGGTGTCGGTGTCGGGGTCGGGGTCGGGGTCGGGGTCGGGGTCGGGGTCGGGGTGTCGGGGTCGGGGTCTCGGGGTCGGGGTCGGGGTCGGGGTCGGGGTAGTGTCGTGTTGGTGTCGGGGTGCTGTTTCGGGGTCATGGTGTGGTGTCGGGTCAGGGTGTCGGGTCAGGCTCGGGGTCGGGGTGTCGGGGTTGGGGTCGCGGTGTCGGGTCAGGCTCGGGGTCGGGGTGTCGGGGTCGGGGTGTCGGGGTCGGGGTCGGGGTCGGGGTGTCGGGGTCGGGGTCGGGGTCGGGGTCGGGGTGTCGGGGTCGGGGTGTCGGGGTCGGGGTGTCGTGTCGGGGTGCCGGGTCGGGCTCTGGGTACCGTGTCGGGTCGGGTTTTTTTTTCTTCCTTTTTTCCTTTTCTTCTTCTTCCTCTTCTTCCTTTTCTTCCTTTTTTCCCTTCTTCTTCTTCTTCTTCCTCCTTTCCTTTTTCCTCTTCTTCTTCCCCTCCTCCTCTTTTTTCTTCTTCTTCTTCCTCTTCTTCTTTTTTCTTCTCCTCCTCCTCCTCTTCTTCTTCTCCTCTCCTCTTTTTCTCTTCTTCTTCTTTCCTAAAACTAAACTAAACCTAAACCTAAAACTAAAAAAACAGAAAAAAGGAAAAAACTAAATCTAAACCTAAAACTAAACTAAAACTAAACCTATAAACCTAAAACTAAAACTAAAACTAAATCTAAACTAAACATAAACCTAAAACTAAAAAAATAGAAAAAGGAAAAAAAAAGAGGAGGCAGAGAGCTCACCTGGGTGGAGGAGGGGGCGGGCGGCCTGGGGCGGCGGCAGTGGCGACGGGGCCGGGCCCGGCCGGGGCGGGGGTGCCGGGGCGGCGGCGGCTTGGTGGGGCGACGGGGCGGGAGGGCGCTGGGGCGGAGGCGGGGTGGTGGGGCGACGGGGCGGCGGCGACTACTGGGGAGAGAAAGAGAGAGAGAGGGGCGGGGTGGGGCGCGTGGCCGTTAACGTTAGTGGGGCCCTCCCTCTTTGCCGTCCGCCCTCCTTTGCCATCCGCTTTTTTGCTCTTTGCCGTCCGCTAGCGGACGGCAAAGAGGGGGGCCGTTAGGTTTTTTAAGCAGCTCGTCAGTGGGGCCCCTCCCTCTTTGCCGTCGGCTAGCCGACGGCAAAGAATCTTTGCCGTCCGCTAGCTGACGGCAAAGAACTGGCTGATGGCAAATTAGGTCTTTGCCATCAGCCAGTTCTTTGCCGTCTGCTTTTTGGTAGCTGATGGCAAAGAGCTTCTTTGCCATCTGCTACCTGACGGCAAAGAGCTGGCAGATGGCAAAGTAGCTGATTCCAGTAGTGTGGGGATGAGGGTCACGATGCCATAGTTGAGGCGCCCAAGATCCATAGTGCCTGAGAAGAATTCCTCGAACAGAGCCATGACCTCCTGCTTGATGGTCGGCCAGAACGTCTTAAAAAACGTTACTGGTAGGCCATCCGGACCTGGGGCCGAGGAGGTGTTCATCCCTTTAATAGCCTCGAGAACCTCATCCTTGGCGAAGGGGGCCACTAAAGCAGCATTGGCCGCATCAGAGACCAATTGAGCACCCGACCAAAAGTCGGGGGCGAGACTAGCCCCACCCCGAGGGGGACCCTCGGGGGTGACACTTGTACTTTTCTTAACACTTGTAAGGGCATCTCCAAGGGGGGCCCTCAAAGCTCCGGTATATGTCTGGATTATGGTGACCTTACCGTTTGTGGCAACTTTTGGCATCCAATGGGAACCCTCATCGGTCCGTGAAGTAGTCTGGATGTCTGTTTTTCGGCAAAATTGAGACAAGCACATGGAGTTGTATATACCGGTGTCCGAATATCCATTTGACAAATAAAAAGCCACCTCGTGATCCTCCTCTCGTTTCTCTGTGACAACCTGATTTTTGGCCCTTTCTTTTTCTTTTGTTTTTCTGAGGTTTTTGTCGGCGTTCTGGGAACGGGGGTCCCCAGACTTGCCTGTCCGCGGCCCGCGGCATGGCTCAAAAGGGGGCCCAGCACGGCCCAGCTTCACCAACACAGACCCAAGACCCTCGCGAGGGGCCAAGCCTCACGGGGCGGACGACACGGAGCTTCCTCAGGCACGGCCTCATTAGGCTGGCTTGCGAGGAGGCGGAGAGATCAAGGCGGTTTACCTCACGAGGTGCCCGTGACGCAAGCCATGACGACCAAGGGTGCCAGGCGGGCGCCAGCCCGCGCAGTGTCCTCCTTTCCTCTTTGGTGCAAAGGGAGCAAGCGTAGGCGAGAGCATCAGGCAAAGGCACCCGTTTCGGTGCAACAAGACCAAGACTAGCCCAACGACGGGGAGGAAGTCATTGTGGAGCCCAAGCCAGCGTCACCACCAGAGCCTTTGGCAGGCGAAGACCAACTTTAGTCAGGATAAGTGTACCAGATGTTCCCCTTCAAAATGGCCAATTGTTGGCGCCCTTCCCGCTCAATATTTGGGAAGAGGCCCAGGGCCTTTGCCTATAAATAGGGCTAGTCACCCCCAGGGTAGGGGGGATCGATCGATCGGAAAGTAGAAGAAGCAGAGAAGGCAATCAGAGAGAGAGAGAGAGAGAGAGAGAAGGGTGACTGAACTCCTCCTAGCAGTTCATCGCCCCAGCCAATAACAGACCCTCGCGAGGCTGTTCTTCCTTGTATTGTTAATCATCATCAGCCCAAGAGGCAATCCACCACACCACAAACTGGAGTAGGGTATTACACCACAATGGTGGCCCGAACCAGTATAAACCCTGTGTCTCTTGTGCTGTTCTTTCCATAGCTTAGATCTTAGCGAGGCGGTGGGGTGCAGGTAGGTAGGAGGCGAAATCTCCGCGCGCACCCCAGTGTTCGAACCTCAAGGGTCTGCCGAAACCCTAAATCCAACATTTGGCGCACCAGGTAGGGGTGCACCGGAGTTTTCCCTTCCGCCACCACCACGACCTGCCTCATGATGAGTAGCGTGTCGCCCGCTCCGGCCGCCGGTGCCAGCCCGGGGGCCAGGGGGCTCCGAGCCCTGGCCCCAGCCCTGCAACGGGTACGGTGGCCGGACAAGTTCAAGCGAACGACGCCGCCGCGCTACAGCGGCGCGACTGATCCACTGGCCTTCTTGCTGGCGTACGAGGAGGCCATCCTCGAAGCTGGAGGTGATGATAGGGTCATGGACAACTGGCTTCCCATGGCCCTCACCGGCGCTCCACGCGCATGGCTGCTCCACCATCCGGCAGCCTCCGTGGCCTCTTGGGAAGAGCTCTGCGGCCTCTTCCTCGCCCACCACGCTACACCAACACCCCAGGTCGTCGCGGCCATTCTGGGCGGCTTGCCGGCGCCGCCCGCAAGTCACCACGTCAAGCCGTTCATCCGCCGGGTCAGCGCCGCTTCCACGCGGCAGGGGGCTCTCACGAACCGGGCGGCGCCCAAGGCAGGCCTGACCTTCAGCTCGGAGGACCACCCCTCCAACTCGGCCTGCTCGGGTGCGCTCCCCATGCTGTGCACCCCCACCATCTGCTAGGTGGCCGTCACCAGAACTCTCATCGATGGCAGCGCGGGCCTCAGCGTGCTCTCGGTTGAGGCCTTCAACCTCCTCGGCATACCCCTGGAACGGCTGCAACTTAGCCGGCCCTTCTCAGGCGTTGGGGGTGGGTCATCCAGCTCCTTGGGACAGATCCGGCTCCCAGTAACCTTCGGCACCTACGACAACTTCCGCACGGAGCTGGTCAACTTCGACATCGCCCCCATCGGCCTCCCCTACAACGCCATCCTCGGCTATCCAGCGTTGGCCCAGTTCATGGCCGCGACGCACCCGGCGTACAACCTCATGAAGACGCCCGGGAGCAGCGGTGTCCTCACTGTGCATGGGGACACCGGAGACGCGCTGCGAGTGCTCACGCTCGCCTTCAAGACGGCGGTGTCGGCACAGCCCGCCGACTCGGAGACCCCCGAGCCCAAGGGGGCTGCACCCACCAAAAAGAAACAGTTGTTCACCCAAGACAAGGCAGAAACCAAGCAGATACTCGTCGATGAGGACGGGTCCACCAACGCCACTTTCACCGTAGGCGCCAACCTCGAGCCCGAGCAGGAGGAGGCCCTGGTCAAGTTCCTGCGCGTGAACAAGAAGGTATTTGCTTGGGAGCCTGACCAGTTGGCGGGGATCCCTAGGAGCATAATCGAGCATCACCTCAACGTGTGCCCCAACGTGCGCCCTGTGAAGCAGAAGGCAAGGCGGCAGTCCGCAGAAAAGCAGGCCTTCATCGTCCAAGAGACCCGCAAACTAGAGGCCGCTGGGGTCATTCGCGAGGTCCGATACCCGGATTGGTTGGCCAACCCTGTCGTTGTGCCAAAGAAGGGAGGGAAGGAGCGCATGTGTGTCGACTTCACTAACGTCAACAAGGCATGCCCGCAAGATCTGTTCCCGCTCCCCCGCATCGACCAGATCGTCGATTCCACCGCAGAATGCGACCTGCTATGCTTCTTGGATGCCTTCTCTGGGTATCACCAGATCAAGATGGCGGTAGAAGACATCGAGAAGACAGCCTTCCTAAACCCGTGTGGGGTGTACTGCTACACATGCATGCCATTTGGGCTGCGTAACGCAGGGGCGACTTTTCAGCGGCTGATGCACATCACCTTGGGCCCGCAGCTCGGGAAGAATGTTGAGGCTTATCTCGATGACATTGTGGTGAAGCCTCGGGAGGCCAGGACCCTGATACAAGACCTGGAGGAAACCTTCGCGAGCCTCAATGCAGTGAACCTGCGGCTCACCCCAGAGAAGTGTGTGTTCGGAGTCCCCTCGGGTAAGCTCTTGGGTTTCCTCGTGTCCCACCGAGGCATCGAGGCTAACCCGGAAAAGGTCAAGGCGGCCGAGGACATGAGCCCGCCAAAGACCCTCAGAGAAATGCAGAAGCTCACTGGGCGCGTGACCGCACTAGGGCGCTTCATCTCCAAGTTGGGAGAGCGAGCGCTACCCTTCTTCCAGCTAATGAAGAAAAAGGGGCCCTTTGAATGGACTGAAGAGGCCGACAAGGCGTTCCAAGATCTCAAGAGATACATGACCAGCCCTCTGGTCATGGTGGCTCCGCGCCCTCAAGAGCCCCTGGTGCTTTACCTCGCCGCCACTCCCTACTCCGCCAGCGCAGCCCTGGTGGCGGTTAGGGACGAGCGTCGAGTCAAAACCATGGCAGCAGCCCGGGACAAGGCAAGACAGGGACAAGGAAGGCCCACAGAAACCGCCACCGCGGCTGAGGAGGGTCAGCCGCCGCAGAGGAGTGCACCGGAGGCGGAAGAGGCCCCTCTCCCAGATGGCCAGCCTCCGGAGGCTTCATCGCCTCATGAGGCGCCATGGTCTCTGGAGGGCGCCACCAGCACTGACGCACCCAACCTCGTTGAGCACCCAGTGTACTTTGTCAGCACGGTGTTGCGGGACGCGAGGGCACGGTACCCCATGCCTCAGAAGCTCCTCCTCGCGCTATTAGTGGCCTCGCGCAAGCTGCAACACTATTTTCAGGGTCACCCCATCAAGGTCGTCTCGTCATACCCCTTGGAGAGAGTGCTCAGGAGCCCTAACTCAGCCGGAAGGGTCGTTGAGTGGAACATAGAACTACAAGCGTTTCAGCTCCAATTCAGCACGACCAGAGTCATCCAGGGAGCAGCATTAGCGGATTTTGTGGCAGAATGGACGGAGGCACCAGGCCTCAAGGCCGACGAGGATCGATCCCTCTCCCCGGGAAGCGAGGCACTGGAAAGCTAGGTCATGTACTTCGATGGGCGTTCTCCAGGCATGGCGCTGGGGCTGGGGCGGTGCTTATATCGCCCACTCAAGACAAGCTCTACTACGTTGTACAGCTCTGTTTCCAGCAAGGTGAAAAGGTCTCCAACAACATAGCAGAGTATGAAGGTCTAATAGCGGGCTTGAAGGCCGCAGCTGCCCTGGGGGTGAAACGCCTCACCATCAAGGGTGATTCGCAGCTCCTTGTCAATTTCTCTAACAAGGTGTACGAGCCTAAAGATGAGCACATGGAGGCCTACCTTGCGGAGGTCCGCAAGATGGAGAAGCAGTTCTGGGGGTTGGAGTTGCAGCATGTACCCCGTGGCACCAATCAGGAGGCCGACAACATCGCCAGACGGGCGTCCAGGCGGTTACCTCAGGAGCATGGCGTCTTCGAGGAGCGGCTCTTCAAGCCCTCAGCCCTGCCGTCATTATCAAACACGGCTCAGCCTCGGGAGGAGCTCCCCCAGCCACCTGCTTCAGGAGCCCCGGTCTGTGGCCCGGCCTCAGGAGCACGCCTGCTCCTGACGATGGAGCCTCAGGAGGGGTCCTGGATCACGGAGCTCCGGAGTTACTTAACACAAGGGACCCTGCCGGAGAAGGAAAAGGAAGCGGAGCGTGTGGCACGGCAGGCCACGACATACTGCATCAAGGATGGAGAGCTCTACCGGAAGCGACCAAACGATGTATCCCTGCGCTGCATCTCCAGGAAGCAAGGAAAGGAACTGTTGGAAGATATACACGGCGGAGACTGTGGACATCATTCATCATCACGGACCCTCGTCGGCAAGGCGTTCTGCAGTGGGTTTTATTGGCCCACCGCACTCAATGACGCCGTCGAACTGGTGAAGGCTTGTGAGGCCTGCCAGTTCCACGCCAAGCAGATCCATCAGCCGGCAAGAGGCCTGCAGACTATACCCCTTTCGTGGCCATTCGCAGTCTGGGGGCTGGACATCTTGAGCCCGTTTCCTCGGGCGCCAGGGGGCTACCACTACCTCTACATCGCCGTGGACAAGTTCGCAAAGCGGGCTGAAGTAGAGGCCGTCCGCACCATCCCCGCGGGTTCTGCGGTCAAGTTCATCAGGGGCATCGTGAGCCGGTTCGGGGTGCCGAACCACATCAGCACAGACAACGGTTTGCAGTTCACCAGTAACCTCTTCAAAACATACTGTGCTAACCTTGGAACGCAGATATGCTACGCTTCGATGGCGCACCCCCGAAGCAATGGCCAGGCCGAGCGAGCCAACGCGGAGGTCCTGAGGGGCCTTAAGACCAGGACGTTCAAGAAGAAGCTAGAGGCCTGCGGCAGAGGTTGGTACGATGAGCTTCAGTCCGTGTTGTGGTCCATCCGCACCACCGCGACCAAGCCGACTGGAGAGACCCCGTTCTTCCTGGTCTATGGAGCCGAAGCGGTCCTCCCTCACGAGGTCAGACATCGCTCCGTACAGGTCCTGGCGATCGACGAGGCGCAGCAGGACGCCATGCGGGGGATGGACCTCGTGCTGGGGGAGGAACGTCGCCGAGAAGCCGCGCTGCGAGCGGCGAGGTACCAACAAGCACTGCGACGATATCACTGCCGCCACATCCGCCCCCGAACTCTCGAGGTAGGAGACCTCGTGCTCAGGTGGGTTCTCTCCAGGGAGGGATCGCACAAGCTCTCTCCCATGTGGGAGGGCCTGTTCAAGGTTGTTCATGTTTCCAGGCCTGGCTCCGCGCGCTTGGAGACTCAGGAGGCGGTGCCGGTCCAGAACGCAAGGAACATCCAGCACCTCCGGAGGTTCTACCCCTAAAAAGGCCCAGAGCCTGTGAAGAAGGCGAATGCCTGTGAAGATTATCCTTTTTGGAAAAGGCCCAGAACCTGTGAAGAAGGCGAATGCCTGTGAAGATTATCCTTTTTGGAAAAGGCCCAGAGCCTGTGAAGAAGGTGAACGCCTGTGAAGATTATCCTTTTTGGAAAAGGCCCAGAGCCTGTGAAGAAGGCGAACGCCTGTGAAGATTATCCTTTTTGGAAAAGGCCCAGAGCCTGTGAAGAAGGCGAACGCATGTGAAGATGATCCTTTTTGGAAAAGGCCCGGAGCCTGTGAAGAAGGCGAATGCGTGTGAAGCTGTCGCGTTTTGGAAAAGGCCTAGAGCCTGTGAAGAGGGCAAATGCCCGTGAAGCTTGCTTCCCCTAAGAAAGGCCCGGAGCTTGTGAAGAAGGCCAACGCCTGTGAAGCTCGCCGCCCGTGACACTCTCACGTAATAATGAGTTGGGGATGTACACGCCCCGGAGTCTCAGGAGCGCCGGCCTCAGGCCCTGGGGCTCCCTCCCATGCCCAGTGGCAGCATTTAGCTCCACGCTGGTGAGAAGACGTCGAAGACTAGATTAGGTGCCGGACACGGCTTTTTCATTTGCTTTCCGCAGTTCGCTTGTTCATTCTCATTTGAAGTTTTGTTGAAGCTGTTACCGTCTTTGACTTGTGGTTCTTCGACTTTTCGCTCTACTGCCTCGATTTCTCTTATGCAAGGCCTCGCGAGAGGCGGGCAGCCGAGCACCTTCGCGAGAGTGTTTCTGTCCTAGCCGTTTGAAAATTTCGCGACCTGGGTCCATTACAGGAGCACCCCTCCAGTCCGTGCCCCACGGGCACCGCGACACGAACACAGGGCCTGGGTCGGTCGCCCCCCCCCCCCCCCACGGCTGGGGCCGGGAACTACCCACGCGCGGGCACGTAGCAGGAGGGCACGATAACGAAAGCAAAGCGATGACTAACAGTAATAACCCAAACACACCACCGCGGGGCTCCATGCTACTGTCTTTTTACGCAGGAAAAAGGAAAAGAAAGAGCAAATCAGGCGCAGCTCGCCTCACTCCGGCCTGCAGGGAAGGCTCGAGCCGCCTCCGGGGCTCAAGCAGACTCCCTCTCTGTCACGACCGGTTTTTCGGACATTAATTTCCAGAAAATGGCCGTCGAGCTCATCAGCCCCAGGATTACTGTTAGCTGATGAGGCAACAACTTGATACAGAAATTCCAAGCAAGAGTACAAAATATGTAGTACAAGACCAATGTGGCCTATGAGTACATCAAATGGTCTCTAGTGGTTGAGGACGAAAGCGGTTTGTGGATCGCCACGATCAATGGGACTCCATTTCCCACGGGAACAGCTGACCAGGTTAACTCCTATCTTCGCGAGGCTTCTATCACCGTTACCTAGGTTTCCGAGGCTGTCATCGCGACGTTCTTCTCCAAGCAAGTAATCTGGCCAAGACAATAGCCAGGGACAAGCCTGTGAGTACTTTGAATGTACTCGCAAACATTAAGAACATAGGTATAATATAGCCACAGATAAACATGTTTCAAAATATTCTGTGATTTACTCTGATCATTATGAAATAAGGTTCATGATGTATGTGAGTAAATATTTAAGGTATGCATGGGCAATCAAACAAGTAAATGAAATAATAAAATGTGCCACAGTCGGGCATCTGAGCGACACCACATACAGGGCTTTAAAAGAAATGCCACCGTCGGGCGTCTTAGCGACACCACTTAAAGGGCTTTGAAAAGAAATGCCACAGTCGGGCGTCTGAGCGACACCACTTACGGGGCCTTAAAAGAAATGCCACCGTCGGGCGTCTAAGCGACACCACTTACGGGGCCTTAAAAGAAATGCCAGTGAATATCTAGGAGGTAGAACCATCCCAGAGATACTCGATGATATCAATAACATCACGGGTTAGTCGACAATAAGGACAATCATAATTATCACAAGTCACAAGTAGTAAATTTCTGTTCTGGTTTAACAGTTTTTACCTCCGAAGACCGACACTAAGACCGACACTCGACCCATCCCAGACTGAAATCCTTAACATGGACACGGCTATTCGAATAGGTTTAATATCTCTGCAGAGGGTGTACTCTTTACCCACGAGTAACGGATTCCTTTAGTCCATCGGAACTAATTCCGTCTACGGTCTTTTAATCGAAAACACACCTGACTTGCACACACCAGCTCAACTCGCCGGTGTCTGGAATCACCCACGACACATGTCAAGCAAACTCTAAGTGGGGAGGCTACAACCTCGACGTAGCATGGGATCAAATTTCTACTGCGCGGTCTAAGGGGTATCCCCCTCTCGGTCCCAACCGGATACACCCATGCCCCTGGACCAGGTGGCATGCCTACCGAATGCAGCCGGTATCTTCCACCATGGCCTCTCTGTACGGTGTGTGCCAAGACAAGGGTTAACAACTTACAGAACCATACCCCACCTACGGTGGGGACCTGTGGCAGTACGAAACAAGTATGGGGGTTACCGGAACAAGACTCGATCTATGGCCGACTCAGGAGGCTTGTCAATGTACTCTGCAGGGTTAGTACAACAAAAAAAATACTCCAGACAACAAATCATCACCCATTGTACCTCACCATGCCATATCGGATATAACCGTCCCGACGGAGACCGGCGACAAGCTCACGCCTACCCAAGGCAAAGGCTTTCTCGGATTCCTTTCCGGCATGCATGTAAGATACATGAGGATGATTACCATTACACGAGTATGCTTATTTCCAACAGCAAGGAAATCCACATAATGCATCCATGCAAAAGATCATATCACATGAAATAACACTACTCCAAAACGAGGTGGTATTTATAAACGTGTCAATCATCACACTAACATATTATTCCGGGGTTCAGAATGCTTGCCTTAAAGGTGTGGAGAGGTGGGGGTGCTCTCCAAAACTTTTGGAAGTTTTTCATCTCTTCCAAAATCCTATTTTCAAAAAAATATGCAAACAACACATATTTCAAAAACAGTACAAAAAAGTTGTTTGGAAAATTTTCAAATAAATCTTAAAATAAATTAGACAGAATTTGAGAGATGTAGGAAAAAGAATTAATTCATTTGGAGTTATATTTAAAAAGTTATAGCCGGTCAAAGTTTAGTCAAATCTGTTTTTAAAATAAATATATAAAAGAAAACGATTCGGACAGAATACGCTTTCGGTGTAGGGGAGACGTACTATGGGGTTTACGCTTCCACTTAAACACGTGGACGGCGCGGGTGCCACTGATAGTGGGTCCAGGGGGGCCACTAGTCAGGTTTGACTAGTCCTTTCTCCCTCTCCTTCCTCTGTCCCGAGCGGAGGCGGAGCTCCGGCGATCATCGCCGGCGACTGGCGGCTCCTCGCGGGGCTTCGAGGGCGGGGATGGATCCGCCACTCCAGGGCGATCCTCCCGGTGGTCGCCAGGCAGGTTGGGGCGGCGGGAGCTGCCGGTGGCGAGCTTCGCGACGGAGGAGGCTTCAGGAGCGGAGAGATTTTTGGGCCACGGTGGTTCCCGATCAAAATTGAGTAGGGGGTTGGGTTCGTGGGAGGAAGGGGAGTTTTCTGGTGAAGAGAACGGAGCGGGGGAGGCCTTGGTGGCGCCGGAACGGCCGGGGCAGTGGCGGCGGCGAGGGTTGCCGGAGACGGGCAAGAAAGCTTTCCTGGGTCGATTGGCGAGCTGGGGGAGCGTCATTGGGGTGGCCTGGGGTTGCCAGTGTGTGGGCACGGCTCGGGGCGTCCATTTATAAGCGAGGCAAGGCGGTTCCGCGGCGGCTGTGGATAAGCTTCCGGCGAACCGACATTCTGTAGCAGCAGGGCATCGTGGCGGCGACGAGCGCTAGCAGACAAGCTCACGGATTCGGGCTGTGCCAGGGGCCAGGTGGCGAGCCGGGGTGGCTTGGGCGGCGCTGGACGGAGCAGCGGCTGTCGGCCGACGCCGGCGTGCCGCCAAAAGCGCTCTGGCGGTGGCGCTGTTGGTTGCCAGGGCGGCTTGGCGCGATGCTGTGAGGAGGGTAGTGCGTGGCGTGGCGCCGCAGAGCGAGCCAAAACCAGGGGGCCAGCGTGTCGGCTCGGCAAGGTTCGTCCAATACGCGCGCTCTGGGCGCGTCCAGTGCACGCACGGAAGGCGTTCGACACAATGCCGTGGCATGCTACAGGTTGCGGGTGTGGCTGGCAAGGAACAGGGCTAGGTTAGAGATAGAGGGAAACCCAAGGGACAAGGTGGCTTGGTCAGGTGGTCAAGTCCATAGTGCAAACAAAATCTCATGTCAAAACTGATCATGCCCACAGGGTGTTTGATAAATGCTAAGGTCATCTAGCACTAGTAGAAAAGGGGGCTATGGTCCAGGCCGGGGCAGCCCATTAGTCCCGGTTCAGTCTAGAACCGGGACTAATGGGGGCTTTGGCACCGGTTCGTGAGCCCAGGGGGCCGGCCGGGCCACGTGGGCCATTGGTCCCGGTTCGTCTGGACTTTTTGGTCCCGGTTGGTGGGACGAACCGGGACCAATGGGCCTGGCTCCTAGCCCACCACCATTGGTCCCGGTTCGTGGCATGAACCGGGACCAAAGGCTCCCCTTTAGTCCCGGTTCGTGCCACGAACCGGGACTAAAGGGTCGGCCTCGCTGCACCCACAGTTTAGTCCCACCTCGCCAACCGAAGGGCGCCGACACCTGTTTATAAGTCCGTCCCTCTCTTCATTGTTGAGCTCCTCTCAAAGTGAAAATTGATGGACCTATAGAGGAAAATTGGACATAAATTCATAAATAGAAATTGATTATGAATTTATGTTTAATTTTCTCTATAAGTGCATCTATGTTCACTAACAGAGAAGTTTTTATTATTTTTTGACCTAAAAGAAAAAAGAAATCACTAAAAAACTATTAGTATTTAGTATAAATAGAAATGACTAAAAAAGAAAAATAAAAAAAATGCCTATATGCACTAAGTAGTGATTCACACTAAGTAGTAGAAATGAAAAAATAAATAGCAAAAAAGAAAAAAAATGCCTATAATATTTGTTATGACTAACTAAAATTACCAAATTGAGTATAATGGCACTAACAGAAAGTTTATAGTAAAGTTATTCATAAACTAGTGATTCACACAAATTTTAAAAAATTGAAATTTAAGCTATTCAAATTTTAAAACTAATGGCACTAACAGAAAGTTTATAATTTTTGTGACCTAAAATAAAAAAGAAATCACTAAAAAACTGTAAGTATTTAGTTCTAAGTAGAAATGAAAAAATAAAGGCACTAGTAAAGTTAATCAGAAACTTGAGATTCACACAAATTTCAAAGAATTCAAATTTTAACTATTCTAATTTGAAAACTAATGGCACTAACAGAAAGTTTATAATTTTTGGTATCTCTGTGCAGAAAGATTGTACATAGTAAATATAATACACAAAGTGTTTTCACAAAAATTTAGTAAACTAGTGATTCATAAACTAGTGATTCACACAAATTTTAGAAAATTCAAATTTAAACTATTCAAATTTTAAAGCTAATGGCACTAACAGAAAGTTGTGACCTAAAAGAAAAAAGAAATCACTAAAAACTATAAGTATTTAGTTCTAAGTAGAAATGAAAAAATAAATAGCAAAAAAAAAATGCCACCTGCTGGGCCACCACGGCCTGAATACGACTAGAAACCCAACTATGGGCCAGGATTCAGGCCCGCAGCAGGCCCAATAGGCCCACAGGTATTGCAGTGACAGATTAGGCCCGAAAGCCTGCAGTTGAGAGGAGCTCGAGAGGGTGGGCGCAGCAGCGCTTATAAACCACTCCCGAGCCCTCTCAACTAGCGAGGTGGGACTAAACTTTTGGGCGCGGGGCAGTAGAAGGCCTTTGGTCCCGGTTCGTTGGACGAACCGGGACCAAAGGGTGGCATTGGTCCCGGTTCGTGGCACAAACCGGGACCAATGCCCCCCTTTAGTCCCGGTTGGTGCCACCAACCGGGACCAAAGGCCGCCGCTTCCTGCCCTTTGGGCTGCCGAAAAGAGGCCTTTGGTCCCGGTTGGTGGCACCAATCAGGACTAAAGGATGGCATTGGTCCCGGTTTCTGTCACGAACCGGGACCAATGCGCTGACTATATAAGCAGCACTCGTGAAATTTTGGTTCAGTTCGTTCTTCCCCGCCCTCCCGACGCCGCCAGGCTGCCCGCCGCATCCGCCTCGTCGTCGCCGTCGTCGCCCCGCGCCGCCCCGTCGTCGTCGTCGTCGCCCCGCGCCGCCCCGTCGTCGCCGTTGTCGCCCCGCGCCGCCCCGATCGACGTTGTCGCCACCCCCCGCCCCGCGACGCCGCCCCGACCCGCCCGCCCCTGCCCGTCGCCGAGCCGCCCCGCCCCGTCCCGCGCCGCACCTCGCCGTCGCCGTCCCCGACACCGTCGCCGTGAGCAATTTAGATGTGTTAGATGTGTAGTAATTTAGATGTGTAGTTCATAGATTTTTTTGTTAGATGTGTAGTAATTTAGATGTGTAGTTCATAGATTTTTCTGTTAGATTTTTTTTCATATTGTGTAATTAATTTGTTCATATTGTGTTAGATTTATTTATGATTTTTTCTGTTGTAATTTAGATTTATTAATGATTTTTTGTGTTAGTATTTTCTTTGTCAATTTATTGTGTATGTATAGGAAAATTGTGAATGATATATGTCATTTATGAATATGTTCATATTTAGAATAGAGGAAAAAGGAAAAAAAATAAGAAGAGAAAATGTTTA
The DNA here is from genome assembly GCA_032464435.1 of Aegilops umbellulata. Taxonomy (NCBI): domain Eukaryota; kingdom Viridiplantae; phylum Streptophyta; class Magnoliopsida; order Poales; family Poaceae; genus Aegilops; species Aegilops umbellulata. Next base: position 447,644,708 of record CP136058.1, on the reverse strand, counting down.
ATATAATTAGTTAGAAAAATAATAGAACTATAGTTAAACTAGTTTATTTTTAGTAAGTCGTACTATTTTATTTTATTTATAGTAAGTGCTTAGTAGTTGAACTAGCTAGTTGATTTAATAAAACTGGTTTATTTTACTATAGAAGTAGTTTATTTTTAGCAAGAAAATTAATAGAACTAGTTTATTTTTTTAGTTAAAGCAATTATTCCCGCATCGACGTGGACGATGCCTATCCCGCATCCTCGTCGTCGAGTCGGGGGCGGACGACACCTGCTTGACCAGATGAGCCAGTGATGGTGCAGAGACTTCCGGACACCGCGGAGGTGGTACGTCACCGTGTCAGCGAGGAGGACTAGCACGTCCGTCGGTACATGGTTGCGTTGGAGGGCAGGTTCGAGAATACCTGGCAGGTTCTTCAGGGATCTCACTGGAGCTATGATCCTGTGATGGTTCCTTCCCTTTGGGTGTCCACCGCCCGCGCCGATACCCGTCGGGCGCTACTGTTCTAGCTGTACTGGCGATATGTATGATATATAGTATTCGACGTGTATTAGTGATAATATTCGATGTACGGACAAATGGAGATGATATAGTTTTTCTTATAATTGAAGGCATCCTAATTTGAATACTACTTAATTTGGAGAGCACTATGCAAGGCATATGCATATGATTAGTTGAATAATAATGATCTAATTTAGTCTTTGAATTATGAACGTATAGGAAATGTCATCATCAGACGACGAAAGTCTCCCAGGGGAGTGCGACTGGTGCCACGACGATCGAGGTGAGTGCGACAGGCCTCACCTGGACGATGGTCGGCGCTTCAGCATTAAGCTCGAGGAGACCTTCGAAGTTGAAACGGTACGCAACGACGACAAGTGTTTTTTTTCATAATTAAGCATGACTTCAACTATTTCAACGTGTAATTTTCATCTTTTACAATTCGAGTATAGTTGATCCCATGCCATGCAAGACGCTATGTCTTGGAGAGGATGGATTTTGAAGACCATGAAAATTTTGAAACGAAGAAAATTCACCTAAGGACCCATCATGATGTGGATTTTGAAGTAAAGTTGTATAATGCTGAGAGCGTAACCCATTTTGGTTGCAAAAATTGGGAAGCATTTTGCAAATTATATGGTTTTGATGAGGGTATGCTTGTCACCATGGATCTTGGTGATCCTGAAATCGAGCAAGACAATATGGACATTTGGGTCCTTGTTGATACTCCTCCAGTTCTACCGCTATGTGAGTTTCTCAAACATAGTTAATTATTAATAGAACTTATATTGTTCATTTCAAAATAGTTGACAGCTTATTTCCATTGACAGCTTATTTTGAAGTATCAAAGAATGTGTAGAAGATGGTAGATAGAACTTACTATACCAATGGCTCTGAGTTAACTTACAAGGAGAAAACTCATCTGGTTGGATTTTGTAATGATATTGAGAATTACAATATCTACAATCGAACTCCTCAACATTATGGTCAATACGTGTCACTAGTGCACGTGTTGAACTACGGTAACTACCATGGAGATACCCTGGTAAGTTTTTTTTACTATTACGACATCCGTGCATCTTTTTGCGTACTTCTAAAACTAGTACATCATTGCTAACTACGAAGTTATTACTATGTTTTTCAACAGCTTATCCCAGAGGATTGTGTGCCTCATTTGATGTATCAGAATGGCGGCAGCCTTCGTGTTTTGAACATATATCCAGGTCATCCTACGAATCTCAACTGTCCATACCGGATTTCTAAAAGAAGTGGAGACATGACAATCAAAGGATGGAAAAAATGTATGGACAGTCGTAAGGAGCTTCTTTGTCACATCCCTAGCTAGGCCATGCATTAGAGTGTGCATCATGTTTAAATTCTATTAATTCTGAAATGGGAAATGCCAGAACCCCCAACACACACTTCCCCCCCACCCCCTTGGAAATAACTAGGGTTTACTAAAATCTTTTTCAATGAACCTGAAATGCCCTTCTAAAATGTTCACCCTCTTTGTCTTGGATTAAACCCCCTGGCAAAAATAGTGCACATTTTTCTAGGACAACAGAAGGTTATTGAATTAACACATAAGTATTTGAATTTGGGCATTTAAAATTTAAAAAAAATATTTAAATGTTCAAATATTCTCAAACAGAAATGTTTCATGTTGTCTATACTTTAAATAGTATGCATGAGCAGTTTGGGGATTTTTGGAGTTGTTTAAGTATTTTAAATAAGTCCACAAAGTTGCAGAAATAATAGAAAAAGAAAACAGTTAAACAGAAGAAAACTAACCTGGCCAAACCCACCAGCCGGCCCACCTGGCGGCCCAGCACTGTGCTGGCCCGCGCCAGCCAGCTGCTTCGTCCCCGCCAGGCAGGCAGGGAGCTGACGCCGGCGAGCGCGAGCTCGCCACGGCGCCAGCAGCTTGCCGCCTCGCGCGCCTGGGCGCTGGGCGACCCCCACGTCACACCCCGACGCCCTGGACACGTTCATTTCCCCCCCTGCCTCTCTCCCTCGCTCTTCCCCGCCATGGCCGACGCCATCGTCGCCGCTCCGCCGCCGTAGCCATAGCTGCCGTCGTCCCCGTGCCACCCGACCGTGTCCACGAGCTCCGCCGCCCTCCTCTTCTTCGAGCTAGCCGAGCCCCGAGCGCTCGCTCGCTCCACAACGCTGCCCCGAGCTCTTCTTCAACCTCCGGCCGCCGGAGATCCCCTTCGACCTCACCGCCGCACCAGCTCGTCCCCGACCGCGACGTTCGCTTCCCCGAGACCGCTGTGAGCTCAGCTACCTCCCCATCCTCTCCTTTCCTCCTCTCGTGCACCACAGCGACTGCACGATGCTCACCCGCACGCACCGCCGCGGAGCTCGTCGCCGACGTGCTCCCGGCCTAACTCCGGCCACGCCACTGTGTCCACTCCCTTCGCTGCATCACCAGGAAGCCAACGCACTACCGCACGCACCTCGCCGTGCCCCGCAGCCCCGGTTCCACCTTCGCCCGAGCCCCGGCGCCGCCAAACTCGTCGCCGGCGCCAACTCCGGCCACCCCGACCCCAACCAACTCCACCAAGAGTTGCGGGTCAGCTCCCGCATCACGTAGACGTGCTCCGCCGTCGATTTGGTCGCCGGAGCACGAATCTACACTCCCTCCGCCGCGTCTGGACGTCGCCGGCGGCTCAACGCCGGCGGAGTTGACCCGTTGACCCCCTGGGTCTATGACATGTGGGCCCCGCCCGCTAACTAATCCAAGATTAGGATTAATCTAATCTGTTTAATCTAATAACCCTGACACGCGGGACCCACGCGTCAGGTTTGACCTGGACCGAGTCTGTTGACCGCTGAGGTCAGCATGACTTCATGCTGACGCAGTAATCTATTTTGCTGGATTTATTTTTATACAGGAAAATCCAGAAAATAGTTCAAACTTCAAAAATTCATAGAAAATTATCTGTAACTCCAAATGCAAAGTGTTATATATGAAAAATTATCAGAAAAATCCAATCTATTCAATGGAACTAGTTTCATGCATGTTAAAACAAGTTAAACCCACTGTTTAGGCATTATAAGATATTGCCCTAATATGATCTTATAAATGCACTACCATTTGAATTCTTGATTCAAATGGGGTCATTTCCTTCTGGTTTAACTTGCACAAGACCAGGACACATTCATATTGCCATGTCATTGCATGCATCATATTGTTGCATATCGTCATGTATTGATTGTGTTGCAATGTGTCATTCGTGGTAGGTTCTGCCTCCGAGGATATCTCCGAGTATCCAGTTGAAGGGCAGTATCCCACCACCACTCCATCAGGCAAGCAACCCATTGATCATTCCGATACAAACCCATGTTCTCGCTTCTGCTCTTGTTTACTGCATTAAGACAACGCGTTTCAAACTGCTGTGTGTTGCGGTAGTTGAACCCACTTCCTTTGCATGACCTGTCATTGCCACAGTAACTAGATGAAACCCACTAGCATGTGTAGGAGTTGATTGAGCCAATACATGTGTGTGTGTGTTCCTACCATGCTATGCTTGCTATGCTTAGAGTTGTGTCAGGTCTGGCTCATCGGGATGATGAACTGGAGTGAAAGGTTGTGTCGGTGACAAGAGTGAAGTGTTGAATACGATTTGGTAAAGGAATCGATGAGAGGCCATGTAGGAGTACATGGTGGGTTGTTTCATTGAGGCCGTCCTTAAGAACTGAGATCTGTGTTTGTGATCCATGATACAGTTACTACCACACATTGGGCCCTGAAATATGACCCCGCTCGACTTCTTATCCACCCTTGTCCTCTGTCCAGGAGTTGCAAGTAGTTTCTGGTGTTTGTAGTATGTTGGGGGCCGCACGCGGTGCTGACCATCGGGGTGGGCTGTGTTGCGGTAGGCACGTGGCCGGGTCAACCGGGCGCCCGTTTGGTGTCTCGGAACCCTGTTCACATCGTTCGGGGCCGTTAGTGGAAACCTCGGCCGGACTCCCTGCGGATGGAACCCGAATAGGCGATAAACCTGGACTAGAGACTTGAGTGTTTAGGTAGGTTGTGGTCTACACCCACGTCGGCTTTCGCTTGAAGTCTGCCGAGCACATGTCGTGTGCAGACGCTAAGTGGTGGAAACATGTGTGAAGAAGTACACCCCTGCAGGGTTATAAATAACCTATTCGAATAGCCGTGTCCGCGGTAATGGACTTCTGGTTCGCTCATATCAGTTCATAGAAAAGTAAATGGATACTACTAAAAATCTCAAGATAAGTGTGAGTACCGCGGATGGCCCTCTCGTGGGATGGCGAGAGAGGATCCACGGTGGAGTATTGTGATGGTGATAGTGGACTCGTGTGCGACAAATGTTTTACAAATGGTGTCTATCGTAGGATAGCTTAGCCAGGAGTCAAAGCTGGCTTGCTGCAATAACCCCACTACCTTCTTGAGAATGTGCATGTATGATAGGTTCCTGTTGTAAGACTTGCTGAGTACCTCCGTACTCATGTTGCTTTAATCATGTTTTTCAGACGACTACACCAACCCCTCTGATGGGTTCTATGTAGACCTCGACGTTGACGAGTGACTTATCACCCAGGTGGTGATCCAAGACTTGTGAAGGGTCTTTGTAGATAGACAGGCTTCGTCAAGCCTTCTTTCTTTCTAGTGTCTGTACTCAGACTACTTTGCTTCCGCATGTGCTTGTATGTTTGTATGACTTGAGTGTTGGGTCATGTGACCCCTATCTGTATGTATGATATGTATGGCTCCTCGGAGCCTTCTAAATAAAGTACTTGAGTCGTAGAGTACTGTTGTGTTGCCATGTTGTATTTACTCATATCGGGCATATTGTGTGTATGATTGAAATGCTTGGTATGAGTGGGATCCGACTATCTAGTTGTTTATCCTTGGCAGCCTTTCTTATGGGGAAATGTAAGTCTTGTGCTTCTGAGCGATAGTAGTCTGCTACAGCCCGGATCACCGGAGTCCTGCTAGCCCAGCACTACTGCTTGGACACTTGACTGGCCGGCATGTGTCTCACGTCGTTCCTATGTCTGTCCCTTCGGGGAAATGTCACGCGCTGTTATTCGGAGTCCTGCCTAGCCTGCTACAGCCCGGATCACCGGAGTCCTGTTAGCCCAGTGCTACAGCCCGAATAAATACGTTGATGACCGACATGCTCGATGTGATTCATGTATGCCTGTCCTCATAGGCTAGCGCCGCTTTGGGTTCATGACTAGCCATGTCGGCCCGGGTTCTCTGTCATATGGATGCTAGCGACACTATCATATACGTGAGCCAAAAGGCGCAAACGGTCCCGGGCCAGGTAAGGTGGCACCCGTGGGAGTACCGTGCGTGAGGCCGCAAAGTGATATGATGTGTTACACGCTGGATCGATGTGGCCTAGGATCGGGGTCCTGACAGCGTTGGCATCAGAGCCGGACTGCCTGTAGGTTCGCTAAGCCAAACTGGTCGATGTCGAGTCTAGAAATGCTTTAGTTATATGTAGGGGAATTGATTGTGGGAGGGAACGTAAGGATCTTTTACTTCTTTACCTTATGCCCTCTATTCTGAGTCATTCTCTTCTCATTCTACGTGGGTTAAGGACTAGGCTCTCTTCTCTCTATCAGGTTCACGTGTTACTAAATCCGTAGTAACTTATAGGATTGTTGGTTTCAACCCGGTTCAGTTCTACTAAAGTTTAGTATGTTGCCATTTGAACCAGAACCTTGATATGTTGTTGTTGAGTGGTTTCGCAAACTGTTGTGGATGTCTCAAGTCTTTTTCTGAGCATTTACAGCCGTTATGCTGTCCAATTTCATCCGGAAATTCTAATGCCTTTGCACTATTTTGTGCTTTCAGATGGCTACCCGTTCCCAAAACCAAGTGGTTCGTCTGACCCGTTGCATCGGTGTATGTGGTCATACCGCCATGTTGGTTCGAGTGATGGTTGAGGCAGGTTACCGTTGGTACCCTGAATACACCGTCGAAGAGCAGTTTAGAGATTTCAACCAGAGCCAATATCTGTGCACGGTTAGGATATATCCATCTTATCCCGGAGCCACGGAACCACTCCACCGTTCTTATGGACTCGGGATCACTATTGGGATGTCCGTTCAAGATGCAGCCTACTCGATGATGACCATTATGCGAGCTAGAACTGCCTTGTTGAGCAACACTGAATTTCGCTACATGCCAGCATCCCTCCCTGGGGCGCATGGTTACCTTCAGGGCATGTACAGTGATGCATCCCATGAGGACTCAATCCTTTGCACCACTACTGAGATGTTGGAAGATAAGGACCGTGAAAACCGGGCCTTGCGTATGGAGCTTTTTAATGCTCGTGCTGATCATTGGGCCACCTTGACGAGGTTTGCACCTGCTGTGCAAGCCGGATACATGGACACGAGAGACTTGTACCCTGTGCGGGCTAGTCTGCCAGACTTCATGGAATGGCGTGAGGTGGGAGGCATCACCCCTCCTCGTGGGCCTCTTCTACCGCCATTTGTTGGACCGAGGCCGCATCCAAGTCCCTATGGTCCACAAGCACCGCAGGACCGTCTGTACCCAGATGACCATGTTCCGCTTCCAGGTCTGGGTGGTGACTTCTATGAGGACTTCTACGGAGCCGTCTGAGCTAGTAGTAGTCTCGCTAGTATTGTAATAGTTGTATGTCCACCGTCCTGCGTGATTGTGGAATATAACTTAGTGTGTATCAATTCCGGAGGTGTAGATAAATAATGTATAGGAGCTTGGAATGCCTCCGATGAGATGTAACGTCTTTCATCATAGCGGTACTTCAGCCGGGCTTGTACTAAGCTATGTATGGGTGTATGACTGTTGGTGTATATATGGCAGTTTCTATATTACCATGTCATACGGATGATCATCTCTGCATTCCTTGTTATCCATTACATTCCGCACTTCCTTGGCCAGATTTTGCCATCCTGGTTTAAATCGTTGTTTTGTTTCCCAGGATGGTCAACACCCGCAGCAACCCTGCTGCTTCGGAGCAGGGAGAAGCTAGTGCACCTAGAGAGGGAAGTCTGCCTCAACCACCTTCTCTGGCCGAAGTGATGCTGGAGGCAGAGCGCAACAGGCGCGACACCAACCGCTTGCTAGAGAGGATTGAGCAGAACACCGCACGCCAGCAGAGGATCAATTCGGTGTCCATCAATGACTTTGTCAAGCTGTATCCGCCAAAGTTCAATCATTCCATTGAACCTCTCGATGCGGATGACTGGCTCCGCAGCATCGCCCACAAGCTACGTTCTGCCAACGTGGCTGAAGATGATAAAGTCACCTTTGCTGCCTATCACCTCGAAGGCCCTGCCAGCCTTTGGTGGGAGAATTATGAAGCTATGCGCCCGGTCGGCCAACTCACTACTTGGGCTGATTTCAGTGCCGCTTTCCGTGAGCATCATATCCCGGAAGGTCTCATGGATCGCAAGAGGGAGGAGTTCTGTAACTTCACCCAGGGGAAGCTGACCGTGGATGCATACAGTCGCGAGTTTGGGAAGCTTGCACGCTATGCTCCCGAAGAGGTATCCACCGATGCCAAGAAGCAGGCAAGGTTCCGCAAGGGACTTAGCCCTGAGCTCCGACGTGACCTTCGTCTGCATGAATGCACTTCTTTTCCGAAGCTAGTCAATAAGGCCATCAGTGCCGAGACAGGGCAGAATGACTTCGAAGCTTCACGCAAGCACTTCCGTGACTATGGATCTTCATCCGGCTCTGGATCTCAGAAGCGCCGGGTCTGGATTCCGAATTCTGCTATGCCACCCAGGTATACCCCGAGGCCATCCTTTGTGGCGCCTCGTCCCAACCAGCAGTTTGTGCCGCCCAAGATTTTTGGTGGTTCCCCTGCCAATGCTGCTCCACGCCCCACTTCGATAACTTGCTTCAAGTGTGGTGAGCCGGGCCACTACATCCGTGAGTGTCCCTAGAACAACCCCAGCCAGTTCGGAAAGTCTGTTGGCCGAGGTAAGTCAACAGCGAAGGTGCTTGTCGCCAAGCCAGCCACCACTGCTCGTGGCCATGTCAACTACGTTTCAGCTGAAGAAACTCAAGAGGACCCCAACGTCGTTATCGGTACGCTCCTTGTTAATTGCCATCCGGCAACTGTTCTCTTTGATACTGGAGCATCTCATTCATTTATTTCTGAGAGCTATGCTCGATTGCACAATACTACCTTTAGTGACATGCCCACCTCCATGGAAATTCAAACTCCCGGTTCTAGATGGCAAACCTCTAGGATCAGCCATGGAAATGAAATTCTTGTTGACAGATTGGTTTTCCTTGCGTCACTAATAGCTCTCAAGTCTTCAGACATAAACATCATCTTGGGTATGGACTGGATGTCAGCTCACTACGCCAAGATTGATTGCTCAACTAGAACTGTTCAACTTACCCATCCATCGGGCAAGACAGTCAATGTTTTGACCCGAGTATCGGAGCGTCAGCTCTACTCTCTAAATGCCAATCCCCTTCCAGACCTCGAAGATATTCCGGTAGTTCGTGACTTCCCGGATGTCTTTCCAGAGGAACTGCCAGGTGTTCCACCTGACAGCGATGTCGAGTTCGTAATAGACCTTGTTCCAGGAACCATCCCAATCTCTAGGAGACCTTATAAGATGGCACCCCTAGAACTAGCTGAGCTTAAGAAACAACTCGATGAGTCCTTGCAAAAGGGTTTCATCCGTCCTAGTTCATCTCCATGGGCTTGCCCCGTCCTCTTCGTCAAGAAGAAGGATGGAACGGATCGGATGGTTGTAGATTACCGACCTGTCAATTTGGTCACTATCAAGAACAAGTATCCGCTCCCCAGGATCAACGACCTGTATGACCAGCTCGCTGGATCCTCAGTCTTTTCCAAGATGGATTTAAGGTTGGGCTACCATCAGATCAAAATCAAGAACGGGGACATTCCCAAAACGGCTTTCGTTACTCGTTACGGCCAATACGAGTACACCGTCATGTCCTTCGGTTTAACCAATGCTCCAGCCACCTTCTCTCGGTTAATGAACTCGATCTTCATGGAGTACTTGGACAAATTCGTCGTGGTATACCTCGATGATATACTCATCTACTCCAAGAATGAGGAAGAACATGCCGAACATCTAAGGCTAGTATTGATGAAACTTCGAGAGCATCGCCTTTATGCCAAATTCTCCAAGTGCGAATTCTGGTTGCCAGAAGTGACCTATCTGGGCCATGTAATCTCTGGCAAGGGCATTGCTGTCAACCCCGAGCGAGTTCAAGCTGTCCTTGACTGGACTCCACCTGAAACGGTCAAGCAAGTTCGGAGTTTTCTTGGTTTAGCGAGCTATTGCCGCCGCTTCGTCGAGAATTTCTCCAAAGTTGCTAAGCCTCTAACTGAACTCCTCAAGAAAGATAAAAAGTTCGAGTGGACCCCACAGTGTGAGTTCAGCTTTCAGGAACTGAAAAGACGCCTGACGTCTGCTCCCGTACTGGTACCACCAGATTTCTCTAAGGACTTTGTTATCTATTGCGACGCCTCGCGACAAGGACTAGGTTGCATACTCATGCAAGATCGTCATGTGATTGCCTACGCATCTCGACAGTTGCGTCCACATGAGGATAATTATCCTACTCATGACCTAGAGCTTGCAGCGGTAGTCCATGCACTCAAAACCTGGCGACATTACCTTTTGGGTAATCGTTGCGAAATCTACACTGATCACCAAAGTTTGAAATATATCTTCACCCAACCGGATTTGAATCTCAGGCAAAGACGTTGGGTTGAGTTGATCTCGGATTACGACTTAGGAATAACTTACACCCGAGGCAAAGCCAATGTCATGGCTGATGCACTAAGTCATAAATCTTATTGTAACAACCTGATGTTACAACAAGGTCAACCACTCCTCCACGAGGAATTCCATAAGCTTAACCTTCACATTGTTCCTCGAGGATTCCTTTCCACCCTGGTGGCGAAACCTAACCTTACGGATCAAATCATAGCTGCCCAGAAGCGCGATAAGGGCATATCTCGGATTAAGGAAGACATCGCTAGCGGAGTTGCTAAATGTTTTTCCATGGATGAACGAGGTGTTGTCTTCTTCGAGAACCGCTTGGTGGTTCCCAAGAAACAACATTTGCGTCAATTGATCCTTAAGGAAGCTCATGAATCCCCTCTCACCATTCATCCCGGTAGTACTAAAATGTATCAAGACCTACGCCAAAGGTTTTGGTGGACTAGGATGAAGAGAGAAATCGCTCAATACATTGCTAATTGCGACGTCTGTCGTCGCGTTAAAGCAGAGCACCAACGGCCTGCTGGCACCCTTCAGCCCTTGGATATTCCTGAATGGAAATGGGATAAAATCGGTATGGATTTCATTACCGGATTTCCCAGAACCAAAAGAGGGAATAATGCTATCTTCGTTGTTGTCGATCGTCTCTCCAAAGTAGCCCACTTTTTACCCGTTCGCGAGAGTATAACCGCTAGCCAGCTAGCTGACTTATACATCTCTCGAATAGTGTCTCTTCATGGTGTTCCATTGGAAATTAATTCGGACCGTGGAAGTCTTTTCACCTCTCGATTTTGGGAGAGTTTCCAAAATGCTATGGGGACTCGTCTCTCCTTTAGCACCGCCTTCCATCCTCAATCAAGTGGTCAAGTAGAACGAGTCAATCAAATTCTGGAGGATATGCTCCGAGCTTCTGTCATCTCTTTCGGTATGGATTGGGAGAAGTGCCTACCATTTGCCGAGTTCGCTTATAACAATAGTTATCAAGCTAGCTTGGGCAAAGCTCCTTTCGAAATTCTTTATGGACGAAAATGTCGAACGCCTCTTAACTGGTCAGAAACCGGCGAGAGACAACTCTTTGGCCCGGACATGATCCAGGATGCAGAAGAGCAGGTTCGCATTATTCGTGAGAAGTTGAAAACCGCCCAGTCCCGACAAAAGAGTCAGTATGACCGCAAGCATAAGCCCATGGCTTATGAAGTCGGTGAGATGGCTTACCTTCGGGTTACACCTTTAAAGGGAACCCATCGATTCGGTATCAAAGGCAAATTGGCTCCTCGTTACATTGGACCTTTTCGCATTCTTGCCAAACGAGGGGAAGTTGCCTACCAACTGGAACTACCTCCGCATCTCTCCAGAGTTCATGATGTCTTCCACGTTTCTCAACTCAGGCGTTGCTTCTCGGACCCTATCCGCGGAGTGGACCACAAAACGCTTGATCTCCAAGATAACCTCACTTATCGGGAATACCCCGTTCGTATCCTTGATCAAGCCGAGCGTACCACTCGACGCCACAATATCAAGTTTCTCAAGGTTCAATGGTCACACCATTCCGAGCAAGAAGCTACCTAGGAAAGGGAGGATCGTCTTCGACTTGAGTACCCCGCCTTCTTTCCGGAGGAACCTAAATCTCGGGACGAGATTCTTTTGAGTGGGGGTGAGTTGTCACATCCCTAGCTAGGCCATGCATTAGAGTGTGCATCATGTTTAAATTCTATTAATTCTGAAATGGGAAATGCCAGAACCCCCAACACACACTTCCCTCCCCCTGGAAATAACTAGGGTTTACTAAAATCTTTTTCAATGAACCTGAAATGCCCTTCTAAAATGTTCACCCTCTTTGTCTTGGATTAAACCCCCTGGCAAAAATAGTGCACATTTTTCTAGGACAACAGAAGGTTATTGAATTAACACATAAGTATTTGAATTTGGGCATTTAAAATTTAAAAAAAATATTTAAATGTTCAAATATTCTCAAACAGAAATGTTTCATGTTGTCTATACTTTAAATAGTATGCATGAGCAGTTTGGGGATTTTTGGAGTTGTTTAAGTATTTTAAATAAGTCCACAAAGTTGCAGAAATAATAGAAAAAGAAAACAGTTAAACAGAAGAAAACTAACCTGGCCAAACCCACCAGCCGGCACACCTGGCGGCCCAGCACTGTGCTGGCCCGCGCCAGCCAGCTGCTTCGTCCCCGCCAGGCAGGCAGGGAGCTGACGCCGGCGAGCGCGAGCTCGCCACGGCGCCAGCAGCTTGCCGCCTCGCGCGCCTGGGCGCTGGGCGACCCCCACGTCACACCCCGACGCCCTGGACACGTTCATTTCCCCCCCTGCCTCTCTCCCTCGCTCTTCCCCGCCATGGCCGACGCCATCGTCGCCGCTCCGCCGCCGTAGCCATAGCTGCCGTCGTCCCCGTGCCACCCGACCGTGTCCACGAGCTCCGCCGCCCTCCTCTTCTTCGAGCTAGCCGAGCCCCGAGCGCTCGCTCGCTCCACAACGCTGCCCCGAGCTCTTCTTCAACCTCCGGCCGCCGGAGATCCCCTTCGACCTCACCGCCGCACCAGCTCGTCCCCGACCGCGACGTTCGCTTCCCCGAGACCGCTGTGAGCTCAGCTACCTCCCCATCCTCTCCTTTCCTCCTCTCGTGCACCACAGCGACTGCACGATGCTCACCCGCACGCACCACCGCGGAGCTCGTCGCCGACGTGCTCCCGGCCTAACTCCGGCCACGCCACTGTGTCCACTCCCTTCGCTGCATCACCAGGAAGCCAACGCACTACCGCACGCACCTCGCCGTGCCCCGCAGCCCCGGTTCCACCTTCGCCCGAGCCCCGGCGCCGCCAAACTCGTCGCCGGCGCCAACTCCGGCCACCCCGACCCCAACCAACTCCACCAAGAGTTGCGGGTCAGCTCCCGCATCACGTAGACGTGCTCCGCCGTCGATTTGGTCGCCGGAGCACGAATCTACACTCCCTCCGCCGCGTCTGGACGTCGCCGGCGGCTCAACGCCGGCGGAGTTGACCCGTTGACCCCCTGGGTCTATGACATGTGGGCCCCGCCCGCTAACTAATCCAAGATTAGGATTAATCTAATCTGTTTAATCTAATAACCCTGACACGCGGGACCCACGCGTCAGGTTTGACCTGGACCGAGTCTGTTGACCGCTGAGGTCAGCATGACTTCATGCTGACGCAGTAATCTATTTTGCTGGATTTATTTTTATACAGGAAAATCCAGAAAATAGTTCAAACTTCAAAAATTCATAGAAAATTATCTGTAACTCCAAATGCAAAGTGTTATATATGAAAAATTATCAGAAAAATCCAATCTATTCAATGGAACTAGTTTCATGCATGTTAAAACAAGTTAAACCCACTGTTTAGGCATTATAAGATATTGCCCTAATATGATCTTATAAATGCACTACCATTTGAATTCTTGATTCAAATGGGGTCATTTCCTTCTGGTTTAACTTGCACAAGACCAGGACACATTCATATTGCCATGTCATTGCATGCATCATATTGTTGCATATCGTCATGTATTGATTGTGTTGCAATGTGTCATTCGTGGTAGGTTCTGCCTCCGAGGATATCTCCGAGTATCCAGTTGAAGGGCAGTATCCCACCACCACTCCATCAGGCAAGCAACCCATTGATCATTCCGATACAAACCCATGTTCTCGCTTCTGCTCTTGTTTACTGCATTAAGACAACGCGTTTCAAACTGCTGTGTGTTGCGGTAGTTGAACCCACTTCCTTTGCATGACCTGTCATTGCCACAGTAACTAGATGAAACCCACTAGCATGTGTAGGAGTTGATTGAGCCAATACATGTGTGTGTGTGTTCCTACCATGCTATGCTTGCTATGCTTAGAGTTGTGTCAGGTCTGGCTCATCGGGATGATGAACTGGAGTGAAAGGTTGTGTCGGTGACAAGAGTGAAGTGTTGAATACGATTTGGTAAAGGAATCGATGAGAGGCCATGTAGGAGTACATGGTGGGTTGTTTCATTGAGGCCGTCCTTAAGAACTGAGATCTGTGTTTGTGATCCATGATACAGTTACTACCACACATTGGGCCCTGAAATATGACCCCGCTCGACTTCTTATCCACCCTTGTCCTCTGTCCAGGAGTTGCAAGTAGTTTCTGGTGTTTGTAGTATGTTGGGGGCCGCACGCGGTGCTGACCATCGGGGTGGGCTGTGTTGCGGTAGGCACGTGGCCGGGTCAACCGGGCGCCCGTTTGGTGTCTCGGAACCCTGTTCACATCGTTCGGGGCCGTTAGTGGAAACCTCGGCCGGACTCCCTGCGGATGGAACCCGAATAGGCGATAAACCTGGACTAGAGACTTGAGTGTTTAGGTAGGTTGTGGTCTACACCCACGTCGGCTTTCGCTTGAAGTCTGCCGAGCACATGTCGTGTGCAGACGCTAAGTGGTGGAAACATGTGTGAAGAAGTACACCCCTGCAGGGTTATAAATAACCTATTCGAATAGCCGTGTCCGCGGTAATGGACTTCTGGTTCGCTCATATCAGTTCATAGAAAAGTAAATGGATACTACTAAAAATCTCAAGATAAGTGTGAGTACCGCGGATGGCCCTCTCGTGGGATGGCGAGAGAGGATCCACGGTGGAGTATTGTGATGGTGATAGTGGACTCGTGTGCGACAAATGTTTTACAAATGGTGTCTATCGTAGGATAGCTTAGCCAGGAGTCAAAGCTGGCTTGCTGCAATAACCCCACTACCTTCTTGAGAATGTGCATGTATGATAGGTTCCTGTTGTAAGACTTGCTGAGTACCTCCGTACTCATGTTGCTTTAATCATGTTTTTCAGACGACTACACCAACCCCTCTGATGGGTTCTATGTAGACCTCGACGTTGACGAGTGACTTATCACCCAGGTGGTGATCCAAGACTTGTGAAGGGTCTTTGTAGATAGACAGGCTTCGTCAAGCCTTCTTTCTTTCTAGTGTCTGTACTCAGACTACTTTGCTTCCGCATGTGCTTGTATGTTTGTATGACTTGAGTGTTGGGTCATGTGACCCCTATCTGTATGTATGATATGTATGGCTCCTCGGAGCCTTCTAAATAAAGTACTTGAGTCGTAGAGTACTGTTGTGTTGCCATGTTGTATTTACTCATATCGGGCATATTGTGTGTATGATTGAAATGCTTGGTATGAGTGGGATCCGACTATCTAGTTGTTTATCCTTGGCAGCCTTTCTTATGGGGAAATGTAAGTCTTGTGCTTCTGAGCGATAGTAGTCTGCTACAGCCCGGATCACCGGAGTCCTGCTAGCCCAGCACTACTGCTTGGACACTTGACTGGCCGGCATGTGTCTCACGTCGTTCCTATGTCTGTCCCTTCGGGGAAATGTCACGCGCTGTTATTCGGAGTCCTGCCTAGCCTGCTACAGCCCGGATCACCGGAGTCCTGTTAGCCCAGTGCTACAGCCCGAATAAATACGTTGATGACCGACATGCTCGATGTGATTCATGTATGCCTGTCCTCATAGGCTAGCGCCGCTTTGGGTTCATGACTAGCCATGTCGGCCCGGGTTCTCTGTCATATGGATGCTAGCGACACTATCATATACGTGAGCCAAAAGGCGCAAACGGTCCCGGGCCAGGTAAGGTGGCACCCGTGGGAGTACCGTGCGTGAGGCCGCAAAGTGATATGATGTGTTACACGCTGGATCGATGTGGCCTAGGATCGGGGTCCTGACATTCTTGGAAGCAAAAGGAAGCGAGGCGCAAGAATTGGAGACAGGATGATCTCCATTCTTCATAATGGAGAGTCAGGGTCTATATTGATTTATGCTATTTTACCTTAAGTGTGTTTAGGTCCGATCCTACCTGATACTTGATGATCATGTGCTAAGAACAATTATGTAGGGTTGGGTTCGATGACTATGAGGATGATGATTGTATGAATTATTATTAATAACGAATAGAAGTTGTATGATGATGCTTGATTAATTAGTAGGACTTGTTATTATATATGATGATGTATGATGCGAGCATGCATGAGTTATTATATATATATCTGCGGGTGAAATGAAACATAGCAGTAGCATAGGTACGTAAACCAAGGACTACATATAAGAGAGGACACTTCTCTCTATTAGCTAGCTAATAACAACCTAAAAATAACCCCCTAAACCCCTAAAACAGCCACTTTTTTAAAAAAAAAAAGAAAAACCTCCTGCTGATGCGTGGAACCCTTTTGGTCCTGGTTTATGTCATAAACCGGGACCAAAGGCGCCCCTGCCTGGGCTGCCGGCAGCGGCCACGTGGAGGCCCATCTGTCCCGGTTCTGGTTTGAACCGGGACTAAAGAGTGAGGATATTAGTAACGACCCTTTAGTCCCGGTTCGGGAACCGGGACTAAAGGCCCTTACGAACCGGGACAAAAGGCCGGTTTTCTACTAGTGTAGGTAGTTCTTGGAGGGGTCAAATTCTCCATATCAGTGTCTCTTTGATTGCATAAGAGGGTGGTGAGGTTAGTTGGTGGAAAGCACAAACTTGCTAGTGCAAGTTTTGCAGAACTCCAAATCTGGACAGGAGGTGGATGGCATTATTTCATGAATAAAAAATATGCCAATGGTTGCATGCTCCTGGACTTAGGGGTTTAACATGGAGGACTACAAGTAGGAGAAAGAATCAAGGGCTAAAGAGCAAACAAAAATATGGTTGCTGTACAAATCATCATGATGGACCGGAATGAAGATGAGGTTGTTTCACTCAAAATTTTCAAGGAACAACCCTGGATTTATGCATATACTGGAATGATATACTCCTACTGTCATCCCAAAATTTTGGTGGAAGCTAGGAACAAATATTTACAAGAGATGCAGTGCAAAACTGCCCACTGAACCAGAGAAGGAGAACAGGTGCACAGCTCAAAATAATGAAAGGGCAGAAGATGTCTTTGCATAAAAGTGGTTTAAATACATCACAAGACTTCTCCAAATTTTGGTGGGATTTTTGAATAAAGTTTTAAAGAGGTTGAAGTACAAATATGGCCACATAGACAAGGGAAATCATTTTTTTCAATAACATGAAGATCAGGCAAATTAATTAAGTAGTTAGCTCTACTAATAAAGAAAAGTTTTTTTTCTAGAGAGGTTTAAACAAGTCCAACAACATGTTTGAAAAGTTTTCACTTTGAGAGGAACTCATAATAATAAGGTTAAAATACAAAAGGGAGCTCAGAAAATTAAAGTTTTAATTCCTGGCAAAATTTTAATTAAAAAGACAAGGTCAAAAATTTTGGGGTGTCACAACACTACCCCCCTTAAGAAAAATCTCGTCCTCGAGATTTGAAAAGGCTATATTGAGAAACAATATGCGAATTAAAGGTGGTTACAGTGAGGGGCAATAAGTGGTGAAAACCACAGTGTGAAAACTGGTGCTGCGCGGAAAGATCTACGGTTCGGGACAAAAACGAGAGATTTCTACACTGGATATAAATTTAGAATAAATTTCTAAATTTTAAATATACGCTGGTCGTACCAGAGAGCACAGTGCTCTCTCTGGCTGACGGGTGGACCCAGGGCCCACAGTCAGCCTCTTCTTCTCCCTCCGACTCTTCTTCTTCCTCTCTCCCGCGCGCTCTCCCGTGCTTTCTCCACCGGCGACGCCTAGCGCGTAGGGCATCTAGGCCGTACCGCGGTAGTGCGTGGCGTGCTAGCTGCCGGAGCAGCGTGCACTCACTTCGCGGGCCAGCGCGCTGTCGGCACTGCTCGCGGATTCGACTCCGAACACCGGCGATCGGGCGACGAGCGGCGTTGGTGGACTTCGCCCACCGTGCACCGAGCTCGAGCTATAAAACAGCCGAGGTGTTTCTTTCTTCTCCTCACACCTGGCCTTGCTTCTCCCCCCTCCTTCTTCCTCCATTTCTGCATGCAGAAGCTCGGGCGAGGCTCTAATGGCGGAGGCGATGCCAGACTGGTACGCGATCCTGGTTTGCGGAGGGCTGGCGACACTGCTGGGGTTCGCCGTGCTCCTGTGTGCGATGATCCTCGATGATCGTCGCGATGCTGCTGCTCGGGTGTTGGCTCTCCGCGGTGGTGGTGATCACGAGGAGTAGGTGAGGTGTGCCGGGTGCTAACTGTTGTTAGGGGAGGGGTTAGCCAGCTGCAACACTGTTGCAAAGTTTTGTAATCAGTGTGTGTGTGTGTGTGTGTGTGTGTGTGTGTTCGAGTGTTTGCGATTGTGAGTCTGCTGCCGTCGTTGCCCTGTGTGAAATAAAATAATCCAAGTCGTGAGAAGGCGTAGATGTATCGATTTAGAGAAAAGATGACTCCCTCCAGGACTATTCACGGGAGAAAACAGTATTGCAACAGAATCACTCATATTAATCAAAAATAAATAAAAATTAATAATAATAATACACTCAATGCGCACACTTAGTTACCACGCACAAGTTACAACATACCAATAAAGGTTGCAATAATAAACGTAGCAGCGACGTTTTATATTGCAAACGGTAACTGGACGGGGTCCCGAGAAAATGTCTCTGGCACTGGGACACATTCTTCTTCTATCGGGGAAAGTGGATGGACTAGCCGATGCACGTGTCTCTCCTGGTCGGGCCTCAGTGATCTGCCGATGGCGATCTGTGGATTTAAATCTGCGAGGCTCTGGAGATAACCCATCACGCGTTGGGTTAAACGCTCTTGCGCGATGACGTACTGGACCAGGTTGGCCAGGACTGGGTCTCTCTCAATCCGTCCACCAGGAAAAGATGTTACTCCTCCGGGCGCTGCACGGCTCGGGAAGTAATAATACCCTCGTTCGCTGGCATAGGGAACCGCGAATTGAAGGCGGGCAAGCGCTTCGTAAGCCACAGCTTCCACGGCCATTTATGGGGTTGGCATAGATTTTCCAACGAAGGAGACCTCTGTTGGGTCATGGTTTGAGTTCACGGGAGGGATGTGTACTGCTGCCCAATATCTCGAGGTGGAAGAGGTGATTCTTGATTTGAACAGCTCGTACTGGGGTGGCTGGGTAGCGCCCATGGTACTGCAGGTAAAATCCCACAATATCTTGACAAAACTACCCGGGGTTGCATCTGGGGTTCTCAGGTAAATGCTGGGGCTTGGCATGGCTAGGAAATGGTTGTGAGGTTGGTGCACAAAGTGAGGGTGTTTGGCAAGGTCACGCAGTGGCCTCTTTATAGCACCGGAGCTGGGTTACTTCTACCGTGGTGGATGGTAAAGAAATTTCCAGCCCTGCTCCACGGGTCGGGGTCAATGCCGCAGATACATATATCCGCTAAACTGACATGTTACTGTGGGGGTTGTCGGGGAGGTTTTTATTTTTGGTAACTGCGCCAGGGATAGCAATCTCATACTGCGTATTGGGTATTACCATTAAAAACAGAAGCAGGACAACAAGCAACGATTATACACAGGGCCACATGGTTACAAAGCGAGGGTACATTGGGACTCGTTACAACACGGGTTACTTAGTCTACCTCGTTTACATCCATGCGGGCGTGCCTTGTGGATGTTGAGGCTCCTTCACGGTTCTCGCCGTCGAAATTAACTGGAGAGGGTTGAGGAGCTGCAGGCTCGAGGTAGCGATGATGGCCGTCTCGGGGATTGTTGGCCACAACTCCGTTGGAGTGTGTTCCCAGTATGCGACGTAGTACTTCTGGGGTTATTGCAACGCCTTGCCTGGTGGCTGGGGTAGACCTCAGGGGCTTGATTGGCTGTCCAAACAGCACGACGGGGTTGTCGGTGTTGGGCTCGTCCTCCTCTCTTGTCGGGGCTCGACGAACTAGCTCTCCACGAGCTGCGATTAGATCAATCGTGACCTGATCGCACAGTTCTTCTAGTGCACTTACGTAGCGCAACAGGTGCAATAATGCAGGATCTGTCTCGTGATCTCCGTTGGCAACTTGGGGTGGTCTTCCGTACCCTTCACGTCTGGGGTAATAGTGGAATGAGCGACAGTCAACTCTGGGCGACAAGTGCCGGAGATGAACTATGGCTTCACGAGCAGCTAGTTGGATGGCTTGTGGCTCAAAGGAAGTTGTTCTTCCGGTGAACCTGTAGGGGCGTTCGGGTGCAAGACCCCTACCGTAGATGTGTACAGTGGCCCAGAATTGACGGCTTTCACCGCTTATGGGCCCTTGGTACACAACATATTATGGGGGCTCTTCTAACGCATAGGCACGACGGGTGAGGTTTGCGAGTATGGTCACAAAACCTCCAAGGTTGGTTGCTGTGGTCTCATGGTGCACGATAGGACCAGGCATTGTGGCTTGGTTTAGGATAGCGGTTGGGCTGTGCTGGGTAGAGGCTAGCGCGCCCTTTTTATAGGGAAAAAGGGACGGAGCCTTCCCTCATACGCTTTGCAAGAGGGAACCATTTAGGGGGCCGCTTACTGGTGTGTGATCGACGGCTAGGTTGGTAGGTTTGGCACCGACTGCCAAAAGGTGTCGGGTCACTGTGTGGCTATCTTGCAGGAGAAGCTTGGCTGGGGTCTGGTTAAGGCTTGGTGGGTTGGTCTGCCTTGGGTCTATTGACCTGGCTAAGATAGGATTAGCCAATGGGCAGCCTGGCTCTGATACCAAGTCTGTCGCGACCGGTTTTCTGGACATTAATTTCCAGAAAATGGCCGTCGAGCTCATCAGCCCCAGGATTACTTTTAGCTGATGAGGAAACAACTTGATACAGAAATTCCAAGCAAGAGTACAAAATATGTAGTACAAGACCAATGTGGCCTATGAGTACATCAAATGGTCTCTAGTGGTTGAGGACGGAAGCGGTTTGTGGATCGCCATGATAAATGGGACTCCATTTCCCACGGGAATAGCTGACCAGGTTAACTCCTATCTTCGCGAGGCTTCTATCACCGTTACTTAGGTTTCCGAGGCTGTCATCGCGACGTTCTTCTCCAAGCAAGTAATCTGGCCAAGACAATAGCCAGGGACAAGCCTGTGAGTACTTTGAATGTACTCGCAAACATTAAGAACACAGGTATAATATAGCCACAGATAAACATGTTTCAAAATATTCTGTGATTTACTCTGATCATTATGAAATAAGGTTCATGATGTATGTGAGTAAATATTTAAGGTATGCATGGGCAATCAAACAAGTAAATGAAATAATAAAATGTGCCACAGTCGGGCGTCTGAGCGACACCACATACAGGGCTTTAAAAGAAATGCCACAGTCGGGCGTCTTAGCGACACCACTTAAAGGGCTTTGAAAAGAAATGCCACAGTCGGGCGTCTGAGCGACACCACTTACGGGGCCTTAAAAGAAATGCCACCGTCGGGCGTCTGAGCGACACCACTTACGGGGCCTTAAAAGAAATGCCAGTGAATATCTAGGAGGTAGAACCATCCCAGAGATACTCGATGATATCAATAACATCACGGGTTAGTCGACAATAAGGATAATCATAATTATCACAAGTCACAAGTAGTAAATTTCCGTTCTGGTTTAACAGTTTTTACCTCCGAAGACCGACACTCGACCCATCCCAGACTGAAATCCTTAACCATGGACACGGCTATTCGAATAGGTTCAATATCTCTGCAGAGGGTGTACTCTTTACCCACGAGTAACGGATTCCTTTAGTCCATCGGAACTAATTTCGTCTACAGTCTTTTAATCGAAAACACACCTGACTTGCACACACCAGCTCAACTCGCCGGTGTCTGGAATCACCCACGACACATGTCAAGCAAACTCTAAGTGGGGAGGCTACAACCTCGACGTAGCATGGGATCAAATTTCTACTGCGCGCTCTAAGGGGTATCCCCCTCTCGGTCCCAACCGGATACACCCATGCCCCCGGACCAGGTGGCATGCCTACCGGATGCAGCCGGTATCTTCCACCATGGCCTCTCTGTACGGTGTGTGCCATGACAAGGGTTAACAACTTACAGAACCATACCCCACCTATGGTGGGGACCTGTGGCAGTACGAAACAAGTATGGGGGTTACCGGAACAAGACTCGATCTATGGCCGACTCAGGAGGCTTGTCAATGTACTCTGCAGGGTTAGTACAACAAAAAAAATACTCCAGACAACAAATCATCACCCATTGTACCTCACCATGCCATACCGGATATAACCGTCCCGACGGAGACCGGCGACAAGCTCACGCCTACCCAAGGCAAAGGCTTTCTCGGATTCCTTTCCTGCATGCATGTAAGATACATGAGGATGATTACCATTACACGAGTATGCTTATTTCCAACAGCAAGGAAATCCACATAATGCATCCATGCAAAAGATCATATCACATGAAATAACACTAGTCCGAAACGAGGTGGTATTTATAAACGTGTCAATCATCACACTAACATATTATTCCGGGGTTCAGAATGCTTGCCTTAAATGTGTGGAGAGGTGGGGGTGCTCTCCAAAACTTTTGGAAGTTTTTCATCTCTTCCAAAATCCTATTTTCAAAAAAATATGCAAACAACACATATTTCAAAAACAGTACAAAAAAGTTGTTTGGAAAATTTTCAAATAAATCTTAAAATAAATTAGACAGAATTTGAGAGATGTAGGAAAAAGAATTGATTCATTTGGAGTTATATTTAAAAAGTTACAGCCAGTCAAAGTTTAGTCAAATCTGTTTTTAAAATAAATATATAAGAGAAAACGATTCGGACAGAATACGCTTTCGGTGTAGGGGAGACGTACTGTGGGGTTTACGCTTCCACTTAACCACGTGGAAGGCGCGGGTGCCACTGACAGTGGGTCCAGGGGGCCCACTAGTCAGGTTTGACTAGTCCTTTCTCCCTCTCCTTCCTCTGTCCCGAGCGGAGGCGGAGCTCCGGCGATCGTCGCCGGCGACTGGCGGCTCCTCGCGGGGCTTCGAGGGCGGGGATGGATCCGCCACTCCAGGGCGATCCTCCCGGTGGTCGCCAGGCAGGTGGGGGCGGCGGGAGCTGCCGGCGGCGATCTTCGCGGCGGAGGAGGCTTCGGGAGCGGAGTGATTTTTGGGCCACGGTGGTTCCCGATCAAAATTGAGTAGGGGGTTGGGTTCGTGGGAGGAAGGGGAGTTTTCTGGTGAAGAGAACGGAGCGGGGGAGGCCTTGGTGGCGCCGGAACGGCCGGGGCAGTGGCGGCGGCGAGGGTTGCCGGAGACGGGGAAGAAAGCTTTCCTGGGTCGATTGGCGAGCTGGGCGAGCGTCATTGGGGTGGCCTGGGGTTGCCAGTGTGTGGGCACGGCTCGGGGCGTCCATTTATAAGCGAGGCAAGGCGGTTCCGCGGCGGCTGTGGATAAGCTTCCGGCGAACCGACATTCTGTAGCAGCAGGGCATCGTGGCGGCGACGAGCGCTAGCAGATTCGGGCTGTGCCAGGGGCCAGGTGGCGAGCCAGGGTGGCTTGGGCGGTGCTGGACGGAGCAGCGGCTGTCGGCCGACGCCGGCGTGCCGCCAAAAGCGCTCTGGCGGTGGCGCTGTTGGTTGCCAGGGCGGCTTGGCGCGATGCTGTGAGGAGGGTAGTGCGTGGCGTGGCGCCGCAGAGCGAGCCAAAACCAGGGGGCCAGCGTGTCGGCTCGGCAAGGTTCGTGCAATACGCGCGCTCTGGGCGCGTCCAGTGCACGCACGGAAGGTGTTCGACACAATGCCGTGGCATGCTACAGGTTGCGGGTGTGGCTAGCAAGGAACAGGGCTAGGTTAGAGATAGAGGGAAACCCAAGGGACAAGGTGGCTTGGTCAGGTGGTCAAGTCCATAGTGCAAACAAAATCTCATGTCAAAACTGATCATGCCCACAGGGTGTTTGATAAAATGCTAAGGTCATCTAGGTAGTTCTTGGAGGGGTCAAATTCTCTAGATCAGTGTCTCTTTGATTGCATAAGAGGGTGGTGAGGTTAGTTGGTGGAAAGCACAAACTTGCTAGTGCAAGTTTTGCAGAACTCCAAATCTGGATAGGAGGTGGATGGCATTATTTCATGAATAAAAAATATGCCAATGGTTGCATGCTCCTGGACTTAGGGGTTTAACATGGAGGACTACAAGTAGGAGAAAGAATCAAGGGCTAAAGAGCAAACAAAAATATGGTTGCTGTACAAATCATCATGTTGGACCGGAATGAAGATGAGGTTGTTTCACTCAAAATTTTCAAGGAACAACCCTGGATTTATGCATATACTGGAATGATATACTCCTACTGTCATCCCAAAATTTTGGTGGAAGCTAGGAACAAATATTTACAAGAGATGCAGTGCAAAATTGCCCACTGAACCAGAGAAGGAGAACAGGTGCACAGCTCAAAATAATGAAAGGAAAGAAGATGTCTTTGCATAAAAGTTGTTTAAATACATCACAAGACATCTCCAAATTTTGGTGGGATTTTTGAATAAAGTTTTAAAGAGGTTGAAGTACAAATATGGCCACATAGACAAGGGAAATCATTTTTTTCAATAACATGAAGATCAGGCAAATTAATTAAGTAGTTAGCTCTACTAATAAAGAAAAGTTTTTTTTCTAGAGAGGTTTAAACAAGTCCAACAACATGTTTGAAAAGTTTTCACTTTGAGAGGAACTCATAATAATAAGGTTAAAATACAAAAGGGAGCTCAGAAAATTAAAGTTTTAATTCCTGGCAAAATTTTAATTAAAAAGACAAGGTCAAAAATTTTGGGGTGTCACACTCTCGCGCTTCACCGAGGCGCGACGGCAGGCAGACGCGCCACCACCTTCCAAGCGGGTACGGTGGCGTGGAGGCTGACCGCGGCCACTGCTAGAAGAGTCGCCGCCTGAAGAAGAACCGGTGAAGTTTGGGGAACCCTGAGCGCCGCCAATCACGCGAGCGCTGTCCTCTCCATCATCGCCGAGGCTAGGTCCCCGACCGCGGTCGTCGTCCTCAGGGCAGCACCCTGCGCGGCGACCATCTTCCTCAAACACCCTCACGTAGAGGGTGGCATCGCCGTCAAACTTGAAGTGCAGGGTGCACCGACGGCTCAGGCCACGCGTGCGGGCAAACGTCTGCCAACCGCGGGTCAAGGCCAGGCTCCCGGCTGCTGAGACCTCCAGTGAAGCCCATGAGGCCCGGCTGCAGCAGCCGTCTGCCTGAAGCCAGAGGCCGGCCAGGAGCTCGCCGAGGAGGAAGCGAGGAAGTTGAAGCCGGGCGCTGGTCGGTTCCGCCGACCACACAATGAACTCCGGCAGCACCTCTGCAGCGTGAGAGCGCGGCCTAGGGGGACGCGCGGCCGAGGCGCGCCCCCCGGACGCATTCGTCCTCCCGTCACCGTGCTGGAAACCATCTCCACGGCCGCGGGGAGCTGCCATGGTGGCCACAGGATGTTTGCGAGGGCACCCTCAGCCGCGCTTGGGCGGGGGGGGAGGCAGCCTCAACCTGGCGAGCCTTCCCCTTCTCTGCGGCCGAGAACCTCTTCGACGGAGCCATCGCAGCAAGACGGAGCAAGGACCAGGAAGAAGGAGAAGCAAGAAGAGATGGACTGGAAGGGCGCGTGTCGTTCCGTATTTATGGCCGGCGAAGGCCAACCGCTGACCTCCACGATCGCAGGTAATCATGACCCACTTTGCATGCAGGGACTTGTCCAATCCACGCAGTTGCCGAGGCGTCCACTACAAGAAATATGTCAACTTATGACCTTCTGTCAGTGACCCTCGAAGAATTGGTCATAAATTTATGACCATTTCAGACCAATTGGTCAAAAGCTGTTCAGGGGGCTCCAAACCCTAAACCATTGCGACCATTTTGGTCAGAAAGGTCGTAATTTCCTTACACGAAATGGTCATAAAGCAAACAGCGCTAGTCCGCTGCCTTATTTCTAGTTGTTAACGACCAATATAGATGGTCATAGCCTTGTAAATTGTGGTGGGTTGCTATGACTAGGCGCCACCTCATCAGTTTTGCCTATGTGTCATGTCCATGTGGCAGTTTTTGCCCTAGGTTGTGAAGCAACCTATATTTCTGTCATTTCCAAAATTCCCAAAAAATTCTCATAAATTCTTTGGGTCATATATTCGTTAAATATGTAAAAACCTTCCTTGCCTAGTTCAAAAATAATTCAAAAATATTCATTTTCCTATTCTGTTCAGAGTAACAGTTTGTGAAGGAAGTACCACTTTGGCATGTCCAAATAGCATCCATTTTCTACAGTGCTTTCCTATGCCCAAATAACCATCCTCCACCAAATGCTAGCTCAATACATACATTATTTTGAGCCGAGCTTCAACATTCGTAGTTATGTCCAGTGTGGTGGTTTGGAAAGCAAGTACCACCTAGGCTCCTCCTTTTGAGCTGAAAATTTGTGAACACGGTCTTCTTAGTAACTGATCATCCTCAGCCAAAACTCACGCCCACTAGCCACGTACATTTCCCGTACCGCTAATCAAACACTTGGCTGCTAATTCATGTTTGAGCATCGATCGGTCTCCTCGTGGGAATCTTATATTGTAATTTTCTTCCTAGCACCAACCTGGGGAGTGCCCAACCCACTAGACATGCCTAGGCCGCGCATAACACATGGCAACGTCACGGTCGCGCGGTGACCACGCGGCGGGCATGCGAGTTTACGCGCTCTAGAGTTGGGGCCCTTGGCCGCCGTACAAACCTTGACGTATCGCTACCAAACCATGTATTTATGATTAAATAGGTCCTTATGTACCTAGAAATGATTTTTGGAAAAAATAAATAGCAAACTATGAGGTAGCTGTAGTTCAAATTTGACCCGCTTCCAGCTGAATCGGCGGAAATTTGTCTTTTTCAAGAGAGGTGGATCAAAACTTTTTGCACCCAACCATTTTGTCAATTGTGAATTAAATATGTCCTAGTATTTTACAAAAATGATTTGGTCCAATTTTGCAACAATTATTTGGGAGGTCCTTCACAAAAAAACTTCATTTCGGGCACTCGAAAAATGGAAAATGAATTTTCCGTGCAAAGAAAATGAAAACTCCCTTTGGCAACATTGTTTGGAATTCCAAGATGCACCCTTGTGCACAATATGAGATCATTTGAACAAACTATGCCATGGATGTGGCCATAAGATTGATCATTTGGCTTGAAAGCCATTGATCTCCACACATGATAGCTCGTTTCTGAGAACACTTTTTTATAATAATTGCCGTATTATAAGTTTGTTATTTTTCCTGGGAACTTGGCCACATATGATGACACAATGTGAAGGTTTCCCAATTTTTTGATTTTTTTTTGAATTTTTTATGCCCGTTTCAAAATGCGGTCAAAACGGCGGGAATGACCGTTCCTAGCTAGTGGTTGAATCTTGGAATTTTTTTGGTGTTTCTCTGATTAAATAGGTCCTTATGCACCTAGAAATGATTTTTGGAAAAAATAAATAGCAAACTATGAGGCAGCTGCAGTAGAAATTTGACCCGCTTCCAGCTGAATCGGCGGAAATTTGTCTTTTTCACGAGAGGTGGATCAAAACTTTTTGCACCCAACCATTTGGTCAATTTTGCATTAAATATGGCCTAGTTATTTATAAAAATGATTTGGTCCAATTTTGCAACAATTATTTGGGAGGTCCTTCACAAAAAAACCTCCTTTCGGGCACTCGAAAAATGAAAAATGGTTTTTTCGTCCAAAGAAAATGAAAACTTCCTTAGGCAACATTGTTTGCCATTCCAAGATGCACCCTTGTGCACAATATGAGATCATTTGAACAAACTATGCCATGAATGTGGCCATAAGATTGATGATTTGGCTTGAAAGCCATGAATCTTCACGCATTATAGCTCATTTCTGAGAACACTTTTTTAAAATAATTTCCGTATTACAAGTTTGTTATTTTTCCTAGGAACTTGGCCACATATAATGACACAATGCGAAGGTTTCCCAATTTTTTGATTTTTTTTGAATTTTTATGCCCGTTTCAAAATGCGGTCAAAACGGCGGGAATGACCGTTCCTAGCTAGTGGTTGAATCTTGGAATTTGTTTGGTGTTTCTCTGATTAAATAGGTACTTATGTACCTAGAAATGATTTTTCAAAAAAATAAATAGCAAACTATGAGGCAGCTACAGTTCAAACTTGACCCGTTTCCAGCTGAATCGGCGGAAATTTGTCTTTTTCACGAGAGGTGGATCAAAAATTTTTACACCCAACCATTTTGTCAATTGTGCATTAAATATGTCCTAGTATTTTATAAAATTGATTTGGTCCAATTTTGCAACAATTATTTGAGAGGTCCTTCACAAAAAAAACCTCCTTTTGGGCACTCGAAAAATGGAAAATGGTTTTTTCGTCCAAAGAAAATGAAAACTTCCTTAGGCAACATTGTTTGTCATTCCAATAAGCACGCTTGTGCACAATATGAGATCATTTAAATGAACTATGCCATTCCAAAATGCACCCTTGTGCAAAAAACACAAGAGAAACAAATAGAAAAACACAACTACATAAGCTTAAAAAAGTATTTGATGTGCTCCACATATGCTATGGTTGTGAATTATAAAATTGATGTGCTCCAGATTTGCAACAAATATTTGCTAGGTTATTTATAAAAATATCATTTTGGACACTTGAAAAATGATTCTCTTACAAAAAAGCTCATATCTTAGAACACTTTTTTTAATGATATTAACAATATTCAAAGTTTGTTATTTTTGCTGAAAAGTAGGTCACACTTGGTGACACAATGCGAAGGTTTTTTATTTCTATATTTTTATAAAATTTTTAGGTCGTCAAATGGCAGACATGATTCAAAATCTTATTTTCAATCGATTACGACCAATTTAAATGGTCTTAACATCATCAAAGAGGATACTCTGTTCTGATTGGTCTAAAATCATCTCACACGGATCATGCCTTAAGCACCATCGGATGCGCCCCGATCCAACGGCGGCGCACACCCCCCTCGTCTCTCTCACCCCGTATCCCTCTCACCCACGAAACCCTAGTCCCCTTCTCCCATTCGCCGCCGCCGCCTTCTCCCTCCCAGATCCAATCCAAGTCAGAGCCCGTCGGCCACCTCCATCTCCATTCGGCCACCTCCCTGCGGCGGAGCTCAACCCCGTCAGTCTCCCCCGAAACGAAACCCACCGCCGCCGCCTTTGTCTCCCCAACCAACCACAACCCACCGGCGACCTCCTCCCACTCTCCCTCTCCCTCGCCGCCGGTGCCCCCTCGCCTCCCCTCCCGTCCTCTTGTCTCCCTACTAGGCCCCAAATCGACTCGGCCTTCTCCTTCTCAGGCCACGACCAGATCCGCACCAGCGTTCCCGCATCGGCGCCGTCATGGACCTTCCTCCTCCTTCTCCACGACCACGCTGCGGCAGAGGAATCCTCCTCCTCCCACCACCACCGCCACCGCCACCGCGCCCTCCTCCTTCCACCTCCACATCCATGCATCCATCCCTTCCTCCCTCCTCGCGCCCGAAACCCTAGCCCGCGGGCGGGCATGTCGACCGAGCTCAGGATCCGCAGCATCCTCTTCTCCTCCAAGAGCAAGAACAGGAACGTCCGCAAGGGTATGCGATGAATCCCTTCTCTTCTTTTGGCCTTCTTCATCTCCGCATCTGATTCGTGTGTGTGGCCGTCTATGCAGTCAGTTTGCTCCCTCCGATCTGCTCTGCTTGCGTGAAGGGGCCCGGCCAAGGAGAAGCTGCTGCTTCAGCTTTTTCCTCCTCCCCGATGTGTGTAGGTGGTAAGCCATCTCCATCTCCCTCCTCCTCTCTCACCCCCATCTCGTCTCTGTAGGCAAGCAGTCCCGAAATATATACTGTGCTTGACAGAATGGCAAATGAATAATAATTAGGAAACATTTATTTGCTAGGGATGAAATTGTAGTCCCAATCTCTGATTCACTGCAAACTGTAGTCCTAATCTCTGCAATTGTTGATAAATGGATGAAATTCTAGTGTATCAGTACAATAATCTCTTAAGGTTGCTTACATTTTGGTTCAGAGCACGGATGACATCCGATGTTCAGACCATAAATTGACTACTGTGTAACATTATGGTCGATGCCTTTTCTTTTCTAATCATCCCTGGTTCCATTATATCAGAATGAAACCAGAGCAGTACAAAGTCCAGCTAAATTAGTTACTATGAAGCATTATCGAATGTTGTTCTTCCCTGCTCTTACTGGCGTCCTTCTTATTCCATATGTGTTTTTGTAGTTGAAGGAGTTCAATCTGGGCAGCCGGAGGCGTACGAGTTCTAGGACATGCGCCGCCCATCGTTGACCTCCAGGTCATCAAGAACGCCTGGGACGGCAAGAGCTACCTCCTCATGCAGGTACCAATACATCTTCATACACACGCACGCATTGGTTAATCTGCAGATTGATTGATCAGCAATGGCTCTGCGTTTTCTGCAGAGCACGTCCAAGATGGCGAGCAGGACGAGGTACTGCATGGGGAGGATCAAGTCTTTCGTTGTCCCCCTCGCCAACTACTCCCTCGACACGACCGCCTCTCCAGGTACACGTATACCAAGCAGAGTATGCAAGTACTTGTACACCGTACCGCGTATGCAGCTTCCAGAGTAATTTCCTTGTTTCCACGTCTGCTTGCAGTGTCCCAAGTATACACGTTTATTCTAGTTATATGCTTGCAAGGTTAGATCATAGTCTGACAGTTTGTTTGCACAGTATGCTGTCATTTAGCTGCAGTTAATCAGCTTATGTACTAGGCGTTCCTGAAACCTTAGGCCATAAGCAACGAGTGACATGATGATGTATCCCTCCTACATCCTAGCTCTCTATGGAGTAGGGCTGTTGTTCCACCGTTGCGAGCTAACTTGATGTGTTCTGTTTTGGAGTATGTAATATTACTCTCTTTTTGGCCAGCTGGGTGCTTTTCTAGTTCAACATAACATCTTTGGCTTGAGTTCTCTTTTCATTATTTGTATAATTGAAAATTGGAAATTCTGCCCTCTGCCATTTTGGACCCTGGTGATTCACTGGGAATTTTCCATGTCCCTTGGAATCTAGCACGTCCTTCTCCACATCTTAAACTAACAAGCATGGGTTATGAGTTTAGCTATGAAGTTCTTTTTGTTTGTCGTGTGTTGTAAAATTCCTGGTTGTTTATTCCTGTTGGCTAAGTATATGGTATGACAATTTTTGTAGGTGAACGTTCCAAAGACCAAGAAGACCTAATGCAAGAACAAGGAGTGCAAGAAGCACACCCTCCACAAGGTTACCTAGTACAAGAAAGGCAAGGATAGCCTTTCTGCATGTTTAGTTGGATCCACTGAACCTTTGCACGGCTAATCTCTCAAGTTTGTATATACATAGACAGTTTTTTTGAAAGTGTGACTCCATAGTATTGAGAAGTAATCATGTTTCCTTTAGTTTTCTGATGTGAAAGTTTCTTGAAAGTAGAGCTTTTCTTAACTAATCAAGAACTCGACTCTTTTCCCCTGATATCGTTGTTGCCCAGTCCAAGTCCGTTTGTGCTTGTAATAACAGAATATTTGTACTTGTTTACAATGTTTTTAGGCACTGGTACGAAAGCTGCCCCTGACACGAACATAGTATACCACAGTATATATACTACCAAATATAATTCAGCATCTTGTTTTCGTCAATTGATGTGTTCCTGCTTCCTGTTGTCAAGCCCAAACCCACTGAATTACCTAGTATCTCTGTTCTTCTCTTCATATCGAAGCTCATCAAACTTGTCAGCTCTATGCGTTTCTGTTAGCCTGCGTTACAAATCATTTTTTTATTTAAAGAACAACCAGTATCTCTTCGTGTTTCAGCGTTTACTGTATTATTAGTATTACTTGGACAGTATCACTTTATTCTGTTGTTGTCACTGACCTGCTGCTTACTTGCATGGACAGCTTGAACTGAAAGCAAGAGTAGAAGCCCATGAGATGAGACGCAAGCAAAATATGCATGGTATTCTTCACTTCTAATGTTTCAGTTCCACTATCCTGCTGCTTACCTGGCTGTTATTTTCATTGCTGCTGCTCTGTATAACAAATGTACTACTATCTATCTCATGGTGATCACTAAACTAAGGAGGCTTAACCTGATAATAACTTATTTTACGTTAATAGCCTACAATGTTGTCTTGGAGCTTATTGTCCAAAATAATACCTCTACTTTTTGTGTCCTTCAGGAATGCGTATCCTTCAGGACAACTCAAGCCCCTCCTCCTCTCTTGTACATGAATGTGAGATGATGTGCATGCAAGATCTGAGCCAAATGGCATATTGTAATCTTTTTATTGCTGGTTTTTATGTACGATGTCATGAATATGTACGTTTGATTGATAGCAAAATTGTATTCCTGTGTACATGCTGCTTTGACAGCAAAATTATGAAAATTTCTTAACAATATATATGGGCAAAACTGTATTCCTGTTTACTGCATCTGAAAAGGCTACAGCCAACTAATGATGTTGCTGTGGAATTGTTTATTTTATTTTAAATAGAGAAAATAATAATTCTGCCAAAAAGTAATAAAAACAAAATGAAAAGGCCAGCAAAGAACAAAATGAAAAGGCCAAAAAAAAGAAATTTACAAGAAAAAGTAAAGGGCCCAAAAAAGAAAAGGCCTGCAAAAATTGGGCTCAGCCCATTTAGTTGACCATAAAAAAACATAAATTTGTTGGAATTAGTGGGCTCGGCCCATGTAAAACGCCGAATCGGACCGGGCTGAATCTTGTGCCACATCAGCTTGCCACGCTGGATGCCTACGTGGCCTGGGGAGGTTGCTAGTGACCAAAACGCCACAGTAGGAATATTTTGGTCGTAAACGTCCACGACCTTCTCACAGAGAAGGTCGCTATAGTCAGTTTACGACCGCCAGCTTTTGACCTTCTGTTTTTGGTCACAAAAAGGTCGCAAATGGAAATTTGTGACCTTTCAGTGACCAATAGTGCTGGTCACAAGTTGACATATTCCTTGTAGTGGTCGTGGGGAAGCGGAGACGCCCACGTCCGATCAACCGCCACGCGGCGCCCAAGGCCGCAGGCTGTTAGGGCCCGCGGCGCTTCGCCCTTGCCCTTTCGCCTCCCTGCACGTCCAAGTCCGGGCACGCCATGGGCCCGGGGGCTACTGTCGGCGTTCTGGGAACGGGGGTCCCCAGACTTGCCTGCTTGCGGCCCGCGGCGTGGCTCAAAAGGGGGCCCAGCACGGCCCAGCTTCATCAACACAAACCCAAGACCCTCGCGAGGGGCCAAGCCTCGCGGGGCGGACGACACGAAGCTTCCTCAGGCACGGCCTCATCAGGCTGGCTCGCGAGGAGGCGGAGAGATCAAGGCGGGGTACCTCACGAGGTGCCCGTGACGTAAGCCATGACGACCAAGGGCGCCAGGCGGGCGCCAGCCCACGCAGTGTCCTCCTTTCCTCTTTGGTGCAAAGGGAGCAAGCGCAGGCGAGAGCATCAAGCAAAGGCACCCGTTTCGGTGCAACGAGACCAAGACCAGCCCAACGACGGGGAGGAAGTCATTGTGGAGCCCAAGCCAGCGTCACCACCAGAGCCTTTGGCAGGCGAAGACCAACTTTAGTCAGGATAAGTGTACCAGATGTTCCCCTTCAAAATGGCCAATTGTTGGCGCCCTTCCCGCTCAATATTTGGGAAGAGGCCCAGGGCCTTTGCCTATAAATAGGGCTAGTCACCCCTAGGGTAGGGGGGTCGATCGATCAGAAAGTAGAACAAGCAGAGAAGGCAATCAGAGAGAGAGAGAGAGAGAGAGAAGGGTGACTGAACTCCTCCTAGCAGTTCATCGCCCCAGCCAAGAACAGACCCTCGCGAGGTTGTTCTTCCTTGTATTGTTCATCATCATCAGCCCAAGAGGCAATCCACCACACCACAAACTGGAGTAGGGTATTACACCACAACGGTGGCCCGAACCAGTATAAACCCTGTGTCTCCTGTGCTGTTCTTTCCATAGCTTAGATCTTAGCGAGGCGGTGGGGTGCAGGTAGGTAGGAGGCGAAATCTCCGCGCGCACCCCAGTGTTCGAACCTCAAGGGTCTGCCGGAACCCTAAATCCGACAGTTTTTGCTTGAGTTTTTTTTTCCGTGGCTTTGTGGTCTAGAAAGTGAAAATATGAACTCTTCTTTGCTTCCAGAGTGGCTTGTCATATCCAAATCCTTCCCTAGACCCTGTCATTTTCATCCTAGCCCAAATCCCAATATTCTTTTTATTGGGAATATTCCTTTTCTATTAAAGGAATAGCTCAAATTGCCCTAGGTTGTGAAGCAACCTATATTTCCATCACTCCTAAAATTCCCAAATAATTCTCATAAATTGTTTGGGTCATATTTTTCTCAAACATGGAAAAATATTTAATTTGCCATGTTCCCCATCATGCTCAAATAATTCATTTCTTCTTCTGTCTTGAATGGCAGAATGTGAAGCAAGTGCTATTTTCCTTTTCCCAATTGACATCAACCTCCTTGAACACCTTTTCATGTCCATATCATTGCCACATGCCAAAGTGCAACCTCATTTGCCTAGTAATTATTTAATCATGATTTTCCAAAATTCCTGTCTGAGGGAAGCAGTTGTGAAGGAAGCTAGGCATATCCAAATGAGTTGCAATTTTGCATGGCCCTTCATATAACCAAATCATCACTCTCCACCAAAGTAGAGCTCATGTCATGCCTCCATATGAGCTCTCCTTCAATTCTTTGATTCTGTCCAAAATTTCAGATTGTGAAGCAAGTATATTTTATCTTGCTCCATTATGGCTGCCAATTTTTCTAGGCCTTCTATTACCCATATAACTTACCTCCACCCATTTTGGGCATGAT
The DNA here is from genome assembly GCA_032464435.1 of Aegilops umbellulata. Lineage (NCBI taxonomy): Eukaryota > Viridiplantae > Streptophyta > Magnoliopsida > Poales > Poaceae > Aegilops > Aegilops umbellulata. The sequence goes on along the minus strand of CP136058.1, from coordinate 447,609,764 downwards.
TAATCAAGCCATTTGTCCTCTAGAATTTTTGCAAGTTTCTAGCCAGTGGAAATGTTTGTGAAGGAAGTACCATTTTGGTTTATCCAATTGGTATGAAACATTTTGAGCATCTTCATAGGACCATATGACTCTGCCTTGCCCAATTTGAGCTCAAGTTGATGCTTCATCAGAGTGCATCATCCAAATCTTGATTCTTGACCATATTTGGCAGTTGGAAAGCAACTCCATTAATCCTTGATCCTAATCTTCTCCAAGTTACCAGGGTGAAAGTCCTTCTTACCCCGAACTTACCAGACAACTCCATTTGACCCAATCACCTCCCTGTTGAGCAGCAATACACGATCAAGTTTACTGCAGTAAACTTCAGGTGTTAACTGCCATTTAACCGTGTCACTTTTAACCAAACTACCACCGCAGTTGAAACCTCCCCAGGAAGAACTCCACAACAGACATCGTTTGGCTTAGCTCGTGGCACTGTGTGCACTAGTGCATGCGGTGACCACCGTTTTGGCATGCAATGGCCGCTCCCAGAATGGCTTCTTGCTCGGGCCCCTTCTCTGCTCGGCGTCTCAGCGAGCACGGGCATGTCTAGCAGCTAGACCGCGTTGTCGCCGTTCTCTTGGAGCCCTTCCCCCCTCCGTCAACCTCTCCATCAGCTCTCGTCGCCGCGCGCCCACGGGAAGCCTGTAGCCGACCGAGCATTTATGGCGCCGCGGCCGTTTCCCCTCTTGTCCCTGAGCTCTGCTCGTCCCTGTGCACCTCTGTAGCATGTCCTCTTCTCCCTCGTCGTGATCCAGCGCCCTCCCGTGATCGCTGCCGTCGCCAGAGCCTCGGCCGGACGTGCCCGGTGGCACCCGAGCCCATCCCTCTCGCCCCGGCTATAAGTAGCCATCCCCCGAGCCCTCTGAGCATTCTAGCAGCTCTCCCTCACTCCTAGTAGCACCCCCGTCCACTCAAACAAGCTCGAGGATGCCTCGAGCCCCCCATTGGCCGCCATGGCCGCCGCGGTGCTCCACTGAAATCCGGCCGACCCGAGCCTCCCCTCCACCTCTACTCCTCACTAGTAGGCCACCCAGACCTCGGAGACCCTTCCCCAACCCTCCATTTGTCGTTGGAGTGCCCGTGGCCGTGTACCCAAGTTCATCTGAAGCCACCGTCCGCCGTCCTCGAAGCTACCCTCGCCTCGGTGCTCCTCGGGGGCCGTGCCCTACGCCATCGAATGCGTCGCTCCTCCCTGAGCACGCCTGTGGGCAGAATGCCGCGAGAGGTGGCCGGAGCCGCCGGAGCCCCGCCTCTGTCCTCTGTTGTGGCGGGTGCCTCGGCCCTTCCTCGCGATCCTTGCTGGTCCCCTCGGGTGCGGCGAGCCCTCCGGTGGTCCGAGGTCCACCGGAGCTGGCCGGAGTCGCCGGGGCCGGCGCCGGCAGTACCCGAGCCTCACCTCTGCCTCGCCCTAGTTCGGTCGGCGTCAGGAAGAGGAAGAAGGACCGAGGGGAGAGAGAAATGATAAAGTGGGCCCCGCCTGTAAGTCTCAGAGCCGCCCCGTCCCGCCTTGCCACGCTGGATAAGTGGAGGCACATTCCTCGGAATATGTCTTCCCAGCTAGGAAGCGTAGTTTCGTTCTGCTTCAGCTCAAAATACGTTTCCTCCTTTCTGAAAGCGTATTTTCTCTCTGTTTCAGCCCAGAATGTGTTTTCTTAAACAGAAAGCGTATTTCTAGCATTGCGCTTCTGCCTTATCCACTCAGGGACTCGTTTGTGATGATATTTTTGCAAAAAAGTCCCTGAACTTCAACCCTTCATATCTTTTTAACCACAACTCCAAGTGAGGTGATTCCAAAGCCCATTTCTTCATCTCGTCAATCCCGTTCTATTGGTTTCATTTTCACTATGGTTTGACACTGTGAAAATGACCTTTTTGCCCTTGCACGAAAACAGCCCCTCCGAGAGAGAACTGTTTCCGGCAAATCTTTCCGCGGCTTCACCGCACTCTTTCCCGGTGCCTTCTTCATCCCCAGGCAAGCCACATTACCCACTTGCATGATAGTCATGCAGTAGCCATGGTTTTCAACTTGAATATTTATTAAATGATTGCTTGTTTAAAATATGGTTACCGTTGTTTCGGTAATGCTTTTTGGGTTAGTGCTTACTTTCTTGCTATGTTGTATGCACCTAGTTGTCATGCCCTGCTAGTTACTAGTATTCCTTTCATATGCTTATGCTTGCTAGTAGTACATGTTGATGTTGGTGATGGTCTTCGGTGCATGACGGCTATCTGTCCCGAATACTGTTGTTATACATGTTCTATTGCATCCAGTTGGTTAAATGCTTGCATGATAGCAATGTTGATATGTTCTTGCATGATATTTATGGTTGATGCTAGTGGTCATGTTATGTTATACTATGAGTAGTGTTGCACTTGTAATATTTATGCTCGTCATTATGCCATGTTTAGTTGGAGATTATTTCATAGTTGATATGATGGACAATTATATTGCATCCCGTGCTTATGTTGATATCATGCTCATGCTTTGTAAATGCATCATTTTATTTTATCATGGCTCAGCATATTGCATTCAAGTTTAATCGGATTAAATTGAACTTGAACAACTGTTGGCTGAGTCATGGTGCCACCATATCGAAACTGACCAGTGCAACCACGCTTACCTTATGGGTAAGGTCCTAACTGGGTCTATTGTCGTGCATCTCGCCGGTGCCTCCCACGAGGGAAGGTTATGGGCGTGCTTACCCTGATCAGGTAGGCGGACATAACCTTGTGTGCCCGTTGTTTTTATTTTTATGGATCCAGTCCCCGTGAGGGACGTTTGGCCACGACGGTGGTCGAGTGTCTTTGGTAGACACGGGGCCACCCAGGACTAGCCTAGTTGGGAGTGGGTTGGAGTGGCCGGGAGGGCGTCATGGCAGTAGATCGGTTCTGTCGGAACGCCACTGGTCCACCTATTCGGAGTGCGAGGTCATGGGTTCCATGGTGTGGGTACAGTGTGCTACCTCTGCAGAGTGTATATAAAGTCTATTAATAGCAACAGTTCGTGTCGGTCCCACCATGAGTCAACAGTATTAATAATAATTTGATTAATGACAACCCCGGTTCGATGAGGAGATAAGTTGGTTGTGATCGCTGGAATGATCACCGTTAGAGACCAAGTGTTGGTCATGGTTATGATCGCCGGAATGTTCACCGTGGTATCGAGGATACCGAGTTGTTGGATATTCATGATGTTGTGCGAGAATCATGGGTAAAGATCAAGCTCCTTGTGGTCATTTAATGATTACTACAGTATTATTTATACCAAGCTTGATTTGATCCTGAGATGATCGTGTAATGTCCGAGGTTGGTAAGTGATGCATGTGATGGTTACGAGGTAACCCGAGCAGAATAAATAATGCATATAGTGTCGTCATGTTGCATGCTAGTATCGTCAGATTCATATGTTCATGCCATGCTCATGTTGTTCTGGCTGTATCATGTTCATGTTGCTCATGTCATGTTGTTCTGAGGATCTCATGTTAATTCCTGCTTAACCTGTAATTGCCATGCTGTTGTTTGTCTTGAATGCTTCTGGTTATTGTGAGCTTGCAAGTACATTCAATGTACTAACCTGGCGTGTCATGTCAGCTTGCAGGTCGTGCCTGGATTGCTTCCTTGTTTGGTGTTGTTCCTGTGTTCGCGGGCTAGGATATGTGTTCCAGCCAGAGTCCCTGTGGAATGGAGTTCACCACCGTCGTCGTTGTTCCGCTGCCAGTAGTTTTTCCGCTGCTTCGAGTTGTTCTGCTGCTTGCATAGAGCAACTGGGGATGGCGTAGTATCGTCGTGCCAATGTTATTCATTGTAATATCGGAGACCTTGTAATCATATTCGTGTAATAATAGAAAGCTGGTTTGTTCTATGCTAAGCAGTGCTGTATTCCAGAAGACTTCTCCTCGATCTCTGGGCTGGAATACGGGGCGTTCCGGTTTTCTTTGAGCCAGGGTGCCACAATGCTTGGTATCAGAGCAGGTCTGGTTGTAGGATGCCTTAGCCCGCGCGAATGTTAGGAAGTGGTAGTATAGACCCCATTTGGTTTGTTGCACTTGATTGTTGCATTTGTTTGTCGCATAGCATGCATATAGATTGTTATTTTGTCACTAACGGTTGATCTTGTGAGTGTAGGTGGTATCGGTTCCGATCCACTACCTACGCCCTCCTTCTTAGCATGCTTGCTCTTCGGTGTGATGTGACCACATCATCATCCATTGCCCTCCATCTCGTCCCCTTGGCAACCCTTCCTAATCTTTGTCATCAGAAAAGGGCAATGCCAATAAACCCAGCCTTCCACTGTTATCTTGCCTAGTCATTTCATTCTTTTGACGGGTACGATTCCCTTCGTAGGCTTGATGTTGAGGTGGTCGTGACTTTTGTGCCTCGCTACTTGATCGTCAAGTCCGTTCTCACTTGTGTATCCATCCAGATCCAGCCACTGTTCCGCCAGTGCTTGGTGTAGCTTCGGTTACGCCAACTCCTTCCACACATAGATATAATTTTCGTGCACACCGCCACAACATATTAGATCGTAATACTAGAGTTTCTGCGCGATTTGTGCGCTTAGGTGTGCATGCATATTATGGTGTGAGTAGCAGTAATATGTGATGATTCTTTGATTAATTATATTAGTAGTATGCTTGTGTGCTTTTGTTTTAGTCATTTCTTTTGTTTCTTTCTTTGGGCCTTTGGTGTTACAAATTTTACACACACACACACACAATCACGGGATCAGAATAATATTCTGATCACAACCTGACCTGCCCCGCTAGTAGTACGTTGAACTTCTCTGTGAACTCGGTTGAACTTCCGCCAACATTGCCCAAACGGGGCTTGCGATATACCGTTGGAAAGCTATGGACACGAGTATCATGACCCAACTTAAAATTTTGGCAAAAGGTAAACGGTTTAAGAGCAGTTTTGAAAACCGTTTTTTGTTCAAACCGTTTATCGTGAATAGTATTTTCGATCGCATTTCTAAACCGTTTATCAGAATGAGGCATATAATATGGCATTGGAAAGCTGCTGCAAAACCGCTCCTTCCATATGTTGGAAGTTTTTTCTAATTCCCTACGGTTAAAGAGTAATTTGGGAAATCGTTTACTTTCGTAAACCGAACAGCTGAGTTAGTTTTTTCGATGTCATTTCTAAACGGCTAATCCAATGGAGGCATATGATATGGCATTGGAAAGCTTATGAAAATGCGTTACTTTTTCATCTTAAAAGTTTTTTTCTAATTTTGAATAGTTTAAGAGTAATTTAGAAAATTGTCCAAGTCCTACCGAATTCGTATTTTCAAGCTAATTTTTTAATCGTGCGTCAGAATGCAGCAAATGATATGGCGTTGGAAAGCTTGAACAAATGCGAAACATTTTGGTATGTATTCTTTCTCCCAATTCTTTACGGTTTTAAGTCACTTATGAAAATAGCGGAAAACGTATTTTTGCCGTAATTTCTACAAACTTTATTGGAATTGGGCAAATAATATACCGTTGAAAACCTATGGAAAATGCAAAACTTTTTCATGCTGATGGTTTTCTCTGATTCCTAGCCGTTTTCAAGTTATTCCGAAAATGGCGGCATCATTCGTTCTGCCTCTACCGCGAAACAGATTCTTCGAAAATGCACCGCGTGAAGAACCTGAACTTCTCGGTGCGTGTACCTGAACTTCACTCTGTTTTTCACGTGATTTTTTTGCTCGTAGAAATTCATCCACTGCTCGTAGCTCTCCATCCCACTCACGGGAATTGAGAGGGTGATATACCGATGGAAAGCTGCTGTAAACACGCAACTTTCCCGTGTTGATCACTTTTTCATACTCGCGACGATTTTGAAAGTTTTTCATCTGAAATTCATTTAGCGTAGTAGTTGAACTTCCTGCTATTTTCACATTGAACTTCTGGGACGTATTTTTGTTTGTAAGTTTCTCATCCATTCGTCAGTGTTACACAAATAATATTCCTTTTGTACAAATGTCTCTCACAATAATTTTTGAACTTTCTCCAACCAAGGACTTGAACTTACACAAATGTTATTACTGTCGTTTCGAGGTAAATTAGAAAATGGCGAGATCATGATTTCTGCGTTCATCGTGAACGGAAATGCACTGCGTGAAGTAGTTGAACTTCTGGAGCATGTCTGTTTGAACTTCACTATGTTTTTGACGTGCTGTTTTTTGCACTGCGTGATGTAGTTGAACTTCTGGGGCATGTCTGTTTGAACTTCACTCTGTTTCACTTTATTATATTTTTATTTTAGGAAATACACACCATGTAGTACGTGAACTTCCGGTTGTTATCACTTTGAACTTCTCTCTGGTTTGAGAGAATTGTTTTGAAACACAAAAAACAACATATTTTTTATGTATTTCGGATTTCTAAATACACGGTGATCATCTCTCACAAGAATTTTTGAACTTTTCCTCGCCGAGCACTTGAACTTCTAGCAACCATTTTTTTCATTTTATGATTTGTTTTTAAAAGTGCAAAAAGGCGTTGTGTTTTTTATTTTTTGAACAGGTAAATCCTAGGTTTTAATAAACTCCGAACTTCTCTATTATTTCAATTTGAACTTCACCTTTTTATATTTTTTAGTAAAGAATTGTATTCGATTTTTATACAGAAAAAATCGAACATGGAAATACAAGGTGAACCTCTCTCGCAAGAATTTTTGAACTTCGCCGGACAGAGCACTTGAACTTCTTTCAACAAAACTTCTAAGCCTTTTGTTTTCTATTCTTATATTCTTATGTGAAATGCATTCGGTGTAATGGTTGAACTTCCCGTTGTTTTCACCTTGAACTTTTGTCACGTATTTTTGTTCGTAATTTCTCACTCATTCATTAGAGTTACACAAATTATATACCTTTTTAGAAACCTGTTAAAAAGATGCAACTTTATCTAATACGGTTAAAATTTTGTTTCGAACAACATACACAAATTTGTTAACCGTTTATTTTGAAATAAAGCAAACGGTATACTCTTGAAAAGTTGTTGAATAGGAGAAACATTTTTCACATAGGGCATTTTATTTCAATTTTGTAATGGGTTAAGAGAATTATTTGAAAACATCAAAAATGACATATTTTGTGTGTTTTGAACATGTAAATACACGGCGAATCTCTCTCACAAGAATTTTTGAACATTTTAGACCGAGGACTTGAACTTATAACAAGAAAAAAATTGACTTCATGGTTGATTCTTTAATATTATGGGATTTGAGTATTTTAATGACTGCAAAGTCCTAGTTTTTAAATAAACATCGAACTACTTTTGTTATTTTCCTTTGAACAAATTTTAAACAATTTTTTAATTGAACTTCGTATTTTTATTTTTCTTAGAAACGGAAAGAATTTGAGATTTCCGTATACATCGGACTACTTCCTTATTTTTATGTTGAAACTTCTCGATTTTAGTCTTAAGTAACAACAAAAATCTTTTGTGTACAAATATTGAACTGCTCTATATTTTGTAAGTTGGACTTCTTGGTTTTTTTCTTTTACTAACGTAATAATCTAGTTTTGTAATAAATTTTTGAACCGGTCTGTTATTTAAATTTGAACTTCTAGAGTTTTTCTATTTAGGTGCGGTGAAAATCACTTTTTATAAATTTAAAACTTCTCAATTTTTAAAATTTGAACTTCTTGTGTTTTACTTTTGAACTTCTAATTTTCATTATTTAATAATAAGGAATATCTAAATTTCGTATAAGCATTGAACTGCTCCTTTTTCTAAATTTGGACTTCCTAATTTTATTTCTTTTAGTAGTGAAGTAAACCCTTGTTTTTTAATATACATCAAGGCACTCGATTTTTAAAATTTGAAATTCTAGGTTTTCAAAATTGCAAAAAAAAATCCCTTTTTAGAAAATTGTTTTTGAGATGCTTTTGTTTTTTAAATTTGACCTTCTTTGGGTTGTAACAAACATTGGACTTTTTCATCTTTTAAATGTGAACCTCTAGGCTTTTTCTAGAAATGGGAGTGAGCGACCACAACAAAATAAATTGTATATCTAATTACCTATACTGCTTGCTGACAACTGATTTTTATTCTATATGCATCTTCTAGGGAGGATGTGTTCTCCCCCAAAAATAGTGTCTTTTGAACTTTCTAGGTGGAAGTCGTTGAACTTCTAAATTATTAAAAAAAGTATACCCTTTTTAGTTCTCAATCAATATGTGCACTAGCACACACACTTGTTGAGAAAGAAAAATAATAGGTGTACATCATGTTTTGAGCTTCTTCCTACTTTCGTCTCTAGTCAACATGCACGTATGTTTCAAAACCAAAATATGAACACAGGTTAAGAAGAAAAAGAGCACGAACTAGCATGTACTAGCATAAACATGAACGTTATAATGAAAAGTCCACCACTATCTGAACAACATTTTTCTGGGATTTTATGCGAAAACTCTGAATTTTTCATTCCCAGTTCTATCTGAACTTCACTTCCAAAGTCACGACAGCAGAAAGAATATTTTTGTCGGGTCCAGCGACGGATCTGAGGGTCCATGGCGGCGCCAGCAGGAGACGGGAATGTATTCGATCATTTCTTACATCTTTTATGCACAAAAAGAAGAGAAAAAACCACCCATTTTGCACAAGAACACACAGAGCGCACACACACACACACCCAACACATGCAGGAACGCCAAAGCGGTTCTGGCGCCGGCCACGATTCTTGTTTTCTTCTGCGCTGGTGATGTTCTGGACGGAGAGGTGCAACAGGGAGAGGAGGGCTCGTCGCGGCAATGCTTGGGCCGGCAGCCAGTGGCAACAGCCATGGCAGAGGGGCGGCCAGCGGCAATAGCCACGTCCTGCGGCGGCTCTGCCATCGCCTGCATCCCCGGAGGCATCATCGGGATGAGCAACGTGGTGCCTCTCGTCGCCGTTTGGAGCGGAAGATCTGCTCGAGATGCGCATGGGAGAGGCTGGGGCAGAGCCGGGGTGTGGCGGGAGGAGCACGAGCGTGAGGAGGGTGTGTGTGGGCGTGCGACGACGGCCTGAGGCAGGTCGCGGCCGCGGCCTTAGCAGTTCGCGGCGGTGGGGCCTGGGGCAGGGCGCGTCGGTGGCGCCCGGGGCAGATCACGGGCGCTTGGGGCAGGTCGCGGCGACGGCGCCCGGTGCAGATCACGGGCCGCGGGGGTGGAGCTTCCGCTAGGGAGGGAGGTGGGGGCGGGGGCGGTTCGGCCAGGGAGGGAGGTGGGGACGGTAAAGCTTCTGCCCGTGGAGGAAGGTGGGGGTGGCGGCGCATTCGCCCGTGGAGAGAGGTGGGGGCGGCGCTGATGGGTGGGAGGTTAGAGGAGAACGTGGGGATAAGATCGGGAAGGATTTTCCTTTTTTTCTTTTTCTCTACGAGTTTGGGAGTTCGGGAGGACCTGTGCGCGTCTATATATGGCCTCGTGATCCAAATAGTTATTTTGATCCCAAGATTAAAATAGTGTTACTCTCTCTTTCTATATATATAGTATATATAATGACCTGCTAAAGTCAGCGTGCGCGCATTATAACCTAGCCTGCGCTCCGGCCGCCCATCGACCCATCGGCTGTATGCGCTAATTAACCGAGGCGTGCGTAATGAACTTACGACCAGGCATGCTGACTCGTTATTGACATAGCCCGAACCGTTTTCTAGGGTTTAGTGGCGAGACAGGCGACGGCGGCGGCGATCTCGATCTACGACGCGCTCGCAAGCTATCCTAGACGCGGGCGGCGCTTCTTCGAGCCTGGATCGGCGCCTCTCCGGCCGCTGCTCTCGGGGTGATCAAGGGGGAGCCTGGTGCACCTTCCCACCCTTGGAGCACGAGGAGGGGTGGCGTCTAGGGTTAGGGAGAGCCAACATGGCGTCAGAGGAATCAAGGAAATCAAGGGAACGGGTGGAACACATGCTGGAGAGGATGAATCTGACTGAGAAGGAGAACAGGAAGCTGGTGGTGGACGATCAGGAGGATGAAGGAGCGGCCCCCCAGTGGGCGCTGGTGGGGAAGGTTCTGCATCGGAAATTTCTTCATGTTAACACAATTGAAGAGGCCCTTCGCCCTGCGTGGGGAACCCACGGGGACTGAATTTCAATCCGATAGGGGAAAACAGGTTCGTGGCAAATCTGGAGATCTAACGTGATAGAGACCGCATCTACGGAGGTGGACCGTGGATGGTGGGGAAGCACGCAGTGATACTGGAGCTGTTTGACTGCAGATCCCGGCCCTCTGATTGGAAGTTTGAAAAACTGCAGGTTTGGGTTCGGGTGATAAATCTGCCATTTAATCTGCGTTATCCGCCATGGCCGGAGAGGATTGCGGGTATGGTGGGAGAAGTTATTAAGCTAGATGTTGACTCGAAGGGCTTTGCTTTTGGAGAATCACTCAGAGCACGAGTATGGATTAAAGTTCAGGAACCCTTGATGAGATGGGTGCAGTTGGAGTCGGCCAGAACCAAGGAAATTATCCTGTATGATATTCAATATGAGGGAGTGCCGTACTTCTGCTTTTCATGTGGCCGATTGGGCCATGCAGAAGCTTTCTGCCCGGAACCAGGAGAACGTGATGCTGATGGATTCCCACCGTATGGGGAGAAGCTTAGATGGTCAGGGAATCGCAAAAACTGGGGGACTGCACCCCCGAAGAGCGGCTATGCGCGCGGTTCTGGAGTTAGGAAAGAGGAAGATTGGGAGGAAGAAGAAGAGGAGGTGGAGAAAGGAGTAGAGGTGACCTCACCATTGAAAAACACCACCGGGGCTGTCAGGAACGCAATATATCAATTTAACTCTCATGGGGGCGTCGCGGATGGGCGGGGTGGTTCTGTAAGAGGGAGTGATAAGTCACGCGGCAGAGGTCAGAACAAAGTTTATCGTCGAGTGGACCTTAACTCAGAAGGCATTGGGAATCGCTCGAACCAGCTCATGATTTTGGACCAGGATACTCTGAATAAGAAGAGAGCGATGGAGACCGAGCAAGCAGATGCCTCCAAGGAGGATAGCAGAGACTCAAAAAAGAAGAAGGCAGTGGAGGGAGAAACATCAAGTGAACAGGCGGAGGCTGGTAGACAGCCCCGCCAAGATCAATGAATTGCATAATCTGGAACTGTCGCGGGCTTGGGAACCCGGAGACAGTTCGCGAACTTCACCACTTGGTGAGAGTGAAAGTGCCCACCCTGGTCTTCTTGTCTGAAACAAAGATTGAGGGGAACAGAGTAGCAGAATTACGTGCAAGGTTAGGCTTTGAAGGGTGTATACCAGTCAGTAGCAATGGTTTGAGTGGGGGACTTGCCCTTTTCTGGTCTAGGGAGGTGGATGTTACGCTAAACAACATGTCAAATCAGCATATTGATGTTATGGTCCGGAATGTGGGTAGTGACCAGAAAGAGTGGCGCTTTACAGGCTTCTATGCAAAGGCAAAAAGAAGTGAAAGAAAGGATAGTTGGAAATTGTTAGAATGGCTCCGGTGTCAAAGTGATGTCCCATGGCTCTGCGGGGGTGATTTCAATGAGATCACGGACAACACGGAGTATTTTGGATCGAATGAACGTGCTGAATGGCAGATGCAGGGCTTTCGAGAGACCATTGATGTGTGTAATTTTCAGGATCTGGGTTTTACCGGAATTCCGTATACGTGGGACAACCGTCAGGAGGGTGCAGCAAATGTCAAAGTACGGTTAGACCGCTATCTTGCTGACCCGGCTTTCATCCAGCAGTATGAGGCGACTGATGTTAGGCATGTCCCGACGCCACAATTTGATCACTGCTTGTTGGTGATTAGAGTAAGGAAACAGGTGGAGTGGGAGGCTAGCGGGCCACGCCGCTTTATGTATGAGGAAGCATGGCGATGAGAGGAGTCGTACGAAGCCACTGTGACGACCGCATGGGAGAATAATGCGCGAGCTTTTACACTAGAGGACCTAAACTCCTCATTAAATGACATGCAGGGTCACCTCACAGATTGGAAGAAGAAGAAGTTTAGCGATATTAGAAGGAAGTTGAAGAAGGTGCGAAAGGAATTTGAGCAGGAGAAGGCGAACTCACTTTACTATGGCTCGTCCAGGAGGGAGAAGGAGCTAGCGAGACAGTTGAATGATCTACTGCTGAAGGAGGAAATCATGGCACGCGCGAGGTCGAGGGCAGACTGGCTTAAGGCTGGAGACCGAAACACTGGTTTCTTCCATGCCCAGGCATCAAGGAGGAAGAATAGAAACAAAATTTTAGTACTAGAGAAAGCAGATGGAACTGTAATTGACAGCAAGGAAGAGGTTAAAGCGGAGGTGCAGGACTTTTATACCAAGTTATACACGGCTCAGGAAGAAGTGATTATAGATGAAGTTTTGCACCATGTACCTGTGATGGTAACTGGTGAGATGAACGACAGGCTGACTAGGCCCTTTTGTGCTGACGAAGTTGAAAAGGCGTTGTTTGCAATGGCGCCCTCAAAAGCACCTGGAGTAGACGGCTTCCATGCAGGGTTCTATCAGCACCATTGGTCGACTATAAAGCAGGATGTGACGCGAGCAGTGCTACATTTTTTGAACGGCGGCCACATGCCTGAGGTTATTAATAAGACTGTAATAGTACTTATTCCAAAGGTTAAAAATCCGAGAAATATTTCACAATATAGACCAATCTCCCTCTGTAATGTTATTTACAAACTTTGCTCCAAAGTGTTGGCAAACAGGTTGAGAGAGATTTTAGATGAAATCATTGCGGAGGAGCAAAGTGCTTTTGTTCCAGGACGGTTGATCACTGACAATGCCATTACTGCTTACGAGTGCATTCATGCAATGAAAAGGAAGAGGACAAAGCAGGGATGGTGTGCGGTTAAACTGGACATGATGAAGGCGTATGATAGGGTTGAATGGTCTTATCTTCAAGGCATCATGTTGCAGCTGGGTTTCTCGGAGGAATGGGTGTCTCTTGTTATGAGATGTGTCAACTCCGTGTCTTTCCAAGTGAAAATGAACGGAGAACTTCTGCCATCATTTTGTCCCTCCAAAGGTTTAAGGCAAGGTGATCCCATCTCTCCGTATTTATTTCTTCTGTGCGGGGAAGGGCTTTCATGCTTGCTGAAAAATTATGATGCTGGCTGGATCGACAGAGGAATCAGACCGGGGTTGCGATCCCCTTGGATTTCGCATCTCTTGTTTGCGGATGACTGTTTGGTTTTCATGAAGGCAGATTCAAGGAGTGCGCAGAGACTGAATGAGATCCTTCATGCTTTTAGTTTGGGCTCTGGTCAGTGTGTCAACAAGGCTAAGAGCTCGGTCTTTTTCAGCCCAAATTGTAGGGCATCGACCAAAGCTGGGGTAAGGAATATTTTAGAAATCTTTAGAGAAGCTTTGTCTGAGAAGTACCTGGGGTTGCCTACAGCAGCGGGGAAGATCACGGAAAATAGCTTTGTGCATATTAAGGAGCAGGCAAGATCCAGGGTTCAAGGTTACTGTGAGAAGTTGATGTCGATTGCGGCAAGGATGGTTCTTCTAAAGGCTGTGATTCAAGCCCTACCGGCCTATGCTATGAGCTGTTTCAAGCTCACAAAAGGCTTATGTCAAAAAGTTACGATAGTGATGTCAAAGTTTTGGTGGGATGAATCATTGGACAAACGAAGAATGCATTGGCAATCTTGGGAAAAAATGGCTATCTCCAAATCAAAGGGAGGCCTGGGATTTTGTGACTTGGAAAAATTTAATGATGCTATGCTAGCAAAGCAGGCTTGGCGTCTAATGGAGAAGCCTGATAGCTTATGCGCGCGTGTCCTCAAAGGACGGTATTTCCCGGATGGGGAATTTCTGCAGGCGGGATGCCCTGCGAGTGCCTCCACTACGTGGAAAGCGATCATCACCGGCAGGGAAGTGCTTAAACAAGGGTTGATCCGCAGGGTCGGGGATGGAATGACTACTGAAGTTTGGCATGATAATTGGATACACGGAAGCTCATCTTTTAAACCAGTGTGTAGCATGGGGAGCGACCCTATACACATGGTTGCGGATTTGATGCATGAAGATGGTGAATGGAATGAGGAAATTATCAGCGGGAATTTCATTGCCTCGGATGCGAAAGCTATACTTAACATGCCAAGACCACGGATGGCTCTATCTGATTTTTGGGCATGGGGGCATGAACGATCTGGACTTTTCACGGTCCGATCTGCATATCGTATGCTTATGGAGGAACAACAAGCAAAGATGTTACAAGTTGGGAACTCATCCCATGGTGAAGAAATCTGGAAGGCGTTATGGCGGATCAAAGTACAGCCAAAAATAAGAATTTTTTGGTGGCGAGTCCTCAAAGGTTTTCTGCCGGCAAAGGAGGAATTATGTAGGAGGCATATAGGGGAGGATTTCACCTGCCCCATGTGTGGTCACCATGAGGAGTCACTTCATCACTCTTTGGTCCTTTGTGATCACGCAAAACTATTCTGGAGGGAAGCGGAGAGCTTCTTCGACTTCAAGCTGCCCCGGCTACACCCCGTCACTTGGTCGAGGGATTTGCTAGATGCCGGGTTTGTGTGCAAAGACAGAGCGGCCATCATTATCACAGTTATGTGGGCAATATGGTCGAGCAGGAACAAGTATACCCATGAGGAGGTTAAGTACCAGCCTGGTCGGTCGATGGTTCTAGTAAAAGAACTTATTCAGGATCTATATATTCCGACCGATCTTTCTGATCCTCAGCAGGGGAGAAGTGTGGTATGCACACCGCCAGAGCCTGGCTGTGTGAAAATCAACACAGATGCTGCCGTCGATCTAAATGCTGGAACTTCAGCGGTTGGGCTTGTGGCAAGAGATCATAGAGGACTAGTGTTAGCCAGAAGTCACAAGCTGAGAGGTGTGACTGATCCTTATGTGGCTGAACTGCTAGGAGTTAGAGAGGTTGTGCGTCTAGCTATGGAGAAGGGCTGGACGCGGGTTACTGTCGAAACGGACTGCCAAACTGTCACGGAGGAATGGGTGGCGACGACGTGCAGATCGATGGGAAGTCCAGTCATCAGCGAAATCAAAACATATCTCCAAAATTTTCAGGAGCTATGCATCAATTATGTAAGAAGAGAGGCAAACCAAGCTGCTCATTGGTGTGCCCAGGAGGGCCTTAGAGGTGCCTCGGATGTCATTTCTTATGATGTATTCCCTGTCTCTTTGATTGCCTTAGTGCAATCTGATGTAAACCGAGTCAGAATTGAATAAAATGCCTTAGAGGGCGGTTTATCAAAAAAAAAACTTACGACCAGGCCCGCGTGTTTTACCAGGCTCGCTTTGCTCTGAAAAACATCAGTAGTAACGAGTTACGATCCACACGCAATTTAACATGCCCAATCCCACGTATGCCTACACCTAGTCTAGTGTAATTGACGATCGTAACAGAGCTCAACCAAGCTGTTAATTGCTACCATCCAGTAAATTGGGCTTGCAGAAATAGTAATGATGTTACCATCTAGTAATTGGACCTGCAGAGTAGTAATGCATTACTATCCTGGTTTTACTTGGATTACCATCTACGTAGTAATTTGACTTGCAGAAGTAGTAATGCATTACTACCCTGGTTTTACTGGGCTTACCATTGACTCCATCATAGTGTAGTAATCTGTTACTAGATTCAAGTGTTTTTTTCAACGAAAAGAGCTCTTGTTGTAGTAATGCATTACCACCCTGGTTTTTCTAGATTTACCATTGACTCTATCATAGCGTAGTAATTCATTACTACATGCAGAAAGGTTTTACGCTTAGGGCTCCAACCAACGATTACTAAGTGCCTCGTAAACAATCATCGTCCATTACCATCCCTACTATTCCTGTTACTGCCAATAAACAGTCACCATAGAGACGGATGTATCCGACGAAGCACGGTAATAAAATTAATTGTGTTACTTTTTTTACAAACCTCATTACCCTCAACTAGTTTAGCGGTGGAGCGCATCCCTCTTCACACGACCCACGCGCCTAAGCGGCCGGAGCGTACGCTAAGAAGAATGCGCGCTCGCTTACAATAGCGCAGCCGTATATATATTCTGATCACGGGATCACGGGATCAGAATAGTATTCTGATCACAACCTGACCTGCCCCGCTAGTAGTATGTTGAACTTCCCTGTGAACTAGGTTGAACTTCCGCCAACATTGCCGAAATGGGGCTTGCGGTATACCGTTGGAAAGCTATGGACACCAGTATCATGACCCAAGTTAAATTTTTGACAAAATGTAAGCGGTTTAAGAGCAGTTTTGAAAACCGTTTTCTTTTCGCATAAAAAACGTGAATCGTATTTTCGATCGCATTTCTAAACCATTTATCGGAATGAGGCATATAATATGGCGTTGGAAAGCTGCTGCAAAACTGCTCCTTCCACATGTTGAAAGTTTTCTCTAATTCCTATGGTTAAAGAGTAATTTGAAAGAACGTAAAATTTCATAAACCGAACAGCTGAGTACGTTTTTTCGATGTCATTTCTAAACAGCTAATCCAATGGAGGGATATGATATGGCGTTGGAAAGCATATGAAAATGCGCTACTTTTTCATCTTGAAAGTTTTTTTTTCTAATTTTGAATGGTTTAAGAGTAATTTAGAAAATGGTCCAAGTCCTACCGAGTTCGTATTTTCGAGCTAATTTTTTAACTGTGCGTCCGAATGCAGCAAGTGATATGGCGTTGGAAAGCTTGAACAAATGCGAAACTTTTTGGTATGTATTGTTTCTCCCAATTCTTTACGATTTTAAGCCAGTTTCGAAAATGGCGAAAAATGTATTTTCACCGTAATTTCTACAAACTTTATCGGAATTGGACAAATAATATACCGTTGAAAAGCTACAGAAAATGCGAAACTTTTTCATGTTGATGGTTTTCTCTGATTCTTAGCCGTTTTCAAGTAATTTCGAAAACGGTGGGATCATTCATTTTGCCTCTATCGCGAAACAGATTATTCGAAAATGCGTCGCGTGAAGAACCTGAACTTCTCGGCACATGTACCTGAACTTCACTCTGTTTTTTCACGTGCTTTTCTTGCTCGTAGCTCTTCATCCACTGCTCGTAGCTCTCCATCCACTCACCGGAATTGACCAAGTGATATACCAGTGTAAAGCTGCTGTGTACACGCAACTTTCCGTGTTGATCGTTTTTTCATACTCACGATGATTTTAGAAGTTTTTCATCTCAAATTCATTCACTATAGTAGTTGAACTTTGTTCTGTTTTCACGTTGAACTTCTGTGACGTATTTTCGTTTGTAATTTTCTCATCTATTCGTTAGTGTTACACAAATGATATTGATTTTGTACAAATCACTGTCACAATAATTTTTTTAACTTTCTCTGACGAAGGACTTGAACTTATAACAACAAAAAGTTTAGCCTTTTGCTTTTTTATTATTTTTTAATACAAAATGCACACCGTGTAGTACATGAACATCTATCAGTTATCAACCTGAACTTCTCTTGGTTACGTGAAAATATTTGAGTTTTTTTATGAATTTTTAATATATTTTTTCTTAATCCTTTTTTTATGAATTTTAAAGCGCTCTATTTTTAATAGTTGAACTTCTTGTAATTTTATTTTTGAACTTCTTGTTTCCATTCTTTAATAACGAGAAAAATCTGAGTTTTCTATAATCATCGAACTTCTCCATATTTTTAATATGGACTTCCTGGTTTTATTTATTAATTTTTTTTACGAAATTTTGAAGCGCTCTATTATTAAAAGTTGAACTTCTTATTAATTAATTTTTGAAATTATTGTTTCATTCTTTAATAAGGAGGAAAATCTGAGTTTTCTTTAATAACAAGAATTTTTTAACTTCCGAGGGAAGAGCACTTGAACTTCTAGCAACAAATTTTAAACTTTGCCTTTTTAATTTTTTCTCATACGAAATGCACATCATGTAATACGTGAACTTCCGATAGTTATCAATTTCTACTTCTCTGTTTTTTTGTTTAAAAAAAGAGATCGGAATAATATTATGATCATAACCTGAACTTCCTGAGTAACGCGCCTGATCTTCCCTCTGTACAAACCCGACCTTAGGGCCATCTTCGAAACCGTGGCTTGCCCCGCGAATTATTCTGGTTAATCATGTTTTATATGATGTTAGTGTAATCTAGAAACATTTTTAGCAACTAAATACCGGTTTAAAATAGGAATCTCGCTCGTTGTCGGATTTTGTTCTCGGGTCGTGATGAAATTGCCTTTTTTGTAATTTTACTCCTGAGTTGTTCGACCTGAACTTCCCCCTGGGCTATGAAAAGGTTACAGTCCCACAGGCATAAACAATCGAACTTCCTTGATTTTTTTAGCATAATACATGAACTTCTCATGTACAAAATTGTTTTTTCTCTGATACTAGTGGGTGGAGCCTCACAAATGGCGGCGCAGGTTGTCGGACAGGCGTGAGGAAGAATGGTGATGTCGGGGAAGGTCTGATTGAGTCGTCGTTGTAGTCCATACACCACAACATGGACTTCTTGGTTTTATTACTTTTAGTAGTAACGGAAACAAATCTTAGTTTTGTTTTAATAACCTTCAAACCGTTGTGTTTTTACGCCTCGGGGACGACCATGCAAACATCAGGAATTAAGTTCAGAAATGCACCTTTTTACTCTATGCGAACTTCAAGTTTTTTTATACATGAACTTCATTATGAATTTTCATTTTATTTTCCACATGATGAATTTCATACACGAACTTTTTATCGTGTTACAAATTTTTGAACTTTTTTTCTTATATTTGAACTTCTTTCTCTTTCTCTTATATAAATAAAATAAAATAAAACCACCTGTTTTTTTGTCCTATGAACATGCCGAGCTAAAAAAATCAAACGTCTAAATCTTTGTTTCATGAATTCCTTGGTAGTAATACATGAACTTCTCGATAGGACAATTTCTAAGTTGCAAAACGTGCACAAAAAGAGAAGAAGGAAAGATGTAAAATGAGTGTGCAAAAGTTGTAGAAATTTGGGGATAATTTGAGAATAAGAATCAGCAGCAAAATGGCAGTACACGATTACAAACAATATTCTCAAATGACCTGGCCACACAGTAACTACATGCACCCAATCCTTTTTACATAAGTATGCACTAACTGGTGGCGGACTTACATTTCTCCACCATACATTCCCTTCATATCTTGTCTCACATTATCAACAAAGTGCTGATGCGTTATCTTCTTCGTGCTTTTGTTCTTCTTCCCTGTACTTTGAAACAAGCAACATCTTGATTAAAGCAACCGTAATGGTGGCCAATTTTTTGGAGAAGCTTCCATGCACTCTTCTTTTTGAAGCTGGACTTGCCCATCAGGAGAAGCTGACCTGCAATGGTGGCCAATTTTCTGGCGAGAGCTAGAGGCACCGGCATGCCTAGGTAGCCAGGAGCACGGCCGCAGCAACATGCAGGGTCTATAGCAAGGCCGTGCCCGCTGTCTTCCACGGGATGTAGGTAGCAACAAGAAGAGTGGTGTCTCCATCAGGAACAATTTTGGATGCATGGTCTTGTCTCCACGGCTTGTGGAGAAGACGCGGCGAGCTAAGGGGCTGCAGCACACAAGAGACGAATATACATGAGATATCTTTCTAACGTGTTCAGTACATGGAGATCCCAGTATACATAAATCTTTCCGGCAAATAGCAACTGGCGACATGTGGAAACGAAACCAAAGAGGGAATTCATCTCAGAAGAAGTCTCCCTTCACCAGATTCAGCAGAAATTGAACTGGATGGTGGGCAGCAGGATCGAGGTGATGTGTTCATGAACTTCCAGCGGCTCTGTCGTTGAACGGCCCGGGGCTGCATAGTTGAACAGCTTGGGGTTGCGTTGGGACGACTTGGGCGACGCTGCAGATCGGATAAGGGTGAGGGTTCTCTCAACTGCCCTGAAGAAAATGCTCTGAAGAACAAAACACACACACACACACACACACACACACACACACACACAAGAACAACTGCACATTAGGATTTACAAATGGTCCTCTGTAGACGTAAAGAAGTCCAGGAAGATCCTCGGACGCACGCACACAACAGAGGATGAACACACGCATTAGCACGTACAACTCAGTTCCTCACATTCTACACTGTTAATTGTTTTTCTAACAACATATGAAATGAATTATCAAATTAATACTCAGAAACATGATCTCTTTTATGCAGATAAAGACCCAATCGTTCATGGTTCTTTTTTTTAACATACTAAGATGAACAGCAGAGAAATATCCATACCAACAATACTGAATTTGCAAACAATATTGGAGAAGCAACAAAGTTACCTGCAGCTTCGAACGAGTAGAGCTGATTCAGGAGAAGTGGCGCACGGGTTCAAGCAAGAGATGACGGGAAGGTCGATCAGAGGCGCTGGAGAAGGTCACATGCGAGGGATGCCAAGGCAGGAGGTGCAGAGGAGAGAGTTGAGGAGCATGGTGTGTTGGGCTAGATGCACTACAGATGGCATAATGCCCTTGGGCGGCTGCTTTGGGGAGCAAGGGCGTTGCTGCAGGGGCGGCGGATCATGGGAGCAGGGCGGCAGAGCCCGGGAGGAGTCAATGGTTGGGCGAGTCAATCTCGCTTTCTCCGGTAGGATCCTCACGCGGGGGCGGAGAGCAGGGCGGATGGCAGCTCTGGTGTAAGGAGCATTCCTCGAACTTCTTCCGGATCCGGCCTCGAACTTCTACCAGCAGAGCGCCGGCGGTGCTGCGAGAGGAGGCCGGCGTCAACGTCACCGTAGAAGGCTTGTGGCGGCGTCATGGTAGAAGGCGCTGCCGCGATGGGTGGGATGGCTGGCTGGGGTGATTCTGGATCGGGAGATTTCAAGGGGCAGCGACAGCCGGGATTGGCGGGGCGGCGACGCCTGGGGTCGGGGGCCACGGCGCCTGGGGTTGAGGGCGGCGGCGGTTGGGTGGTCCCCGGCGATTGGTGGGTTGGGTGTTTCCTGGGGCGGTGGCGGCGGGTGGGTCGGGGGGAGAGTGCGAGGTGCGGGAGGTGGGGGATGATTGGTTGGTTTTTTTTCATTTGCGGGATCTCAGGAACACCTCGTCGGTGCCTATATAGGCTGCTGTGATCCAAATAACTATTCTGTTCATGGATCAGAATATATATACTGCTCCTAAATATAAGTCTTTCTAAAGATTTCAATACGGACTACATATGGATGTATATAGAAATAGTTTTTTGCGAGGGGTATATAGACATAGTTTAGAATGTAGATTCACTTATTTTGTTCCGTATGTAGTCCATATTGAAATCTTTAGAAAGAGTTGTACTTAGAAACGGTGAGAGTACTATAGTACTCCCTCCATTCCCTTATATAAGGTCACAAACTCAAATTAGAGGTACCAAGGTAAAATTTAATGACTACTTAGCAAACCAACTTTTCTTCTCGTTAACCAGGATTATTAATACACCCGCATGCATGCAAGGAAGAAATGGGAAGGAAGTAATACAATGTCATTATGACTACATGCATGCAAGTATTAAACAAGTTACTAGTACGAGGAAACATCATTAAATTTTGCCTCGATTACTGTTAATGGCCTTGTATAGATGCAAAGTGTATTTTTTTTCATGATGGCCTTATATAAGGGAATGGAGGGAGTACATAGTTTTGCCCGAATTACCAACGTTCGGCGACGGTGATGCTGCGCCGGCCTGTCAAAACTCAGAAGCCTGCCCCGTCTATTTGTTGAAGTTGCTCACCACCATTTGAGTGCGGCGGACCTGCCACGGAGCTACAAGACCTAGCTTACGCATAGAGCATCTCCAGCCGCGCCCCCAACAGCCCCCCGAGGCCACTTTTTTGGCGCCGGCGCCAAAAAACGCCCCATTCGCGCCCCCAGGACGTCGAAAAGCGCCGGTTCGGCCTGTTTTTGGGCCCGGCGGTCGCAGGCCGAACCCGGCACACTGGGGGGTGATCGGGGGCTCCGGCGCAAGGGAAAAGCACGGCTAGCCCACACCGTCAGGTGAAAAGTTAAGTTTTTCTTCACCGACTCGCCTCCCACCCCCCCGCGCCCTCGGCCGCCACTAGTTGTACCCCGGCGCCGCCCGTCGCCCTTCACCGCTAGATAGCCAATCTCCACCGGAAAAATAGCAGAGCTTCGCCGAGGCAGCCCCTCCAACAGCAGCTGGGCGTTTCCGGCCGCGGAGGGGCAGTTTAGCGGCAGGTACACGCCCACCGGGCGCAAGGTGTTCCTCGATTTGCCTGCCTCGGCGATGGACTTAGATGACGAGGAAGCGCTCGCTGCTTTGCTGGAGGTGGAAGCCGAGGCCGACGTCCAGGAAGAAGAGCATCTCATGGTGCTAGCCGCCCTCGCCCAGCTGCTGGCGTGCAATGAAAAGTCGCGGCGAGGTGGTGGTACGTCTCCAACATATCTCTAATTTTTTATTGCTCCATGCTATATTATCTACTGTTTTGGACTATATTGGGCTTTATTTTCCACTTTTATATTATTTTTGGGACTAACCTATTAACCGGAGGCCCAGCCCAGAATTGCTGTTTTTTTGCCTATTTCAGAGTTTCGGAACAGAATATCAAACGGAGTCCTCCTTACACCATGAAGAAAGGTGTGTAACCCGTAGATCTGTTAGGTGTAGTGTTGATACTCCAAAGTACAGAGGGTAACTCCTCCACCCAACAACCCGGCGTCCGCTGTAAGGGGACCAAGAGCCGGGGTTTGATGCCCTTCAGGATCTCCTGATTCGCTCTTTCTGCTTGACCATTGGATTGAGGATGAGAAACAGCCGAAACATCAAGCCGGATATGTTCCCTTTGACAGAACTCTTCCATGGCACCCTTGGAGAGATTAGTGCCATTATCAGTTATGATGCTGTGTGGAAAACCAAAACGAAAGATCACCTTTTTCATGAACTGAACCGCTATGGCTGCATCACACTTACTGACCGGCTCTGCCTCGACCCACTTTGTGAATTTATCCACTGCCACCAGGAGGTGTGTCTTTTTGTCTTTAGACCTTTTGAAAGGTCCAACCATGTCAAGCCCCCAGACTACGAACGGCCAAGTAATTGGAATCATTCTCAATTCTTGAGCCGGCACATGAGCTCGTCGTGAGAATTTCTGACATCCGTCACATTTACTGACCAGATCTTCTGCATCGGCATGAGCCGTCAGCCAATAAAACCCATGACGGAAAGCCTTGGCCACAAGGGATTTTGAGCCGACATGATGACCGCAATCCCCTTCATGGATCTCATGAAGTATCTCCTGACCCTCCGCATGTGACACGCAACGTTGAAACGCTCGAGTGACACTGCAGTGATGTAACTCGCCATTAACGATTGTCATGGACTTTGACCGCCGGATGATTTGTCTCGCCAAGGTCTCATCCTCAGGCAGCTCTCCCCGGGTCATATAAGCCAAATAAGGCACTGTCCAATCCGGGATGATGTGGAGAGCCGCTACCAGCTGCGCCTCCGGGTCTGGCACCGCTAGATCTTCTTCTGTAGGTAACTTGACAGAAGGGTTATGCAAGACATCGAGAAAGGTGTTAGGCGGCACCGGCTTACGTTGAGATCCCAGCCGGCTTAAGGCATCAGCTGCCTCATTCTTCCTTCGATCAATGTGTTCCACCTGAGAACCCTTGAAGTGCCCAGCTACAACATCAACTTCATGACGGTAAGCCGCCATAAGGGGATCCTTGGAGTCCTACTTGCCTGACACCTGTTGAGCCACAAGGTCTGAGTCGCCCAAGCACCTTACCTGGCTCAAATTCATCTCTTTGGTCATCCGGAGACCATGGAGTAAGGCCTCATACTCAGCTGCATTGTTAGTACAAGGAAACATAAGCCAAAGCACATAACAGAATTTGTCACCTCAAGGGGAAGTTAAAACTACACCAGCCCCCGAGCCTTCTAACTGCCTGGACCCATCAAAGTGAATAGTCCAATATGTATTATCCGGCTTCTCCTCAGGTGCCTGCAACTCTGTCCAATCATTGATGAAATCCACCAAGACTTGAGACTTAATAGCAGTACGTGGCATGTACTTGAGACCATGAGGCCCAAGCTCAATGGCCCACTTGGCGACTCATCCTGTGACCTCTCTGTTCTGGATTATGTCTCCCAAGGGGGCAGAACTTACCACAGTGATAGGGTGACCTTGGAAGTATTGCTTCAGCTTCCGGCTTGCCATAAACACTCCGTAAACAAGCTTCTGCCAATGTGGATATCTTTGTTTAGACTCAATGAGCACCTCACTGACGTAATAAACCGGCCGTTGAACCGGATGCTCCTTGCCAGCCTCCTTGCGCTCCACCACGATCGCAACACTGACAGCTCGTGAGTTAGCAGCCACATATAACAACAATGGCTCTCTATCAATGGGAGCTGCTAGGACTGGCGGCTCAGATAACTGTCTCTTCAAATCCTCAAAGGCAGTATTAGCAGCATCGCTCCAGACAAAAGTGTATGTCTTCTTCATCATCTGATACAGCGGTAGGGCCTTCTCACCTAACCGGCTTATGAACCGGCTTAAAGCAGCAACACGACCCGCCAATCTCTGAACGTCATTGATGCACGCCGGCTTAGCCAGAGAGGTAATTGCCTTGATCTTTTCCGGATTAGCTTCAATGCCCCTGTTTGAGACCAGAAATCCCAAAAGCTTGCCTGCGGGTACGCCGAACACACACTTGTCCGGGTTAAGCATCATCTTGTAAACCCGGAGATTATCAAAGGTCTCCTTTAAATCAGATATCAAGGTTTCCTTCTCTCTGGACTTCACCACTATGTCATTCACATAAGCATGAACATTGCGCCCAATCTGATTGTGGAGACAGTTCTGTACACACCGCTGATAAGTCGCCTGGGCACTCTTAAGCCCAAAAGGCATAGATACATAGCAGAAGGCTCCAAACGGAGTGATGAAAGCCGTCTTCTCCTGGTCCTTAACTGCCATCTTGATCTGACGATATCCAGAATAAGCATCCAAAAAACTCAAACGCTCACAACCCGCCGTAGCATCAATGATTTGATCAATACGGGGGAGCAAAAGGATCAGCCGGACAAGCTTTATTTGAGTCCGTGTAATCCACACACATCCGCCAGGTGTCGTTCTTCTTGAGCACGAGCACCGGGTTAGCCAGCCACTCCGGGTGAAAAACTTCGACACTGAACCCAGCAGCCAAGAGCCGGGCAACCTCTTCTCCAATAGCTTTTCGTCTTTCTTCGTTGAATCGCCGAAGAAACTACCTGACCGGCTTATACTTCGGATCAATATTAAGAGTGTGCTCAACGAGTCCTCTCGGTACACCCGGCATGTCAGAAGGTTTCCATGCAAAGATGTCCCGGTTCTCACGGATGAACTCGATTAGCGCGCTTTCCTATTTAGGATCTAAGTTGGCACTGATGTTGAACTGCTTAGATGGGTCGCCTGGAGTGAAATACACAAGTTTAGTTTCAGCTGCCGATTTAAACTTCAACGCCGGGTCATGCTCCGTAGTTGGCTTCTTCAGAGAGGTCATATCTGTCGGGTCAACATTATCTTGATAAAACTTTAGCTCTTCCGCTGCACAAACAGACTCAGCATAAGCCGCGTCGCCCTCTTCACACTCCAAGGCTACTTTTCGACTCCGATGCACAGTGATGGTGCCCTTGTCACCCGACATCTTAAGCTGTAGATAAACATAACACGGTCGTGCCATGAACTTGGCATAAGCCGGCCGCCCAAACAGAGCATGATATGGACTTTTGATTTTTGACCACCTCAAATGTCAATTTCTTAGCCCAGGAATCATATTCATCTCCAAAGGCCACCTCCAATTCAATCTTACCGACCGGGTATGCCGACTTACTAGGCACCACTCCATGGAGGACGGTGTTGGATGTCTTTGAATTTTTATCAGTCAAACCCATGCGCCGAAAGGTTTCGTAATAGAGGATGTTGATGTTGCTACCTCCATCCATGAGTACCTTGGTGAATTTATATCCACCGACCTGAGGTGCTACAACCAAGGCTGACCGACACGGATTAACAACCCGGGGAGGGTGATCTTCCCTGCTCCATACGATGGGCTGCTCTGACCACCTCAGGTAATGAGGAACTGTCGGCTCAACAGAGTTTACGGCCCTCTTATGAATCTTCTGGTCACGTTTACATTAGCTAGTGGTGAACACATGATACTGCCCACTATTCAGCTACTTCGGATGGCTATGATAACCCGATTGCTGCTGCTGCTGTCCTTCTTGACCAGACTGCTGTTGATTATAGCCGCCTTGATTTCCCTGAAAGCCGGAACTTGAACCGCCGCCCGGGCCATGAAAACCGCCGGCACCTGAGCCGCCGCCCGACCCATGATTACCGTCAAACATGTTGGAATTCTTGAAAGCCTTCATGATGGCACAATCTTTCCACAAGTGGGTGGCGGGTCGTTCCTGGGTGCCGTGTCTCGGGCAGGGCTCATTGAGTAGCTGCTCAAGAGATGGACCTGACCCGCCAGATCGAGGGGGCGGTTTTCCCTTACGTCTCTGATTGTTATCCTGCGCATTGGTGTTGGCTACAAACTCCGGGTTGCCCTCCGCCTTACGCTTATTGCCTCCTTGATTGACCGGGTTATGCTGCTGACCCTTTCCATTGCCGTTCTTCTTTCCCTTCCCTGTCTTTTCCTCATCAGACGCGGGATCCTTGGTACTATCAGAGTCAGCGTATTTGACTAAAGCCGCCATCAGCGTACCCATGTCATTACAATCACGCTTAAGGCGCCCCAGCTTCTTCCTCAGCGGCTCAAAACGGCAATTCTTCTCCAACATGAGGACTGCAGAGCCGGCACCCATCTTGTCAGACGAGTGTATTATCTCCTTAACCCGGCGCACCTAATGAGTTG
This sequence comes from Aegilops umbellulata, assembly GCA_032464435.1. Taxonomy (NCBI): domain Eukaryota; kingdom Viridiplantae; phylum Streptophyta; class Magnoliopsida; order Poales; family Poaceae; genus Aegilops; species Aegilops umbellulata. Next base: position 447,582,953 of record CP136058.1, on the reverse strand, counting down.
TGGATTCACCCTCCTCCTGCTTACAATTTGTCAAGTCCACAATCGACATAGATTGCTTGCAAGTGTCTTTAAAGTTCTGTATGAATCAGGCCTTCAGCTCTGCCCAAGAACTAATGGAATTGGGTGGCAAACTCTTTAGCCAAGACCGGGCTGTTCCGTCCAACATCATGGTGAAATACTTAGCCATTGCTGCGTCGCTGACTTCCAACAGCTCCATGGCCATCTCGTAACTTTCAATCCATGCCCCGGGCTGTAAGTCGGCCGTGTAATTTGGCACCTTCCGAGGCCCCTTGAAGTCCTTGGGCAAACGCACATTACATAGAGCCGGCACTAAACAAGGGACACCGCCGGTTCTGGTGGCTACTCCTGCCTCAACAGGAGTCGTCGGGTAATCCGGAAGGGCCTCCTGAGCCATCAGCTGAGCCGCCAGTTGAGCCGCCCGCTCGTCCTCCTGACGTATTCGGTCCTGCACCGGGTTATAACCGCCGGGCTGGTTGTGGCGTTGAGCGTTGCTTGATAAAGCCTCTGACTCCATGTGCCAGTTGTAACTCGGGCTCCGGTTTGGACAAGTCGGAGCTAACCAGGGCGGTGGGGTTGAATAAATCATGTCCCGGCTATAAGAATAGGTCTCTTGCTGAGCCAGGGCCGTCTGAACGAGATCTCTGATCCTCCAGGTCTCCACTGCTGTCGGATCATCACCGTCCACTAGAAGAGCCGCCAAGCGTGCTGACGCTGCAATTAAGTTCTCCATGGGGTTGGAGAAGTGACCCGGTGGTATCGGCACATAACTGGGTGGTGCCATGTTCCCATGAAGAGGTGCCATCATATGAGGTTGAACCGGACCCCCGGCTGTCATGAACTGATTGATCTCCGGCGGGTTACTTGGACCAGCTCCGGGCGTCGCGAAGAGGTTCCGTGGATCGTAAACGGGGGGTAAACGGGACTGAGTTTTCTAATGCCTTCTCCTCATCACCTCATTAGACGCATTCAGGCTCATGGTAAGCTGGAAATCCTCTAACTGGAGCTGCTGCGCCCGAGCATCCAAAGACGCCCGTTCTGTGGCTAACCCGACGTCCTCAGCTGCTAAGGCCTCCTTGGCTCGAGCTATCTCCTCACAAACCTGTGCCACCTCTGCATTATGCTCATCTTGATTCGCAGGGATAACTGTGGTGGTTAACAGGGCCGTAAGTTTGTCCATGAGATCCATCAGCGCCTGAGCCGGCGGGCGCACGGGGCCTCCTGCCCCTCCTGACCCGGACGTTATGATTGCTGCGGCTGTGGAATTTTGGCCGGGTTGAGTACCAGCCATGAAGACTCCTACCCAATTTAGCGACTCAGAGGGGTCCGGAATAGTGCTGCCATCGGAACAGCCCCCAAGCCCGCCATCTTGCACTGGATATAGCGAATCGGTTGAACCGGCGGACGAATCACCATCAGAGAGGACGACCGTCTCACCACCACCTTCAGATCCCTCAGAAAGTTCCCCTCCGTGGATGCAGCCCACGAAGGCACGGTTCACGACGGGTTGAGCTCGGGCAAGTCTCGCGCGCTGAGCCGTCTCGATGAGGTCGGTGCAGTTGTCCGGCTCAGGGCCCGGCTCACCAATCCGGCCGATGAAGACGTGGATTCCGCCGAAGGGGACCCGGTACCCGTACTCAATTGAGCCGGCGTCGGGGCCCCAGCCTTCGTCGTCGATGTAGATCTTGCCGCGACGACTCTTGGTCATTCGGCCGACCGCGTATCCCTTGAGCCCTTCAAAGCTGCCCTTCAAGAACTCAAATCCACCGTGCGCTGGCCCCACGGTGGGCGCCAACTGTCGTGGAATTGTCACGGCAGATGTCCTCTTGCAAGGACTTAGTCGTGGATCTATCGCAACTAGGAAGCTTAATGGGGTTAATCAGGACAAAGGACACGAGAGGTTTATACTAGTTTGGCCCCTTACGATGAAGGTAAGGCCTACGTCTAGTTGTGTTGGTATTGCTTGATGTTTCGATGACCAGGGAGCGAGATACGCGATGCCCGGTTCTCGATTGGTTGTCTCTTGCCCTAAGCCACCGGCGGGTCGTCCCCTTATATACACGGGTTGATGCCCTGCGGCCTACAGAGTCCCGGCCGGCTCATAAACAGTGTCCGGCTCGGTGATTAGTTACTTCTACCTTATGTTACAAGTCATGCCATCATGGCGGTTTGTCAGTATGTGCCTTAAGCCGCTTGTCGGCCTTAGACCCTTTGAACCGCCATCTTCATGCTTGATCCTGGGCTTCCTTCTGATGAGTCTTCTTTGTGTAACCCGGCCCCTCCTGGGCGGCTTACACAAATAGTTATATCCCCAACACGCTCCATCATTGTCATATTGCTAGCATGATCATGTAGTTGACATCGTATTTGTGGTAAAGCCACCGTTCATAATTCTATCATACATGTCACTCTTGAATCATTGCATATCCCGGTATACCGCCGGAGGCATTCACATGGAGTCATATTTTGTTCTAAGTATCGAGTTGTAATTGTTGAGTTGTAAGAAAAATAAAAGTGTGATGATCATCATTTTTAGAGCATTGTCCCAAGTGAGGAAAGGATGATGGATACTATGATTCCCCCATAAGTCGGGATGAGACTCCGGACGAAAAAAAGAGGTCATAAAAAAAGAGAAAAGGCCCAAATAAAAAAATGAGAGAAGAGAGAAGGGACAATGTTACTATCCTTTTACCACACTTGTGCTTCAAAGTAGCACCAAGATCTTCATGATAGAGAGTCTCCTATGATATCTATTTCATTTACTAGTGGGAATTTTTCATTATAGAATTTGGCTTGTATATTCCAATGATGGGCTTTCTCAAAATGCCCTAGGTGTTCATGAGCAACCGAGTTGGATGCACACCCACTTAGTTTCTTTTGTTGAGCTTTCATATACTTATAGCTCTAGTGCATCCGTTGCATGGCAATCCCTACTCACTCACATTGATATCTATCGATGGGCATCTCCATAGCCCGTTGATACGCCTAGTTGATGTGAGACTATCTTCCTCTCTTTTTGTCTTCTCCACAACCACCATTCTATTCCACATATAGTGCTATATCCATGGCTCACGCTCATGTATTGCGTGAAGATTGAAAAAGTTTTGAAAATGTTAAAGTATGAAACAATTGCTTGGCTTGTCATCGGGGTTGTGCATGATTTAAATACTTTGTGTGGTGAAGATAGAGCATAGCCAGACTATATGATTTTGTAGGGATAACTTTCTTTGGCCATGTTATTTTGAGAAGACATGATTGCTTTGTTAGTATGCTTGAAGTATTATTATTTTTATGTCAATATGAACTTTTGTCTTGAATCTTTCGAATATGAATATTCATACCACAATTAAGAAGATTTACATTGAAATTATGCCAAGTAGCACTCCGCATCAAAAATACTGTTTTTATCATTTACCTACTCGAGGACGAGCAGGAATTAAGCTTGGGGATGCCTGATACGTCTCCAACGTATCTATAGTTTTTTATTGCTCCATGCTATATTATCTACCGTTTTGGACTATATTGGGCTTTATTTTCCACTTTTATATTATTTTTTGGACTAACCTATTAACAGGAGGCCCAGCCCAGAATTGCTATTTTTTTCCTATTTCAGAGTTTCGGAGAAACAGAATATCAAACGGAGTCCAAACGGAATGAAACCTTCGGGAAAGTGATTTTCTCATCAGATAAGACCCAGGAGACTTGGACCCTCCGTCAAGAAAGCCGCGAGGCGGTCACGAGGGTGGGGGCGCACCCACCCCCCTAGGGCGCGCCCCCTGCCTTGTGGGCCCCTCGGAGCTCCACCGACGTACTTCTTCCTCCTATATATACCTACGTACCCCCAAAAGATCAGATACGAAGCCAAAACCCTAATTCCACCGCCGCAACCTTCTGTACCCACGAGATCCCATCTTGGGGCCTGTTCCGGAGCTCCGCCAGAGAGGGCCATCATCACGGAGGGCTTCTACATCATCCTCGCCCCTCAGATGAAGTGTGAGTAGTTCACCTCAGACCTACGGGACCATAGTTATTAGCTAGATGGCTTCTTCTCTCTTTTTGGATCTCAATACAATGTTCTCCCCCTCTCTCGTGGAGATCTATTCGATGTAATCTTCTTCTTGCGGTGTGTTTGTTCAGACCGATGAATTGTGGGTTTATGATCAAGTCTATCTATGAATAATATTTGAATCTTCTCTGAATTCTTTTATGTATGATTGGTTATCTTTGCAAGTCTCTTTGAATTATCAGTTTGGTTTGGCCTACTAGATTGGTTTTTCTTGCCATGGGAGAAGTGCTTAGCTTTGGGTTCAATCTTGCAGTGTCCTTTCCCAGTGACAGAAGGGGCATCAAGGCACGTATTGTATTGTTGCCATCCAGGTTAACAAAAAGGGGTTTTTATCATATTGCATGAAACTATCCCTCTACATCATGTCATCTTGCTTAAGGCGTTACTCTGTTTTTAACTTAATACTCTAGATGCATGCTGGATAGCGGCCGATGAGTGGAGTAATAGTAGTAGATGCAGGCAGGAGTCGGTCTACTTGTCTCGGACATGATGCCTATATACATGATCATACCCAGATATTCTCATACTATGCTCAATTCTGTCAATTGCTCAACAGTAATTTGTTCACCCACCGTAGAATACTTATGCTCTTGAGAGAAGCACTAGTGAAACCTATGGCCCCCGGGTCTATTCTCATCATATCAATCTCCATCACTTTAATCTTGCTTGCTTTTTACTTTTCACTTTGCATCTCTATACCAAAAATACCAAAAATATTATCTCTATCAGATCTCACTCCCGTAAGTGACCGTGAAGGGATTGACAACCCCTAATCGTGTTGGTTGCGTTGAGCTATTGTTTTGTGCAAGTACGAGGGACTTGAGCGTAGCCTCCTACTGGATTGATACCTTGGTTCTAAAAAACTGAGGGAAATACTTACGCTACTTTGCTGCATCATCCTCTCCTCTTTGGGGAAATCCAACGCAATGCTCAAGAGGTAGTAGGTGGCTCGGCGCCGGGGCGGGTGAAAGCAAAGAACCAACATCGTCTCGAAGGCTATTGCATGCTCTACTCCGACTACTTCGCCGATGCTCCACTTCACGGTGATAAAACATTTCGGCGCCGTTATCGGATGAGCCGAAAGCTCTTCCACAGGATTGTGAATTCCATCCGGGAGTTCGACATCTACTTCAAGTTCAAGATGGATTGCACCGGCAAACTTGGATTCACCTCGATCCAGAAGTGCACGAAAATGATGAGGATGCTTGCATACGGAGCTCCCGATGATTCACTCGACAACTATGGGTGCATGGCCGAGTCCACCAGCATAGAGTGTTTCTACAAGTTCTGTCGGGCAGTGGTGGTAGTGTTTGGACCGCAATACTTGATAACACCCAATGCGGAAGACACTGCTCGGATCCTAGCACATAATGTAGCAAGAGGATTTCCTGGGATGCTTGGAAGCATCGACTGCATGCATTGGAAATGGAAGAACTGCCCATTTGCTTGACAGGGGATGTACAACGGCGCCAAAGGCGGTTGCAGTGTGGTACTTGAGGCCGTGGCCACACAGGAGCTCTGGATTTGGCACTCCTTCTTTGGTATGCCAGGAACTCACAATGACATCAACATGCTACAGTGCTCCCCTGTCTTTGCCAAGCTTGTTGAGGGTCATTCTCCTCCGGTGAACTTCGAGGTCAACGGGCGGCACTACAAGAAGGGGTACTACCTAGCTGATGGCATCTATCCGAGATGGTCTACATTTGTGAAGACTATCTCAAACGTTGTGCCAGGAGGCAAGAAGTCCCACTTTGACAAGATGCAGGAGGCTTGCCGGAAGGATGTCGAGCGGGCATTTGGTGTGCTCCAATCTCGATTTGCTGTTGTCTGGTACCCTGCTCAGACCTAGTCGAAAGATCAAATGTGGGAGATCATGACCTGCTGTGTCATCTTGCACAACATGATCATCGAGAGCGAGCAAGAAGACCCAGTGTTTGACACTGAACCATACTACAGGCAGAGTCCTCTAGCCGAAGTTGATCACCAGCTATCGGCAACCTGGAATGCCTACCTCAGTATGGGTCAGGAGATCCGAGACCCACAGGTGCATCATCAGCTATAGCAGGATCTGGTGCAGCACCTATGGAGGCTCAAGGGCGACGCCGGGCGTGACGTGTGATGAAATATGAGTTTTTATTTGTTGAACTATATAATTTGTATTGAACTATTTTTTGTTGTACTATTTTGTTGAACTATTCGATTTTCTGTGATGAACTATGTGACAAAAAAATATTTATGTTGATAATTCAACGCCGAGCCACGGCGAACCACACAGAATATGGGCCTATTCTCGTCCATATGGGCCCTTTATTCGCCAAAAATGGGCCTAAAAGTGGGCCAATATCAGCGCCTGAGGGCGATGACTGGACGCAAAACCGCCCCCAGTGCCGATTGTAACGCCGGCTCGCCCCCAGGGGGCGATTTTTATGCGTCCTGGGGGGCCAACGGCTGGAGATGCTATTAGCTTAAGCTGGACAGCAGCTAGTGAGTGAGCGCACGTATCGTCTGACGGTGACAGGAACATGGTGGTAGTAGTGACTACTCCAGTGGGAAATATCCTTTGGCTCCCGCATGTATATACACCCTATATGGGGATTTTTTTTAATATAATTAAACAAAAAGTCAAAATAGTTCAAAAGTATTTTTAGATTAAACTTGACTTACTTGTGCACTAGTATATAAATTTTCACAAAAAATAAACCAATGTTGATTTCACAGCGAAAAAGCAAAATTTATTTGCTACTATAGGTCACTATTCATGCTATTTTGACCAAAAAATTGTCTTTTTTAAAAAGAAGTCAAAGAGAAATTTTCTTTTTGTGAAACTTTTCTCACTAGTACAATAAAAGGGCAAGCTTATTTCAAAAATATTTTCAGATTTTTTTGACTTTTTGTTGAATTGCTATATTTTTTCCATATAGGGTACATATGTACCCAGGAACCAAACGTTCCCCTTGTCGGTGTTAAAACCGGCGGATCTCGGGTAGGGGGTCCCGAACTGTGCGTCTAGGATCGATGGTAACAGGAGACGGGGGACACGATGTTTACCCAGGTTCGGGCCCTCTCTATGGAGGTAATACCCTACTTCCTGCTTGATTGATCTTGATGAATATAAGTGTTACAAGACTTGATCTACCACGAGATCGTAATGGCTAAATCCTAGAAGTCTAGCCTATGTGAATATGGTAATGAATCTGTCCTATCGAGACTATGCTCTCAGGTTTATATAGACACCGGAGAGATCTAGGGTTACATGAGGTCGGTTACATAGGAGAAAATCTTCATAATAGGTCGCCTAGCTTGCCTTCCACGCCAAGTAGAGTCCAATCCGGACACGGCTATTTCTTTGGCCTTCGTATCTTCACAGCCCATCAGTCCAACCCATGGATAACAGGCCGGACGCCCGAGGACCCCTTAGTCCAGGACTCCCTCAGTAGCCCCTAAACCTGACTTCAATGACGAGGAGTCCGGCGCGCAGATTGTCTTCGGCATTGCAAGGCTCCCCTTCTGTCGAACCCCAAGGTAGTCTTCGGATGTACGATTGTATCCGGACCTGTGTATATAATTTGCAGAAAATACAATACTCCATGAGCCCAATCTTCTGACAACTGTTTATGACATTGTATCACGCCTGCCCGGTTATTATTTCCAACCGTTGGCTAGCCCGTCGCCCTACGTCTCGGGAAGCGGTTTTATTGGCATGTCTTGTCAAAGCAGAGATCGTGTCCCCTTATTCGCGGGATTTTCAATAATGCAGGTATGGGTTACCCAACCGTCCCCTTGGTACAACTCTTTGGGGATAGGTAAGTTTCAAGACCCTGGAGGGGACACTCGATATTCTGGGCCTTCATATAGGGACCCAGACTTGTCTTCTTCTTCTGTGCTTGCTTCTTCCTCAATCCCAGCCACCTCGAGTTCTCGCCCTCGAGTTCCAATCACCACCAGCCCCAATCATGTCCAGGTCCAGCCGTTGAGGCCGGTGGGTGGCCTCTTCCGTCACGGAGGAGGATATTGCGAAGCTCCGCGTAGCGAGGTACCTGACCCCAGAAATCCTTCATCGGCTTCCTGCCGAGGGGCAGATTATTCCCACCCCCAAATCCGGCGAGAGGGTAGTGTTTGCTCTTAACCCCTTTGTCCGGGGGCTCATGTTCTCTTATGGGCTAGATTTTCACGATCTGGCCCCAGACTCTATTCTCCTCATCTCGGCATTTATCGTCGCGTGCAAGGCCTTCCTCCGGATTCCTACGCACTTTGGCTTGTGGCTCAAGACTTTCGACATGAGGCCGCGGGTGACAGAGGAGGAGCTGGCAGAGTGCGGCGGCGTCATAATACGCAAGCTGGCCAGCGCGGTTTGGTTTGAAGGATCTTTCGCCGAGTCTCCCGAGCTATGGCAGCAGGGGTGGTTTTATGTCAACGAGCCACGGGGCTCCAAGTGGGCAGCTACGCCCGCGTTCCGACCCGGCCCTCCAACTCAGCTTGCTTCATGGATCAATAAGGGATTAGACTGTTACCGAGAAGGGCATCGAACTTGTGAACGTTGTTCAAGTAATGCTAGTCCGCCGGACCCTGCCATGTCAGCGGCAGCCTCTCCGTATGTGGGAGTTTAATCCAGAAGGGTAGCGAACTCTTCAGCACTTCTTCGGCGCTACGCACGAAGGGATGTGGAGATTATATTTCGGGGAGCGATAGCAATGGCCGGACACCACTGAAGACGTTGGCCTTGACTGCAATCATCCGGACACTCCGGTAAGTATTCAATCTCCGAACACCTTTCATTTAAGCATCTCTTGACAAGATATTGAATGACCCGTCCTTATACAAGACTGGATAAAGAAAGCGGTGCTGATCTGGTGTCCGGCACCCCTTCCCGAAGACCCCGCGTCCGCCCTGCTGACGCGGATGTTAACTCCGACACCGTACCAGGTATCTGTAGAGGGGGGTGAGAGCGGGGAGCCCAAAGGAGATGTCCGCCCTGAGAACGATTCACACGCTATGTTCGGGGAAACCGAAACCCTTTTGCCCAGGGGCAAAGGTGTAGAGGGGGCCTTCCATAGCAAGAAGAGGGCCGCTTCTGGAGATCAGGAGGGGAAACCTTCCAAGAAAGGAAAAATGCCATCATCGAGCGGCTTGGGCCGGGCAGGCGATGTCGATGTAGAGCTTGATGATGAGGATGAACCTCCGGCCAGACCGTAAGTGACACAGGGTACTTTAACCATACCTCATTCCTTTCTTATTACTGAAGTAATCCTCCGACATATGTACGTCCTCGCAGGTTAATGCCTGGTGCTTCTCGATCATCCTCCTCCTCGGGAGACCTTCTGCCGGAGATGATGGACAGTGACACGCCTTCTCCGACCTTCTCGCCCAATAGGGCGGATGATCTTGAGGTGTCGTCCCGGAGGGCTCCTCCCAACCGGCAAGTAGCACAGGAAACGAGGAAGGATCTACCCGAAGGTGGTGCCTCTGTCACTCAGGGTTCGGGGGCCAAGGATGACGGCCTCGAACTGTCCGGTATACAGCCGGAGACAATGCTGGAGGCGGGTAACAGGATTCCTTCAAAGGAATGTCGTGCTCCGGCAGCGGTGTCTGAAGACCCAGGAGTGCCGGAGACGCTGACGGACATGCTGTGACGAGCGTCCGTTTCAGAGGAGCATCGTGCCTTAATGGTTATGGTGGTCGGAAAAGTTGTATCCGCGAAGAGCGGGTTGAACGAGGCCTTTACGAGCCTTCCGAGAGATTTTGAGGTTTGTGATGTAATGTTGCCAATCGAATAATATTGACAGAATGCACCTGTTGTGTATGTAGTAGCCCCTGAGACTCGGACCGCCTTCCAAAGGAAGTGATAGGAGGATCGAAAAGATATTTTCAGGTACTAACCTTGGTTTAATTTGGAATGCAGGTTGTCTCCCCTCCTGCCACTACCCGAAATTCGGAGGTAACCGAACTGCAGCAAAAGCTGGATATTGCGGAGGATGATATTGCATTGATCAATAGGCATCTTGATGACTCACAAGGTATATATTTCGAGCATTCCTTACACCAATATGCTTGTAATGTAATCTTGACTCTGAAGGGAGTTTGATATGAAATGTGCATCAATGCAGATGGTGCTGCTGCTGTGGAAGCCCTTCGGGCGGAGCTAGCCCGGGCCAAGGAGTAGGCCTGGTTTAGTAGTGCGGCTGCCAAAAAGGCATCGGCTGAATTGAAGGCCGAACAAGCCACGTGGCGCCAGGACAAGGAGGCAATGTCCACCATGGCGCGCGAGTTAGAGAATGCAGCTCGCCGCTGTAAACTTCTTGAGAAGGAAAATGAAGCCAAAACGGCTGAACTTGACAATGCCTTACGAGAGGCGAGGGAAGCGCGGTCTGAATCTAGAGCGACCCATGAGGAGATCCGGCAAGCTGGGGAGATTGTGGCTGGCAAGCCATTTTTGCTACAGGCTAAGTTCGGCGACCCGAACTATGCTCAGCTTAACCAAGTATGGAGTTCTCCGGACAATTTTTTAGACTTGTCGAAGAGTTCTTCCGATGCGGCGCAGCTTTATCAGGCGCAAGAGGGGTATGCAATGGAGAAGCTTTTCTGGTCGCAATTTGGCGCGTCGAAGCGTCCTCTGTTGCTGAATGAACATATGTCCCAGTGGGCCGAGCTGCATAGGATATCCGGCGCTGCCATGAAGAACGTCTTAGTCCGTTTGTGGCCGACTGAACCTGTTCCGAGTAGTTACTTCGGCCTGGTCCAGCGGCTCGCTGACGCGGTTCCGCGTATCGACGCTGTGAAGCGGTCGGCATGCATTGAAGGTGCACGGATGGCCTTCGCCCGAGTCAAGACATTCTGGGGGAAGATGAAGGCCATCGATGTTGCGACGAAGAGTCCACCCAAAGGCAAGGACCGTTCGGAACCGGAGCATCATTTTGGAGACGTCCTAGAGGCCGCCCGCTTTATAGAGGGTCAATGCTCGAAAGACATAATATTCGAGTGATGTGTACAAAGGTTGTAACAGACAACTTTATAGTTAATCTATTTTTTGCTCGAAAGCTTGTATTCCTCCTGTGCGGCCGTTTTAATGTAATTTGAAAGTTTTCCAGTCGTCGGCTTCAGCCCCCTCGTAGGAAATACGGGGGTGTTCGGAAAAGCATTGAATCACTCTTTATCCAACGTCTTGGTCCATAAAGGAGGTGATAATGCAGCGAACCAGGCAATCGGACTATAGGGCGTTAACACTTTCACTTAGCCGTAGGAGTTTTATGGTGGGGCTACGACATAGCCCCTGGTATGTATGTGGCGTATCGTAATAGTGTGCCTTACATGTTTTGATCTGAAAAAGATCCTTCGTGTAACACGGAGAATCGCTAAAGATTCGGATAAGTCGTTAAGTGGTTGACCAGATCTCGCCGCATCATGACAGTCAGTTTTCGGCTTTCTCTACTGAGGTGCTCATCCGGTTAAAGCCAAGGCACAATCGCAGTAGTTTTCCCTTTACTACCCTAGCCGATAGAGCAGAACGTAGGGTAGCAAGCACAGGAGCCGGGCAACCCAACTATTGACCAAAGATAATGATTCGGAGCTGATGCATATAAGGCCAAACTTGCGACGCCGAAGTACGCTATAGAGTTGTTCGGACTTTTATTGGTGACTCATTTGTTCCCATACCGAGCCCCTGGCAAGTTATGCCGAGGTGCGTCTTGTAACACCACCGTTACGGGCGTACTCGTTGTAGAAAGAGTATGGAAGATTAGTTCGGATCAACCCGGCTATTTGACATGCTCAGGGTCGGGAAAAGAGAAAAAAGGCATAGTACAGGCTCAAAATAAAGAGTGTGGTCTATAAAAAAGCTGTTTTGGACCTCCTATCGCATGTCTGCGCCGCCCGTCCTCGGGGAGTGGAGTCCTTAACAGAAGTGGCCCCTTAGGTGAGTGTACGGATCCGAACTCCGATAGAGTCCGATTAGATGTTGTCCTGATGGTCACCTGTTTTTAAGAGATATAAAGAAAAATATGGAAAACAGATAAAAAACGTTACGGGAATGTTTGTAGGGTTGGCCGTATTGTGCTTCCGCCGGTGCCCATGGTATCTTGAGCGCATAGTGATGTATGCATGGTGTGAATCTTGTCGGTATAGCGGGTGGGTGGCGGAAGCCGAACTGCTATTTCCGTTCCGGAAGTGGTCGAACTTCGGAGGGAAGCTGTTTCTGGCCCCTGGTGTTCGGCTGGCGAGCCGCTCTGTCGTCTTTATCGCTTGGTGGCCTCCTCCCCTTGTATTCGGTGTTAAGTTTGCCTGTCTGCTTAAAGACCCAACAGTTTCTGTTGGTGTGATTGGCTGGCTTATCAGGGTGACCGTGAATCTGACAAGGTCGGTCTAGTATCCTATTGAGGGCAGATGGTCCATCCTGGCTGGCCTTAAATGGCTTCTTCCGTTGACCGGGCTTCAGATTGTGAAATCCGGCGTTGACCGCTATGTCGCGTAATCTTTCATTATTGTTGCGGCCGTTGTGTTTGGTTAGTCGTGGCTTGCCGTTGCCGTCTCGGATTTCGGAAGTGCCCGAGTCGCTGGCGCTGTTGCTTTTACGAGCGAGCCAGTTGTCTTCTCCCGCACAAAAGCGAGTCATTAGAGCGGTAAGGGTGGTCATGGATTTAGGTCCTTCCTGGCCGAGGTGGCGTGCTAGACATTCATCCCGGACGCTATGTTTGAAGGTCATGAGGGCTTCCGCGTCTGGACAGTCGACAATTTGGTTCTTTTTGACTAAGAACCTGGTCCAGAGCTCCCTGGCTGACTCGCCGGGCTGTTGGACAATATGACTTAAGTCGTCGGCATTTGGTGACCGAATATATATTCCTTGGAAGTTGTCACGAAAGGCGTCTTCCAAATCTTCCCAGCTGCCAATATAATTTTCTAACAAACTGTTTAGCTAGTACCGTGCTGGCCCCTTAAGCTTGAGAGGCAGGTATTTAATGGCATGAAGGTCGTCTCCGCGAGCCAGGTGGATATGGAGGAGATAGTCCTCAATCCATACTGAGGGATCTGTTGTTCCATCGTATGATTCGATGTTGATGGGTTTGAATCCGTCTGGAACTTCGTGATCCATTACCTCGTTGGTGAAGCAAAGCGGGTGCATGGCTCCTCTATGTTGGGCACACTTTGAAGCACCTCCTTTGGATGCCGTTGGCGGCTTCGGGCGTGGTTGGCTTGGTTGAGTCCGGCTGATTGACCATCATAACCAGTCAGGGCATATCCCCGCGATCTGTACGTCGATCTTGTCTTTCCTACTCCGTCCACTAGACTTTGGCGGATGTCGCCATTGTTTTCACGAACCATCTTGTTCTTGTTCTTACGGCCGGATAGTTTCGTATGGTATTCTGCTTGGGCTGCTGCTTTATCCGGACCAAACTCTGGTCGACCTGCCGCATTATTCGATGGTGGAGCAGGCTCCAGCACCTTGCCATCATGTGGAGGGATCCACCTGCACTTGGGGTGGCTTTTTTCCGGGCCACTAGGGCCGTATTCTATGGCGGCTAGGACCTTGGTCCATTTATCATTGAGCAGATCTCGGCTTGCTTGAAGCTGCAGCTGCTTTATTCTTAGATTCCTTGTTGTGGCTATTAGCCGGTGTTTAAAGCGCTCCTGCTCGAGAGGTTCCTCCGGCACGATGAATTCTTCGTTGTCGACGCTATCCTCTTCCTCTGAGAGTGGAAGATAATTGCTATCCTCCGAGTCTCCGTACATGACCTGTTCATCGGGGCTGTCTTGCCCGCTTTCCTGGTCCTCTTGTTCGGATCCTGCCTCAACAGGGTCTTTGTTGTCCGGAGTAGTATCTGAAGGAAATATGCCCTAGAGGAAATAATAAAATTATCATTTATTTCCTTATTTCATGATAAATGTTTCTTATTCATGCTAGAATTGTATTAACCGGAAACTCGATACATGTGTGAATACATAGACAAACTTAGTGTCACTAGTATGCCTCTACTTGACTAGCTCGTTAATCAAAGATGGTTGAGTTTCCTAGCCATAGACATGAGTTGTCATTTGATTATCGGGATCACATCATTAGGAGAATGATGTGATTGACTTGACCCATTCTGTTATCTTAACACTTGATCGTTTAGTATGTTGCTATTGCTTTCTTCATGACTTATACATGTTCCTATGACTATGAGATTATGCAACTCCCGATTATCGGAGGAACACTTTGTGTGCTACCAAACGTCACAACGTAACTGGGTGATTATAAAGGTGCTCTACAGGTGTCTCCGAAGGTACTTGTTGGGTTTGCGTATTTCGAGATTAGGATTTGTTCCTCCAATTGTCGGAGAGGTATCTTTGGTCCCACTCGGTAATGCACATCACTTAAGCCTTGCAAGCATTGTAACTAATGAGTTAGTTTGGGGATGATGTATTACGGAACGAGTAAAGAGACTTGCCAGTAATGAGATTGAACTAGGTATTGAGATACCGACGATCGAATCTCGGGCAAGTAACATACCGATGACAAAGGGAACAACGTATGTTGTTATGCGGTTTGACCGATAAAGATCTTCGTAGAATATGTGGGAGCCAATATGAGCATCCAGGTTCCGCTATTGGTTATTGACCGGAGGGGTTACCGGAACCCCCAGGGTGGTTTAATGGGCCATAGTGGGCCTTAGTGGAGAAGAGGAGGGGCGGCCAGGGCAGGCCGCGCGCCGCCTCCCCGTCTAGTCCAAATTGGACCAGGAGGGGGGCGGCGCCCCCCTTTCCTTCTTCTCCTCTTCCTCCTTCCCCCCTTATCCTAATCCAACAAGCAAGGGAGGGAGTCCTACTCCCAGTGGGAGTAGGACTCCTCCTGGCGCGCCTCCTCCTGGCCGGCCGCACCTCCCCCTTGCTCCTTCATATGCGGGGGTAGGGGGCACCCCATAGACACAACAATTGATCATTGATCTTTTAGCCGTGTGCGGTGCCCCCCCTCCACCAACCACCATAGTCCATCTCGATAATACTGTAGCGGTGCTTAGGCGAAGCCCCGTGTCGGTAGAACATCATCATCGTCACCATGCCGTCGTGCTGACGAAACTCTCCCTCAACACTCGGCTGGATCGTAGTTCGAGGGACATCATCGGGCTGAACGTTTGCTAAACTCGGAGGTGTCGTGCGTTCAGTACTTGATCGGTTGGATTGTGAAGACGTACGACTACATCAACCGCGCTGTGCTAACACTTCCTCTTTTGGTCTACGAGGGTACGTGGACAACACTCTCCCCTCTCGTTGCTATGCATCACCATGATCATGCGTGTGCGTAGGATTTTTTTTTGAAATTACTACGTTCCCCTACAGTGGCATCCGAGCCTGGTTTTATGCGTTGATGTTATATGCACGAGTAGAACACAAGTGAGTTGTGGGCAATACAAGTCATACTGCTTACCAGCATTTCATACTTTGGTTCGGCGGTATTGTTGGATGAAGCGGCCCAGACCAACATTACACGTACGCTTACGCGAGACTGGTTCTACTGACATGCTTTGCACACAGGTGGTTGGCGGGTGTCAGTTTCTCCAACTTTAGTTGAACCGAGTGTGGCTATGCCCGGTCCTTGAGAAGGTTAAAACAACACTAACTTGATGAACTATCGTTGTGGTTTTGATGCCTAGGTAAGAACGGTTCTTGCTCAGCCCGTAGCAGCCACGTAAAACTTGCAACAACAAAGTAGAGGACGTCTAACTTGTTTTTGCAGGGCATGTTGTGATGTGATATGGTCAAGCCATGATGCTATATTTTATTGTATGAGATGATCATGTTTTGTAACCGAGTTATCGGCAACTGGCAGGAGGCATATGGTTATCGCTTTATTGTATGCAATGCAATCGCCCTGTAATGCTTTACTTTATCACTAAGCGGTAGCGATAGTCGTAGAAGCATAAGTTGGCGAGACGACAATGATGCTACGATGGAGATCAAGGTGTCGCGCCGGTGACGATGGTGATCATGATGGTGCTTCGGAGATGGAGATCACAAGCACAAGATGATGATGGCCATATCATACCACTTATATTGATTGCATGTGATGTTTATGTTTCTATGCATCTTATCTTGGTTTGATTGACGGTAGCATTATAAAATGATCTCTCACTAAATTTCAAGATAAAAGTGTTCCCCTTGAGTATGCACTGTTGCCAAAGTTCGTCGTGCCCAGACACCACGTGATGATCGGGTGGGATAAGCTCTATGTCCATCTACAACGGGTGCAAGCCAGTTTTTGCACACGCGGAATACTCAGGTTAAACTTGACGAGCCTAGCATATGTAGATATGGCCTCGGAACACTGAGACTGAAAGGTCGAGCGTGAATCATATAGTAGATATGATCAACATAGTGATGTTCACCATTGAAAACTACTCCATTTCACGTGATGACCGGTTATGGTTTAGTTGATTTGGATCACATGATCACTTAGATGATTAGAGGGATGTCTATCTAAGTGGGAGTTCTTAAGTAATATGATTAATTAAACTTAAATTTATCATGAACTTAGTCTTGGTAGTATTAGCATATCTATGTTGTAGATCAATAGCTCGCGTTTAGCTCCCCTGTTTTATTTTGATATGTTCCTAGAGAAAACTGAGTTGAAAGATGTTAGTAGAAATGATGCGGATTGGATCCGTGATCTGAGGATTATCCTCATTGCTGCACAGAAGAATTATGTCCTTGTTGCACCGCTAGGTGACAGACCTATTGCAGAAGCAGATGCATACGTTATGAATGTTTGGCTATCTCAATATGATGACTACTTGATAGTTTAGTGCACCATGCTTAACAGCTTCGAATCGGGACTTCAAAGACGTTTTGAACATCATGGACCATATGAGATGTTCCGGGAGTTGAAGTTAATATTTCAAGCAAATACCCGAGTTGAGAGATATGAAGTCTCCAACAAGTTCTATAGCTAAAAGATGGAGGAGAATAGCTCAAGCAGTGAGCATGTGCTCAGATTGTCTGGGTACTACAATCGCTTGAATCAAGTGGGAGTTAATCTCAGATAAAATAGTGATTGACAAAATTCTCTAGTCACCATCACCAAGTTAGTAGAACTTTGTGATGAACTATAATATGCAAGGGATAACGGAAACGATTCCCAAGCTCTTCGTGATGCGGAAATCGACGAAGGTAGAAATCAAGAAAAACATCAAATGTTGATGGTTGACAAGACCACTAGTTTCAAGAAAAGGGGCAAAGGGAAGAAGGGGAACTTCAAGAAGAACGACAAGCAAGTTGCTGCTCGAGTGAAGAAGCCCAAGTCTGGACCTAAGCCTGAGACTAAGTGCTTCTACTGCAAAGGGACTGGTCACTGGAAGCGGAACTACCCCAAGTAATTGGCGGATAAGAAGGATGGCAAAGTGAACATAGGTATATTTGATATACATGTTATTTATGTGTACTTTATTACTAGTGTTTATAGCAACCCCTCAGTATTTGATACTAGTTCAGTTGCTAAAAGTAGTAACTTGAAACGGGAGGTTCAGAATGAATAGAAACTAGTTAAGGGTGAAGTGACGATGTGCGTTGGAAGTAGTTCCAAGATTGATACGATCATCATCGCACACTCCCTATACTTTCGAGATTAGTGTTGAACCTAAATAAGTGTTATTTGGTGTTTGCGTTGAGCATGTATGATTTGATCATGTTTATTGCAATACGGTTATTCATTTAAAGTCAGAGAATAATTGTTATTCTGTTTACATGAATGGTCATACACCCAATTAAAATAGTTTATTGCATCTCGATCGTAGTGATACACATATTCATAATATTGAAGCCAAAAAAAGATGCAAAGTTAATAATGATAGTGCAACTTATTTGTGGCACTGCCGTTTTGGTCATATTGGTGTAAAACGCATGAAGAAACTCCATGCTGCTGGGCTTTTGGAATCACCTGATTATGAATCACTTGATGCTTGCGAACCATGCCTCTTGGGCAAGATGACTAAAATGCTATTCTCTGGAACAATGGAGCAAGCAACAGATTTGTTGGAAATCATACATACTGATGTATGTGGTTCGATGAGTGTTGAGGCTCGCGGAGGGTATCATTATTTTCTGACCTTCACAGATGATTTGAGCAGATATGGGTATATCTACTTGATGAAACATAAGTCTGAAACATTTGAAAAGTTCAAAGAATTTCAGAGTGAAGTGGAGAATCATCGTAACAAGAAAATATAGTTTCTACGATCTGATCACAGAGACAAATATTTGAGTTACGAGTTTGGCCTTCAATTAAAACAATGTGGAATAGTTTCACAAACTCATGCCACCTGGAACACCACAGCATAATGGTGTGTCCGAACGTCATAACCATACTTTATTGGATATAGTGCAATCTATGATGTTTCTTACCGATTTACCACTATCGTTTTGGGTTATGCATTAGAGACAGTTGCATTCACGTTAAATAGGGCACCATCTAAATCCGTTGAGACAACACCATATGAACTGCGGTTTGGCAAGAAACCAAATTTGTCGTTTCTTAAAGTTTGGAATTGCAATGCTTATAAGAAAAGGTTTCATCCTGATAAGCTCAAACCCAAATCGGAGAAATGTGTCTTCATAGGATACCCAAAGGAGACAGTTGGGTACACCTTCTATCACAGATCCGAAGGCAAGATATTCGTTGCTAAATTTGGATCCTTTCTAGAGAAGGAGTTTCTCTCGAAAGAAGTGAGTGGGCGGAAAGTAGAACTTGATGAGGTAACTATACCTGCTCCCTTATTGGAAAGTAGTTCACCATAGAAACCGGTTCCTGTGACTCCTACACCAATTATTGAGGAAGCTAATAATGATGATCATGTAACTTCAAATCAAGTTACTAACGAACCTCGTAGGTCAACCAGAGTGAGATCCACACCAGAGTGGTACAGTAATCCTATTCTGGAGGTCATGTTACTTGACCATGACGAACCTACGAACTATGAGTAAGCAATGATGAGCCCAGATTCCGCGAAATGGTTTGAGGCCATGAAATCTGAGATGGGATCCATGTATGAGAACAAAGTATGGACTTTGATTGACTTGCCCAAATGATCGGCGAGCCATTGAGTTTAAATGGATCTTCAAGAGGAAGATGGACGCTGATAGTAGTGTTACTATCTACAAAGCTAGAATTGTCACAAAAGGTTTTCGACAAGTTCAAGGTGTTGACTACGATGAGAGTCTCTCACTCATATCTATGCTTAAGTCTGTCCGAATCATGTTAGCAATTGCCGCATTTTATGAAATCTGGCAAATAGATAAACAAAACTGCATTCCTTAATGGATTTATTAAAGAAGAGTTGTATATGATGCAACCAGAAGGTTTTGTCGATCCTAAAGGTGTTAACAAAATGTGCAAGTTCCAGCGATCCATCTATGGACTGGTGCAAGCATCTCGGAGTTGGAATATACGCTTTGATGAGTTGTTCAAAGCATATAGTTTTATACAGACTTGCGGTGAAGCCTGTATTTACAAGAAAGTGAGTGGGAGCACTACAACATTTCTGATAACTATATGTGAATGACATATTGTTGATCGGAAATAATGTAGAATTATTCTGCAAAGCATAAAGGAGT
This sequence comes from Aegilops umbellulata, assembly GCA_032464435.1. Taxonomy (NCBI): domain Eukaryota; kingdom Viridiplantae; phylum Streptophyta; class Magnoliopsida; order Poales; family Poaceae; genus Aegilops; species Aegilops umbellulata. Next base: position 447,563,296 of record CP136058.1, on the reverse strand, counting down.
GTTTGAAAGGAGTTTTTTGAAAGAAAGACCTCGGTGAAGCTGCTTACATATTGAGCATCAAGATCTATAGAGATAGATCAAAACGCTTGATAAGTTTTTTCAATGAGTACATACCTTGACAAGATTTTGAAGTAGTTAAAAGTGGAACAGTCAAAGAAAGAGTTCTTGCCTGTGTTACAAGGTGTGAAATTGAGTAAGACTCAAAGTCCGACCATGATACGTCTCCAACGTATATATAATTTTTGATTGCTCCATGCTATATTATCTACTGTTTTAGGCAATATTGGGCTTTATTATCCACTTTTATATTATTTTTGGGACTAACCTATTAACCGAAGGCCCAGCCCAGATTTGCTGTTTTATGCCTATTTTAGTGTTTCGACGAAAAGGAATATCAGACGGAGTCAAAACAGAACGAAATCAACTGGAGAAGTTATTTTTGGAAGGAAACCTACCTGATAGACTTGGACTCTAAGTCAGAAGATAGGGGAGCTGGCCACGAGGGTAGGGGGCGCGCCCACCCCCAGGGGCGCGCCCCCTGCCTCGTGGGGCCCCCGCAGCTCCACCGACGTACCCCTTCCGCCCGTATATACATACGTATCGTAAAACTTCCAGAACAGAGATTAGATATGGAGTTCCGCCGCTGCAAGCCTCTGTAGCCACCAAAAACCTCTCGGGACCCTGTTCCGGCACCCTGCCGGAGGGGGGAATCCTCACCGGTGGCCATCTTCATCATCCCGGCACTCTCCATGACGAGGAGGGAGTAGTTCACCCTCGGGGTTGAGGGTATGTACCAGTAGCTATGTGTTTGATCTCTCTCTCTCTCTCTCGTGTTCTTGATTTGGCTCGATCTTGATGTATCGCGAGCTTTGCTATTATAGTAGGATCTTATGTTTCTTCTCCCCCTCTTCTCTCTTGTAATGGATTGAGTTTTCCCTTTGTAGTAATCTTATCGGATTGAGTCTTTAAAGATTTGAGAACACTTGATGTATGTCTTGCCGTGAATATCTATGGTGACAATGGGATATCACGTGCCACTTGATGTATGTTTTGGTGATCAACTAGCGGGTTCCGCCCATGAACCTATGCATAGGGGTTGGCACACGTTTTCGTCATGATTCTCCGGTAGAAACTTTGGGCACTCTTTGAGGTCTTATGTGTTGGTTGAATAGATGAATCTGAGATTGTGTGATGAATATCGTATAATCATACCCACGGATACTTGAGGTGACATTGGAGTATCTAGGTGACATTAGGGTTTTGGTTGATTTGTGTCTTAGGTGTTATTCTAGTACGAACTCTAGGGCTGTTTGTGACACTTATAGGAATAGCCCAACGGATTGATTGGAAAGAATAACTTTGAGGTGGTTTCGTACCCTACCATAATCTCTTCGTTTGTTCTCCGCTATTAGTGACTTTGGAGTGACTCTTTGTTGCATGTTGAGGGATAGTTATGTGATCCAATTATGTTATTATTGTTGAGAGGACTTGCACTAGTGAAAGTATGAACCCTAGGCCTTGTTTCCTATGATTGCAATACCGTTTACGCTCACTTTTACCGCTTGTTACCTTGCTGTCTTTATATTTTCAGTTTACAAAAACCTATATCTACCATCCATATTGCACTTGTATCACCATCTCTTCGCCGAACTAGTGCACCTATACAATTTACCATTGTATAGGGTATGTTGGGGACACAAGAGACTCTTTGTTATTTGGTTGCAGGTTTGTTTGAGAGATACCATCTTCATCCTACGCCTCCTACGGATTGATAAACCTTAGGTCATCCACTTGAGGGAAATTTGCTACTGTCCTACAAACCTGTGCACTTGCAGGCCCAACAACGTCTACAAGAAGAAGGTTGTGTAGTAGACATCAAGCTCTTTTCTGGCGTCGTTGCCGGGGAGGCTAGGTAAGTGAAGGTATATCTTTAGATCTTGCAATCGAATCTTTTTGTTTCTTGTTTTAGCACTAGTTAGTTTATAAAAGAAAATTACAAAAAAATGGAATTGAGTTTGTCTCACACGCTTCATCTTTTTAATATCTTTCGTGAGTATGATGGAAAGGAAAATTGTGCTCAAGTGCTAGAAGAAGAATTACATAGAATGCTTGGCATAAAATATGTGAATGATGAGCACGATTGCAATGTTGTTAGTATGAATTCCTTGAATATCCATGATGCTAATGATATGCAAAGCCACAAGCTTGGGGATGCTATGTTTGATGAAGATGATATTTTTAGTCCCCCAAGTTTTGATGAGCAAATTTACTATGATGAAAGCATGCCTCCTATCTATGATGATTATTCTGATGACACCTATGCTATAAAGAATAATGATAACCATGAAACTTGTCATCTTGATCTTAATTTTCATTCACATGATAGTTATTTTGTTGAGTTTGGTCCCACTACTATTCATGAGAAGAATTTTGCTTATGTGGAGAGTAATAAAATTTCTATGCTAGTAGATCATGAAAAGAATGCTTTTTGTGCTGGTTATATTGTTGAATTCATTCATTATGCTACTGAAAATTATTATGGGGGAGGAATATATGCTTGTAGGAATTGCAATAATATCAAGTTTCCTCTCTATGTGCTTAAAGTTTTGAAGTTATGCTTGTTTTACCTTCCTATGCAAGTTGATCATTGTTCCCATAAGTTGTTTGCTCAAAAAATCCCTATGCATGGGAAGTGGGTTAGACTTAAATGTTCTAGTCATATTCTTCATGATGCTCTCTTTATGTTTTAATTCTTATCTTTTATATGAGCATCATTGGAATCATCATGCCTAGCTAGGGGCGTTAAATGTTAGCGCTTGTTGGGAGGCAACCCAATTTTATTTTAGTTTCTTGCTTTTTGGATCTGTTTAGGAATAAATAATCCATCTAGATTCTGTTAAGATATGGTTTTATGTTTTAGTTAGTATTTGTGCCAAGTAGAACCTTTGGGAAGACTTGGGTGAAGTCTTTATGATCATGCTGTAAAAAACAGAAACTTTAGCGCTCACGAGATTAGCTAAAACTTTTTACTGGAGAGTGATATTTAGTTGATTCTTTTTTCAGATGATTACTATAAAAATTCCTCAGGTCCACCAATTTATTTTAGAATTTTTGTAGTTCCAAAAGTTTGCATTAGTTACAGATTACTACAGACTGTTCTGTTTTTGACAGATTCTGTTTTTCGTGTGTTGTTTGCTTATTTTGATGACTCTATGGCTAGTAAAAATGTTTATAAACCATAGAGAAGTTGGAATATAGTAGGTTTAACACCAATATAAATAAAGAATGAGTTCATTAAAGTACCATGAGGTGGTCTTTTGTTTTCTTTCGCTAACGGAGCTCATGAGTTTTCTGTTAAGTTTTGTGTTATGAAGTTTTCAAGTTTTGGGTAAAGATTCGATGGACTATGAAATAAGGAGTGGCAAGAGCCTAAGCTTGGGGATGCCCAAGGAACCCCAAGGTAATATTCAAGGATAACCAAGCATCTAAGCTTGGGGATGCCCCGGATGGCATCCCCTCTTTCGTCTTCGTTCATCGATAACTTTACTTGGAGCAATATTTTTATTCACCACATGATATGTGTTTTGCTTGGAGCGTCATTTTATTTTCTTTAGATTTGCTTGCTGGTTGATTAAAGTATCAAGATCTGAAATTCTTAAATGGGAGAGTCTTCACATAGTTACATAATTATTTGACTACTCATGGATCTTCACTTATATCTTTCGGAGTAGTTTGTCGTTTGCTCTAGTGCTTCACTTATATCTTTTAGAGAACAGTGGTGGATTTGTTTTATAGAAACTATTGATATCTCATGCTTCACTTAGATTATTTTGAGAGTCTTAAATAGAATGGTAATGTGCTTAATTCTAATATGCTAGGCATACAAGACTAATAAAAGAAAAATTCTTATGAGTGTGTTGAATACTAAGAAAAGATTGAAGCATGATAATTGTTTTGAGATATGGAGGTGATAATATTAGAGTCATACTAGTTGAGTAGCTATGAATTTAAAGAATACTTGCGTTGAAGTTTGTGATTCCCGTAGCATGCACGTATGGTGAACCGTTATGTAACGAAGTCGGAGCATGAGGTGTTTATTGATTGTCTTCCTTTTGAGTGGCGGTCGGGGACGAGCGATGGTCTTTTCCTGCCAATCTACCCCCCTAGGAGCATGCGTGTAATACTTTGCTTTGATAACTTTTAGATTTTTGCAATAAGTATATGAGTTCTTTATGACTAATGTTGAGTCCATGGATTATATGCACTTTTACCATCCTTCCACCATTGCTAGCCTCTCTAATACAGCGCACTTTTCGCCGGTATCATACACCCACCATATATCTTCCTCAAAACAGCCACCATACCTACCTATCATGGCATTTCCATAGCCATTCCGAGATATATTGCCATGCAACTTTCCACCGTTCCGTTTATTATGACACGCTCCATCATTGTCATATTGCTAGCATGATCATGTAGTTGACATCGTATTTGTGGCAAAGCCACCATTCATAATTCTTTCATACATATCACTCTTGATTCATTGCATATCCCGGTACACTGCCGGAGGCATTCATATAGAGTCATATTTTGTTCTAAGTATCGTGTTGTAATTGTTGAGTTGTAAGAAAAATAAAAGTGTGATGATCATCGTTTTTAGAGCATTGTCCCAAGTGAGGAATAATAAAAAAAGGCCATAAAAAAGGGAAGGCCCAAAAAAATGAGAGAAAAAGAGAGAAGGGACAATGCTACTATCCTTTTATCACACTTGTGCTTCAAAGTAGCACCAAGATCTTCATTATAGAGAGTCTCCTATGTTGTCACTTTCATATACTAGTGGGAATTTTTCATTATAGAACTTGGCTTGTATATTCCAATGATGGGCTTCCTCAAATTGCCCTAGGTCTTCGTGAGCAAGTGAGTTGGATGCACACCAACTTAGTTTCTTTTGTTGAACTTTCATATACTTATAGCTCTAGTGCATCTGTTGCATGGCAATCCCTACTCACTCATATTGATATCTATTAATGGGCATATCCATAGCCCGTTGATACGCCTAGTTGATGTGAGTCTATCTTCCCCTCTTTTTGTCTTCACCACAACCACCATTCTATTCCACATATAGTGCTATATACATGGCTCACGCTCATGTATTGCGTGAAGATTGAAAAAAGTTTTGAAAATGTTAAAGTATGAAACAATTGGTTGGCTTGTCATCGGGGTTGTGCATGATTTAAATACTTTGTGTGGTGAAGATGGAGCATAGCCAGACTATATGATTTTGTAGGGATAACTTTCTTTGGCCATGTTATTTTGAGAAGACATAATTGCTTTATTAGTATGCTTGAAGTACTATTATTTTTATGTCAATATGAACTTTTGTCTTGAATCTTTCGGATCTGAATATTCATATCACAATTGAGAAGAATTACAATGAAATTATGCCAACTAGCATTCCACATCAAAAATTATATTTTTATCATTTACCTACTCGAGGACGAGCAGGAATTAAGCTTGGGGATGCTTGATACGTCTCCAACGTATCTATAATTTTTGATTGCTCCATGCTATATTATCTACTGTTTTAGGCAATATTGGGCTTTATTATCCACTTTTATATTATTTTTGGGACTACCTATTAACCGGAGGCCCAGCCCAGATTTGTTGTTTTATGCCTATTTCAGTGTTTCGAGGAAAAGGAATATCAGACGGAGTCAAAACGAAACGAAATCAACTGGAGAAGTTATTTTTGGAAGGAAACCTACCTGATAGACTTGGACTCTATGTCAGAAGATACGGGAGCTGGCCATGAGGGTAGGGGCGCGCCCCCTGCCTCGTGGGGCCCCGCAGCTCCACCGACGTACCCCTTGCACCCATATATACCTACGTATCGTAAAACTTCCAGAACAGAGATTAGATCTGGAGTTCCGCCGCCGCAAGCCTCTATAGCCACCAAAAACCTCTCGGGACCCTGTTCCGGCACCCTGCCGGAGGGGGAACCCTCACCGGTGGCCATCTTCATCATCCCGGCGCTCTCCATGACAAGGAGGGAGTAGTTCACCCTCGGGGTTGAGGGTATGTACCAGTAGCTATGTGTTTGATCTCTCTCTCTCTCTCTCTTTCTCTCTCTCTCTCTCTCTCTCTCTCTCTCTCTCGTGTTCTTGATTTGGCTCGATCTTGATGTATCGCGAGCTTTGCTATTATAGTTGGATCTTATGTTTCTTCTACCCCTCTTCTCTCTTGTAATGGATTGAGTTTTCCCTTTGAAGTAATCTTATTGGATTGAGTCTTTAAAGATTTGAGAACACTTGATGTATGTCTTGCCGTGAATATCTGTGGTGACAATGGGATATCATGTGCCACTTGATGTATGTTTTGGTGATCAACTTGCGGGTTCCGCCCATGAACCTATGCATAGGGGTTGGCACACGTTTTCGTCGTGATTCTCCGATAGAAACTGTGGGCACTCTTTGAGGTCTTATGTGTTGGTTGAATAGATGAATCTGAGATTGTGTGATGCATATCGTATAATCATACCCACGGATACTTGAGGTGACATTGGAGTATCTAGGTGACATTAGGGTTTTGGTTGATTTGTGTCTTAAGGTGTTATTCTAGTATGAACTCTAGGGCTGTTTGTGACACTTATAGGAATAGCCCAACGGATTGATTGGAAAGAATAACTTTGAGGTGGTTTCGTACCCTACCATAATCTCTTCGTTTGTTCTCCTCTATTAGTGACTTTGGAGTGACTCTTTGTTGCATGTTGAGGGATAGTTATGTGATCCAATTATGTTATTATTGTTGAGAGGACTTGCACTAGTGAAAGTATGAACCCTGGGCCTTGTTTCCTATCATTGCAATACTGTTTACGCTCACTTTTACCGCTTGTTACCTTGCTGTTTTTATATTTTCAGTTTACAAAAACCTATATCTACCATCCATGTTGCACTTGTATCACCATCTCCTCGCCGAACTAGTGCACCTATACAATTTACCATTGTATTGGGTGTGTTGGGGACACAAGAGACTCTTTGTTATTTGGTTGCAGGGTTGTTTGAGAGAGACCATCTTCATCCTACGCCTCCTACGGATTGATAAACCTTAGGTCATCCACTTGAGGGAAATTTGCTACTGTCCTACAAACCTGTGCACTTGCAGGCCCAACAACGTCTACAAGAAGAAGGTTTTGTAGTAGACATCAGACCACGACAGAAGATAGAAAGAGAATGAAAGTCATTCCCTATGCCTCAGCCATAGGTTCTATAAAGTATGCCATGTTGTGTACTAGATCTATTGTATACCCTACACTGTGTTTTGCAAGGGAGTACAATAGTGATCTAGGAGTAGATCACTGGACAGCGGTCAAAATTATCCTTAGTGGAATAAGGATATGTTTCTCGATTATGGAAGTGACAAAAGGTTCGTCGTAAAGGGTACATCGATGCAAGTTTTGACACTGATCCAGATGACTCTAAGTCTCAATCTGGATACATATTGAAAGTGGGAGCAATTAGCTAGAGTAGCTCCGTGCAGAGTATTGTAGACATAGAATATTTGCAAAATACATACAGCTCTGAATGTAGAAGACCCGTTGACTAAACTTCTCTCACAAGCAAAACATGATCACACCTTAGTACTCTTTGGGTGTTAATCACATAGCGATGTGAACTAGATTATTGACTCTAGGAAACCCTTTGGGTGTTGGTCACATGACGAAGTGAACTATGGGTGTTAATCACATGGTGATGTGAACTATTGGTGTTAAATCACATGGCGATGTGAACTAGATTATTGACTCTAGTGCAAGTGGGAGACTGAAGGAAATATGCCCTAGAGGCAATAATAAAATTATTATTTATTTCCTTATTTCATGATAAATGTTTATTATTCATGCTAGAATTGTATTAACCGGAAACTCGATACATGTGTGAATACATAGACAAACTTAGTGTCACTAGTATGCCTCTACTTGACTAGCTCGTTAATCAAAGATGGTTGAGTTTCCTAGCCATAGACATGAGTTGTCATTTGATTAACGGGATCACATCATTAGGAGAATGATGTGATTGACTTGACCCATTCCGTTAGCTTAGCACTTGATCATTTAGTATGTTGCTATTGCTTTCTTCATCACTTATACATGTTCCTATGACTATGAGATTATGCAACTCCCGTTTACCGGAGGAACACTTTGTGTGCTACCAAACGTCACAACGTAACTGGGTGATTATAAAGGTGCTCTACAGGTGTCTCCGAAGGTACTTGTTGGGTTGGCGTATTTCGAGATTAGGATTTGTCCCTCCGATTGTCGGAGAGGTATCTCTGGGCCCACTCGGTAATGCACATCACTTAAGCCTTGCAAGCATTGCAACTAATGAGTTAGTTTGGGGATGATGTATTATGGAACGAGTAAAGAGACTTGCCGGTAATGAGATTGAACTAGGTATTGAGATACCGACGATCGAATCTCGGGCAAGTAACATACCGATGACAAAGGGTTGATGCCTAGTGGTGGGAAAGGGCTGATGCCTTCCCACCCACCCAGGTTCAAGGCATGGTACTTGCAATTTGGGTTTGTTGCACCAATTATACTGTAGGGGGTTCCCTTACAGTCTTTCTGTCAAAAAAAAAACATACCGATGACAAAGGGAACAACGTATGTTGTTATGCGGTTTGACCGATAAAGTTCTTCGTAGAATATGTGGGAGCCAATATGAGCATCCAGGTTCAGCTATTGGTTATTGACCGGAGATGTGTCTCGGTCATGTCTACATAGTTCTCGAACCCGTAGGGTCCGCACGCTTAAAGTTTCGATGATGGTTATATTATGAGTTTATGAGTTTTTATATGCCGAAGGTTGTTCGGAGTCTCGGATGTGATCACGGACATGACGAGGAGTCTCAAAATGGTCGAGACATGAAGATTGATATATTGGAAGCCTATATTTGGATATCGGAAGTGTTCCGGGTGAAATCGGGATTTTACCAGAGTACCAGAGGGGTTACCGGAACCCCCGGGGGTTTAATGGGCCATAGTGGGCCTTAGTGGAGAAGAGGAGGGGTGGCCAGGGCAGGCCGCGCGCCCCTCTCCCTCTAGTCCGAATTGGACAAGGAGGGGGCGGCGCCCCCCTTTCCTTCTTCTCCTCTTCCTCCTTCCCCCCTTCTCCTAATCCAACAAGGCAGGGAGGGAGTCCTACTCCCGCTAGGACTCCTCCTGGCGCGCCTCCTCCTGGCCGGCCGCACCTCCCCCCTTGCTCCTTTATATACGGGGGCAGGGGTGCACCCCATAGACACAACAATTGATCAGTGATCTTTTAGCCGTGTGCGGTTCCGCCCTCCACCATAGTCCATCTCGATAATACTGTAGCAGTGCTTAGGCGAAGCCCTGCGTCGGTAGAACATCATCATCGTCATCACGCCGTCGTGCTGACAAAACTCTCCCTCAACACTCGGCTGGATCGGAGTTCGAGGGACGTCATCGGGCTGAACGTGTGCTAAACTCGGAGGTGTCGTGCGTTCGGTACTTGATCGGTCGGATCGTGAAGACGTACGACTACATCAACCGCGTTGTGCTAACGCTTCCGCTTTCGGTCTACGAGGGTACGTGGATAACACTCTCCCCTCTAGTTGCTATGCATCACCATGATCTTGTGTGTGCGTAGGATTTTTTTTGAAATTACTACGTTCCCCTACAGTATCACCTCCGTTGCTAGTATTGTTTTCTCTTGGGCGACGTGACCTAGAGCGGCGTCGGGGGCGCCGGTGTTCCGATTGTGTACCAGGAGGTTTATCCTCAACTGGATCCTCCTTATCATCGTCGATACCGTCGTTGGGTGTGTCTACCATACACACGTCATACCAGGAAGTGGTCGTCCTGCGTCTAGCCGATAGTAAGCTCTGGCCTTGCCCCTCATCGTCGTCCCTACCGTCGATGTCTTCGGGGCGGAGGTCAAGCATGTTGGTTGGGTCTTCGACAATGGCTATGAAGTGGGTGGCGGGTGGGAAGCAAAATTCTCCGTCATCCGCCGTAAGGTCGAACCGGACATAGTTCGGCGATGAGCCATCTGCCAGGTATAGGTTTTTTAGTGAGCTTAGTAGATCGTCCATAGGCGAGTGCTGAAAGACATCTGCGGCGCTGAACTTGAATATCGATAAACGATCAAGTTTGGTATCCGCGAGCTCGCAGGGTTCGGAACTCGATATCGGAGACGAGTCCGGGGTTCTGTTGATGCAGGTATCGTATGAAGTGGGATCTCCGCGCGGCTCCAACGCCGCAGACTCGGAAGCCCCCGTGATGGGGTTGAGTCTCCCATCTTTGGACGTCTTGATCTGCTCCGGATCTAAGGCTGGAGTTGTTACAGGAGCTATCTCCTAGATGCGGCCCGATGACAGGTTTATGCCATGTTCAACGGGGCGAAGGGGAGCGATTGCCACGGTCTCAAATCCGTCAAAGATCAAGTCCCACGGATGTCTGTGACGTAGTTCAAACTTCCGAATCTGACCTGATGGCCAAGGGCGTAGCTATCGATCTGCTTCAAATGGTCGAGCGAGTTGGCCCGCAGTATGAAGCCGCCGAATACAAAGTTCTGTCCGGGGAGCAAGGTTTCTCCTTGGACCACATCATTACTGACGATTGAAGGGGCCATCAAACCTTTCATCGACGGCACAATGGAACTCTCAATGAAAGCACCAATGCGGTGTCAAAACCGGCGGATCTCGGGTAGGGGGTCCCGAACTGTGCTTCTAGGATCAATGGTAATAGGAGACGGGGAACACGATGTTTACCCAGGTTCGGGCCCTCTCTATGGAGGTAATCCCTACTTCCTGCTTGATTGATCTTGATGAATATAAGTGTTACAAGAGTTGATCTACCACGAGATCGTAATGGCTAAACCCTAGAAGTCTAGCCTATGTGAATATGCTAATGAATCTGTCCTATCCGGACTATGCTCTCCGGTTTATATAGACACCGGAGAGATCTAGGGTTATATGAGGTCGGTTACATAGGAGGAAATCTTCATAATAGGTCGCCTAGCTTGCCTTCCACGCCAAGTAGAGTCCAATCCAGACACGGGTATTGTCTTCGGCCTTCGTATCTTCACAGCCCATCAGTCCGGCCCATGGATAACAGGCCGGACGCCCGAGGACCTCTTAGTCTAGGACTCCCTCACCCCTCCCTACTCCAGTATACTACTATTAGTATGCAGTTGAGTAGTTGTGCCATGTACGTGACCGCATAGCGTGGAGCCTCTGCTACAAGCCGCGAATCAGCATGATGTTAGTATGAAAATCATGTTGTTTTTCTCTCTGCAACAAGATCCACCAAGTACAAACCATGCTTGCCCATGCCGCGGCGTCTGGCTCTGGGCGACAGCGATGCCGACTGCATCTGTCCGCCCACCACGCCATCGATCAAGAATGATCAACCTCTCACGTCAGTCACATGGACACACACATGCACACCTGACAACAACTCATCTTCCTTCGCTTTGTCTTCATTCATGACGTACCACCGGCTAATGGTTATGCAGTTATATGGGCCAGTGGAGAGGACGATATTGTGTGGAAACACATGAATAGTGGGCACTACTCGGCGGCCTCCGCTTATGCTCAATTCTTGGGAACTTTCTACTCTTCCATGGAGCATATGGTGTGGAAGGCTTGGATCCCGTGGGAAAATATCAGGTTCTACGGGAGCACCTAAGTTTAGGTGCTCCCGGAGCTCCTCATCCGTTGGATCTATAATCTGATGGTCATCTAGGGACGCGCTGGATCTGGTTGTAATAACGGACTTCTAGGGGTGTTTTCTTGAATAAATGCGTGAGCTCTCTCCTTGGCCTTTGGATTTTAGATCCTACGACTGAGAAGCTCCCGGAGCACCTAAGTTTAGGTGCTCCCGGAGCACCAGATATCTTCCCTGGACCCCATAGGGTTAAGTTTTTCACTTGGTTGTGTACCCAAGATTAGGATCTGGGCCGCCGACAGACTGGCAAGCATGGATGGCCTAATTGTGATCTTTGTCCCCTATGCAAGCAAGTTCAAGAATCCGGACTGCACCTCTTCTACAAATGTTGCCTCCCTATTCGTCTCTGGAAGCTGGTGAATGATTGGTTACACTTACTTGACTTTGATGCTTCGGTTTGGCACCTCGAGGGATCCGTCAAAGATTGGTGGACCAAGCGATCCGACACCAAAACACCCAATAGAGAGGCTATGGCATCTCTTACAATGTTAATGGGTTGGACCATTTGGAATGAGAGGAACGCCCGTGTCTTCGAGCACTAGAATATGCTAACGACAATCTTGCTCAATAACATTAAATGTGAGGCCAAACTTTGGGTGTCTGTGAGTGGAAAAAAATTGGAACTATTGTGTCGGGAGAGTGATGCTTATGTACCTTGGTTCTTGTAATACAAACTCTATCCTCTTTTTAATTTTATATGACGCAAGTCTTATATGTAGTGTCTAAAATAACAACATGATTTGGTTTGTACGGAGCACCTTAAGAAACAAAGCATGTTGTAGATGATCCAATGTATATGGAATTACAGATATATAGAATTTGTATTTGTCTCCATATTGAAACATGATAATGTCACACTGTAGCAGGATGGCATAATGATTTTTTTGCCAATGTGATATTTGATTTATCAATGCCATTAAGTCCATTGTTTATCAAAGTTACTAGTTAACATATTGTTTGTTTGCGTGTCTTTGGAAGGCTGCATTTGTTTTTTAGAAAAGAAGTTGTTGCCCGACTTAATTAATGAAGCCCTTACAACCAACGGAACAACTCAATGCCACAATCCAAACAAAGAGAAAAAAATGGTGACAAGATACACAGGTGCTGGACAGCAACAGCAACAAAGCACCAGAGACACTTGAAGCACATCCATGCATCACAGGAGCCCTCAATCGTCATCAAGCAGCCGGAGCGAAGAACGGAGCCAACTCGGGAAGGAGACTAGCCGCCAAGGAGGCCATGCCATCGCCATCACCTGGCCAATGAGTGAGACAGCGCCAGAATGGAGGCAGAATATGTCTGCTAGACTACCGCGAACTTTTGCCTGATGCATAGTTGAAGATACTTGTTGACCTTGGACAATGGCGATCTCGAATAACTGATAGATGTGTATGTTCTCTAGGATTAACTAATTGTTCTTGTCCCATCAAGGATGCATCACTTGAGAAGTGTCCATAATTCTAGTAATAGTGTACTCTCTTCGGTCCATATTAATTGTCGTTGATTTAGTACAACTTTGTACTAAAGTTCTCTAGGAGTACTACCTGTTAGCTGAAACCCGGAAGCAAAAACATTGCCGGTGTTGTGATGCAAGCACTTGTAGAAGGCCTGATGGCTGCACACATCATTTTGGGCATCAAACCTTGAACTTGTGGATTAGCAAAGAGTTCTCCTTTTCCCCCGCAAACAAAAAAAGAGTTCTACCGTACAATTAGCAGTGTTAAACTTGTACCATGCCTAAGTGTCGATCATACTACGCAGGATGATGTCTTGATACAATTTTTTGTGCAATGTAGATGCGTATGCAGGAGTAATTCAATAGATGAAGCTTTTTATTTCAGAAGACCTCTGGTAATTTCATTCCATTGTCCTATTTGTAGATGTGGATTAACCTCGCCGTGCTGCCTTTAGCACGTTGGCTGCCCTAGTGCCCTATGTTGCCGCTGTTGTCTGGAAGAGTGCTTTTGTTGTTTCTTGTGGCATGCATGCCTGGGAGCTCCTCGTGTCTGTGTTTTCGAAATTGGGCGTGACACAGTTTCGAGAAAATCTCATTACATACGAGTGCAGCGATTCGGTGCCCAGGCTCATCTAGACCTGGTCAGAAAAAATTCATACAAAATGCAAAAAAATTCAAAAATTCCTTAAAAAATAATTTATGGTAGATAATTAGATGCATGAGGTCCGCTCCAATTTTCAAGTCATTTGGATATCCGAGTAGCTCTCACCAAAAAGACAAATCGGGTCAGAATAGTACATGAACAATAAAAAAAATTACAGACCCCGAATTTGTCTTTTTTGCCGAGATCTGCTCAGATGTCCAAATGGCTTGAAAATTGGAGCGCACATCATACATCTAATTATCTACCATACAAAAAAAGGAATTTTTTGAAATTTTCTAGTATTTGTTTTAATTTTTTTCTTCAGCCCGGGTGCAGATGAGCCTGGACTTAGAAAAGGATTTTCGATTACATACTTGTTATTATTGGTCGCATACTCTTTCTTCCCTTCTCTACAGGTGTTCTTGTTCTATCTTTAGTGGCCTTTGTATTCTCGGTTATAGCGTGGTGATAACATGTTAGTTATAGCTATAACTTGTAGCTAGTGATAGACAATCAACAAATAGATTAACTGGTATCTCCTTATCAGTATTTATGCATGGTGAAAGAATGCAGATGTGACTAATATCCCATGGAAGGGCAACCTTTTGGCAAAACTATTTTCTAACACTTGTAGGGCCTCTTTGATGCACATGATTCTAAAAACACAGGAATAGTAAAAAATATAGGATTGAAATGTCATGTTCATCTCAATTCTACAAGATTGTGGTTTGTTTGATTGCACCATAGAAAATATAAAAGATTTTTTTCAAAGAGGTTTGAGTTGATGCTAGAAATTCTATGAAAAGCAGTACAAAGAAATCGTTAGGAAATATTCTTATAGAATTTAATCCTATGAATCAAACAACCAACATAGTCAAAAATTTATAAGTATTCTAGTCCTCCAATGTTCGCCATCAAAGGAGCCCGTAGAGGACAAACATGGATGTCGCCAGCAGCTACAGGACCCACGGAAGGCTGGGCACTACGGCACCGGAGCGACCAGTCGGCGTCGCTGTGATTAGTTTATCTCCAATATCTCAAAGAAGTGCTGCAATGTGTGATATACCATACATGTATATGTATATCCATTCTGGATCTCTACCAAGATGACCGAGAAAGGTGTCGGGTGTGGGTTTATGTAGGCATTGGTAGTTGGCAAGTTCACCACAAAGAGCTATCACTCAGTTTGTGTTTCGGCAGGCACGCCAAACAAATGTGTTTGGCCATTTGACTAGGAACAGGCTGGATGCATGGTTGGAACAGGATCAAACTTGAAGCATGCATTGCACACTCTTTTCTTCTGTTATTTCTGGAAGCGGTACATGATCTTGGTATGAGGTTCATAGCAATGTGTATTGCTGATTAAACTCATCATGGTGAAAACATGTAAAAGTATGTCAACCACATAGATATATACAGCCTGACAGCCATAATCGACCTTGATGCAGAAGCCCAAATTACAGGGCTTATGTCCCCTTTGCTTGCATTTTGCATATGTAGGAATGGGAACCATTGAACTGCACACGCTGAATTTCATGCTCCGTCCAAAAATCCAAATAGCATTACATACATCGGCAAGTGTGCTCAGAATACATACTCCGCACAGGCGATGAATTCTAAACACAGGCGCCGCCACTCACCACACCGCACAACAACGATTTTCTCGTGAGCAATTTTACCGCCAGTCCTATTTGGGGCTTAGGTCGTCAAATAGCGACCTAGCGCGTACCCCCGCCACGCGCCTATCCAGTGTATGCACCGGCACAGTCTGGTTTTTTCCCACCAGTTTTGGCTTTTGGGAAGGTTCTAGAACTTCCATGAATCGGATTTTTCTTTCTTTTTTCATCTGGTTTTTCTTGCTTCCATCTTTTTATATTTTTTCCTTTTCTGACTTTTTTCAATTTCGTTTTTCCTTTTTCTTCATGTTCATCTTCTTTTATTTTATTTTATTTTTCGTTTGTATTCTCTTTTTTATTTTTTATTTTTTAATTTTGCAAATATCTTTCCTAGTTGTGAACATAATTTTTGAAATTGAATTTTTTTAAACTTGCAAACATTTTATAATTTTGAACAGTTTTTGAATCGATAGACATTTTTAAAAACTTAGGAACATTTTTTTAAAATATTTTTGGGTTTTTAAAAACATTTTCTAAGTTCTTGAAGATTTTTTGAATCGGTTGAATTTTTTTAAATTTGGGAACAATTTTTTAAATTTTCCAAAAACATTGTGAAGTTTTTTAGAAACTTTTCGAATATTTTTTCAAATTGACAAACGTTTTTTATTTCCTAAACTTTTTCCTGAAACCGTGAACATTTTTTGAATATGCGAACATATTTTACAAATTTGTCAATAGTTTTTTACAAATTCGTGATTTTTTTAGATTATGGACATTGCTTTGAAACTCGTGAACATTTTTAATGCACAAACAAATTTCTTTGGAATCCTGAATTATTTCAAAGAGTAATAAAACAAAAACATAAAAGAAAAATAGGTGGGGGTTGCGCGTTTCCCTATTTTCCAACATGCACTGTGCCCAACAGGAGCACACAAATTTGACTGTATTGTTTTCTCCCTTCGTTTAATTGATCTTCAGGCTTGGCGGGCTCGCCCAGAAGCACACAAAGGGCAATGCAGCCCAAGAATGTTAACCACATTTGTTGTGGAGAGCACGAACTGCACACCAAAACCGGACTCGAGTAATACGACTGCGAAAATCTTCGGGCATTCCAAACAAGCAAAGCAAAGCAATGCGCTCCTATATGTAAATTCGGACCACAACAACAATATCTGAGGGTGTTACGGCCAAGCAATGTCTCAGCATATCAGAGGTCGGTCCGAGGCCCCCTAGGTCGGTTTATGCCCTGGGCTGTCGTCCAGGCCTATGGGCCCAAAAGCGAGAAGGAATCAGAAGACTTGAAGTATACGACGAGGAAACTGGCGTCCGTGACAACTCCCTGTAACCCTAACCGACTAGGAACATATAAGACCTTGTTTGTTGGGGCTTTTACTTCTGCTTTTGCGGCTTTTCCACTTTGGCAAAAAAAAGCCAAAACACTACTAAATAGTTGTTTTTTTGTTTCAGTTTTTGGCTTATACCATCATGGAACAATATTGATTCATAAGCCAAAAGCCGAAGTAAAAAAGGCCCTATTTATGAGCTTTTTTGGCTTTTTTGTCAAAATGGAAAAGCTGCAAAACTAGAAGCAAAAGTCTAAACAAATAGGGCCTAAGTCGGGGATAGGCCAGCAGCAACATGCAAAAAGAATCGGGAGTTTCAAACCAAAATCACTAATTAAGGGTACTCCTTGCAAAGACCACTCCCACCTTCTCACGTTGCGACAAGTAGCGCATTGCATGTGCGTCACTTGTCGCAACATGCGAGTTTTCTTTTTTTCGTAGATTCGTCTATTCAAAATGTTTTATCTCTTAAACCTTGTGTCCAAATCATGAACCATTTTCACCTTTAGATTCCTAGCGTCAAAATCTTCGAAAGTAGATCCCATGTTAATAGGTTTTGATGACCTTTTTTCACATAAGTAACTGACAGGAAAAGAAACGAGCCAGAAGCATGATTTGTTTTCCCACTTCTTTCCCTTTTAGAAAGGCACAACCTCTTGCGGAAGCAAATGTGTGCCTTTCGCGGAAAAAAAATGTATTTTTTTCTTTCGGTGAGGCACAACTGCGCATATTGCGGAAACAAATATGTGCCTTCACGGGAAGCAAGTTTGTGCCTCTGATGGAAGAAAAAAAACGTATTTTTTCTTTCCGTAAGGCACAACTGTGTCTCTCGTGGAATAAAAAAACACATCTTTTCTTTCCGTAAGACACAACTGTGCCTCTCGAGGAAACAAACCAGTGCCTCCCCGAGAGGAAAATCTGTCCCTTTTGCGGAAGAACAATCACGTTTTTCAGAAGTAAAATTGTGCCTCCACGAGAAGCAAATATGTGCCACTCGCGGAAAAAAATGGTTTTTCCCTTTTCCCAGAGGAACATTTGTGCCTCTCGCGGAAGAAAATCTGCGCCTCCATGAGAAGCAAATATGTGCCTCTCGCGAAATAAAAAAAATGTGTTTTCGTGTAAAATGAAATTCCAAAAAAATTGTCCAAAACCTAGGAAATAACGGGGAAAACCTAGATACCGAAAAACCCAAAAATGCATACAAAAAAAATCCCGAGGAAGCGCCTAGCACATGACAAGTGGCGGCGGCTAAGAGCGCGCCAAGTGACGTCCTCTCAAGCCATCCAATGCGGCCCTTGAGGGGCTCCCCCAAGGGGTACCCCTCACTTAGTTGCTCCTGTTCCAAACTAGCAAATCAATGCTCTCATGTGTCTCATCATACTAGAAGACGACCTTAGTACGTCAGCCCGAGGCCCCTAGATCGGTTTATGCCCTGAGCCGTCTTCCTGGTCTATGGGCCCAAAATAGAGAAGGACCCAGAAGACTTGGAGTATACACCGAGGAAACCGACATCCGTGAAGACTCCTCCGTAACCTTGATGGACTAGGAACATGTAAACCCTGGACCTGATATCTATATAAGTTGGGGCTAGGCTACTTAATAGATAAAAGAACTCAGAGTTTATACTCAACTCCTGGATCATGATTGTACACCTCTATACATTAAGCAATACGATACGAGCAGGAAATAGGGTTTCACCTCGATTGTGAGGGCCTGAACGTGGGTAAACCATCTCATGTCTACTCGTCTAGCCATAGTACCCTATCGAGGAATCTGACGAAAATAACTCCGACACTACCGGTGATGCTGGCGGAGCAACTTCAACTGCTCTCGCCAATCAGAAGTTTTACTCTATACCGGAGCTTCCTCTATGTAGCTATGTTGCTTGCGTGCCCTGTTTGCTGTGGTTGCTCGCAATTTTCTAGTTGGTATGGGACTACGATGGTACCACGGGACCGGGTGAGTCAGCACCCGTTTCGCCTCACAAGGGATAGGGATAGGGTGCAGTGGTAGTACTTGGTACGTGGTTGAGTGGTTGTGTCGTGTACGTGACGACGTAGCATATAGCTTGTGAGACAAGTCACGAATCAGCGAGCTGTTTACGATGGAAATCATGTTGTTTTATGCAACAAGATCCAGGTACAAATCTTGCCTGCCACGATGCGTGCAGAGACGGCAGGGGAGACCTATGTCTCGTCGACTTAGGCGGCGGCATGCCTGGTGCGTGACATCCAGAGTTTGGCTGGCCGAGGCGCGGAAGGTAGCCAGTGACATCTGCGTGCAGAGGCATGCAGGCACTGAAGAGGAGGTCGGGGAGGAGCTCGTCGGGATGGCGGCGCTTGCCGGTGACGCCGCCGGTTGAACGGGAGCAGGCGGACCCATGACAAATGTGAGGAAGAGGCGAGCGTTTCGCATGGTCGGTCTGATTTGAAGAGACCATTCAAAGCGGTATAAACATGGAATATGCCATTCTCGGGAATCGGTTGGTTCCAATTCCTTCTACTATCCAAACGTGGGAATGGATTCCGGGGACGGAACCAACACATGAAATTCCACTTCGTGACAGAAACCAAACACACTCTAAGTGTGGTAGGAGGATGAAGGATGCATGAGAGAATCACTTTGCCCTCGTCACTTGTGTAGTATTCACCATGGCATGTCACTGGAACATCACTTTGTTGTGGTGACAATGTGGTACTGTACAACAAAAGGTGATGAGGACGTATAAATACATAGGAGCACTCGGGTGTCACACCCACCTATATTCAACAATAATTTAGTAATTTCAAAAAAGTCAAAAAATATCCTGAAACTTTTGTGGAATCAAACATAACCAAGTATTACACTCGTATAGAAAGATTAAATAGGGAATGACTTTCAATGTATCCAGGACCAAAGATTTGGCAAAAAAAAAAGACTAGATACAATTACAACATAAAGGTGCTATTCACACTATACTGTCATCATAAATTTGTGCAACGGGAATCATTTCTTGGCAAAACTTTACATAGGAGTACAATACCAGGTCATGTTTGATTCCAAGAAAGTATCAAGTTTTTTGACTTTTTTTAATTACTTATTTATTTTTGAATATAGGGGGTGGAGCGCCCAAATGCTCCTAATCTGCTTCCATGGAGGACTTGTATTCTTTTCTCCCTTCTCTTCTCGTTTCGAGTTCTTTGTGCTCTCTGTTAGAGTTGCTCTATATGTGGTGGGCTTTGTGCTCTCTGTTAGAGTTGCCTATATGTGGTGTACTTTTTGCTCTCTGTTAGAGTGTCATGATAACGCGTTGATTATAAGTTTATAATTTTAACTAGAGATTGGCAATCAACAACAAAATATCAACCGGGCAACCCCTTTCCATTTTTATTTTTATTTTTATTTTTTGAAAAGGAGGACAACCCCCGGCCTCTGCATTAGAGCGATGCATGCGGCCATCTTATTAAACCGAACCCCTTTTCATTAATTGCTCGAGGGAAATAATCATTGCCGGGTATTGCAACAAACCCCGACTACTACAAGCATAGGGGAAGGGAAACAGAGAAACAAGTTGAAAGATTACCAGGAAAGGGGGGTGATTCTGAGTATCTACACAATGTGAATGAAATGCAAGAGATGACTAATCTGGGCCCAAAGGGCATCATTTTGGCAAAAGACACTATTTTCTAACACTTATAGGGTACAAATATGGATGCCGGCAACAGACCCCTGGATTCATTGGATTGCCGGACTTCAGAGCAGTGGTCAGTCTCCACCCACCTTTTCATCCCTACCGCACGCAGCCGAGAGATTTGTCGGCATTGTTGTGGTTAGGTTATCTCCAATATCTCATATAATTGTCGCAACGTGTGATATACCAGACACATCTATCCATTTTCGACCTCTACCGAGTGGACGATGGAGAAAGGCACAGGGCATGGATTTATGTAGGCATCGGTCATCGTTAAGTTTACCGCAAAGAGCTCTCAGTAACTTTGTATTTTCCTAGGCATGCCAAGCAGATGAGTTACATGCATGGTTGGTGCATGACCGAACACGCAGCAAGGTTCTTTTCTGTTTAATTTTTACACTTTTTCATTCATCTGAAGCACACACTCTTTCAGTTTGTTGTCTGCACACAATCTTGGCATGAGGTTTATAGGATTTTTGTTCTTATTTCCGATTAGTCTTCAAAGACAGCACGGTCCGGACGTGTGTGCGGACATACTGGGGTTTTTTGATTTTTAACCATTTTTTCACACAAAAACAAAACTTACAAATGATTGACATAACATATACATAAAACAGTGGACCAAAATACCCTTTCTGCTAGTTTGACCATTGTACTCAGCGAGTCACCATTGCATCCGGTACCCGTTCACCGCCGGTGCCGGCGCTGCCGCCCTCTGCTGATGGACGGCTGCGCCGTCGGAGTACCAGATGTCGAGACGCACCGCGGGGAGGCCCCAGGGCGCCGCTCTAGGCCGCCGCCTGGTGGCTCGCCGGCAGGTCGCTCCCGAGGGGGTCGCGCTGCGGGGATCGAACCTGGGACCTCGGCCCGCCTCAGGCGCGTGGCAAACTACTACACCCGTGCCGGGCGCGTCTCAGGAAGGGCCCTGGGTGCCGCTCTGGTCTTCTGCAGGGATCACGGGGAGACTCCGTCGGAGGCGCGCGCGAAGGACTGGTAAGGTCGGCTCCGGCACCGGGCGTCCCGCAGCTCGGAGGCGCGCGCGATAGGGCGATTGGGTGCTGGTTGTCTTGACAAGTTAGAGGGATCGGAGGTTGGCGGCGCTGCTGTAGACCGGAAGCTGGGGGCTGGGGCACCGGGTCGGGCGAGGCAGATGGGGAACGAGCTCCTCTCCCGTGTCCAGTACGTGTCACTTGGGAGGTAGCAGGGCGGGGCGGAGGGATTTGGAGAGGATGGCTAGGAGGTGAGCCATGTCGTCGGCGGGGATGGAGCAGAGCGGCCCGTGCTGTACTTGTCGTCGTCGTTTCCTATCTCTGTGGAATTAGTGCCCTGAGTGGTCAAATGGGGTGGGTTAGCTGGGCAGGGGCACTGTCGGGTTTATTCGTGGGCAGGGGCAAATCTTCCAAGTCCCAGCTAAGGAGTGGCAAAAAGGCAATTACGAAATAAGGAGTGGCAAATCGTCAAACTCCAAAGTAAATCGTGGCAAGGAATCAAATTGCCCGACATACTAAGAACGAACGCGACAGCTCACTGGAGCCGGCATTGAAGCGGTTCGCGAGCTGAGAGCACCGCCCGCCCCAAGGAATCTACTCCGGCGCCCCAAGCGCCACACATCCGGCATTAAACCGATGTGTGTGAGCCGAGGAATCTACTCCGGCGCCCCAAGCGCCACACATCCGTTCCTGTACCGCTGGCACAAAACACCTCTCCGGCTGGCTCCTCGCACCCGCCCGCTACGTGGTCAGGCGCCGAGCAAGAACCCAGCGTCACCTCCGCTCTCTCCATCTCCTCCTTACACAACACTCGACATGGCCTCCGGCGAGCAGAAGGAGTTCTCCGGCATTGCAGCGGGCTGGGTTGCCCGACGAGCTAGCCCGATACAGGTTGGCTTGCCGGCAAACCCTCCGGATCCGGCACCACCACCGTTGCCACTCCCTCCTCGCCTATCCAAGTTGGCCAATGCCGTCTTTCGGCAAATCCGCCGCGAGCAATGGCGGCAACGCGTCAGACAGGTGGGAAAAGAAGCCATGTTAGCAGAGGCCGACACGTCCGCAGACAGTGAGGAAAAGTATATCATGGGAAGCCACCGTCGCCTGGGTCCTAGGAAGGCCACTACCACCGTGTCGCCGGGTGACACAACCGGTATCTTGCCCAGTGAGCGGGGGCGTAGACCAAGGTGACTGTCTTCCCCCGCCCAAAAACTAACCCGGGTTCGTGCTTCACGGAGGCGGTGGGAGGCTATTCTTCCCTTCTCGCTGAAGCATATCCCTCTGGGGCTCCCGGCAGTCCGACGAGCGGGTTGTCGGTCATAGGGAAGACATGTTGTAGGAGTGGAGATCCGCTGCAGCCAATCATAGACTAGTTTTACCGTACTCCGCTATAGTTTAGCTAAAATATGTCTGAAATGTAATTTGTTTCATCTGGTTTGAACGAAAATCATCTGTTTTGCGTGTAATTCGTCTGGTTAGTTGAAATCGGGCATCAAATGTATGCGGCTAGCTTTGAATGGCCGGTTTTCATATCCGTATCCGTAGATTGGTCCCTTTATCCATAAACAAATGTAGTGTCCGTTTTGTGAGTCGAGTTGGATGCCATAATGGTGGCAATCAGTGCGGCGGGCCTGCCCCGGAGCCGGAGGCTAGGGCGCGGCCACGTACGGCAGGACCTAGCTTTAGCTTAAGCTGGACAGCAGCCAGTGACTGAGCACAATTATCGTCTGACAGTGACAGGAACATTGGTGGTGGTAGTACTCCAGTACTCTCTCCGGTCCGGTGTACGTACTTCTACTACGTGGTTGAGTAGTTGTGTCGTGTCCGCTATAGGCCGCGAATCAGCGCGCTGTTAGGATGAAAATCCTGTTATTTTTCTGCAGGTACAAATCCTGGCTGCCGCCTTCCGCCACGGTGCACGATCCCTGCCCTACCCTGCCGCGGCAAAGCAAAAGCCGAGAAAGGCTATGGGCGACAGCGACGCCGACGGCATCTCATCTGGCCGCCCACCAAGCCCTCGATCTACCCATCATGTCAGTCACACGAATACACACACTCACAGCTGACAGCAATTCATCTTTCTTCGCTTTGTTTACATTCATGTTGTACCACCGGCTAATGGCTATGCAGTTGTATGGACCAATGGCCTCTCCGCCGAGGACCATATTGTGTGGAAACACATGAAAACAGTGGGGGTCGAATTTCGTGTTTTGACCCTTTTTGGAAAGAATTGCAAGATCTGATCCCTGTTTGAATTTTTTTCGCGATTTGACCCTTTTCCCTACCGCCAGGGCGTCTGGCGGTAGGGTTAGATAGCCTACCGCCACGGCCCATGGCGGTAGGAAACTTATCCACGTCAGCGCGCGGAGACAACGCCGTCCCCTTCCGTCGCACCCTACCGCCAGGGACCCTGGCGGTAGGATGTCTAACCCTACCGCCGCGGGCCCTGGCGGTAGGGTCCGGGCAGTTATTTGCGCCGAAACCCCCGCGCCCCTGCCCATCTCCCCACCCCTCCCCCTCCCCCCGTCGGCAGTTGCTCATATTCTCCCCCAAGTCGCCCCTCTCTCCCTCTCTCATCTCCTCCACTCCCCTCCTTGGATCTTCACCGATTCTTCACCGTTTTGGCGGATCGAGATGGCCCCGAGGAGAGAACCGTAAGCTCATCCGATCCCTCCAATTACTTTTTGCAAACTTGCTTCCTATTCGACGCATTATTTGCTTGAAATCCCTCATGTTTTTTAACTTAGATTCGATTTTTTTCACCTAATATTGATTGTAGTTGTAGTTTTTAGTTCTTTAGTAAGTAGTGGTATTGGATATGAACTCTAATCAATAGTTCATATGTTAGTGTGAAGATGAACCCTAGTTCATAATTTTTTTTGTTAAAAAAATTATGATGTAATGTTGATATGAGGATGAACCCTAGTTTGATGATGCATGTGATATGATGATATGATCTAGTGTGAAGATGAACCCTAGTTTGATGATGCATGTTGATATGATGATATGAAGATGTTGTTTGGAAAATTTTGTTTAAAAATATGAAGCTATGATGTATGTTGGAGGTTTTTTTTGATATGATGCATGTTGATATGATTTGATCCATCATGTGTAGTAGATGTTGTTGGAGGAATATGCTTAAAATTTTATTTTGATATGATTTGAGTTCATTGTTTGTTTATGTATGCTTATGCTTATGGTGCTTTTGTTTATGAAACTCTATTAAGGCGGCCACCTCTTGCGGACAACATCGGCCAACGGTACTCCATGCTGGATTGGGCATTCGACAAGGGTCATCGTGCCCGTTTCATAGAGAACAGAGAGGTAAGTGATATGAAAGAAAATTTGATCAAAATTCTCGGATTGATGAAAATGATTTCCTAACTTTTTGGCGTTCACTTTTTGACAGATGCTCCAGCCACTGCGCATGAGGGGTCATGGGGTTCATGGGCATATGGACTACGACGAGCGCTACGCGCCGTTCTCCAAGAAAGCCCGTCTGTTGGGTTTCGTGTTGCAGTTCAAGCGTCAGCCGCCGACGCTTGTCCACGCGGCTCTCACAGCTCTGATTGACCGTTGGAGACCGGAGATCCATTCTTTCCATCTGCCATGCGGGGAGATGACGGTGACCCTAGAGGACTGGGGGATGATTACTGCAATGCCGATCGAGGGTCATGCACTCACCGGTCGAGTGGAGGGGGCCAACTGGCAGGAGAGGGTCATCACCCTCATCGGCGACTGCCCCGGTGCCAAGAGTAACCGTACATCCGGTGTGCCGTTGATCTGGCTCTTGGAGCACCGAAAGACATGCCCCCAAGACGCAGATGAGGCGACTGTGGAGTTGTACGCGAGGGCCTATCTGTGGTATATTCTCTCAGAGGTCGTGTTTCCAGACAGCTCCGGGAACTCTGCCAACTGGGCGTATCTGTTCTTCCTAGCGGACTGGGATGCAGGGTACAGTTGGCGGACGGCATCTCTCGCCTACCTATACCGTTCGGTAAGATAGTGTCTAATTGCGTACCTACCTACGAAAGTGTGTCCATGACATTTTCTTATATCTGATCCTCATTTGATGTTTTGCAGCTTGACGACGCAACGCAGAGGACGGGAGACAAGTCCAATATGGGTGGCTTTGTCTGGGCCTTCTCCATTTGGATGTGGGAGCGGCTGCCGGTGGGGCGTCCGAAGAAGTTGCGAAGACGCCCATGGGAAGACTATGGCAAAGAAGGCGACGAGACTCGAAACCCCACCGTAGCTTACGAGTGGGACGTTGTCAAACTCTACACGGGCCTAAACAAGACTTCGTACAAGACATACACCAACGAGTTGGACGCTTTGACACATACGCAGGTATATGAACTCGCCCAACACCTTTCTCTCTGATTTCACTATTGACCGAGAGTGCGAACTTACCAAGGTATATGTAATAGGTAATCTGGTGCCCGTATCGACAAGACCGAGAGTGGGACTTTGATCTGAACATGATGTGCGATGCGGACCGTGGTCTCTGGCGGTGCATCGTGCCCATGATCTGTGTGTACGCCGTCGAGTGGCATTTGCCACAACGCGTAGCCACGCAGTTTGGGATTTATCAGCATACCCCACCGGGCCGGCCCACCGATACCGGCGGCCACGCACTCCACCTGTGAGCTCTTTGTTCTCCGTGAGATTATCATGTTTCTTGTTGCTTATGATGATCTCATTGCGCTTATGATGATTCTTGTTGCTTATGCCTTGCAGGATGAGCCGGCAGAAAAATCAGTCGATCACAGACTGGGGAGAGGAGCATAAGACTCATGTGGAGGCGTGGGACCGACGGAGGTACCGTAAATACGTGGAGAGGAGAGTGACTAACTGGGATGATTACCTGGGCTGACACATGAGTTGGTACGATGATGGCCAGAAGCATCGTCTTCGTCTCAGGCCTCGATGGACGGCGGAAGACATCGCGGAGCTGGAGTGGGCTGACCCCGATGAACAGGCATACCAGACCGGCATCAGAGACATGCACAGTGGATTTAGGGAGTTTGCACCCCTCATCAACTGAGTGGTAAGTTCGAACCGACGGTTGATTTTAAAATATTTTATTCGTCATCGTGACTGACTTATGCCGTTGCAGTCCGGTGAGCTGAACAGATGCATCTTCGATGCCTCAGATGCACTAGGTGATCATCCCGGGAGCATAGAATCGGAGACCAGAGTCAGGGGGACGATGAAGGTACAATTTCAGCCTCCTCGGAACAGATGCATCTTGTTCACTTGCAATCAGTCGATCTGATACTTATTATGACCTTGCTTCATTGTGAGTGCAGAAGTTCGTGCAGCGTTGTCGCAAGCTGGTAGGGCTGCTTGGGTGTGCTGGAGCTGGGTCAGTTGAAGCTTATCAGCCTGTAGCCGCTCAGGGTCTCGTCGGCTCATCGAGCCATGCTCCCTCGTCGTCTAGGTTGGTTGGGGAGGAGGAGGAGGAGGAGGAGGAGGAGGAGGAGGAGGATGAGGATGATGATGATGATGATGATGAGGAGGAGGCCACATATGAAGAAGGGGAGGAGGAGGATGAGAGCAACGGGGAGGAGGAGTACGATGAAGAGTATGGACCTCCACCAACTCAAACATCTCAAGCATCTCAGCTGCCGAAGAAGAGGAATCCGAAGAAGAAGAATTTGCTGAGTCCGGACCCTTTCCAGAGACCGGTTACTCGACAGCCCAAGAAGAAGACCGAAGAGACTCGTTCAAAGAGTAACGAGGACCGTACCTCCAAGAGGGGAAGGAGCCACTGATTATGCGCTTCGATAGTTGGCTCTTTTAGTTTGGTTGCCCTACGTTTGGTTGAACTTGTCTATTGGTTATGAAACTCCGTGGAACTATGTGTTTGTTATTTGTGGATCTATGTGTTTGCTATTTGTGAAACTATGTGGAACTCCGTTTACTAATTAGTTGAAGTTCATTTGAAATGTTCTATGCGCTTCAAATTTGTTAATGTGTATGTGATGCCCAAGTTTAATTGTTTGAGATCTGTGATATTGTTGTCATATTTGTGAAACTTGCTATAATATTACTGTCATATTGAATTTGAAAAGAAGCAAGCAAATGAACTTAAATTCATAAAACACAGGGCCCTACCGCCAAGGACCCTGGCGGTAGGTTCAGACAACCTACCGCCAGCCCCATTGGCGGTAGGGCGCACCTACCGCCAGGGCCCTTCCATTCTTTGTCACAGTAACATTGCACTGAAAACACAGGACCCTACCGCCATGGGCTCTGGCGGTAGGGTCGCACAGCCTACCGCCAGGGCCCTTCGATTCTTCGTTACAGAAACATTACACTGAAAACACAGGACCCTACCGCCAGGGCCTCTGGCGGTAGGGTCGTACAGCCTACCGCCATGGACTCTGGCGGTAGGTACTTATCCACGTCAGCGCAGTCAAATGGCCGTCGTCCCCCTCCGTCGCACCCCTACCGCCATGAGCCGTGGCGGTAGGCTATCTAACCCTACCGCCAGAGGCCCTGGCGGTAGCAAAAGGGTCAAATGTCGAAATTTTTAGCAACAGGGGTCGGATCCCGATTTTGTTCGAAAAAGGGTCAAAACACGAAATTCAGCCAGAGTGGGCACTACTCTGCGGCTTCCGCTTATGTGGCCCAAATCTTGAGAACTTTCTACTCTATCATGAAGCATATGGTGTGGAAGGTTTGCCCCCCTCCCTCAACAAAGGTCAAGTTTTTCACTTAGCTGGCTATCAAAGATAGGGCCTAAACCGCGGACAGACTACTCAAGCGTGGATGGTCTAATTATGATAATTGTCCCCTATGCAAACAAGTTCGGCAATCCGGGCCGCACTACTTCTACAAATACCGACCGTTCATCTTTGGAACCTGGTGAATGATTACTTCACTTCGATAGTTTGGCTTGGCACCTCAAGGGGTTCGTCAATATTGGTGGACCAGGCGATTTGATACCAATACACCCAATAGAAAGGTTATGACATCTCTTAGAGCATCTATAGTCAGGCGCCTCAAATCCCCGTCAAACGTCTGGGCTGATGGCTCGGTCAGTGACTAGTCAAGAAAATGCTATTTAGACGGACACCTCAAATGCCCGGGCTGACCGGCACCCCTCATATCCAGCCAAAATCTAAGGCGGATATGGGGCGTCCAGGGCGCGACCAGGCGCATCCACAATGTCGGACTGATGTTGGGGTCCCAAAGAAAAAAACCCGGAAATTCGACGGTCCGACATGCGTCTTCTCCCGTGGGATCTAAACGACGTGTGGCGCCGCTTCGGCTCGCGGTCCAAGGGACAAAGTCTGACTATTTAGGCCGGACGACGTCCCTGAGCCCTAGCCACATCCACTTCCTTCCTCTCTACGTCGCCAGCCCAAGCCCGTTCAACTCTCTTCCTCTCCGTCTCACTCTTCACTGTCATCCGGTTTTGCCATGTTCATTAAAAGAAGACGACTTATGCTATGCCAGCGCCGGTTCTGGATTTAGGAGGAGATCTGGGCAAGACGAGGCGCTCGCATCACAGCCGGCCTGCCTTTGGACTCGTCGGAGCCGGAGGAGGGGAGCAGCAGCTGGTTCCCATGGAGGTGGCGAATCCGGAGGAGGAGGACGCGGGGGATCCAGAGGAGGACGTCGCGGAGCAGCCGGAGGAGGAGTCGGCGCCGTTGCGGGCTTCCACATGGAGGACCCCACGACGGAGTTCACGGTCGCCCAAGCAGTGGAGATGGCGGAGCAGCAGTCCATCCAGGATGAGGCCTATGTCAAGGCCAACCGGCGGTTCGTCCGACAAGAATGAGTGACCACCGATGCACTTTTCACCGAACTAGACACGGAGGTGGAGGCTGGCGCGGAGGAGCCGCAGGAGCCGCAGTTGCGGCTATCGCCCATGTACCCAGAGTCGGGCACGGAGATCGTCGACATATCCGACGAGAATTAGGGCAGTGTAGGTTATTTGATCTACATAGTACATAGGTTTTTCTCTTTTGCATGTTTTGTATGGATTTAAGGTTTCAAGTATGAGGTATCCGGATGAAGAGAAGAAAATTTCAGGTGTGATAGGTCACTGTCCGTGGACGTGTTCGGACGCGTCCGCGAGCGTTTGAGTGCCAGATTTGTTGTCCGCGGCTATAGATGTTCTTGCTATGCTAATGGGATATGATGGACCATTTGAAACGAGAGGAATGCCCGAGTCTTTGAGCACAAGAATATACCAATGACAATCTTGCTCAACAACATTAAATATGAGGCCAAACTTTGGATATCCGCGGGAGCAAAAAAAAAAGAGAACTGTTGTATCAGGAGACTGATGCTTACGTACCTTGGGTCTTTTAATACAAACTCTCGTCTTAGTTTTATATGGAGTATGAGGCAAATCTTATATGTAATGTCTGAAGGAACAACTTGATTTGGTTTGTACGGAGCACCTAAAGAACAAAGCATGTTGTAGATGATGAATGTATACATATATATATATATATATATATATATATATATATATATATATAGAATTTGTATTTGCCTCCATATTGAAACATGGGAATGTTACGCAATAACAGGTGGGCATACTAATTTTTTTGCCAGTGTAATATTTGATTTATGAATGCCATTAACTCCACTGTTTATCATAGTTTTTAGTTGACATATTGTTTGTTTGCGCGTCTTTGGTAGGCTACATTAGGACATTGTAAATCAACATCTAAAGGAGAATGGAGGCAGAATATGCCTGCTAGACTATTGCGCACTTTTGCCTGCTATATGGTTCTAGATACTTGTTGACCTCGGACAGTGGCAATCTCGACTAACTGATAGATGTGCTTCTCTAGGATTAATTGATGGTTCTTGTCAACTCAAAAATACATCCTTGAGAAGTGCCCATAATTCTTGTTATAATGTACTCCCTCCGATCCACAATTAATATAGATGGGAGGGAGTACTACATGGCTTGTCAATGTCGTTATGCCAGCACTTGTAGAATGGATGATGGTTGCACACATCATTTTGGGCACCAAACTTTGAACTTGTGGATTAGCAAAGAGTTTTCTTCTCCATGCGAAATAATACCGTACAGTTAGCAGTGTTAAACTTGTACCATGCCTAAGTGTCGATCATACTATGCAGGATGATGTCTTGATACAAATTTTTGTGCAATGAAGATGTGTATGCGGGAGTAATTCAGTAGATGAAGCGTTTTATTTCAGAAGACCTCTGGTAATTTCATTCCATTGTCCTATTTGTAGATGCCACGAAGAGCAAGTGTGTATCATTCCATTGTCAAACGACCGATGGCTGTGAGGTGAGTTCCTAGTCAAACAACTGATACCTCCGGTACTTTCAAATAACATATATACATCGGCAAGTGTGTTCGGAATAGGTGCTCCGCACAGGCGATCGATACTAAACACAGGTGCCACAAACTCACCACACCGCACAACAACAATTTTCTCCGGAGCAATTTTAACTGCCACTCCTATTTGGCGCGACCTAGCGCGTACCCCCACCACGTGCACATCCAGTGTATGAGCCAGCACAATCTGGGTTTTTCGGTTTTGGGAAGGTTCTTCAACGGCTTTTTTCTGTGTTTTTTCTTTCTTTTATCTTTTTTGTTTTCTTTCTTTTCTATTTTTCATTTTGCGACTACCTTTCGCATTCATGATTTTTTTTAAATCTGAACTTTTTTGAATTCACAAACATTCTTTTGAAACTTTGAAGATTTTTTTGAGAAATTCGTGAACAAAATTTTAAATTGTGAACATTTTCTTGTAACTCGTGATTTTGTTTAAATTGATGAAACTTTTTTAAAAAGTAGGAAAAATTTATGAAAATCATGAATATTTGTAAAAAAAATGTGAACATTTTTTAGATCAAACTTTTTTTGTTTCTAATAATGTTTTTGAACTTCATGAACATCTTTCGCATTCATGAAAAGTTTTTGAATTGATGGACTCTTTGGAAATTTGGGGAAATTGAATTCGCAAACATATTTGAAATTTTGTGAACATTTTTTTAGAAAAATCGAACATTTCTTACAAATTATTGAACATTTTTCGGATTCGCGAGCATTTTATTTATAAATATGCAAACATTTTTTGAAATCATGAAAAAAATTGAATCCCGAATTATTTCAAAGAGGAATGAAACGAAAACAGATAAGATAATAAGGGTGGGGGTACGTGTTTCCCTATTTTCCGACACGCACTACGCCTAACTGGAGCACCCAACTTTTACTATATTGTTTTCTCCCTTCGTTTGATAGATCTTCAGGCTTGGCGGGCTGGCCCAGAAGCATACCAAGGGCGAATGCGGCCCTAGGGTGTTAACCACATTTGCTGTGAAGAGCACAAACTTTGTACCGAAAACCGAACTCGAGTAGTACGGCTGCGAAAATCTTCAGGCATGCCAAACAAGCAACTCAATGTGCTCCTATGTGTAAGCTCGGACCACGACAACAGTGTTACGGCCAAGGAGTGTCTCATCATACCGGAGGTCGGCCCGAGGCCTCCTAGGTCGGTTTATGCACTGGGTCGTCGTCCTGGCCTATGGGCCGAAAAGAGAGAAGGAACCGGAAGACTTGACGTATACGACGAGGAAACCGGCTTCGATGACGACTTCTCTGTAACCCTAACCGACTACAAACATGTAAACCCTAGACCCCGGTATCCATATAACTATATAAGCTGGGGCTAGACTAGTCCACAGAGAGAACTACCCTAGACCCCGGTATGTACGTAGCTGTGGTGCTTCGGTGCCTTGTTTGTTGTGGTTGCTCATCATTTTCTACTAGTTGGTATGGGACTAGGGACAGGGACAACGACAGGGTGTAGTGGTAGATACTCAGTACGTGGTTGAGTGGTTGCGTCGTGTACGTGACGGCGTAGCGTAGAGTTTCCGCGACAAGCCGCGAATCAGCGCGCGGTTACGACAAAAATCATGATGTATTCTGCAACAAGATCCAAGTACATATCCTGCCTGCCACGGCGCGCTTGCGCACGAGCCCTGCCCTGCCGTGGCAAGGCAAAAGGCTGTGGGCGCGCGCGACAGCGACGCCGACGGCATCTCATCTGGCCGCCCACCACGCCATCCATCCATCCATCAATCCCTCACGTCAGTCACACGGACACACCTGACAGCAACTCATGTTTCTTGGCTTTGTTTTCGATCATGTAGTACTGGTTGTAGGGGGCAGTGGCCTCTCTGCTCTCGCTACCATCCAATCTCCGGCGTCACCATGGAGACACACACGCACAATGTTGCGTCCAAGTCCAAAGACATCGAACCTACTAGGAAGAAAGAATTTGTTTCAGAAAATACTACTCCCTTCGTCCGGAATTACTTGTCGCATAAATGGATAAAAGTCGATGTATCTAGGACTAAAATATGTCTAGATACATCCATTTCTCCGACAAGTATTTCCGAACGGAGGGAGTACTAGAAAGAAAGGATCGCTGGAACAGAGGAAACACGGAGCAGAGCACAAAAAGATGCCTCAACACAACCTGATCTTGCACAAGATGAAACAGACTACGTACGTTACTCTGTGGTTTTTCCTGTCACGTTCATAACACTCGATCGGTCAAGCAACAAGCAGCAATACCGCCAAATCCAGGTGCTCTCAGTTAACTAGTCTTTGTGCGTGCTGACATTCTCTGCTCGGACTGCAACAAATAAACAAGGGCTTGATGCTGTAATTGTTCCTATGAGAAAACCAGCCTTCATCTGTTCTGGGACTGCCCTTTTGCTCTTCAATGCTGGGATTTTATTGTCCCTTCAAAAGCCAGAGGCATCAATGTTTTTGATGAAATCAGCTTGTTATTAAATCAGTTACCCAAGCAGTTTGCAATGAGCATCATTATAATGGGTTGCTGGCACATTTGGATGCAGAGAAACTCCAAAATTTTCAAAGCTCAAAACCCATCAGTTCAAGCATGAAGAAAGCTTCTCAGAGATGATCTCAAGTTGTTGCTCTACAGAACCAAAGAAAAAGACAGAGCTGCGTTTAGAGGATGGATTACAGATAATCTAACTTAGTTTATCATGGATTTACCTAGAGCTGGCATTGGTTAGATGGTGAAGCTTGTATTTTATTTTCTGTACATAACTTTGCTTATTTTTGAATGAAATTTACCGTAGAACGATTGTTCTACGGTTTTTGGTTCAAAAAAAATAAACAAGGGCTTGCTTCTCCGGAGTGTCTGTTGTAGTATCCAAGTTACCGTTGATTGAAGGCAACACCTCAGAGCAACTTCAAACAGGGCGACCCAAATCGAACGGCGCATTTGTTGTTTTTTATCTGTTTGGGTCGGCTGCCCGCCCTATGTCCGCCCTGTTTTAGATTTAGATCGACAGTGCGTCCCACGCGCCGACCCATATGTACCGGCGTGGCCCGCTGGCCGCCCTATTTTAACAAATAGCTCATTTTTGCATTGTTTCACATAATTTTTTGCATTCAAATGTATAGTGAAACAACCTAATAAAATAGCATAGTTTTACAAGTCGAATAAAAGTTAAAAATGTCTTACATAGTTTTATAAGACGAATAAATAAGATACATCTATTGGTTGCCAACATGAGCCCACATATGCTCAACCAAATCATTTTGCAGTTGCACGTGAGTTTTCCAATCACGCATGTCATGATGAAATTGAGTGAACCGTTCGAACGTTGCCGCTCCTCCATGCTCAGGCACAACATTCTCATCTTGAAACTAAAACCCTTGATCGTATAGACGTTCCGAGCGCTCATCTTCTACCATCATATTGTGCATGATCACACAAGCAGTCATCACCTTTCACAATTTCTGCGTGCTTCAAGTATTAGCAGGATACCGAACGATGCCCCATCGAGATTGCAAAACACCAAAGGCACGCTCGACGTCCTTCCTAGCACTCTCTTGCTCTTGGGCAAATCTTTTCCTCTTCTCTCCGACAGGGTTGGGGATTGTCTTCACAATAGTGGTCCACTGAGGATAAATACCGTCACTCAGGTAGTATCCTTTGTCATAGTTGTGGTCGTTGATAGTAAAGTTCACCGGTGGGTTGTTGCCTTCGGCAAGCCTAGCTAACGCCGACGAGCACTGAAGCACGTTGATATCATTATGTGATCCGGCCATGCCAAAGAAAGATCGCCAGATCCAGAGAACTTGAGACGACATGGCCTCTAATATGACAGTGCAAGCCCTGACATGGCCCTTTTACTACCCTTGCCAAGCAGAAGGGCAATTCTTCCACTCTCAGTGCATGCAGTCTATGCTGCCAAGCATTCCTGGAAAGCCCCTGCTGGCATTCATCGCCAACAAGTGGGTTGTATCTTCAGGAGCCGGCTCTCTCAAATACTCAGGGCCAAACACAGCAATAACAGCCTTGCAAAACTTATACAGGGAGTCTAGGCATGTAGACTCGCTCATACGGACGTACTGTCAATGAGATCACCGGTCACTCCGTATGCAAGTATACGGATGGCGGCAGTGCATTTCTGATAAGAGGAGAAACCAATCTTTCCAACGACATCTTCTTTGCACTCGAAATAGTCATCATAGCCGGTCACCCCCTCTGTAATACGGTTGAAAAGATGCCTACTCATACGAAAACGACGGCGGAATTTTTGATGTTTGAACAACGGATTTGTTGTATCAAAGTAGTCCTTCCAAAGAAGGAAATGCCCGCTCTCTCGGTTGCAATTCAACGCTGGAAGGTGGCCTGGAATGGAGCCATGGAACATCGGCCGCTGGCTATTGAGGTGGTGATGGACCAACACGACAGCCAATATCTCCTCCTCGTCATCGGACGACGAATCGTCGGAGTCGTAAAGGAAATTGTGAAAAAAGAACTCGTCGGCGGAGTCCATTTTGTACCTCGTCAAACTGTCAAACACTTTGGGCCGACTTTTGTGTCCACGCCGACCCAAACGAACGCCCACGGACAAAACAAAAATGCTAGACTTACGAAACCAGCTACATAAAGTTACGTTTTTGCCTTAACGCTAAACTAATCGCCCCCCCCCCCCCCCCCGATTCTCAAGGGGTGGGCCTGGGCCTATTTCCCCTCCAACCAAATCAGGCCAGGTCACCTTTTACGTAGGTTACGTAAAAATCTTTACGTAGATGTAGAGCTCCGGACAAATAGATCGCCCTGTTGGAGTTGCTCTCATTAACCAGACAACTAAACTAAGCGGCGCCGGTACGACTCGACTACTACCTGTACGACCTCAACGTCGGCAAGGGAATGAGTCGAGACGTTGGTCTGAAGCTTCCCGGGTCGGGTGGATGGCCAGAAAGCAAGAAAATAAGAGCAGCGAAACTGCTCCATGCACGACCCTGGTGCCCGATGTACGCACGACAACGAAATCCAGCGGCCGGTGCTCGATGGTGAATGCGTGCATGTCCGGCCAGATTTTAACCATCGACTATGAGCCGTCCGAATATTGCCGTGTGCATAGCACGGTTGATTGAAAAATGGGGAGACGTGGCGCATTCTGACAGGGACTGCTGCTGGCCCGTAGTGTTTTTGCCACCTCGTTTCGGGACGGCAATGATGCCTGCACGGCGTCTTTGTCCCCGGCGTGCGCGCACGCGCACCGCACTAAACTACAACGAATCGAACCGTCAGCCTCCGTCCCTCGCACGCTCGGTGTCTCCTCTCTCTTGTTGCCGACGCCGGTGGGCGCTCGCTCACCGGCGGTCACCGGAGCGGCGAGGACAAGGATGTTTTCCCGGTGACGCGTTTCTCGGTCAGGTCTCAGTGTTTGACAGTGAACTGACAGTGCTAGTGCACTCACCGGGTCCCATTCCATTACCTACATCAGGGACGGCTAAGCTGATGCTAATTTGAGGTTTGGTGAGCGGCAAAGTCGACGATCGACTTCACGTCGGCTTTGTTTATGACGGCACGGACACAGACGCACAGTTGTCCAAGGAATCTCCCTGTTTCGCTTCCGTCCTCTGCTGCTCTTACGAAATTGCCGTACGGACGACAGAAACCACCCGAACCGTGAACGACAGGATGATTCAACGATGATATTCACTTTTGGGACTACGCATGGATGGCTGGATGCCCTGCATCATCTGCAAATCGTCTGAATATGTCGTCCTAGTAGCAGCTCTCTTTCGTTTTTCAATCGCACCTACTGCTGGTAGAAAAGCATCTCTAGACAGCCACTATACACCAACATCCCAGAGTTCTTTTAAGTCCGCGAGCTCAAAATAATACTCCATGTCCGAATGCATTCCTTTAAAGAAGAAACAACAAATTTAGCACGGACATTTCACCACACTTGCCGGGCATGGTGACCCCGTGCGCGGGGGACGGACGAGAGACGCGGACCGACGGGCGTAGGACAAGAGTCGTGGCGATTGGGTGTAACAGTGGACGTCGCGGAGGTCCGGAAAGAGCTTGGCGGGCGACCGGGGTGGTAGAGCGGCGGCGTTGATATGGGAGGAAGCGATCTACGAACTGTTGCGGGACGGTGTTGGATGGTAAACTGTGTCCAGACAGCATGACCAAATGATTAGCTGTCCGCTTTTGAGGAAATACTAAACTGATGATAGTTGCAGAGACAGCTACAGTACAGGCTACACAGTTAAGCAGTCCGAGGAGGAACACGGAACTCTCTGAACTGAACTGAACTGAAGTGGGCGCCAACCCCACTCGAAACGAGGTCGAGGAGGGAAGCTGCTAGGCCCTGCTCTCAATGATGATACAATGTCCCGTCTGTCCATTTCTTTCTAGCGGAGTAGTAGTAGATGTCAAACCGTGCACCCACAATTCCTACCCAAAAGTCAGTGCACAATACAATGCAGGAGTATATACCGTCGCACCCATACGTGTCAGCCATCATGAACTTCGAAAGCTGCTAATGCTTTACAAAAGCGTACAGATAAATTCTCCGTTGTTTACCCAGCGTGTGGCCAGGCTATTTTTAATTTGGACAAAATAGATTCGCATGTCTGGCTGGCGAGTGCATGTAATTATGCAGGTTGGAGATCATGTTCATGCCCAAGGGGGTCCAGTCCAAGTCCAGGGGGATGAATGGGATGTTGTGTGATTGTGTTGACATTGCTATGTATAAGCTCAGATAGATTGTATGCCACACAAATTAAGTAGTAGTGGTGATTCACTTATGTGCTATAATTAGTTTACTAAGTAGTAGGTGAGGCAAGCCATTGACAAGAGCAATGAAAAAGACCACTATCATGCATGATCTTTCACGCTTAATAATTGAGCCAGGGTTCATTTTTTTTCAAAAAGGGGGACTCCCCGGCCTCTGCATCAGAACGATGCATATGCCCAATTTTAATAAAAAAACAAATAGGTTCAACAAGGTCTTAAAGTCTCAAATGAAAGAAAAAGGAAAGCTCACACAGAGCCAAAGTGCTAGAAACAAACTAGCCACAAAAAGCCACAACCGGCTGGCATAAGAGAGACAGGTAAACTAATTGTCTATCCTATTACATGACCGTCATCCAAACCGGTTGAATATATCCCGTCCTATCATCTCCCAGCGGATTGAGCCAGGGTTCATGAACCATGATATACTAACATGTACACTTTTTTTTGCGGGGAATACTAACATGGACACTAATCAGGAGCTAAGAGTGGACAAATTATACTCTACATGTACATGCATTTTTTTTCTAATAAAGTAATTCTATGAGATCTAACTCGACGACATTCGGCACTTGGTGGATTTTTCTATCAGAGAAAAGATGTCGTTTGGCCTCTTGTTATTGTAAGCGCCGAGTGAGGAACAAAACCCCCAGCCATTTCTGGAGAGGCAAATCCAGCCAGTTGAAAAGCTAACCAGCACTATACTAGACTAGGGATTTATTTTCAAGCAATTTGAGGGGGAGCGACACCCACTGATTAAAGCCACTCATGAGCGTCTCCGAACTGAACTGTCCGAATTTCTTTTGTTGACTTTTTTTAACACGACATCAGTACTACTAGCAATTTTCCTGAGTACCTCCTTTTCCAGCACGTACTACCTCCGTCCTGATTTACTAGTCTCTGTTATATTTTGAGTTAAAGTTTGATCACATATTTGACTAGCAACATATTAATGCATGTTACCGAAAATTACATTGTTGAATTCATATTTGAATGTACTTTCCAATGATATTATTTTACTATGTATAACAAATATTTTATTAGTTAAAATTATGATCGAAATATGATCCAAAATACAAGAAGGACTGGTAAACCAGACCGAAGGTACTAGTACGAAAGCCTTTTCCACATAACCATTATTCGCACTTAAATCAAAACATTCGGCCCGTGTTTTTGTTCGTCCTGGAGCCGGAATAATTTGATTTAAGTAGGGGAGCCGCACTGTCCGTGCCATGATGACTGTCGTGGCTCAGGGCGGAATGCCGCTGGTGCATGCCACGCACGGTGAGGTTACCCTTACTTTGCTCGGCGGCTTCTCGTTTGCTCCGTGCAGGGGCTGGGCGGATCAATCATGGCAGTACGACGGTACGAACACACGAAGAGGGATTTAGGCGCAGATCTGTATGTATGCGGTGTTTGGTCCCTGCAGGTCAAGTGCCCACGATGGCCTTGTCTAGCCGAAATAATCCCTTGAGCATTTTAGTTGTGAGTATTTGCTATTTGTCGGACCACAAGCAGTGGATAGGTTGAAGGTATGGCCACAAGGTAATTTCTGCTCGACACGATTATCCAATTTTTCTTGTTTCTTTTTGCGGGAATTGTCTTTTTTCTTAATCGTGGGTATCGATTTGTTAATTGTAGTTTCTCATGCAGAAAATCCCGGGTACTTGGTGGTAATCTTCACCTTTCAAGTGTGTGCACGCATATGTCATCAACAATGACTCATCGACTCATTCTTTTGTGGGATACAAGCAGCGAGTGACGTAGCTGCACAAAAGTTGGACCGAAGGATAATCTAAGCTCCCCTTGTCTACCTTGACGTGCGGTACACATTTTTATCGTGTACTCCCTCCGTTTCATAATACAAAAGCGTTTTTTACACTAGTGTATTATAGGACGGAGGGAGTACTTGACTCGAGACAAAATGAATGACTCTACTTATTCGCCATATCTTAAATTCTTACCAGATCGCAACAAATTATTAGAAGGAAACACACACTTTGTTGCGCTGTTGTTTTCAGGCACCTTTTCATTGCGTTGTTCCAGCAACTTATTCTAATAGCACCATGAGCAACTGTTAGAAGCATTATGTCTACTGATAATATGGATTTGGCTTGCTCTTGGACATTCACAGGTTGCTTCAAGAAAGTTTCCGAAAGTGCACTGCACTCCCAGGTATGAGGGCTCTCGCGACGCTCGCCGTCCAGTGACCGTGTGGCCGCCGCCGGCCGGATCTCGCTGCTCCGGCCTACCCCGCCTCCGTCGGTCCTGGATCCAGAATCAACGAGATCTCCTCCCTCACCTGCCCTCCTTCAACCCTGCAGTCAGCAGCCTCCGCCATTGGGTCGTGTGGCGATGTGAGCATGAGCTCTTTGTCGACGTCCCGGCCTTCTCCGGCGGCGGAGACCCCGGCCTCCACCTCCGTCTCGCCGCCCAATGCTCCCGGAGACGTCCACCGGCCGCTGATGTCTCAGCTCGTCTTCCCCGCTTGTGAGGGCTCCGTTCTGGATCTCGAGATGCAGCTGCCTCCTCCACCGCGCGCCTTCGAGGTCACTTTGGCCCCTCCGGAGCTCCTGCTGGAT
This sequence comes from Aegilops umbellulata, assembly GCA_032464435.1. Taxonomy (NCBI): domain Eukaryota; kingdom Viridiplantae; phylum Streptophyta; class Magnoliopsida; order Poales; family Poaceae; genus Aegilops; species Aegilops umbellulata. The sequence continues at coordinate 447,523,161 of CP136058.1, read as the reverse complement.
GGTTCACTGCAGCCTGCGCCGAGCCCCTGCTCGGTTGTCACGACCATTGCGGTTGGGGAGGAGGCATCTCTCCCTTCGGGGCTTGCTCCGGCGCGGCCAAGCTCCCGGAGCTCCAACAAGGTGCTCGCCCCCGACGCCGTTTTGCGGGCCCCGCAGCCGCCGCTGGCTGTGTCGTGGGCTTCCCTCGCCGACGACACCTGCAGCATTGAAGATGACGGCGAGCTCGCCCCACTGACGCCATTGGCTGCCAGGTGCTCCAGCGGGGTGAGCCATCCGGCTGCTGCTGTTGTTGTCGCTGCTGCTCCTGAGGCGTCTTCAGAGCAGGGATGGGTGAAGGTTGGTGGCCGGTGTCGTCCGGCGCCGCCGGCCTCGGTTATGGCTCCCCGGCCTATCCCTGCTTGGCTCCGCGGTCGCTGCTGCAGATGCCTAGCCCCTGGACACCGTGCGGCGGTCTGCAGAGATCCCTTCTGATGCTGTCGTTGCTTGCAGAACGGTCATCGTGCTCGCGACTGCCACAACCCATGGCGTCCTCTCAGCTCGCTGGCATGTCTTACCGCCCCGCCCGTCTCTCGCCTCGACACCCAGCATCGTCAACCTGCTGCTCCAAGAGAGGGCCGAATGAATTCCACGCTCCCCTCCATTGCGATTCGTCGTGGATCTTGGGCGTCTGTGGTTTCTGCTTCCGCTAGCCCGACATCCCCATCCAATGTGGTGCTTCAGACCGCTCTGGCTGACCAAACCGAGTTGCTTCAAGGTTGGCAGGAACGAATTGAGAGCTTCCTAGAGCGAGCGGAGGCTGCTTTGAGTAGGCTCTCTTTTGTGCCGACTACATTGTTGGCCACGCATACGCCACAACCTCTTGGTGTGGCCGTTGTTGACTCCACGGAGGACGGAGGGGCAGAGCCCTATGGTTGTTTTTCCCCTCGTGTTCCGGAAAATTCATCGTCGATGTCTACACCGTCAGTTGTGGTGCCTACCGCTGTGGGTGACTCCATCGCCGTGCTTGCGGCTCCGGTGCTGCGGCTCATGCCCGAGCTTCGGGATATATGTTCGAGCCCTGCTTCACCTCTGTCATTGAAGCGGTTGGAGGTGGACTCATCGGTGACTTTGTGTGAGGGGCATGTTTCGCCTCTGTCATGTGAGCAACTGGAGGCGCCGAAGTCCATTGTGTCTATGGTTCCTGTGGTGGAGGATGTCGTGTTGGGGGTTCCTCGGGTCGACGATGTCGATGCGGATGGTTTGTTGGTGCCTGCCCCTAGGAGCCCCTTGGTTGACGACGATTACATCAAGAAGTACAATGAATTCTACGACTTTCTTGACAAATGGGTGGCTGATCAGTTTGGATCTGGCAACACAAATGGATGCCTCCTCAAGAAGAAACCCAATAGGGAGAAAGCAAAGAGAAACAAAAGCAAGAAGGGCGGCGTTAACTGGAAGGCGCCCGCGATTTCATGATGGAGAGTGCTTCGTTTTTACTGTCGTCGGTGTTCTTGCGTGAAGCTCCGTTGTGTTGTACAAGTGTTGAGGGTTGCGGTTGTGGTGCATTGGGAGGGCCACATGTGCGGTCACGGTGTTTCTTGTTGTGTGAGTAGTACGCCTTTGCGTTGTTTGTAACGGTTTTCGCCCGGTATTCCAAAAATTAACTGGGCAATTCTCTTCTTCTTAATTAATCGATGAGGCAAATCTTTTGCCTCCGTTTCGAAAAAAAAACAGGTTGCTTCAATCAATGCAGTGTGAAAAAGTCTGGGCTATTCTTCGTTGCTTCAATCAAGGCGCGTGCTCAAAATGTCAGTGGACTTCACTACTGTCGGTTTAAATCTCATTTGCCATGTTATAATGATCAAAATACCTATGGACTAATATGTAAGCTCCCCTCTATCTCACCACAATAAAGTCTGGGTCTCACTTGATCCCAACAGGGTTCTTATTTTCTTCTAAAACTATTCGCTTGTTTACTCCTGACAAGTGGGGCCACACTTAACATTATGAGATAGAGAGAGCTGACATGTGGGTCTGGGGGTATTTTTATCATATAACATGGTCAACGGGTTTGGCATGACAATAACGATGTCTAATGGCTTTTTTGAGTAAACATCTAATGGAATGTGGCATTTTTTAGATATCTAATTGCATTTTGTGCAAACATCTCACGAAATGATGACATTTTTTAGCAGTTATAACTTCCAATGAAAAAACTGAGTAGTGGGACACGTAGTGACATAAATGGTAAAAACCCAAATCTTTATAGGTAGAAAAGAATCGATCTAGTTTATAATGGAAACCGGATAAAAAACCTCACAAATGTGTTTTTGTGTGTTGCAAACGAAACAAGCAACAAGACAACAAGAGCACACCGTGCCCCCAATGCTCCACTTCTGCAAATCCCCATCACATGTTCACACCATCATATAAGAAAACCAAATCGACAATTACATTGGGCCATCCAAAATCTATGTTGTCACTCCAAAAGAACAAGTCATCATGCAATCGCTGCTAGCAAAACACAGCTCCACAACGACAGCTCAACCGGGCTGAAGGGATGGCTATGTCGCTTTGTACAGGATGGATGAGTCTGAGAGAATCACCCAAATGATGAATCGACATTGTTGTGGTTTGTTTATCTTCAATATCTCATAGAATTGTTGCGAGGTGTGATATATCAGACATATATATCCATTTTTTTATCTCTACCAAGAAAGGCACGTGGTGTAGATTTATATAGGCACAACTCGTTGCCAAGATTACCTAAAGAGGAGTAGCTCTCACTCACTTTGTGTTTTGGTAGGCATGCCAAACAGATGAGTTACATGCATGCATGGTTGGAGCATGACCCAACATGCAGCAATGTTCTTTTCTTTTCAATTTTACCCTTCTTCTGTTCTTCACCTGAAGCACACACTCTTTCCGTTTGTTGTTTCTAGAAGCACACAATCTTGACATTTGGTTTATAGCATTCCGGTCTTAGTTCCGATCAATATCAACATATACTCCATAATCGACCTTGACACTAAAGCCAAGCCAAAAGCCCAAATTACTGTCCAATCCTGCACATATGAATGGGAACCACTGAACTACACACGCGCCCATTTTCGTGCTCTGTCCAAATAACATACATCGCCATGTAATAATGTTGGGTATTTGTAGGGATCAACCCTAAACACATGTGCTACAAATCGCCGCACCGTACAACAATGATTTTATTGTTTTTTCTCTCTTCATTTGATGGGCGAATGTGCCCCAAGTGTGCCGCTAACATTTGCTGTTCAGAAATTTCAAATTATATTTTTAAAGTTTCAGAAAATTCTGAAAATAATATGCTTGATCATTGAAATGTACGCTACATTTCTGTAAAGTTTAGTGATCAAATACGATTTTATGTGAGCTGCATAAAAAATAAAATCAGAGAATTTTGCTAGAAACACTTTTTTTGTAGCTTGAACCATAGCGTATTTCATCATGAAAATTTACGGAGATAGTATACATCCCTAAGTTCGTGTGTAATTTTTCAGAATTTTTGGAAACTTTAAAATGAGGATGTATTTTAAAAAAAATATGGCTGCATGGAGCCCGGAATCCAAAAGCTGTTTCTAGTAATTGTGCTTGAATTAAGCACTATGGGCCTAATTAAGGTGTGTTAACACTTAATTTAACAAGAAAATTATTTTTTTCAATGATAAAATGAACTTGATTGTAAATAATTGTAGTTTATAGGTATTGCATAAAGCAAACACACTGAACACGTCATAATTATAGAAAAAGGGGGTCTGGCATAATCATTTACATATATAACCGCAATACAGAAGGACCTCAGAATCTCCTATGCAAATTTGTATTACAACCAAGAGCCTAATCTACATTTGCTAATAAGACTGAAAGCTAATAAGTTTAACAGGAAGTCTGAGAACTAATCTATGGGGTTTAAGGACTTAAATATGAAGTATGTATAACTTGAGGGCTGGAATGCAAGTATCTCTCATATCGGGGTCTTAAACATAGAAACACGTGTGCCAATATGTAAATCTGAGAAAAATACGTTGGCTAATTGACTGCCACGTCGGCTCGAACACCTTAATGGGCACGACGAAGCCGTAGCCTTGAGTCGGGTGTCGTTGGAGGCGTTGGTGCATACCAGGGCTCGCTTGGGTTGAAGCCTAAAGGGTCGACTTTGTCGTCGTCGTGGACATGGTGTGTGCTACATCATGGGTGGCTCTTTAAGGATGTGTTTGGTTCCAGAATCAAGTGGAATATCATGGAACCGTTCCATTTCTAAGTAATCAAATGATTCCATCTTGATGTTTGGCAAGAATAAAATTACGTAGGATAGAACGGTTCCTGGGACAGAATGTCGAAATTTGATCAATGTCGGTTTGAGAAAGAACGCCACAAAAATCTAGGCGGAGGGTCGCGAACGACGTTGAGGAGTGTGAGCCACGTCCCTCGCGTAGGACGTTTGTGGCCTCAGCTTTGCAACATTCGTCCAGCTATGTCTCCTTCTCCAGCCTCCACCTCATCCGCCTCATGTTCCTCGGCGAAGCCCTTGCGTGCATTGCGCACCTCCACCGGGGAGGCATCCCCACCTCGGCTGTTCCCCGCTAGCTCGAGCAGGTGAGGCGGGAAGTTGGGTATGGGAAGAGCACGAGCAGCTGGTTGAGCGAGTACCTGCCAGACAGCTACAACAGAGACGGGAGGTGAGACCTATGTCCCATCGGCTTAGGTGGCGGCATGCCAGGCGCGCGGTATCCAGAGTTCGGGCGGCCGAGGCGCGGAAGGTCACCAGCGACAGCTGCGTGGAGAGGCATGCACGCACTGGAGAGGAGGCCGAGGAGAAGTAAAGGACTACGACGGTGGGGAAGGAGCTCGTCGGAATGGCTGTGCTTGCAGGTGACGGGCACCGGCTGAATAAGAGCAGGCGGGCCCGTGACGCATTTGAGGGAGGTGGGCGGTTTCGCATGGTCCGTCCAATTTGGAGAGACCAGCCGGAACGATAACATGAAATATGCCATTCTCTGAAATCGGTTGGGTCTAATTCCTTCTTCGATCCAAACGCGGGAATGGGTTCTGGGGACGGAACCAACCTGTGACATTCCACTTCGTGATAGAAAGCAAACACGTGGTAGGAGAATGAAAGATGCATGAAAGAATCACTTTGCCCTCGTCACTGCTTGTGTAGTATTGACCATGGCGTGTCACTGGAATATCACTTGTTGTCGTGACAATGTGGTACTGTACAGCAAAAGGCGATGGAGTACGTGAAAATACATAGGAGCACTCGGGTGCCACACACTCCCTATATTCAAAAATAATTTAGCAATTCAAAAAAGTCAAAAAGATCCCTTAACTTTTTATGGAATTAACATGACCAAGTATTGCACTCGTATAAAAATGTTAAACAGAGAATGACTTTCACTCTACCCGGGGTCAAAGATTTGCCAAAAGAGGCTAGATACAAGTACTATTCATGCTATATTATCGTCATAAATTTGTTTTTTTTTTGCCCTGAAACCAACAGGAATCATTCCTTAGCCAAAAAATTATACATGTACAATACCTGGTCATATTTGATTCCAAAAAGTCCCCGGATCTTTTGACCTTTTTTATTACTAAATTATTTTAGAATATGTGGGGGTGGAGCACCCAAGTGCTCCTAATCCGCTTCCTTGGAGGACATGTATTCTTTCTTTCCTTCTCTTCTTGTTTCAAGTTCTTTGCGCTCTCTGATACAGCTGCTCTATATGTGGTGGGCTTTGTGCTCTCTGTTAGAGTTGCTCTATATGTGGTGGACTTTTTTCTCTCTGTTAGAGTTTATAATTTTAACCAGGGATTGGCAATCAAACAAAGAAATTAACCGGGTAACCCCTTCTCATTATGCTCAACGGAAATAACCATTGTCGGGTATTACAACAGACTCCGATTACTACAAGCACAGTGGAAAGGAAAGAAAGAAGCGAGTTGAAAGATTACCAGTAAAGGGGGGTGATTCTGAGTATTTACACATGGTGAAAGAAATACAAGAGATGACTAATCTCGGCCCAAAGGGCATCATTTGACAAAAGACACTATTTCCTAATAGGGGACAAATATGAATGTCGGCAGCATGCCCTTGAATTCACTTGATTGCCGGACTTCACAGCAGCGGTCAATCTCCACCCTCCTTTTCATCCTTACAGTAATCAGCCGAGAGATTTGTCGGAATTGTTGTGGTTAGTTTAGCTCCAATATCTCACATAATTGTTGCGGCGTGTGATATACTAGACACATATATCCATTTTCGATCTCTACTGAGTGGACGATCGAGAAAGGCGCAGGGCATGGATTTATGTAGGCATCGGTTGTGTCAAGTTTACGACAAAGAGCTCTCACTCACTTTGTGTTTTGGTAGGCATGCCAAGCAGATGAGTTGCATGCATGGTAGGTGCATGACCGAACACGCAGCAAGGTTCTTTTCTGTTCAATTTTTACCCTTCTTCACCTGCAGCACACACACTCTTTCAGTTTGTTGTTTGCACACAATGTTGGCATGAGGTTTATAGCGTTTTCGCTCTTATTTCTGATCAATCTCAAGGTGAAAACATGTTTCAACCAAGTAGATATACTCCATAATCCACCTTGACGCCAAAGCCAATGCAAAAGCCCAAATTACATATACATAGGCTTGCACAAATTACCAACGTCCACCCACGGTGATGCTGCGCGCAGCAACTTCAGATTCTCCGGCCAGTCAGAAGCCTTGCTCTACCTCTGAGCTTCCTCTACGTGGTCCTGCTGTTTATGTGTCCGGTCTGTTTGTTGAAGTTGCTCACCACCATTCGAGTGCGGCGGACCTTGCCACGGAGCCGGAGGACCTAGCTTACGCTTAGCGTAATCATGACAGCAGCTAGTGCGTGAGCACACGTATCGTAATTGCACGTTGGTACCACAGCTGGGACACTCTTTTTTTTGCAAGTCAATACCAAGTCTGGAGCACGTGGCAACAAATCGAGCTGATCCGCGTTTAAACTTGTTTTGACAGGGAAGCTGAACAGCGGGCCCTGCTTGACATGGACCGACGTGTCATGTTCTTTCGTAGAAAACCTCCCTTACTTTACATTTAATCACGCAACGACAATCATTTGCGAAAAAAAAATGTTGCAACAAAATTAGAGCCTGTGGGATTTGAACTCTAGAGCTCACGCATGTCGCGCAATGGTCCAGCCAGTGCGTCCTCTGCTATTACTTTCCTACATTGAGTTACTATTCTACTTTGGAAATTTTTGGAAATTTGGCAACAAATTTTAAATTCGCAAACATTTTTAATTTTTTTGAACAATTTTTTAAAAATTTGCAAACATTTTTGGAATACACAAACTTTTTTGATTTCTCAAATATTTTTTGAATATGTGGACATTATTTTGACAAATTCGTGAACTTTTTTAATTTGTGGACATTTTTCTTATAAATTCATGAACAATTTTTAACATCGATTTGAACTCATGAAAGTTTTTTAATATATATTTTTAAATTTGGAAACTAAATTTGAAATTCAGGAACATTTTTTTTGTTTTGAATCCCAAATTATTTCAAAAGGGAATAAAGCAAAAATAGAAAAGGAAATAAAGGAAAAAAGAAAACTGGGGCGGGGGCGCGTGGTTCCCTTTTTTCTGACGCGCACTACGCCTAATAGGAGCACCCAATTCTTACTAGATTGTTTCCTCCCTTCATTTGATATATCTTCAAGCTTGGCGGGTTAGCCCAGAAGCACACGAAGGGCGAATGCGGCCAAAGAGTGTTAAGCACATTTGTTGTGAAGAGCACAAACTGCGCACCGAAAACGGGACTCGAGTAGTACGGCTGTCAAAAATCTTCTGGCATGCCAAACAAGCAAAGCAATGCGCTCCTATCTATAAGCTTGGACCAGGGCAACAATATGTGGGAGTGTTATGGCCAAGGTGTGTTTCATCATACCGAAGACCAGTATGAGGCCCCCTAGGTGGTTAATGTCCTCGGCCGTCATCTCGGCCTATGGGCCCAAAAGAGAGAAGGATCTGGAAGACTTGAAGTATATGACGAGGAAACTGATGGTCGTGATGACTCGTTCTTAACCCTAACCGGCTAGGAACATGTAAACCCTAGACCCCAGTATCCATACAAGTCGGGGCTAGGCTAGTTGATACAGAGAATAACCCAGGTTTTATACTCATCTCCTTGATCACCATTGTACACCCCTATACATTAAAAAAATACGGCACGAGAGCAGAAAATAGGGTTTTACCTCGATCCCGAGAACCCGAACCTGGGTAAACCATCTTCGGTCTATTAGTTTAGCCAGAGTACCCTATTGAGGAGTGCCCGAAATAACTCCATCGGTGATGCTGGGGCAGCAACTTCAACTGCTCCCGCCGATCTGAAGTCTTGGCCTAAAGGCCTATACCGTAGCTTCCTCTACGTAGCTCTGTTGCTTACATGCCATGTTTGTTGTGGTTGCTCACCATTTTCTAGGGGCAGGGACAGGGTGCAGCAGCAGTAGTCAGTACGTGGTTGAGTGGTTGCGTCGTGTACGTGACGGCGTAGCGCAGAGCTTCCGCGACAAGCCGCGAATCAGCGCGCTGTTACGACGAAAACCATGCTGTTTTTCTGCAACAAGATCCAAGTACATATCCTGCCTGCCACGGTGCGCTTGCGCACGAATCCTGCCCTGCCGCGGCAAGGCAAAAAGGTTGTGGGTGCGGGCGACAGCGACGCCGATGGCATCTCCACTACTAGAAAAAGGGCTACTAATGGCGCACCTAATTTGGCCTTTAATGACGCATTAGTGGTGCGCCATTAGTAGCACGCCATTAGTAATACTTACTAATGGCGCACCATTGGTGCGCCATTAGTATCTGGTATACTAATGGCGCACCACTAGTGCGCCATTAGTATAGGACATGGTGCGCCATTAGTATGCCTCCCAGGGCCATGTATAGCCAGGTGCTTTGGTATACTAATGACGCACCGCAGGGTGATGCGCCATTAGTAACCTCGGCATACTAATGACGCACTGCTTAAGGATGCGCCATTAGTATCCTCTGGAATACTAATGGCGCACTGTTATGTGATGCGCCATTAGTATGAATATTAGGTTTTTTTTTTATTATTTTCTGCTTTTTTGCACAGGTTACAAAATGTATAATTGGACAAAATATAGACAGCACACATCAACAGCAGATTCATCGAATACAATAGAAGATTAGTCGCTGAATACATTTCATCATATTAGTCTCCAAATACAATTCATCACATTAGTCTCCGAATTGAAAAGACCGAACAAAGATAGAACATTATATTACAAGTCTCGAGACCGCGAGTAGCGAGTTTGTCTTCACATTACAAGTCGATATCGATCATCTAAGCTACCATCACATAGAAGAGAGCTGCGGTCATCACGATGAGCATCATCACGATGAAACTCGTCTTCATCCGGTTCCTCCAACGCTCCCTCCCCTCTCGTGCTAGATAGCGGGCGTATCTAGATTCGGCCTTGGCCCTAGTGGTGTACCCTTTGTAACTGTTTTCGCTGAATCGATGAACCTGTCTCCGACACTCCTCCCAGTCGTCGTAGACTCCGGGAACCTTACCCTTGTACACGACATACGACGGCATCGCTATGCACTAGCGAAACGAAACGTTAGTACCAATTCACAGACAATACATAAGCAATATATAAGTATGCAACAGAACGATCGGAAGAGAAAAGCAAGACATTAATAGCATCAATTACATCTAAGTTGAACGACTCTCGAAACCAAAGAGACATACTACAAGTTCATTAAAGTTTACTTACAACATGAGCCAATCGATGTTTCAGAACTAGACACATCATCACTGCTTTCGACTCGACTCAAGGGACCGGAGCGTGGATGAAGCCGCCGTCTATCGTGGGAGTCATGAAATTACGGGCGTTGTCAGCTTGCATTTGTAGCATTCCGTCTATCTCACTGTTGGACGGTTGATTTCTGAGGTAGAACTGCCCCGAGGTATGAAGGACATCTTGATGGATGATTTCCGCAAACTCCGACTGGATGTGAAAGAATTCTTGTCTGATGTCCGCGTCCTGGATTGCCGACACGCTCGCGGCCCAATCTTTGAGTTTACTCGGTAGCAGAAGTTGATGATGGTCCCGTACGATCGCCCGCATGTGATGGATGGCGTAGTAGGCACCCTTCTGACCGCCAGGCGGCTGCTTGACGCAGCAGAACGTCGTATTATGGGAGAACACGTGCTTGCCGTACTTATGAATAGGCCTGTTGAAGGTGCCTCCAGATTGGGCGTAGCCGGGGAGAACATCATCAAGAACCTTCTTGACATTTGTGTAGTCTACGTTCGACTGACGGTCCGGGTCGAAATACGTGGCCATGGAATATTTGGGGCTTAGGAGGATGAGCGTGCAATGTGTGTCATTGCAGAAAACACGGAATGTTAAAAGAAAAATGATCGAAATCTAAGAATTCGTATGTTACGGGGCGGTTGAGGGGAGGACTTACTCGGGAAAGTAAGGCACGAGGAAGTTATCCTTATCTGGGTTTGCCAGAATGACGCCTTCGAGGTAAGAACTCGCGACTTGCCGGTCCCCATCGCTGCCCAAGATCTTGGCACGCATGTAGAAGGGGTCGACTATCACGATGTCCGGGGTCTTGTCGCGAATGATCCGCATCTCCATACTCAGCGAAAATAGCCGAACGAAGGTGTAGTGCAGCGGATGAAGGTTCAACATAGCGTGGATGTCATCAAACCGCAGGACGATTGTACCCCCGATGTAGTTATCCACAAAGCCCTTGCCCTCTGGCACCTTGGCCACGAAAACTGGGTATGCCACATCCTTCTCTCTGAGACGCCGCTTCTCCAAAGAAAGAACACTGTCATGCAGACTCCGCATAGCACCGGCTGCAACATCGAGCATATTTCTCGGTAGCATCGGCCTACCCGCCACATGCACCCTCCTCATTAAATCCTCAGGTGAAGGTGGCCCGTCCTGAGCACGGATCGTACTCGGTGCCGGCTGGCCCGCACCCTTGTTAGTCTTTCTTTTGCGTGCCTTCTTCTTCTCCTGTAATGGGACCGAGTTCTGCTCACAGACCGCCTTCTTGAGTGTGTTGGGGCTGAGAATATTTCGCACCTCGCCTATCTGAGGCTCGGTGAAGTCGGCAGCTGGAGGCGTCTCGTGAGAGCTGAACGGCAGACGACGCCTGTTGCAACTTGGCTTCTCCGCGGTACCAGCTAGATCGCGCACGTCTTTTGTTGGGTTGGGTTCTTGAGAAGGAGGCCCCATGAAGTCACCATTGTACCCATGATCGGCAAAGTACCGATCGATGTTGGCAAATGTATCGTCGTCGTCGTCGTTCTGATCCTGTGCCATATGCATGTTTGGATCCAGTGGCATATGGATGTCCGGCACCGTTGCGGCGGTCTTGCCATGGGGCCGACTTGGCGCCGGCACGACTGGCGGTGTTGTCTTTGGGGTGGTGTCCCCCGCCCCCAAACGAATCTGGCTCTTCGGCCAAAGCAGGGGCCAGCTCAGGCAGGCGCTGAGGGTCATCACGTCATCATCGTCGGCCCCGACGGGTCGAATCGGAGGTAACAACTCGTCGCATCCTGGCAGCACCCGAACCAGTTGAACCCTAAACACGTTGGGTGGCATCTGGGTACCGTGGAACAAGGGGTTGCCCGGTTGAACGATTTTGCCCTTGGCGACATCGACCAACTCATTGTTCACGAAGTGCAGGAGAGTGCACGGAACGTCGGCGGCGCCCTGCGAAAACATGTAGGGCGTCAGGGATGCCCAGTCAAAGGCAAGGAGATGAATTCCTCGGCCGAGAGAGGCTTAATTAGTTACCGTGATGATGGCGTCGAGCTCGGCTGATGTCGAGGCACCGCCAACGGCGGGCGTGCAGTTGACGGAGGGGCCGCTTGCTGCAGAGGTGCCGGCCGGCGTACACCCGGGTGCATTAAGCTCCCGTGCCGGTGTCGGAGACACCAATGGCCCCGCCATCGCGTTCTGCGAGTTGCTGGCCGTGAAGCTAGGAATCGGGGGCGGGCCCTGTTGGCCGCCCGCAATCCACGCACTCAACCCCTGGATCAAGGTAGGCACAATGGCGGTGATCGTCGCTCCGAGTTGTTGTTGCACTTGCTCTTGGACAATCTCCAAAATCCGCGCCACCTGTGCCTTGAGTTCTTGAACCTCGCGCGCCTGGCTTTCCGAGCTGGTCTTTTTCTCCTTTCGCCCACCAGTGTTATAGTATGACCCCCATTTTGTCGACAAGCCTTTGCCGGCCACACGACCAGCTGATGTCGGCTTACTGAGCTTATCCTTGTTCTTCATTACATTCAACGCCCTATTTAGAGTGGTGTCCCAAGGGTTGCTCTTAGTCGACCCCGCGCTACTGCTTTCTGTCGCCTGCGGAAGGAATGTGAACCATTTAGAAATTTGGCTTCATTAATTAGAATGCAACCATATGGAGCTAATTACGCGGGGGTGTATTCCTTACCAGAACAAGCTCAAGCGCCCTGGTCTTCGGATCCGTGGTAAGCTCCTTTGTTTTCGGGTCCTTCTTGTACCGGGCCCTGACATAGTTCCTGGTCTGCTTGTCACCGTATTTATCGAAGAGGGGCGGTAGGCCTTGCTCGGCACGGTCCGCCTCCTCCTTGTCCCATATAGGCTCCGCCACTCTATAACCGCCGGGACCAAGTGTGTGTTCCCTAAGTTCAGCTCCCGCATTTCTTTCCCCCACTGACTTGATTGGGAGTGTGCGGTGCTCGAGCAATTGATCTTGAAGTCGTTGTAGTCATCTTCGGTGATCGAAGGATTTTTCTCCTTGATCTTCTCATAACTCTCACCTTTCTCGATCATTCTCTTCACATTGCTTTTCCAAGTAGACAGGGCCTTGCTCATCTTCGTGAGGGCAGCGTTGTTCACTTTATTCCCTTTGAGGCTTGTGTTTGCAAATTCAGCGGGGAACTTGTATCGTTCGTGCAGCTTCGTGAAGAGGAGGTTGCGCAAATTCCCTCGGTCAGGATGCCTCAGGTTCTCGGTGTTGATCGAGACGGTGCTCCGGAGAATGCACCCGAGCTGAAGCGAGTACCCCTTGACTATTCGTTCGGGCGCCGTTGGATTCCCGTCGGAGTCCACTTCAGTAACTTCCTCCTTGAGGGTGTGGAGCACGGTCGGGCGCCGGTCCTTCCGTTGCCTCTTCTGGCTGCCATCTGTGCGTGCGCCGCCATCATCAGTGGTGGCATCCTCGGCGGCACCATCAGTGGTGGCATCAGTGGGGTCATCCTCGGTGGCACCATCAGTGGTCTCAGGATCGGTGGGGAAGGCGGTGTCCTCATACAAGTGAGGTTGTTCCTCCATCTCCTGGGACAGCTCCCAGAATGCCTTGCCGCCCGAACCCCCGGCCTCATCGTTGTGGGCCATGTTCCTCTCTAAATAGAAACAAAGTTTGGTCAAAAAGTTGGTTATTGTCAAGGAACAAGATCATGGTCTCATCATTTAGGGTTTGTCGACACCGAGGCATCCTAAAATCTAAGCTTTTATCATTGAGGGTTTTTCGACGCCGAGGCACCCTAAAAGCCATGCATTAGTCACAAGTACGCCGGGGCACTTGATCCTACTTAATTAACTACTAAGATACCCCGGCCCATGCATTAGTCACAAGTACCCCATATGTCCTATTTTTAGCAAAGTCATGCTAAAATTCACGGAAAATTTCAGCATGACCTTTGCTGAAAATAGGACATATGGAGTACCCGAATTTGCCGGAACGGAAGTTAATCGACATTCCGGCAAAGTCAAGGGCCTCTCGAGGTACCTGCAAAATCATTATCCCAGGTGGACATGGATGCAATGTCACATGTCACATGGATCCCACACCCACAGGAGCTGGTGAAGCTTCATGTGTATTTCACGAAAACCAGCCTGACTAAAGAGCTTTATGTAGAAAACAAATCACTCCACCAGCTCACACTGGATCCATCAGAGACATTCACAACTTTATGGAGTGCAGCAAAATAAGTACAGAATTCTTTTGTTAATTCACAACTTTGTACACATACTCTGCATAGACAAAGTGCCTTCTTTTCATATATAATAACATGCATGGTGATGAGGAAACACTCAACCCTACATCAGGAAATAAGTTGGATCAGTATCAGCAGGTCAAATGATCTCTATCATCTTTCTAAAATATCATAAACACTCATGATATCATAAACTGGGTTACAGATGGCAGTTAGTACCATTAGCTTACTAGCCAGCAGGTAACAATCTCGGTTTCAGTTTGAAATTGGCCCTTTAAAAGATATAAACAACAGATGATATCATAAACACTCAGGACAGTGTGTCTATCATCTTTCTAAAACATATCTACAGCAGTCGTTGTTGTAAAATAAAATAAAATCAGGACATTGCATCTTAAGCATTACTACTACATTTTAGTAGGCAGTACACTAAGCATATACTAATACTACCTCACTAATACCACCTCAGCCCTTGCATCTTATCAGCAAGTGTCTTGGTGAAGCACTCAAATCAAACATAACAATTGCAAGGTAGCTAGGCAGGCCATGGAAAACTGAGAGATATTTTTTCTTGGTGGTTGCTACGATTTCCATCCTTCCCAGTCCTCCTTCACATATTGCTTTGTTAGGGAAAACATTTCACATTATTGCTCATGCAGGATCGTTATCATACCTAATGATCTCTTGCAGTTGTTGTACAATTATGCTGGTTAAGTATTTTCTCAACATGTCTCTGTTTATCAGTCTAACTCTCATGACCTCCAATATAGTTTGTCTGATCCAAAGTACATGTTGGGTGGTGTTGTGGTTTGTGTGCAGTCTGATTTCTTCGATGTTGGTAATTATAGATGAAACCGGGTGAAAAACATGCCACAATGGCTCATCATCGCTACTGTAGGAAGGTTCATTTGCTGGGCACGGGAAATAAAACTGAAATTAAGCAGGGCATTACATCACAGTGCACGATACTGCTCAACTAATTTCTCCTGCCTCGCGCAAGAGATGGGAACCTCATCAGAAAGAAGGCGCCTTTGCCTATCTGTGATTTGCATGAGCCTATCTGTACAGTAGGAAACTTAATTTGCTGGACAAGGAAAAAAACTCTGAAATTAAGCAGAGCAGAGCATCACAATGCACTATGCTGCTACAGCTAATTTCTCCTGCCCGGCATCACATCATCACAAGGCACGCAAGAGATGAAAAAGTTATCACAACGTCTTCGCCTATCTATGATCTGGACCATCTATACAACATTATCTTGGCCCGATCTGAACATATGAACGCCCAATTTTGTGCAATCCATGGGCCCGATCGACTTCAAACAATTCAACCCGGGAAGATTGCGCGGTCCGTCACTCACGGGCACGAATCAACCAAGCGAAACGTAGAGAAATGGTAATTCGTCAAGTACCTTGAGACATCACTGCTGCTGCTGGCGACGGGGCGGCGCTGGTGTCGGGGCGGCGTCGAGGGCGGCGGGGCGACGGTGGTGTCGGGGCGGCGCTGGCGACGATGGTGTGGACGGGGCGGCGCTGGTGTCGGACGGCGTCGAGGGCGGCGAGGCGACGGTGGTGTCAAGGGGCGGCACTGGCGACGGTGGTGTGGACGGGGCGACGCTGGTGTCGGGGCGGCGTCGAGGGCGGCGGGGCGACGGTGGTGTCGGGGCGGCGCTCGCGACGGTGGTGTGGACGGGGCGGCGCTGGTGTCGGGGCGGCGTCGAGGGCGGCGGGGCGGCGGCGTCGGGAGAGGAGAGGGGAAGGGGATCGCGGGCGAGGGCGAGGGAGAGAGAGGGGATCGATATGAAGTAGGGGCGGCACAATACTAATGGCGCACCACCCCTCGGTGCGCCATAAGTACATACATGCTAATGGCGCACCTCACCCTGGTGCGCCATTAGTATTTTGGGCGCCGCTTTCGTTCCCGCGCAGAAAGACCCTTTAGTCGCGGTTGGGGACAACAACCGCGACTAAAGGGTACCCTTTTGTCGCGGTCCGCCTCCCCAACCGGGACTAAAGGGTCTGTGCTAGAACTGGCGCTTTCTTTCTTCTGTTTTTCCTTTTTTCTTCTGTTTTTTTCTTCCTTTTTCCTTCTTTCTTCTTCTTCCTTTTTCCTTTTAAAATCAGAAAAATAAAACTAATTCATTTTAAAATTTTAAAAATACAATTATATATAAAAAAAATCAAAAAAATAAAACTAATTCATTTTAAAATCCCTTGAAGGTTTGACAAAAGGTTTGATACATCATTCAGTTCATCGACCAAATACAAAGTTTGGTACAATAAATTATTACACATCAATTCTTCCCTTGTGTCCCTGCTTGCTTACGATTGTGCCGTATCCATGGAGCATCCTCATCATTATACTTATTTGTGTTTAAATATGTTCAAACTTGTTTAAATCATAACAGTAATTTTTTTTATAAGACAGTAGTAATTTTTTAAAAAATATCATCAAACAGTAATGCTGGTGGAGTAGGGGAGGGGTGCGGGGGGTCGGTGGCGGCGGTTGAGTAGGGGAGGGGTGCGGGGGGTCGGCGGCGGCGGTTGAGTAGGGGAATCGAGGGTGCGGGGGGTCGGCGGCGGCGGCCGGTGGACCGGGGGGTGCTCGGCGGCGAGGGGGACCGGATCTGGCGAGGTGGGATAGCGATCGAGATGGAGGGGGATCGAGATCGAGTGTCTATGAAATTTAAAAATATTCATGATAGTTTATAAAGTGCCCATGAAATACAATCGAGAAATGAAGGCTACGATTTAAATACAATCGATCTTAGCTGGCTATCTGTTAACAATCTTCTTGCCCTTCTTTTTCGCAAATGGAGTTCTTCTGTGGAACGGACGTCCTTTAGGTAGGGTGGTCCTGCTTCTTCTTGTGGTGTATGCTGCTACTTCATCATCGTCGTCATGTTCGATCCTCGGGTCGCCGTACTTGTCGAAGTCTTGCTCATTGGCTACTCCATCCATTCCGATGATCTTCCTTTTGCCTCTCCTCACGACAACACGACTGGTCTTTGACGGGTCGGTAATGAAGAAGCATTGGTCCACTTGGGAAGCCAGTACCCATGGCTCATTTTTCGCGGTGACGTTTGCGCCCGCGGTCTTGGATTTGACTTCGGGTATAACCATGGTGGTGAAATACCGGTCTTCTTTTAGGACGCTCTTGGCCCATCTGACACGGAACATCGGGACCTTCTCTCCAGCGTAGCTCAGCTCCCAGATCTCCTCGATCCTTCCGTAGTATCTGTCCTTGTCGTTACCGGTGTAGGATTCCATCGTTACCCCGGAGTTCTGATAACCATCGCTCTTCATGTCCTTGGCCTCGGTGTAGAATGTGTAGCCGTTGATATCGTACGCCTCATAGGTCATCAGGTTGTGCTCGGCGCCCTGTGACAAGGCGAATATGAGTTGTTCTTCCGCGGAAGAATCCTCATGTAAAGGGTACGACAGAAGCTTCTACTTGAACCAACGCGTGAAACATGAGTTGTGCTCTTTGAGTATATCTCCGTCCGTCCTCTGTTGGCCTCGGTCATTGTACGTCTTCTTAATAAAGGTTTTGTGCTCTACCACCCAAGGATCGACCACGTCTATGTGTTGTAGCGCGACTAGGTTTGCTCTTTCAAAGTCGGCGAGTCGACCCTCGAAGTCGACATGCATTTCGCGGCGACCCTCACGGTGACCCCATCCAGCGAGCCTGCCGAGGTGCCTGTTGACGGGCAGACCAACGGGGTTCTCGATGCCTAGATAATTCGTGCAGTACGAGATGCACTCTTCGGTCAGAAAGCCCCTGGCTATGCTTCCCTCTGGACGTGACATGTTGCGAACGTATCCTTTGATGACACCATTCATCCTTTCGAACGGCATCATGCTGTGCAGGAACGTCGGCCCGAGTTGGATGATATCCTCCACTATATGGACCAGCAGATGCACCATAACGTCGAAGAATGCGGGCGGGAAGTACATCTCAAGCTCGCATAGTATCACCACGATCTCTTCCTGTAGCCTTCTGAGTTGCCTCACGCCAATCGACTTCCGAGAGATGACGTCGAAGAAGTTGCATAGGCCAAATAGCGTTTCACGGACGTGCGCGTCCATGATCCCACGGATTGCAACTGGAAGTATCTGCGTCATCAACACGTGACAGTCGTGAGACTTCATCCCGCTGAACTTCTGCTTCGCTGGGTCTAGGTATCTGCTTATCTTCCCCGCGTAACCGTAAGGAAGTTTTACTCCTAGGAGGCAGGTGAAAAACTGCTCGATCTCCTCCTGACTTAGAGTGAAGCACGCGGGAGGGTAGTCATTTCCGGTCTTCTTGGCCTTTTTGCCTTTGAGACGACTTTCTGTGTCCTGCTTCGCCTCATTATCATCATCATCATCATCATCATCATCATCATCATCATCATCATAATCATATATAGCGTGAAGCTCCTGCCTGATGCCCATTGATTTCAAGTCTGCCCTTGCTTTCGGCCCATCTTTGGTCCTCTCTGGCATGTTGAGCAGGGTACCAAGCAGACTCTCGCACACGTTCTTCGTGATATGCATGACATCAAGGCTGTGAGGCACACGGTGGATCTTCCAGTACGGCAAGTCCCAGAAAACAGACCTCGTTTTCCATACCTTCAGCAGCGGCTCTGGTGCCTTTCGCTTTTTCCCCGGCTCTGGCGCCTTTTGCTTCTTTCCCGGCAGTGGGCAGTCTTTCCAATTTTTCAACAACTTGTCTATTTCCTCGCCGCTCCTCGTACACGGGCGTTTTCGGGGTTCGGTTTCACCATCGAACAGATCCTTGCGTTTCCTCCATGGGTCATCGTCGCGAAGCCACCTTCGATGTCCCATGAACACGGTTTTCAAAGACCCGGGATCTCTATCTAGCTGGCGATACGTTGTGTCATCCATGCACCGTACGCATCCAGAAAATCCGTGGACTACCTGCCCCGCGAGATATCCATAACCGAGATAGTCGTGCACCGTCGTGAGCAGTGCGGCTCTCATAGGGAAATATTCTTTCTCTGCGGCGTCCCACGTATTGGCTGGCGTTTTCCACAGCGTGTCTAGCTCCTCCTTCAGCAGCCCCAGATACAGATTGATGTCGTTCCCTGGTTGTTTCGGCCCTTCAATTAGCATACTCATGTGAATGTACTTCCTCTTCATGCACAACCAGGGGGAAGGTTGTACATCCACACAAACACAGGCCAGGTGCTATGTGTGCTTCTCTGGCTGCCAAACGGATTGACTCCATCGGTGCTCGCGCCCAGCATGATGTTCCTTGGATCCTTCCCAAATTCTGGGTATTCAAAATTCAACGCTTGCCACTGGCTCGCATCCTTAGGGTGACTCAGCATCTTGTCTTTTTTATCTATCTCCGGATCATTTGCGTCATCTTCTCGCTTCTTCTCCTCCCTATCCGCGTGCCAACGCAGGAGCTTTGCTACCTTAGGATCCGCGAAATACCGCTGCAGACGAGGAGTGATCGGAAAGTACCACACCACTTTTCGAGGAGCTTTCTTCCTCTTCTAGTATCGAGTGACGCCGCACACCGGACATATGGTAGATTCCGCGTGCTCGTCCCGATAAATGATGCAATTGTTCATGCAGACATGGTATTTCACGTGCGGTAAATCCAGAGGACACACGATTTTCTTCGCCTCCTCCAAACTGGTCGGGCACTTGTTCCCCTTTGGAAGACGTTCGTGCCAGAATGACATGTTCTCGTCGAAGCATGCGTCGGTCATTTTGTGTTTTACCTTCATCTCCAGAGCCATGAGCGTTACTTTCAGGCGGGTATCCTCGGGCCTGCATCCTTCATACAATGGAGTAACCGCGTCTAACTCAAGTTGATCCACCTTGGCTTTCTCTCGGGCGGCGGCTCTTGCGTTATCCGTCTGCTTGAGAAGCAGCTCTTGAATATAAGGGTCCTGCACCCAGCCCATCGATGGTCCACCGTCGTATGCTCCGCCGGCATCATCATCTTCATGATCATGCCCGTCGTCTGCTCCGGCGCCATCTTCCTCATCATCATGTCCTGCATCTTCTACATGATGACTGTGTACAGCATCACCGTCGTGATCATCTCCTGGGGATTCTTCGCCTTCTCGCCCGCCCGAGCCGCGGTGGTTGCCTTGCTGCCCTTCCTCATTTCTTGCCCGGCCCCCATGGACGACTTCGTAGTCATCTTCATCACCTTGCCACCGATAGCCATCCATGAAACCACGCAAAAGCAGGTGGTCCCGCACCTGCCCGGAATCCGGGTCCGCAATAAGGCTCTCCAGCTTGCATCTTCGACACGGACATCTTATCTCCGTCTCATTCTTTTGAAGCATCTCGGCCTTCGCGGACCTCAAAAACCTATTCACGATGCCTTCGGTCATCGTGCGGACCATGGTTGCCTGCGGGGTAGAGCAAAACGATATTTTAGAACCAAGAAAAAATTTGGCATGACTTTCCCTAAAAATAGGACCAAAAAGAATGCTTAATGCCAAAATTATCGCCGAAACGGAAATGAATCAACATTCCGGCAAATATTGGCAACTATCGCATTTCAAATACCGGTACACCTCCAAACACAAACACATATGCAACACCACAAACATATGCAACACCACGAACATACATAGATCTAGCTAGGCCATAAAAAGTGCATGTGCAAATTGTTGTAGGGAGAACAACATAAATATAGCTTCCCCCCTTACTTACCTATCAAAACAAGGTAATTTAACCACTTAATTTCAATGAATCTATGGTGGAAATGAGGTGAAAAAGAGGAGGCACCCGAGACAAGGAGAAGGTGGAGAGAATGGAGTGGGGAGAAAGTGAGTGTGGGTAGGAGAGGCTGCCCAAAATATCTTGCTGCTGACCACTTACTAATGGCGCACCAGCAGTAAATGCGCCATTAGTAATCCAGGTTACTAATGGCGCACCTCTATCTGATGCGCCATTAGTAGTTTTGTGAAAAAAAAGAAAAAAAAATCATACTAATGACGCACTCTCCAACGGTGCGTCATTAGTAGTTTGAACTAGTAATGGCGCACGGTGGGACAGTGCGCCATTAGTAGTTTTCCAACAAAAGGAACAAAAAATATAATTAAAAAAAGCATTAGTGGCGCACTCTGGTACTAGTGCGCCATTACTAGTTACAACTAGTAATGGCGCACCGTGCCAGGATGCGCCATTAATGTGTTTGGACAGACGCGCTAGTTCAAAAAAAATATTTAGGATACTAGTGGCGCACCCTAGGCAAGGTGCGCCATTAGTACTTTCAACACTAATGGCGTACCAGATTGTGGTGCGCCATTAGTATATACTAATGGCGCACCACCTATCTGGTGCGCCATTAGTGTCAATCCCACCTATAGCCCTTTTTCTAGTAGTGCTCATCTGGCCGCCCACCACGCCATCCATCCATCAACCCCTAACGTCAGTCACACGGACACACCTGATAGCCACTCATCTTTGTTTTCGATCATGTAGCACTTCTATGTAGTTGCATGGGCCAGTGGCCTCTCTGCTCTCGCTACCGACCATCTAGCTCCTGCGTCACCATGGAGCTAGACAGACGATCGATCGATCTTGTGTCCAAAGACATCGAAGCTGAGGAGGTTTTGAATCACTGGCTTGTCTTTTCATGCAATAATGCTAAACATATAAAGAGTTACACGCAATTACATGTTGACTAGGATTTTTTCCATCTACTAACCAATCACAAATTTGTCCCCTCCTTCCTGATTTTCAGGGGGTGGGCCACCTCCCCACCCATTGACCAATCAAATTAACCCTCTTTGTAAAACTTTGTAACTCATTTGTACGTGTAGCATTACTTCTTTTCATGGGAAAATCACACACTTTCTTAATTACTTCCTTTGTTTCAGAATATAAGAACGTTTTTAATACTATGATAACGTTAAAGACGTTTTGAGACGGAGGGAGTATGTGTGTTTGGATGCTGTCCGTGTCAGTGTCCTGGTTGACAAGCTTTCATGACAAACGGAGCCACAAAAGGTTTGCCTGCACTAGATCCAGCTATCCGCGGCAAACCTTGAAGAAAGAAATAATCGCTGGAACAGAGGAAACAGAGCACCCGCCAGAAAAATGGTACCTCATCATAACCTCATCTAGCGCAAATGAAACATGCTTACATTATCCGGAAATGCTTATCCCAACCTTGTTCCTCAAATATATATATCTAGCATTAATTTAATACTAGATATATCTATATGAGAGACAAACTTTTTTAAACGAAGGGAGTACTACGTTACTCTCTGATTTTCATGTCACCTTCATCACACTGGATCGGTTAAGCAACAAGCAATACAACCAAATCCTTATGCTTGTACTTAATCTTGTGCATGCATAAGTGCATCTTCAACGGCAATCCGTAATTTTTTTTCTGTATCCGTTGCGGACAGAGAGGGACTACTCCACGGACACGGATGCGGGGGGACATCATCCAACGCTAGCCGCATACATTTCAAACAACATTTTAACCAATCGAATAAAATTCATGCAAAGAGGCCGATATCCATAAAAGTTCGGATCGGAAATAGCACAGATCATACGTACATAGCATGCAAATTAAGTCTAGTACAACAATGTCTCTAATTCGACTAGATCTTGGATGTTCAACAAGTTTTTCATGAACGGATCATGTCGTTCCACACAAACTCCCTCTTCAGCTTCATCCAACAGCGTGTGCACGTAAATGGTCATCCCTCTGTCATGTGGTACACCAGGGCGACACGTGTGGGCTACATATAATGTGTAGACCAAGATTGAGTGAATGAATCAATATACAAGTTGAGCAAGAGGAAGTAAAACTTACTATCTCGTTCATGTCCGCGTGCAATGGTCACCTTGCCTCGAGGCTCGAGCTGACTAACCAAGTTGCAAAACTTGATGAAGCTAATCTGGATAGCGTGCCAGCGATATGATAACGACCTCACATTGTGTGGTTGAATGATGTACATGCCGTAGGACGTAATGTGCTTTCGTGTAAGAAACTTTTCATGCACTTGCTCCTAGAAGGGCTTCCCTCTACTTCTGCCTATGAAATCCGCGGATACGGCCAGCCACGCATCGCACAACAACTCATTCTCCATGGTTGAGTAGCTCACCGTCCTTCGTACTCTAAAAAAAGACATAGCATTTGAAAATAAGCTCAATGGCATTTGACCGAACACCTACCGGCGCGTGGTGTCCGTAATGGGGGTTGTCGATAGGGGGTGAAGTGTACCTAGGTACAAACGGCACCAGAGTGGAAAGCTCTGTCGGAACGATGAGTGGGTGCATCGGTGCTGGTTGTGGATGTCGGGCAATGCCTTTGTTGCCGCCAGAGATGAACAGCCGCGGCGATGAAGGTGGAGGAAGCGGATGTAAAGTAAAAGGGAGAAGGCGGCGGAGGTAAAAGGTGCGGATGCAAAGCAAGAGGAAGAAGGGGCAGAGTAGAAGAAAATGAGACCGAAAGGGATGATTGGGTGGGCCGGGAGTATCGGAGTCCTATGTTTCGAGTGTCCGGATTCCCATAAACCTGTCTCCAATTTATATGAGAAACCGCATCCGGATCGCCCCGAGCGATACGATCGGTGTTGAATGTCTGGGCGGTTACGGAAGGTTTGCCAGGTGCCCTACCACTCTCTACTCAGACTGCATATTCCTGCATAACAAACAAGGGCTTGCTTATCCAGAGTGTCTGACTGTCTGTTGTATCAGCCAAGCCACCGTTGATTGAAGGCAACACCTCATTAACTAGTCAACTAAACTAACGGCGCCGGTACGACTGGACTACTGCCTCTACGTCGGCAAAAGGGAACGAGACGTTGGTCTGAAGCTTCCCGGGTCGGGTGGATGGCCAGAAAGCAAGAAAATAAGAGCAGCAGAGGACGAAAGCGAAACAGAAACAGGGAGATTCCTTGGACGAAAACGAAACAGAAACAGGGACGAAAACGACCCTGGTGCCCGATGTATGCGTCTGTGTGTTGTGTCTGTGGTGCCGTCTGTTAGCAGATGTTAACTCGTCGACTTTGCTGCTGCTCACCAAACCTCAGTGTCATCAGCTTAGCCGTCCCTGGTGCAATGGGGCCCGGTCAGTGCACTAACACTGGCACTATCAGCGCACTGACACTGAGACCTGCCCTGGTCTGACCGGGAAACCTTGTCCTCGCCGCTGCGGTGACCGCCGGTGAGCGAGCCAGCGAGCGCCCACCGGCGTCGGCAAGAGAGAGAGGCTGACGATGCGTTGTAGTTTAGTGCGGTGCGCGGGCACGCCGGGGACACCGGCGCCGTGCAGACATCATTGCCGTCCCAACCAAAAGGGGTGGCATCCTCACAGAGAGAATTCAGACCTCGGACCAGCAGCATCGGTCTCTGTCACCATGTCGCCACGTTTCTTCTTCTTTCTGAGTGGGTTTCCGCATTTTCAACTGATTGCCCACGCCTGTATGTCTCGCAGTTTCCAGTATAGCCTACGTTCCCCAAACGAAAAACAACCTGACAGTCGCAGAATCAGCTCCTTACAGTACAAGTAAGCAGACCGAGGAGAAACTCTGAACTGAACTGAAGTGAAGTTGGCGGCAACCCCACTCGAAAGTCGAGACGACGAGGGGCCGCAATGATCCATGCCGCAGTCCCATCCGCCCACCCTTGATTGTGCGCAGTGCACACACAATTCCTACCCAAAAGTCAGTGCACAATTCTACAATGTAGTAGTACTACTAGGAGTATATACCATCGCATTTATACGTGTCTGCCCGGTTTGGTTGCCAACTCTTTGCCGCCCGATAGTGTACGTATTAGTTTAGCTTGGTCATCATGAACTGCAAAAGCTGCTAACGCTTTACAAAAGCATACAGGTAAATTCTCCATTGTTTACTCAGCGTGTGGCCAGGCTATTTTAAATTTGGACGAAATAGATTCGCATATCTGGCAGGCGAGTGCATGTAATTATGCAGGTTGGAGATCATGGTGGAGGGGGTCCAGGGGATGAGTGAGGTGTTTACTGATTGTGTTGACATTGCTATTGTTAGAGTACGTAATGTGCCTAGGCCCGTTAGTCTTAGGGTTATTTAGAGATAAGGGTCGCTTGCTTAGGGGTCAAGTAAGCCTTACTTGGGAGTCAATTAAACCTCTCTATATAAAGAGAGGGATTAGTTAGTCTTAATTCTTGCTTGATTAGATTGATACATCTCCTCTCTTTATATAGAGAGGTTTACTTGACTCCCAAGCAAGGCTTACTTGACCTCTAAGCAAGCGACTCTTATCTCTAATTAACCGTAAGACTATATGGCCCAGGCCCATTATGTACTCTAACAGCTACTCCCTCTGTTCCAAAATAGATGACTCAACTTTGTACTAATGTTAGTACAAAGTTGAGTCATCTATTTTGGAACGGAGGGAGTATATAGCTAAATATAAGCTCAGATAGACTGTATGCCACACAAATGAAGTAGTGGTGGTTCACTTATGTGCTACAATTAGTTTGCTTAAGTAGTAGTAGGTGAGACAAGCCATTGACAAGAGCCATGAAAAAGACCACTATCATGCATGATCGTTCACGCTTAATAATTGAGTTCAGCCAGGGTTCAAATATGTTCCCATCATACTCTAACATGGACATCACAAATTAAGAGGGGACGACCAATTATATGTGCACACGTATTTTTTTCCAAATATAGTAATATCTTTGTTAATTTGCTATGGGATCTAGTAAGTGGACGACATTCGGCACTTAATAATAGTGGTGACATGTCTTCCTAGATTTTCCATCTACGAGTATGAGACAAAAGATGTCATTTGGCCGCTTGTTATTGTAAGCACCGGGGAACAAACAAAACAAAATCAAACCAAACCCCCCAGCCATTTCCGGGGAAGCAAAGCGAGGACAGATGAAAAGCTAGACTGCACTAGTAGATTAGACTAGAGAGCGATCCCTGTTAATTCCATCTACTAGCGTAGCAGTTTGAGGGGAAACATGTAGGGGCCACTGATTAAAGCCACTCATGAGCGTCTCCGAGCTCAACTGTCCGAATTTCTTTTGTTGACTTTTTCGACACAACACCAGTACAAGTACTAACAATTCCCCCTGAGCATTCAAAAAGAAAAATTCCGGCTGAGCCCCTTTTCATCACGTACGAAAAGCCTTTTCGACAGAGCCATTATTCGCATTTAGATCAAAACATTCGGCTCGTGTGTTTGTTTAGTAGTAGTCCTGAAGACGGAATAATTCGATTTAAACCCATAGCCGTACTGTTGGTGCCATGATGACTGTCTAGGGCGGCTCACGGTGTGCATGCCGGACACGCGCGGTGAGGTTACCCTTGATTTGCCCTGCGGCACGACGCGCTACAGTTCTTGTTTCTTGGTTAGAGCATCTCCAGCCGTTGGCCCCCGGACGCCTAAAATCGCGGCCTGGGGCGAGCCGGCGCAAAAAAACGACTTGGGATGAGTTAATCGCTAGTCGCCGGCCTCAAGGCCACCCCAGACGCGTCTAATTTTTTTCAAAAAAAAAAGAAATTCGGCGAAGTTCGGCTAAACACGTCTAAATTTCGGCTAACTTTGGCATATATTAGACATGTTCGCGGCTTATAGATAGCAAATATATCTAAAAAAGAACTCGCTGAACGCGGAGTAGTCGCCATCGTCGCCGCCGTCGTCGTCGGCCTTCTCCTCCTTGACGTGGCCGTCCCTGGTGGACCCCTGCCCGGCGTCGTCATGGCAGACTGATGGCGGCGGAGGCGCGTCGTCGTCGTCGCTGTCGTCGAGGACGACGACTCCTCCTTCGTCCCGGCCCCGGTGGCGCTGCTCGAAGCGCCGCAGGGCGGCGCACTGGCGCTCCCTCTCCATCTTCACGAAGTTTTTGCGCGCCATTTCAGGGCCGCCTTGTCCTCGAGCTCCACGTCGCCGTGTTTCGTCTTCACGGCGGGGAGAGCCGACTCCGTTTTCACCTGCGCGAGCCCCGGCTCCGTCTTTGGCTTGACGAAGCGCGGAGGAACGGGCACTCCCCCGTTGCTGAGCCTCCACCCCGTCGGCCCGGCACGCATGTCTGGCGGCGCCGGGATGTTGGCCTCGAACAAGAGTCACGACTCCTGTTCGCGGAGCGAGCGGCAGCCGAAGCCGTTGGCCGCCGCCTCGTCCTCGGGGAAACGTTCGGCCATCGGGGCTGTCGGAGTGAGGTAGGGCTCAGAGGCGGCGCACGGGAGAGGGAGACACTACAAAAAAAAGACACGTCCGTGACATTTTGGGCCGAACGAATTTTTTTTCTGTCATACATATGACACTTCTATGACGATAATTGTGACAAAACCCGGTATCATCATAGATGTGGTGGGCGCCTACTTCTATGACAAAAAATCATGACAGAAAATGGGCTTTTCGTCCTGGGCGGGCCGGAGACGCAGTTGCATGACATTCTTTGGGCCGTCCATGACGGAAAAACCGTGGTAGAAACGAGGGGGAGGAAAATTTCGGGGATTTCCCGGTTACGGTGTGAGGTCGGGGGCCGAGCGATGCGCGTTTCTCTCGTACAGTACGCGCGTGTGTGTGAGGCGTTGGCTCTAACTGAACCCGAGCGAGGCGTTGGGCTCTAACTGAACCCGAGTGATTGCACTGCAGGCTACGCGTTACTGAACCCGAGCGATCGATCGATGGCTGTTAACTGAACCTGATCGAGCGATTCCTTCACTACTGCTGCTAACTGAAGCCGATCGATGCTGCCTTTGGATGAACAGTGAGCGTTGCGCGGGGGGGGGGGGGGGAGGAGTTGGATGAACAGTTCCCGGTTGGGGTGGATGAACAGGACCCCGTGGTGTTGCCTCTGGATGAACAGGACCCCGATCGATCGAGCCGGTTGGGGCTGGATGAGTAGGACCCCGTGGAGGGCTGGATGAACAGGACCATCCCGTGGAGGGAAGGATGAACAGTAGACGATGGAGGGGTGCCCGTGAAGGGGTGGTTGAACAGGACCCCGGGGTGTGGAGGGCTGGAAGAACAGTAGACGGTGGAGGGGTGCCCGTGGAGGGGTGGTTGAACAGGACCCCGTGGTGTGGAGGGCTAGATGAACAGTAGACGGTGGAGGGGTGGTTGAACAGTAGCCGGTGGAGGGGTGGTTGAACAGTAGCCGGTGGAGTAGCGCGCGGTGGAGGCACTACAAGAAAGTCGTTAATCTGTGACAGTAACTGTCCGTCACAAACATGCAAAATACTGTCAAGGATGGCCGGGCGTGACGGTCCTGAAATCCGTCTTGTATATCGCGTCATAATTTGCCCACCCGCCCATCCTTGACGGATTTTCATTTCCGTCGTGAATTGTGACAGTCTGTTGCCGTCACCGATCTGA
Source organism: Aegilops umbellulata (assembly GCA_032464435.1). Lineage (NCBI taxonomy): Eukaryota > Viridiplantae > Streptophyta > Magnoliopsida > Poales > Poaceae > Aegilops > Aegilops umbellulata. The sequence continues at coordinate 447,494,818 of CP136058.1, read as the reverse complement.
CCCCCAGCCCGCCCAAGGCCCGGTCCGCTGTGATGGACTATTCCGTCATGGATTTACACGACATGTAGAAAGATGAGTCCCATGTGGCATCTCCCGCAATCTAACGTGGCGCCAGCGTGGAGCTGACGTGGCGCCATGTCAGCCGATGGCATTCGGCCCAGTGTGGTCTGGCCCATTTATTTTTGTACATCCAAGCCTATGGGCCCATTTTAACGCAGCTGGTTGGCCTGTTTGTTTTGGGTTGGTCCATAATCATTCACACTCTCGTTGGCCCATTTGCACGTGTTCAATATGCACATCAGCCCATTAAAATTATGCGGCACATGTGTTTTTTTAGCCAGAAAGTGTGTTTCGAGGCCACTTTATTCGGCCCATTAGTGTTTACTCTACCCAACCCAACCCTTCTTTGTTTCTACACAAAATCGGTTTCCAAGCCTAAGAGCTTACATCTCCAGATCCATCACAAATACAGAAAAGAGGAACAATATCCCAAATCACAATAACATTGACCTTGCATCTCCAAATCCAAGAACAATGGAGCAGCAAAATGCAACCAGTTTGCATCCAACAGTGTGCAGTTTGCATAGCAAAATCATTACAAAATAAGAAGGTAGGTTCTAGCAGTATATCACATTAATTCACATAGCTTCCATGTATCAAGTAGAGACGATGACTGATCTTGGACAAACAACTTACCCTTGAGTTGATCTTGCTTGCAACTGACTTAGCAAAAAGTCTAGTTTTGCATCCATCTCAGCTTGCTTCTTCCTGTTCTCCTCATCTCTCTTCCTGTGCTCCTCGTCTTGCCTGATCCTTGCTTCTTCGGACTCCTTCAACTGCTCAGTCAAGGTGTCAACAAGAGCCCGAAGCTCGACATTGCCCCTCTTTGCCAATTCTGCTTGACAGTTGCTATCGCTAGATCTCGCATGGACATGCTGGATCCCCACATGCTGAAGAAACCTTGGCTTCTTAGTGTGGTTAGCAAGCACTTCAGCTACAGCCTTGGTCGTAGAGTTTGATTCTTGTCCATCTTCTGTAGGCTGAGAGGCCTTGTTTTCCATCTCGGTCTAGCAATGCAAGCAACAAACATGGTTATAAGACGGCTTAAGCACAAGTAGAGAAGACAACATCAGCAAGCTTACATGCAACGTCTTTGTGAGGAAAGCTATCATGCATCCTTTACAACTAGACACTTGTGATAACAGTCAGATTAATCTTTTTTTCTGTGCGGAGGTGATTCAAATTATTCATATATACTATCATCTACAACAAAGTGGACTATTTCCTGAATTAACTAGAAGTGAGTAATATTCAAATCAAATTATTTCTGGAAGTCAATCAATAAAAATATATATATACACACTAAAAATATAAGACACCAAGGATGGCCAAAACTACAATATATAAAGCCAAATAATAGATTAATAAAAAAATTATGTAATTTTAGGTGGCTGATAGGTCACATGTCAAAGTGATTATGCGCTTTTATTAAAGTCATTTCATCTAGCCATATACTAAATCAAAACTGATGTTTTTCAGTCGCATCAAAACTTATCAGTTGTATGGAAATAAAAAAAGGTACAATCATATAGGACAGGCTATTACAAGATAGTTAAGTGAACATGTTAACATTTTCAATTAGGGTATACAAATAAGCTAGACGTTAATGGCTAAGGATAGCTGCACTGTTTGGATGAAAATCAGTTTCTGCGGCAAACTTTGATGCCTGATGCACTGGCCTCCCATAGGGTATTTTGTCCAGAGGTTTTGGGTAGATGGTCAGGGTAGTAAGGAGTGTCATTCTGCCAAGTTACACGGCCATGACTGTTGCCTAGCATGGGGTCGCTTCACAAAGGTCTAAAATGACCAGAATTACGTTTTGGAAGATGGCATCTAAACTAGATACAACAAACTTGATTTTAGGCCATATTATGAACATACATGAGCCATATGAATTTCAGAAATAATTTGTGTACCTGAATAGCCAATGTGAGCACACAAATGCCATCCTCACAACAGCCGGTACAGAGATAATATATTGTCAGGCATACAAGAAGGATTACAACCACGGTGACTTCGTTAACACACTAACAGACTATAACTCTGATACGGATCACAACAAGGATCATCGGTCATTGCCGTATCAAGGCAAACAAAATAAAACTCCAGATACTACCATTGTAGATGACAAGAGCCAAAAGCACTGTACAGACCAACTTAAGCTTGCAGCACAACCTTTTTTCAGCATCTCCTTCTCAGCCTTGTCAGCAACGCCTGTCGAATATTTCAAATTTAGAAGTGCATTCAAATTGTACATATGCAAAAAGAGACGATGTACTGAACTGAACAAACTTGTAGTGCATAAACACCCCAGTCTCCCATGTACTATACTGAACAAGCATGTAGTGTGTAAACAGCAACAAGATATTGCAGTAGCAAAGGAAAAAATATGCAACAAGAATGAAGATAGTACCTTCTACACTAAAACATCTACTCGTCATCGCTGTCGACATCCATTGTGGCACCTCCTTCGTCTTCACTGCAATACTCCAAACCTGTGTCATCTTCTTCATCTTCGTCGCCACCTTCGTACACTTTTGTGGATTTTTCTTTCATCAAACGAGCAACGGCATCAGCTTCAAAAGTAATGCCTTGCTCATCATCTCTATGCAAAGGCTTCTCAGATGTAAGGTCAGAAACTGATGTTCTCCTACCCTCCTCTTCACAACACTTCTCCTCTTGATATGCAGGACCACTAAAAGGTACACCCTCAGTTTTTGTAATATTGAACAGATGCCTATGGTCGAATGTTTGCACAACTTGCCAATTTTTCCCATACTTCGTGTCTGGCAAATAAAAGACCTTACTAGCCTGAGTAGCCAGAATCAAAGAATCGTACTTGTACCACAAACTTCCAACATGTATGCTTTTGAAAAAAACCATCATTTTTAAGTTCTGTCTTCTTTCCATCAAGTTTAAACCAGTCACATTTAAACAAAACAACTGACCTATCTTTCAAGTTATAATCTAACTGAATGATCTCTTTCAAGGTTCCATAAAAATCTATGACCTTACGGTCTTGTTCACCTTTGGTCATGACTTCACTGTTCTGCGTCCTCTTGTTGCTATCACGAGCAACAGTGCTAAATCTAATCCCATTCACTATGCACGATGAGAATTTCTGGACTCTCCGATCAGGACCACATGCCAAGGAAAATAGATCTTCATCTACCTGTTCACCAACCTCATCTCGCAGCTTCATCATCTGCAACAGCACACAAACACATACATTAGAATCTGCAGTGAAATTTGACAACCAAAAATTATAACTAGATGTGAATGAAAACTAACATAGTTCCTGAACCATGTCTGAAATTTTTGTTGAAGCTCTTTATCACTGTCCGGCAACCGTTTTCTCTTTAACTCATCTCTGAACATACTGTAAAATAAAACAAATTAGTCTCGAGATCACATATGTACAACACAATGCAACAAGCACAAGTTTCAAAAGTGACAACGTACTCGATATATTTCTTAGCTTGATCACAATTGTTCAACACATACGACACCATCTGGTCAAAATCTTTTTGCTCATGCACATATTCATAGTCATATCCTAAAGTAAAATTAACTCCATGCCCAAAAACGTCAACACCATAGGCTTCTTCATCTGAATAACCTATATTTCTTGGTTTCTGATTAAATATTGTTTCAACATCATCCATGTACCTGGAGCAAAATGTCAGGCATTCATCTGCAATATATGCCTCAACAATCGAACCTTCTGGTCGCGCCCTATTCCTCACATAGCGCTTTAAAGTATATAGCCTTCTTTCAACTGGGTACATCCACCCATATTGTACGGGACCTCGAAGCAATGCCTCTTCAGGTAAATGTACGGCAAGGTGCACCATCACATCAAAGAATGCAGGCGAGAAAATTTTCTCAAGCTTGCACAAAATTACAGGGATTTCCTTCTTCATTTCGGCCAAGACATCCCTATTAAGAGTTTTGCTGCACAGTTCTCTGAAAAACTTGCCTAACTCAGCAATTGCTTCATATATATCACTGTCCAAAAATCCTCTCATGCCAGCAGGTAAGATTCTCTGCAGAAGAATGTGACAATCATGTGTTTTCAGGCCTTGTACCTTGGTTCCATCAGCACTTGTGCAACTTGAGATGTTGGAAGCAAACCCATCTGGAAACTTTAACTCTCGTAAAAATTGACAAAATGCAACAACTTGTTCTTTGGACAAGGTATATCGGGCCCGAGGCATCACATATGAGTCTCCCTCCTTCCTCAATTGCAACTCCTCTTTAATATTCAAATCTTTGAGATCAATCCTAGCATTAAGTGTGTCCTTTGTCTTACCCTCCAGATTCAGAATTGTCCCAACGAGGTTTTCACAAATGTTTTTCTCAATATGCATGACATCAAGATTGTGTCTCAGCTTCAACTTTGCCCAATACTTCAAATCCAACAAACAAACCCGCCGGCCCCAAATTGGCACATGATCCTTCTTGCTGCCCAAGTCAGAACGCTTCCTTTTCCTACTTTCTTGTTGTCTCCTAGGTCTAACCTTCTCCAATTCTGCTTGCAACTCTTTCTCAGAGAATTTACCTGGCTCATCATTGCTTTCATGAAGACCAACAAATTCATTGTTTCTCCGCAAACGATGATCCCTTGGAAGGAAACGATAGTGACCAATATACCCAATTTTACTCCTTAGGCTGTAAGAAAGTGGGTGTTTGTCACAATGAATACATGCAAAATAGCCTCTTGTGGTACGCCCTGAAAGAGTGCTCAGAGCTGGGTAATCGTGAATGCACCATAGAACTGCAGCATGAAGATCAAACATTTTTCCACTAAGAGCATCATATGTACGCACACCCTCCCAGAGCTCAAGTAATTCTTCTACAAGTGGTTGTAGAAAGACATCGAAGTGCTTGCCAGGTGATTTGGGACCTGGAATCAGCAGAGCCATCATAAAATTTGACTGATCCATGCATGCCCAAGGTGGAAGGTTTTATGGTATAACAAATACAGGCCACATACTATAGGTTGTGTTAAAATTTCCAAAAGGATTGAACTCATCAGTGGCAATGCCAAGCCTAAAGTTTCTAGCATCTTTTGAATATTCTAGAAATTTTTCATCGAAATCTTTCCACGCATCACCGTCTTTTGGATGACTCAGTTCCTTCTCATTGGGATGCCTCTTTAGCTCATGCCATTGTGCTTCTTCTGCGCCTTTTTTGGAAAGAAACATCCTCTTTAGCCTAGGCACCAATGAAAAATGCCTCAACACTTTCTGTGGAATCTTCTTTCTAGCAGGGTCTTTCCACCTTGATAGGCCACAAACTGGGCAATTGTCATGATTGGCATATTGCTTTCTGAACAGAATGCAATTATTGAAGCACACATGTATAGACTCATACCCAAGGCCTAATTCCTTTAGAAGGTTCTTTGCTTCCTTATACGATTTTGGGAGCGTATTGGGTTCAGGGAATGCTTCAGCTAATAGCTTCAAAATTTTAGTAAATGCACTATTCGGGATCCTATGGTATGACTTCAAGTGAAGAAGCTTTACCACAAAGGAGAACCTTGAAAACTTGGTACAACCATGATAAAGCTGCCGTTTTGCCTCCTTCATCACATCCTTAAAAAAAACTCATTCTCAGAAGGGTTTCCACCATTGTTAGCATCTTGATTTTCAGTTTCACTCTGAGCTTGTTCTACTGTTGTGCGTAGGTCTTCAAACATCTCTTCAAATCGGTCAGCGCCGTTGTCACCATCCTCGGTGTCATGCACATCAACAGGATGTTCAATAACATCTACATCAATGTCTTCTCCATGATATATCCAACGAGTATATGTACTTTCCATGCCATACATCAATATGTGCGTGTTCACAACGGTCTGATGCTGGTACTTATGATTAAGACATTCTCTACATGGGCAGAGTATTTTATCATCATCGCTGAATTTGTCTTGAATGAAGTTCATAAATTCTTTGACACCTTTAATGTACTCACGGGAAAACAATGTACCATGAATCCAACGTCTATCCATCTGCATTGCAGAAAAAGAACCAATTCAATCAAAGGTTTACCCCGGCCATCAAATTAACATGTACAGTATACCAAACTAAAATATGTACAGATTTAAAATTATACTGCTTCGCACTATAGTGAACACAGTTCATCAAAAGATTTTTTTTCTTTCGTTGTGACAAAGGAACATACACCACTTGACAAAATATTTCACTGATTATTCAACATTAAAGAGGTCTACAAATCAATACAAATCCGTAGCACATATTTACTAGTACGAGCTTGCCTACAAAATCTACGACTACTAGTATGTGAATAAGACAATGCATCGATTGATGCCAACTCAATATATATGTGGATGAATGCACCCTGAACAACATAATGTACATGGTTCACGTGTCACTTCTATGGTGTCATGAAAACAAGAAAAATGGAACTAAAATCTCAAATGCGAACTACACTGAGATGGTATTTTTTGAATATGTATCTGCATCCATCAACACATTCATTAATTGGGTAATCTAACTATCTCAAATAACACACCATTAAACCTAAAGGGAAGAGGTTCACCCCAAATTCAGAAGGGGAAAACTGCAAAGCACAGTATTTAGTCAACAAATTCTGAAGGAGAGAGATGATTTCTGCTGGAGGCATACCGTTCGCTCTTGGCTGAGGTTGATGTTGGGAAAGAACGAGGGAGTTTCCAGTGCAGCAACTGCGGGCAGCGACTGGCTCGTCTGTGAGGCAATGGTGGGCGGCGGCTGCCTCGTGGGCACGGCAATGGCAGGCAGAGGCTGCCTCGTCGGCGCGGGAATGGCGGGCGGAGGCTGCCTCGTCGGCGCAGCAAGGGTGCATGGCGGCGATGCGAGAGGCTGACGGCGTCGTGAAGATGGCGCCGAGATGGACCACCCCGCCGGATCTAACCACCCTCGCCCGGGCAGTCGGCGGCGGCACTGGCGGCGGCGGCTGATGAAGTCATGTACCTGGGGTAGGGGCACGGACCTGTCCTAAGAGCCCTGCCCAAGGACACCCTTAGAAGAAGTCACCTTTCAATCGACTTGAAGGTACCCACTCGACGGGTTCAAGACACTCGACCAAGAAGCTACCACTCGACCACGAAGCCAACCACTCGACTACCAGGCGATCCAAAGTCACTCCACAGGCAAACGGTCGGTCATTAAGTAGTCTTTATGGTCATCATAGCACTTTATTAGAGGCGTTATCTGTAACGCTCGACCTTAATGTACCTTAAACCCTGCATTACTGAGGGCAGGAGGGGGCTGGCGAACTCCATATAAGCCACCCCCTCCTCAGTATCGGGGGTTCACATCTTTGTAACACACACGCATATAATCCAGTCGACCGCCTCCGGGCTCCGAGACGTAGGGCTATTACTTCTTCCGAGAAGGGCCTGAACTCGTAAAACTCTTGCGTGCACAACTACTCCAAAGCTAGGATCTTGCCTCTCCATTCCTACCCCCATTCTACTGTCAGACTTAGAACCACGACAGTTGGCGCCCACCGTGGGGCTGGTGTTCTAGCGATTTGTTGGAGGAGTTGGGATTCTTTTGACATCTCCCATCATGTCTTCGAGCGGAGTCCTGGTCGAGGGGCGCGAGATCCGCCTCGGCGCCCTCACTTTCGTCGTCGATGACTCTGCTTGGCTCCAGGAGGCTCCACTCGACGTGGATGCGCTTCCCGCCCGCGGAGCAACGCACTTTCGCGCGTGCATTCATGGCGTTCTCCTGCGGCAACCGTCGGCCCAGTACGGGTCGGCACCCGTTTCGTCCTCGCTCCCAGTTTCCCGCTGGCGGAAGCGCTCCGGTCGGTCGAGGCTCCAGCGGTGGGTAAGGCATGCATTGGCCCGCCAGTCAGCCGTCCCTCAAGTCGCGGCGATTGAGCCCGACGAATCACTCTGCGGCCTGTTTGATCTGTCGACTGGCTCCGCAGAGACTGCGTCCGAGTGCGATATCAGCGATCCAGCGGTGGAGGTACTGATGGTCGACGGACCGCGCAGCCCCCCCGGATTCCCCCACACCGAAGAGGTTGCCGGGGGAGGAGTTCCGGCGCGGGGCCATGAAGAGTACAGACCCGAGCCTCTCACCTCACTGCAGAGGGAGGAACTTCGTCACCGGAACATGGACGCGCTTCACACTCCTATCATTGGAGAAACCCCCGAGGCACGCGCCTTGGAGGAGGCGCGCTTGGCCAACCTGGCTGAACGCACTCGACTGGAGAATCTCCAGAGAGTACTCGACGAGCGCACTCGACTGCCAGTTCCAGAATCCAGTCGACGTCGCCTCTTTCGGCCACCAACTCAGGTATACCGAACTCCAATTCAGAATTGAGCAGCTGCAGCCCGCATAGCAGAGTCGATCCAACCTTATCAGTCAGAGGCAGGGATAGGTCTGCTACAGATCAGAGATTTGCTCCGGGCGGCAGGGGATCAGAACTCAGTTGTATCACAGTCGCGTAATAGGATTCACAGCCGATCCGTCGCTGCGAATTCTGTACAGTCAGCTCACAGTCCAGGATCGCCCCTGAGGCGTGAGGAACATAGAAGCCGGCATGATGATCAATATCAACGTCGAGTGCCCACTCCTCCCCCAAGGGGTGGATCGTACGTCCCTCGACAGCAAGATGACAGACGCCAGCACAGTGCTGGGCGTAGGTTTCCAGTCGACCCCAGGGAGCCAGGCTTTGATGCGAGATCCATTATCGTTCAAGGTCTGGTCGACAGGAATAGAGCTCACAGAGGAGGCCATGACAGAGATGTTCCCTCCAGCAGCAGGGTTCATGTATCAGGACCAGAATGTTTCAGCAGAGCGATCAGGGCCGCTGTAATTCCTCCCAACTTCAGGTTGGCGACTGGAGTTAGTAAGTTCACCGGCGAGTCCAAGCCTGAAACATGGCTTGAAGATTACCGAGTGGCTGTTCAGATTGGCGGCGGCAACGACGAAGTAGCCATGAAGCATTTGCCTCTTATGCTGGAGGGATCAGCCAGAGTATGGTTGAACCAGTTGGCACCCAGCAGTATTTACACTTGGGAAGATCTTGCCCGAGTGTTTGTCAGGACATTTGAAGGGACTTGCAAGCGACCAGCAGGGTTGACAGAATTGCAGTCGTGTGTTCAGAAGTCGAGTGAGACTCTGAGGGATTATATCCAGAGGTGGATCACTTTACATCACACAGTCGAGAATGTATCTGACCACCAGGTAGTTTGTGCCTTCAAGGAAGGCGTCAGGAACAGAGAACTGAGTTTGAAATTCGGTCGAACCGGAGATATGACATTGAGTAGGATGATGGAAATTGCCACCAAGTATGCAAACGGTGAAGAAGAAGATAGGCTCCGGAGTGGCAAGTACAAAGCAGCCGCTAATGAGGCCGGCGGAGGAAACTCCAGTCGGAAGCAAAAGCGCAAAGCCGAGCCAGCCGCTCCTGGAGAGACCTTGGCTGTGACCCCAGGAAAGTTTAAGGGGAAACCCAAGGGTCCCTGGAACCCCAAGAAGGTGAAAGATCAGGATGGGAACGATGTGATGGACCTACCGTGTCACATTCACACGAAGAAAGACGAAGAGGGTAAACTCATTTACCCAAAGCATACCACTCGACAATGTCGACTCCTGATTCAGCAGTTTCAAGGGAAACAGGCCAAAGACAAAGAGAAAGAGTCGGACAAAGTTGAGGACAAAGAAGACAACGGTGAGGAGTACCCCCAAGTCAACTCCACCCTGATGATTTTCGCTGATGTCGAAAGCAAGAGTCGATTGAAGGTTATCAATCGGGAAGTGAACATGGTCGCTCCGACGACACCCAATTATCTGAAATGGTCTCAGACTGCCATCACTTTCGACCAGTCCGATCACCCGACTCATATTGCTACCCCAGGGAGGCAAGCGTTGGTGGTCGACCCAGTCATTGAAGGCACTCGACTGACCAAAGTGTTAATGGATGGTGGCAGTGGCTTGAATTTGCTGTATGCAGAGACGCTGAAAGGGATGGGCATTCCGATGTCCAGACTCATCACCAGTAACATGAGCTTCCACGGAGTCATTCCTGGAAAGAAGGCTGAGTCACTCGGCCAAATCCCTCTCGATGTAGTTTTTGGTGACTCGAAGAATTCCCGGAAGGAAAAGTTGACCTTTGAGGTCGTGGATTTTCAGAGTGCGTACCACGCCATACTTGGAAGGCCAGCGTACGCTCGTTTCATGGCCCGACCATGCTACGTGTACCTTAAGTTGAAGATGCCCGGTCCCAAAGGTGTGATCACTATCACGGGTAATCGGAAGAAGGCAGAAGAGTGCTTCCAGAAGGGCTCCAAAATTGCTGATGCTCAGATGGCCGAAATGGAGTTACAAGAGTACCAGAAGACCGCAGACCCGAGTGATTTGTTGCGAGCCAAGAAGCCCGCCACAGAGTCAGCATTTCAGTCGTCCGGTGAAACAAAACAGGTTCACATCCACCCGACTGACCCCAATGCGGCTCCGACCAACATCTCCACTACACTCGACTCTAAATAGGAAGAAGCGCTCATCCAGTTCCTCCGTGAGAATTGGGACATCTTTGCATGGAAGCCTGCTGACATGCCAGGTGTTCCCAGGGGACTGGCTGAGCACCGCCTTCGAGTCGACACAAAAGTCAAACCAGTTAAGGAACATCTTCGACGGTCCGCCGTCCAGAAGAGGAAAGCCATTGGCGAAGAGGTGGCTCGACTCTTAGCGGCAGAGTTCATTCGCGAGATCTACCACTCCGAGTGGCTCGCCAATGTTGTAATGGTCCCCAAAAAGGACAAGTCATTGCGCATGTGCATCGATTTCAAACATATCAATCGGGCCTGCCCGAAAGATCATTTCCCTCTTCCTCGCATCGACCAAATAGTCGACTCGACCGCAGGATGCGAGAGATTGTCTTTTTTAGATGCTTACTCCGGATACCATCAGATCCGTCTGTATGGACCAGATGAAATAAAAACAGCTTTCATCACCCCGTTCGGGTGCTTCTGCTATGTCACCATGCCTTTCGGTCTCAAGAATGCCGGAGCTACTTTCATGAGAATGATTCAGAAGTGCCTGATCACTCAAATCAGTCGGAATGTAGAAGCATACATGGATGATATAGTGGTCAAGTCGCGAAAAGGTTCCGACCTGCTGATCGACCTTGCTGAAACGTTTGCCAATCTCAGGAGGTATGATATCAAGCCTAATCCATCAAAATGCACATTCGGAGTTCCTGGAGGAAAGTTACTCGGTTTTCTTGTTTCTGAACGAGGAATCGACGCTAACCCTGAAAAAGTTGGCACCATACTCCGAATGAAACGCCCTGTGCGTGTGCACGATGTCCAGAAACTTACTGGATGCTTGGCCGCTTTAAGTCGATTCATCTCCAGACTCGGTGAAAAGACATTGCCTCTTTACCGACTGATGAAGAAGTCAGACAAGTTTGAGTGGACTCCAGAAGCTGATGCAGCATTTGCAGAGCTAAAAGCTCTGCTCTCCACCCAGCCGGTGCTTGCTGCCCCTGTCAGCAAAGAGCCATTATTGCTTTACATCGCAGCCACTGGACAAGTCGTTAGTACCGTACTTACGGTCGAGCGGGAATTGGAAGGAAAAACATTCAAAGTTCAGCGCCCAGTTTATTACCTTTCTGAAGTTCTGACCCCATCAAAGCAAAGATACCATCACTATCAGAAGCTTGTCTACGGGATTTACATGACCACGAAGAAGGTTGCTCATTATTTCTCTGATCACTCCATTACAGTCGTCAGCGACGCCCCGTTATCAGAGATCCTTCATAACAGAGATGCAACTGGTCGAGTGGAAAAATGGGCGATTGAACTTCTTCCCCTTGATATCAAATTTGAGGCAAAGAAAGCTATCAAGTCCCAAGCAATAGCCGATTTCCTCGCCGAGTGGACTGAACAACAACTTCCGACTCAAGTTCACTCGAAGCACTGGACTATGTTTTTCGATGGCTCCAAGATGTTGAATGGGTCCGGTGCGGGGGTTGTATTGGTTTCCCCCCGAGGAGACAAGCTCAAATACGTCCTCCCGATTCACTTTGATTCCTCCAACAACGAGGCAGAATATGAAGCACTCCTATATGGACTGCGTATGGCCATTTCACTCGGCGTCCGTCGCCTTATGGTCTACGGCGACTCAGATCTGGTTGTTAATCAAGTGATGAAGGAGTGGGATGTTCGAAGCCTAGCCATGACGGGTTATTGCAATGCAGTGAGAAAGCTGGAGAAGAGATTCGAGGGGTTAGAGCTCCATCATATACCCCGACTGAAAAACCAAGCTGCGGATGATTTGGCGAAAATAGGGTCCAAGAGAGAAGCCATCCCCAGTGATGTGTGTTTGGAGCACATTCGTGCGCCATCAATACAGGAAGATCCTTTCACAGAAGAACCTCCACAGCCAAAGAGCGCCAGTGATCCGACTGAAGTGGAGATTCCAGCCGTGGTCGACCTGATTATGGAACTTGTAGTCATCACTCCCGACTGGACAGCGCCTTACATCGCGTATATTATGAAGAAAGAGCTCCCAGAAGATGAAGAAGAGGCTCGACAGATCGTCCGTCGATCCAAGGCCTTTACAGTAATCAAAGGGCAGTTGTACAGAGAAAGCGCGACTGGAGTTGGCCAGAAGTGCATCACGCCAGAAGAAGGTCAGATAATTCTTGAGGATATCCACTTGGGGACTTGTGGGCATCATGCGTCCTCTTGGACCATTGTGGCTAAAGCATGCTGAGCAGGATTTTACTGGCCGAGGGCGAATGAAATGGCAAAAGACATAGTCGACAAGTGCGAAGGGTGTCAGTTTTATTCCAACATGTCGCACAAGCCCGCCTCTGCTCTGAAGACCATTCCACTCGTCTGGCCCTTCGCTGTTTGGGGGCTAGACATGATTGGACCGCTGAGAACTGGTAGAAGCGGCTTCACTCACTTACCGGTTGCAGTCGACAAGTTCACCAAGTGGATAGAAGCCAAACCCATCAAAAACCTCGATGCAAGCACTGCTATCAGTTTCATCAGAGAGCTGATATTCAGATATGGAGTTCCACATAGCATCATCACAGACAATGGATCAAACTTTGATAACGACACATTCAAAGCCTTTTGCGCCTCCCAAGGCACGCGGGTCGACTATGCCTCAGTTGCCCATCCTCAGTAGAATGGGCAGGCAGAGCGTGCAAATGGTCTCATCCTCAAAGGACTGAAACCCCGACTGATGCATGATCTCAAACACGCGGCAGGAGCTTGGGTCGACGAACTTCCGTCAGTTCTTTGGGGATTAAGGACCACTCCTAATCGGTCGACTTGAAGAACGCCCTTCTTTCTGGTCTACGGGGCTGAAGCAGTGCTGCCGAGTGATCTGCTCCACAATGCACCTCGAGTCGAACTATACTCAGAAGCAGAAGCGGAACAAGCTCGGCAAGATGCAGTCGACCTCTTGGAAGAAGAGAGGGAGATGGCCCTAATCCGCTCGACTATCTACCAGCAGGACTTATGTTGGTTCCACGCGAGAAACGTGAAGAGTCGAGCCTTTCAGGAAGGAGACTTGGTCCTCCGAGTGGATCAGCAAAAACCTCACAAGCTCGCTCCAACCTGGGAAGGCCCCTTCATCGTCACCAAAGTCCTCCACAACGGAGCGTATCACCTCTACAACGTTGATCGCCAGATCAATGAGCCTCGGGCTTGGAATGCGGAGTTACTCCGTCCTTTTTACACTTGAAAGAAGAAACTCACTCGGTTGAGATGTAATAAAATACCTCTGTAGTTCTTTTATCTAAAGCAAGAATGTTATGATTTTCGCAGAAGATTGCTATTTCTTTTTGTTGAAATTTCCCCCAGTGGGTGGCTTAGCTGCGAATCCGTTTCGCCTAAGTTTGTAAAAGTCCTGCCGAGTGGAGAGCCAGCCTCCCACTCGGAGGCTTAGCTACAAATCCGTTTCGCCTAAGTATTTAAAATCCTACTGAGTGGAGAGCCAGCCTCTCACTCGGGGGCTTAGCTGCAGTCCAAGTACTCACCTAAGTATCTAAAATCCTACCGAGTGGAGAGCCAGCCTCTCACTCGGGGGCTTAGCTGCAGTCCAAGTACTCGCCTAAGTATCTAAAATCCTACCGAGTGGAGAGCCAGCCTCTCACTCGGGGGCTTAGCTACAGTCCAAGTACTCGCCTAAGTATCTAAAATCCTACCGAGTGGAGAGCCAGCCTCTCACTCGGGGGCTTAGCTGCAGTCCAAGTACTCGCCTAAGTATCTAAAATCCTACCGAGTGGAGAGCCAGCCTCTCACTCGGGGGCTTAGCTGCAGTCCAAGTACTCGCCTAAGTATCTAAAATCCTACCGAGTGGAGAGCCAGCCTCTCACTCGGGGGCTTAGCTGCAGTCCAAGTACTCGCCTAAGTATTTAAAATCCTACCGAGTGGAGAGCCAGCCTCCCACTCGGGGGCTTAGCTGCAGTCCAAGTACTCGCCTAAGTATTTAAAATCCTACCGAGTGGAGAGCAGACCTCCCACTCGGAGGCTTAGCTGCAGCCCAGTGCTCGCCTAAGTACTTAAAATCCTACCGAGTGGAGAGCAGACCTCCCACTCGGAGGCTTAGCTGCAGCCCAGTGCTCGCCTAAGTAATTAAAATCCTACCGAGTGGAGAGCAGACCTCCCACTCGGAGGCTTAGCTGCAGCCCAGTGCTCGCCTAAGTAATTAAAATCCTACCGAGTGGAGAGCAGACCTCCCACTCGGAGGCTTAGATGCAGCCCAGTGCTCGCCTAAGTAATTAAAATCCTACCGAGTGGAGAGCAGACCTCCCACTCGGGGGCTTAGCTGCAGCCCATCGCTCGCCTAAGTGATTAAAATCCTACCAAGTGGAGAGCAGACCTCCCACTCGGAGGCTTAGCTGCAGCCCAGTGCTCGCCTAAGTACTTAAAATCCTACCGAGTGGAGAGCAGACCTCCCACTCGGAGGCTTAGCTGCAGCCCAGTGCTTGCCTAAGTAATTAAAATCCTACCGAGTGGAGAGCAGACCTCCCACTCGGAGGCTTAGCTGCAGCCCAGTGCTCGCCTAAGTAATTAAAATCCTACCGAGTGGAGAGCAAACCTCCCACTCGGGGGCTTAGCTGCAGCCCAGTGCTCGCCTAAGTCATTTTGAGTAAAAGTCAAGTCTCACTCGACGGATAAATCACGAAGATATTTAATGATAAACCAAGTTCGGATAAAGATCAAAAGGTCCTGGACCGCAAATAAAAGTGCCCGAGCCTCTAGCTCGACAGAGTTTATCGGTTACACAAACCACTCGGCATTCCGAGGCAAATTTAAAACAAGACACAGTAGTTTTTTACTCCTCCGGTGGAGGACTGGATGGGGCAACAAACTCGTCCAAATCAATCCCGTCTGAGATTCGGGTGGCAGCAGCAATGAAGGTCTCCATGAAGTCCTGGAAATTATGCTTCTTGGTATTGGCAACTTGGAGGGCGGCCAGCTTCTCTTCTCGCGCCTCCTTGCAGTGGACACGAACCAGCGACAGAGCAACATCGGCACCACACCTGGCAGAAGACTTTTTCCATTCATGCACTCGACTTGGCACTTCCTTCAGTCGAGTGACCAAGGATTCAAGGTCATTCTGAAGTATCTGATTTGGCCAGAGGGCAGAGTCGATCCGCGACACTACAGCCTTCAGTCGAGCGAGGTAGTCCACCACACTGGCGACACGAGACTCCAGCCGGAGGACATTCATGGCAGCTTCGTCCTTCACAGGAGAGTTGATAGGGTCTAGATTGGTTTCCACTCGACCAGTTTCTTCCTCGAAGTTTTGACAGAATTCTGAAAGGTACAGTCCAATATTATAATTGAATGATGAGTCGACAACGACAAGTCAATCGAGTAAGGGGATTACCTTCAAGCATGAGGAATAGTTTCTTGGCGAGCCCTCCGAGATAAGCCTCCAGATCCTTTCGCTTCCCCGCCATATCGCCGACCTTGTCAGTCAGAGCAATCTTGTCATTTTTCAATCGACTTGCTTCCTTGTTGGCCGCGTCATGAGCAGACTTCAGCTTGGCATTCTCGTCTTCAAGCTGACCAACTGAAGCAAGCTTTTCTTCAGCAAGCTTCGTTTTCTCCGAAGCCGCCTTCTGTGCTTCCGCAAGGTCAACATCTTTCTTCCTCAGAGCCTCCTCCAGTTGGTCTGCAAAATAATAATGAGAACGGAGTTGAGAATAGGCAGAAAAACAAAGACAGCCGTCGAATCCTCACCAGCCATACCTTTTGCTTCGTCCTTCACCTTCTGCAAGTTCTCCTGGGCAAACTCCAAGTCGAGGTTAAGCTGGACCTGTTTCTCCTTCAATTCAGCAAGATGAGCAACAAGCTCACAAGACTTCTGCAAAGAGTCAATCGACAAAAGATATCAAAGACAAGTTACTTCCGAGTGGCTAAAGGAAAAGTTGTAGCACTTCTAAGACTACAGCCGAATCAAAACATTCGACAATAGCCTCGGGGACTACACCCAGTGGGTGCACTCAGCGTGCCCCCACCGGTAATCTTTCAAAATCCTGATCGATCAGTCGACCAAATATGATTCTAGTGCCATGACTAATAGTCAGCATTTCTAAGACTACAGCCGAATCAAAACATTCGACAGTAGTCTCGGGGACTACACCCAGTGGGTGCACTCAGCGTGCCCCCACTGGTTCGACCAAAAAAAAAGTCGACTGCCCGCAGTCGACCGCATACAGTTCCATTCGACATGGCCCGTCCAGACCGAGTGAGGAAGTACAAGTACAACAACGCAATATAAAGACTACAGTCGACTGCCAGCAGTCCACCATAGTCTCGGGGACTACACCCAGTGGGTGCACTTAGCGTGCCCCCACTCGACCAAAGGTTGACAGACACACCCAGTGGGTGTACAGATATAAAGATCTTCGGAAAAGAGATTCTTTGAACAGCATATTGCAACAGACCAAGTGTCGAGTCGACTGACCTGGACGTTGCTCTGAAGAGCCGAACTCGCGTCATACGCTGCTTGGCTGGCGTCCCGAACCACTTTCACTTGCTCCATCATGATACCCGTCTGGCGTATAGCCTCTTTTGCGGCACCCTCTTGGTCCTCTGGGACAGGGTATGTAGCAAAAAGTGAAGGCGGATTTGCAGTCGACGCCGAAGGCCGCACGCTCGTCAGAGGTTCAGCAAAAGTCACGGAAGTCCGAGTGGTATCACCACCATCCCGAACTACAGCCTCAGACACCGGAGCAGATTGGGGGGTCTTGCCAGTCGATGCCCTCCGGTTCCTTCTCACTCTCAGCGGCTCGTCGTCTTCATCATCTGGTAAGTTGATAACATGAGGGGGAGCTGCAAGAAATGTCAGTCGACCAGAGTTACAAGAAATATTCAGTCGACCGAAGACAGAACATCAGTAATTGTACCTGGATTGGAAGTAACAGCATCTTCCATTTCTTGATCTCCGTCCTTGGCAGAGATCTCAGAAGTAGCAGCACTACAAATTTCGGAAGTCAGTCAGTTGGCTCAACGAATCGACCAAGGATCCGTCCACAGTCGACAAAGGAAAACAAGTATTATTATTACCCAGAGATGGTGGGGACAGTCATCTTCATCTTGGGCAGAGCCTTGGGCGGCTTGGATGGCGTCGCGCGTGGGTGCTTGGGAGCCTTCTCAGTCGGCGTAGGAGAAGAGGTCCGAGGGCGTTTCGACGACTGCCCAACAGGAGCAGTCGCCTTACCACGTTCCCTCGCGGGATCGTGTGTAAGCTTGGATCGCCTCTCCGAGCGGGGGGGGGGGGGTTCAACTTCCTCCTCCTCCTCTTCGCTGGAGTAGACGTCGTCGTCTCCCTCCCCTTCGCCATCGGATTCCCACTCGCCGTGCTCGTCTCCGCTTTCACCTCCGCTCGCCTCCCCTTCCTCAGTCGGTTCCTGTGCCCCGTTGGGCGTCGAGTACATCTCAGTAGTTTCCTGGGAAACAACAGACAAAACAAAAGTCAGTCGACCAATTCAAAGAAGACCAATGAAGAAAGCAAGATCTCAGTCAAGGGCATAAGGTCAGACCTGGTCCACTTCGTATGTGTTGTCGAGTGGAGGAACCCTCCTGGCTCCTCGGGGATTGTCTTTGTTTCCTGTGATGCTTGACAGCCACCCTTCTAGCATCTCATCAGTGACTTCCTCTGGGTGGATCCGAGTGGTGTCTTCAAGACCCGAATACAGCCACATCGGATGATCGCGAGCCTGGAGCGGCTGGATGCGCCTCCTAAGGAAGACCTCCAGCAAGTCCATGCCAGTCACGCCGTCGCGGACAAGCTGAACCACTCGACCAACCAACACTTTGACTTGGGCCTTTTCTTCTGGCGTCACTTTCAGAGAAGCAGGCTTTTGGGCTCGTTCCAGAGAAAAAGGGGGAAGTCTAGTCGACTGACCCGGAGTCGCCTGGTCTTTGCAGTAAAACTAGGTCGCCTGCCAACCACAGACCGACTCAGGGAAAGTGATGGATGGAAAGGAGCTTTTTCCCCTCGTCTGGATCGCCAGGCCCCCGCACAGCTGGATCACCTGCGTCCTTTCGTCACTCGACTTGGCCTTTTTGACCGATTGAGAACGGCAAGTGAAGATGTGCTTAAAGAGTCCCCAATGGGGGCGGCAACCCAAGAAACCCTCACACAAGGAAATGAAAGCAGCCAGATACACGATAGAGTTGGGAGTGAAATGGTGGAGCTGCGCTCCGAAGAAATTCAGGAAACTCCGGAAAAAGGGATGAGGAGGCAGAGAAAACCCGCGATCGATATGGGTGGCGAGGAGCACACACTCACCATCAAGTGGTTGGGGCTCGACTTCTCTCCCGGGGAGACGCGCAGCTTCATGAGGGATGACTCCTCCCTCAACCATATCGTCGAGATCTTCCTGCCTCAGCACCGTCGGCATCCAGTCGCCCTGCATCCAGCCTCTGGGCAGAGAAGTCCTTGATGAAGATTCGCCCCGAGCGGACTTCTTCCCTTTTCCCTGCGCCACCGCCGCCTTCTTCGCGCGCTCCAGGGCGGACGTCTTGTCCTTCACCATCGTTGCCGGAAAGCTCGAACGGGCCTGTGGCGCTAGGGCGAGAGCGGAGGTGTCGGAGAGCTTTGTGAGGAGAGAAGGGAAGAAGAGAACACACTGTTGGAAACCCCAAGCCGGCAGCTTTTAAGGGGCCGCTTCCGAGTGGCTGACTGGTAGGCCCAGGCTATCCCGTCAAATCCCGCAGCAGACGCGCGCGCGGTACGTGGCTAAAAAGGTGGCGCGGGGATCGAGGAGCTTCCGCCTTATCACATCCGATTACTGCGGCCGCTCCCATCCCGCGCGCTTCCCGAAAATCAAATCCCACGAAATCCGTGGTTGCAGAACAATTCGTCAGACAGAAGATCCCTTTCACACTATCATTCGGAATGTCACAGACAAGGGAATTCACTTGACGAAAGGCCTAGAATGGATCAAGGCGATTGAAAAAGGTTGATGACATCATCCGTGACGATTGATCCAAAACAAGGCACTCATGTAGCACAAAGAACCAGTCGGAAAGATCTCCAACCCTTTCCCCACTCTAACCTCGATCCATTCGGGGGCTAATGATGAAGTCATGTACCTGGGGTAGGGGCACGGACCTGTCCTAAGAGCCCTGCCCAAGGACACCCTTAGAAGAAGTCACCTTTCAATCGACTTGAAGGTACCCACTCGACGGGTTCAATACACTCGACCAAGAAGCTACCACTCGACCACAAAGCCAACCACTCGACTACCAGGCGATCCAAAGTCACTCCACAGGCAAACGGTCGGTCATTAAGTAGTCTTTATGGTCATCATAGCACTTTATTAGAGGCGTTATCTGTAACGCTCGACCTTAATGTACCTTAAACCCTGCATTACTGAGGGCAGGAGGGGGCTGGCGAACTCCATATAAGCCACCCCCCTCCTCAGTATCGGGGGTTCGCATCTTTGTAACACACACGCATATAATCCAGTCGACCGCCTCCGGGCTCCGAGACGTAGGGCTATTACTTCTTCCGAGAAGGGCCTGAACTCATAAAACTCTTGCGTGCACAACTACTCCAAAGCTAGGATCTTGCCTCTCCATTCCTACCCCCCATTCTACTGTCAGACTTAGAACCACGACAGCGGCTGCGCTGGCCGATGGGATCTGGGGGATGTAAGAATCGGGGAAAAGAAATACCAGAGTCTCAACAGTTTTTTGTTACGGGAAGCAGCATAATCCAAAATACCCTGTCATGTGGGGCATACAATGGCACCCACGTATAATCACACTTTTATTTTTTTTGGGCAAAACCTATGGTCCGACCGACATTGGGCCAAAGAAGGGGCAGAGACGCCACATCAGCCGGAGCACAATCGGTGACGGTCTGGATGGTGTATATTAAAAAAAGTGATTGGCCTGACTGAGCCCGCTTGGTCGATTCATGACAGTTTCCGTGACGACAGCCCAACGTCCGTCATGAAGGGCCTGCTGTTTTTAGGCCAAACCACGGGTTACTAATCAGTGACGGTATTCTGACGGGGCAGGGAAAGCCGTCGTAATCTGTGACGGATTCCAGGAATGTCAGCAGTAATCCGTCATGGATTAACAAGTTTCTTGTAGTGAGGCTGCATGAACAGGAGCCCGTGGAGGCTGGAGAAGGTCGACGGTGGATGAACAGTAGCTCGTGGAGGCTGGAGGGGGTCGACGGTGAAGATGAACAGTATCCCGTGGAGTCCCATTTTGTGGTACGCCACACCCCTCCCGATGAACAGGACCCCCGTTTCGACCGTAGCGCTCCAACACAAGTCCGTTTTCTCCTTTTTGCGGTACGCCACACCCCTCCCGATCAACAGGACCCCCGTTTCTACTGTAGGAGGTCTATTTCCTCTGTTTTGTGGTACGCCAGACCCCTCCCGAGCAACAGGACCCTGTTCCGAATGTAGGAGGTCCGTTTCCTCCGTTGCGCGGTACGCCAGGCCTCGTGTGACACTCCAAAATTTTTCATTTGGTCTTTAGCAAAAACCTTTGTTGGTTTTGAAAAGAGGGCATTTAAATTTTTCTTTCTTTCAGAAACCTTCCTCTTAAAAACTTTTTTTTATGGGCAAGGATTGTTATTTCTGTTTCCCTCTTCAAACTTTGGGTTTGATCTTTTAAAAACTACTTCTCTGTTGAATCCCTCCCTAATTATTTTTGGAGTTTACTCTTTTTCTTTTTATAAGAAAACTCTATGAGAATTGGGGATTTTCATATATTGAAACCACCCATATTTTTGCCCATGTGGTAAAACCCATTCAAAACCTCCCCTCCTCCTTGAAAACAACCTAAGTCCCCTGTCCCATCTAAACCAAACAAGTTTTGGATTTCATTTTAATTATTTCACCTCTCAAATCTTTTCTGATCTTTATTTTGAGCCTGAGTCTTTTTCAAAGCAAGTACCCTATAGCATTTGTATTTGGACCTCAAACCAACTCTACTGGCTAGTCCTTGGTACCCTCAACCTGGAACCATCTTAATCCACTCATCTTCTTTTCAAATATTTCAACTTTCACTCCCTGCAAGTTTGGACCAGATTTGCCAAATTTGGTGAAATTCATATTTCCACTTACCCAAAAATTCCACCAAAAATCAGGCAGCCTACTGGAGCAATGAGGAGCCACTCCACCAAAGATCAGCTCAAGGAAAAATCCCTACATGCCTAGATCATTCTGTCGAACACCTTGCAGGCACTGTTTCAGCCATTTTCAGTTAAATTCAGATTTCAGTGTCGATCTTCGTCAGTTAGTTCAGTCACATTCTCACAGTGCCCTTGGCACGTTGCTCGCCGCCTGGCCTGCTTGTCCGGAGCCCCGCACGCGTGCTTGGCACCTTCTTGGCGTCGGTGGCGCCCTGGCACGCCTGCGCCGGCGTGTCTTGCGGCGGCCGAGCCACCGTAACGGCTGACAGGAAGCAGAACAGCGGCGCAACACCGTTCAGCGCCGCCCAAACTCCCTGGTGGCTCCGCGTGGCCATCTCCTCGCCAGCGCATGCATGCAGCGCCGTTGTCGTGGCGCGGCACGCACAGAGCATGCTCTCTGCCGCCGACGGGCCCGCGCCGCCCCGTTCCGTCGAGCTCCCCCTAAGCGACCTAATCCCGACGCTGTTAGCACAAAAACGGAACCAGGAAGCACCCACGACGACACTCAACCTCTGAACCCTCCTGTGCAACCACCGCACCGCCGTAATCACCACGCCGGAGAACCCCGTTCTCGGCAACCGCCTCGGGGCGGCTATATATAGCGCCCCCGAGCCTGCTCTCACTCCCGCACGACTCCACCACCCCGCTAAACCTTGCTTGGCCACTGGAGGGGCCTTGAGGATCCCTTCTTCCTCGACTCCGGCCACCTCCATCCGCCTCGGGCTCCAGCAGCGTTCACTGCGGTGAGGCCATCCCCGGCGCCCAAACTCCATCAATCTCCTCCTCTAGCTACCAGAGGCCTGACCCCCACCTCAATTTGATGCTTGCAGCCCTCTCCGACGAGCTCCATCCCCGCCCGAACCGCCGTCCGCCGGAGCAGGAGCCACCATCGATGTGGTGCTCACCGGCGACCACCACCACCACCACCCAACGCGGAATGGCGCCCTGAGCATGGAGGTACCCTCCGATCCCTCTACCTCGCCGTGGATCGCCGCCGGCGATCGTCGCGGCCCTCTGGCGCCAAGTCTCTGCCTTCATTTTTCAAACCTGACGGGTGGGTCCATCTCGTCAGCGTTTTAATCTTTTTGAAACGTTTTCTGAAAACGCCTTCGGGCAAAATACGCTTTCTCCTCTGAGCCGGCGTATTCAGGACTGAAGCGTTTTCTGTTTTTATAAAAAGAACCCTGGGAAGTTTCTGTTTCATTACAGATGGGTCCCTGGACAAAAACCTTTATAACTTTTTAACAGAAGCATATTTTTGAATGATTCTTTTTCTGTTCTCTTCAAAATTTTGCCTAGTTTTTTATCAGATTTATTTGAAAAATATTTGGATTAATTTCTGAACACCTCTTGGTATTTACGATAGTGCGTGTATTCTCTTTATACCGTAGATACCGACGGAGGTGACGGGACCGCAAACTTCACCGAGCTAGGCTCCGACTACTCTGAAGCAGGCAAGCATGTTTGAACTTTTGATATGATGAGTGTCTTGGCATGTTTTGCACTTAGCTAGTTGCATGGTATATCGATGAGCATATCGAGGAACGTTATTTCCATACATTGTTAAAGTAAGTGAGTTCGATGATCCAAACGTTGTTGAATGTGAGTATGCATGGCCATGTGTTGGCATGAGGATGGATAAGACGGCAGTGTTGTAGCATGCCAGTCTTATGCCATACTATTGACTTCAGTGTCAGCCCGTATCAGTTCGGTTCCCGTCCACATTCCCTCCCTGTACTACCACATGTTTTCCGCAAGGAATATGGTTTAGTAAGTTGCAAACCGCTTCCCTGGTACACACCAAAAGTAGAGGCCGGGATGATGGTTCCATGGCCCTGGATTAAAGCCAATCATTCGGTCAGGGGGCATGGGTGTTTCCGGTTGGGACCGAGAGGGGGGCACCCCTTAGAGCGCGCGTATATAAATTTGATCCCATGCTATTCGAGATTGTGATCTCCCCGTCTCAAAAGTTTTTCTTGGACGATGTCTAGGGTGATTCCTGGCATCGAGAGGTTGGATGGGTGTGTACTGGTTAGCTGTGTTTACTTCCGAAATACCGTAAGCGGAACTAGTCCTTCGTGACTACGGAAATCCGTTGGCTGTGGGAAATTTTTGTACAAACTCTGCAGAGTCATAAATTCTTCAAATCATCCTATCTATATCCAAGTTCTGTGCTAACTTATTCTGATAAGTGCCAGTTTTGGTGACAGATACTCCGGTGAATCATAAGCATGCTGAGTCCGGTTAAATGTTTATTCCTGTGGATGGACTAACCCGTATATTGACCTGAGCTGATTAATCTAACACGTGTATTATTTTCATTATGAAGAAAGCCCTTTCTGTGATGTCGCTCAGACGTCCGACTGCGGCAGTGCTGTTATTTATTTTCCTTTTAAGCCCTTTATGTGGTGTCGCTTAGACGCCTGACTGCGGCATTTCTTTCAAGCCCTTTATGTGGTGTCGCTTAGACGCCCGACTGCGGCATTTCTTTTAAGCCCTTTATGTGGTGTCGCTTAGACGCCCGACTGCGGCATTTCTTTTAAGCCCTTTATGTGGTGTCGCTTAGACGCCCGACTGCGGCATTTCTTTTAAGCCCTTTATGTGGTGTCGCTCAGACGCCCGACTGCGGCATTTCTTTTAAGCCCTTTATGTGGTGTCGCTCAGACGCCCGACTGCGGCATTTCTTTTAAGCCCTTTATGTGGCGTCGCTTAGACGCCCGACTGCGGCATTTCTTTTTAAGCCCTTTATGTGGTGTCGCATAGACGCCCGACTGTGGCATGATTCTCCTTTTACTTATATGTTCACCTTTCGTGGCGTCGCACCAGACACTCGATTGGTTCCCTTTACTTTATTGTTGGGATTTCAGGCGGACTACCGCCGATTCCCTTTTTACTTACCACGCCTGCTATTATTTCAGTTATGCATTGATAAATTAATCATGACGCATTCATGCATGCATTTGTTATATCTTATGTCCGAACTGTCTTGCGAGTACTTTCAAAGTACTCA
Source organism: Aegilops umbellulata (assembly GCA_032464435.1). Lineage (NCBI taxonomy): Eukaryota > Viridiplantae > Streptophyta > Magnoliopsida > Poales > Poaceae > Aegilops > Aegilops umbellulata. The sequence goes on along the minus strand of CP136058.1, from coordinate 447,470,089 downwards.
CTGGCTTGTTGATTTAGCCAGATGCTGACGAAGGTGATGTCATGGATGAAGAGTTCGATAGCGAGTCCGACGCCTAGAGGAATCCCAGTCAGTCACGCGCGACCCTGGATTTGGTCACTATATTATATCCGCTTCCACAACCCGAATAAAGTACATCGAGCTTCACCTCGACGCTCGATGAGATGCTAGTTTGAGAGCCATGTTATCTCACTCCCCACTGTATTATTCCACCATCACTTATTCCCCGAGTCAGTAGTATGCCACCACACCATTGTGATATATCCGCCATTATGTATGATTATTGGCGCGCTTGTAATAAATTGTTGAGTACCCTTCGCTCAACCCTGTAATATATCCTGTGCTACTGGCTTATTGTATCAAGAGTTTGTCTACCAGTGAGGAGGATTTTCTCTCATACTGGATCCAAAAGATTGATTTCTCAATAAATATTTTTATTGGAAAACCGGTCGTGACAAGCTTGGTACCAGAGCCAGGCTGACTGTAGGAAGCCACTAGGTGCGATCGCTAATTGATTATTAGTATGTTAGAGCTAATTTGTATCTTTGCAATTATAGTCATTTTTTTCTGACAGTCAGCATATATTTATGATCTGACCATTCAGAATTCTTGCCTACTTTTGTAGATGGCAGACAACAGCTGCGAGTCTCAGTCCTTCGCCAACGTACCCGATGGGTTCGTCAAGCTTCTATCCTTCATCGTTCAGGTCACGATGGGGCCATCTGTGCGCCCAGTCGTCTCTCTCTGCCAGCACAAAGTCAACGACAGTCTGACCATGCACCATGCCTCGGTGCAATTCAGGGGAGGGCATGGTGAGTTACGCCGCTTCCGGTTCGTGGGAAGAGCCATGCCCACGGAGAAGCATGCTATCCAGATGGCAGCCCGCGAGTTGATAGCTGGCCTCAGGGATGTCCTTCCCGTGATGAAGGCTCGTCGTTACCGCTATCTTCCATGCCACGTGCCCTACACCTGTCACTACGCATACTCCTGCCCCGGAGGAGAGCGAGACGAGGCCTTTGAGATGCTTATTGAGTATCTTAGGGCCCTGGAGGCCGCCTTCGATAACTTGGTGGACGACTTCGTGGCCGCTCGCATGGACTCAGTCCATGGCTGTGCTGCCAAGAGGAGGGAGCTCCTGCCCACGGCACCGCCATTGACTTATGCCTCATCATCTGCATCTTATGCGCCTGCTCGTCGCGTGCCTTCTACTGAGGAGTTCAACCAAGTCATTGCGCCCACTCCAGCGCGCACTGCACCGCCACTCACGCCGACTCCTATTCGTGTTATTCCACCCCTGGCTCCCGCTCCATCTACTCAGCGCAACACTACTCGTATGGAGCCTATTAGCGAGGAGGAAGTCGAGTCCCCAGCATAGCTACGCCTCACCATTGGCAGGGGCAAGGACATCACCAACATCTCCAACTAAGTACGCTTAGCCGTCACGCGATGTATCGCCATGTAAGATAAGGGAAGTAGCCTGTTTGCGCATCATGTAGGAAGTGGAGGAGTGCACTAGCCTAAATAACATGTTAGGGTTATGTACGCATATCCTGAGTGGTGTATCGTATAATTATCGCCCGCGTGTAAGATACGTAATGAGCAGTCTTTCTCCGTGCGCAAATTAAATTGTTTTCCCTTAAGCAATCTTGGCTATTTTGATTTATTTGCCAACCTTGTGTTTTATGGAATTAAAAAAAAATTGGCACCCTTTTCGTTTTCTTATGGGTTTTACAAAATATATCCCCAGAGTGAAAAAAATGTCTCGTCCTTGGACTCGCTCCATGCCAGCTCCGCCAGAGGAAAATTATGGCACTCAACCGGACAACAATTTTGCACAAGGGCAGTCGAGTCAATATCATGACACTCAACCAGGCAACAATTTCACTCAAGGTCAATCAAGTCAATAGGGCAGTGAAACGACACTTGCTCAAATGTGCCGCCTTTATGAACAAAGTCAGCAGCAGCATCGGGAAATGATGAACCAAGTCATCAACATGAGAAATCACCATGGGCAGTATCAACAGCATTCCAAGTTATCTGAGCTACAGAAGACGCGTCCTCCAACATTTTCTCATACTGATAAGCCTCTTGAGGCCGAAGACTGGCTTCGAGACGTGGAGAGAAAATTAAATATTGCACAATGTTCAGACCTCGAAAAGGTACTATATGCTCCGCACTATCTCACAGGAGCAGCCGCATCTTGGTGGGAAAATTTCCTGCACATGCATCCCAACGAAAATAATATAACCTGGGATGATTTCAAGGAAGGCTTCTGTGGCGCGCACATTCCAAAGAGTATTATGAAAATCAAAAAGAGAGAGTTCGATGACCTCAAACAGAGGAACATGACAGTGTCAGATTACAACGGTCAATTTACTTTATTGTCTCGCTGCGCCAATGAAGATCGTATGACTGAAAGCAAGAAGATGGAAAAATTCCTTGACGGTCTAGCGCCCGCGCTTAAATGCCAACTGGTCGTACACACTTTTCCAGACTTTAAAACACTGGTGGACAAGGCGATTACTCTGGAAAATGAAAGACGCAGCTTGGAAGATATCCGCAAGCGAAAAAGGGACCAGACCAACCATGCTCGCAATCATCGAAGCAAGACAGATTTTCAAAAGGGTGGAACACACAAGTCCGTGTGCAACGTTTCACGCCCAATCAAGAATTTCCATGCAAGGGACAAGGAGTTCACATATCGCCCCGGCATTACTTGCTACGCCTGTGGAGAGGAAGGACACTATGCCAAGCAGTGTCCCAAGCCTAGAAACTCAGCACCAAAGCCGAACAACGGCGGCAATAATACAACGCCCAAGCGAAACAATTTCAATCCCAACAACAACCACAGGAAGGGTCGTCTGAACCACGTAACCAAAGAGGAGGCACATAATGCTCCGGATATCGTACCCGGTATGTTTCCTGTCAACACAATACCTGCAATGGTTTTGTTTGATTCTGGAGCTTCTCACTCTTTTATTTCGAAAAGTTTTGCTTTGCAAAATAATTTTTCGATGCTTCCTTTGGAGAAATCCATGACCATCAAGTCCCCTGGGGTTCAGCAAGTCACTCAGAGTTACTGTCAGGATGTGGTTATTGAGTTCAAAGGATTGAAGTTCCACGCCAATCTCATTGTGTTGGAAAATAAAGGACTGGATGTCATCCTCGGGATGGACTGGCTAACCACCAACAAGGGTTTCATTGACTGTTTCAACCGGACCGTAATTCTCACACACCACCACGGGAAGACAATAAGGGTATCCGCCAAGGAAAGAGAAATACCCCGGCAACCAAGATTAAATAAGGTGGACGTTTCTGAGTTAAACAAGGTTCCAGTAGTATGTGAATTTCCAGAAGTATTCCCCGAAGAGCTACCAGGCATGCCACCAGATCGAGAGATAGAGTTCAGCATTGAGCTCGCACCAGGAACCACCCCCATATACAAGAAACCATACAGAATGGCACCATCCGAGTTGGTTGAGTTGAAAAAACAAATAACGGAATTGCTGGACAAAGGATACATTCGATCCAGTTCCTCACCTTGGGGATCACCAATTTTATTTGCCAAAAAGAAGGACGGAACACTGCGATTGTGTATTGACTATCGAGCACTTAACATGGTCACAATCAAGAACAAATACCCAATGCCAAGGATAAACGATTTGTTTGATCAACTCGCACAGGCCAAGGTATTCTCAAAAATTGACTTAAGGTCAGGATACCATCAATTGAAGGTGCGAACCGAAGATATCCCCAAGACAGCCTTCACCTCCATATATGGACTGTATGAGTTCACGGTAATGCCATTTGGATTAACGAACGCCCCCGCATATTTTGTTCACCTCATGAACAAAGTGTTTATGAAATTTATGGACAAATTCGTCGTGGTATTCATCGACGATATTCTGGTATACTCCAAGACACCAGAAGAGCACGCGGAACATCTCAGAATGGTACTAGGCGAACTCAGGAAACATCAATTGTATGCCAAGTTCAGCAAATGTGAATTTTGGCTAAAGCAAGTAGGCTTTCTAGGCCATGTGCTGACCCAAGACGGTATCACAGTAGACCCGGAAAAAGTCAAGGCCGTACTTGGCTGGAAGTCACCAGCCAGTGTAACGGACATACGAAGTTTCTTGGGAATGGCAGGATATTACCGCAGATTTATTGAAGGATTCTCCACCATCGCCAAGCCTATGACACAGTTACTCAAGAAAGACAAGAAGTTTGAATGGACACAAGCCTGCGAGAAAAGTTTCCAAGAGCTAAAGCGGAAATTAACGACAGCACCAGTATTAATTGTGCCGGACATACACAAGAATTTTGAAGTATATTGTGATGCGTCCAGAAAAGGTCTCGGATGTGTATTGATGCAAGAAGGCAAGGTTGTCGCCTATGCTTCAAGGCAGCTTCGCAAGCACGAGGAAAATTATCCCACTCATGACTTAGAGATGGCAACCGTCATTCATGCACTTAAGGAATGGAGGCACTTCCTACTTGGAAATCGATGTGAAATATATACGGACCATAAAAGTCTCAAATATATTTTCACGCAGCCAGAACTGAATTTACGGCAACGACGCTGGCTGGAATTGGTAAAGGATTATGATGTTGGTATCCACTACCATCCGGGTAAAGCAAATGTAGTAGCCGATGCCCTTAGTCGGAACCCCGGCTCCGACGAAAGCAGTCTGCCAAGCTTGAGAACCGAGTTCCAACTAGAATTTGCCAAACTCAACTTATTAATGGTAGCGGAAGGCACCGTGACAAACTTGGCAATACAACCCGACCTTGTGGAGAAAATCAAAGGAGCTCAACCTGGTCACCCCAGCATCGAAGGCATCAAAAGAAAGGTGAGTAAGGGCAAAGCCTCGGAATTCGTCATAGACGATGGAGGAATATTATGGTACGGGGAGAGACTCTGCGTGCCGGACATAGAAGACCTTAAACAGCAAATTTTAGCTGAAGCCCACACTGCCCCGTACTCAATCCACCCGGGAGGAACCAAAATGTATAAAGATATTCAGGAAAGATTTTGGTGGCACGGTATGAAGAGGGACATAGCCACTTTCATTGCATGTTGCGACTCTTGCCAACGCATTAAAGCTGAGCATCAGAGACCAGCCGGATTACTGCAGCCAAACAAAATACCTGAGTGGAAATGCTATGAAATAGGGATGGATTTCATTGTCGGACTACCTCGGTCACGACACGGAAATGATGCCATATGGGTCATCGCCGACAGATTAACCAAGGTGGCACACTTTATTCCAGTAAAGACGACCCACACCACTCAGAAGCTTGCCAAGATATGTCTCTCCCGTATAGTTTGTTTGCACGGTGTTCCGGAGACCATAATATCTGACAGAGGCACTCAGTTCGTTTCGAGATTTTGGGATCATTTACAACAGGCTCTGGGAACTCAACTAGCCTTCAGTACAGCATACCACCCCCAGACCGATGGACAGACAGAATGCGTAAACCAGATTTTAGAGGATATGCTGAGAGCATGTGTCCTCACATATGGAGCCAGTTGGGAAGAGAGCCTGCCATATGCCGAGTTCGCATACAACAACAGTTACCAGGCCAGCCTGCAAATGGCACCATTTGAGGCTTTGTATGGACGGAGATGTCGTACCCCGTTAAATTGGTCAGAAATTGGAGACATCCATACTTTCGGACCAGACATGCTCAGAGAAGCCGAGGAAAAGGTCAAGCTAATCAGAAATAGACTCAAGACTGCTCAAAGCCGACAGAAGAGTTATTACGATCAGAAGCATCGTAGGGTGACCTTCGAACCCGGTGAATTCGTGTACCTACGAGTGTCCCCTATGAGGGGGTTACAACGATTCAAAATAAAAGGGAAGCTAGCGCCAAGATTCATCGGGCCATTCTGTATAGTGGCCCGAAAAGGCACAGTAGCGTATCAGCTAGACTTACCTAAGGAACTGTCAGATATCCACAACGTGTTCCACGTTTCGCAGTTAAGAAAGTGCGTAAGCAACCCAGAGAAACAAGTATCCCATGAGAGCATTGACGTGCAACAAGACCTCACTTATAGGGAACGTCCCGTGAAGATATTAGAGGAGTCTGAACGGAGGACCCGACGGAAGACCATTAAATTTTTCAGAGTTCAGTGGAGCAATCACACTAACAGCGAAGCAACATGGGAAAGAGAGGATTTTCTTCGAGCAGAGCATCCACACTTATTTATGGAACAGCTGAAATCTCGGGGATGAGATTTTCCTAAGGGGGTAGGTGTTGTGACACTCCAAAAATTTTCATTTGGTCTCTAGCAAAAACCTTTGTTGGTTTTGAAAAGAGGCCATGTAAAATTTTCTTTCTTTTAGAAACCTTCCTCTTAAAAACTTTTTTTTATGGGCAAGGATTGTTATTTCTGTTTCCCTCTTCAAACTTTGGGTTTGATCTTTTAAAAACTACTTCTCTGTTGAATCCCTCTCTAATTATTTTTGGAGTTTACTCTTTTTCTTTTTATAAGAAAACTCTATGAGAATTGGGGATTTTCATATATTGAAAACCACGCATATTTTTGCCCATGTGGTAAAACCCATTCAAAACCTCCCCTCCTCCTTGAAAACAACCTAAGTCCTCTGTCCCTTCTAAACCAAACAAGTTTTGGATTTCATTTTAATTATTTCACCCCTCAAATCTTTTCTGATCTTTATTTTGAGCCTGAGTCTTTTTCAAAGCAAGTACCCTATAGCATTTGTATTTGGACCTCAAACCAACTCTACTGGCTAGTCCTTGGTACCCTCAACCTGGAACCATCTTAATCCACTCATCTTCTTTTCAAATATTTCAACTTTCACTCCCTGCAAGTTTGGACCAGATTTGCCAAATTTGGTGAAATTCATATTTCCACTTACCCAAAAATTCCACCAAAAATCAGGCAGCCTACTGGAGCAATGAGGAGCCACTCCACCAAAGATCAGCTCAAGGAAAAATCCCTACATACCTAGATCATTCTGTCGAACACCTTGCAGGCACTGTTTCAGCCATTTTCAGTTAAATTCAGATTTCAGTGTCGATCTTCGTCAGTTAGTTCAGTCACATGCTCACAGTGCCCTTGGCACGTTGCTCGCCGCCTGGCCTGCTTGTCCGGAGCCCTGCACGCGCGCTTCGCACCTTCCTGGCGTCGGTGGCGCCCTGGCCCGCCTGCGCCGGCGTGTCTTGCGGCGGCCGAGCCACCGTAACGGCCGACAGGAAGCAGAACGGCGGCGCAACGCCGTTCAGCGCCGCCCAAACTCCCTGGTGGCTCCGCCTGGCCATCTCCTCGCCAGCGCACGCATGCAGCACCGTCGCCGTGGCGCGGCACGCACAGAGCATGCTCTCTGCCGCCGACGGGCCCGCGCCGCCCCGTTCCGTCGAGCTCCCCTAAGCGACCTAATCCCGACGCTGTTAGCACAAAAACGGAACCAGGGAGCACCCACGACGACACTCAACCTCTGAACCCTCCTGTGCAACCACCGCACCGTCGTAATCACCTCGCCGGAGAACCCCGTTCTCGGCAACCGCCTCGAGGCGGCTATATATAGCGCCCCCGAGCCTGCTCTCACTCCCGCACGACTCCACCACCCTGCTAAACCCAGCCTGGCCACTGGAGGGGCCTCGAGGAGCCCTTCTTCCTCGACTCCGGCCACCTCCATCCGCCTCGGGCTCCAGCAGCGTTCACTGCGGTGAGGCCGTCCCCGGCGCCCAAACTCTGTCAATCTCCTCCTCTAGCTACCAGAGGCCTGACCCCCACCTCAATTTGATGCTTGCAGCCCTCTCCGACGAGCTCCATCCCCGCCCGAACCGCCGTCCGCCGGAGCGGGAGCCACCGTCGACATGGTGCTCACCGGCGACCACCACCACCACCACCCGACGCGGAATGGCGCCCTTGTTGGAAATATGCCCTAGAGGCAATAATAAATAGGTTATTATTATATTTCCTTGTTCATGATAATCGTTTATTATCCATGCTAGAATTGTATTGATAGGAAACTCAGATACATGTGTGGATACATAGACAACACCATGTCCCTAGTAAGCCTCTAGTTGACTAGCTCGTTGATTAATAGATGGTTACGGTTTCCTGACCATGGACATTGGATGTCGTTGATAACGGGATCACATCATTAGGAGAATGATGTGATGGACAAGACCCAATCCTAAGCCTAGCACAAGATCATGTAGTTCGTATGCTAAAGCTTTTCTAATGTCAAGTATCGTTTCCTTAGACCATGAGATTGTGCAACTCCCGGATACCGTAGGAGTGCTTTGGGTGTGCCAAACGTCACAACGTAACAGGGTGGCTATAAAGGTACACTACAAGTATCTCCGAAAGTGTCTGTTGGGTTGGCACGAATCGAGACTGGGATTTGTCACTCCGTGTGACAGAGAGGTATCTCTGGGCCCACTCGGTAGGACATCATCATAATGTGCACAATGTGATCAAGGAGTTGATCACGGGATGATGTGTTGCGGAACGAGTAAAAGAGACTTGCCGGTAACGAGATTGAACAAGGTATCGGGATACCGACGATCAAATCTCGGGCAAGTATCGTACCGATAGACAAAGGGAATTGTATACGGGATTGATTAAGTCCTTGACATCGTGGTTCATCCGATGAGATCATCGTGGAACATGTGGGAGCCAACATGGGTATCCAGATCCCTCTGTTGGTTATTGACCGGAGAACGTCTCGGTCATGTCTGCATGTCTCCCGAACCCGTACGGTCTACACACTTAAGGTTCGATGACGCTAGGGTTATAAAGGAAGCTTGTATGTGGTTACCGAATGTTGTTCGGAGTCCCAGATGAGATCCTGGACGTCACGAGGAGTTCCGAAATGGTCCGGAGGTAAAGATTTATATATTGGAAGTCCTGTTTTGGTCATCGAAAGAGTTTCAGGTTTTATCGGTAGTGTACCGGGACCACCGGAGGGTCTCGGGGGTCCACCAAGTGGGGCCACCTGCCCCGAAGGCTTGCATGGGACAAGGGTGGGGAGGGACCAGCCCCTAAGTGGGCTGGTGCGCCTCCCACAAGGGCCCAAGGTGCCTAAGAGGTGGAAAGGGGGCAAACCCTAAGGGGATATGGGCCTTAGGGCCCATATTGGTGCGCCTCCCTCTCCCCTCCCCTCTTGGCCGCCACCCAAGTCCCATCTAGGGCTGCCGCCCCCCCTAGGGGTGGGAACCCTAGAGGGGGCGCAGCCCCTCCCCTTCCCCTATATATAGTTGAGGCATAGGGCTTCCCACAAGACGCGATTCGATCTCTCGTAGGTGCAGCCCTGCGTCTCTTCTTCCTCCTCTTCTGCGGTGCTTGGCGAAGCCCTGCAGGATTGCCACGCTCCTCCATCATCACCACGCAGTTGTGCTGCTGCTGGATGGAGTCTTCCTCAACCTCTCCCTCTCTCCTTGCTGGATCAAGGCATGGGAGACGTCACCGGGTTGTATGTGTGTTGAACGCGGAGGTGCCGTCCGTTCGGCACTTGGTCATCGGTGATTTGGATCACGACGAGTACGACTCCATCAACCCCGTTCTCTTGAACGCTTCCGCTTAGCAATCTACAAGGGTATGTAGATGCACTCTCCTTCCCCTCGTTGCTGGTTTCTCCATAGATAGATCTTGGTGATATGTAGGAAAATTTTGAATTTCTGCTACGTTCCCCAACAGTGGCATCATGAGCTAGGTCTATTGCGTAGATTCTATGCACGAGTAGAACACAAAGTAGTTGTGTGCGTTGATTTTGTTCAATATGCTTACCATTACTAGTCCAATCTTGTTTCGACGGCATTGTGGGATGAAGCGGCCCGGACCGACCTTACACGTACACTTACGTGAGACAGGTTCCACCGACTGACATGCACTAGTTGCATAAGGTGGCTAGCGGGTGCCAGTCTCTCCCACTTTTGTCGAATCGGATTCGATGAAAAGGGTCCTTATGAAGGGTAAATAGCAATTGACATATCACGTTGTGGTTTTGCGTAGGTAAGAAACGTTCTTGCTAGAAACCCATAGCAGCCACGTAAAACATGCAAACAACAATTAGAGGACGTCTAACTTGTTTTTGCAGGGTATGCCATGTGATGTGATATGGCCAAAGGATGTGATGTATGATATATGTGATGTATGAGATGATCATGTTCTTGTAATAGGAATCACGACTTGCATGTCGATGAGTATGACAACCGGCAGGAGCCATAGGAGTTGTCTTTAATTTATTTATGACCTGCGTGTCAACATAAACGTCATGTAATTACTTTACTTTATTGCTAACCGTTAGCCATAGTAGTAGAAGTAATAGTTGGCGAGACAACTTCATGAAGACACGATGATGGAGATCATGATGATGGAGATCATGGTGTCATGCCGGTGACGAAGATAATCATGGAGCCCCGAAGATGGAGATCGAAAGGAGCAAAGTGATGATGGCCATATCATGTCACTATTTGATTGCATGTGATGTTTATCATGTTATTGCATATTATTTGCTTAGAACAATGGTAGTAAATAAGATGATCCCTCATTAAAATTTCAAGAAGTGTTCTCCCCTAACTGTGCACCGTTGCTAAAGTTCGTCGTTTCGAAGCACCACGTGATGATCGGGTGTGATAGATCCTTACGTTCACATACAACGGTTTTTGACGAGCCTAGCATGTACAGACATGGCCTCGGAACACATGCAAACACTTAGGTTGACTTGACGAGCCTAGCATGTACAGACATGGCCTCGGAACACAGAAGATCGAAAGGTCGAGCATGAGTCGTATGGCAGATACGATCAACATGAAGATGTTCACCGATGTTGACTAGTCCGTCTCACGTGATGATCGGACACGGCCTAGTTGACTCGGATCATGTAATCACTTAGATAACTAGAGGGATGTCTATCTGAGTGGGAGTTCATAAGATGAACTTAATTATCCTGAACATAGTCAAAAGAACTTTGCGAGTTATAGCTTACGCTTTAGTTCTACTGTTTAGATACGTTCCTAGAGAAAATTTAGTTGAAAGTTGATAGTAGCAATTATGCGGACTAGGTCCGTAAACCGAGGATTGTCCTCGTTGCTTCGTAGAAGGCTTGTGTCCTTAATGCACCGCTCGGTGTACTGGACCTCGAACGTGGTCTGTGGATGTTGCAAACATCTGACATACTTGTTTTGATGACTACATGATAGTTCGGTAATGCTAAATGGTTTAAAATTGAGGCACCGAAGAAATTTTTTGAAATGTTGCGGAACATATGAGATGTTTCGAGGGCTGAAATTGGGATTTCAGGCTCGTGCCCACGTCAAGAGGTATAAGACCTCCAACGATTTTCTTGGCCTGCAAACTAAGGGAGAAAAGCTCAATCGTTGAGCTTGTGCTCAGGTTGTCTGAGTACAACAATCACTTGAATCGAGTGGGAGTTAATCTTCCAGATAAGATAGTGCTGTTTTTCAAAAGTTACTGCCACCAAGCTACTAGAGCTTCGTGATGAACTATAACATATCAGGGATAGATATGATGATCCTTGAAATATTCGCGATGTTTGACACCGCGAAAGTAGAAATCAAGAAGGAGCATCAATTGTTGATGGTTAGTGAAACCACTAGTTTCAAGAAGGGCAAGGGCAAGAAGGGATCCTTCATGAAACGGCAAATCAGCTGCTGCTCTAGTGGAGAAACCCAAGGTTGAACCCAAACCCGAGACTAAGTGCTTCTGTAATGAGGGGAACAGCTACTGGAGCAGAATTACCCTAGATACTTGGTAGATGAGAAGGCTGTCAATAGAAGTATATTGGATATACATTATGTGAATGTGTACTTTACTAGTACTCCTAGTAGCATCAGGGTATTAGACACTGGTTCGGTTGCTAAGTGTTAGTAACTCAAAATAAAAGCTACGGAATAAACGGAGACTAGCTAAAGGTGAGCTGACGAGATGTGTTGGAAGTGCTTCCAAGGTTGATATGATCAAGCATCGCACGCTCCCTCTACCATCGAGATTGGTGTTAAACCTAAATAATTGTTATTTGGTGTTTGCGTTGAGCATAGACATGATTGGATTATGTCTATTGCAATACGGTTATTCATTTAAGGAGAATAATGGTTACTCTATTTATTTGAATAATACCTTCAATGGTCTTGCACCTAAAATGGATGGTTTATGAAAATCACGATCGTAGTGAGACACATGTTCATGCCAAAAGATATAAGATAGTAATGATAGTACCACCTACTTGTGGCACTGCCATGTAAGTCATATTGGTATAAAACGCATGAAGAAGCTCCATGTTGATGGATCTTTAGACTCACTCATTTTTGAAAAGGATTGAGACATGTGAACCATGTCTATTGGTATATACGCATGAAGAAACTCCATGCAGATGGACCGTTTGGACTCGCTTGATTTTGAATCGCTTGAGACATGCAAATCATACCACATGGGCAAGATGACTGAAAGCTTCGGTTTCAGTAAAATGGAACAAGAAAGCAACTTGTTGGAAGTAACACATTTTGATGTGTGCAGTCCAATGAGTGCTGAGGCACGCAGTGGATATCGTTATGCTCTAACTTCACAGATGATTTGAGTAGATACTGAGCATATTTACTTGATGAAACACAAGTCTGAATTATTGAATGGTTCAAGTAATTTCAGAGTGAAGTTGAATATAGTCGTGACAAGAGGATAAAATATCTATGATATGATCATAGAGATGAATATCTGAGTTGCGAGTTTGGTACACAATTGAGACATTGTGGAAATTGTTTCACGACTAGTACCGCCTGGAACACCATAGTGTGATGGTGTGTCCGAACATCATAACTGCACCCTATTGGATATGATGCATACCATGATGTCTCTTATCGAATTACCACTATCGTTCATGGGTTAGGCATTGGAGACAACCGCACTCACTTTAAATAGGGCACCACGTAATTCCGATGAGATGACACCGTATGAACTATGGTTTAGAGAAACCTAAGCTGTCATTTCTTAAAAGTTTGGGGCTGCGACGCTTATATGAAAAAGTTTCAGGCTGATAAGCTCGAACCCAAAGCGGATAACTGCATCTTCATAGGACACCCAAAACAATTGGGTATACCTCCTGTCTCAGATCCGAAAGCAATAGGGATTGTTTCTCAAATCAGGTCCTTTCTCGAGGAAAAGTTTCTCTCGAAAGAATTGAGTGGGAGGATGGTGGAGACTTGATGAGGTTATTGAACCGTCACTTCAACTAGTGTGTAGCAGGGCACAGGAGTTGTTCCTATGGCACCTACACCAATTGAAGTGGAAGCTTATGATAGTGATCATGAGACTTCGAATCAAGTCACTACCAAACCTCGTAGGATGACAAGGATGCGTACTACTTCAGAGTGGTACGTAATCCTGTCTTGGAAGTCATGTTGCTAGACAACAATGAACCTACGAGCTATGGAGAAGCGATGGTGGGCCCGGATTCCGATGAATGGCTCGAGGCCATAAAATCCGAGAGAGGATCCATGTATGAAAACAAAGTGTAGACTTTGGCAGAACGGCTCGATGGTCGTGAGGCTGTTGAGTACAGATGGATTTTAAAAGGAAGACGGACAAAGATGGTAAATGTCACCATTAAGAAAGCTCGACTTGTCATTAAGATGTTTTCCGACAAGTTCAAGGAGTTGACTCCGATGAGGCTTTGTCACTCGTAGCGATGCTAAGAGTCTGTTGGAATTATGTTAGCCATTACTGCATTATTTATGAAATTGTGCAGATAGGATGTCAAAACATTGTTTCCTCGACGATTTTCTTGAGGAAAGGTTGTATGTGATACAACCAGAAGATTTTTGTCAATCCTGAAAGATGCTAACAAGTATGCAAAGCTCCAGCAATCCTTCTAAGGACTGGAGTAAGCATCTCGGAGTTGGAATGTACACTTTGGTGAGATGATCAAAGATTTTGGGTTTATACAAAGTTTATGAGAAACTTGTATTTCCAAAGGAGTGGGAGCACTATAGAATTTCTGATGAGTATATGTTGTTGACATATTGTTGATCAGAAATGATGTAGAATTTCTGGAAAGCATATAGGTTTATTTGAAAAGTGTTTTCAATGGAAAACCTGGATTAAGGTACTTAAACATTGAGCATCAAGATCTATAAGGATAGATCAAAATCGCTTAATAGTACTTTCAAACAAACACATACCATGACAAGATTTTGAAGGAGTTCAAAATAGATCAGCAAAGAAGGAGTTCTCGGTTGTGTTACAAGGTGTGAGTATTGAGCAAGACTCAAGACATGACCACGGCAGAATAGAGAGAAAGGACGAAGGTCGTCCCCTATGATTTAGTCGTAGGCTCTAAAGTATGCTATGTTGTGTACCGCACCTGAAGTGTGCCAAACCATGAGTCAGTCAAGGGGTACAAGTGTGATCTAGAAATGGATCACAGGACAACGGTCAAGGTTATCCTTAGTAACTAGTGGACTAAGGAATTTTCTCGATTATGGAGGTGGAAAAAGAGTTCGTCGTAAAGGGTTACGCCGATGCAAACTTTGACACTAATCCAGATTATTCTAAGTAGTAAATTGGATTCGTATATTAGAACAGTTATTTGGAATAGCTCCAAATAGAGCGTGGTAGCTGCATCTAGGATATGACATAGATATTTGTAAAGCACACACGGATCTGAAAGATTCAGACCCGTTGACTAGTAACCTCTCTCACAAGCGAGATATGATCAAACCCCATGGGTGTTGGAATCATTGCAATCACATGGCGATGTGAACTAGATTATTGACTCTAGTGCAAGTGGGAGACTGTTGGAAATATGCCCTAGAGGCAATAATAAATAGGTTATTATTATATTTCCTTGTTCATGATAATCGTTTATTATCCATGCTAGAATTGTATTGATAGGAAACTCAGATACATGTGTGGATACATAGACAACACCATGTCCCTAGTAAGCCTCTAGTTGACTAGCTCATTGATCAATAGATGGTTACGGTTTCCTGACCATGGACATTGGATGTCGTTGATAACGGGATCACATCATTAGGAGAATTATGTGATGGACAAGACCCAATCCTAAGCCTAGCACAAGATCATGTAGTTTGTATGCTAAAGCTTTTCTAATGTCAAGTATCGTTTCCTTAGACCATGAGATTGTGCAACTCCCGGATACCGTAGGAGTGCTTTGGGTGTGCCAAACGTCACAACGTAACTGGGTGGCTATAAAGGTACACTACAGGTATCTCCGAAAGTGTCTGTTGGGTTGGCACGAATCGAGACTGGGATTTGTCACTCCGTGTGACGGAGAGGTATCTCTGGGCCCACTCGGTAGGACATCATCATAATGTGCACAATGTGATCAAGGAGTTGATCACGGGATGATGTGTTGCGGAACGAGTAAAAGAGACTTGCCGGTAACGAGATTGAACAAGGTATCGGGATACCGACGATCGAATCTCGGGCAAGTATCATACCGATAGACAAAGGGAATTGTATACGGGATTGATTAACTCCTTGACATCGTGGTTCATCTGATGAGATCATCGTGGAACATGTGGGAGCCAACATGGGTATCCAGATCCCTCTGTTGGTTATTGACCGGAGAAGTCTCGGTCATGTCTGCATGTCTCCCGAACCCGTAGGGTCTACACACTTAAGGTTCGATGACGCTAGGGTTATAAAGGAAGCTTGTATGTGGTTACCGAATGTTGTTCGGAGTCCCGGATGAGATCCTGGACGTCACGAGGAGTTCCGGAATGGTCCGGAGGTAAAGATTTATATATGGGAAGTCCTGTTTTGGTCACCGAAAGAGTTTCGGGTTTTGTCGGTAGTGTACCGGGACCACCGGAGGGTCTCGGGTGTCCACCAAGTGGGGCCACCTGCCCCGGAGGCTTGCATGGGCCAAGGGTGGGGAGGGACCAGCCCCTAAGTGGGCTGGTGCGCCTCCCACAAGGGCCCAAGGTGCCTAAGAGGTGGAAAGGGGGCAAACCCTAAGGGGATATGGGCCTTAGGGCCCATATTGGTGCGCCTCCCTCTCCCCTCCCCTCTTGGCCGCCACCCAAGTCCCATCTAGGGCTGCCGCCCCCCCTAGGGGTGGGAACCCTAGAGGGGGCGCAGCCCCTCCCCTTCCCCTATATATAGTTGAGGCATAGGGCTTCCCACAAGACGCGATTCGATCTCTTGTAGGTGCAGCCCTGCGTCTCTTCTTCCTCCTCTTCTGCGGTGCTTGGCGAAGCCCTGCAGGATTGCCACGCTCCTCCATCATCACCACGCCATTGTGCTGCTGCTGGATGGAGTCTTCCTCAACCTCTCCCTCTCTCCTTGCTGGATCAAGGCATGGGAGACGTCACCGGGCTGTATGTGTGTTGAACGCGGAGGTGCCGTCCGTTCGGCACTTGGTCATCGGTGATTTGGATCACGACGAGTACGACTCCATCAGCCCCGTTCACTTGAACGCTTCCGCTTAGCAATCTACAAGGGTATGTAGATGCACTCTCCTTTCCCTCGTTGCTGGTTTCTCCATAGATAGATCTTGGTGATACGTAGGAAATTTTTGAATTTCTGCTACGTTCCCCAACAGCCCTGAGCACGGAGATACCCTCCGATCCCTCTACCTCGCCGTGGATCGCCGCCGGCGATCGCCGCGGCCCTCTCGCGCCAAGTCTCTGCCTTCATTTTTCAAACCTGATGGGTGGGTCCATCCCGTCAGCGTTTTAATCTTTTTGAAACGTTTTCTGAAAACGCCTTCGGGCAAAATACGCTTTCTCCTCTGAGCCGGAGTATTCAGGACTGAAGCGTTTTCTGTTTTTATAAAAAGAACCCTGGGAAGTTTCTGTTTCATTACAGATGGGTCCCTGGACAAAAACCTTTATAACTTTTTAACAGAAGCATATTTTTGAGTGATTCTTTTTCTGTTCTCTTCAAAATTTTGCCTAGTTTTTTATCAGATTTGTTTGAAAAATATTTGGATTAATTTTTGAACACCTCTTGGTATTTACGATAGTGCATGTATTCTCTTTATACCGTAGGTACCGACGGAGGTGACGGGACCGCAAACTTCACCGAGCTAGGCTCCGACTACTCTGAACCAGGCAAGCATGTTTGAACTTTTGATATGATGAGTGTCTTGGCATGTTTTGCACTTAGCTAGTTGCATGGTATATCGATGAGCATATCGAGGAACGTTATTTCCATACATTGTTAATGTAAGTGAGTTCGATGATCCAAACGTTGTTGGATGTGAGTATGCATGGCCATGTGTTGGCATGAGGATGGATAAGACGGCAGTGTTGTAGCATGCCAGTCTTATGCCATACTTTTGACTTCAGTGTCAGCCCTTATCAGTTCGGTTCCCGTCCACATTCCCTCCCTGTACTACCACATGTTTTCCGCAAGGAATATGGTTTAGTAAGTTGCAAACCGCTTCCCTGGTACACACCAAAAGGAGAGGCCGGGATGATGGTTCCATGGCCCTGGATTAAAGCCAGTCATCCGGTCAAGGGGCATGGGTGTTTCCGGTTGGGACCGAGAGGGGGGCACCCCTTAGAGCGCGCGTATATAAATTTGATCCCATGCTATTCGAGATTGTGATCTCCCCGTCTCAAAAGTTTTTCTTGGACGATGTCTAGGGTGATTCCTGGCATCGAGAGGTTGGATGGGTGTGTACTGGTTAGCTGTTTTACTTCCGAAAGACCGTAAACGGAACTAGTCCTTCGTGACTACGAAAATCCGTTGGCTGTGGGAAATTTTTGTACAAACTCTACAGAGTCATAAATTCTTCAAATCATCCTATCTATATCCAAGTTCTGTGCTAACTTATTCTGACAAGTGCCAGTTTTGGTGACAGATACTCCGGTGAATCATAAGCATGCTGAGTCCGGTTAAATGTTTATTCCTGTGGATGGACTAACCCGTATATTGACCTGAGCTGATTAATCTAACACGTGTATTATTTTCATTATGAAGAAAGCCCTTTCTGTGATGTCGCTCAGACGTCCGACTGCGGCAGTGCTGTTATTTATTTTCCTTTTAAGCCCTTTATGTGGTGTCGCTTAGACGCCCGACTGCGGCATTTCTTTCAAGCCCTTTATGTGGTGTCGCTTAGACGCCCGACTGCGGCATTTCTTTTAAGCCCTTTATGTGGTGTCGCTTAGACGCCCGACTGCGGCATTTCTTTTAAGCCCTTTATGTGGTGTCGCTTAGACGCCCGATTGCGGCATTTCTTTTAAGCCCTTTATGTGGTGTCGCTCAGACGCCCGACTGCGGCATTTCTTTTAAGCCCTTTATGTGGTGTCGCTCAGACGCCCGACTGCGGCATTTCTTTTAAGCCCTTTATGTGGCGTCGCTTAGACGCCCGACTGCGGCATTTCTTTTTAAGCCCTTTATGTGGTGTCGCATAGACGCCCGACTGTGGCATGATTCTCCTTTTACTTATATGTTCACCTTTCGTGGCGTCGCACCAGACACTCGATTGGTTCCCTTTACTTTATTGTTGGGATTTCAGGCGGACTACCGCCGATTCCCTTTTTACTTACCACGCCTGCTATTATTTCAGTTATGCATTGATAAATTAATCATGACGCATTCATGCATGCATTTGTTATATCTTATGTCCGAACTGTCTTGCGAGTACTTTCAAAGTACTCACTGGCTTGTTGATTTAGCCAGATGCTGACGAAGGTGATGTCATGGATGAAGAGTTCGATAGCGAGTCCGACGCCTAGAGGAATCCCAGTCAGTCACGCGCGACCCTGGATTTGGTCACTATATTATATCCGCTTCCGCAACCCGAATAAAGTACATCGAGCTTCACCTCGACGCTTGATGAGATGCTAGTTTGAGAGCCATGTTATCTCACTCCCCACTGTATTATTCCACCATCGCTTATTCCCCGAGTCAGTAGTATGCCACCACACCATTGTGATATATCCGCCATTATGTATGATTATTGGCGCGCTTGTAATAAATTGTTGAGTACCCTTAGCTCAACCCTGTAATATATCCTGTGCTACTGGCTTATTGTATCAAGAGTTTGTCTACCAGTGAGGAGGATTTTCTCTCATACTGGATCCAAAAGATTGGTTTCTCAAAAAATATTTTTATTGAAAACCGGTCGTGACACCTCGTTTCCATTTCCTGTTCCGTCCAAGCCCTCCCGATGAACACGACCACGCATTCCGTTCCGACCCAGCCGGTTGGATCCCATGCGTTCCGTTGCCTCCCGATGAACACAACGCATTCTGTTGCCTCCAACTGAACACGACGCATTCCGTTGCCTCCCCATGAACACGACGCATTCCATTGCCTCCCCATGAACACGACTACGACGCTGTTTCTCCGTTCCGACCCAGCCATGTACACGAGCCCTGGCCGTACGTATGCACGAGTAGGCGTTCGAGACCCCGCCCGTATATACACATATGTGACCGTATTTTCTTTCTTGCACCCTGGCCGCTGTACGTACGTGTACATGCTACGTGCGCGCCTCTACTACGACACGCGCGCGCCTCTACATCGACTAGTATGTACGTACATGTTCACGACCAGAATGACAACGCTACGTACACTTCGACCAGGTGGGTCCCGACTGTCAGGCACTTCCTTGCCTGCGAAGATGTAGCTGGTCGGTCCCAGCAGTCAGGGGGCGAATCATTTTTTTTGCCCAGACGCACTTCCTTGCATGCGAAAATGTAGCTGGTGGGTCCCAGCAGTCAGGGGGAAACGTTTTTTTCGCGAAATACAGTGGCCCGTCCGGTGGGTCCCAGCTGTCAGGTGGAGGAAACATTATTTTCCGCGTAATAAGGAGGCACTTCCTTGCTGCGGCCGTGGACCCAGCTGTCAGCCTCTCCACGTATAGTCCAGGTCCGATGGAAGTCGTTCCTTGACCACGTTGACCACGCCGCGCCGAGAGCACCAGGGCGGTGGACGACGGCGAGGCCTAGGAAGGGGACGACACGAAGGCAGG
The DNA here is from genome assembly GCA_032464435.1 of Aegilops umbellulata. Lineage (NCBI taxonomy): Eukaryota > Viridiplantae > Streptophyta > Magnoliopsida > Poales > Poaceae > Aegilops > Aegilops umbellulata. Next base: position 447,450,128 of record CP136058.1, on the reverse strand, counting down.
GAAGACTTGGCAGTTGTTTCCCACGCGGAGGGGAGTACGACTGTACGAGGGTTTATTGGTTCGTCCGCCATCGCCGGAGAATAACAACAGGTGTGGGTGAGTAGAGGGATGGCTAGGCCAGCGATGGGAGTACGGTCGTGCGGTGAGGCCTGCGCGGCAGCACAGCCGGCCGCGAGGAGGAGGGAGCAGGCAGTTCCGCCAGCGCTTATTTGAGCGGTTGGAGCAGGAAGAGCAGAGATTGAAGAAGCACGACGGCCGTTGGATGGACATCCAACAGTCAATGCTTGTGCGTCAACCTTTTTTTAGGAAAGCCTTAAATCTGTGGAAAACAGCATACAACCCATCTGCCATTATTTCTAATAATTTACAGCCCATTTGCTAATTCTTAAGATTTTTTTGGAGCCCATATTCTTTTTGTTAGCATTGCAGCCCATATTGTGGCAACGGTTAAAAAATTATACGAAATTTTGCATATTTCGGTGCGGTCCGAACTGTTTTTAATCCCGAAATTTCGACTCACATTCAAACTGATTTTAAAAATAAATGTATATCAATATAAAATCCAACAAATTCTCCATGCATAAAAATTAATGTAATTTAAAATCTTCAAATGAAAAGAAAGATATTTGAAACTAATTGCCGGTTTGATGTGTTTTAAAAATGTACAACCCATTTCTCATTACTGATGGGCCATTTTCTCGGCCAGCCGAATGAAAGCTCTCCTCGTCTTGAAAGATTTGCAGCCCAACAGGCCCGACAAAGCGACTTACTTGGCAAATCACAAAAAAACTGGGATGTGGCCGTGGACCCAGCTGTCAGCCTCTCCACGTACAGTACTTTTCCGATGGAAGTCGTTCCTTGACCACGTTGACCACGCCGCGCGGAGAGCACCACGGCGGTGGACAGCGGCGAGGCCTAGGAAGGGGACGACGCGGCAGTGGAAGCCCGCACGTAGAGGACTACGAGGGTTCACTGGTTCGGCTGCGGTGTGAGGTTGCCGTCGCCGCAGGGCCTGGCCAGCGGTGGGAATGGTAGGGGGCGGTGAGGCCTCTGCGGCAGCACAGCCGGCCATGGGAGGTAGGAGCATGCGGCACGACCAGCGCTGCTTTGGGCGGCTGGAGCAAGAAGACCAGAGGTTGAAGAAGCACTACGGCCGTTGGATGGACATCGTACGGTCACTAGAGCTAGAATCGTTCATATTGACTAAGTTGACAAAGCCCTTCATCCCCGTCAACTTAGTAGGCCCACAAGTCAGCCTGCCAGCTAGCCGGGGGAGTATTCAATTTTTTGTGCGTAATAAGGAGGCACTTCCGGTGGGTCCGAGCTGACAGCGGGGGGAACGTTTTTTTTGCGAAATACGGTGGCCCGTCCGGTGGGTCCCAGCAGTTAGGGGAAACGATTTTTTTCGCAAAATACTGGTGGCCCGTCCGGTGGGTCCCTGCTGTCAGGTGGAGGAATAATTATTTTCCGCGTAATAAGGAGGCACTTCCTTGCGTCTGCCGTGGACCCAGCTGTCAGCCTCTGCACGTACAGTACTCTTCCGATGGAAGTCGGTCGTTGACCACGTTGACCACGCCACGCCGAGAGCACCAGGGCGGTGGACGACGGCGAGGACTAGGAAGGGGACGACTCAGAGCCGGGGAAGACGCAGCAGTGGATGCCCATGCAAAGAGGAGTACGAGGGTTCACTGGTTCGGCTGCGGTGCGAGGCTGCTGTCGCCGCAGAATAACAGGGGGTGTGGGTGAGTAGAGGGATGGCCTGTCTAGCGGTGGGAGTAGTAGGGGGCGGTGAGGCCTCCGCGACATCACAGCCAGCCATGGGAGGCAGGAGCACGCAGCACGACCGGCGCTGGTTTGGGCGGCTGGAGCAAGAAGACCAGAGGTTGAAGAAGCACTACGGCCGTTGGATGAACATCGTACGGTAACAGGAGGTAGAATCGTTCATATTGACTAAGTTGACAAAGCCCTCCGTCCCCGTCAACTTGGTAGGCCCACAAGTCAGCCTCCCACTATGCTCGGTTCCAGCTGGCAGGGAGAATATTCATTTTTTTGTCCGTAATAAGGAGGCACTTCCTTGCATGCGATAGCTGGTGGGTCCGACATGTCGGCGGGGGGCACTTTATTTCACGAAATACATAGGCCCTTTCGATGGGTCCCAGATGTCAGGTGGAGGAATCATTATTTTACGCGTAATAAGGAGGCATTTCCTTGTGTGCGGCCGTGGACCCAGCTGTCAGCCTCTCCACGCACAGTCTACTTCCGATGGTGTCGTTCATTGACCACGTTGACCACTCCGCGCCGAGCGCATCCAAGGTGGTGGACGACGGCGAGGCCCCGAACAGCAACGAGACGGAGATGGGAAGACGCGGGAGTAGAGTCGTAGACGGAGAGGTGTATGAGGGTTAACTGGTTCTAGTGCGGTGTGGTTCAGCAGTCGGTGGAGAAGAACAGGAGGTGTGGAGGGGTGGAGGGATGGCCTGGCCAACGGTGGAGTAGCGCTTCATAGCGAAGCGTGCTAAGCAGAGCTGCTAGCACCAGGAGGCGGGAGATGGTCCCGGCGGCGCTGGAGGAAGAAGACGAGAGATTGAAGATGGATGTCGTTCGTTGGATGTAAATCCAACGGCTAACATGTCAGAATCATTTATTTACTAAATTGACAATGACTTGCATTGGCTTCGACCTATTGGCCCACATTTCAGCCTCCAAAAATGTGGCATGTATTCAACCCATTTTTCAGAATTTACAGTCTTTTTTTTGCGCAGTAGAATTTACAGTCAATTTGATCTTTTTTTTGAATTACAGCCATTTGCTGGGCTGGGTGAACAAATAATGTAGCATCCATGCGGCCCGTTTATTTTATTTCCTAAAAAATTACAGGCCATTTGCACTTTCTCGAAATGCACGATTTTGCTGGGCTGATTCTAATTATAATGTTGGGTTGGGCCAGCAATGTTATCAAAAAATAAAAAGGGCCTGAGCATTTTGTTATAAATATATTTAAATAATAAGTGATATTATTACATTCATCCTTAAATCTTACCAAGCTTTTGTACACAATCACTAGGATTTTCGTGCCAAAACAATTCAGGATTTTATTTGTTAAGAAATTATTTTTATAAGTTAATAAGATGTGGGATATTGTTTTCTTACATATGTAAGTATCTGTTAAATATATGATGACAATAAAAATAATATATAATAACATATGAAATATATTTTTTAGAAAAACAGGGAGCATCTCCCCGGTTCCATTGCTGAGAACGAAACCACAACATATTCTGATACAGCAGCTCAAAGAGCAGTTCGAAAGCAAAGGTAGAAAAGCTACAAACTAAGGGGGTGGATGAACAAGTTCTCTGAATAACAAAAATCACCCGAGCGGTGCTAAAGGCAGAGCGGATAGAGCACTCAAATGACACAAGGAGGGTCCAGCGAAGCCTTCATGGTCTTTAGCCGAGGGGCTGTGTCAGCCTGCGGCGACCAGTAAGCAAGCGGAGACATCAGGCTGGAAGGCGTAGCATGGTGGATGTCCCTCTTTTTTGGCGCCAGGTGCACATCATCTTCATCAGAGATCTTGAGACGAGCCCACGGGTCCAGCCCCAAAGCAGGTCGAGCCTTGTTCAGCCACAAGTGATCGCCAACGGTTTCTGGAGGGATCTTGTTAGGGTTTCCACGAAGCTCGTCAACTTGTCCTTGTCCGATCCGGAGGAGAGAATCATCCAGTTCCTCACCATGTTCCTGATCAACCTCAAGACCTGCGGAATGGAAATCCAGGAGGTGTTACTGAAAATCATAGCATTTTTATATTTCCAAAGGCACCAAAGGACAGCTGAGCTAACAGTGTTTAAAACTGAGCACTTTTTGGTAGCAATCCAGAATCTGGCGACAGATTCGAAGGATGAGCCAATCTGACTAGAGAAATATTTCTCAATGTGGGCTCAGAGAACTATACATTCAAAAAATAGGTGAGAACAAGACTCTTGTTCCAAGCAGTAAACACAATCAAGGGGTTTGATGATGTGTATCTTCCTAAGGTTATCCCTAGTCATCAATTTGTTTTTGGAGAGAAGCGAGAGAAATACATGAATTTTAGGGGGAACTCTCAATTTTCAGACAGCAGGAATAAACACGGGTTGAACCCCTCTAAAGTTGATAACATGATAGAGGGAGCTGGAGGAATACTTCCCCTTATTGTCCAGCTGCCAAATCAGGGCTTCCGGCTCGGCGATAAAGGTAATGCTTTTGTTAAAGAGAGTTTTAGGCATTGACCGTCACAAACTTCATTAACACTTTTGTTAAGCTCATTGCGGACAGAGTAAATAGGCCAAAATTGGACTGCTAGGGGGGGATGTGCCAAACCAACTATCTTCTCAGAACCTGGTTCTGCTCCCATCCCCTATGTTCCATCTGTAGCCAAATTTCACAGCATGCATAATAGATTTTAATCCTTTCTAGAATCTAGAGGTCTTAGGGTTGGAGGAAGGAACAAAAATATTAGGTTTATTTCCTAGGTATTTATGGGCAATAAGAAGCTTCTAGGGTTTCAGGTCTTCCTCATAGAATCTTTTAATCCAAGACCCTAGAAGACATATGTTAATTTCTTGGAGGTTAGGTATGCCTAGGCCTCCAAAATCTTTTTTCATAAAGACTAGGGCCCAATTAGCTAGGTGTAGCTTCCCATTTCCCTCAAAATCATTCCACAAGCAATGAGACATCTGAGAATTGATGAGGTTCACTGCCCATTTAGGGAACTTGAAGAAGGAGAGGAGATACTGTCAGCGTTCTGGGAATGGGGGTCCCCAGACTTGCCTACCTGCGGCCTGCGGCGTGGCTCGAGTGGGGGCCCAACGTGGCCCATCTTCATCAACACAAGGCTCAAGACCCTCGTGAGGGGCCAAGCCTCGCGAGGCGGATGACACGGCGCTTCCTCAAGCACGACCTCCTTAGGCTGGCTCGCGAGGAGGCGGAGAGATCAAGGCGGGTACCTCACGAGGTGCCCATGACACAAGCCATGACGACCAAGGGTGCCAGGCGGGCGCCAGCCCGCGCAGCGTCTCCCTTTCCTCTTCGGTGGAAAGGGGGCAAGCGCAGGCGAGAGGATCAAGCAAAGGCATCCATTTAGGTGCAACGAGACCAAGACCAGTCCAACGGTGGGAAGGAGGTCACCATGGAGCCCAGGACGGCGTCACCACAGGGCCTTTGGCAGGCGAAGACCAACTTTAGTCAGGATAAGTGTACCAGATGTTCCCCTTCAAATTGGCCAATTGTTGGCGCCCTTCCCGCTCATTATTTGGGAAGAGGCCCAGGGTCTTTGCCTATAAATAGGGCCAGCCACCCCCTGGGTAGAGGCATCTAGATTGAAAAGAGCCAGGATCGAATCCAGCATCTAGAGAGAGAGAAGGGCAATCGAACTCCCCCTAGCAGTTCATCCCCTAGCCAAGAACAGACCCTCGCGAGGCTGTTCTCCCTTGTACTGTTCTTCCTCATCAGCCCAAGAGGCAATCCACCCACCACACTGGAGTAGGGTATTACACCACAATGGTGGCCTGAACCAGTATAAACCCTGTGTCTCTTGTGTTGTTCTTGCAGTAGTTTAGATCCTTGCGAGACGGAGAGGTAGAGGGCTCGATCTCCGCGCGCACCCCAGAGTTTGAACCTTGAGGGTCTGCCGAAACCCAGAATCCGACATTTGGCGCGCCAGGTAGGGGTGCGCCTGAGTCCGTCTTCCACGGCTCCGCTCTCCTCCGACCGTCGCATCCATGTCTGACGCTCGTCGGGCCCGCGCCGAGCGCCGGGCCGCCATCGCTTCCCATGCCGTCCAGACAGCCCCCGTCGGTGGGCGTCCTCGTCGTTCCCCATCGCCCGCCGTCAACGCCGCCACCGGCCCGGCGGGGAACGAGCAACAAGCATCCTCTCAGCACCCGTCCGTGCGGCAGGATGGCCGCACCGCCACTCCGTCGCTCACCCCGGCCAGTTCTTTGTCGCACGCGCTTCGCGCGCACTTGGAGGCTCGGGCTGCGCTCATCGCGGCGAACGAGCTCCTGTGCTACCGCCCCGTCGACGACGTCTATGAGGAGTGGCTCGACCGCGTCGCCGAGCTCGTCCGCGCCGCAGGGGGCTCTCCCGCGCCTTCCGCACCGTTCCGCCGCACTCCGCCCCGCATGGGCAATGAAGCCCCGTGGGCATTCCAGCCGCCTCCTTTCCAAGAAGATGCCATGGCCCCAAGGCGCGCAACTCCTGGGCGGAACCCGCTCCGTCATGCGACGGCCCAGCGGGAGCGGAGCTGCCAAGAAGTCCCGCGACCGCAAGATGTCGCCCGGGCGCTCCCAGCCCCGGCTCGCCGAGACCCCGCTCCAGCTCCGGCACGTCAAGACCCCGCGCTGCTCCCAGCTGCAGCACAAGGGGACCCACAAGGCCAAGCTCTCCCTCAACCAAAACCTCCCGCGGTCACCGCTGGCTGCCGCGCTTACACCCCCGAGCTGCGTAGCGTCGCGTGGCCCGGCAAGTTCAAGCCGGACCTGCCTCCTCGCTACGACGGCACAACTGATCCCACGGAGTTCCTCCAGCTCTACGAGCTAGGAATCGAAGCAGCCAGCGGGGACGAGAAGGTCATGGCGAACTGGTTCCCCATGGCGCTGAAGGAAGGCGCTCGCACTTGGCTCCTGAACCTGGCCCCAGGCACGATCTCTTCCTGGGACCAGATGCGTACTCGCTTCATCGCCAACTTCCAAGGTACCCGCGACCGGCCTCCCGCCATGAGCGACATGCGCCGCATCAAGCAGCAACCTGGAGAGACCCTGCAGAAGTACATCCAACGCTTCGACAGTGCGCGCCTCAAGATCCCGAGGGTGTCCGAAGAAGCCATCATTTCGGCCTTCTCCGATGGTGTGCGCGACGTCAAGATGAAGGAGGAGTTGGCGATGCACGAAGACCTCTGCACCTCCCTGGAATTGTTCAACCTGGCGACCAAGTGCGCCAGAGCTGAGGAGGGACGCCTCTCCCTCCTCGAGCTGCCCGCCACAGACCCGGAACAGAAGAAGTCCAAGGCCAAGGACGTGAAGCGCAAGGGGGCTGTCGTGCTCGCGGCAGAGCCGGACACCAAGCCGGGCAAGGATCTGCCTGAATCCTCCAGGGGCAGCCAGTACTATGTGTACCACGACCTCCACACCCACAACACCAATGAATGCCAAGAACTCCGCGCCGTGCGGGAAGGAAGAGTCGGCCGACGCCCTGACCGTGCTGACCGGGGCTACGACCGAGGAGGAGGAAGGAACCCGGGACGTTGGGAAGATCGTGGCCCACGTCAAGGCTGGCGTGACCAACCTCGCGAGGACTGCTGGCGCGATCCGCCTCGCGAGGGGGACTGGAGGGACCAGCCTCGTGAGGATCGCCCTCATGGCAACCCAGGCCTGCCGCCGTTGCCGCCTCAGCCAAGAAGGAATGAAGACCGCCACCAAGACGAGGGGGCTGGGGGCTTCCAAGAGCCTCGCGCCATCGCCTGCATCCTGGGCGGAGCTCAAGCCCCAGCCTCTCAACGTATCTTCAAGCAGTTTGCTCGCGAAGTGAACGCAGTTCTCCCCAAGCTCGAAGCAACGCGTCCCCTCAGGTGGTCGGCCTGCACCATCACGTTCAGCTCAGCAGACCAGCTCAAGTGCGCGGCCACAGCCAGAGTCCTCCCAATGCTTTGTTCCCCAGTCATCAACAACGTTCTGGTCACCAGGACCCTCATCGACGGAGGGGCAGGGCTCAATGTCTTGTCCGTGGAGACATTCAACAGCCTCCAAGTGCCCTATGACCAGCTTCAGCCAACCAAGCCCTTCTCCGGAGTCACCGACGGTTCCACGGTCCCGATCGGGCAGGTCCGCCTCCCAGTCACCTTCGGCACCTACGACAACTACCGCACCGAGCTCATCGACTTTGACGTCGCCCACATCCGCCTGCCGTACAACGCCATCCTCGGGTACCCAGCGCTGGCCAAGTTCATGGCCGTGACTCACCATGGCTACAACGTCCTCAAGATGCCAGGAAGCGGCAGCGTCATCACGGTGCCATGCTAAGAGAAGGACGCAGTGTGTGCCCTAGAGCGAGCCTTTCAGGCCTAGTCACTAGAAGACCCAGATCGCGGAAGCAGGAGGCTTCCTGAGACCACTCCCAAGAAGAAAAAGACAACGTCAGGCTCAGACCCTCAGGAGGCAGGCCCTTCAAGGCCCGCGTTTGCCCAGGGGGACCCTCCTTCAATCGCATAGGAAAGCACGCCCGGCGCCCTCCTCAGGCAGGGCTCGGGGGCTCTCACCTGGAGGGCCACCGACCTCGCCAAGATCACGAGGGAGGCGCTGGGGCACCATGTGGAGGCGTGTTTCGAAGCACACTTCCCTCGAAAGGAAGCCAGGGAAGGAAGGTCAGACCAGCAGGAGTTTGTTAACAAGGCCGTTCAAGAACTACAGGAGTCAAGGATCATGAGAGGTTGCCGTCGCCCATCGGTTGTGGCTCCCCATCCAGGCGAGGATGGTGGGCTGCGCGTCTGCGTCGACGTACCAGGGCTCAATCAGATCGCCACGGCGGAGCGACTCTGGCCCTCACAGGTGGGGCGCTGCGGAGGACCACCCCACAGCTATGTTCGCATGCCTTATGGCCTGCCGAGCGTGGCTGCGGCGTACCAGCGCATCATGAGGAGCATCTTGGAGGCGCGAGAAGGCAGGCGTTCCACAGCCCTGGCGGAGATGGAGGCTGCTCACGAGGGGCCACCAGTGCCTCCGGAGCCTCCCGAGGCCCCTGGGCCTGGGGGCTCGTGAGGATCGGCTTCCGCAGCCCACCGAGTCTGCTGCACAAACGCCACTGCACGGGCAACATCTTCAGGTGACATCTTTCAAGTTTCATTCCCAGCTGGGAGCGCCCTCCCAGGGTTGCGTCATTCCCAGGCCGCGTGGGTCCGTCCCTGTGGCATGTATCCCTTTTTATCTTTTCAGTTGCTAGCTTGCTTTGCTGGGGGCGCCCCTCGGGCTGCATCATCCCCAGGCCACTCGGGCTAGGCCCAGCGGCATGTATCCCTTCCGCGTTTATTTCCAATTATGCATCGTGCTTGATTACTCGATGTCGTCCGCGGCACCTCTTCTTCTTCATGTCGACCACTTGCACGTTAAAGGGGGGGTGCCTGAGCATCACGACTCAGGGCTCTTACTGGCTCTCCAGCCCTCACCCTCTGGCCTTGTCCACGGCATCGCGACCTGGCATACCAGCGACGGTTGAGACAAGCTCGAGGGCCGGGACCCGAGGACGTAGAGTGCCGGCATCTAACCAGATTTTGCAGGAACACATCTCAAGATACGGCCCAGTGCCAGGCGCAACCCGCCTAGAGGTAGGGCCTCGTGAGTCCCGCGCTGGCTCACGGGTGCCCAGATACACCTCATCTAGCTCTACCGTGCCAGCCACGTGTCAGGGCGGGGCTGTACACGCCCCGGGGGCTCCTCCCGAAGGGGAGCCCCCTCCCACGTACCAGTGGAAGCACCATGCTCCGCGTTGGCTGACGACACTGCCGAGGAGCGGCTATGCCCGTACACATACGGAAGCGCTATGCTCCGCGCTGGTGATAAACAACTGAGGGTGGCCTCCGGGCCGCGTTAACCTCAGGGAGCCCCGAGCTCAGTGGACGGCCTCATCGCAACGCCTCCCCCCGGGAGCGCCGCGCGAGGGGGCTGGGCACGGGGGCTACGACTGGGTCACGCCCAGCCGTACGCCCCAGCCAAGCCCCTCGGGCCTGGTTCGTCACGCGTCTCTCCCCGAGCGGAGCCAAGGTATGAAGGCCGTTTGCGCGTCAAGGGGGACTCCTGAGCATCGTGACTCAGGAGCCTAACTGGCTCCATAGCCCCTCACTCCTTAGTTCCGAAAGGCTATGTTGGGTGAGGTACGCGCGGAGTCGGGCTCTGCAGACGTAGAACGGTAGCCCCGCCTGCATTTCATCTCGTCACCTGCTGTTCGCGCGTCAAGGGTGACTCCTGAGCATCGCGACTCAGGAGCCTAACTGGCTCCGTAGCCCCTCACTCCTTAGTTCCGAAAGGCTATGCTGGGTGAGGTACGCGTGGGGTCGGGCTCTGCAGAAGTAGAACGGAAACGCACCTACATCGCGCTTCCCAACTTGTTGTTCGTGCGCTAAGGGGGACTCCTGAGCATCGCGCCTCAGGAGCCTAACTTGTCACGTGGCCCCTCATTCCTTTGGTCCCGTCCTGGTTTCCGGTCGGGGCTGATGCTGGGTGAGGCATGCGCGTGGCCGGGCTCTGCCGGCGTAGAACGTAAGCAAGTAGGGAAGAGGAACATAAAAATTCAAGGAACTTAAAAGTGAATATTACAACCCATACTGTCGCCTTGGTACCAAACGCAAATTTAAATGCCTCCTCGAGGTGTCGTGCATGTGCAGGAACCAAAAGAGGAACAGGAGCGATAGCGGGGTCACTTGTCGGCAGCGGAGTCGCGTGGAGTGGCTTCGCCTTGTGGGGTAGTGGGGTCGGCAGCGCCTCACTTCGGCTTGGTGCTGAAGGCCCGTAACCTCCCCAGCAACGCCTCTGCGCGCCCCTTCACGGCCTCGACAGCAGCAGCGGCGCCCTCGCCGCTCACTAGCTCCAGCAGGCTGTCAAGGTCGGCGCTGGGGTCGCGGAGGTAGACATGGGCGAAGACCCGCGTCAGCGTGGCGGAAGACAAGACACGCGCCTCGGCTTCGACCGTGGGGACGAGTCCGAGGGCGACATCTCCAAGAGCCTTCACCAAGAAAGGAAGCAGTTTGGCGGGGCCGTCCCCGTCGCCAGCCAGCGGGCAATCCAGGCCACTCTCGTAAAGCGTCTTCAGTGAAGCGCGAGCATCCTTCTCCATGTCCGCGAAGGCCACGCGATCCTCGGCAAGGACCCGGGCCTTGGCGTCCAGCTCGGCCTTCGTCGTATCCAGCTCCTTCTTCAACGCACCTAGGTGGCTGCGGCGCTTCTTGAGCTTCGCCTCCCGGTCCTCGAGCGTTGCCTCGCGAGCCTTCACCCCCTTCTCCTGCTCTTGGCGAAGGCGGGTCTCCTCTGCGAGCTGATCACGCAGGCCTTGCAACTCGTCCTCCAGCTCCTTGCAGCGGTCGCGGATGCCAACCGCCTCTCCCTGGGCCGCGTCATGGACAGCCTTCGCCTCGAGGGTTGCCTCCCTCTCCTCGTCACAGGCCGTCGAGGCCTGAACCAGCGCTGCCCGGATCGAGGCGTCGGAGCGAATCCACCCCGAGGCCAGCTCCAGGCGCCCGGCCACCAGGCGAGGGTTAGCGCCTAGAAGATCTTGCCGCAGCCGGTCCAGTCCAGCAACAGCTCGCTCCAAGATGGAAGAAGAAGGCGGAGAAGCATCAGTGCGCTTCAAGGCAGCAGGAGGAGTCGCGAAACCAGCAGCCGGTGGAACGGGAGGAGAAGGTAGCGGCGGCGAGGCTGCAGTATCCCGAGACGGCGTCCGCTGCGCCTCCCCAGCCGTAGCAGCAGCACCAGGCCAGGGCACCTCTGGGGTCGACCGAGCCATGGGGGCTGCGGCCCCAGCCAGATCAGCCAAGCCCCGCAAGGGCAAGTGGGCAGGAGGAGCCTGTGCGTCGTGGTCGCCCTCCCCTGCAGGTGGAGGTGTCGCCGCAGCTGGGGCCTCAGGAGCTCCCTTCAGCTTCTTCGCCGCAGGCGCCATCCTGCTCAGGAGAAGTGATCGTCAAGCCTCGTCAGCAGAAAAAGAAACCAGGGACCAAGGATCAAGCACTTACAGGTCGTCGGCAGAAAGCTCCAGTGGTCTCCTGCCAAACTTGAAGCCGGAGAGCCGGCTGGAGGGGTCGACCTCGGAAGAAGAGGGCGCGTCAGCAGTTTGCCCCGGAGTCAGGGCGGACCCGCGCGGGATCAACCCGGTCCTGGCCTTCTTCGGGACCGGGGGCGAGCTCCCGCTGCCCAGCACGTCGTCGTCATCATCATCATCACTCAGCGAAAGGCGGAGAGCACGGGGCTTGCGCTGGAGCGAGGGAGCCCTGGACTCTCCGTCAGTCGCCTCGGAGTCGGGGCCTGCCTCCTGCTCCTCCTCGCCCCCATCTCCGCTGGAGTCGCCGGAAGACACTTTCACCAGATCCTCGGGAGTCGCCACGGGCACAAGCCCGTCCCCGTTGAAGACGGGCATGGACTCCACCACTTGCTCCCAATCGTCGCGGAGGAACAGGGGCGAAGGCGCGCCCTCCAGCCTTGCTGCCTCGCCCCCGACCGGGGACTGGAGAACCGTAGTCACGTCCTCTTCGCCCACGGCTGCGGGGCTCGGGTGAGGCCTCCACATCGGGGGAGAGTACTGCCGAAGCGGAGCCAGCTGGTGCTCCAGGAACTCCCTCAGCAACGACGCCCCGGTCAGCTTCGCCGTCGCCAAGTTGGCCGGCTTCAGATCGGCGTCCATCTTCGCCAGCATCGACTTCGCGCGGGGATCCGTGAGCTCCGCCCGGCACCAGTCTTCCGAGCTCACGGCCGGCTCTGTGGGAAGGGCCAACCGAGGGTCAACGCACCCGGCCTCAACCAATACCCACTTGCTCCGGAAGCCCTCGATCCTCTTCCCTGGATTCGAGATGGCCATGGAGCTGCCGCACGCGAAGAAGCCCGCGCACGTAGAAGGAGAACCTTTGGAGGTCCGGAGGTAGAAGTAGTGGCGCAGAAAGGCCACTGAAGGCTGCACCCCCCACATGCGCCTCGCAGTAGTAGGCGAAGATCGCAAGGAGAAGGACGGAGTTGGGGTGGAGATGCAAAGCTTGCAAGTTGTAATGGTGGAGGACGGCGAGGAAGAACTCAGAGAAAGGAGGCACCAGGCCCACTTCAATGGAGCTCACGAAGAAAGGCTAGAAGGTGCTCCCTTGGCCTTCAGGGGCATCGGAGCCGACCTTGAACATCTGCGCCCCGTCAATGCCCTGCGCCGCAGCCATCCGGTGCAGTAGGGCGAGGCTCGCCTTCGACACGTTGGGCGAATCCAAAGCAGGCAAGAACCAAGCTTCGGCCGGGGCCCGGCGAGGTGCCATGGCTACCTGGGTCGAGCGGGTGGAGCAGATCTGGAAGCTTGGAGGAAGGAAGGAGAAGCGCAAGAAAGGGGATCTGGGCGGCGGATGAAGAAGGAGAAGAACAAAACCCGAGCAGATGCCACGCCTTTAGTATCCTGCGCAGTTGCAAAAGCACCCACGTCCAATCAACCGCCACCCGGCGCCCAAGGCCGCGGGCTGTTAGGGCCCACGGCGCTTTGCCCTTGCCCTTTCGCCTCTCGGCACGGCCAAGTCCGTGCGCGCCTTGGGCTCAGGGGCTACTGTCGGCATTCTGGGAATGGGGGTCCCCAGACTTGCCTGCCTGCAGCCTGCGGCGTGGCTCGAGTGGGGGCCCAACGTGGCCCATCTTCATCAACACAAGGCTCAAGACCCTCGCGAGGGGCCAAGCCTCGCGAGGCGGACGACACGGCGCTTCCTCAAGCACGACCTCCTTAGGCTGGCTCGCGAGGAGGCGGAGAGATCAAGGCGGGTACCTCACGAGGTGCCCATGACGCAAGCCATGATGACCAAGGGTGCCAGGCGGGCGCCAGCCCGCGCAGCGTCTCCCTTTCCTCTTCGGTGCAAAGAGGGCAAGCGCAGGCGAGAGGATCAAGCAAAGGCATCCATTTTGGTGCAACGAGACCAAGACCAGTCCAACGGTGGGAAGGAGGTCACCATGGAGCCCAGGACGGCGTCACCATAGGGCCTTTGGCAGGCGAAGACCAACTTTAGTCAGGATAAGTGTACCAGATGTTCCCCTTCAAATTGGCCAATTGTTGGCGACCTTCCCGCTCATTATTTGGGAAGAGGCCTAGGGACTTTGCCTATAAATAGGGCCAGCCACCCCCAGGGTAGAGGCATCTAGATTGAAAAGAGCCAGGATCGAATCCAGCATCTAGAGAGAGAGAAGGGCGATCGAACTCCCCCTAGCAGTTCATCCCCCAGCCAAGAACAGACCCTCGCGAGGCTGTTCTCCCTTGTACTGTTCTTCCTCATCAGCCCAAGAGGCAATCCACCCACCACACTGGAGTAGGGTTTTACACCACAATGGTGGCCTGAACCAGTATAAACCCTGTGTCTCTTGTGTTGTTCTTGCAGTAGTTTAGATCCTTGCGAGATGGAGAGGTAGAGGGCTCGATCTCCGCGCGCACCCCAGAGTTCGAACCTTAAGGGTCTGTTGGAACCCAGAATCCGACAGATACACTGGAATGCTAGCCAAACAAGCTTGTATGAGGATCAATCTACCTATGTAAGAGAGAAGTTTGCCCCTCCACCCATCAATCCTTTTAATGATTTTATCCAGAAGGGGTTGGATATCCTCTCTCCTCAGTTTGTCATAGTGGAGAGGGATACCTAGGTACTTAATGGGGAAGCTACCTTTATTACAGACTAGAATAGAGAGGAAGTCAGCTAACTCCTGATCATCCATGTTGATAGGGATGAGTTCACTTTTAGAGTATTTGATTCTCATGCCTGAGACTTGTTCAAACCAGGTTAGAACAGTTTTCAGATTGCTAGCATGTGTGGAGTCATTGTCTAAGAAAAGAATGGTATCATCTGCATATTGAAGGCAGATGATGCCACCAGGGCAGACTTGAGGACAGAGCCCTGCAATCAGACTATGATCAGCAGCTTTGCTCAGCATTTTAGTAAGAACATCCACTACTAAATTAAACAAAAGCGGGGAGATGGGGTCACCTTGCCTAAGGCCTTTACCAGCAACGAAAAAATCACTTTCACAATTATTTAACTTGACCCCAACAGACCCCCCATGAGTAAGTTGCTGGATCCAACTCTCTATCAAAGGCTTGGAAAAGATCTAAGAGATCATTTTTCACCAAGTCCCAAAAATGCTGGTAAAACAAGAAGGGAATCACATCAGGACCAGGAGCCCCATCATGATAAGAGCTAAAAATGGCTTCCTTCACCTCTGTCTCTAAAAAAGGGGCTTCTAGCAGCTCATTTTCAGCAGGAGAAACTTTTTCAGAAGCAGAGAAAAAATTGTTTTGTAGAGAGAACCCAGAAGGGTTTTCTTTCTTAAACAGGTCTTTGTAGAAGTCACTAGCCACTTTTAGCATCTCATCTACCTCAGTAACAGGGCCATTATGGCCATCAAGGGAGTGAATGAGGGTTTTCCTCCTCCTCTGGTTAGCTACTGCATGGAAGTAAGCAGTATTTCTATCACCCTCCTTAATGTTCCTATCTCTAGACCTTTGTTTGGCTTTGATTTCTTCTTGAAGCCAATTTTTTTGAGCTCTCCATGGACAAAGTTTAATCTATTAGTCTCAGCCTCAGAGAGGTCAGTGGTTTCTGCCTTAATATCTAGAGAATCAAACTCAAGGAGGAGAAGCCTTTTGTATCTTCTAAGATTAGCTTCCTCATTGGAGTTCCACCCTTTGGTAGTTCTTCTAAATCTCCTGATTTTGATCTGCCAATTTTCTAGGGGGCAGCTGCTCCCAGTAGGCTCATTCCAGATTTTCCTGACTAGCTCAGTAAAATCTTCTCTAAGCAACCACCACTTTTCAAATTTAAAACTA
Organism: Aegilops umbellulata; assembly: GCA_032464435.1. Classification (NCBI taxonomy): domain Eukaryota; kingdom Viridiplantae; phylum Streptophyta; class Magnoliopsida; order Poales; family Poaceae; genus Aegilops; species Aegilops umbellulata. Next base: position 447,434,567 of record CP136058.1, on the reverse strand, counting down.
TTGCTCTTTGGAGTTTGGTTAAGACTAGAGTCCTAGAGCAAAGGAGTGTGGTCACTACCACATCTGGGAAGAGCTCTACAACTAGAAAAGGGAAATAAACTGTCTAATTCTGTGTCACAGAAAATTCTGTCAATGGTGGACATAATCCTGGAGCAACACTTCCAACATATCTAGCAGAACTGTGGTTTTTTCTTCTGACAGGGCAATTCTCAACTTTATGGGTAACCATTTTGCAGATAAAACAACTCTTGGGCTTGACACATTTATCCAAATGATGCCCTTGTTCCCCACAGTTGTAGTAGATCACCTCAGAGTATGCCATAAGGCCCGAAGCAGGGGCAGGAGCAGTTTTCTGGATGTCCTATATCTTCTTTTGCTGATTCTTGCCTTGAGATTTCCCACTGATCTGAGAGTCAGAACCACCAGCAGATTGATCTTGGGCAATTACAGGAGCCTGCCCAGATTGTGCCCCCATTTGGGACGGAGGTGGGCCGTACCACTGCCCAACCGGCGCTCCCCCCCATTGTGATAGGGGAAATTCATCGGAGTTCTTGGTTCCTGCTCATCCGCCATCCAGATGTTGTCTCTCAGGAAGAAGAAATAACCACCAGACAGCTCAATTGAAGCAGATTGCAAGCCTAATTGAAGCAGATTGCAAGCCTAATTTCAATCTTCTGCAGGTTTGGGGGAGAGGTAAGGTAGGGGATCCACCTGCTCCGGCTCCGGTGGCGTGCTGGTGGGCAGGAGTCCAGTCAAGCATTCCCATCTCGTAGCACGACGTGGATCTCCTGAATTCACTTCTCCTTTCGCCCATCGAATGAACACAATCGACGGCTCACTGGGATGGGGCATCCTGTGCTTCTCCAAGAAATCTCCTTCAAAGTAGATCCGCAGGGCTAGATTCAGCAGCTCCCAATCCACATGATCCTTGCACATCCGAGCATACCAGCGCGAGTGAGAGAACGGATTTGGTCCCTCCTCGGCTTCCTTCCTCGCAGCTTCCTCCTCTGCTTCCCTCCATTCGCGCGTGCACTGGGTCAAGGAGAGAGCGTCGTCGCGGATCCGCATCACCTGCTCCCTCCATCTCCTCCCTCGAGTCTTCCGCAGCACCGCCGGCGCGACGGAGTCGAGCGGCTGGAGCATCTGCGGGAAGGCTTTGTAGACATGTGGGAGATGCATCTTGTACATCTGCATGTCTTCTAGCCATTCCCCCGTGGATATGGCCGGTGACTCCATGGGGCGCGTGAGCAGACTTGCTAAGGGGGGCAGGCGCGCCCGGAGTCAGGAGGCGGGGGGTGGCGGCGAGATCTATTTGCCAATTACTCCCTCCTTTTCGGTTTATAGGGCTCAACAGTCAACATATAAAATAATTTAAATATATATAATATAGTTAGAAGGGAAACATAAGTTGGACCTGGCATTCCTATTCTCATATAGAAAAATAGAACAGACCTCTGCGTTTTCTTCAAAAAAATACATAAATTGGGCTGCCAAAAATAAAACCTCGGATGGGAGGTCCATAGGTCGGTCGATACATGACGGCCCTAAGAAAATACAAACATGCCTATGGACCTCCAAAACCACGTCCAACACTTGCCAAAACTTTGTCCCTCGTTTTCTCTGTGTTTCTCACACTCGACATTGTGTGGGCATTTTGATTGTGCGTCATGTGAAGATGTGTTATGCATGAATGTTGATCAGCATGATGTTAACTGGCCGGTAGTTGCATTTTCGACCATGAATAAAACTTCCAACATGATGTTAACCCTGTTTGAAAAGGCCGTGTTAATATAAATGCTCTGCCTCTGAAAGTTGCAGTTTCTTATCTGAAACTGAACTTGCAGTTTCTTATCTGAAGCTGAAACTTGCAGTTTCTTCTCTGAGAATCACATTGTCTGCACTTTTATACTCCTATGAAACTACATTTTTTTAAGTGCTAAAAATAGATCTCTAGAATTCATAAAATACTTTATATGCTCAATACTGCAAATCTGAAATTCAAAAGACATTCATATCTGAAAGTACTCTCAAAATACACAACACAAAACACAATTCACAACCTGCAAATACTGACAACCCTAGGCTCCTCCTGACAATTCACAACTTGCCCGACTATTGGGCTAGGGGGGCAGCCCCCTCCTATTCCTCGGCGGCAAACAGCCGCCCCGTGAGACGATGTGAACGGCGAGGGAGACGATGGCGGGGAAGCGTCGTCGGGCCAAATGCTTTTCTCCTCTTGCAGTTGGGTTCGGTAGACGAAGACTCCATCGGCTCGCTCTGGCAGGACACCCTCACAAACGGCACCCTGTAGATGCTCGATCCTTCAATCTCTGGTGGATGCTCCTTCTGGGATCGATACTCCCACCACCGCTCCCTCACGATCGGATTCGGTGAATCTGTTTGCTCCATGGCCCAGAGGAGCAGCTCTATGTACTCCGGCGCGACTCCCTCCGGGAGTATCGCCGCCTTCTCGCTCTGTTGCAGATATTTGGCCATGGATGTCGTCGTCGCCGCGAGTTGGTCCTTGTTGTCAAACCAAGACTGTATCTCCAACATCCTAGCTAGCTTCGCAGGGTCGCCATCTGCGATCCTCACGTATCGGTTGTACTCCTCCATCGATCTACTTCTCCACAACACCTTCACTCGCCGGCGGTGGTTTTTGAATGGAAGAGGAGAGGAGCAGCGCTGGTTTTGGATTAGAACGGGAGAGGAGCGATGCTGGTTTTGGACTGGAACAGGACAGGAGGGGCGGTGGTTTTGAAATTGAAGAGGAGAGGAGCGGCGCTGCATTTAGATTGGAACAGGAGAGGAGCGGCAGTGGTTAAGAGGAGAAGAGCGGAAGAGCGGCGCTGGTCTTGGAAGTATTTTTTTGTTGTTTCGCGTATTTTGGGTCAAAGTTTGACCACGTATTGTATTTGACAAGCAAAATGTGAATGCATGTCACCAAAAATTGTATCGTTTGGTTCGTATCTGAATGTACTTTCAAATTATACTCCCTCCATTTTTGTATACAAGGCCACAAACTCATATTACAGGTACCAAGGTAAAAATCAATGCTATGTTTAAGTCAATGTTGCAAGCTAGCTTGTCACCTTGATTGTCGTGTTAATTAATGTGGTTTTTCTCTCCCAAGCACAACAAGCCAACCCTCTTACTCCTCATTGGTTGATTAATGTTGGGAATGCAAGCTAACCTTCTCACTCCCGCATGCACACAAGGGATATTAATGTCCTCGGGTGCTAGTACGAGGCAAACGCCATCAATTTTGCCTTGATTAATGTTAGTGGCCTTGTATAGTTGCAAATTGTAATTTTGATAGTAGCCTTGTATACAACGTATAACATAAATTTTATGTGCAAAAATCATGGTAAATTATGACCCAGAATAAAAGGGAGACTAGTTAATGTGGGGTCGCTTTCTTAATTGAAGGGTAAATTGATTTTGATTTTGATCCAGTCAGAGCGCGCCGGCCCTCTCGTCCAATCATAAATCGCTGTCGCACGCTCCTCTCCCTCTTCTCCATTGCAAAACCACCTCCTCTCCTCTCCATCATCTCCATTCCAAAACCACCGTCTCGCCTCTCCCTCTTCTCTATTGCAAGACCACCGTCTCTCCTCCGTTTTCTAGACGCTTTGCTCCACGGCGCGGGCCCAATCCATGGATACAAAATTAGTATACTATATACTATTTAAAAGTCGAGGGCGGGGCTTTTCCTGCGCGGTAGGCGGCGGGGCAGTTCCGCCTAGTCGGTTCGACAGAGACGCGAGAAGACGAGGGAGTAGGCTGCTGCAAACGTAGGGCTGTGTGATTTGACAGCGAGTTACTGCTGGACAGGTGGGCCCCCGTGATTTGACTTGCCATTATCATTTTAACTACGGCGCTACGACCGGCGTGAGTCTCCCAGATTCCTGACCACCTCCATACAGGTGCCTCTCCCAATGCTCCACCATGTAGTAGAGGCTGGCTCTTGCATGAGAGCCCACTTCTCCACTTTTTCCTTGCCTCTCTTTCCTCCACATATGCAAAAAATGCCATGTAAAGTGCACTATTGTACTTACTTTTACTTGCTCCTACAGGTGCTTAAGCTTGCCACATAGGCATAAAGTCTGGTGTGGCAAGTTAATCAAGAAGAGAGAGACTAGTTTGGTGACCCAAGGAAGAAACGGTGCTAAGCGCATGTACCTAGATGAAAAGACAATTTTGAGTCTATAGCTAATTAAATGAAGCAAACTTAGCAACACCATTTCATTGGAAGAGGTCACTCCTTGGAAAATGCAATAAATACACGCGCTTACTAGCACCGTTTCTTCCTTGAGTACGAAGAAAGAGATAGAGAGGAGTAAAAAATACACTTATATCCAACCTTGTTGTAGTATGAGTGACTAAGTGATGACTATGTATGACATGCCAACATCAGATAGCCTAACGCACCGTGTTAAATCTCTAAGGGCGCGACCGCGTGAGCGATGCGACGGTCACGGTAGGCGCGACCATGATACGGGCTGCTGGCAGCCCTTGGATCTGAGATCAAACAGTCGCATGCTAAGTTGCTGAAAATTTGCAGAATAACCCTCCAGGATAGGATATTCACCCATAGGTCTAGAATCACGCCCTGCAACCATTCGATCTCAGATCCAAGGGCTCTCGGAAGCCCGTATCATGGGAGAATGGAAAGCCACTACCCTGCCGTTCGCACGCTGGCAGTTCGCTCCTACTCGTTCCCGCACGTCCTTCAATACTACAGCGGTTCGCTCCTAGTCGTCTCGTCCATTCACATTACGGCAGTTCCACTAATCCTAACCCTCCTCCCAAATCCATGGCGTCCCAAATCTCCATGATCAGCGGAGAGTACAAGGTTAGAACCATCACCGGCGATGAGTTTGACGTCATCTACACCCGTTCTTCCGCGACGGTGAAAGGATGCCTTTCTCGCTTCAGACGCATGTTCGAAAACTCAGATGATGAGTGGGTCGCTGGGCTAGATGTTGAGTACAGCACAGTCCTGGGATGAGAGAAGGATCTAAAGGACGAAGAGAGGAAGAAGCCCGCCGTGATCCAGGTTTGCGTACATAACGTTTGCTTGGTCTACCACATATGCCATGCCGACGTTGAGTGCCAGGATTTTAAGAACTTCCTCAAGGACAAAACAGTGAAATTTGTTACTGTAGACTTTACGAACGACGAAGAAATCCTGGGTCAGATAGGCCTCGTTGTAGGCAACCCCTTCGACCTCCAGAAGAATCGGCTAGTACCCTCTCGTCAGCCTTCAATGCTAACCCTGGCAGGAGCCATGGTTCATCCTTCGTACGGTAAACTGGTGAAACCTCCATACACGTTTCATCGTCCTGCATGGCAGCGGAATGTACTAGATGTAGACCACATCCACTACGCTGCAATGGATGGCTACCTTTGTTTCAATATCTACAAGGGTTAGATGAAGAGCAACAGCCAAGTGTGATGTTCAAGCAAAGAAGTATCAGCCAAGAGGAATAGGGACAAGGACGAAGTCGAGGACTCCGAGTAAGGTGGCAGTGTCGTTGCTCATGGTGGTTCTAAACTTCTAATGCAGTGTCTACCTGATTAGTTACATAGTTTAATTTCAAGTGTGCTTAGTTTAATTTGAGGGGTGTGTTGTGCTGAGCCCCCAGCAGAACTATGTTATGTTTCTTCTCGTTAGTTTAACTCTTCAGTACGTACATACTAGTATTTCTTACATTTCATCTTTTAGTTGGTATAGTACTACCACTCGTTTCTTCACATTATATACGTACAATATATATGGCCAACATCATATAGCCAGCAATTTAGTTGTCAAAGAATTTCAGGGTGCTTAGTTTTGTCAAAGAATTCCAGGATGCTTAGAGGGTGCTTGGATCCAAGGGACTTATTTTAGTCTAACTAAAAATAGTCTCTTTAAGAGGCTAAAGTTCCAAGCACCCCTGACTAAAGACGGGCTAAAACTAGTCTTGAGACTAAATTTTTTTAGTCAGGGGTACCCCTACTAAAATGTGGATTAGTCCTCTGTCTACTCATTTAACTCCTCTCCTTTAACACATGCGAGTTCTAGGTTGGAGGGTTTGGAGGATAATAAATGCTCATTAACTTGATTTTAGCCTTTTTAGTATTTGGATCCAAGCATGGGTGAGGCTAGCATGTTTTAGTCCCACTACTTTTAGTCATGGGACTAAAACGTATCCAAGCACCCTCTTAGTTTTATTTGAGGGGTGGGTTGTGCTGGACACCATTATTGTGACTAGCCTTTTTAATAATACTATATGCATAATTTGGCGACAAGCGCTCTCTATATGTACCACCTTTTTTTAATTTCAAGTTTTGCTCCATGGCGCAATCCATCGATACTACTGTTGTACAAAAGTATACATTTTTTAAAAGGCTAGAGGGCGGGGCAGTCTAGCTTGGTCGGTTTCACGAGAGGCGAGGGCCTTTGTGATTTGATGGCTCATTACTGCTGGAAGGCGGGGCCTTGTGATTTGACTGCTCGTATAAATGCGTCGACGACCTGGTCGAGGAGGAGCAAAGAACCGTGCGGTATACTCAAGTTTTCCACTGGAGTAGTACTGCGATGAGGAGCCCGAAACACGGCAGCCCAGTGCCATATGGCGATAAAAAATGATCTAATTTGCTAGTCATCTCATTGTTAGCATTGTTCTATTCATTCACTCAAAAAAACATTGTTCTATTCATGACTCGCAGAGAACGTGACACGTGCGGCGAAACACCCGAAGCAAAAGATGAAACACAGGAGCAAAAGAAGAAGGTAGATTATCACCCCAAATGATCTAATTTGCCGCGGAATCGTAACTACTTCTTCATCGCCTCCACGACCTCCATCTCCTTGCGCGTCTCCTCCGCCATCTTCATCATTGTGTCCATGACGCGGCATTTCTCGACGCGACCCTTCATCATCTGTTCCACGGCCATATTACGTACCTTGACAACAATCGAGTGCTCGATGCGGAGCTTCGCCAACTCTTCCTTCTGTTCCATGGCGAGGGCCTGCAGCATCTTCATCGAGGAACTACTATTCTCATGCAGCTTCTTCCAGCCGGCGTTCTTCTCCTTCAACAGGTCGATCTCGTGGCAGAGCTACGCATTGTCCTCCCGAAGTCGCAGGATTTCGCCGGTCGCCTTCTTCTCCGAGGCAATGCTCTTCTTCAACAGCATCACCAAGCCGGCGGTCAACTCCCCCTGCTGATTGAGCTCAGCGGGCATGTCGTCGAGGCTCTCCTTCAGCAACTCCATCAAGCCTTGGATGAACTCCTTCTGCTTACTGAGCTGACTGGGCATGTCGTCGAGGGATAACGACTCCAGCTCTGCCGGCTCGGCATGTTCGCCTCCGCGGCTAGGGCGCTCCTAGGAGCCATCGTCTGCCCGTGAGAGATATTTCGAGGTCTCTGCGTGGCGGCGAGCCCTCTCTTTTTTTCGCAGCCTTGGTTGCCGCTCCCTTGTTACGAGTAGTTCTTGACCTAGAGCTCCGCTCACCAGCCATCGCAATGACGGACAAAGAAGAAGCACTTATGAGGAGGAAAGGTAGAGTGATTTTCGGTTAGCTAGTTCCCCTTTTTATAACCTAAGTACTAGCACTAGTACTAATACCTGCATAGTGGGAACACGTTCAGGTTTGGTACGTACTACTAGTAGGTGTGAGTAGGCTTTCGAATGTGATGGGAAAAATGTAAAGATTAATTGATGGTTTTGGTTTCGAGGCCCGAAACGGCTCCCGATGAGTTTAGCGGAACATAAATTTCAAGTACTACACTGCTCAAATACGTAAATATTATGTTACTATCAAAAATTGGCACAAAATATGAAGGAGACCAATGGAAGTACTACTAGCAACCCACGATTTAACTACTCGCATGCGCGCAGTGGAGTAATAATGTCTTTCTTCCGCCCTCACGTCCACTCAATTTGCATGCGCTGTATTAATTGACCATCAATGAAGTGAACGACTTTACACGCGTCAAATTATCACATGGGATGGATCTTGGTACAAAATTGCGTCCGTCCGCCCATGTACCCGCGTGTGCGTGCGAGGAATGAGTGCGTGCATGGCGTGCGTGCACATCTTCGCTTCGTGCATGTACCGCCAGTATGGCTCAGGGAGGACGAGTACATTCTTCTGGAACCAGCAGCACGTCACTGTGATCAATCCACGCAAGAAGGTCGCGACAACGCCTACACATGTGCCACGTGGCTTCATGAACTGTAGGAGAGACACTGTGTAGCGTGCCATTGGCATTCTAATTTACGTGTTTTACACAAACTCGAAGTAGTAGTAAGGTACACGTGCATTGCACGCATCAGATTTTGCAACCAAATTATGAATAAATACCACACTATAGCATGTAAGCTCTGAGTCATATATGCCTGATGTAGCCCTTCGTTTAATTCTTATAGTTCACCTCATTCAAAATCAATTAGTTTTTATAAAAAAGCTAAGAACGCGGGAATAGGAAAAACATGGGATTATAGTGGAATGTCGTCTTGAATCCTACAGGATTGTACGAGTGTTTGATTGTGCATAGAAAAAACGCAGAATTATTTCAAAGAGGTTTGAGTGGATGGGATGTTTCCTATGAAATCTAGTGCAAATGAATCATATGGAAAAATTCCTATGGTTTACAATCCTATGAATCAAACAACCAAGATAGGAAAAATTCCTAATGATTAGAATCCTCCAAAATTCCTTTGAGAATCCTTTGAACCAAAGAAGCCCTTAATCTATTTTATGATTCATGGAATTGTGCGTTATAAAGCATAAAGTAAAAACAAATAATGGCAATTTAACTAGAAAAAAAGTTTGGGCAGTTATGATAGGGAAGATTCTAGAACAAAAGAGAACCATTGTTGTTTTGAGGTTTGTGCATTATGCTTAAGTTCAACCATGGAGTCTGCTAGATTGTACATGTGGCAAAATCCGATGGGGGGCTTTAAGATGGTGCGAGGGGCCGAGTGGAGGGAGACTATGAAGGAATGCACAAGTGGAGATCGATATTTAGAGAGAGGGGGCGAACACGTCCGCTGATGCGCGCAGTGGCGAAGCCATGAAAAATAAATGAGCTAGGGGGCCAAGCATTGCTAATCCTTTATGAGGAGGGTCAATTCATGAACTTAAACCATTTTTAGCAGCAATTGTCTAATGATCACATTCATATTAGCCATGATATATAGTGATGTTAGGGGGAGGGGGCAGGGCCCTTACTGCCCCCTGTCTTCGCCATTGTGCATGCGTCTAAGACATGAAGCGGAAGGCATGGATGATGAGAGGGGGACGTTGGATACATAATTAATGTGGGTGTATTAGCTATATATGTTAATCCTATATAGAGAGGTATAAATTGATCGATGTGGACGTGGGAAAGAGGGTGAGACCTCACTCGATATATCGATTGATCGATTTGTGTGGAAAACTATGAAAGACCTAGCTATATACACACATACATAGAGGAACATTGATCGTTGCGCATGCACGCGTGAGAGATAAAGAATGTCCGATATGATGGAGAGGGTGTGTGTGTTGGTGTGTGCCTTCATGGGAGACCGACCTGAAGAAAAAGATTGCATGCGTTCGATGGATAATGCCGACTGGTAGTGTGTGTGCATGCATGCACGAGAGAAAGTTAGTGGTACAATTATAAAGAGAAGACTACAGTGTGGGTGTAAAAGAATAGCTGAATAGGTGAGGTCACAATCAATGTAAAGTTGAATTCAAATATTTGAATAAGAGATCCTGATGTTTGAAACCCATGCATGCATGAATATAACGGAGATCTGCGCGGTGTGGTTTGGAAACGAGCATGTTGTAATGTATACACATTGAACAAGGTCAGACTGATTTGAATTTGAGATGCCGATGGCAGACATCATTTGGCCACGTCGCATCTGTGCATGGACACACTGTTCTAATTGGAGATGATGTGCGGCTTTTGCATCACATATCTATATCTATACCCCTATATATATTATATATATATTATATTTTTTATATTGTGTGCGGGTAACTTTAATTTTGAAAGATGGTCGTTGGATGAGGCGAATCCGATGGTCCAAAGATGGCAAATTTGAGCACTACTGGCTGTTGGATATCATCTAGATTCCACCAGATTTCGCCACATGTATAATCTAGAAGACTCCATGGTTGAACTTAAGCATAATGCACAAGCATCAAAACACAAGCACTTCTTATTTGTTCTAGAATCTTCCGTATCAGAATTGCCCAAATGTTTTTCTACATGATTTGCCATTATTTGTTTTTACTTTATGTCTTACGACGCACAATTCCATGAATCTTAAAATAGATTAGCTTTCTTATAAAAACTAGATGATTTTGAATGAAATGAACTATAAGAATTAAACGAACATCGACATCATGCATAGATGACTCAAAGCTTGCATGCTATAATGTGGTATTTATTCATAATTTGGTTGCCAAATCTCATGCGTGCAATGCACGTGTACCTTACTCTAGTCTAAATGGTGTTTGTGTGTGTGTGTGTTGTGCATGTTGAGGTGCAAATATTGTCTTTTTTTTGGTACACGTTAAGCTTGTTCTTCCAAAATTTCAAGCCGCGCCTTGTTATGCCGAAAATTCAAGCTAGCGTCTCTGTCTATCATGCTGCGAAACTCCCGCCTCTTCAACCCGCGCCTTGTTAGCCCGAGATATTTAAGATATATCTTTGTCTCGTTGTGCTCCGACAACTCCCTCCATCTCAACCCGCGCCTTGCTATTCCGAAATTACAACGCGCGTGAAAACTCCCACCTCCCGTGAAATCCCGACACGCGAAATGCCCGTCGTACCCCTGAACCGAAAGAACCGCCTCAAATCGGTGGGGCGGGGGTACTTTCGTAACTTACCCTACATTTCGAACAAGCGCGTCTCTAAGCCATGGTTCCCCACTGCCATCCCATCCGCCCACCCATTCGTACACCGAGGCCGCGAAAACCCGCGATGAAACCCCACACCCTGCTCCGTCCGCCACCCAGCCGGAGCCTCTTCCCGGACGACGTCGTCCACTGCAACACCTCGACGTCCCTCATCCACCGTACCAGATGAGGATCCGTCATCGATCTCATCGTCCCGCCGGTTCAGACACCCCGTCCTCCACCTCCAAGGAGCTGCCCTGACGTTCCCCTCGTCTTTCGCGCCACCTCCATTCCCACACCGCCGTCTTCACCTGCACCACCGAAAGAGCATCATCATCACCGTTTTCTCAGATGAAGCTGCGGCCTAATCGGCGCCACCAAAGAGGTTGTACACTAATCACCGCATTTTCTTCTTGATTCGATCTCACGGTGCTGCCGGCGCTCGGTCTCGAGCCGACACGGTGCGGCTCCATCCACGGCGGCGTCGCCGGCCACTTCCTCCATGACGTCGCTCCCTCGGCGGCGACGTCCACATCAATAGGACCTGCTGCTGCTTTAGCTCTCGCTCGCGCTGCTGCTCTGCTCTTGCTCTCGGTCCCCTGCCTGGTCTGCTCTTGCTATTGCTCTTGCTCGCGCTGCTGCTCTCGCTCTTGCTCTTGCTTGCGATGCTCCGATTTAGCTACACTTCAGTCAACTGAATCGAATTTTGGGTCAGTCGATTTTCAGGGGGTGGGGGGGCTCGCCGGGGTGAAGGAAGAACCAGCCGCAGCGGGGAGGGGGGCTCGCCGGAGAGGTACCCCACTATCTATCTTAGGGTTCAGGATGGGGGCGGTGGTCACCGGCGGTGGCGGGGCGTTGGCGGGGCGGTGGCGTGGGGATCGCCGAAGAAAAAGCTCGGCACGGGGGGGGGGGGGGCTAGAGGGATGGCCGAGGCGGCGGCTGACCGGCGGTGGGGAGTGTTTTAGGGGCGGGCGAGGCGACGGGGGGCTGCTGTTTGGCCGGCTCAGGGGAGTGGAGGTTGAAGATGAACCGCAGGCCCTTGATTTCGTATCCAACGGCTGCAAAATCGACTGACCAGAGATGAAAAAGCCAGTCGACCGGCGTGTAGCCTCACCTTGCTAGTGCGTTCAGTTTCGACAGCAAAATTCAGTTTCGACAGTTAAGTTCAGTTTCGACAGTTAAGTTCAGTTTCGACAGTTAAATTCAGTTTCGACAGTTAAGTTCAGAGATGAGCGGCTGATGTATTTTACATCTAGCACTTTGTGGTTATGTATTTTACGTCATGTATTGGAGATGCTATTAGAATTCCACCCAGGTTAATGTTGTTCGTTGTCTCTCTTGTCCTGCTTCAGCCTCAGCGTTGTACAACTCACCGGAGCTGCTCCAACGACGAAACCCTCCATCACAATGGAGCAGTACCTCGGGCTCCATCTCCAGACGCCTAAGATCTTCTTCCCCTCCTCCGACAGCCAAGTCAGCCGGAGCATCCTCACCGGCCAACCCAATCACGCTGAGTCCGACATGGCTTCGCCAAAGAGGTTGTACACTTGTTGCATCTCTTTTTTACTGTACATGTTATATACATTGTCCACTGAGCACTCGTAGTATCGGGAAATACGATTATTTTATCCTACTATATGCCAAGCAGTGAGGTACCAGGCAACTTAGCTATCTGTGATGGACTCTCTTGAACGCCATCATTATTTATCTCTACGCGTTTCCGCTGTGCATTTGTCGATGGGTCTGGGAGTTGAGCTAGTATGGCAGTGGCCTGGGTCCAAAGTAATAGAAGTAGCACAAAAACATTTTTTTAGTGTAGGATTTTCCTTGCTCAAGCCTGCCTACTAGAATCGCCAGTGCTTGAAAGGAAATATGAATGGAAAACATCGGAATTGGAAAGTTTCCTATGGTACTACTTTTGATGAATTTGGTGCAAAGGAATGGAGCAAAGGAAAATTGTAGGATTTGTTCCTTTAGTGTCTCCTTGAAAGAAAAACCGTAGGAATTCTAATTTCCACTTCTCCTCCTTTTCATATTCCTATTCATCAAGCACAAGACTAAGAGATAGTAGCATAATAGCATTATAACCGTACATTTTCTTGTGGTTTGACTTAATCTCAGCATGCTTTTTTGCATCCCGTGATCTTCCAATTGTTGCGAATCAAACACCCAGATTGGCAGAAATCCTGTGTTTTTAAATTCTCTATTTTGCACGTGCATTCCTATCCTATTCCTGTCTATTTCCTATCCCAGCATTGTTAGAATCCTCAAATTCAAACAAGCCCTTACTCAATTACTTCTGTTACAGATATTGTCAAAGAAAACCTTGTGTGGTTTGTCCTGCTCCTGCGGCGCTGTGTTCCACCCCAGCTCAGCTGCTCCAACGACAGAAGGGTTCACCACAGCAGGGATCCGCTCTCTAGACTGTCTTTCACCGCCTCAGATCTTCTTCCCCACCGCCGGCAGCCACGGCAACTGCATTACCATCATCAACTGAGCAGATGACCTTGAGGACTACATGAGTCCGCAAGAGAGGCCGCACTCTTCCATGTCTGCTTACGTTATGCGTCACTTAATATGATGATATGCTACATTATCGTCGTGTTCACCTATTAGACTCTGAGTCAGGTCCAAACTAATGCTGAAACTTGAGTTTTTAAATGGTTGTGGGGTACATATTGGGGCAGCAATCAGTACTATCTGTCTACTATCTGGTTAATCTCCGGTGTCTACTATGAATTTCATGTTGGGTGCAAACAAACATTAAAGGAGCCATTATCTGTATTTTTTAACTAAAGCTATTATCTGCCTGCTATCATTGGTTTTGGGTCTATCCACAGTTTGCTACCATCACTCTGGATTTGTGCATGCACTCCTTACATAATCTCACTATGTTTTATTCCTATGCATGCCAGTTATTGTACACAATGGAACTGATCATGTAGAGCAAAAGAGACGAGCCTTGCGTGGCAATAAAATTTCATGCTGACGTCGTTCCATGGTGGGCGCAAAGGCAGCCCCCTCCACCCATTTCGGATCGTAATCAAGAGGAAGATAACTGTTATGAGGGGGATTCAGAAGGAGAAGACCACTCCTATTTACCCCACGAGGTCTTCGCTCTAACTTCGCATGCTGATGTTGTTAATATCATGCATATGGTGCCTTGCATTGGTTACTGTATACATTAAAGATGTCATCTGCTTAGTTTAGACATGCTTTGTGTCAATGCCATCTGTTTAGTTTCTTTATCGTATATGTGAATCATGCAATGCCATCTTGTGTAGCCAGGCATCATATATGTGAATTTTGCAATGCCACCCTAGTTAGCCAGTCATCTTATATGTGAATTATATCATGCCATCATTTTTTTATTATGTGTTAAATTTGTCAACAATTTTAGTACATTCAATTACTCTTCCTATGCATCAGCCATTTGGCACGGTCATTGTCGGTGTACAAAAAGAGGGGTACACTTTTTGTACCCCTATAACTGTGCACGGGCAGTCTGAGCCGCGGGCACCACCGCACTGGGCAAGGCAAGGTAGGTGAGCCAAGGTAAGGCCGAAGCACGAGAGGAGCATAACGACGCCAAGACCAAGACCACAAAGAGAGAAGGGGACGAAGCGGGCCCCCCGGCAAGATCCTTGCCGGGAGGTGGTTTTAGCAAACCCGGCAAGACCCTTGCCGTGGCAGCTCGCCCCACACCTACGGAGCAGGTCACCCTTGAGTCCACTGCCCCCATGGGGCAAGGATTCGGGAGGCATCCCCGTGGTGGTATGTAGATCTTTGTGAAGACATTCAAGATCATATGCACGCTTTAGAAGATGATGATTCTTGGCGGGATCCCAGACAAGGAGGACCACAAGGCCCCCGGCAAGAGCCTTGCCGGGGATGACAGCAGGCGCCACGGCAAGACCCTTGCCGGGACCCCGGCAAGACCCTTGTCGGGGCCGCGGCAAGGCCCTTGCCATGAACACCCGTGGGGCCACCATCAGGCCCATGCCAGTCACGCCTCCACCACCGTTCGCATGCAGCTGTCGACCCAACCAGCTGGGCAGGCACCTGCGTGGCGGCATGCAGATCCTCGTGGAGACCCACCGCTGCGCCACCTCAGCTACCTGCCTGCCTACATGGCATCGCAGGCACAGCTGGCGAGGGTGCGTGTCGACGCAAGAGGGAGCGGCGACGGACAAGACAAGGCTCTCCCCCGTCCCCGATAAAGCAAGAACACCTAAGCAAGGCGCATTTAATGCACCTTGTCATGTGATGCGAGGGATAACCTCGCATCACTGTACCCTTTCCACCTCTTGTGTGCCACTGTGGCAGCCCCTTTCCCTATAAAAGGAGGCCCCAGGCGACCAGGAAGAGGATGGGGCTTTTTGGAGCTCTCGACGCCCCATAGCTAGCTCAAGAACACAGATATACAATCCACCAAAGCAGGAGTAGGGTTTTACGCATCCTTGCGGCCCGAACATGGGTAAAGGAACCGTGTGCTATCTGTTTGATCCGCTCTTTTCACAACCCCGCGCCCCGCAACCGCAGTAGGGATTCTTGTGATCCCATAGGTGTCGTTCCCATCGACATCTTTGGCGCGCCAGGTAGGGGGCGCTGTTGTGAGAATCGGCTTTGGCAGTTAGCCCGGCGCTCCTTCATCTTCGTGACCCTCGAAGAAGAAAGGGGGCCAGAAGGTCGACACTCGAGCGATCGCGAACAGAAGCTAAGTTGCACCAAACCCTTGTTGTGTGCTACCTTTCTTATTTAAGGTTATTCCCCCTCCCCCCCGGAGATGTTTGCTTTGTATGAAAAACTTGCACGCCAGGGGGCTCTACCACGATCGGCAAACGCCCTTGCCCTGTTTCGAGTCCGCTCAACAGCTCAAGCAGCTGCGTCGAGAGTGGCAGAGTAGCCTTCCGCGACCAACGACGCCCTCAATTCTAACTCGAGTCAAGCTCGTCAGTTCGGGCGGCCGCGTTCGGAATGGAAAGGTGGCTTGTCCGGCAGCACACGTACCCGGCAGGCCATGGGGATCCGTCCCTAAGACGCCGCTTGGGGCTTTCACGCCGGCAGGCCTTCCCGATCGACGTAGGGCACACATACAAAGGGGAATTGAACGGGGAAATAACATGCATGAAATTAAGAGTACTTCAGAGTTATATTACATCACATCACAGCTGCGGTTCTAACTAAAGATAAAAAAATTCTTGGTCGGGAACCCGCAGCGGCGAAGAAGAAAGGGATGCGTAATCCCGGCGCTGGCCTTCCACCCTCTTGATTTTGTCGATGCAGTCGGTGATGGGCTTGATGCGCTCCTTGAGCACCGCGGGGTCAGCATCCTCCGACAAGCTCCTCATCGCGGCCGCGAAGTCGAGGTCGGGATTCTAGTACGCCACCTTGGTGAGGACCTTGGTCACGACCCTCCGGCAAAGTCGCCGGGCCTCCTCGGCCAGCGTGGCCGTCTTGTTGGAGTGGAGATAGGCCAGGGCCCTGAGGACGCCCTCGAAGAACTTGGTCAGTTTGGCGTTGACGGTCCCGCTGCGCTCAGGGGCGTACCTCACATTTGGCAACCCCATGGTGGCCAATTGCGAGGTAACCCTGCCGGTGACGATCTCCAGATGGCTGATCCACCTGTTCTCACCCGCCACAAACTCTTGGTGGGAGGCGGCCTCGTTTGCTCGCAGCTGTTTCTCCTCCTCCAGGCTCCTGGTCAAGGTCTCCTCCCGAGCCCTGCTCTCCGACAACAGCTTCTCGAGATCCTCCAGCTTCAGCTTGAGGTCTCTGATAGAGTTCCGCGCCTCGGAGAGCTCTTCAGTCCTGCTGACGACCGCTCCTTGCGCCTCTACCAAGGCGCGGTTGAGCGTGTTCTTCTCGCCAGACAGCTTGAGGGCCTGCTCCTTCAGCTCATCCTGCTCTGCCTCCAGCTCCTTCACCTTGCCGGCGTGGGCCAGGGCTTGGGCATCGAGCGCTTCTCTGTGCCTCTGCTCTAGCTCATGAGTCCGCCGCGCGACAAGGGCCTCGAGCTCCTCATCCTTGCCGCGGAGCGTTGCGGCAAGCTTCGCCTCACGCGCGGAGAGGTCCTCCTCCTGGGAGTCCAAGGTGGCTTGATGCTGGTTCCGAGTGGCTTCAGCCGCGGCAGCCAAGTTCGCCGCCTTCTCCTGGGCCTTCTCGATGTCGGACATCTTCATGGCGAGCTCCACATCACACTCGGCCAATTTCTCTTGAAAGGCCCTCTGCTCCTCGCGAGTCTGGTGGAACCAGGCCTGTGTCTCAGCAACACGCGCCTTAAAGTCCACCCCCGCGCTATCCACCGCTGCCGCCATGGACTTGGCTTTGTCCAGATGGGCGCAGTAGAGCACTTGGAGCTTCCGGAAATTTGCCCCCATGGCGCGGAAGAGCTTCTCTTCTGGAGAACCATCGCCGCCAAAGACCGGCTCGTTGACAACCTCGAGCCCGGTGGCGGCAAGCACCTCGCCGTCAAAAACTTCCCCTTCGGCAGGCGCTCGGCTTGATGACCCTGGGAGGTGGACGAAAAGATCATCGCCCACCTTCAGGTACCTGCCGGGGCCCGAGGTTGAGGAGGAGGGAGGCTGGTCACCCACCACCTCTTCCTCGGCGGGGGCCTTGCCAGCCTCACCGGCAGGTCCACCGCTAGCACCCTCGGCAGAAGCCTCGCCGGTCGCCCCGGCGGCCCCCGCAGCAGCGTCCTCGGCGGCACCCTTGGTGGCTTCGTCGGTGGTGGCCTCGTCAGCATCTTTGGCGGCCTCTTCGGCGGCGATCTTGCTGTCCTCCGCCGCGGCCTCCGTAGCAATGTCGCCGACGATAGTGTCCACGTCCTCCATATCTGTTGGAGGAGGGCCTGGACAGCAACAGGAGCGATGAAGCCAAGAAAAGAATAAGGGAAAAACAGAGACGAAGGGTGGGCGACTCACCAGTGTCGGGCTGTGAAGTAGAAGTCCCCTCTCCGCCAGCGTTTGGCGATGTGGCAGAGCCACCAGCGCCCAGGTTCCCCTCTTCCTCCATGGGCATGGACTCCGTGCATGATGCCCTTGCCGGGGACGCCCCCCGCGGCTGCGTAGTCGATGGGGGTGATGTGTTGGGAGTGGCCCTCTGTGGCTCCTCCTGCTGCCGCTCCCCTCTTGCGAACCCGACAAGGTCAGCAACATAACATCGAGCGCCTACCACATGTCGAGTAAGAGGAGGGTGATGAACTTACACTGGGGGTTGCGCCGGGGGCTGCTATCTGGGCTGCTCAACACCACCAGTGGTGTCTGTGAAGCCCCAGCCGGGGGCTGGCTGCTCGCCAAGGTCCTCGCCCTCTTCACCCTCTGGGCCAACATCTCTGCCTCCCTGCAAGAGCAAAAATGGATCAAGACAGGCGACCCAATGTGGGGAAATGGAAATGCCAGTAAGGAACGGAGTACTTACTCGTCATCCGTCTCCTCCTCCTCCGCCAGTTTCCTCTTCCTCTCTGGGCTGAGAGGCCCGAGATCATAAGGGAGCTCCACGTCTTCGTCCGAGTCGACGCCTGACGAAGAAGGAGGAGGTGGCGGCGGGGTTTGTGTGCGCCCAGACGGGGAAGGGGCTGCCGCCTTCTTCTTCTCAGCGGCCTTCGTTAGCTTCTTCGCTGCCGAGGCCCTCGTGCGACGCCCGGACCCCTCCGGGGACAATTGAGGCCGCGTGGCCCTGCCGGGCCGGACCGGCTCGCCAGAGCCAGACCGCCGCAGGACTCGCCCTCTTCCCCTGGTTGTTGTCGAGCCCGCCACCACGCCCTCCTCCTCCGATGATGTGTTGGTGCTGCCGGCCTCCCCGGCGGCCGCCGCCCATAGGGTGAGCTGCTCCTCCTCCGCAGCCGCTGCGGCCACGTCCTCCACGCCCCCGGCGCTGCCAGCCTCCTGGGTGGTGTCCATGACAAGCTGCCGCTCGGCGTCTGCATTGACGTACACCTTGATCAGGGTGTCAAAGAAATGCTGCACCTCTGCGTCCGTCGGCTCCCTCCAGATTGGGACGGGGCCGTGCGCGTTGCAATCCGGCATCATGGCGATGATCTCAGACCGGCGCGAGTTATTGCACAACGGGACCACCCCCGCTGGCAACTTGAAGGCGGCCCGGAGCTCATGAACGCCGACCGTCGAGGGGAAGAAGAAGGCGGATTTCGTCTTGTCCCCCAACAGCTCGCTCTCCGGCGACTCCACGGTCCCGGAGCCCTTAGCCACCCCCTTGCCCTTGGCGGATTTAGGCGCCATAGCGGCCAAGGAGTCTAGAGGGTTGAGGAAGGGGGTGGCGAAGCCGCGACGGCGGGCAGCGGCAAAAGCTTGCAAGGGAAGGAAGAAAGGGAACGGCGGCTCTGAGATTGGAAAAGGCACGAAGGAAGAGGAGAAAGTGAGCAGCGCGCCCGCGGTTATTCCTTCTTATGGGGGAGAGCGCGGGCCGCCTCCTTTCACATTAACTATGATGTGACGCATGCCCGCGGGAAGCAACCCCACGCATGTCGCCCACGTCACACACGCCTTCCCACGCTGCGTCACGCGCGGGAAGCATGGGAAGCGCAGCGCGCGAAGGAACTTACCGCGGTAAAAACCGCCCCGCCTACCCGTGCACCGTTTTTGGGCCTAGCCCAACGACGCGATTGCGCTTACGTGTGGCCCAGGCCCGGGGGCTCCTATCGGTGTACAAAAAGAGGGGTACACTTTTTGTACACCTATAACTATGCACGGGCAGTCTGAGCCGCGGGCACCACCGCACTGGGCAAGGCAAGGGAGGTGAGCCAAGGTAAGGCCGAAGCACGAGGGGAGCAGAACGACGCCAAGACCAGGACCACAAAGAGCGAAGGGGACGAAGTGGGCCCCCCAGCAAGATCCTTGCCAGGAGGCGGTTTTAGCAAACCCGGCAAGACCCTTGCCGTGGCAGCTCACCCCACACCTACGGAGCAGGTCACCCTTGAGTCCACTGCCCCCATGGGGCAAGGATTCGGGAGGCATCCCCGTGGTGGTATGCAGATCTTTGTGAAGACATTCAAGATCATATGCACACTTTAGAAGATGATGATCCTTGGCGGGATCCCAGCCAAGGAGGACCACAAGGCCCCGGCAAGAGCCTTGCCGGGGATGACAGCAGGCGCCACGGCAAGACCCTTGCCGGGACCCCGGCAAGACTCTTGCCGGGGCCGCGGCAAGGCCCATGCCATGAACACCCGTGGGGCCACCATCAGGCCCACGCCAGTCACGCCTCCACCACCGTTCGCATGCAGCTGCCGACCCAACCAGCTGGGCAGGCACCTGCGTGGCGGCATGCAGATCCTCGTGGAGACCCATTGCTGCACCACCTCAGCTGCCTGCCTGCCTACATGGCATCGCAGGCACCACTAGCCAGGGCACGTGTCGACGCAAGAGGGAGCGGCGACGGACAAGACGAGGCTCTCCCCCGTCCCCGATAAAGCAAGAACACCTAAGCAAGGCACATTAAATGCACCTTGTCATGTGATGTGAGGGATAACCTCGCATCACTGTACCCTTTCCACCTCCTGTGTGCCACTGTGGCAGCCCCTTTCCCTATAAAAGGAGGCCCCATGCGACCAGGAAGAGGATGGGGCTTTTTGGAGCTCTCGACGCCCCATAGCTAGCTCAAGAACACAGATATACAATCCACCAAAGCAGGAGTAGGGTTTTACGCATCCTTGCGGCCCGAACCTGGGTAAAGGAACCGTGTGCTATCTGTTTGATCCGCTCTTTTGACAACCCCGCGCCCTGCAACCGCAGTAGGGATTCTTGTGATCCCATAGGTGTCGTTCCCACTGACAGTCATGGAAAAATCTGGAGTGGAAACAAGGTCTTCAGAGCAGACAATGCTATCTGACGAAGCTCATGTCTTGCTGCTTACCGATAGCTCCTCAGAGGAGGATTCAGAGACAGATGACCAGTCATATTTCCCCCCCGAGGTGCATGCCCTAACTTGGCAGGGCTATGTTGCTCATATCGTGCGTATGGTATCTTGCATTGCTATGTCATTTGCTTAGTTTAGACATGCTTTGTGTGATTGCCACATGTTTAGTGTCTAATTACCATATATGTGAATTATGCAATGCCATCTTGTTGCAAGACATTATATATGTCAATTATGAAATGTTATCTTGTTGCAAGACATTATGTATGTGAATTATGCAATGCCATGCTGTTTAGGCAAGCGTCATATATGTGAATTATATCATGCCGTCCTTTTTTTGTATTTCTCATTGCTTTTGTCGACAATGTTTGTATATTCAACTGCTCTTCCTGTGCATCAGCCATTTGAATTGGTGATGGAGAAATCTAGAGTGAAAACAAGGTCTTCAGAGCAGACAATGCTACCTGCTGAAGCAGATATCTTGCTGGTTATAGATAGCTCTTCAGAGGAGGATTCAGAGGCAGATAACCAGTCCTATTATCCCCCTGAGGTGTATGCTCAAACTTGGCAGGGTTATATTACTCATATAATGCATATGTTGTATTGCAATGCTTAGTTTTTACATCATATACACAATATTGAATGCCATCTCCTTAGTTGACACATCATATATGCGATTGCCCTCTGCTCACTTCCTTAGTATATAAATCATATATTTGAACTATGTCATGCTATGATGTTTACATAGACAACATGTATCTGAATTATGGCATGCCAACCCATTTTCTAAAGACATAATATAGTTATATCATCTCATCATGTTTACATAGTCATCATATTTAAATTATGTCATTCTATCCGTGAATTACATCATGCCACCAAGTTTCCACCGACGACATGTTTGTGATTTATGGCATGCCAACCACTTTAATAGACACATCGTATAGTTATATCATGTCATCCTGTTTACATAGTCATCATATTTTGAAGTATGTCATTCTATCCTGTTTAGTTAGCCATCATACATGTGAAATTGTGTCATGCTATCCTGTTTAATTAGCCATCATATATGTGAAATTATGTCCTGCTATTCTGTTTGCTTAGACAACATAAATGTGAATTATTTCATGCCCTGTTTTCTTCCCTACTATCCATTGCACCTGTCTATCTTAGAATATCTGTACATTCAATTACTTTTCTTGTTTATCAGCCATTTCAATTGGAGGGAGTGATGGCAGTATCTGTGGGAGTAAAAACACGGTCTTCAGAAAAGATCGTGCTACCTGGCGATGCAGATAGAACCACGGTTGTACTTGCCCAAGAACCAGCCCCACCACACATAACCCACACTCATGCAGATTGTACCCCTACCCAGTTGGACAGAGAACCAGCTACACCCCTTATAACCCCAACCCCAGCAGATAGACACCCAGTTCCCGTTGACACAGCACCGTCTCCACCACAGAGCACCCAAACACGAGCAGTTAGTAAGGCAACTGCAGTGCCCAAATCATGAGGACCACCACTCCGAACCCGAAGTCAACGCTTAAAGCAGAAGAAGAATTCTTCTCAGGTCAGGTTCCGTAGCTATGGTTCATACTACTTTGCTCTTGCATCACTGTATTTACTGATACCAACTAATTTCAAATTTGAAGGATGCAATTGAAACTCCAATGGCGCAACAGGTATGTTTTAAACCTGTTTCTTCAACGTGTTTGGCTGTTTGCTGTTGTAACTTGCTCTATGTTGATTTCAGTTTCAATTGAATAAACAGTTATGTTCTCATGCCATGCACATTACAAGTGTTGTTATTGCTGTGTAGTTTCCCACACTTATATTCTGTCTGTGCTGCTTTGTCTTAAATAGATATGATTCGAACTGTATCTATCTTGATTTGACAACATAAACTAGAATGATATAGACTATACAGTGACCATACTACATAGATATATGTTTGTTTGATGTTTTATCCTGTCCACCTTACTACTGAACTAGTTTACCAAAATGAGTTTCATATACTACATTGTAAACCTGAGATGTGTTTGTTTGTTTCTCTTTTAGAACGCGGATAAAATATTGGAGAAGAGTACCCTGTTATGCAATGGTAAAGGAAATAATGCAGATAAGGTTCAAGATAGTGAGACATCCCTGTTGGTCTCCAAGAAAGCTGATAAAAACTATATTGAAGACACTGAGACAACCCCAAAGTCCTGTCTTGATGTAGTGTTCGAGTTACTGGCTACCACTGCTGGCACCAGCTCTTCGAACTTGTTGCCTGAATCAGTTCGGCTTCTTGAGTCTCAACTTCAAGTTGAAATACATTGATCAGATGTTATGCGACAGGAAGCCGAAGGACCGAGGAAGTCCCTGCAGAATTCAGATGCATACTTTCTGGTGCAACAGCAAGCGCTGGAGGACTTAAGCGCCAAACAAGAGAAAGTTAATAAGCTTGCTAAGCATCTTGCCAGCATTATGGGTACCCAGGATTTTGTTTCTTGAGCTCTTCTGAAGTGGTTTCAGTTCTGGACTTGTTTTGCTGCGGCGCTTATATGCTGGTGTGTTCCCTATATTTGCACTGGTGGCGAACTTTGATGCCGAGTGGATGTAATATGTGTAATAGCTGTGATAGCCTAGTGTAAGTTGCTTGCTTATTTATTTCCTTGTTGTCTTGTTTATTTGTTTGCTTGTAGTCAGTGCAGTTCTTTTTCTGCGGTTTGCTAGTGGCTGCAATAACCTATTTTTTAAAACTAGGCCACAATAACCATGGGCTAATATTTATTGTAGTGACACTGGGCCTCGTACGGGCCGTAGAAACTGTGGGCCTTCTACGGACCGTATAAACAGTGGGCCTTCTACGGGCCGTAGAAACAATGGGCCTTCTATAGGCCGTAGAAACAATGGGCCTTCTACGGGCCGTATCATCAATGGGCCTTCTACGGGTTGTATCATCAATGGGCCTTATACGGGCCGTATGATCGATTAGCCAAACATGGGCCAAACAGACTGCATTCAGGCCGTAAACGAGCTAGAGTTGGAATCGTCCGTTCATGGGCCGACCATAACGGGCCATCGTTAATAGGCCGTATTTGATGACGCTATGAAAACGGCCCAACGTATTAACGGACCACAAACGGGCCGACTGTAACCACGTGCTGAATTTGGCCCACAAGCAGAAAATGACAATAACGGGCCGTAAGTAAACGAATGCTGGAAATGAGCCCAAGAATAAATGGGCTCTGAGAAGGCCGAAAGATAACATGGGCTGGAAACGGCCCAACGGAATAACGGGACGTTAATGGGTATAAAGTGATACACTGTTCATTACGGGCCAGTTTCACCATGGGCCGTTAATGGGTGTAAAGTGATACACTGTTCATTACAGGCCAGTTTCACCACGGGTCGTTAATAGGCCAAGAGTTACATAGGGCCTCATATGGGCCGAAAGACGTCATGGGCCATACATGGGCCAGACGTGAAAACGGGCTGGAATCATATTGGATGGCCCAGATGACGCTACTGGGCCTAATTCGGATAGGGCGTAACGGGCCTTGGGTTAGCGGGCTGTAAATGGGCTATATGCGAACAGGCCGTTAACAGGCTTTCCATGGGCCGACCCGCCACCTTTTGACCAAGTCAAATGGGCCGGCCATTTCACAGGAATGGGCCTCTGTTGGGTCGTGCCACGTGTCGACGTATCATAGGTGCCTATCTGACCCACTGACGAGCTGACACATGTTTTGTCCGGCCAATAAGAATTTTACATGTGGAAATTTCCCATTGGTCGGGGCTGTTAACGGGTTATCGGATCCAAAACCCGACCCGATAGCTTAACGGCGTTCTGTTACGGTGGATGCCACGTGTCGGTCACCCTTGACGAAAGCACTTCTGTGACGCGCGATTTATCGTCATGGAAGTGGACACTTCCGTGATGATAATTTTGGTAATGTCATGGAACACTTCTACGACAGCACAGGTATGACTATCTTGATTCTGTCATGGATGTACATGCATGACAAAAAACGCGACCTACTGTGACAAACACGTATCATCACGGAAGTGTATTTTTTTGTAGTGAGAGGGAGGGCTCGGCGGCGGCGCATGGGAGAGGGAGAGCTCGGCGGCTAGGGCTGGTGTGGCCAGAGGCGAGGGAGGCCACTGGCTTATATAGCCGCACCCGTGTGTACGCGTGGCGGGAGGGGAGGCGTCGCCGCGCGGCCCGTGAGGAATCAATGGCAAGGCTGACCGGCGGCGACAGCCTTGGCATTGATTCCCGCGGGAACCGAGGGCGATGAGGGCGACGAAGCACCTGTCTTGCTGATTCGGCGGGCCCGCGGCTGCTTCACGCCAAAACAACTTGCTCCGGCACCCCCAGGCGCCCCCAACGCGCCGGGTTTGGCCTGGGTCCGCCGACGCTGATTTCGGCTCAGGCCGGCAAAAATCGGGCTCCTGAGGCGCGACTGGGCTGTTTTTTCGGCGCCGGCGCGAAAAAATCACCTGGGGAGGCTGAGGGAGTCCTGTATTAGGGGGTATCCGGACAGCCGGACTATATCCTTTGGCCGAACTATTGGACTATGAAGATACAAGATTGAAGATTTCGTCTCGTGTCCGGATGGGACTCTTCTTGGCGTGGAAGGCAAGCTTGGCGATACGGATATGTAGATCTCCTCCCATTGTAGCCGACTCTGTGTAACCCTAGCCCCCTCCGGTGTCTATATAAACCAGAGGGTTTAGTCCATAGGACAACAACAATCATACCATAGGCTAGCTTCTAGGGTTTAGCCTCTACGATCTCGTGGTAGCTCAACTCTTGTACTACTCATATCATCAAGATCAATCAAGCAGGAAGTTGGGTTTTACCTCCATCGTGAGGGCCCGAACCTGGGTAAACATTATGTCCCTTGCCTCCTGTTACCATCCGCCTTAGATGCACAGTTCGGGACCCCCTACCCGAGATCCGCCGATTTTGGCACCGACATTGGTGCCTTCATTGAGAGTTCCACTGTGTCGTCGCTGCAAGGTTCGCTGGCCCCTTCGATCATCGACAATGATGCGGTCCAGGGTGAGGTCTTCCTCCTCGGACAGATCTTCGTATTCGGCGGCTTCGCACTGTGGGCCAACTCGTTTGGCCATCTGGAGCAGATCGAGAGCTATGCCCCAGGCCATCAGGTCAGGTTTGGAAACTTGAATTACACTGCCGATATCCGCGGAGACTTGATCCTCGACGGATATGGGCCCATGCTAGGTGTGCCGCACGATCACGACGAGCACGATATAGCTCTACCGTCGGACAGTGTTCGGGAGATCACGCCAGCAACTACTCGGGCCTTCAGTCCGGAGTAGATCACGCCATCCGAGGACGGGAGGATAGACTCCGCCGCGGAGGCTGCACCCTGAGTGGCGATAGAGCCGAATACTTACCTCACCCTTCACGAGAGTTGTGTTGCCGAACTGCTGGACTCGTCCTCGGCCACGGACTACGTGCCACCCGCGCCCATACCTATCGAATCCGATTGGGCGCCGATCATGGAGTTCACCTCCGCCGATATCTTTCAGCACTCGCCCTTCGGCGACATACTGAACTCATTAAAATCTCTCTCCCTGTCTGGAGAACCTTGCTCGAACTATGTATGGCTAGAGTGGGATGCGGACGACGAAGAAATTCAATCCCCACCCACCACCCACTTACTAGCCACTGTCAACGACTTAACCGACATGCTCGACTTCGACTCCGAAGACATCAATGGCATGGACAACGATGAAGGAGATGAACAAGAACCACTGCCCACGGGGCATTGGACTGCCACCTCATCTTATGATATATATATGCTGGACACACCCAAAGAAGGCAATGGCGACAAGACAACAGAGGACGACCCCTCCAAGAAGCAACCCTAGCGCCGACGTCAGCGGCGCCGCTCTAAGTCTCGCCACAGCAAAAGCAGTGACACCAGCACAGGAGATAAAAGTACTCCGGACAGTGCTGAAGATGATGACAATCCCCTCCAGCACGATCAAGAGCCGGAGGATGAACAAGCCAGCCCTCCTAAGAGAGCGGCAGAGGGAGAAACGGAGGACGACAACTATATGCCTCTCTCCGAAGATGAAGCGAGCCTCGACGACGACGAATTTGTCGTTCCTGAGGATCTCGTCGAGCAGGAGCGCTTTAAGCATCGGCCTATTGCCACAGCAAATAGCCTGAAGAAAAAGCAGCAACAACTTCGAGTTGATCAGGATCTGCGAGCAGATAGATGGACTAAAGCCCTTGCGGCCGAGGAGTATGAACTCGAACGCCCTTCCAAGGGTCACCCAAAGCGCAGGCTGCTACCCCAACTTGAGGAGGAAGCATGGAAACCTACATCACCAGCGTACGATGCGGCTGCTCAGCCACCCCGTGGCCGAGATAGAGAGGCAGTACGTCCTGAAAATCAGCCTGCACCCCGCCGCCATTCAAACAAACATACCAAGGCAATGGGAAACACGCGAGACCTGCGAGACGTATTGGAAGACAGGGCAAAACATGCAAGATCGATCTACGGATCACGGGGCCGTGCCCCTACAAGGGACGGTGACCGCCTCGCCGGATACAGTAAAAGCAAGTCCGGACGGGCCAAATACAGCAGGCAGGACTCATATGAGCTGCGTCGAGACATAGCCCAGCACAGGGGCGCGGCACACCCCCTATGCTTCACCGACGAAGTAATGGAGCATGAATTCCCAGAAGGTTTTTAACCTGTAAATATCGAATCATATGATGGTACAACTGATCCCGCGGTATGGATCGAGGACTCCTCCTCCACATCCACATGGCCCGCGGTGATGATCTACATGCCATCAAGTACTTCCCGTTAAAACTCAAAGGACCAGCTCGGCATTGGCTGAATAGCTTGCCAGCAGACTCTGTTGGCTGTTGGGAGGATCTGGAAAACACATTCCTTGACAATTTCCAGGGCACTTATGTGCGACCACCAGATGTCGATGACTTGAGCCACATAATTCAGCAGCCAGGGGGAATCGGCCAGGCAATTCTGGACACGGTTCCTAACAAAGAAAAATCAAATTGTCGACTGTCCGGATGCAGAAGCCTTAGCGGCATTCAAGCACGACATCTGTGACGAGTGGCTCGCCCGGCACCTCGGCCAGGAAAAGCCTAAATCAATGGCAGCCCTCACGACACTCATGACCCGCTTCTGCGTGGGAGAGGATAGCTGGCTGGCTCGTAGCAATAACACATCAAGGAACCTTGGCACTTCAGATACCAAGGACAGCTACGACAGGTCATGTCGCAGCAAACACAAGCGCCGCAGCAATGACGATAACACCGAGGATACGGCAGTCAATGCCGGATTCAGAGGCTTTAAATCCGGTCAGCGAAAAAAGCCATTCAAAAGAAGCACTCCGGGCCCATCTAGTTTGGACCGCATACTCGATCGCTCGTGTCAAATACACGGCACCCCCAATAAGCCAGCCAATCGCACCAACAGAGAATGCTGGGTGTTCAAGCAGGCCGGCAAGTTAAACGCCGAAAACAAGGACAAGGGGCTGCACAGTGATGACGAGGAGGAGCCACGGCCGCCGAACACGGGAGGACAGAGGAGGTTCCCCCCACAAGTGAGGACAGTGAACATGATATACGCAACCCACATCCCCAAAAGGGAACGGAAGCGTGCACTAAGGGATGTATACGCGATGGAGCCCGTCGCCCCATGGTCCTCTTGTCCGATCACCTTTGATCGCAGGGACCACCCCACGAGTACCCGTCATGGCGGATCTTCCGCATTGGTCTTAGACCCAATCATCGACGGATATCACCTCACTCAAGTCCTTATGGACGGCGGCAGCAACCTGAACCTGCTTTACTAGGATACAGTGCGCAACATGGGTATAGACCCCTCGAGGATCAAACCCACCAAAACGACCTTTAAAGGCGTCATCCCAAGTGTAGAGGCCCATTGTACGGGCTTAATCACACTGGAAGTGGTCTTCGGATCTCCGGACAACTTCCTAAGCGAGGAGCTAATCTTCGATATCGTCCCGCAGCGGCTATCACGCACTGCTCGGGCGCACCGCATTTGCAAGATTCAATGCGGTACCGCATTACGCATACCTCAAGCTCAAGATTCCAGGACCTAGGGGGTCATCACAGTCAATGGAAACACAGAACGCTCGCTCCGTACGGAGGAGCACACTGCGGCCCTCGCAGCAGAAGCACAAAGCAGCCTTTTGAGGCAATCCACCAGTTCGGCGATCAAGTCCCCGGACACCGTCAAGCGCCTCCGGAGTAACCTGCAACAGGATCGCCTGGCACGCGTAGAGCTCGCCTAGCAATTCGGCCCCCGCCCTAGTCTCAGTACAATGGCAAAGTCCGTCCCGCGTGTACATAATTACGCATTGAAAAAACCATGGGTATAGGCGGGGGCACGATCACGGCGCATCCCACAATGCGACTCAACCGCACTAGGGGTTTACTACCTTTATCACTCTCTCTCTTTCAGGACTCTACTCTCTGGAAGCCCTATCCGGCAGTACGGTAGCCGAACACATGATACAACACCCAAGGGGGCAGGAAGCTACCTCGTACAACGGAATCTCCAGGTGGTCTCTAATAATGAGTTAAATACCTGTTTTAAGATACCAGTCCGTAGCTTGCCCTTGGATGGGACATGTCAAATAGTCCTATTTTTTGCTTACCGCACTACTTGTATCAATATGCTTTAACGCATTTCTTAAATATACAATGCATAGTACTAGTCTGTTATTGCATCCTATATTCTTTTATATATAAGTTCATCTATGACAATCAGCACCCGTACACTCTGGTACGGCCAATACGCCAGGGGCTTTCGTAGAGCCCATAATTCGGCGTGAGAAGTCCGAACACTTTCGACAATGCGGCACCCCGAACTTATAGCATTATATGCATCAGCTCCGAATCATGTCTTGGGTCAATAGT
The DNA here is from genome assembly GCA_032464435.1 of Aegilops umbellulata. Lineage (NCBI taxonomy): Eukaryota > Viridiplantae > Streptophyta > Magnoliopsida > Poales > Poaceae > Aegilops > Aegilops umbellulata. The sequence continues at coordinate 447,404,853 of CP136058.1, read as the reverse complement.
TGGGTTTGCCCGGCTCCCATGTTTTGGTACCTTACGTTCCGCTATATCGGCTAAGGTAGCACTGGGAGAACTACTGCGATTGTACCCCGGTTCTTCCGGCCGAGCATCTCAGTAGAGAAAGCTAAAACTGACTGTCATGATGAGGCGAGAGTTGGTCGTTGTTCGAGAGGTCTCAAGTCCCTAAAGACTTTTAGTGCTTCGGGCGAGGAGCCGGCCTTGTCCGGCTTAGGCGTGTATAGCACCCCAAATTCGGCCTTCCGAAGACTAGGGGCTTCGCCAAAATTTAAAATTGTAGACTTATATGGCTAAGTGAGAGCGATAAAGCATTATAGTCCGATTGCCTGGTTCGTTGCACTGAACACCTCCCTCGAAGGACCCAAGAATGGGAAAAAGAGTGCTCAGATTTATCCCGAACACCCCAGCACTAGTTGCATGGGGGCAGAAGTCGACGACTAGCAACTCTCAGAATTTATAAACGGCCGCACAGAAGGTAATATTTTAAATACAGAAGCGTTTCATAACGAACATGAACTAGTTTTCATAAATACAAGGATCACATGAGCAAGTTCATTCAAAGATTACATCTTTGGTACACTCGTCCGCCATGAGACGGGCACCCTTCAGGACACCTTCATAATACATTTCGGGGTGGCGATGCTCCTTGCCCTGCGGCGGCCCCTCCTTCACCAGCTTCTCGGCGTCCATCTTCGCCAAGTGCACCTTCACACGGGCAAAAGCCCTGCGTGCACCTTCGATGCAGACGGACCGCTTGATGACTTCCAGCTGTGGGCAGGCATCCACAAGCCGCCACACCAGGCCGAAGTAGCTGTTGGAAAGGGAATCACCAGGCCACATCCGGACTATAAGGCCCCTCATGGCCTGTTCGGCCGCCTTGTGGAGCTCGACCAGTTGCTTCAGCTGGTCGCTCACGGGCATCGGGTGTTCGGTCCGAGTATACTGAGACCAGAACAACTTCTCCGTCGAGCTTCCCTCCTCGGCCCGGTAGAACTCCACAGCGTCAGACACACTACGGGGCTGATCTGGGAACGCTCCTGGAGAGCTCCGAACTCGGGTAAGTAAAAGGAAATTTTCTTTCGCATGCCTACTTTGCATAATGAATGCCTTACCCGCCGCTATCTTTTTCACTGCCTCAATTTCCTGGAGGGCCTTTTGGGCTTCGGCCTTGGCATTTTTTGTGGTTTCGAGGGCCTTGGCAAGCTCGGACTCTCGCGTCCTCGAGTCAAGCTCCAGGGACTCATGCTTCTTGACGAGCGCCTGGAGCTCTTGCTGCACCTCGCCTACCCGGGCTTCGTGTCTTTCTCGCTCGGTGCGCTCCTTGGCCGCTTTGTTTTCATCCTCGGACAACGCCTTCTTCAGGGTCACCACTTCGGTCATGGCCCCTGGTGCATTCATGATGATCCAGTTATTCTGCAACCAATTCTTTTTTCATATGGACAAGGTCTTGCTTACCTTTGTTCTCCTCGAGCTGCTTTCTGGCAAGGCCGAGTTCTTCCTCGGACCGCTCGAGGTTCCGCTTCAGTGCGGCGATCTCCGTAGTATGTGCGACAGCGGCCAGCAGTGAAGCCTACATATACAAATAGACATATTCTAATTAGACTCCTGAGTCATGATTTGATCCTCTATTCGGCCTTGCTTCGTGAACGCCAAACAGAGCATCAGGGGCTACTGTCTATGTGGCAACATTTTCCTATAATTACTTACCTTAAAGCCTGTTAGGAGGCTTGTGCACGCTTCAGTCAATCCGCTTTTGGCGGACTGAACCTTCTCGATCACCGCACTCATGATAGTGCGGTGCTCTTCGGCGATGGAAGCACCCTGAAGCGCTTCCAACAAGTTGTCCGGTGCCTCTGGGTGGACAGAGGTCACCGGCACGGACGGCTTGCCCCTCTTAGCGGGGAGTCGCCTGCTGGAGTCCGGGACCACTAGCGGGTCCGCCGCAGTGTTCGGCTGAGGGCCGAACTTGGAGCCCGTGGGAGTCTTGCTCCCTTTGCGCCCAGGGTCCGGAAGGTCACCTTGAGGCGCCTCCAGGACTACCTCCCCTCGGCTTGGTGCCCTTTGAGACAACACCTCGACGTTGTCCATGGGGCGAGAGGAGGAAGCGGTCGGAAGTGAATAACTATTCATATCCGACGGGTCCAAAGAACCGTCTGACGAAGATACGTCGATACAGGCTCAGGACGGACTGCATAATCATGTTCGGCCTAAGAAGGAGCAGTGTGATAAAAGCATACCATGAATTACTCTGGTATCCGAATACTTACGACTTCGCCAGGGGCTTATCCCTGGGCAACCACTCGTCTTCGCTGTGAGCGGCGGTCGCGGAGCAGTCTGGAAGGAGAGTCCTTCCCTTCTTGGACCCTCCGGCCTCCCCGGTTGGGGCGGCCTTCCTCTTCTTGCCTCCCCCGCCTGGAGGGGGAGAATCTTCATCTTCCTCCTCCTCATCTTCACAAGAGGAGTGCGTCTCGGAGTTATCGGACGATGAGTCTGATACCACCTGACGGCAGGAACTCTTTCGAGTCCCGGCGGCCTTCTTCTTGGACTTCTTCTCCGGCGCCTCGTAGGGTGCCGGAGTCAGCATCTCCGTTAGGAGAGCGTCTGCTGGATCTTCGGGCAGGTGCGCCGGGCAGTTGATCTGCTCCGTTGTCTCCTCCCAGTCCTGTCAAAGGCATAGAAGCTCAGATTTCGCACACGATTAAGCTGGAGAAAGTAAACATCCTACAAGGTTTAGGAAACTTACCAGATTCGCAGGGCGCTTCGCGCTAAGCCCGCGGTCCTCGGTTAGGGAAGGAGGGACCTTGGCTCCCTTGAACAGCACCCTCCAGACGTCCTTGTGCATCGTGTCGAAGAGCTCGCGCAGAGTCTGGTGCTGGGCCGGGTCGAACTTCCATAAATTAAACGCCCATTGTTGACATGGGAGGATCCGGCGGAAGAGCATGACCTGGACCACGTTAACAAGCTTGAGTTTCTTGCTTATCATGTTCCGGATACACTTCTGGAGTCCGATCAGCTCCACCGGTGAACCCCAGGACAAGCCCTTCTCTTTCTAGGAGGTAAGCCGCGTGGGGATCCCGGATCTGAACTCGGGGGCCGCCACCCAGGTGGTGTCGCGTGGCTCAGTGATGTAGAACCACCCCGATTGCCACCCCTTTATGGTCTCCACATAGGAGCCCTCAAGCCATGTGACATTGGGCATTTTGCCCACCATGGCGCCTCCGCATTCCGCTTGCTGACCGCCCACAACCTTCGGCTTGACATTGAAGGTCTTCAGCCACAAGCCGAAGTGGGGCTGGACGCGGAGGAAGGCCTCGCACACGATGATAAACGCCGAGATGTTGAGGATAAAATTCAGAGCTAGATCATGGAAGTCCAGCCCATAGTAGAACATGAGGCCGCAGACAAACGGGTGAAGGGGGAACCCCAGTCCGCGGACGAAGTGGGTGAGAAAGACTACCCTCTCGTAGGGCTCCGGGGTAGGGACGATCTGCCCCTCGTCGGGTAGCCACTGCGCGATATTTGCGGCCAAGTATCCCCCCCCCCCCCGCGCAGCTTCTCGATGTCCTCCTCCATGATGGAGGACTTCATCCACTTTCCTCCCGCTCCGGACATGGTGGGGGCGGTATGAGGAGAAAGGTGCGAACTTGGGCGTTAGAGCTCGAGTGTGCAAGAATGGATGAGCGAGGAGGAAGAAGGCGTAGGTGAGAAAAGGTGAACCCTTATCCCTTTATAAAGGCGGACGAAACTATACGCCCCTTCTGGCCCGGTTAACTCGCTTATTCCCCAAACGTCGTAATTGATGGCGCGGTTGGGTTACCCACATCCATATTGATGAGAATCCCGTGATAAGGGGACACGATCTCTGCTTCGACAAGACGTGCCAAAGAAACTACCTCGCGATATGCGCCAATGCTGGTTGAGAGAAACGGTTCGGATAATGGTCGGGCCGTGGTACGATGTCATGATACCGAGTGCGTCAGCAGATTAGATTAGTGGAAATATTATTCTCTCTACGGTGGTATGTGGAACTTGTTTTGCAGAGCCGGACACTATTCTTGTGTTCATGATCTTCTATGGAGTATTCGGAGGAGGAACCCGCCTTGCAATGCCGAAGACAATCCGCGTGCCGGACTCATCGTCATTGAAGCCTGGTTCAAGGGCTAATGAGGGAGTCCTGGATTAGGGGGTATCCGGACAGCCGGACTATATCCTTTGGCCGAACTATTGGACTATGAAGATACAAGATTGAAGACTTCGTCTCATGTCCGGATGGGACTCTTCTTGGCGTGGAAGGCAAGCTTGGCGATGCGGATATGTAAATCTCCTCCCATTGTAACCGACTCTGTGTAACCCTAGCCCCCTCCGGTGTCTATATAAACCGGAGGGTTTAGTCCGTAGAACAACAACAGCTAGCTTCTAGGATTTAGCCTCTCCGATCTCGTGGTTGATCAACTCTTGTACTACTCATATCATCAAGATCAATCAAGCAGGAAGTAGGGTTTTACCTCCATCGTGAGGGCCCGAACCTGGGTAAACATTGTGTCCCTTGCCTCCTGTTACCATCCGCCTTAGACGCACAGTTCGGGACCCCCTACCCGAGATCCGCCGGTTTTGACACCGACAGCGGCCTTTCTGGGGGCGCGGCTGGAGATGCTCTTAGCCGTCGGGGTGTATGGGCCGGGCAGATCAATCATGGCTGCACTACACTGGTGTAGCTGGTAGTACGACGGTAGTACGAGCTCACGGCAGGGATCTAGGCCCAGATCCATATGTGGTGTTTGGTCCCTTGCAGGTCAAAGTGCCCACGATGATCTTGTCTAGCCAAAATAATAATCCCTTGAGCATTTAGGGGCTGTTTGGTTTGTGACTAACTTAGCCAAAGATTGCCACAACTAAGGTCATGCAAGTTTGACCAACTTAGGCGAGTGTTTGGTTCAAGCCACACCTTAGGCAAGCCATACTTGGCCCCACATGACATACACACAAAAAGTGTGGCAAGATTCTCTTAGGCTTGCCAACTTGTGGCTCTCATTTTGATGAACTAACCTTAGGCAAGCTTGCGAATCAACCTGTGGTTGAGTTAGTTAGGTGGACAGTGATATCCCCAACCCACCAGGGTTCAAATCCTGGTGCTCACATTATTCCTGGATTTATTTCAGGATTTCGAGACGTTCCCGTCGACGACGAGGCGCCTACGGTGACTTCGTAAATCTCAAGATGATATGCCGACTCAGTCTCTCGGAGGTGCTCATAGGGGTAGGGTGTGCGTGTGTGCGTTCATAGGGGTGAGTGTATGCGCGTGTATATTAGCGCTTGTGTCTGTACTGATGCTAAAAAAACCTTAGGCAAGCTTGGCAAAAATGTATAGCAAAGTGTGGCAATGCTAGTCGTAGAACCAAACAGCCCCTTAGTTGGTGATCACTCTGGAGCTTCACTTTGGAGTAACTGCTGTTTGTCGGACCACAAACAGTGGATGAGTTGAAGCTATGGTCACAAGTTCTTGCTCGGCATGATTATCTGATTTTTCTTTCATTCTTCTTGAGGGGGGATTATCCCTTTTTTTCTTAATCATGTGCATCGATTAATTAATCAGAATTCCTCATGCAGAAAAACACGGGTACACGAAGATAATCTTCACTTTTCAAGTGTGTGCACGAATATGACGTAAAAGATTTCCGCGGGGGGAGGGGGAAGACCGGAGGATAATCTAAGCTCTCATAAAAAGAATTCTTTACTGATTTGGTTTAAGGTACCTGGGCACAGTCACGCTGGCGCCATGCGGTGCTCATATTTCCCGTGTACTTGGCTCGAGTCCAAACGAATGCCTCTACTGATTCATCATATCAACAAATTGCTACAAGGAAACGCGTTGCACCGTTGTTTTTAGGCACCACTCTTTCTTAGCATTGTCATGGTCATTCATATGAGAAAACTTCCTTGTGTAAGCAAAAGTTTCTATCTAGTCACTTGCTTGAGGAATGTAAGGCAGAGTAATTGAGGAATGAGGTACAAAGTTGAGCTACAGTAAGAGGATATGGAGTAAATGAAGGAAACATTAGCTAAGTACTCCCTCCATTCCAAATTAGTTGACTTGAATTTGTCTAAATACAGATGTATCTATACTTGTTTAGTGTCTAGATACATCCTTGTCTAGATAAATATGGGTCAAGTAATTTGGAACGGAGGGAGTACCACTTTGTCATCTCGTTGTTGTTGCAACCTATTCTAATAGCACCTTGAACAACTGTTGGAAGCATTTTGTCTAATGATAATATAGATTTTGCTTGCTCTGGGTCATTCACTGGTTGCTTCAATCAATGCAATGTGAAAAAGGTTGGGCTATTATTTTTTGCTTCAATCAAGGTAATGTGAGGACCCATGTAGAATTCAGTGATATTCCTAGTACATTCCAAACAGATGCCACTTATAACTTTCCAATGCTTCTCTTGGGATTGAAATAATATGTCCCAAGGTTGCTACCATAAATATTTGGTGTATTGTTGGCTTCTACATCACTTTTTGGACCTCAAAACTAAAACTCATGTAGGTTGACTATAGGATCGATAAGTATGTCTAGATGGGGTGAATAGATTACTAAGCACAATAATGGATTCTTTTCCCAAGTTTTAATTTAGTGGCATATTTTAAGATTTTCTAACAATCTATAAAGCACTCTACACATGCAAGTCTAGAGTAACAGGCAACGGAAATAAAAGACATGCAAGTGCACAGTAAAAGGCGGAGTTGAGAGAATCTTACATCCACTTTGATGGATGTTTCAATGCATGATGGATCTATGATCACAAGGAACTCAGTTGCGAGATTCCATAGAGGAATAGTCTACAAAAGGACAGTCACCCACGAAGGAGCAATCCAACCTATTCAATTATATCTTACGCCCACAAAGGGCTAACATCACTAAGTAAGTCTTAACGAAGTAGGTGATCTCCGGGCCATTCAAACTTCTTGGCTTCTTCACAAACTTGAAGACTTTCAAGCACACCTAGTCGATCTAGGATGTGTACACCCTCACAAGTGACAAGATAGAGGTTGCTCGACAATGAATCCCTTACTCTTGAGCTTCAAAATATAATCTTCTCAACACTCAAACTATCTCAAGATTTGGCTATGGATTTGGAGTCACGTTGGGCATAAAATATGATACCTGAATCTCGAGTCCAAAGAACCTGAACACTATATTGGGTAGCAGTTTCGGAAACGCGAATTTTATTCAATATATTAGTGTTTGTACCAACTACTTGAACAACCCAAATTATCTGAATTAAACAAGAAGCCCATCAAAAACTCTCTCAAAGGCCCAAACAACCACAAACGACCCAAAAGCCGCCATAACCCACTGACACACCAACACCGCTATGTTAGACTGTATATACGTAGTCTTGTACATGTCTTGTATTGTACCTCTTGGTACGTCTATATAATGAGATAGCCACACCCCGTTTTAGGGTGTCGAGCCAGTTTCCCAAACCCTATGTTTTACATGGTATCAGTTTAGGTTACGATGACTTTCGCTGCACCTCCTCCCGCCGTCGCCGCGCCGATCTCGACCGCCGCCGCCGCGCCGGCCCTCGCCTCGACCTCGCCCTTCATGTCCTCCCACCCCCTCGCGACGACCTACGGCGCTGTGCCGCCCCCGCCCGCTTCCCCGCAGGCTTCGGGGTCTCCGGGCGCTCCAATCGCCCCAACCGAGCACGCAGCGCTGCCGGGTCCTGGCGGCCCGCCTCTGTCGAGCTCGCACCCGTGGTACGGCGCCAACGCGCCCTCCTATGGTGCACCCCCGCCGCAGTCGTCCACATGGCCGGGATCGGCCTATCCTGCGCCGCCGCCGCAACCCTACGCGGCGGTACCGCATCTGCCGCCACCACACCACTACTACCAGTCGCCGCCGTAGCCATACTATGGGGACGCCGCCACCTCGCCGTATGGTTCCCCTGCAGCGCCCGGCCATGGTGCTTTGGCTGCTGCGGGTGCTGGCCCCTACACCGCGCCGACCTACGGCTCTTCTGCGGCGCCCGACCCCGGTGCCCTGGCTGCCGCTGCTACCGGGTCCTACTCCTCGCCTGGCGCCTACGCGATGGTCCCCCGTTCAGATATGGCCCTGTCCATGGATCCCTATGCACCACTGGCGCAGGCGTACACTACTCAAACAGCGGCGCCACCGCTGTTTTATTTCTCGCATCTGCAGCCGGTGAAGCTTGCGCCGGACAACTACCTGTCATGGCGTGCTCAGGTCTTGCCTCTCCTCCGCAGCCGCTACTTGCAGGGCTACGTTGACGGGTCCATCCCGTGCCCACCCCCTCACCATCCGGCATATCACACCTGGGTAGCGCAGGATCAGGCCATTCTCTCCGCCATCCAGTGTGTTAGCACATGAACACGTCACCGTGTACCCTCGACGTCGAGGGTGATGCACCGCAGCTCGCGTCGAAGGAGATCTGACCGGCAGCGCGATACGCAGGACAGCCGGCAGATGCTTTTGTAGACCCGAAGCCCCGCTTGCCCGGGAGGGACCCCGTCAGGGCTCACGGCGGCTATGGGCTGCTCCAGGTCGATTCGCTCGCCCCTAGATCCTCGTGGATCCGTAGCCCTCCGGCATGAAGAACTAGCGAAGAATGAGAAGAAAGATACAAGGGAGAGATAAAAAGTAGATGAACAAAAAAGTAGTAGATGTGTTTATTCGATTGGTGTTGTTCAATCGGCCATCACCCCCAACATATATAAGAGGCGGCTGGACTTCCCGTACAAGCAAAGGATTCATCTAGGCTTTCCTTACAAAAAATTACATCAATTCACGTCCTAGAGTCCTAGTTCTATTCTAACTCGGATTCAGTCTGAATCTGGCCCAACTTCTGTCTTCCTCCTTGCGCGGGCCGCCGAGCTTGCATATGTCCTCCGATCAAGACGGCCCAAATACAAAACTTGTGCGCCTCGATGATACGAACAATTCTTATATTGAACACTTTTCCAAATAAGACCATCTTGAATATTCTACGAAGCCGTCTTTAATATCCAGTCGGACTCGGTCATGTAAGAGACTGGATTGTCTGAGTCTCGTAGTGAACTTACAGGCCGTATACTATCTCAGATGATAATAACTCCAAAACCAAAGTTCACCATTTTGATGATGCGCACAACTTCCGTGTTGATCACTTTTCCATCCGAAGTCATCTGGATTACCTTTCGGGCACATCTTCAGTTTCACTCGGATCCGAGCTCATCCACTCGGATATTAGTGTTTTTCGTCCGACTGGACCTTTTCACTCGGATGTTAGAGTCTTTCGCTCGGAAGATAATCTTTCACTCAGATGACTATAATTTCACTCGGAAGACAATCTTTCATTCGGATGACTATATTTCACTCGGAAGGCAATATCTTATTCGATCGGCAAGTTTTCGTCCCGATGGTAATCTTTTCACTCGGAATACTTTCACCTGGAGGACAATTTCACTCGGATGACCATATTTCCACTCGGATGATATTTCCACTTGGATAATAATAAGTTCATCCGGTCAGCAAACTTTCACTCGACCGGTAAATTTTCACTCGACCGTAAACTTTCACTCGGACGGTAAACTTTTCACTCGGATTTTCCGACTGAAAACATAGCCTGATCTTTATTTGTCTCTCCAGGCCTCATACGACCTCGTATTGAGACGAATTATATATGAAAATCGATCGGCTCGACGAGACGAAACTTTTCCTTGTTGAAGGTTTTTCGATTCAAAGCCGTCTTGATGGCCGAATTACTCGTGCAACCTATCAGACAAGTGTCTGGCACCTCGCGCCATATTTCCGTTGAGGTTCGGTCTGCAGTGTATTGCCTCTAACTTTTGCATATGAACTCGGATTGAGATGATTTATATATCAAAATCGATTGCCTCGACGACACGAAGACAATTCCTTAAGTGTGCTCCTTCATCTGAGGTCATATTGAGGGCGTAATCGGCCGAAAAGCATTCAGAACATTAAATTTTGTCACTCGGAGTGCAGCTTCGGCCACTGAGATGAGGTCGAATGGCGATAGCCTAAACATCAAAGTTGTTCCACTCGACGATATGAAACTTTCTCATGCTGAAAACCCTTTCACTCTGTATCTTGCCAAAATCAGGTGTCAACACAGTCTTCGCTCACGCCGAGTGTTTCGTCGATGGTCCTCTTCGCCGCTACGTCCAGGGAGGCGTGGGCGGCCCTCCACTCTAGTTTCACCTCTCAGTCTCAGGCGCGTGCGCACTCTATACGCACCGAGCTGGGTGAGACCAAGCTTGGCGATCTCAGCATCACAGAGTACTTCACCAAGATGACGAGCCTCGCCAATACTTTGGCCTCTGTTGGTCAGCCGCTTCAGGACGAGGACTTCAACACCTTTGTACTTAACGGGCTCGATGATGATTATGACAATCTCATTGAGAACGTCCATGGTCGAGAGGACACCCTCCCGCGTCATGAGCTCTATGGGCGCCTCCTTGGGCGTGAGCAGCGCATCAAGGCGCGCCGTGTTTCCCCCAGCTTCGTCTCCGCCAACGCCGCCACACGCGGCAAACCTCAGAAGCTGGCCGTCTCAGGTGGCAAACCACTGGCTTCCTCGTCGCAGGCCTCGCGGGGCAACGCGCCGACCATCACTGGAGGGAGTCGCCCGGTTGCTTGCTGTTCTAGTTGCGGTGCTCCTCAGGCTTGCCAGCTTTGTGGCATCGATCGTCACCTCGCCTCTCGCTGCCACCGACGCTACAAGCAAGACTTCCTTGGCCTTGGTAACAATGGAAAAGGGAATGATAAGCAGGCTGCAGCTGCTGTGACGGGGCACGAGCACGGGCGCACCCAGTCCTACTCTCTTGATCCGGCGTGGTATATGGATACAGGGGCGACGAACCACCTCACCAACGAGATGGGCAGGCTATCCACTCAGGAGCCATATCGTGGACATGATCAGGTGCACACCACCAACGGAGCAGGCATGCGCATCTCCCATGTTGGTCAGGCATCACTTCTTGAACATAATTTTCGCAAACTGCATCTTTCCAATGTCCTTCGACTTCCCTCTGCCACGCGTAGTTTGTTGTCTATTCCTCAACTTACTCGTGATAATAATGTCCTTGCTGAGTTTTACCCTTTTCGTTTCTTTATCAAGGATCGGGACACGAGGGCCGTTCTGCTTAGTGGTCGTCTTCGCCATGGCTTATATGCACTTGACGCACCGCCTGCACCTCCTACGCCATCCTCTCCTCAGGTGTTCAGTGGTGTTCGTGTGTCGCCTACGCACTGGCATGCCCGCCTTGGTCACCCCACTGCTCCTATCGTTAGTCATGTGTTGCATCGCCATGAATTACCAGTTGTATCCAATAAAAGTGCTGAAACTATCTGTGATGCCTGTCAGTAGGGTAAGAGTCACCAACTACCTTTTTCAGAGTCTAGTCGTGTTGTGAAACATCCTCTTGAGCTTGTGTTTTCTGATGTATGGGGTCATGCCCAAACGTCTGTTAGTGGTCACAACTATTATGTCAGTTTCATTGATGCTTACAGTCGGTTTACTTGGTTATATCTTATCAAGCGTAAATCTGATGTGTTTGATGTTTTTATTCAGTTCCAAGCACATGTTGAGTGTCTCCTTAAGCACAAAATTATTCATGTTCAATCTGATTGGGGGGTGAATATCACAACCTCAACTCGTTTTTTAACAGGCTTGGGATCTCGCATCGTGTATCTTGTCCTCATACACATCAGCAAAACGGCACCGCTGAACGTAAGCATCGGCATCTTGTAGAGACTGGACTTACTTTACTAGCTCATGCCTCCGTCCCGTTTCGGTTCTGGAGTGATGCTTTTTCCACTGCCTGTTTCTTGATCAATCGGCTTCCCTCACGACTACTGAAAATGAAAACCCCTCTTGAACTCTTGCTCAATGATATCCCAGACTACATACACATTTCTCAAAGTGTTTGGGTGCGCGTGTTGGCCGCACTTGCGGCCGTACAACAGGCACAAGTTGGAGTTTCAATCTAAGAAGTGTGTTTTTCTTGGGTACAGTTCTCTCCATAAAGGGTACAAGTGTCTTCATGTTCCCACCAATCGTGTCTACATTTCTCGTGACGTCGTGTTTGATGAGAATGTGTTCCCATTTCGTGCCCTTCCGAACCACTCCACCATTAGTTTACCACCTGTGCACTCCGCTACACCTTCGCCTGATCAATTTGTGGATGTTGCAAATGCTCCTGTGTTGCTTCCTAACCATGCTGCAGGTATTGGACGTGGTGCCCGTCTTGAACTCCTGGATGATGACTGAGGGAGTCCTGGATTAGGGGGTGTTCGGATAGCCGAACTATACCTTCAGCCGGACTCCAGGACTATGAAGATACAAAGTTGAAGACTTCGTCCCGTGTCCGGAAGGATCTTTTCTTGGCGTGGAAGGCAAGCTAGGTGTGCGGATATTCGAGATCTCCTACCATTGTAACCGACTCTGTGTAACCCTAACCCTATCCGGTGTCTATATAAACTGGAGGGTTGTAGTCCGTAGGACAACCATCATCATACACAATCATACCATAGGCTAGCTTCTAGGGTTTAGCCTCCTTGATCTCGTGGTAGATCCACTCTTGTACTACCCATATCATCAATATTAATCTAGCAGGAGTAGGGTTTTACCTCCATCGAGAGGGCCCGAACCTGGGTAAAATAAACTGTCCCTTGTCTCCTGTTACCATCCGACCTTGACGCACAGTTCGGGACCCCCTACCCGAGATCCGCCAGTTTTGACACCGACAATGACGCTCACGATGGCCATGCATAGCGGGTCGTGCCCGCCAGCCCGATGCATCCACAGTCGCCCCGCGGGCGTCGGCAGCGCCCGCAGCTGCACCCGCGTCGCCCGCCTCGTCGCCCGCCTCGCCTGACTCGCCCGCCACGCCACATGCCTCGCCCTTGCCTGGCCCAGCGGTAGACGGCCCAGTGGCAAGCGGCCCAGCGGTAGGGGGCCCAGCGGCCACGATAGCTGCATCGACCAGCCCCGCCTCGGCCCCCTCGACGCCTCGCGAGCCGGCCTTGTCGTCGGCTGGGCTCGACATCCCCGTCTCGGCCACGTCGTCCGGCGCCGAGTCTGATGCACCTGGCTCCTCCAGCTCCGGATTGGTCTCGTCCTCGGCTCCTGTGGCGAGCCCCGTGTTGTCGGCACCGCCTGCTGTGGTCTCTCATCGACCACACACGCGCAGCCGGTCTGGTGTTTTTCGCCCCAAGGAACGCACAGATGGGACCGTGGCGTGGCTTGCCGCGTGTGTGGCTCATGCTGCTGCGGATCCGACGGCCGAGCCGCGTCATTTTCAGGCCGCGTTGGGTATTCCTCACTGGCGTGCTGCGATGGAGCAGGAATTTCAGGCTTTGCTAAAAAATGGCACTTGGCGACTTGTTCCTCCGGTCTTTGGTATCAACGTCATTGACTCCAAGTGGGTGTTTAAGGTAAAACGACATGGAGATGGTTCGATTGAGCGCTATAAGGCACGGCTGGTTGCCAAGGGTTTCAAGCAGAGGTATGGTCTTGATTATGAAGACACGTTCAGTCCAGTTATCAAGCCTACTACTATTCGTATACTGCTGTCTCTTGCTGTTACTCGTGGTTGGTCTCTTCGTTAGCTTGACGTGCAGAATGCCTTCCTCCATGGAGTTCTTGAGGAAGAGGTTTATATGCGTCAACCACCGGGCTTTGTTGATCCTACACATCCGCATCATCTCTATCGTCTGGTCAAGGCATTGTATGGACTTAAACAGACGCCTCGTGCGTGGCATGCACGCCTTGGTTCTTTTCTTCGGGCTCTTGGGTTTATTCCCTCCACTGTTGACACATCACTGTTTCTTCTTCAGCGTCCTGAGGTGACGATGTATCTATTGGTTTATGTTGATGATATCATCATGGTCAGTTCTTCTGATGCTGCTGCTGATCGCCTTGTGGCTGCCTTGAGTGAGGAGTTTGTTGTCAAGGATTTGGGTGCTCTTCATTACTTCCTTGGCTTGGAGGTATCATGGTCATCTACCGAGATGACTCTGACTCAGAAAAAGTATTCTATGGATTTGTTGCGCCGTGCTGGGATGCTCAAATGCAAGCATGCTATCACTCCGATGTCTGTGTCTGATCGGTTGTCTGCTCTTGATGGAGATCTTCTTTCCGCTGATGACGCCACTGAGTATCGCAGTCTTGTTAGTGGTCTGCAATATCTCACTATCACCAGGCCCGATGTCTCTTATGCAGTCAACCGTGTGTGCCAGTACCTTCATGCACCTCGTACCACTCATCTCTCGGCAGTTAAGCGCATTCTGCGATATGTCTCTTCCACTGCTTCGTATGGTCTGCTCCTTCAGTCTGCACCGTCTTGTGAACTTTCGGCTTTCTCTGATGCGGATTGGGCTGGAAGCCCCGATGATCGGCGATCCACGGGGGGATATGCAGTGTTCTTTGGTCCTAACTTGATCACCTAGAATGCTCGCAAGCAAGCCACCGTGTCTCGTAGCAGTACTGAAGCTGAGTATAAAGCAGTTGCTGATGCTACCGCTGAGATCATATGGGTACAGTCTTTATTGCGGGAGTTGAGGATCTCTCCAGGTCATCCTCCAGTTCTATGGTGTGATAACATCGGTGCTACATACCTTTCATCTAATCCGGTGTTTCATGCTAGGACAAAACACATTGATGTTGACTATCACTTTGTTCGGGAACGTGTTGCACAGAGACTACTTTGTATCAAGTTCATCTCCTCAAAAGATCAACTTGTTGACATCTTCACGAAGCCTCTTCCACAACCACAGTTTGTAGGCTGTAGGCGCAATCTTAACTTACTCTGTACTTCAGGCTATAGTTAAGATTGAGGGAGGGTGTTAGACTGTATATACGTAGTCTTGTACATGTCTTGTATTGTACCTCTTGGTACGTCTATATAATGAGATAGCCACACCCCGTTTTAGGGTGTCGAGCCAGTTTCCCAAACCCTATGTTTTACACGCTACACTTCCCGACTGCTTGGCCCCCCTCTACCACCCGCCGTGTTGCAACTACGACACACTGACACCACCTGCAGCGCTGCAACACGAGGGTTGGAAGGGGGTTGATTCTCTTGATGCATGGAGGCTGGCGGGTTAGAAGGGTAGTCCATCCATGAGGAGGCCTAGGGATGGTGGTTCGATTTTGCAAGTGAAAGAAATCACAAACGTGAGCACAAGTGATGCCTCCCAGCTTTGAACTGAAAAAGGCCCACCAAATCAATACCGAACGTGCCCTCTAGAACTCCTGACCAAACACCAAGTCAACATTGAATCCCACAACCCTCTTTCTGCCCATCACTACCCTCAAACGGAACTGGAAAGAAAAAACATACCAATCCTTACCACTGGCGAGATGAAGGAGCGGCGCACAACCAACCCACCATCGGACGAAGTGCCAAATCCTCTCCTAGTCTTTTCTTTCATGGCACTGGCATACAAGTGCTTGCTAATGAAAGTTGGCAGGAAAGTGCTAACTGGACTTACCTTATTTCTAGGAGCAAGTGGAGGCTCATTGACGATGTAAGATAGAAATAATGTGGAGTCGGTGCTTTGAGCTAGGGCTTTGGTTTCCTCCATAGCCAATTCCAATTCCAAATCATTTGTCGGCGTGCAAACCTTGGGAATTTAGCTCCAAACCAAAGACGACTTGCTTTGCTGCATTTCTTGGGTCGGGGCTTTACCTGATTTTGGAGAAAGAAAGGCCATGTAGAATCCAATTTGCTTTGAGAACCCCTATCCTATGTTCTCTCTATCTGTAATATGGGGAAAGACATGCTCGATATGAATCGGGACAAAGAAGAAAGTCAAAAGCAGTAGGTAGGTCCATGATTTCAAGTTGAGTAGTGAGTGGTTACTTAGGGGAGTTGGCAAAAACCTTTACTTGTTTGATTTCCTCCTAGACAAAGGAGGGGCACGGATGATGTGGTAGGCGTCAATAAAGATGCCATTCAATTAGGCACAGGGCGACAAAGTTGAGAACAACAAAAATTCTTCCTTTTTGAAGGGATTGCGTGTCTTCTTAATCATGTATTCGACACAAGAAAAAGGCTTTTACTTGTGCCGATTCTTCTTGTATGAAAAGAATAAAACATATTTTTTCTTTCATGCTTCTCCTAGTGCAGGCAGTAGTTTGTTAGCGAGTTCACCTTCCTAGTAAGGTTTGCTCATTTCATTCATTCTCATTCAAGTATACTTCTAAGGCATGTGGATACAAAAATCCTTGGCATAATAGAGCACAAACAATAGGGCCCACTATCAATCTTACTTTCCCTAAATAAATAGTTTGGATTGGATGAACAATCCTACTTTTATTCCAGTTATTAAACAAGGGAAGAGATTAAGGGAGAAAACCTCCAAAGAAAACTAGTAACCAAATCCATTGTATTTGTTGAGCGAAAAAGAAGAGTTCAACGAGAAGAATATATGAAGAGATTGAGATGTTTTGATCCTGGCTAAATTTATAAGTGAAGAATGCACGTGAAGTATTAAAGGTGCATTCAGCCATGCCTCAACAATTTGGACAGAAAATGTAGTTGTTAGGTTGGGATCCTGGGTAGAAACCGATGATATTTTAGTAGATAAATTAACGCCTCATATAGCGGGCAAATCAGTGTATACCATAGAAGTTGGATTATTATGGGCCATATTTGGCCTAATTTAATTCATGCCACGACGGTCTTTATGGAAAGGAAAGATTTGTTGATGCTTTCCTGTTTAGAATAAATAAAAACAGAGAGAGGTGTGATGAGCAGGGAAAAATGGTCACGTAGATCTTCTATTTCACCGGAATACATTGATTGCCCCCTCCTC
This sequence comes from Aegilops umbellulata, assembly GCA_032464435.1. NCBI lineage: Eukaryota > Viridiplantae > Streptophyta > Magnoliopsida > Poales > Poaceae > Aegilops > Aegilops umbellulata. Next base: position 447,387,989 of record CP136058.1, on the reverse strand, counting down.
ATTTCCTGCCCTCTTTGTTCGGGAATAATTCTTTCTTAACTCGCACATAAGTTTCAGGCGTCGACAAGAGAGTTAGCGATCTCAACTCGTCCGGTGCACTGGGCCCATGGGAAGCCCTCACACTCATGCACCATTCCATAGTCGTGCCCGCGACAAAAAACGAAGCACATTCCTGCTCCGTGCCCGCTGCCGGCCGCCAACCCTCCCACCCCTCCCCCGAGCCGAGCAGCTCCACAGAGGCGGCACACACAACCGAAAAGGCCTCAATATTAAAGGGACCCACTAGGACGAGGACCCAATGAAAATGATGGACATGATACAAAATTGAAGGCCTAAATCGATTCCGAGAGCTCCAAACTTAAGAATTATTTTTAAAGATTATCGAGTGGTGTATCGGCCTTGGCTTAGCATGTGGACACATCAGGATGCTACAAATTTCAATACAGTCATACACGATCATAGAACTAGCGGCAATTTTCATTTAAAAAATATGTGCATGTCCCGGTCAAAGACATGTGTAACCGGTCCATCATTACGCTCACCGGCGGGTGACCGCCTCGTCCGAGCCAAAACCGCCACCCCACGCCCCCTACACCGCGTCCACCAGCGCCCCTCTCACCGCTACCGGGCCCCACGCCCGCCCACCTCCCCGCCCGTACGCGAGGCCCACCACGCACGATTAGCTTCCTAATCCCCCACTCCCCTTAATTAACCCGAGAAATTAGTAAAATCGAACCAAAAGGAGAGCGCAGCGCACAGCACCGTTATTTTTCTCGCCGTCCCTCTTTTCTCTTTACACCCCCTCCGCCTGTCCCCTCGCCATTCCATTCCATTCCTCCGCCCCCACCGCCATTTCGCCGATTCCGGCCGCCGCCTAGGGTTTCTCGCCGGGCCTCGTCGGTCCCCTCCCGTGGCGCTTCCTGCCCCCGCCGGCGGCACGCGGCGTCCGGAGCAGGAGGAGGAGGCGGAGTAGGTCGGTCTGTGAGGCCGAAGTGGTGGCGGCGGCGGAGTGAGCTGTCGGCGAGCGCGGTTTCGCGGCGGCGGAGGCTGTGGCTCGGCGGTTGATGGGGAGGTAGGAGGTTCTTGCGGTTGCGGTGTTGGAACGGCGGCGGCGGCGGCGGTGCGGAGGCGGCTTATAGGTGGCAGACATGTATTTCACCAGGCTCGATGACTCGCCCATGTTCAGGAAGCAGGTGAGCCAGCTTACTCCTCGGATCTCGATTTCAGGCCATTGGGGAACCCCGCTTGGTGGCTGTGAACGGCCGGGGGTGACTAGTTAGTGGGGAGCGACAAAAGCTTGCAGTTTCGGGTGTAGTGCTTGCCGCTGCTGGCTCCTGGATTGGGCTCCCTGTGATGGATTGGATCTGTCCTTGTTTCTGGGAGTGGGTCGAGCAAGTCTGACCCCTCTCGCCGCAGCTTCGCCTCGAACCGTTCGAGATTGAAGCATCTCTGTCTGTCTGGCTGGCTCTGTCTCTGGTAGCGATGTGCAGGTTTCTTGTCTGTTTTTTTGTTGTTGTTTGATTGATTGGCCTTACTGCTAGTATATTTTTAAATATGTTATGATCTTAGCATGTGAGTAAAGGTTCCACCTGAGTTCCTAAGGACAATCGTGTGGTATTCTCAGTCCATCCTGTTAGATGTTACTCGTTTTCTTTTGCCACGCGTGTGCGTTGATTGGTCAAAGTTTGTTTTGATGCAAGTGAGACAGCAATGCTTGCTTCTCTATGCAAGAATTTGGTTCGAATTACCGGTGTAGGGTATGTTTGCTATACACAACTGCGAGACTGTTTGATATTGTGTCGGTCGGATTGCTTGGTTCAGTGTTTTGGCTATTCGCCAAGCTTTATCTATGCAATTGTATGAGTAATAAATTTATATAATTATAAACAACTCAGCAAAAGGATGAGCTTTTGATGTGATACATGTAAACCATTTTCTGTGTGCTCTGCTGACTACAAATTGCTTTGCACCTATGCTTTTTAATGGTTGTTTCTGGGTTTATACCAAAAGGGTCAGCGGATTTTGTTTGATTGATGAACACTGTTTAAATTGTTTTTCCTTCAATAAATAGATGCAATCACTTGAAGAAGGTGCTGACTTGCTGAGAGAGAGATGCTTGAAGTATCACAAAGGTTGCCGTAAATACACGTAAGTGAACATTGCCATCTCATTTGAGTAGCATACGCCCGTTTATCCTCCCTATTTTATGCTTGCGTGCTGCAATGTGCTATCTAGGATTGAACTTGTTTACATTTGCCCTTTTATTTCAGTGAAGGGCTAGGCGAAGCATATGATGGAGATATTGCATTTGCAAGTTCACTAGAAGCATTTGGAGGCGGTCACAATGATCCAATCAGTGTCGCCTTTGGAGGTTAGCAATATAGTTCTCTTTCAAGTACATTTATTTACTGTTATAGTCACATTCACTCACTTCACTGATTTGAGCATTATTTTGTTTTCATGCTTGTTGAAACTGGATACTTCCTCCGGCTCTCGTTTAGGTGTTGTTTTAGATAGGATTCTGATACCAAGACGAGTTCATTAAAGTTGTTTCTTTGCCATTGTACCCAAACTAATTCAATTGAGACGGATTTATACCACCAAAATATTTTCTAGTCTGGTTTGTAGGTAGTCAATTATATATATGAACTTATCAATAGATTGCAGGGTTCAAGTACTAGATCTCGATTTTCAGCTAGACTGTTCATTTTACTTTTTCCTTGCTGCAACATCAGTTTGCATGGCGTCCATTTTTTAAAAGTCATTTACCTTGTCGCTTTGTTGTCGTTTATCTGCTTGTTGGTTGTTGTATGCGCACATAGTGCCAGAGTAGTAGGAGGAGAAATACAATAGTACTACTATCTCTAGTGAACCACTAGCACTAGTATGCCAGCGGTCAAGAATGCATTTTTAAGCAAGGAGTTAAAGGAAACTAAGGATGCACGCATGCATGCAAGTCTGTTAACTTTAGGGTTAAATGCTACCATGTGACGCCCCGAAATTCCTGAATGATAACCTTCTCATGGCCACTGTGTAAAAGCCCCAGTAACAGCTAACTGAGAACTGAAGGGCGCTTTTGTCAGTGAAAATGACAAGACATCATAACTTTCATTAGGTTTCATCAGCGCTGTAGTGTTTTTTCTTGTTGGTTTCCTAATTGGCCAGTTATCTATAAATTATGACATGTACCTCTGGTCCAGGACCCGTGATGACCAAATTTACAATTGCCTTGAGAGAAATTGGAACATACAAAGAAGTTTTGCGCTCCCAGGTAGACATTTGTATGTACATATATTGCACGCACATCCTTTTGCTCAACTTCAGGTTTAGGTGGTCTAACTTCTTGCATACTGTTCTGATAGGTTGAACATATGCTAAATGACAAGCTGCTGCAGTTTGTGGACATGGATTTGCATGATGTGAAGGTATTTGCGCAATTTTCTTCTAACATCTTACTTGTAAATTTCACATTGGGTTTGGACCTGCCATTAAATTTGATAACTTCTGATCAGGATGCCCGAAAGCGTTTTGACAAGGCTAGCCTTCTGTACGACCAGGTAATGCTGTTTTGAGCTCATTTCAAAGTTACAATATTAAATTTGTCTTCAAGGTGATTCTGAAGCTCGTATCATATGAGTTCAATCTTGTGGCAGCAATAACAAAGTTCAATATATTGGCTTATTGTGAACAAAATGATAGAGCTATATATTCTCCCATTTTTGTTTTGGTGTTTGTTTACTCTGTTCCCGTCAAACTGCCAATATGATAGCCAACTTTCACTATAATCAGAAGGATTCTGTTTGCCATAATGTGTAGATGCTGTTTCTGTGTTATTTTTCTGTCTACTGACTCCTAGTTGCTAAAATAGTGACCCATGGTAAAAATTAACCTAGGATAAGCAGAATCTGCCTTTTGCTGCGTGGGAATAATTTTACTGCACCGTGACACCAATATGATAGCTTTATTCCATTTCTTCTGTTGATCCGCATGCTATCATTTGCGGTTGCTGATGCATTTTTGACAAAAGTCGAGTTTATTTTTAAAAAGGGTCTCGCTGACTGATTTGTCTTCTCGCCCAGGCTCGTGAGAGGTATTTATCCTTGAAGAAAGGAACAAGGACAGACATAGCAACTGCAGTTGAGGATGTAAGTTCCTTTCCTTATTTGACATTATCGAACTTCTGTTAGAAGCCATGATCACTAATTGTGACGTTACCAGGAGCTCCACAGCGCCAGATCTTCATTTGAGCAAGCTCGTTTCAACCTGGTAGGTGTAATGCTTCCCTGTATCTCTATTCACTGTTCTGTTTTCTGTAATTATATATTTGACATGCCTTTTGTTTGTCTTATCTACAGGTGACTGCGCTTTCAAACATTGAGGCTAAGAAAAGATTTGAATTTTTGGAGGCTGTTAGTGGGACAATGGATGCACATCTTCGTTATTTCAAACAAGTACTGGCTTGTCATTATTTGCATTCTGATATTTCTTGGTTATGCACAAATGATATTCAAACTTCATCTGCTGTTGTTTTTTTCAGGGATATGAATTACTCCATCAGATGGAACCGTATATCAATCAAGTAACTATTTAACCGTGACTTTCTATTTTTCATTTTTTTGGTAGTGCTGCATGTGAATGTTCCGTGCTAGTTTATGTAGTTGAAGTAATACATATGTACTAGTTAGTGGATATGCAAAAAATCTCTTCCACCGATGCACCATTTGTTATAAACTTATAATCTTGCATGTTATCTGCACATTCAACAACAACAACAAAGCCTTTTACTCCCAAACAAGTTGGGGTAAGCTACAAACCCATAAGGCCTCAAAACCAACTCAGGGTTCTGGCATGTGGACAGCTAGCTTCCACGCACCCCTGTCCATGGCCTACTTCTTTGGTGATATTCCAGTCCTTCAGATCTCTCTTAACGGACTCCTCCCATGTCATGTTTGGTTTACCCCGACCTCTCTTGACATTGCCCGCATGCCTTAACTGTCTGCTATGCAATGGCGCTTCTCGAGGCCTGCGATGTATATGCCCAAACCATCTCAAACGATGTTGGACAAGCTTCTCTTCAATCATTGCTATCTTTTATCACGTATATCCTCATGCCGGACCCGATCCTTTCTTGTGTGGCCACATATCCATCTCAACATGCACATCTCTGCTATACCTTATTGTTGGACATGTCACCTTTTAGGTGGCCAACATCCAACACCATACACCATCGTACGTCGAATCGCCGTCCTATAGAACCTGCCTTTTAGCTTTTGTGGCATTCTCTTGTCACAAAGGATGCCAGAAGCTTGGCGCCACTTCATCCATCCAATTTTGATTTGATGTCTCACATCTTCATTGGTATCACCATCCTTCTGCAACATTGACCCCAAATATCAAAATGTGTCCTTCTGAGTTACCACTTTGCCCACCGAGGCCTCCTCGTGCCTAATAGTACTGAAACCGCACCTCATGTACTCAATTTTAGTTCTATATAAGCCTAAAACCTTTTGATTCCAAAAAGTTTTTCTCCACAGCTCTAACTTTCTATTAACCCTTGTCCGACTATCGTCGACTAGCACCACATCATCATCCGCAAAGAGCATACACCATGGGGTATCTCCTTGTATATCCCTGACCTCATCCATCACCAAAGAAAAAAGATAAGGGCTCAAAGCCGACTCTTGGTGTAGTCCTATTTTATTGGAAAGTCATCAGTGTCGCCATCATTTGTTCAAACACTTGTCACAACATTATCGTACATGTCCCTGTTGAGGGTAAAATGTACTTTGTGTTTCTCCAAGGCCCAACACATGACATTCCGCGTTATCTTAGCGTAAGCCTTCTTCAAGTCGATGAACACCATATGCATGCCCTTTTGCCCCCTGTATCTTTCCATAAGCTGTTGTACCAAGAAAATTGCTTCCATGGTCGACCTCCCAGGCATGGAACCAAACTGATTTTTGGTCACGCTTGTCATTCTTCTTAACCCGTGCTCAATGTCCCTCCAATAGCTTCATTGTATGGCTCATCAACTTAATTCCATGGTAATTAGTACAACTTTGAACGCCTCCCTTGTTCTTGAAGATTGGTACTAATTTACTCCACATCCATTTTTCGGGCATCTTGTTTGCCCAAAAAATGAGGTTGAAAAGCTTAGTTAGCCATACTATCGCTGTCTCCGAGGCCTCTCCGCACCTTGATGGGGATACAATCAGGGCCCATCGCCTTGCCTCATTTCATCCTTTTTAAAGCTTCCCTGACCTCAGACTCCTGGATTCGTCACACAAAACGCCTTCAAGAAATTGACCTCTTATGACCTTCAACCCCTGCAATTACGCGTTAGATGGTCCGATTTCAAATATTTATTGCAAAAATGTTGTGTCATTTGGTCATGGCAATTGCAGTGAAAATCACCTCCAAGATTAGGTGTCAGATAGTCCGGTACCAGTTGCTTCATTTCTAAATTAATTGTCATTTAATTGTGTAAATTGCACAGTGGAAACCACCTGCTGAGACCATTTTTTAATGATTCAATGAAGTACAGTGCAACGTTTGGTTACTGAATCCACCAATTCTTCGCATAGCTGCCTGTGCCTGCTTGCTTTTTCCTGGTAACAAATGTTTGTTTTAACACACCATGGATTCTCCTTTTGCAGGTTCTTGCTTATGCACAGCAATCAAGAGAAAGGTCCAACTACGAGCAAGCTGCTCTTGTAGAGAGGATGCAAGAGTTCAAAAGGCAGATTGACCGGGAAAGTCGGTGGTCGCCAAACGGGACGACTGATTCCCCTAATGGTGATGGAATACAAGCAATTGGTCGAAGTTCACATAAGATGATTGAAGCCGTCATGCAATCAGCTTCAAAGGGAAAGGTAGCACATTCTGGTTGACTTGAAATTTGGATTCATGCTTGTAGGAAGGTGTTCATTCAGTAAATGCATGTGATGTTCAAAAGTTTGTACTTATTTTCAGGTTCAGACTATTCGGCAAGGCTATCTCTCAAAGCGTTCTTCAAATTTGAGAGGCGACTGGAAAAGGAGGTTCTTTGTCCTTGATAATCGAGGAATGTTGTATTATTACCGCAAGCAAAATAGTAGACCATCCGTAAGTTCCCGTAATACGCACTCAATTTGGCATGATATAATAGAAATGCTTTGGGTTTGTTTCAGTTCACACCATTCCGTTAATTTTCCCTGTTTTTGATTTTACAGAGTGGTTATTCTAATCAACGAAGTAGCACTCCCACTGAGCATGGCTCTGGGCTGCTTAGCAGATGGTTCTCATCTCATTACCATGGCGGTGTGCATGATGAGAAATCTGTAGCACGACATACAGTAAACCTGCTAACATCAACCATTAAAGTTGACGCAGATCAATCAGATCTAAGGTTCTGTTTCAGAATAATTTCGCCCACAAAAAACTACACACTGCAGGTATTCAGCCTAACCAGAAACCTGTTGTCTGTATTTGTCATTTAGGCCAGCAAAGAAAGGAATGACACTATCGAGTTTTTAATAGATGCCAAGTTGCTTGTTGTCTATTTAGTAGTGACATGCACCTATTCTTGGGCAGGCAGAGAGTGCGATGGATCAGATGGATTGGATTGAAAAGATCACTGGTGTCATTGCTTCTTTATTAAGCTCCCAATCCCCTGAACGGGTCAGTGCCGAATGACTTTTGTGCAATTATTTACATATCCAGATTTGATATTCTTAACACTAATACAATCTGTTCCAGCGTCTACTGTTGAGCCCTAAGGGCAGTGGCCATCATCGAACAAACAGCGAAAGTAGTTCTTTCAGTAGCTCAACAGAACTTGACCATTCCATGAGTGAAGATTTTATGATGGAAAAGAACTCAGGAAGTGGATACTTTGAACACTCCAGAGTCACACAACATCACCGAACCAGCATGAGACCTGACAAGCCAATTGAATTGCTTAGGAAGGTGGTTGGCAATGATGTTTGTGCTGATTGTGGTGCTGCAGAGCCTGATTGGGCATCCCTAAACCTCGGAGTCCTTGTATGCATAGAATGTTCTGGTGTACACCGAAATCTTGGTGTGCATATATCTAAGGTGAACAGGCAATATTGTTGGCAGTTTCAACTCAAAATCCTTACACTGTCTATATATTGTTTGTTTTGCGCTCAGTATATTAAGGTGTAGGAATAATTGAATGATAGTTGTGTGTCCCATTTTTTTTTTCATTGCAAACCAGAATCTGAGTTGCAACAACTGCATCTTTGACAGGAAAACTAAGGAATTTTGGGATGCAATGTGTTCATGCACAAAATTTGAAATGGTTTAGTTCTTTCAGACAACATTCACCAACCTATTTTTTTTGTAAAATGTCATTTTAGATTTAGTATTTTGTAAGTCCTAGCATGGATTCATCATTAATGTGATTAGTAGGCTGCGCTTTAATTGTTGAAAGATAAATCAGGATAAATCAGGATGAACATTACCTAAAGAGTGCCTTGTATTGGCAGGTAAGGTCTCTGACACTTGATGTCAGGGTGTGGGAGCCATCTGTAATCAATCTCTTCCAGTCTTTAGGCAACACATTTGCCAACACTATCTGGGAAGAAATGTTGACTTCATCAAGCAGTTTTGATCATGGTGATACTTCGAGGTAAATCGATGCTGTTTGCAACTATACAAAAATCTGTGAAGTCCCTATTGTTGTAGTATCATGCTAACTTGCAAGTTTTACTGTTTTGTAGAGCTGATGGAATTGAAAACACACCAGATAACTTGGCTGTCAGAAAGCCTAAACAATCGGATCCTATCTCTCTGAAAGAGAAGTTTATTCATGCCAAGGTACTTTATGGTTTGCCTATTGTTTCAGTGTATTCTACTTTTCAGCAAACAATTGGTGATCACTAATAAGCAGAATGCAATTTCAAGAATCACGTGCGAGTTAGTGGTATATAGGCAACATTCACACTGAATAGACCACATTGGGTTTACAGAGTGCATAATAGTTCTTTTAAACAAAAAGTGGAACTATGGATATCTGCAACAGACCACCTCATCTGTATCTAAAAGGCTGCCATTTGATACTTTTGTGAGATTTATAGTGAGAAGATAAATGGATGTAACCTGTATCTTGCATGAGATACAGCCTCCACATGCAAATCAAGAGCATTAGATACATCGTAAAGTGTGTGAGAATATTTCATTTTCTACGATACGTGGTTTTAGAGAAACTGGGAGTGAGAAGGTAGAGAACTGGAGAACATGGTAGGTGAACTTGGTGAGAATGAGATTAAAGGCCCGCCAAAAAAAAAGAATGAGATTAAAGTCTCATGTGTTGCATTAATCTGTGCCAAGACAACAATATTAGTCCTATTCATTGTTGATGTGAAAGATATAAGAGATAATTTCATTTATGATATGCCGAGTGATGTTCAGTTGCTGATGATTATTGTTTCTTAAATATTCCAGTATGCTGAGAAAGATTTTGTACGGAAGCATAGTATGGATGAGACTCAGCTAGCACAACAGATGTGGGATCATGTAAGTTCAAACAACAAGATGGAGGTGTACAGTCTGATAGTGCGATCGAACGCGGATGTAAATCTAACTTATGGGCAGACATCATTCAATTCGGCCTTGACTCTTGGGAAAGCGCTTCTCTTACAAGAACAACCGTCTTCGCCGTCAAATGGTAGTTCTAGATGCTTTGACCGTGGCGCATCTGAGAAGATTTCTCCCAGGAGCTCTCTTTCTCCTGCGAGCACAAGCGCACGAACAGACGAATTGGATGGCTGCGCTGAGGGGTTATCTCTGCTTCATCTGGCATGCCGGGTCGCGGATATAGGCATGGTTGAGCTACTCTTGCAGTATGGAGCCAGTGTGAATTCTACGGATTCTAGAGGCCGAACACCGCTTCATCACAGCATTTTGAAAGGAAGGCGCGTGCATGCCAAGCTGTTCCTCTCCAGGTATACTAATAATGCTTATGATATAGGAATGTACTTCCTTTTTATACGCTTTACGTCTCTGTGCTGCAAGTATGCATGGATGTTATAACTTGCTTGAATCTCCATGCAGGGGTGCTGATTCTCAGGCGACAGACCGCGAAGGTAGAACGGCATTGCAGTACGCCATCGACAGCGGAACCATCGACGACGAAGAGATTCTTGTTTTGTTAGAAGACCCCAGGTAGATAGATGATCCAGTAGCTAGACCTTGGGCTCAGCAGAGTACGGTTGCCGGGCTCTGATGTGCCTTCTCCTGCTGCTCAACGGGCACAGCTCCAAGCTCGCCTCGCCGATCTCTGATCCCAGCTAGTGTCATGAAGAACAGTATTATAGCTAGTGTTCCAGGGAGGCAGGGGACCCCTCCCCTGTTCCCCCACCCCGTTCTAGCGTGAGATACCCCCCTATCCCTATGTGTTGTGGTTTTGCCGGGTTTTTGTTTGCGAGCGGATGATGATAGACGATGCTGTAAGTTTGTACATGGCGCCGGACCCAGAGTGCTCGGCCCGGCCCGGATCTGATGATGATGTGTGTACATAGTGATACCGATGTGTGGCATGAATGTGATTTATGCGGGGCATCGTTTTGGCCCTGCAGGCTGGTTCGAAACACAGCAGAGCAAAAAACATGCTGTTGCCAAAGGCTGACCCTGCAAATACTCTGCCCGTCCCGAAACAGGCAGCAGCAGCAGCAGCAGCTACAGGGCCGGTCTGATCTTATTTCCCCGAGGCCAAAAAGCTCTACAAGAACTTGAATGCTGGCAGCTCGGCTCGCGCCGCTCCTGCTTATGACGAACTTCCTCTGTTGCCGAGCAGTGCGAGCAGGAGGGGATTCACATGTGTGTGTGTGTGTGTGTGTGTGTGTGTGTGTGTGTGTGTACGACTACGCCGCTGACGCATCCAATCATAGCTTTCTACGAAGGCAGGGCAGGGCAGCGGCCTTTCGCTGTGCGGCGACAGCGCGTGAGAGGACGCTGTCAAGCTACATGCACGTCCGTGGCTGGCCGCTCCGCTGCGGCCCGGCCCGGCGCCCTGCCCACGGCTACAGCATTCAGACTGGCGCTCAGGCCGAGACGATCGACCGTCGCGGCCGGCCCAGGAGCCGTCGCGCATCAGCGACAGGGAGCCTCTGCCACGGGCGGGCGTCCGCGCGCAAATGTCAATGCCGGGCAGGAAACTGCTCGCCGTCGGTGGGCGGCGAGGTTTGGTTACTTGTGCGGCCGTGCCGCGCCTGCATGGGACATGGTGTCGCCAAGGAAGACGACGGCCCCAGTTACTCTGTCAAAAAAGGAGCAAGACGGCGACCTTCCCGACGAGGACGAGACGAGGAATTACCTCACCGACGACGATGGCGACCTTGCCGACGAGGACGAGGGGAGGAATGTGCTTGCATGGGACATGGGAGCGAGGGTGAGTGAGCACTTGCGCAGTCGTGCCGCGTCTGCACGGAAGATGGTGGTGCCGCCGAGGAGAGGAGGAATTACCTTCCTCGCCAGACATAACAACGAAGACAAAAGAGAAAGAAATAGAAAGAAATAGTTGTGGCGACTATAGCCTAGCTAACTGTAGGGGAACCATTCTTGGCAGGAACCTCCAGGTTTTATTCGTGCTGTGCTAGTTGATGATGTAACTGTGATTCCAGATCAATAAAAATCGTCATGATGGCTTTCCTCAAAAAAAAAAGAAAAACTGTAGGATCTCAAATTCCCAACCAGCACAAATGGACACATGCCCACAAAATAGAGAAAGTTTTTGAGACTTTTTCAGTCTATGCATGGAACTCAACTAACTAGACATGCTAAAAGCTGACGGTGGCCTCTCTAGGGATGGCACAAGAGGCGCCGCGGCGGCGGTGTGCAGGGACCAAAATGGCTCATTTGGGTGCATCCGCTGTTGTCTTCGAAGGGCTCCTGGATCCACCTGTTAGAGATATATTTAGGATACTTGTATTTGGTAGTCTAAAATTTGTAATTCGTTTTCTACCTTATCTTCAGGAGAGGCTTCTTATCCTTCAAGTCTTATACTCAATATATACTCGCCCCCGAGGCTCAATAATACATCCATCAATTATTCCATCAAACCCCTCTCTCCCTTCTAACATGGTATCTATCGTAAGTCGATTCTAAACCCTAGCCGCCGCCGCTTCCGCACCTGTGCGTCGCCCCTGGGGCGGTCGGCCTCCATGACCGTCGCCGGGGGCCGCGCCGCCCGTAACTAGGGTTCGTCCGCCGGCCGTGTTGGCCGGCTGCCCTAGAGAGTCTTTTTCCCGATCCTTTGATCCGGGTTTTCTCTCTCGCCGGTCGCTTTGATCGGCGTCTACTTTTTAGTTTTCCGATCTATGTGATCCGGTTTGCGTCGTGCACCGCCGCCGTCGATCCCGTGCGCCTCTACTCCAACACCGGCGCGATTGGCCGGCTTCTTCACCGACCCGGCGTCCTCGCGCGTCGTCCGCTCGTTGGCCCGCCGGTCGCCCCGACCTGGCGGCCTCGCGTCATGCGGCAGCCCTTCACTGCCGCCGTTCGCGCGACGGCCCGCCTGTCGATCTACGCCGGTCGTCACCGCCCTGCTTCGACCGGGACTCCTGCATCACCCCAACCCAGCGGCCTCGCGCCATGCGGCGGCCAATCATAGCCGCCCTGCCGCCTGCCGCCGCCGGCTTCATCTCGGACTCCGCCGCCACAACGCCTCCACCGAGCGGCGTCCCCGACCTCGCGCGCGATCGGATTGATCACCCGCCCGCTGCCGCGATCCGCCTCATCTACGCCGTGCGACCGACCTGGCCCGTTGGTTACGCGCGCCTCCGCAGGTCCCGTGAAGATCGTCCCCGAGTTCAGCGCGCCTCTCCACCGATCGAGCATCGGGCTGCCGCTGCGTCGCCCCGTTGGGCCACAGCGCCGCCGCCTCGTGGTTCTTGTCCCGGCTGCACCGACCCGCGTCACCGCTGCGTCGCCCCTTCGGGCCATAGTGCCGCGGCCCGCGGTCCCCCGCCGCCTCGAGGGCGTCCGCTCTAGGCCGTCCCGTGGCTGATCAACCCTCGCGCCGCCGCTGCGTCGCCCCGTCGGTCCGTAGCGAGCGTGGCACGCGGTCCACGCCGCCGTCCCGAGGCCGTCCCCGCGGTTGCACCGACTCGCGAACCGTCGTTGCGTCGCCCCTTCGGGCCGCAGCGTCGCGGCCCGCGGTCCCCGCCGCCGCCCCGAGGTCTTCCCGCCGTCGCCCCGACCCGCCTGTCGCCGTTGCGTCGCCCCTTCGGGCCGTAGCGCCGCGGCGCGCGGTCCACTTCGCCGTCACCGCGCGTCGACCTCCCGTGGTATGCGCCGCGCCGTCTCCCTTGGCGCGGGAACACCACCGTCTGTGCCTGTCTTCGTCACGCTGTCAGGGTTCTTCGCCTACTTCGAGCACCGCCGCCGCACTCCTAACCTAGCCGCCGCCGCCGCCGTCAGGCCGCCGCCGCCGCTCTTCTTTGGTCGCCGCCGCCACTAGCTTCGTAGCCGCCGCCGCCCGTCCACCCCCTTCGTTTTCGTCCAGCACCAGCTCGTCGCCTGCGTCGCCGTCAACTACCCCGATCGCTTCATCTACTCCGACAACCGCAGGCGATATTGGCCCCGCGCCGGTGGACGCCGCAATCGTCGTCGAGTTCTTCTTTGCTGGCCTCTCCGACCTCTCCGACATGGCGTACAGCTCGTGCAGGTCCCTCGTCTACGCATGCCTGGTGCTGGCAACACCGATGCGTGCTTTCATCCACGACGTGTCCCCGGGCTTGGCAAGCCTGGTCGGTGCTTCGTCAACTTCGTCTTCGTCCGTCTACGCATGTCCGGTGCTGGCAACACCGGCGCGTGCCTTCGTCTACGATGTGTCCCCGGGGTTGGCAACCCCGGCGCGACGCGTCATCAACACCATTCTCCTTCCTGGCGCATCACTTCTTCGACACCACTGCGCCCATGACTAACTCGGCGCCTCCTTGCGCCCGCGGCTCCACGGCGACTCCCTCGACACCGGCTACCCGACTCGACATCGACCGCGGCGTTCTTCGCACGACTACCTCGACCACGGCTACACCACCCTACGCTCTCGGCTACATCGACATCGGCACAAAGGGCTATCATCCGCTTGAGCACCTCGTCGGCTTCCTCTACAGTCAACGCGTCCGCGACGCGACACCGTCCACGACGCTCCCGCTAGGACTGCGGGGGGATGTTAGTCCGTCGGCTGCTATTCTCTCCAGTCTGACCGTCCGCGACGCTCCTATTGTTCGCAACGCTACCGCTACGACTGCGGGGGGATGTTAGAGATATATTTGGGATACTTATATTTGGTAGTCTAGGATTTGTAATCCGTCTCCTACCTTATCTCCAGGAGAGGCTTCTTACCCTCCAAGTCTTGTACTCAATATATACTCGCCCCCGAGGCTCAATAATACATCCATCAACTATTCCACCAAACCCCTCTCTTCCTTCTAACACCACCAACGCTTGAAGCTCATGCTTGCAAGGAAGCTCTTTCACTCGCAGCTGATTTATACGTCGATTCCCTCTGCATAGCTTCGTACTGTGCGAAGTTGTTGCAAGTATCAACACTGGTATTCCCTGTAACTAACATTTTTTTTAGAAAAGGAGGATGAAACCTGTAACTAACCTGCGGGATATTAATCATCTTCGGAGTTCTTTCCAGGGCCTCAAGTTCATCCACGAGAAGAGACAACACAATGGAGAGGTGCATGCCCTTGCCAAGGCGGCTTCTTCACAGGCGCCATGTGTGGCTATCTGTTTTGCCCGATATTATCTGTATCCCCATGAATGTTAACTTTTATTAAAGGGTGCAGTTTCTGAAAAAAACCTAGATATTCTAGATGATGTAAAAAAGCATACAATATACAAAAGAGAGGACATATAGAAAAGTCAATGATATTTTAGAGAATTCATTGCGGAATAATATAGATAACTTCTAGTAACTTGAAACCCATGCTTTTCCATAACCATGCTAAAATCTATGGACATTTTCTACTATTATGAATTTTACGACTTCAAATTATTACTAACTATAGAAGGACATTTATGTTTTTCCTAAAGTTTTTAATTTATTATATCGACAAAATCTTCGGATTGTTTTTCAATTGTATTGTTTTGACTTGGATGCCACATTTGTGGAACTACCGCTGTATATCATCCTAGAAAATTCTTTAACTTGAGCAATGGGACAAATCATGACGATTTTGACGCTTGAAGGACAAATATTTTTTCGTATTAGAGTTTAGCTAGGGACCAAATTTAGGTCTAGCAATAGTTGACGGACAAAACAATACCTTTTTCCAAGAAGAAATGGCAAGAGGACGAAGAACGAAGAAACGTAAAAAGGAAAAATGTGTAAAGAGGCAATGATCCTGTTAATGACAGGATGTCTATGGTGATTTCATCAATCGCGGAACTCCATGACTCTAGTTTTGAGTAGGCGTTGTGTGAGTGTGGTGGTGGTGTGTGCACTCAAAGTTTGTCAAAAAGAAAGAGATGAGTTTAGAGCACAAATTCAATGGTGAAGAACTATAGAATAGTCAAATACTTCTTCGGTTTCAAAACAATTAAAGTTCTACCTTTGTCCTAAGTCAAACTTCAAATATACATCTAGAATACCAAATTAGTGCCATGATATTATTTATAAATTATATTTTTCATATTAGGTGTGTATGATCTTAGCACATTTTTCTATGGAGCTGATCAAACTTAAACACTTTTACTTAGGACAAAACTAGAACTTCAGTTAGTTTGAAACAGAGGGAGTACAAAAGAACCCCATTATTTTTTGTCTGTAACGAGTCAATAGTTTTCTGTGCAAGCACGGTACGGTGCGTCACGGAAAGATACAAACGAGATGTGTACTATGGGCCAAGCCTTATCATGTGGTTCGACAGTGCCAAGAAATAGTAAAATTTCAGTACGCGTGGTGTACTGATCGATGATCATCAGTCACGATGCATGCATGCATGGCGAGTACGTACATGCTAAGGATTTTCAGTAGCTACTTACTAACAATGAACAGCACGTATATACAGTGGAGGTACGTCAAGTACGTAGCTCAGTGACTATATGTGTGCAGGATCAGCAAGATGATGATACACACACAGACACAGTACCTTATACATTCCCGTACTGTATGGTAATAAACAGTCGGTCGACCGAGCATGGCAACAGATGCGTATATTTTGCCATTATACGTGCGATAGAATTGGTAACTGGACGGTCGTCTACGATGGATGGCACTAAGCGCCAAGAGCTGCACGAAAGCAGCGACGCATGCATGCATGCAGTGATTGATGTATACGTACTTGGTACTCCTTTTTTATTTAGTCCACATATTAGCTTTGGTCAAAGTCAAGCTTTGTTAACTTTGACCAAGTTTATAAACAAAAATATTAATATTTAGAATAATAAAGTAATATCATTAGATTTATTATTCAATGTACTTTCACATCATATAGATTTGTTATGATAAATGCTTATATTCTTTTCTATAAACTTGGTCAAACTTTATGAAGTTTGACTTCAGTCAACTCTAATATACGGAGTAAATAAAAACGGAGGAAGTACAACATTAATTTTTGCATGCATGCATGGCCCCTACAGCCTATATACATAGCCCTCTTGACTGCATGCTAATTTGTGTTTAGCTTCTTTCACTGCATTCTTCTTATAGTACAAAAAGAAGAAAAAGTTCTTCCACTGTGGTAGTACTCCCTCGTTTATTTGTAGTCTGCATATAACATTTGATCAAACTCAAACTTTATAAATTTTGACCAACTTTGTTTGGAAAAATATCAACATCTACAATACTAAAGCTATATGGTATGAAAATGAATTTCATGATGTATCTGACAACATTAATTTTATATTGTGAATCTTGATATTATTTCTACAAAAGTTAACAAAATTTGACTTTGACAAAATCTTATATGTAAATTAAAAAGAAACGGAGGGAGTACTATGGAACTTGAATTTAATTACCAAGGCCATGTCGTTGTTAAAATGCTTGTCAAACTTGCGGGCCACTGAAGATTCAACTGCATGTGCTCGAATCGATCTCTGTGTACGTAGTACAGTACGTATAGCAGGGCCCGGCACTTATTGTAGTACCTAACTATCAAACCAGTGTTGTTCTAACCTAGCTACACGTAGGTTCGTTTCGTCACTTCGTTCTCAGGGTCGCCGGGGAGAGGATCACATCTAGAGAGGCCGATTGTCAGAATGAATACTACATGAAATGGCCATGTGTGTGTCCAACTTAGTTTTAGCAATATGTAGTTTAAGGGACAGTAAATACCTTTTCCAAGAAGAAACTGCTGGATGAGGAAAGGTGGAGAAAAAACTGATGACAGAGCTTAAGTGTCATGCACGATACTCCATCCGTTCCTAAATATAAGTTTTTGTAGAGATTTCACTATGAACCACATACGGATGTATATAGATTCATTTTAGAGTGAAGATTCACTCATTTTACTCCGTATGTAGTCCATAGTAAAATCTCTACAAAGACTTGTATTTAGGAACGGAGGGAGTACACGGGAGAATAGTAAATCTCTCCTTAACTAAATATAAGATGTTTTTGCAGCTTGAATTGAACTACAAAAAAGTCTTATATTTAGTTACAGAGGTAGTAACATATAACAAAATATATAGGAGTAATTCTTTCTTGTCGCGACGAGTCAATTCTCTGTGCAAGCACGGTACACTGCGTCACAGAAAGACACAAACTGAGATATGTACGCACGGATGACCAGGAGCGCGTACGTACGCTAACAGCCTAGCATGGATCGCCATGCCTCGGTACGTACCATTTTGGCCAGGCTTTCTTGTGGCTAAACAGTGCCAATAAATAGTTAAATTTCTGTAGCAGTAACTGATCATCCACAAGCGGCACACGGTGCATGCATGCATGGATACGTGTGTGAGCACGGACGAAGGAATTTTAGTACTCCCTCCGTCTTATAAAATATTGTGGGATGGAGGGAGTACCTGGTAACGAACACATATATATGGTGTGGAACCGGCCGTAGGATAGTTGAATGTATTTGTCTTTTGAGCTATGTTGAATTTTTGAGCCGTTCGATCTAAATCGAATGGCTGTTGCGTTTTCTATATCCAGGCGGGGATCTTTTCCTTCCTCAATCCACCTGATTCAACACCGGTACAACCTACTGTTCCCGCCACCCCGGGCCAAAGGCGCTCCTGCACCCATCGTCACTATGCTATGCGTGCAACGATACACGCACAGTACGTACGTACGTACGTACCGCACGATGCGAGGCACAATTAAACGGACAACTGAGCGGTGAAGCACGCAGCTAATTTACACTGTATGAATTTCGCTATCATACATGTGATGATAACATTGGTAACTGGACCATCGATGATCGATGGCTCTAGCTACCCTGCCGCACCAAAGCATTCAACGCCTCATGCATGCATGCACGCACGCAGTGATCCAGGCACGCACAAGCGCAACATTACGCATGGATGCATGCACGGCCCCTACAGCGCAATCCTACCGCATGCCATGCCTTAATATTTAACATCTTTCACTGTATGTGACTATGTCGGTTGAATTAACAAAGGCTACATAGCTCAAAAGCTTCACAAGATTGCAGACCATTACATATATATTACACTAAATGCAGGGGTTGTCGGGACCGGATTTTCGGGATATAATTTCCCAGAAAACGGCCCTTGTGCTCACCAGCCCCAGGATTACTGTTAGCTGATGAGGCACCAACTTGATACAGAAACTCCAAGTAAAATACAAGATATGTAGTACAAGACCATTCTGGCCTATGAATACAACAAATGGTTTTCTAGTGGTTGATGGCGGAAGCGGTTTGCGGATCATCAGCGTCTATGGGACTCCATTTCCCACAGGAACAGCTGACCTGGATAACTCCTATCTTCGCGAGGCTGCTATCACCCTAGCGTAGGTTCCGGGGCTGTCATCACAACGCTCCTCTCCACGCAAGAAATCTGGCCAAGACAATAGCCAGGGACAAGCCAGTGAGTACTTTGAATGTACTCGCAAACATTAAGAACACATGTATAATATAGCCACTGATAATCATGCTTTGAAATATTCTATGATCACTTCGTCAGTTATGAAATAAGCTTCATGATGCACGCAAGCAAGCAGATCATTCAAATAAAACATGAGTAAACAATCCAGGAGTAGAAATGAAAAGCACCGATCGAGTGTCTGAAGCGACGCCTCGAAAGAATAATAATATGAAGCATGCCGCAGTCGGGCGTCTGAGCGACACCACATAAAGGGTTTATAAATAAAAGGAATAACAAGCATGCCACAGTCGGGCGTCTGTGCGACACCACGTAAAGGGCTTATAAGTAAATGAAATAACAAGCATGTCACAGTCGGGCGTCTGTGTGACACCACATAAAGGGCTTATAAATAAAAATAATCACACTGAATATCCAGGAGGTAGAACCGTCCCAGGGATACCCATTAATACAAATAATACAAATGGTTAGTTCACATTTATAATAATCATAATCATCATATGTCACAGATCATAATCAAGTTTCCGGTTTAGTAGTTTTTCCTCCGAAGACCGACACTAAGACCGACACTTGACCCATCTCAGACTGTAGTCCTTAACCATGGACACGGCTATTCGAATAGATATAATCTCTGCAGAGGGTGTACTCTTTACCACGAGCAACGGATTCCTTTAGCCCATCGAAACTAATTCCGTCTACGGTCTTTCATTTGAAAACACACCTGACCGCACACACCAGCCTAACTTACCGGTGTCTGGAATCACCCACGACACCCGTCAAGCAAAACTCTAAGTGGGGAGGCTACAGCCTCGCTTAGCATGGGATCAAACTTATATCGCACGCTCTAAGGGGTGCCCCCCTCTCGGTCCCAACCGGAAACACCCATGCCCCCGGACCAACTGGCATGCCTACCGGATGCAGCCGGTATCTTCCACCTTGGCCTCTCTGTACGGTGTGTGCTAGGACAGGGGTTGACAATTTACTGAACCGTACCCTACCAGTGGCAGGGACGAGTGGTAGTACGAAACAAGTATGGGGGTTACTGGAACAAGACTCGATCTACGGCCGACTCAGGAGGTTTTAGCATTCCCTACATGATTAGTATAACAAATATGTTTCGACCAACAGACAGAATCACCACTCCTCATACCTCATCTTGCCATACCGGACACAAACGTCTCGACGAGGAACCAGAGATAAGCTCGTGTCTACCCAAGACAGAGACTTTCTCGGCTTCCTTCCGGTAGGCATGAAGGGCATGTGATGATGATTACTATCGCAAACATATCAAGCTCCAATAGCATAAGATCACCAATATGCACGCATGAGTATGATCATATCCTCACAAAAATATAACGGATACTCCGTATCACGGTGGGTTGTAACTGTATCAAACATCGAAGAAAAATATTATGCCAGGGTTCAGAATGCTTGCCTTCAAGTTGTGGAGAGGCAGGGTGCATTCCAAAACTTTTGAAAGTTTTCTTCTCCCTCTCCATAATCCTATTTTAAATAAATTTGAATTAACACATACTTTAAAAACAGTACAAAAATTTGTTTGGAAAATTTTCAAATAAATATGAAAATAAACTAGAAAATATTTGGGAAACAACAGAAAAAGAATCAAGTCATTTGGATTTATATTTAAAAAGTTATAGCCAGTCAAAGTTTAGTCAAATTCTATTTTTTAAATAAAACAGAAAAAGGAAAACGCTTCGATACAGAATACGCTTTCGGGGTAGGCGAGACGTACTCTCGGCTGTTTGCGCTTTCACTTAAAACACGCGGGCGGGCCTGGGTCGCTGACAGTGGGTCCAGGGGGCCCACTGGTCAGGTTTGACCAGTCGCCCCCGCCTCCTTCTTCCTCTCGCCGAACAGAGGCGGGGTTCCGGCGATCAACGCCGGTGAACGGCGGCTTCCCGCGGGCTCCGGAGGGTAGGGATGGATCCGCCACTCCAGGGCGGTCCTCCCGGTGGTCGCTAGGGTGGTGGGGGCGAAGGGAGTCGCCGGCGGTGAGCTTCGCAGCGGCCGGTGGCTTCAGAAGGTTTGGGGCTTTGGGCCACGATGGTTCCCCGCCGCAGCTGAGGACTTGGGCGGCTCCGCAAGGCCATGGGGAGTCGGGTGGTGGTGCTGGTTGGACGGGGAGGGCTCTGGTTGCAATGAACGGGGTCGGGAGGCGGCAGCGGCCGAACTGGCCGGAGACGGGGAAGACGGCCTTCCCTGGTCGATTGCAGGCTAAGGGAGCCCTAGTGGAATGGCTTGAGCTTGTCTGAGGGATCGAACGAGCTCGGGGGTCCTATTTATAGCGCAACCATGTCGGTTCCGCGGCCGTGGATAGGAACGACGATGAACCGCCGTTCTGTAGTGGCCAGGGCGATGTGGCGGCGACGAGCGCTTGTAGACGAGCTTGTGGATGAGCTCGGACTGCTCCAGAGGGCAGCTGGAGCACCCGGGTGGCTCGGGCGGCGCCGTCCATGGCAGAGCTGTCGGGGCGGCGGTGGCGGCTTGCGGCGGCGGTGCTGTAGGGCGCCAGGAGGGGGCCAGGGTGGCCCTGCGGTGAGGGAGGGGTCGGGCGCGACGACTGGGAGAGGGGAGAGGCCAGGATGGGCGCGGGTAGGCGGCAGCGGGACGCGGCAACTCACGCGCACACACGTGCGAAACGCTTGCTCTGGGCGCGCCCAGTGCATGCACGCTATGTGCTCGACGCAATGCCAGAGCGTGCTAGAGGATTAGGATGTGGCTGGGGATTAGCAGGCCTGGGTTAGGGTTAGCTAGGAGCTTAGTGGACATGTTGGTTGGGTCAGGGGGTCAAGTCCACAATGCAGACTAAAGATCATGCCAAATCTGTACATGCACTCAAGGTGTTTGACAGAATGCCAATGGCATCTAGGCAACTCTTGGGGTGGCCCAAATCTCCAGATCATAGTCTCTTTAGATGAATGAGAGGGTGGTAAGGTTAGTTTGCCAAAAGCAAAAACTTGTTAGTGCAAGTTTGTGAGAAAACTGACTCTGGACTGAAAAAGGACACTATTGCATGCACTTAAAATCCTCCAACGTACCCAATCTCCTGGACTCAAGGGTTTTGTAGGGAGGTCTATAAGTAGGAAAAAGAATCATGGGTAAAAGAGCAAGAAAAATTGGGGTTGCAGTACAAATCACCAAGCTGGAACAGAATAAAAAAGAGGTTGATTCACTCAAATTTTTCAAAGGACATCAGTGGGTTTTTGCATAAGGTTGAATAATATACTCCTATGAACATCCCATAATTTTGGTGGAAGCTAGAAATAAATATCTAAATGGGTTGTAGTGCAATACTGCCATCTAGACCAGTTTCGAAAACTTGGTGTAGAGCTCAAAATATCCCATGAATAAAAGATTTTTTTGCATAAAAGTGTTTTAAAAACATCACATGACATCCCCAAATTTTGGTTAAAATTTTAAATAAATTTATCAAAGGGTTGTAGTACAAATGGGACCCTAAAACCATGAGAAACCAATTTTAAAGAAATGAAGATCAGAAAAAATTAATTATATAATTAATTCCACTGATAAAAAGAAATGTTTTCTTGAGAGGTTAAACAAGTCCAATAATATATTTGGAAAGTTTTCACTTGGGGTAAAAACTCCACAATATCAAAGAAAGGAATGTTTCTGAAATCAAAGAAAACCCAGAAAAAGAAAATTTAAATTTTTTGGCAAAATTTTAAATAATAAAAACAAGGTCAAAATTTTGGGGTGTCACAACACTACCCCCCTTAAGAAAAATCTCGTCCTCGAGATTTGCTAAGGGCTGTTTTCAAAAAATAAAACTCCCATTAGTTGAAACCAAGAGTTTACTCATAGCACAAACTTAGGGTACAGTCATAAGGTGCAACATACAAATAAACATAGCTATGACGTTTACAATGAAAAGGGTAGATGGACAGGGTCCCGAGAGAACGTCACTGGTACTGGGACACACTCCTTTTCTATCGGGGAAAGCGGATTGACTAGTCGATGAACGCGTCTCTCCTGGTCGGGTCTCAGCGGTCTGCCGATGGCGATATGAGGATTTAAATCAGCGAGGCTCTGAAGATAACCCATTATCCGCTGGGTCAGACGCTCTTGCGCGATTACATACTGGACAAGGTTGGCCACTACTGGGTCTCTCTCAATTCGTCCACCGGGAAAGGATGTTACTTCTCCGGGTGCTGCACGGCTTGGAAAGTAATAATACCCTCGTTCGCTGGCATAGGGTACCGCGAATCGAAGGCGAACAATCACCTCGTGTGCAGCTGCTTCTATGGCCATTTGCGGAGTCGGCATAGATTTCCCCAGGAAGGAGACTTCCGTTGGGTCTTGATTTGAGTTTACGGGAGGGATGTGCACTGCTAGGACAGGGGTTGACAATTTACTGAACCGTACCCTACCAGTGGCAGGGACGAGTGGTAGTACGAAACAAGTATGGGGGTTACTGGAACAAGACTCGATCTACGGCCGACTCAGGAGGTTTTAGCATTCCCTACATGATTAGTATAACAAATATGTTTCAACCAACAGACAGAAACACCACTCCTCATACCTCATCTTGCCATACCGGACACAACCGTCTCGACGAGGAACCAGAGATAAGCTCGTGTCTACCCAAGACATAGACTTTCTCGGCTTACTTCCGGTAGGCATGAAGGGCATGTGATGATGATTACTATCGCAAACATATCAAGCTCCAATAGCATAAGATCACCAATATGCACGCATGAGTATGATCATATCCTCACAAAAATATAACAGATACTCTGTGTCACGGTGGGTTGTAACTGTATCAAACATCAAAGAAAAATATTATGCCAGGGTTCAGAATGCTTGCCTTCAAGTTGTGGAGAGGCAGGGTGCATTCGAAAACTTTTGAAAGTTTTCTTCTCCCTCTCCATAATCCTATTTTAAATAAATTTGAATTAACACATACTTTAAAAACAGTACAAAAAAGTTTTTTTGGAAAATTTTCAAATAAATATGAAAATAAACTAGACAATATTTGGGAAACAACAGAAAAAGAATCAAGTCATTTGGATTTATATTTAAAAAGTTATAGCCAGTCAAAGTTTAGGAAATTTCTGTTTTTTAAACAAAACAGAAAAAGAAAAACGCTTCGATACAGAATACGCTTTCGGGGTAGGGGAGACGAACTCTCGGCTGTTTGCGCTTTCACTTAAAACACGCGGGCGGGGCTGGGTCGCTGACAGTGGGTCCAGGGGGCCCACTGGTCAGGTTTGACCAGTCGCCCCCGCCTCCTTCTTCCTCTGGCCGGACAGAGGCGGGGTTCCGGCGATCAACGCCGGCGAACGGCGGCTTTCCGCGGGCTCCGGAGGGTAGGGATGGATCCGCCACTCCGGGGCGGTCCTCCCGGTGGTCGCCAGGGTGGTGGGGGCGAAGGGAGTCACCGGCGGTGAGCTTCGCGGCGGCCGGTGGCTTCGGGAGGTTTGGGGCTTTGGGCTACGGTGGTTCCCCGCCGCAGCTGAGGGCCTGGGCGGCTCCGCAAGGCCATGGGGAGTCGGGTGGTGGTGCTGGTTGGACGGGGAGGGCTCTGGTTGCGATGAACGGGGTCGGGAGGCGGCGGCGGCCGAACTGGCCGGAGACGGGGAAGACGGCCTTCCCTGGTCGATTGCAGGCTAAGGGAGCCCTAGTGGAATGGCTTGAGCTTGTCTGAGGGATCGAACGAGCTCGGGGGTCCTATTCATAGCGCAACCATGTCGGTTCCGCGGCCGTGGATAGGAACGACGGCGAACCGCCGTTCTGTAGTGGACAGGGCGACGTGGCGGCGACGAGCGCTTGAAGACGAGCTTGTGGATGAGCTCGGACTGCTCCAGAGGGCAGCCGACGCACACGGGTGGTTCGGGCGGCGCCGTCCATGGCAGAGCCGTCGGGGTGGCGGTGGCGGCTTGCGGCGGCGGTGCTGTAGGGCGCCAGGAGGGGGCCAGGGTGGCCCTGCAGTGAGGGAGGGGTCGGGCGCGACGGCTGGGAGAGGGGAGAGGCCAGGATGGGCGCGGGTAGGCGGCAGCGGGACGCGGCGACTCGCGCGCACGCACATGCAAAACGCGTGCTCTGGGCGCGCCCAGTGCACGCACGCTATGTGCTCGACGCAATGCTAGAGCGTGCTAGAGGATTAGGATGGGGCTGGGGATTAGCAGGCCTGGGTTAGGGTTAGCTAGGAGCTTAGTGGACATGTTGGTTGGGTCAGGGGGTCAAGTCCACAATGCAGACTAAAGATCATGCCAAATCTGTACATGCACTCAAGGTGTCTGACAGAATGCCAATGGCATCTAGGCAACTCTTGGGGTGGCCCAAATCTCCAGATCATAGTCTCTTTAGATGAATGAGAGGGTGGTAAGGTTAGTTTGCCAAAAGCAAAAACTTGTTAGTGCAAGTTTGTGAGAAAACTGACTCTGGACTGAAAAAGGACACTATTGCATGCACTTAAAATCCTCCAACGTACCCAATCTCCTGGACTCAAGGGTTTTGTAGGGAGGTCTATAAGTAGGAAAAAGAATCATGGGTAAAAGAGCAAGAAAAATTGGGGTTGCAGTACAAATCACCAAGCTGGAACAGAATAAAAAAGAGGTTGATTCACTCAAATTTTTCAAAGGACATCAGTGGGTTTTTGCATAAGGTTGAATAATATACTCCTATGAACATCCCATAATTTTGGTGGAAGCTAGAAATAAATATCTAAATGGGTTGTAGTGCAATACTGCCATCTAGACCAGTTTCGAAAACTTGGTGTAGAGCTCAAAATATCCCATGAATAAAAGATTTTTTTGCATAAAAGTGTTTTAAAAACATCACATGACATCCCCAAATTTTGGTTAAAATTTTAAATATATTTATCAAAGGGTTGTAGTACAAATGGGACCCTAAAACCATGAGAAACCAATTTTAAAGAAATGAAGATCAGAAAAAATTAATTATATAATTAATTCCACTGATAAAAAGAAAAGTTTTCTTGAGAGGTTAAACAAGTCCAATAATATATTTGGAAAGTTTTCACTTGGGGTAAAAACTCCACAATATCAAAGAAAGGAATGTTTCTGAAATGAAAGAAACCCCAGAAAAAGAAAAAAAATATTTTTTTGGCAAAATTTTAAATAATAAAAACAAGGTCAAAATTTTGGGGTGTCACAGGGTACT
The DNA here is from genome assembly GCA_032464435.1 of Aegilops umbellulata. Taxonomy (NCBI): domain Eukaryota; kingdom Viridiplantae; phylum Streptophyta; class Magnoliopsida; order Poales; family Poaceae; genus Aegilops; species Aegilops umbellulata. The sequence continues at coordinate 447,361,799 of CP136058.1, read as the reverse complement.
GTTGCTTTCCTGTGTAACGAGTACTCTCGAATTACTTGTCTTAGATTTGTGTAGATACGGATATATTAAGACACGTTTTAGTGTTAGACACATCCGTATCTAGACAAATCTAAGACAAGTAATTTAGGACGGAGGTAATAGTATTTTGCGGCTCCATGTGAGTAGGACTAATTTTGAAAACCTGGCTAGCTAGTTAGGCAGATGCTGTATTTAGAGCAAAGTATAAATCAACAAAGGAAGACTATAAGCCTGCTTACATGATATTTCTGCTTATGTGGAGGAGAGGGACAAGAAAAAGGGAAGCAGTGGGTTCTCATGCAAAGGCCAATTCCTACACATGCTCCTATATAAGTACAAAGAGTAAATGAGAGTAAAGAGGAATAGAGAAGGTGAAAAACTGACTAATCTAATAGCCAACATTACAGTCAACTATACTATATGACTGGCTAATAATGCAAGTCTCTTGATGACATGATTGTGTTATATAGAGTGATGTTGGCTATATGATGTAAGAATTGTAGAAAGGCTACATAGCTCAAAAGCTTAGTACTTTCTAGGGAGCTTAGTATCTTCAGAGAAACATGTGGCTGCACTTGCTAGGCTGTTACAGCTTGTATACCTACACGTAGAACTACTGCTGTTGTTTTGGTAGGCAATAAATGTTTTTGCGGCTCCATTCACGTAGGACTAATTTTCAAGACCTAGAGCTAGCCAGATGGTGCCTGTGTACTACTACGCAGCATAGCATCAACAGCTGCATCTTGACCAGCGAGGCCACTTCCAAAAGAGAGAGAGGAAAAGACTAGCTAGCTGACTAGACATGCGGGCGCGTAGCACTGTGCAAGATGGATGTGACCATACACGCCGTCTTTTCGTGCCCCCGGCCGGGAGCTGGAAAGCGGAAAGGGTCGACCCATGCAACGTCTCTACATGCAATAGCACAGCCACAGCACAGCACTTTTGCCGTAGGTAGATGTAGTGCGTTCAGTTGCAGTAGTATAGCCTGGAGCCCTGGGTGTGGGTGTGAGTCTGGACCGTCCAATCGTCCTACCACTCCTATGTCGATCGGCCTCTTCTGGCCACGCACCTGCGTCCATCCACCGATCCATCACGTTTTCGTTGGGGTTTGCGGTGGAGGAGTACCACCCAACGTACGTGCATGCATGTACACGTCCCGTCATGCATGTGGGCGCGCGGGTCAGTAATTGTTTTCTACTCCCCATCTTCCTCGTTTTACATGCCATGTCATGCCTGGTGGCACCGAATCTGACAGGTCAAAATGTGCTCATTGGATCGGTCATTTTGTCCTTTCTTTTATTGATTGTCCAAAAGCGTTGCTGTAAGAATTTTGCTCTTGTTGTTAATTTTGTAAGATAATACTGTTAGATTTGCACCGTGCTCTCTGTGTAAATCGAACACCAGTATTACAAGAAAATCTCTAAAAGAAAAGAGAAGTGCAATTCAGCCCCTGGGGACTCCTAAATCCTCTTCATCCTGCACATGTCGATGGTGCGCCAATGTTGCTGCTGTTAGAGTTCCACATCATCGTCTTGTCGGACAAGAAAGTAGCATCCAGGAAAGTCACCGATCTCCGCGTGAAGTGTCGATGACGTCGACCCCGAAGGATTAATCCACAACCCAAAGAAGAGGATGGCGCTAGGTCAATAGCACCTAGATGTCTGCCTGAGTCGACAGAATAACCAAACCAACTGTGTTTCTACCGAAGCACCACCAGCCCAAAGAAAAAGACACAACTAACCCCCCTACTTCCAAAGAGGGAGAGACAAACATGTCCACCCGATGTCTTCACTACATCCAACATCGCACGCACCGCCGAAGACATAAAAGCCGGAAGAGACCTCATTGAGCACCGGCGTCGCCACCACCATCATGGGAAGGGCCGAAGCAATGGACAACCGATATCTACCAGTCCACTGATCTCACCATTGGTCGATGGCACATGCACCACCATCTTTGGGTGACGATATTTCCTCTGGGTTAATAAGTTAAATGAGCCATAATGTGACAATAGCTATAAATCATGATAATTTTACTAAATAATAATAGAACATATACATTTTATGAATATGAAAATAAAATTCCAATTAAATTATTTTCATGTTGGTAGCCTGTGTACTTGGACACATATTAGTGATTCAAGCTCCAAAATGTTGATGTCTCCTGTCCCTATGGCTAACATTTCTTGACGGACTTGCATATTTTCTAAATACAAGAATTCAATTGACCATTTAAAGCTTCACTTTAGAGTTCCTAAATGTAAGAAAATACCAAGCATATACTTAAGCAATATCAAGCAAACCTTCACTTTAGAGGAAAAGAAACGCCCTACTGGATCTGCTGTTGGTCCCCCTACAAAACAGTTAACGGAAGTAATTATTTTTCACTCATAAAAAGAAAAGGGCAATTCTCCTTCCAGTTTCCTCTCAGGGCATGTACAATGGTGACATATGGATACAAATGCCCCATGAAAGAAAGTAATTTGAGGCATCTACATTAATTTTTTCTCGATCCCCAATTCAAGCTACCACTAGTGGGCTGCATCAATGAATAGAAAATAAAGACTCCCACTACACACGCTTCTCTACTTTTCACTTCAACCTTTTCAGCTTTATGCACCGGACCACACTTTTTTTCTCCAAGCACCCGCCTCCTGCAGAGGATCCTGCTACTCCATCCGAACCTACTTTTTCTGACATCCAATCCTACATGGCATACGGGGGCATCACCCTGGGGTTATGCATTGTACATGCCCTCAAAAGGAAAAGAGAAGTGCCACATTCAAATTGCATTTCCACTAGATCATACGAAAAAGAGAAGGGCTACATTCGAATTTAATTTCTAGCGAGAACCCTCCTGGCTCGTGGAGTCTACAGTTGCATATACGAGACTGAAATATACTTCTAGAGTTGTTTGGAACTTTGGATAGATCATATATGTGCATTACGATGCAAGGAGACGGGTTTAGTTGGGCAGAGGTCCTGAAGAACCATGCTCATATCCAACAGCTTGCCCACTGCTCATGGCCGTACGCCCGTACCCACTAGATATCCATGGATATTCATGAAGCAAATACAAAAAATATTTGCAATTATTATTTATATAGTTGCAACAACAGAAATAAATCCCTAAACAACATATAAACACAATATTTATTTAGTCTTGCATTGCACACAAGTAATATTTAATTTTCAAAGGGTTTAGGGTCACCGACATGTGGATCCCACATGTTAGCCCATTATTTATGGAGCAAAATCCACGGCCTATGCCGAGTACCAGGGGAGGATACTCGGCAAATTTCGGGACACGTGGCAGTATCCGGGGAGCACTGTTTGCCGAGTCTTGATACTTGGTAAAGTCCTATGTCGAGAACCAGGGGCACAATACTCAGCATATACCTATGCCACATGGCGACCGGCCGTGCACTGTGTTTGCAAAACACTGGCGCCAAACACTCGGCAAACCAAGGTGCCATGTGGCATCGTCGTTTCCATCTGTTGACCGTCAGACGGATGCTCAACATGCACCGTGTTGCCGACATGGTATAAGCCGAACAGTCTTTGCTGAGTGTGACACTCGCCAAAGCCGTTACCGAGTCTTTTTTGGCCATCGCAGAAAATTTCCGGTACTCGGCAAACAAGGTTTTCCCTGCAGTGTACTCAAACACATGCGTTTGCTGGTGCCTGCCTAAGAAAATACATGAACCAAAGATACCCTCGATACCCCTCTAGTGATCACGGTATACCCAATAGCCAAAATTGATAGCTTTAATGTGCATGGAATTCACAAGCTTTTTGTTCGCTTTTGATTTACGCAGATAATTCTTCCTTGTTGCTCCCTCTGTAGGTCTTATATTAGTTTATAGAGGGAGTATTATACAATAGAGGAACAAAATCCCTCCCCAAATTGTGCTTGTACTGTTCATCGCACACGACCTCCAATGTAGAAGTAGCCAATTTACATTTCAAAAAGGATGTTCTACTATTCCTTTAAGTTAGTAAGTTAATGGACATACTCTTTATATTATAATAAAAGAAAATAGTTGATTCTCAACTGACTGAGAATTAGCGAAAGTGTATACTTAATCCTATTTCATCTAGAAAATTCCTCCTTTTGATCAAACGATTCCCAGGAAAGCCGTGTTGCCGACATGGTATAAGCCAAACAGTCTTTGGTGAGTGTGACATTCGCCAAAACTGTTACGGAGTCTTTTTTGGCCATCGCCGAGTATTTCTGGTACTCGGCCAACAAGGTATTTGTCACAGCCCTAGATTAGCGTTGCTTGTCATTGAATTTCATCATGTCATCATCATTTTAAGTTATGGAAGTTGAATTGAGGTTAGTTGAAACCCTCAGAAATCATTCTCTGAAATGATGAAGTTAACAATTTCTCCAGTTATGTCCAAGAAAATTTTCATGTTAATCCCTCTTGCCAATATTTTCAGAGCATTAAAGGTAACTATTTTGGGCAGTTGAAATTAAATTATAATGTATTTGAATTGGCTATATTTCTGTTATAAAAAAATACATGTCCAATAATTTTGGAAATTATTGTAGGGCTCTGGAATAATACCACTAGTCCATACAATAATTTACAGAAGCAAATAAATAGGTGTAGTATTTCTACTAAATCAAAAACAGACAATAGAAAAACAAAACAAAAAAAGGATAAAAAGGAAACTAACCCGACGCTTACCTGTGCGGCCTGCTACTGTTAATGGCGGCCCAACCCACCACAGTGCCCTTGTGCTCTTCCCCGCGCCAGTCGGACGTTGGGCGCTTGGTCACCATACGCCGGCACGCGCCGGCCAGCTCCTGCTTGTCTGCCTCCCTCCTTGACCCCAGGACGTCGCACGCGACCCCCTCGACCGCCTCTCACTCCCCCTGTGCTCATCTCTCTCCTCTGGATCCCTCTCCCTCTCTTCCCCGAGCGCACCAGAGGGCGCCGCCATGCACTGTCGTGGCCACGTCCACCGCCTCGCCTCCCCAACACGTCCATGAGGTCCGCCTTCGTTGCCTACGCCTTCTGCGCCAAGTCAAGCAACGCCGGATGCCCCCGAACGTTGCCAACGCCGTCGTCTTCAACCTACGGCTTCCCAGATCGCCGGAAATGCTCCAATGCTGTTTGGCCTCCCCCGAGCCCACTGTCCCTGTAAGTGCATCTAGTGCCACCCCTAGGGGTTTTGGAGTATTGACGACAAACCTGGTTGAGGGACTAATGTGTTTGTGATAATTGCAGGATAACACAGGTAGTAGTCCCTCATTGATTCGGTTTACCTACCGGAGATGACCCCTAAAAATGTATGAAGACATTAACGACAATGGTGGTATGAGAAGATATTCATATTGAAGACTATGACATGAGAAGACATTGAGTGAAGACTATGGAGCGCGAAGACTTAGTCGATTCGTTGTTTCCTTTTCTTCTTTGTTGAGTCATAGGAACCACCGTACTGTTAAGTGGGGTCCAAGTGAACAAAGTCAGAGTGACTGAAGTGATGCTCAATCAAATCCTATGTCTTCGAGTGAAGACAATGAGAGCAAATCTTATCTAGAGCTGGATGATTCAGCTTTGCTTGTAGCCCAAGTAAAGTTGCCGTGTGTGTTTGAAATCTGACCGTTGGAACACGTGTCAGTTCCTTAGTGACCCAGGGTCATTTCGGACATATCAGGTCGGGTTTCCTAATGGCTATAAATAGCCCACCCCTACACCATAAATTGGTGGCTGCTCAGAGTTAGTGCACGGCTTTTGTCGTTTGAGAGCAACCCACCTCGAAGCTTTTGAGAGAGAGAAATCCTTGCGAGGACAAAGCCCAAACACCCAGAGCCAAAGAGTGTTAGGCATCACTGAAGTCTTTCGGTCTGCGTGACCTGAAGACTTATTACACTTGAGGACTGTGAATCCTCCAGCCGGTTAGGCGTCGTGTTCTGAGCATCCAAGAGTCATTGTGGATCGCCGGTGAACGAAGTCTGTGAAGGTTTGAAAGTCTACCTTGAAGACTTACCAGAGTAATTGGGCGAGGACTGTGTGTCCTTAGCTCAAGGGGAATAAGGTGAAGACGCGGTCTTTTGAGTTGAATCTCAGCCTTCCTAACCAGACGTACAGTTGTCGCAGCAACTGGAACCGGTCCAACAAATCCTGTGTCCTCAACAAGTGACTGGTTCTATCCTCTCTCTCTATTTACTTAGAGTTTGTCTTCGTGAAGTCATTGCATGTTTGCTTTACCTATTTATCTTCACTATTTGACATCTATTGTTGTTTGGCTTCATACCATCTTCCATCCCGATCCTTACTACCTAGCTGCTATTAGTCTTCGTACTCTCACGTTATTGCACACTTGACTATGGCTTGCTTAGTGTAGTTTATCTTCCGCTGCATTTCAATAGGTTCATTTCTATAGTTTGTCTTCGAAACTTCCATGTTTTGAAGACTTTCATAAAAATCACCTATTCACCCCCCCTCTAGTCGATAACTAGCACTTTCAATTGGTATCAGAGCAAGGTACTCCCTTGTTCTGTGTGATTCGGTTTAACCACCTGGAGTTTTAGCTATGTCGACTCCAGGGATAATCAAAGTCTCCGCTGCTTGCCCCGTGTTCGATGGAACTGAATATCCCTACTGGAAGAATAAGATGCGCATGCATCTTGAAGCCATTGATGTCGACCTCTGGTATGTCGTCAAGAATGACATTTCCAAGACTGGTGAAGGTGTCACCCCCGCTGATGTCAAGAAGTTCATTCAACTGGACTCCACTGCCAAGAACATCATCTGTGGTCATCTGACCAAAGGACAGTATGGCCGCGTGAGTGCTCTGGAAACATCGAAGCTAGTCTGGGACTGGCTATCCAAGGTCAATGAAGGCGTCTCAACCCAGAGAGATCAAAGGATCAGTGTTTTGCGCAACCTCTTCAACCGCTTCAAGAGAAACGACAATGAAAATGTCCAGCTCATGTTTGATCGCCTCACTGACATCACAAATGAGTTTCGTGCTCTCGGCGCTACTGAGATTACCAAGCATGAAATCATCAAGACATTACTGAGATCACTTGACAGCTCCTTTGACACCCTTGCCCTTATGATACAAGAACGTCCTGACTTCAAAACACTCGATCCGTCTGATATACTTGAGAGGCTCAACACACATGAGTTCCAGCTGTCTGATAAAAGAGATATCTATGGTCCCAACTATGGCCGAACTCGCGCTTTGAAGTCAAAAGCTGTTTCCTCATCTGAAGAAGAATCTGACTGCAGTTCTGAAGATCCTGAAGACATTGGAAAGGAACTTGCTATGCTTGTGAAGAAGTTCCAGAAGTTCACTAAGAAGAAGGGCTTTAGAAAGTCTTCATGATCCAGCTCAAGAAATGATGAAGCTTCCACTCATGACTACAAGAAGAGAACATGTCACAAGTGCAAGAAACCTGGACACTATATCTCTGAGTGTCCACTGTGGGACAATGAGAAGAATAAGAAGAGGAGCAAGGAATATGATTCTGATGACAAGAAGAAGAAGAAAAAAATCTTCAAAGTCGTCTTCCAAGTCCTCATCCAAGTCTCGTGCTTTTGTTGGCAAGGAGATGGATTCAGAGGAGGAGTCTGCTTCTAAGGAGGCGGAGGTGGATTCTGAGGAGGAGTCCGACCCTGGCGTCGCAAGTCTGGCTCTAGCCACAGCCTACGTTGCCAAGTCCATCTTCAACACTGAAGACAATGACTTCCACACCAACGCTGAAGCTGATGACAAGGACGACCCTGCTCCCACCTACTGCTTCATGGCACGTGGTGCCAAGGTAAAATCATGCGATGCTTACTTTCGAACATCTAGTGAAGATGACTCTGATTGTGAATCCAAACCCAGCTACAAAACACTTGCTAAAATTGCAACTGAACAACAAAAGGCTACGGAACATACTCAAAAACTGTTAGACAAAAGCGATGACCTGTTGGACGCGGAAATGACTCGTTCACAGTCCTTAGTTGAAGACATAAAAAATCTTCATGCTAAGTACCAAGAACTTGAAAGTCGTCATGAAACGCTCTCAACCATTCATGAAAAGCTCTGCTATGATTATCTTCAAAGGAGGCAAGAGCTTGAGAAATTGAGAGCGGCTCATGAAGATCTTCAAAAAGAGAATGAGTCACTTCGCGCTCAACAGATCAGTCCCGCTCAGGATGGATTTGAACCACCATGTCTAAAATGTCTTGAGCGTGATAACGCTACCTCTGTTGCTGAATGTTCCACTGCTGCTACTGTTGCATTGTCTTCAACTACTAATGTGGTAACTAACCCCTCTGCTGAGGATACCATTACTATTGCTGATGAAAATGCTAGGTTGAAGACATTGCTTGAAACAGGGATGTACAAAAGTCTGAAAGGGCATCAGACACTGTGTGATGTCCTCAAAAAGCAGATTCTGAACCGAAACCCTAGGAAAGAGGGTGTTGGGTTCGAGAGGAAAATGAATGTTGATGGCTCCCATTGAAAGCCTGAGCAGTACCCAAAAACCACATGGGTTGCTGCAAAGGGACCTTCAGTGGACCCATCCACCTTATCTGGCTTTACCTGTGCTAACCCTGTTGTCATTAATGGATCCTTTGATGCAAACTATAAACTGTTCAAGAATCAGAATGGTGAAGTGTTTGCCAGATATGTTGGTACTAACTGCAGGAATGGGCCACCTATGAAGAAGATCTGGGTTCCCAAAAGCTATCTTGAGAATCTTCCAGTGAATGTCATCATGACACCACCTGGGAAGAAGACAAACTCCAGACCTAAGGCTTCATATGGTCCAAAGGCTTCATACAGACAGAGGACTCACCTGAGTCACCCTAACGCTAATATTTTGCAGGGAAACCATACTCAGACTTATGAATATGAGCGTGTGTCTTCAAATCGCTATGTTCATAGAACTAAGAATTTTTCTGCTTATTCATATGAGTATCATTCATCTCCTGCAAGGCTATTTGCTAGGGATCCAAAGCCCAAATTCTCAGATGCTGCACTTAGACTCATAGCTTCTAAGCCACCCCTGAAGATGTGGGTGGTTAAGAAGAATTAACTTTGTCTTGCAGGGAAAGGTCTCCAGCCGAAAATCAAAGGCGTCTGATGCTATTGCTGGGGACCTAAAACATCTTGTAGGGCGCAAGATCAAATGCCCAAATGGTCTTACTATGTATTTTGTTCCTGAATCGTTTGCCACTCATCCTATCAGTCCTAATCTTGATCTGAGCTTCAATAATCCTCTTGCCCGTCAAATATTTATGCTTCACAATGCTCTTGGTGAAGCCTATCCCCCTAACTGTACTGTAGGGTATGACACCTCGTGCTTCAGAATGGATTATGGACAGCGGATGCACTAATCACATGACTGGTGATCGAAGTCTTCTCATGGACTCAACTTTACGTCCATCTGATAAGAGTCACATCACATTTGCTGACACTGGTAAAAGCAAGGTATTGGGTCTAGGTAGAGTTGCAATCTCAAGGGATCAACACATGGATAAAGTGATGCTTGTTGAATACCTTGGTTTCAACTTAATGTCTGTCTCAATGCTTTGTGACTTGAACATGATTGTGATATTTGGAAAATATCGTTGCCTTGTACTTATGGAATCTGACAAATCTCTAGTCTTTGAAGGGTACCGGAAAGATGATCTGTACATGGTAGATTTCTCAGCAGGTCCATAGCTTGCCGTATGTCTTCTTGCAAAAGCTTCAGAGTGCTGGCTATGGCATCGGAGGCTGAGGCATGCTGGCATGAGGAACTTACACACTCTCGCCAAGAAGAATCATGTCATAGGCATCGAGGGCGTCAAGTTCAAGAAGGATCATTTGTGTGGTGCCTGCGAAGCTGGAAAGATGACAAGGGCCAAGCATCCCTCGAAGACAATCATGACGACATCTCAACCCTTCGAGCTGCTACACATGGACTTATTTGGCCCTACTCACTACTCTACCCTCACAACAACTGCTTGTCTCTATGGCTTCATCATTGTTGATGATTATTCAAGATATACGTGGGTGCACATAATTCTCTACAAGAGTGAAGTGCAAGATGTCTTCAGACGCTTCGCCAACAGAGCCATGAACAATTATGGCGTCAAGATCAAGCTCAGAAGTGACAACGACACTGAGTTCAAGAACACCGGACTTGATCTTTATTTGGATACAATGGAATCACTCATGAGTTCTCTGCTCCATACACACCTCAGCAAAATGGCATCATAGAGCATAAGAATAGAACCCTCATTGAGATGGCTCGAACAATGCTCGACGAATACAAGACACCAAGAAAGTTCTGGCCTGAAGCTATTGATACAGCATGCCATGTCATCAACCGTGTATACATCCATAAGCTTCTGAACAAAACATCCTATGAGCTCCTCACTGGCAAGAAGCCAAATGTCAGTTACTTTAGAGTATTTGGAGCTAGGTGCTGGATCAAGGATCCCCATCACAAGTCAAAATTTGCACTTAAAGCTCACGAAGGCTTCATGCTCGGTTACGGAAAGGACTTGCACTCTTACAGAGTCTTCAACCTCTATCTTTACAAAATCATCGAAACTGTGGACGTGCGGTTTGATGAAACCAATGGTTCACAAAGAGAGCTCCTGCCAAGTACACTAGACGAAGCTCCACCCAGCGAATCTATCAAGCTAATGGGAACTGGTGAAATCATGCCTTCTGAAGCACAGCCTGAAGAGGAACTTATCATTTCTGCACCTAACCAACCTGAAGACAATGCTCAGCCTGAAGACAATCCTTCCAATAGTGATAATGATCAGCAAGAGCAAAATCTTCGTCCAGTTCATCCTCGTGTTGCAAATGAAGTACATATTGAGAAGATAATCGATAGCATCAATGCACCTGGTCCACTTACTCGCTCAAGAGCAACGCAGTTATCAAACTTCTGTGGGCATTTTTCTTTTGTGTCAATATCAGAACCCAAGAAAGTTGCTGAAGCCTTTATGGAACCTGAATGGATTCAAGCTATGCAAGAAGAGCTTCAACAGTTCAAGCTGAACAATGTTTGGGAACTTGTCAAGTGTCCTGACCCTCGCAAGCATAACATAATTGGCACAAAATGGATATATTGAAACAAGCAAGATGAGCATGGTCAAGTCGTCAGAAACAAAGCACGTCTCGTCGCTCAAGGATATACTCAAGTTGAAGGGATTGACTTCGATGAAACATTTGCCCCTGTGGCTAGGCTTGAAGCTATTCGGATACTGCTAGCCTATGCAAATCATCACAACATCTTGCTATATCAAATGGATGTGAAGAGTGCATTTCTCAACGGCAAGATTGAAGAAGAAGTATACGTCGCACAACCACCTGGCTTTGAAGATCCAAAACATCCTGATATGGTGTACAAGCTAAACAAAGCATTGTATGGCCTCAAGCAAGCTCCTCGCGCCTCGTATGATACGATCAATGACTTCCTGAAGAGCAAAGGCTTCAAACCTGGATCCCTCGATCCCACACTCTTCACGAAGAGATATGATGGTGAACTGTTTGTGTGCCAAATATATGTGGATGACATTATCTTCGGCTGCACCAACCAGAAGTATAGTGATGAGTTTGGATACATGATGCGAGAGCAATATCAGATGTCCATCATGGGTGAGCTGAAGTTCTTCCTCGGTCTTCAAATTCGTCAGCAAAGGAATGGCATCTTCATATCTCCAGAAAAATACCTCAAAGATTGCCTGAAGAAGTTTGGAATGCAAGATTGCAAAGGTTACATGACGCCAATGCCAGCCAAACACCATCTGGGTCCCGACGACAATGGTAAAGAGTTCGACCAAAAGGTATACCACTCCATGATTGGTTCTTTACTTTACCTATGTGCATCTAGACCAGATATTATGCTTAGTGTTTGCATGTGTGCACGATTCCAAGCGGCACCAAAGGAATCGCATCACTTAGCGGTGAAGCGAATTCTTCGATATTTGGCTTACACCCCAACATTAGGATTATGGTATCCAAAGGGCTCAGAGTTTGATCTGGTTGGATTCTCGGATGCTGATTATGCTGGTGACAAGGTGGATCGCAAGTGTACATCGGGCACGTGTCACTTTCTGGGACGATCACTTGTCTGTTGGTCTTCAAAGAAGCAGAACTGTGTATCACTCTCAACTGCTAAATCTGAATATATTGCTGCTGGATCTTGCTGCGCTCAGCTTCTATGGATGAAGCAAACTCTCAAGGACTATGGCATCAATCTGAAACAAGTACCACTCTTCTGTGACAACGAAAGCGCCATCAAGATTGCCAACAACCCAGTTCAGCACTCGAAGACAAAGCACATTGAAATTCGTCATCACTTTCTCAGAGATCATGTCATGAAGGAAGATATTGATATCATTCACGTCAACACTGAAGAGCAACTGGCAAATATCTTCACAAAGCCCTTGGATGAGAAAAGGTTTTGCAAGTTACGGTGTGAGCTAAATATCTTGGAATCCTCAAATGTCCTGTGATCAAGCACACATCCTAACACTTATGCATATTGATGACTTAGATGTGCAACACACGAAGTAAAGTATATCTTCAATCAATGAAGACTTACATTCTGAGTGTGAATACATTAACGTGGAATTTCACTTCAGAGCGCCACGATAATTGTGCGCCGTGTTTGGGTCTAATACTTCCTATATGGTGGGTAACGCCACCACCAAATTCTTCTGTTTGAAGTGTTTTACTCATGGCGTTACATTTGGTATGTCTTCACATTTGGTTTGGCTTCAATTTCAACTTGTCTTCATGATTATCTTCACTATGTTGATTTGATTGCTTTCTGATATATATACTAGTGTTCTGTCCTCTACAACATTCACTTATAGCTATGTCTTCCTAGTTGAATCTTTTGAACTAAGTGAATGTGATCGGACCCTAATCTCTCTATGCTTCCTATCTCAAACTCTATCTGTCCAAATCATATGCATTCTATTGAAACTGTCGAATGTCTTCTCTGCGTCCTTGTCAGCAGAAGATACAGAGACAAACATTAAGTCTGTTTTAAATGATTCATCCTTATTGCTTGATATCCGGAGAAGCCGGAACAACCATCCGACAAACCTGGCGGGCGTGGGAACGTGGGACAACTCCAAGTATGTTGCATGTTGCCACGTGTTCCTCAGATGTGAACCTCCAGGGGCACCTGCGTAATTGCGCTGTGCCGCACACTTCCTTATAAATACATGTCCCCTGCGGTCAAGAAAACCTTCTTCCACCTCTCCACCTCGTCAAAACCCTAGCGCCACCCCTAGATCTCGACGACGCCGGCGACGAAGCGCTTAGCTGCCGCGACTTCTCCGATGCCGTCCTCACGCCGGCCGCGGACATCGTCCTCTCCGCCACCGCCGTAGGTGTCCTCCGTCGCCAAGTTAGGGCACGGTGGATTGAACTGCTCGGTCTCCTACTCTTCTCATCTAGCAGATCTTCGCGTGGTAAATACAACTCTATTTTTACCGTCTTTTTGATCCTCAAAGATTCATCCTGTTTACCAAAATAGGTTTCTGCCTATACAATGTTAGATCTATCCTGTCTGCATCTCATACTGCCTAGTATATTCACTTAAGCTTCACATCTAGTTAGATTCCTCACTTGTACCTATTTGCGGATTCGTACAAATCTGGAACCAACTCTCAACATATAAGTGAATGTCTTCGCATCATGAGGTCAATGTCTTCAAACTGATTTATCTTCAAAATTTTCTGAGAATGCATATGACCTCTTCCCCTTCCCTCGCATCTCTAATGCTGTCACATGTACATGTCCATGGGAGAATCCCTTGGTTCTCATAGTCTGCATTCATTTGCAGAATTCTTACAGCATCACATTAACTCTCCCGAAGCAAGTTCCTGTTTGTCCAGCAAGCGAAAGCCTTTGAAGCCTTTGAACGTGTTGAAGCCATTCAGCTTGAAGTTCATGGCTGCAGAGAAATCAGTAAGGAAGGGTGGCAGACAGCGTCGTGAGGGAACATTAAGAGACTTGCCTGATGACCTCTCAGAGCTTTACAAGACAGATCTAGAAGAGGATTATAATCAGCGCAAAACTCGAATCCAATGGATTCAAAGATATTGGGCAGAACAGTGGTACAAGTACAGGTTCGTGACCCAGGAATATGCAGAGAAAAATGCCATCAAGCGACCATGGGGAGATATTTTGTACAAAAATCTTCCACCCAGGTCCAGAGCTGAAGCCATTGAGCAAGGCTTCTATCCTTGCATGGTCCGTGGGCCACAACCAGCTGATGCCGACCCATCATCTTTACTCTAGTGTCGCAAAGACAATCTGTTCAAACGCAATTTTCAGTTTGCAAAGAACTCGGCCAAGGAGAACAAGAAATCTTGGGGGTTAGACTTCAACCCTGGTCCCTCTGCGCCTCATGCCGATGGCACACGCGAAGCTGAACCAAATCTAGTTGGGCCCTTCTATGACTTGGAAGGTCTCATTACTCATATCAAGGTTCAAGGGGCAGATGTGGATCGACCTGCAGATGACGCTGATTCTGATGAAGCGCCTACACCTACGAAGCCAAAGAAGCAGAAGAAACCCAAGGCTCCAAAGCCTTTCTCTCCACCAATAGCTTCACGTGTGAAGCCACTGGCTACTGCACCTCCTAAAGACAGTGTGCAGTCTGAAGATCTCTCTCGTGTCTCCAAGAAGACGGAGATGAAAAAGAAAATCGTCAAGAATACTGATCAGACCTTGACCCGTGCTGCCATTCTGCGAGAAGAGCACATTGATCTGTCCAGCGATGAAGATCTTGCAGATGACGCTCTTGAGCAACTGATCAAGAGCAAGGAAGAAGCAGAAATCTTCAATGATTTGCCTCTCTTTGATGTGGCAATCATCCATAACTTCATTGATGAGTGGTTTGACACTCCCAACCTCAGTTTTGAAAATCTGCAACTTCCCATTGGTCTCAGCGTCTCTTTCAATGGCGCCATTGCTTCTGAGCTAGCTCTAGCTCAGCGCATAGTTGAACTGAAGCACAAAATTGACTATGAGAAAGCTCAGTTCAAGAAGCATGTGGCAAAGCTCAGCGTGCAAGATGTCAAAAACTTCAAGATCATGCTGCACGAGCTCAAAGAAGCCTTTCTCAAGAAGCGTGAAGAAGCTAAAGGTTCTCGTGAGCGCATGAAGAGTCTGGCTGACAAGTGCGTGCAAGCCTACAATGAGGCTGAAAAGCTTAAGGCTCTTGGTCGTCCTGGCATCGACCCCAGAATGGCTGCAAAGAAGAAGAAGTTGTCAACTGACCAATCTGCACCTTCAAGGCAGGAAGAACCTCGCATTGTCTTCCCAAGCAGCATGACCGGCTCGAAATCAAAGGTCAAGTCAACCGCTTCAGAACTGAAGAAGACAAGGGCTGCCGAGGCTGAAGCCAGAAAGAGGAAAAATCCTGATGCTTCTGATGTCGCTCCCTCCAAGAAGAAGCACAGAACCAGGAAAGATCGGGCTGCTTCCACAGAGCCCCTTGTTGTAGAACCCATCTCTGTTGCTCGTCCTGACTCTTCGCATCAAGAACGACGGATGGTAGTTCATGAGCCTGCTTCCCCAGAGGCTCCTGAAGCTAAAGATATTCCAGCAGTTGATCCCACCGCTGCTGAAGACATTGGTCACCATGACAATGTTGAAGATGATGTAGTTCTTCCTTAGATCGAGCACAACCTTGTATCATCGCCTGTTCTCACGAACAGCGAACTCATCAGCATTGGTCGTCCTCTGACGCCAATTGCTCAGGATTAATCATGGGCTGATCACCCACAACAACAAGACACCCCGCATACTCCCCAACAACAAGTCACACCACCAGTGCAAGATGAAGAGGATGACTTTGAGGCCCAGCCAACTCCATCTCCAAAGGCGTCGCCAGCGTTACGCAGGCTTCGCAAAGGACCAAGGCCCCAAGTCCCTCTTTCGAGCGTTCCAGAAGGAGAAGTGCACCAACAATCTGTTGCACGTCAAGTGTTCACAGAAGCCACTCCTACTGTGAATGTCTCCGAGTCTGAAGCTAAAGCTGCTGAAGACAATCCGGCTGCATCAGCCGATGAAAAACAAGAAGAAGATCACGTCCCTACTCCCCAAATCTTTGACGAAGCTGTTCCTGAAGTGAATGTCTCTGCGCCCGACCCTCCATCTCCTCGAGTGGAGATTGAGAATCTTGAGGCTGCCACCACCAACACAAATGAAGCCAATGACGTAGTCATGGCTGAAGCAAATGTGGAGCCTGCAACAACCAATGTGCCACAAGCTACTGAAGCCAATGATGCATCTGCACCTGAAGCCTTTGTTGTGCAGCCTGATGTCTCTGTTGATGCCACTGCTCCTGTTCCGCCACCAAGGCCACACACTATCGAGCAAGCATTCAACTATGGCCAACTTATCACTATCAAATGACCTTTTCTGACTCCTCCGCCTGCTGCTGGTCCTCAGTTTGATTACCACGTTGAGCACGGGCCTCAGGTTCAGAAGCCAATGCCAAGACTGCCTAGGTTTCCAGGTACTGCATCAACACCCGGATCTTTTAATATCAATGGCTTCAAGGCACACAACACCTTTTTTGATAGCACCAAGAACCCCTACTCCAAGGCAAGAATATCTTCTAACCGGTTCTGGAGCTATCAGCAGCGCATTTATTATTCATGCATCTTATACAATCAAGGCCACATTTTTCCACATATGCGTCTTGACACTGAAGCCATAACTGGTCTGCCCTGCTTGGAAGAAGCGCTGGATTGCTTCAGAGAGTCTGGTTTGCTGCAGTTCGTCACTGACAAGGAGCACTGGAACGAAGAATTGCTGCTCCAATTCTATGCCACTCTCCATATTCGTGGCTACAACAGGGATCCGAAGACTTGGGTCCTTGAGTGGATGACAGGCAATGTTCATCATGAAGCCAAAGCCTTTGATGTCATTGAGCTTACTGGCCTGCCCACTCCAGGTGATCTTTATGAACCTGGTTGTCAGCTTCACAATGATGCTATGGAGAGCATCTTCCACAAGCCTGAGCCCAATATGAGTCAGATGCTTAGCATGATGAAGCCTTTGCCTCCAGATGCTGAATACCCTAAGGAGTTCTTTGTTGAAGACCTTGAGTATCTGCCCCGCACCATCTATCACATTATCAGGCGAACTCTCTAGCCCATCAAAGGACATTCTCCACATGCCAAGATGGAAGGCGCAATGAAGACTTTGGTCTTTCATATTCTTCATGGCAAAAGCTTCAATGCACAAGACTTCTTTATCCGCCAACTTGCTGCATCAGTATCTGACATATTTGGTCTGAAGTTCTATGCTCCCTGGATCATGCGTCTGATCAAGCTCCACTCTGCCTTCAACTATCAACCCTCTGCACGCAATCATATCATCTTTTTGCTAGAAGTTGATCTGTCTGTTGAAGCCATATATCCAGAGCCTGCCAAGGATCCTCTTAGTCTTCGGAATGCTGACCATCAAAGCTTCACGCAAAACACTGAAGGAGTTCAAGCTATTGCACGTGTCTATCCGTTAGCTGGAATTACTCGCTTGCCTCACCGTGCGCACACTGAAGCTACTGATAGCACCATTGCCCAAAGGCCTCGCAAGTGCTCTCGTGTTTTGAATAACCGAGAACTTCTTGTGGCACTGCATCAAAAACAAGATAAGCATCATGACTGGCTCAAACGACAGATGCAAAGTCTATTGCTGGACGTCAATCGCATTCGCAATCTTGCCACCAAAAATGCTTTTGTCACTTATAAGACCTGTCGTCAATCATGGAAGAGTTTGACCCTGCTCAGTGCTGAAGCAGATCTTCAAGACGATGGCTTCACTGAAAAATTCAAGTTTGACTCCACTCCTCCATGGAATGCTGTCCTACGTTGAACTCCATCCCTTGAAGACTCTGACTATTCTTCCTCCGCGACAACTGTGAATGCCAGAGTGATCGATGATGAAGACGATGCTACTTCACCGCCCCCTACTTCTGCACGCATCGACACTGCCCCGAGTTCGTCTACACCGCCTAACAACATCGAAGACCCTGCTGCTTCACCTACTCCTCATGGGAACAAGTAGATGCTCTATGTCTTCAAATCTTTTTGGTCCTTACTGACAAAAGGGGGAGAAGCATATGAGTTTGATAGTCTTCAAGCGGGTTCATATGGGCGGTTGCTTTATATTTTACCTAGTGTTTACAACTCTCGTTGTTGATACATTTGGTTCTTTGAGTTGTAACACTTAAACTCGATGGTCGTCTGCTACTTATTTGCTATTCTGTGATGCGATGATAAATTCCGCATGTGCGATGATAACTTCCGCACTTAGGTCATCTTGCAGACGTCCATTTTTCATTATGCATATAATTATCTTCGCTATATCTTATCATGCATGATGAATTGTCGTCATAAGTTGAAGAGGATCTCCACAAGTACAACCTGCCATGTGCATTTGCATTCCAAAAGCAAATTGCTTATATGCACATCTTCAGGGGAGCCTTTGCCAATTATGAAGACAATACCCTATCCTTTACATTTCACATACTTTATTCCCGTTGGAAACTTCAACCAGTTTGTCATCAATCACCAAAAAAGGGGAGATTGTAAGTGCATCTAGTGCCACCCCTAGGAGTTTTGGAGTATTAACGACAAACCTGGTTGAGGGACTAATGTGTTTGTGAGAATTGCAGGATAACACAGGTAGTAGTCCCTCATTGATTCGGTTTACCTACCGGAGATGACCCCTAATAATGTATGAAGACATTGACGACAATGGTGGTATGAGAAGATATTCATATTGAAGACTATGACATGAGAAGACATTGAGTGAAGACTATGGAGCGCGAAGACTTAGTCGATTCGTTGTTTCCTTTTCTTCTTTGTTGAGTCATAGGAACCATCGTACTGTTAAGTGGGGTCCAAGTGAACAAAGTCAGAGTGACTGAAGTGATGCTCAACCAAATCCTATGTCTTTGAGTGAAGACAATGAGAGCAAATCTTATCCAGAGCTGGATGAGTCAGCTTTGCTTGTAGCCCAAGTAAAGTTGCTGTGTGTGTTTGAAATCTGACCGTTGGAACACGTGTCAGTTCCTTAGTGACCCAGGGTCATTTCGGACATATCAGGTCGGGTTGCCTAGTGGCTCTAAATAGCCCACCCCCTACACCATAAATTGGTGGCTGCTCAGAGTTAGTGCACGACTTTTGTCGTTTGAGAGCAGCCTAGCTCGAAGCTTTTGAGAGAGAGAAATCCTTGCGAGGACAAAGCCCAAACACCCAGAGCCAAAGAGTGTTAGGCATCACTGAAGTCTTTCTGTCTGTGTGACCTGAAGACTTATTACACTTGAGGACTGTGAATCCTCCAGCCGGTTAGGCGTCGCGTTCTGAGCATCCAAGAGTCATTGTGGATCGCTGGTGAACGAAGTCTGTGAAGGTTTGGAAGTCTACCTTGAAGACTTACCAGAGTAATTGGGCGAGGAATTTGTGTCCTTAGCTCAAGGGGAATAAGGTGAAGACGCGGTCTTCTGAGTTGAATCTCAGCCTCCCTAACCAGACGTACAGTTGTAACAGCAACTGGAACTGGTCCAACAAATCCTGTGTCCTCAACAAGTGACTGGTTCTATCCTCTCCCTCTCTTTACTTAGAGTTTGTCTTCGTGAAGTCATTGCCTGTTTGCTTTACCTATTTGTCTTCACTGTTTAACATATATTGTTATTTGGCTTCATACCATCTTCCATCCTGATCCTTACTACCTAGCTGCTATTAGTCTTCGTACTCTCACGTTATTGCACACTTGACTATGGCTTGCGTAGTGTAGTTTATCTTCCGCTGCATTTCAATAGGTTCATTTCTATAGTTTGTCTTCGAAACTTCCATGTTTTGAAGACTTTCATAAAAATCACCTATTCACCCCCCTCTAGTCGATAACTAGCACTTTCAGTCCCGCTCTTCGTCTTCGCCGTGAGCCCCTACCCCCTTCCCATCTCTCCCCGTGCTCTATTTTTCGTGCTAGACGCCTCCCCGCGAGCACCCGAAGCTGTTGTTCTCCATGGCCGTCGAGCTCCGTGATCTCGAGCCCCTCTGCTCAAACAGTTGCTCCGGCGTGCTCCTGCTACCCCGTAGGTGCTGCCTAGCACCTCCGTTTGCTTTCCCTCAAGCTGCAGCACCGCGCCCGTGCATAGCCGTGCTCCGGCCGCCGCTGATATGTCTCCAACGTATCTATAATTTTTGATTGTTCCATGCTATTATATTATCCATCTTGGATGTTTAATATGCATTTATATGCTATTTTATATTATTTTTGGGACTAACCTATTAACCTAGAGCCTAGTGCCAGTTTATGTTTTTCCTTGTTTTTGAGTTTTGCAGAAAAGAAATATCAAATGGAGTCCAAACGAGGTGAAAAATTATGGTGATTTTTTTATGTACCAGAAGAAGCCCCCAAAGCACAAGAGTTGGGCCAGAACTGTCCCGAGGCAACGAAAAGGGTGGAGGGCGCGCCCCCCTATGTTGTCGCTGCCTCGTGGACCCTCCTGACGTGAAACCGACGCAAAAAATCCTATAAATCTCAAAACCTCCAGAAATAAACCTAGATCGGGAGTTCCGCCACCGCAAGCCTATGTAGCAATGAAACACCAATCGGGAGCCCGTTCCGGCACCCTGCCGGAGGGGGAAAGCAGCACCGGTGGCCATCTTCATCATCCCGACGGTTTCCATGATGAGGCGGGAGTAGTTCACCTTTAGGGCCGAGGGTATGTACAAGTAGCTATGTGTTTGCTCTCTCTCTCTCTCCTCTCTCTCTCTCTCGTGTTCTTGATTTGGCACGATCTTGAGGTACCGCAAGCTTTGTTATTATAGTAGAATCATATGGTGTTTCTCCCTCTCTACCTTCTCGTGATGAATTGAGTTTTACCTTTGAGGTTTCATTATTATCGGATTGAATACTATTATGGATTTGAGAACACTTAATGTATGTCTTGCGTGGGATACCCGTGGTGACAATGGGGTGTTCTATTGATTCACTTGTTGTATGTTTTGGCACTCAACTCGCGGATTTCCTAGGTGACATTCGGTTATCTATGCATAGGGGTTGATGCAGGTTTTCGTCCTTGTTTCTCCAGTAGAAATCTTGGGGCATTCATTGAGGTTTTTGTGTTGGATTGAATATTATGAATCTGAAGTTGTTTGATGCATATCGTATAATTGACCCACGGATACTTGTGGTGACATTGGAGTATCTAGGTGACATTAGGGTTGATTGTTGTGTGTCATATGGTGTTATTTTACTACGAACTCTAGGGCTGTTTGTGACACTTATGGGAATAGCTCAATGGATTCATCGGAAAGAATAACTTTGAGGTGGTTTCGTAACCTACAAGCAATTTCATCTTATGTTCTCCATGATAGGAACTTTGGTGTGACTTTTGTCGCATGTTGAGGGATTGCCATATGATTTAATTATGTTACCATTGTTGAGAGAACTTGCACTAGTGAAAGTATGAACCCCATGCCTTGTTTCTAAGGATTGCAATACTGCTTTTGCTCTCTTTTACTACTAGTTACCTTGCTCATTTTATATTTTCATACTACAAAAACCTATATCTGCCATCCATATTACACTTGTATCACCATCTCTTCGCCGAACTAGTGCACCTATACAATTTACCATTGTATTAGGTGTGTTGGGGACACAAGAGACTCTTTGTTATTTGGTTGCAGGGTTGTTTGAGATAGACCATCTTCATGCTATGCCTCCCACGGATTGATAAATCCTAGGTCATCCGCTTGAGGGAAATTTGCTACTGTCCGACAAAACTCTGCACTTGGAGGCCCAACAATGTCTACAAGGATAAAGTTGCGTAGTAGACATCATCTGTAAGTACTACTTCTGTAATTAAGTCTCTATATATAGGTCAGCTCTTTCATTGTATGTATATATAACTATCCTCACTATATTATGCAGATTGAAGATCGTCGAATGCAGAAAAGCACAAATGTATAACATTGGGTTCATTAACCCAAATATCATACATGAATGGACGGTTAAAAATAGGGTCACAGATACTCTGTTCTTATGAACTTAATACTCTAGATGCATGCTGGATAGCGGCCGATGCGTGACGTAATAGTAGTAGATGCAGAATCGTTTCGATCTACTTGACACGGACGTGATGCCTATATTCATGATCATTGCCTTAGATATCTTCATAACTATGCGCTTTTCTATCAATTGCTCGGCAGTAATTTGTTCACCCATCATAATACATGCTATATTGAGAGAAGCCACTAGTGAAACCTATGGCCCCCGGGTCTCTTTCTTATTATATTGCATCTCTTTTATTTACATCGCATCTCGTTTCCTATTTTGCAATCTTTAATTTCCAATCTATACAACAAAAATACCAAAAATATTTATTTTACTATCTCTATTAGATCTCACTTTTGCGAGTGACCGTGAAGGGATTGACAACCCCTTTATCAATGTTTTTTTAATTATCATTATTACTATTATCTCCGGTTTGCACTATGTTTTCTGCACAGGAAAATGATCCGGAGACTTCGGCGTCACTCTGCTGGTCTGCATTGACCGTGCTATGTCACCACTTCGGCGTGTCGAGCTCTCCGCTCCGCCACCTCGGGACCGGCTTTGGGGATGGAACCTTGTCCCGCATCAAGCTCGGACCGCGTCGTCAATACTGAACACATTAACCAGCTAAGTCGCTTTCATGCTCAAAGCTTTACTTTCTAACTAGTGTTCAGTTCGACCAAGCATTATACTTTTTTGGAAAAAAGTTGCTTGTAAAAAATTTCCTTGTCCAAACTTTGTTTGTGACGCATAAATTCAAATACCCAATTCATTTTGGGGCTTCCTTCATGAAGCTTTTCCTCTTGCATATGATTATACTTGTACGGCTTTGTTCCTTGTTCGTGTATTACGCCATAATATGCACCATATTGACTTAAGCGATTTGCAAGCTGGGTTGCCTCGCTCCTGTGTTTACCCCTACGTTCCCGATTGTTCGGCTAGGGAGTAAAGGGAGCAACTCTGCGATTATCACGATCGGGTCACCCGAGCCGGACCTCAAACTGGGTGAAGCCGAAATCTATTGCACAAGTTTCATAATAACAATGAGCACCGAAGAAAGGTATCGGTGGGGGTACTATTTTTTTCAAAGATGCTTCTTACACTTTGCAGTAACATAGCATAAGTTCCCTGAGCGCTCTTTGTCTGTTACAGCCTTATGTCCTGATTGCCCGGTTATTGGAAACACCGTCGATATTCTCGACAGATGGAGTACATAACACTTTTCGGTCCTTGACCGAAGAGGGAGAAGCCGACGGTCAGTTAAGACGTGTTTAAAGTTCGGTTGAACATAGATATGATATAAGTACTTCGGTACATGCAATCATTCTTTTACCCAAGTCACTTGGGGGCTCTTAAATTTATATGAGCCGTTTTATGATAAGTGTTCTTCTTCTTAGTCGTTGCAAAGTTTTATTATTATTATTATTATTATTATTATTATTATTATTATTATTATTATTATTATTATTATTATTATTATTATTATTATTATTATTATCTATCACTCCTTTTTTCGACACGAGCGTGTGGTCACTAGCCGGGGAGCCTAATTTCTCTCTCAAAGCCGCTAGAGTTTAGTTTGCTAAACTGGCCTAATGAGAAGTACTCCGCCCTCGGGATAGGAGGTCGAAGCCGTAGGCTGACCCGCTTGAAGTCTTGAGATAGGATGTATCATGTTAAAGCACGACAGAAGCACTTCTTTTGCTAAGGCAAATTTTCGGATTGGCACCGAACACTTGATCTTGTTCGGACGTCAAGTTTTTACTGATGTTTTTTTGGTTTTCCAAGCTTATGGCACTTCTAAACTATTTGTGTGTTTTCAGCACAAGTCTCGTAGTGCAACGCCGGACACCTTTAGAGATTCGGCAAAAAACATTCTCGAATATTGCTATATATGCATCGGTTTCGAATTGTGTCTTCGATCAACAGTTGGGTTGCCCGGCTCCTGCGCTTGCCTCCTACCTTCCGCTTTGTTCGGCTAGGTGTGCAAAGGGAGAACCACTGCGATTGTACTTCCAACTCACATGGTTAAGCACCTTAGTGGGGAAAGCCGAAAACTGACTATCACAATAAGCGTAAACTGGTCAGCAATTCGATGACGGTGTTAAATGACGGGCCATTCATAACAATGGCCGAAGTGTGTACGGCTTGACCTCGACTGTCGCCAAACACTACCAGGGGCTATTAACTAGCCTCCCAAACTAAATCCTCGATATTTTGCTCTTACATTGGAGCTGAGGTTTCATGATCATGCTTAGCAAGACAACCCAAAGAAAGGAACCGATAGCGGGACTATTTTCTTTGGAA
Organism: Aegilops umbellulata; assembly: GCA_032464435.1. Lineage (NCBI taxonomy): Eukaryota > Viridiplantae > Streptophyta > Magnoliopsida > Poales > Poaceae > Aegilops > Aegilops umbellulata. Next base: position 447,337,410 of record CP136058.1, on the reverse strand, counting down.
GACATTTCTTCTGTTAAACAGTAATATAACATATCTCTCTGCGTACCTTTGTTTATAAAACCGTGTGGCCAGATTGCCATGTTTGTCGTAAATCTTTGCCCTCATAAAGGATTTATAAACTAGGACAAACACTCCTCGGCTACTGGCTGAGGAGGTGTAAGCCGATGGTCGGTCAACAAAGTTCTGTACAATGCGGATCCGAGCATTAATGACGTAAAGTACTTGGATACATAGAGTCATTACACATAATTTGTGATTTAACCATGGATATCGATCCTTAATTCGGCCACCCGTGCCCGCATTAAGGCTCGGGGGCTACTGGGCTTCGGGCTTATTATTTACAAATATTAAAGGGGCACATCGATCCCCTGATCTGGTGTTGGCACCCGACCAGTGTCTCGGGGGCTACTGCATTGCCTGTTCAATGCAGAAAATTTTATGTGCAATATAGTTTTCGAGGAGATTTTGATCCTCGGGTTTGGTCGGCAGCACCCAACCTGAGTCTCGAGGGCTGAGCACGCCGCCTTTAGTGTCCCGAAGTATTCCGCCGAGTTAGAACTTGATCCTCAGGCCGATTTTGCAAATCAACCTGAGTCTCAGCGGCTATTGGGATCAGCGGTCTTATGTCATCCTTCATGTGCATCTCGGGTTTTAGACCGATACCCACCTTGAGGGCTACTGGCTATATATCTCAGCAGAGAATAAATTGCACCTATAAAAAATATTGACAAAAATCGGCCCACATTCGGGGTGGTGCACCACCTCGGGAGCAGTCCGGCATAAAGTTCGGGCACTAGTGGCTGGCTCCATAGAGGGCATTTCAGGCATTAAGCTTGGCTAAACTCTTTCAAACTTCTTTGAACCAAGGTGATTTACGACACCTCGGATACGGTCCGGCGTTGGAGCTCGGATACAGTCCGGCGTTGGAGCACGGATACATAGTCCGGCGTTGGAGCTCGGATACATAGTCCGGCGTTGGATCTCGGATACATTCCGGCATTAGAGCTGGGAAGCGGTTCGGCGTTGGTGCTCGGCTGCAAAAGATACCTCGAATGCAGTCCGGCGTTGGAGCTCGGACGCAAGAGGACACTGCCTCCCGGGAACAACTTCAAACCCGAGGTGTGGCATAAAAATAACAACGCATTGATAAAGGCCAGAAGCTTAAAGGGGCTCCTCGGATACCCGACGTGTAAACTCGTCGAATGCATTTCGGCGATTCTCAAGATCGAAGATGAGAAGATTTGTTGAACCAGTCTTCAAGACCAGCGACTGAAGATGAAGAATAGTTCGGAAGAATCGAGGAGCGTCCCTAACTTGAAGACCGGTTCAGCGGGCTACTGACGGTGTCCTGGACTAGGGGGTACTCACCACGTCATCTCCCGATCTGTTAGATTGGGCCGAGGACCCCCGTGGCCGTATACTCATGGGCCAGTTCGGACAGCTGCCGCATACAAGGAAGATTCCGCAAGACTTGCCAATCAAGACAAGGACTCCTCCCCACCGGCGTATTCGGCTAGGACTCTTGTTATCCTAGGCCTCTGGTGCATTATATAAACCGAGGCCAGGCTAGTCGATAGATAGATACAACAATCATACCATAGGCTAGCTTCTAGGGTTTAGCCTCCTCGATCTCGTGGTAGATCTACTCTTGTACTACCCATATCATCAATATTAATCAAGCAGGACGTAGGGTTTTACCTCCATCGAGAGGGCCCAAACCTGGGTAAAACTTCGTGTCCCTTGTCTCCTGTTACCATCCGCCTAGACGCACAGTTCGGGACCCCCTACCTGAGATCCACCGGTTTTGACACCGACATTGGTGCTTTCATTGAGAGTTCCGCTGTGTGATCGACAAAAGGATCGATGGCTCGCCAGCAGATCAACTGCGACTTCGGCATCTTCGTCACCAGCTCGACTGGTCACCTTGGTTCGACCAAGAATTGTGCCCCATGTTCGGATCACCATGTTCGGACGAGGGCCTTCATCAAACATCAACTCCAATCGCTATCAAGATCACGGAGGAATCATCCATTGAACTCGGGGGCTCAACGTCAACATTGCCCTCAAGCGACCTTGCTGTTTGTCTGGACAGCAAACTCGTATCTGCTGCCACCACCTCCTCGAGTATCGCTTTGACGATCGATTTGGTGGAATTGTGCGGAATTGAGTCTACAACAACCCTGGAAAATTTCGTCGAGTTCCGATGGAGGAATCTTTGGCAATCCACGATATACCGGAGCCCTGTCAAATCTGGACGGGAATTTGGATGTGTTTAGGGCGTGGTGTCTAGCTTCTATGTCGGATGTCCTTTGGAAGATCCAACTGTCGATCGGCTGCGGAATTCCTTTATCTACCACCTCTCAAAATTTCAGCTCGATCCGACCGTCCAAACTCCGGGAACCTTCCGATTAGTGCATCACTTTTCGGATCTGTTTTCTGCGCGAAAACGAATCCGACCCGAGTTCATCTTTTCTACGAACGGGATTTCGGACATCCCTTTGGAAGGAAGTTTTGTATGGGGTATTGTGTTTTCTTCCCGAACACATCCCACTAACTTTAAAATCTTTTGAACATGATCTTCAACATCATGCTGGTGTCAAACCAGTCCGGCAATATTACTCCACGGTTGCCGACCTGCGCTAAGACACGGCGTCACTTTGTTGAGCCGAGCTCAACTTCTTCGGATCGTCATCTTGGCAATCCGAACAAGAGTCCGGCATCGCGAAGGATAAAACATCACCAACATCGCCGCCCGACGGATTACACGGAGCGGGCATACCGGCATCGCCGCACGGTTGCTTCATCAAGCTGGCATCGACCACGTCACGACCTGCATCGACAGGGCCGCACTATCGCTTCTTCAAGCTGGTGTCCATCACGCCGACCTACTTTGACTCATCGGCTGACATCGGGGCTTCGACATCTCGGCTGGACCGGGGGCTTCGCCATCCCTTAATCAACCTACTCCGGACACTTCGGCATCAGTAGCCGACCAGCTCCGTCATGTTAGCTGGGCCGAGGGCTTTGCCTCGGTGAGCCAACCTTTGCCAGTATTGCCATGTCGTCGCTTTATCGCCCATCAGGCAATGGGTGCGTGAATCGAGTCCCAATTTTGGGAATCACCTTCCTTCAGATTGCTACAACAAATAAACCAGGTGCTATTAATCCCAGTATTTTTTGCTTGTTTGGGTTCATTTTTCCCAAGAAATTATTACTCTTGTTTGTCCATCATATGTACACCGGTCTATCAAATGGTGGCCGCATTAACGACAGTCGCATGGTCGTCCGGTCAGTTTCCGTACATTGTCCGGCAAACGCCGCATCCGGAGCTTGGACCGACCTGTGAATTCAGGCTTTGCCACGCCTTTACCGCATCACGCCAATGTCGGCGTTCTGGGAACAGGGGTCCCCAGACTTGCCTGCCTGCGGCCCGCGGCGTGGCTCAAAAGGGGGCCCGGCACGGCCCATCTTCATCAACGCAGACCCAAGACCCTCGCAAGGGGCCAAGCCTCGTGGGGCGGATGACACGGAGCTTCCTCAGGCACGACCTCATCAGGCTGGCTCGCGAGGAGGCGGAGATATCAAGGCGGGGTACCTCACGAGGTGCCCGTGACGCAAGCCATGACGACCAAGGGCGCCAGGCGGGCGCCAGCCCGCGCAGTGTCCTCCTTTCCTCTTTGGTGCAAAGGGAGCAAGTGCAGGCGAGAGCATCAAGCAAAGGCACCCGTTTCGGTGCAACAAGACCAAGACCAGCCCAACGGCAGGGAGGATGTCATTGTGGAGCCCAAGCCAGCGTCACCACCAGAGCCTTTGGCAGGCGAAGACCAACTTTAGTCAGGATAAGTGTACCAGATGTTCCCCTTCAAAATGGCCAATTGTTGGCGCCCTTCCCGCTCAATATTTGGGAAGAGGCCCAGGGCCTTTGCCTATAAATAGGACTAGCCACCCCCAGGGTAGGGGAACGGATCGATCAGATCAGATCAGAGAGAGAGAGAGAGAGAGAGAGAGAGAGAGAGAAGGGTGACTGAACTCGTCCTAGAAGTTCATCGCCCCGGCCAAGAACAGACCCTCGCGAGGCTGTTCTTCCTTGTATTGTTCATCATCATCAGTCCAAGAGGCAATCCACCGCACCACAAACTGGAGTAGGGTATTACACCACAATGGTGGCCCGAACCAGTATAAACCCTGTGTCTCTTGTCCTGTTCTTTCCATAGCTTAGATCTTAGCGAGGCGGTGGGGTACAGGTAGGTAGGAGGCGTAATCTCCGCGCGCACCCAAGTGTTCGAACCTCAAGGGTCTGCCGGAACCCGAAATCCGACATTTGGTGCGCCAGGTAGGGGTGCGCCGGAATCCACCTTCTACCGCTTCATGTCCCATCGCGTCGTCATCACCATGTCCGGCGACCAGGTGGGCAACCCAGATCCTTGGGCGGCGTGGCCCGCCCGCACAGAGCCGCTCACCTCGGGCGACCCCGTGCTCTAGGCAGCTCGCGGTCCACAGGGCGCTGCGAGCCGCGGGCGACGCAGACAGGCTTCGACAGCTCTCACACCGCGGCAGGCGCGGTCGGCGGCAAGGGCCTCCAATCACGCCGCGACCACGACACCGTACACCCGCCGGGAGCAGGCGAACTCGAGGGCCGCGCTCATTGTGACCCGAGAGCTACTGCAGTGCAGCCTGCTGGAGGGCGGCCGCGACGTGTTGCTGGAGCGGGTGGCAGAGCTCCTGGGCTTTGCCGCCTCGGGGGCTCACCCCTTCTGCATCCAGCTCCCATCTCAAGCCCAGGGCGGCCCGCGCGGGGGCTCCACGCGCGCCCATGGGCTCCAAGGCTACTCCAACGCCAGCGAAGCTGTAGGCACCGGACCGGCGGCGGCGCTGCCCCCGCTCCGGGCCCGTGAAGAAGAAGGACTCGACGCGGCCCACGGCCCCAGCGGGCAGCCGCGCTACCACCCCACGGTGGGCGCGTCAAGCAGAGCCGCATGGCACGCGGGGCACTACGGCGTGGCCTTCGGGATGATGGCGCCAGAAGAATACGTGCCCCACATGGTGGACCAAGGGCACTCTCACGAGGGCGAACAAGGCTCGCTCCTCAGCCCAACCTGGGGGGACGAGGCGCCAGAAGCTGAGCTCTTCCAGGAGCCCCGAGATGGTCCCACTGGCCACGCTGGAGTCAACGAATATCGGGTACCACTAATTCCTCAGGAGCAGGCATACGCTAATCATGGATCGCAGGAGGTGCAGGTCGCCACAGCAAGCAGCTGCCCCGCTCCCACAATCTCCTACCCCTCAGGAGGAGGGCGTAGGGGGCTGCAGGAGAGGGGCCGAGATCCGACATCACCACCTCGGCATTCGGAGCAAGGCGTTCTCAGGAGGTAGGCCCTCTGCTGGGGAGGTGCCTCAGGGCCTGCTCCTGGCGGAGGACCCGTGGTCGTCGGGGGAACCGCTGGCGACCGCTCTACCCCATCGGCGGCGTCCTGGTTTCCGGTCGTCGTTGATGGCACTAGAGTGTGGCGCAAGGCGGGGCCCTCGTCTGGCGATATGAAGCAATGCCGGTACCTGTGAAGAAGGCCCAGTGCCTGTGAAGCTCGCCGCCCCGTGACACTCTCACGTAATAATGAGTGGGGATGTACACGCCCCGGAGTCTCAGGGGTGCCGGCCTCAGGCCCTGGGGCTCCCTCCCACGCCCAGTGGCAGCGCTTAGCTCCGCGCTGGTGAGAAGACGTCCAAGACTAGATTAGGTGCCAGACGCGGCCTTTTGTCTGCTTTCATTGCCTTTCCCCCGCCGGATTTAAGTTGGATTCAAATTTGAGATTTGCGTGTGTTCGGGGAAGGGGTGCTTAGTCTTGTTCGAGCAATTTCTCGCGTTTTGATTACCACTCCGCCTCAGCTGCCTCCCCTCGTGAGCCCCTCGCGAGCCGGGTCAGGCCAAGCTTGCGCGCAGCCCAGACTGCCGCCGACGCGTCCTCTCAGGAGGGTTTTTACTGCAGATCCTAAGGACTCGATCAAGGAACACTCGGGACACCACAGCCTCCCACAGGCTGCCTCAGGGCCCGCGCGGAACGAAGGTAAACTAGCCAACCAGCACGTGCTTAGCCAACCACTTGGCGTGGGCGCATGGACAATGTAACATCTACTAATACGATGAACGCAAGTTTTACATGAGGGGCTCCCCCTCCCAAAAATGCTCTCACAGCCATCAGGCCAAAACCTGAGTTCTATTCATGCAGGGTAAGGAAATAGGAATGATGCATAATCAGTCGGATAAATCCCCCAATGCGTCCTCAGGAGCACCTCATGAACCGTTGCTGGCATCGCTGGGCTCGCCATCGCTGCCTGCGTTGTCGCCAGCGGCGTCAGGGCTGTTCACCACGCCGCCCTCGTCTGCAGCCACGATCACGCCGTCGTTGTCTGAAGCGAAGGCCCTGACAAGAGCATCCACATTGTCTTCCACCCAGTGCGCCAGGTCGTCTCAGACGGCCTGGGGGACTGGGGCGATGGCAGCGTCGAAATCAAAGTGGGGATCCATGTTCCTGAGGTGGCTGAAGACGCGAGAAAAGGCGCGCCCGAGCAGGGCGCGGCTCCTCTTCTCCACCTACCTGTCGGCCCTGACCAACTGCGCCTCCAGCTGCGTCACCATGTCGGTGAAGAACTGAAGGTTGCCGGCGTAGTTGACTGCGTGCGGCTCGCCAATAGCCGCCTCACAGATGTTGCCCAAGGCCGTGTTGGCTGTCTCCCGGAGCGTGGTGAGCATGGGGCCGTGCTCATGCTCCAGGATCCGCCGCTGGCGTATCTCGTCCTCATTCTGGCGCGCGACGGCCTCAGCCTCCTCCACCCGATGGCGAAGGAGCACCTCGGCCTGGGAGGTGGTCGACTCCCCTTGCGCTACCTCAAGGGCGGCCTGAAGAGCATCGGCCCGCCGCGTCGCTTCCTCTAGCTTGGCCCTCAAGGCAGCAGTCCTACCTTCAGCCTCGACCCGGATCAACTCCAGCCTTTCCTCGAACTCGCGCTCGAGGTTCAAGCGCGCCACACCCGAAGTCTGACCTCCTCCAGGACACAGGCTTCCTGTGCAGCGACATCATCCTCTGCCTGCGTCACCAAGCGCTCCCTCGTCTCCAGACACTCGTACTCGCGTGCGTGTTCGGCGGCTTCCAGCGTCAGCGCCTCCTCACTCTTCTGGAGCCCTGCTGGTTCGCCAGAGGCCACCTTCATCGACGCAAGGGCTGCCTCGCGCAGCTCCACTTGCTCTTCCAGTGAGCGGCACCGGGCCAGGAGCTCCCGAGCCCGCTCCTCCGCTGCCTCTCGCCGCTGGTCAGCTTCCCGGGCCTCCTCAGCGGCCCGAGATTGGGCCTCCTGAGAGGCCGGCAATGATGCCCTGGCCTTTTCGTCGTCAAGATCGCGCTGATGGCACGCAAGGGCGATGGCGCCCTCCAGCCCGCGCTTCTCTGTAGCTAGGCGCAGGCCCTCGGCCTCAAGGTGCGCGTCTTCATCAGCAAGCTCCTCACCAAGCAGGTTCACCGCCTCAGCCGCCCTTCGAAGGAATCCTTGGCGAAGAGCGCGACGCTCCCGAGCGCGCTCGCGTGCGTCTTCCACACCATCATCTGCCCCAAGCAAGCACCGGGGGCCACGAACCGGCACTCCCCTTCCGGGCAGGGGGCTGGGGGCTGGCACCCTCGCGACGGTCGGGCACACCACGCCAGAAGCCTGACATGGAGCCAGCCCATCCCCAGACGCAGAGCGCAGGGAGCGCCTCAGCCAATCGCAGTCCACGACCAGGCGAGAAGCCCATGGCAGGCTGGCTATGCCATGGGAAGGCCCGTGAAGGAGGATCGCGGGGTGCGCTGGGCCTCGATGCGCCCCGGGACGGTTCGCCTCTCCGATTGCCCTCACCACAAAGGCTCTGCTGCTCGGAGCGCTTGAGGATGGTAGAAGGGGCGAAGCCAAGGGGGACGGCACCTTAGCCACCTCCGCGAGCTCGGCTAGAAGGGGCATGCGGAGCAAGGATCAGTAAAAGCTATAGGCGGATTGGGAGCTGGAAAAGGAGAATGCTTACTCATCAGTGGTGAAGTACTTCCTACGCTTCAGCAGGTGACAAGGGTAATCATCGCGCAGGGCCTCCCTTTTCTTTCGGAGGGCCTCAAAGTCCACGCGGAAGCGGCCCAAGAGTTGAGCGTAGGGATCAACCTGCAACGAGGACGAAGCGTCAAGGCGATCCGCGTCAGGGGCGCCTGCCTGATGCGCACTGTCAGTCGCCTCGCCAAGAGAAGCGGCTGGAGCTTCAGGGGCCTTAGCCGCTGGCGCTGGGGGCAGCTGCTTGCCGCCCTCGGCCTCAGCGGCACGGGCCCCAAGGGCCGTTTCCTCATGAGCGTCGCCCGATGCTGTCACCCCGCCGGGAGCCCCCTCGGCCTCTGGCGCCTCATGCCTCCCTGCTCCATCACTTGAGGAAGAGTCGCCTTGGCGGACTTGAAGGGCAGTCACCATCACTGGGTTCTTGCGAGGCCCCTGGAGGCCGGCGGGGCGCGGCCCCCACTCATTAAAGATAGGCATCTGATTCACAAAATCATCCCTGTTCTGGCAGAGGTACAACAAGGCCCCTCCCTGCTGGATGCTGCCAGGGTTGGGGTCACCAGTCAGGATCAAGAGCACTGTCCTCAGCACTTCAGGCGTCAGGTCCTCTTCCTGGAGCCTCATACGATCACCACGCCTGCTAAAGACCCACATCCAGTGGGAGTGGCGTTGGAGAGGAGCAATGCGGCGTAGCAGGAACTCCTTCACCACCTTGGGCGCTGTCACGCCAATCGACCTCAAGAACGCGAAGCGATGCCAGACGAAGACGAGCCGGGGGCTCTCGAGCGTCTCCTGGCCCCATCCCGAATTGGGGACAGCAGGCGAAGTTGGCTCCGACAGCAGGGGGCTGGGCACCCCAACATCCACATACAGCCACCGCTCGCGGAACCCAGGCGCGGGCGGAGGGAGCCTGAAGTCAATCCCTGAGGCCGCCGTCTCAGACGCGGCAGCGAAGCTCACGCACGCCGAGCATTGGGTAGGGTCGACAAGGCGCAGAGAGAAGAAGTGGCGCAGCAAGGCAACCGAAGGGAGGATGCCCATCATTGCCTCGCAAACAAAGTCGAAGACCGAAAGAAGGGTAACGGATTCAGGACCCAGATGCATCATGTGGATCTGGTAATGGGAAAGCACGTCATTGAAGAAATCAGAAAAGGGGGGAACCATACCCGCCCACAGGGCATCAGCAAAATACTGGACCTCAGTGATTATCCTATCGGTGGAGAAGTGAGACGTGGTCCAGGCTGTCGTCCTCCCGCATTCGTTGAAGATAGTAGCCAGAGCCGAGCTGACCTTGCCTAGCCCCTCTCGATTGATTATGATCGACCGGCCGATGGCAGGGGCCGCCAACGGCGACGAGCGACGCGGAGGCATGGGTTTCTTCCCTCTTCCCTTCTTCGTTGGAGCCATGGCGATGGGAAGGGGGAGGGAAGGTTCGAGATTGGGTTGAAAACAGAAGCTGGAGTTCGAGAGGAGGAAGGACAGAGGGCGCTCGAGCAACAGAAAGGGGAGCGGCTGTGTACGACTACGAGTCCGCCTAGCATGGCGCGGAATAAGGGGGCGTGGGGGAACAGTGCCGCCCACGTCCAATCAACCGCCACGCAGCGCCCAAGGCCGCAGGCTGTTAGGGCCCGCGGCGCTTCGCCCTTGCCCTCTCGCCTCCCTTCACGGCCAAGTCCGGGCGCGCCTTGGGCCCGGGGGCTACTGTCGGCGTTCTGGGAACGGGGGTCCCCAGGCTTGCCTGCCTGCGGCCCGCGGCGTGGCTCAAAAGGGGACCCGACACGGCCCATCTTCATCAACGCAGACCCAAGACCCTCGCGAGGGGCCAAGCCTTGCGGGGCGGACGACACGGAGCTTCCTCAGGCATGGCCTCATCAGGCTAGCTCGCGCGGAGGCGGAGATATCAAGGCGGGGTACCTCACGAGGTGCCCGTGACGCAAGCCATGACGACCAAGGGCGCCAGGCGGGCGCCAGCCCGCGCAGTGTCCTCCTTCCCTCTTTGGTGCAAAGGGAGCAAGCGCAGGCGAGAGCATCAAGCAAAGGCACCCATTTCGGTGCAACAAGACCAAGACCAGCCCAACGGCAGGGAGGATGTCATTGTGGAGCCCAAGCCAGCGTCACCACCAGAGCCTTTGGCAGGCGAAGACCAACTTTAGTCAGGATAAGTGTACCAGATGTTCCCCTTCAAAATGGCCAATTGTTGGCGCCCTTCCCGCTCAATATTTGGGAAGAGGCCCAGGGCCTTTACCTATAAATAGGACTAGCCACCCCCAGGGTAGGGGGACGGATCGATCAGATCAGATCAGAGAGAGAGAGAGAGAGAGAGAGAGAAGGGTGACTGAACTCCTCCTAGCAGTTCATCGCCCCGACCAAGAACAGACCCTCGCGAGGCTGTTCTTCCTTGTATTGTTCATCATCATCAGCCCAAGAGGCAATCCACCGCACCACAAACTGGAGTAGGGTATTACACCACAATGGTGGCCCAAACCAGTATAAACCCTATGTCTCTTGTGCTGTTCTTTCCATAGCTTAGATCTTAGCGAGGCGGTGGGGTACAGGTAGGTAGGAGGCGTAATCTCCGCGCGCACCCCAGTGTTCGAACCTCAAGGGTCTGCCAGAATCCGAAATCCGACAGCCGACGCCCTGCATCGACATTGACTTCGGCGCCATGCCATATATCTTTTATTACTCACTTGGCATAAATTATTTATTATGCAACGATTTTTTAATTATCATTATTACTATTATCTCCGGTTTGCACTATTTTTTGTGCACAGGAAAATGATCCGGGGACTTCGGCATCACTCTGCTGGTCTGCATTGACCGTGCTATGTCACCACTTCGGCGTGTCGAGCTCTCCGCTCCGCCACCTCTGGACCGGCTTTGGGGATGGAACCTTGTCCCGCATCAAGCTCGGACCGCGTCATCAATACCGAACATATTAACCAGCTAAGTTGCTTTCATGCTCAAAGCTTTACTTTCTAACTGGTGTTCGGTTCGACCAAGCATTATACTTTTTTGGGAAAAAGTTGCTTGTAAAAAATTTCCTTGTCCAAACTTTGTTTGTGACGCATAAATTCAAATACCCAATTCATTTGGGGGCTTCCTTCATAAAGCTTTTCCTCTTGCATATGATTATATTTGTACGGCTTCGTTCCTTGTTCGTGTATTACGCCACAATATGCACCATATTGACTTAAGCGATTTGCAAGCTGGGTTGCCTCACTCCTGTGTTTACCCCTACGTTCCCGATTGTTCGGCTAGGGAGTAAAGGGAGCACCTCTGCGATTGTCACGATCGGGTCACCCGAGCCGGACCTCAAACTGGGTGAAGCCAAAAGCTAGCGCTCTTATAGTTTTCAATGATGGTTGGCACACAACGGAACTCATGAGTACAAAAGATCTATTGCACAAGTCTCATAATAACAATGAGCACCGAAGAAAGGTATCGGTGGGGCTACTATTTTCTTCGAAGATGCTTCTTACACTTCGCAGTAATATAGCATAAGTTCCCTGAGCGCGCTTTGTCTGTTACAGCCTTATGGCCTGATTGCCTGGTTATTGGAAACACCGTCGATATTCTCGACAGATGGAGTACATAACACTTTTCGGTCCTTGACCGAAGAGGGAGAAGCCGACGGTCGGTTAAGACGCGTTTAAATTTCGGTTGAACATAGATATGATATAAGTACTTCGGTACATGCAATCATTCTTTTACCCAAGTCACTTGGGGGCTCTTAAATTTATATGAGCCGTTTTATGATAAGTGTTCTTCTTCTTAGTCGTTGCAAAGTTTTTTATTATTATTATTATTATTATTATTATTATTATTATTATTATTATTATTATTATTATTATTATTATTATTATTATTATTATTATTATTATTATTATTATTATTATTATTATTATTATTATCTATCACTCCTTTTTTCGACACGAGCGTGTGGTCACTAGTTGGGGAGCCTAATTTCTCTCTCAAAGCCGCTAGAGTTTAGTTTGCTAAACTGGCCTAATGAGAAGTACTCCGCCCTCGGGATAGGAGGTCCAAGCCGTAGGCTGACCCGTTTGAAGTCTTGAGATATGATGTATCATGTTAAAGCACGACAGAAGCACTTCTTTTGCTAAGGCCAATTTTTGGATTGGCACCGAACACTTGATCCTGTTCGGACGTCAAGTTTTTACTGACGTTTTTTTGGTTTTCCAAGCTTATGGCACTTTTAAACTATTTGTGTGTTTTCAGCACAAGTCTCGTAGTGCAACGCCGGACACCTTTAGAGATTCGACAAAAATATTCTCGGATATTGCTATATATGCATCGGTTTCGAATTGTGTCTCCGGTCAATAGTTGGGTTGCCGGCTCCTGCGCTTGCCTCCTACGTTCCGCTTTGTTCGGCTAGCTGTGCAAAGGGAGAACCACTGCGATTGTATTTCCAGCTCACATGGTTAAGCACCTCAGTGGAGAAAGCAAAAAACTGACTATCACAATAAGCGTAAACTGGTCAGCGATCCGATGACGGTGTTAAATGGCGGGCCATTCATTGTTGGAAATATGCCCTAGAGGCAATAATAAAAGCATTATTATTATATTTCCTTATTCATGATAATTGTCTTTATTCGTGCTATAATTGTGTTATCCGGAAATCGTAATACATGTGTGAATAACAGACAACAACATGTCCCTAGTAAGCCTCTAGTTGACTAGCTCGTTGATCGATAGATAGTCATGGTTTCCTGACTATGGACATTGGATGTCATTGATAACGAGATCACATCATTAGGAGAATGATGTGATGGAAAAGACCCAATCCTAAACATAGCATAAGATCGCATAGTTCGTTTGCTAGAGTTTTCCAATGTCAAGTATCCTTTCCTTAGACCATGAGATCGTGTAACTCCCGGATACCATAGGAGTGCTTTGGGTGTACCAAACGTCACAACGTAACTGGGTGACTATAAAGGTATACTACGGGTATCTCTGAAAGGGTCTGTTGGGTTGACACAGATCGAGACTGGGATTTGTCACTCCGCTTGACGGAGAGGTATCACCGGGCCCTCTCGGTAATGCATCATCATAATGAGCTCAGTGTGATCAAAGTGTTTGATCACGGGATCATGCATTACGGTACGAGAAAAGTGACTTGCCGGTAACGAGATTGAACGAGGTATTGGGATACCGACGATCGAATCTCGGGCAAGTAAAATACCGATTGACAAAGGGAATCGTATACGGGATTAATTGAATCCTCGACATCGTGGTTCATCCGATGAGATCATCGTGGAGCATGTGGGAGACAACATGGGTATCCATATCCCGCTGTTGGTTATTGCCCGAGAGCCGTCTCGGTCATGTCTGCATGTCTCCCGAACCCGTAGGGTCTACACACTTAAGGTTCGGTGACGCTAGGGTTGTGAAGATATGTATATGCAGTAACCCGAATGTTATTCGGAGTCCCGGATGAGATCCCGAACGTCACGAGGAGTTTCGGAATGGTCCGGAGGTAAAGATTTATATATGGGAAGTCATCATACGGACACCGGGAAGTTTCGGGGGCATATCGGTATTGTACCGGGGCCACCGAAGGGGTTCTGGGGGTCCACCGGGAGGGGCCACCTCTCCCGGAGGGCCTCATGGGCTGTATGAGGAAGGGAACCAGCCCAAAGTGGGCTGGTGCGCCTTCCCCCCCAAGGGCCCATGCGCCTAGGGTTGGGGGAAACCCTGAGGGGGGTGCCCCCCTTGCTTGGGGGGCAAGCCTCCTCCCCTAGGCCGCCGCCCCCCTCTAGATCCCATCTAGAGGGGCCGGCCCCCCTTGCCCCTTCCCCTATAAATAGAGGGGTGAGGGGAGGGCTGCACACCCCTTGCCCTGGCGCCTCCCTCTCCCTCCCCAACACCTCCTCCTCCTCCGTTGAGCACGGCGAAGCCCTGCCGGAGTACTGTAGTTCCACCATCACCACGCCGTCGTGCTGCTGCTGGAGCCATCTTCCCCAACCTCTCCTTTGCCTTGCTGGATCAAGAAGAAGGAGACGTTACGCTGACCGTACGTGTGTTGAACGCGGAGGTGTCGTGCTTTCAGTGCTAGGATCTCCGGTGATTTGGATCACGGTGTGTACGACTACTTCATCCCCGTTCGTTGAACGCTTCCGCTCGCGATCTACAAAGTGGTATGTAGATGCAATCTCTCTCTCCCATGACTCGTTGCTAGATGAACTCATAGATGGATCTTGGTGAAACCGTAGGAAAATTTTTAATTTTCTGCAACGTTCCCCAACAGTGGCATCATGAGCCAGGTTTATGCGTAGTTCTCTATTGCACAAGTAGAACAAAATTTGTTGTGGGCGTAGATGTTTTTAACTTTCTTGCCGCTACTAGTCTTATCTTGCTTCAGCGGTATTGTGGGATGAAGCGGCCCGGACCAACCTTATACGTACTCTTACGTGAGACCGGTTCCACCGACTAACATGCACTAGTTGCATAAGGTGGCTGGCGGGTGTCTGTCTCTCCCACTTTAGTTGGAGCGGATTCGATGAAAAGGGTCCTTATGAAGGGTAAATAGAAGTTGACAAATCACGTTGTGGTTTTCACGTAGGTAAGAAAACGTTCTTGCTAGAACCCTAATTCAGCCACGTAAAACTTGCAACAACAATTAGAGGACGTCTAACTTGTTTTTGCAGCAAGTGCTTTGTGATATGATATGGCCAGAGTTGTGATGAATGATGAATGATCTATATGTGATGTATGAGATGTTCATGCTATTGTAATAGGAATCACGACTTGCATGTTGATGAGTATGACAACCGGCAGGAGCCATAGGAGTTGTCTTTATTTTTGTATGACCTGCGTGTCATTGAGAAACGCCATGTAAATTACTTTACTTTATTGCTAAACGCGTTAGCCATAGTAGTAGAAGTAATAGTTGGCGAGCAACTTCATGGAGACACGATGATGGAGATCATGATGATGGAGATCATGGTGTCAAGCTGGTGACAAGATGATCATGGAGCCCCAAGATGGAGATCAAAGGAGCTATGTGATATTGGCCATATCATGTCACGTTTATTATTTGATTGCATGTGATGTTTATCATGTTTTGCATCTTGTTTACTTAGAACGACGGTAGTAAATAAGATGATCCCTCATAATAATTTCAAGAAAGTGTTCCCCCTAACTGTGCATCGTTGCGACAGTTCGTTGTTTCGAAGCACCACGTGATGATCGGGTGTGATAGATTCTAACGTTCACATACGACGGGTGTAAGACAGATTTACACATGCAAACACTTAGGTTGACTTGACGAGCCTAGCATGTACATACATGGCCTCAGAACACAGAAGACCGAAAGGTCGAGCATGAGTCGTATAGAAGATACGATCAACATGAAGATGTTCACCGATGTTGACTAGTCCGTCTCACGTGATGATCGGACACGGCCTAGTTGACTCGGATCATGTAATACTTAGATGACTAGAAGAGGGAAGTCTATCTAAGTGGGAGTTCATTAAATAATTTGATTAAATGAACTATATTATCATGAACTTAGTCTAAATTTTTTACAATATGTCTTGTAGATCAAATGGCCAACGTAGTCCTCAACTTCAACGCGTTCCTAGAGAAAACCAAGCTGAAAGACGATGGCAGCAACTATACGGACTGGGTCCGGAACCTAAGGATCATCCTCATAGCTGCCAAGAAAGATTATGTCCTACGAGCACCGCTGGGTGACGCACCTATTCTCCCTGCAGAACAAGACGTTATGAACGCTTGGCAGTCACGTTGCGATGATTACTCCCTCGTTCAGTGCAGCATGCTTTACAGCTTAGAGCCGGGGCTCCAAAAGCGTTTTGAGAGACATGGAGCATATGAGATGTTCGAAGAGCTGGAAATGGTTTTCCAAGCTCATGCCCGGGTCGAGAGATATGAAGTCTCCGACAAATTCTTTAGCTGTAAGATGGAGGAAAATAGCTCTGTCGGTGAACACATACTCAAAATGTCTGGGTTGCACAACCGCTTGACTCAACTGGAAGTTAATATCCCGGATGAAGCAGTCATTGACAGAATCCTCCAGTCGCTTCCACCTAGCTACAAGAGCTTTGTGATGAACTACAATATGCAGGGGATGGTAAAGACCATTCCTGAGGTATATGCTATGCTGAAATCAGTAGAGGTAGAAATCAAGAAGGAGCATTAAGTGTTGATGGTGAATAAAACCACTAAGTTCAAGAAGGGCAAGGGTAAAAAGAACTTCAAGAAGGACGGCAAGGAAGTTGCCGCGCCCGGTAAGCAAGTTGCCGGGAAGAAGCCAAAGAATGGACCCAAGCCCGAGACTGAGTGTTTTTATTGCAAGGGAAGTGGTCACTGGAAGCGGAACTGCCCCAAATACTTAGCGGACAAGAAGGCCGGCAAAACCAAAGGTATATATGATATACATGTAATTGATGTGTACCTTACCAGTACTCGTAGTAGCTCTTGGGTATTTGATACCGGTGCAGTTGCTCACATTTGTAACTCAAAGCAGGAGCTGCGGAATAAACGGAGCCTGGCGAAGGACGAGGTGACGATGCGCGTCGGGAATGGTTCCAAGGTCGATGTGATCGCCGTTGGCACGCTACCTCTACATTTACCTACGGGATTAGTTTTAAACCTCAATAATTGTTATTTAGTGCCAAGTTTGAGCATGAACATTGTATCTGGATCTCATTTAATTCGAGATGGCTATTCATTTAAATCCGAGAATAATGGTTGTTCTATTTATATGAGAGATATGTTTTATGGTCATGCTCCGATGGTTAATGGTTTATTCTTAATGAATCTCGTACGTGATGATACACATATTCATAGTGTGAATACCAAAAGAGTTAAAGTTGATAACAATAATCCCACATATTTGTGGCACTGCCGCCTTGGTCACATAGGTGTCAAACGCATGAAGAAGCTCCATGCAGATGGACTTTTAGAGTCTCTTGATTATGAATCATTTGACACGTGCGAACCATGCCTCATGGGTAAAATGACCAAGACTCCGTTCTCAGGAACAATGGAGCGAGCAACCAACTTATTGGAAATCATACATACCGATGTGTGCGGTCCAATGAGTGTTGAGGCTCGCGGTGGCTATCGTTATGTTCTCACCCTCACTGATGACTTGAGTAGATATGGGTATGTCTACTTAATGAAACACAAGTCTAAGACCTTTGAAAAGTTCAAGGAATTTCAGAGTGAGGTTGAAAATCAACGTGATAGAAAGATCAAGTTTCTACGATCAGATCGTGGAGGAGAATACTTGAGTCACGGATTTGGCACGCACTTAAGAAAATGTGGAATAGTTTCACAACTCACGCCGCCTGGAACACCTCAGCGTAATGGTGTGTCCGAACGTCGTAATCGCACTCTATTAGATATGGTGCGATCTATGATGTCTCTTACCGACTTACCGCTATCTTTTTGGGGCTATGCTTTAGAGACTGCCGCATTCACTTTAAATAGGGCTCCGTCTAAATCCGTTGAGATGGTTTGGGAAGAAACCTAAGCTGTCGTTTCTAAAAGTTTGGGGATGCGATGCTTATGTCAAGAAACTTCAACCTGAAAAGCTCGAACCCAAGTCGGAAATATGCGTCTTCATAGGATACCCTAAAGAAACTATTGGGTATACCTTCTACCTCAGATCCGAAGGCAAGATCTTTGTTGCCAAGAATGGATCCTTTCTAGAGAAAGAGTTTCTCTCGAAAGAAGTAAGTGGGAGGAAAGTAGAACTTGATGAAGTGTTACCTCTTGAACCGGAAAATGGCGAAACTCAAGAAAACGTTCCTGAGGTGCCTGCACCGACTAGAGAGGAAATTAATGATGATGATCAAGATGCTTCTAATCAAGTTCCTACTGAAATTCGAAGGTCCACAAGGACACGTTCCGCACCAGAGTGGTACGGCAACCCTATCTTGGAAATCATGTTGTTAGACAACGGTGAACCTTCGAACTATGAGGAAGCAATGGCGGGCCCGGATTCCGACAAATGGCTAGAAGCCATGAAATCCGAGATAGGATCCATGTATGAAAACAAAGTATGGACTTTGACAGACTTGCCCGATGATCGGCGAGCGATAGAAAATAAATGGATCTTTAAGAAGAAGACAGACGCGGATGGTAATGTGACCATCTATAAAGCTCGGCTTGTCGCTAAGGGTTATCGACAAGTTCAAGGAATTGACTACGATGAGACTTTCTCACCGGTAGCGAAGCTGAAGTCCGTCCGAATCATGTTAGCAATTGCCGCATTCTACGATTATGAAATATGGCAAATGGACGTCAAAAAGGCATTCCTTAATGGTTTCCTTAAGGAAGAATTGTATATGATGCATCCGGAAGGTTTTGTCAATCCTAAGAATGCTGACAAGGTGAGCAAGCTCCAACGCTCGATTTATGGGCTGGTGCAAGCATCTCGGAATTGGAACATTCGCTTTGATGAGATGATCAAAGCGTTTGGGTTTACACAGACTTATGGAGAAGCCTGTGTTTACAAGAAAGTGAGTGGGAGCTCTGTAGCATTTCTCATATTATATGTAGACGACATACTTTTGATGGGAAATGATATAGAACTCTTGGACAGCATTAAGGCCTACTTGAATAAAAGTTTTTCAATGAAGGACATTGGAGAAGCTGCTTATATATTAGGCATCAAGATCTATAGAGATAGATCAAGACGCCTCATAGGTCTTTCACAAAGCACATACCTTGATAAGATATTGAAGAAGTTCAATATGGATCAACCTAAGAAAGGGTTCTTACCTGTGTTACAAGGTGTGAAATTGAGCTCAGCTCAATGTCCGACCACGACAGAAGATATAGAAGAGATGAGTGTCATCCCCTATGCCTCAGCCATAGGTTCTATTATGTATGCCATGCTGTGTACCAGACCTGATGTAAACCTTGCCGTAAGTTTGGTAGGAAGGTACCAAAGTAATCCCGGCAAGGAACACTGAACAGCGGTCAAGAATATCCTGAAGTACCTGAAAAGGACTAAGGAAATGTTTCTCATTTATGGAGGTGACGAAGAGCTCGTCGTAAAAGGTTACGTCGACGCTAGCTTCGACACAGATCTGGATGACTCTAAGTCACAAACCGGATACATGTATATTTTGAATGGTGGGGCAGTAAGCTGGTGCAGTTGCAAGCAAAGCGTCGTGGCGGGATCTACATCTGAAGCGGAGTACATGGCAGCCTCGGAGGCAGCACATGAAGCAATTTGGGTGAAGGAGTTCATCACCGACCTCGGAGTCATACCCAATGCGTCGGGGCCAATCAAACTCTTCTGTGACAACACTGGAGCTATTGCACTTGCCAAGGAGCCCAGGTTTCTCAAGAAGACCAGGCACATCAAGCGTCGCTTCAACTCCATTCGTGAAAATGTTCAAGATGGAGACACAGAAATTTGTAAAGTGCACACGGATTTGAATGTCGCAGATCCGTTGACTAAACCTCTCCCTAAGGCAAAACATGATCAGCACCAGAACTCTATGGGTGTTCGATTCATTACAATGTAACTAGATTATTGACTCTAGTGCAAGTGGGAGACTGTTGGAAATATGCCCTAGAGGCAATAATAAAAGCATTATTATTATATTTCCTTATTCATGATAATTGTCTTTATTCGTGCTATAATTGTGTTATCCGGAAATCGTAATACATGTGTGAATAACAGACAACAACATGTCCCTAGTAAGCCTCTAGTTGACTAGCTCGTTGATCGATAGATAGTCATGGTTTCCTGACTATGGACATTGGATGTCATTGATAACGAGATCACATCATTAGGAGAATGATGTGATGGACAAGACCCAATCCTAAACATAGCATAGTTCGTTTGCTAGAGTTTTCCAATGTCAAGTATCCTTTCCTTAGACCATGAGATCGTGTAACTCCCGGATACCGTAGGAGTGCTTTGGGTGTACCAAACGTCACAACGTAACTGGGTGACTATAAAGGTATACTACGGGTATCTCTGAAAGTGTCTGTTGGGTTGACACAGATCGAGATTGGGATTTGTCACTCCGCTTGACGGAGAGGTATCACCGGGCCCTCTCGGTAATGCATCATCATAATGAGCTCAATGTGATCAAAGTGTTTGATCACGGGATCATGCATTACGGTACGAGAAAAGTGACTTGCCGGTAACGAGATTGAACGAGGTATTGGGATACCGACGATCGAATCTCGGGCAAGTAAAATACCGATTGACAAAGGGAATCGTATACGGGATTAATTGAATCCTCGACATCGTGGTTCATCCGATGAGATCATCGTGGAGCATGTGGGAGCCAACATGGGTATCCAGATCCCGCTGTTGGTTATTGCCCGAGAGCCGTCTCGGTCATGTCTGCATGTCTCCCGAACCCGTAGGGTCTACACACTTAAGGTTCGGTGACACTAGGGTTGTGAAGATATGTATATGCAGTAACCCGAATGTTATTCGGAGTCCCGGATGAGATCCCGAACGTCACGAGGAGTTTCGGAATGGTCCGGAGGTAAAGATTTATATATGGGAAGTCATCATACGGACACCGGGAAGTTTCGGGGGCATATCGGTATTGTACCGGGGCCACCGAAGGGGTTCTGGGGGTCCACCGGGAGGGGCCACCTCTCCCGGAGGGCCTCATGTGCTGTATGAGGAAGGGAACCAGCCCAAAGTGGGCTGGTGCGCCTTCCCCCCCAAGGGCCCATGCGCCTAGGGTTGGGGGAAACCCTGAGGGGGGCGCCCCCTTGCTTGGGGGGCAAGCCTCCTCCCCTAGGCCGGCGCCCCCCTCTAGATCCCATCTAGAGGGGCCGGCCCCCCTTGACCCTTCCCCTATAAATAGAGGGGTGAGGGGAGGGCTGCGCACCCCTTGCCCTGGCGCCTCCCTCTCCCTCCCCAACACCTCCTCCTCCTCCGTTGAGCACGGCGAAGCCCTGCCGGAGTACTGTAGTTCCACCATCACCACGCCGTCGTGCTACTGCTGGAGCCATCTTCCCCAACCTCTCCTTTGCCTTGCTGGATCAAGAAGAAGGAGACGTTACGCTGACCGTACGTGTGTTGAACGCGGAGGTGCCGTGCTTTCGGTGCTAGGATCTCCGGTGATTTGGATCACGGGGTGTACGACTACTTCATCCCCGTTCGTTGAACGCTTCCGCTCGCGATCTACAAAGTGGTATGTAGATGCAATCTCTCTCTCCCATGACTCGTTGCTAGATGAACTCATAGATGGATCTTGGTGAAACCGTAGGAAAAATTTTAATTTTCTGCAACGTTCCCCAACAGTGAATCTTTCTGCGTACCTTTGTTTATAAAACCGTGTGGCCAGATTGCCTTGTTTGTCGTAAATCTTTGCCCTCATAAAGGATTCATAAAGTAGGACAAACACTCCAAGGCTACTGGCCGAGGAGGTGGAAGCCGATGGTCGGTCAACAAAGTTTTGTACAATGCGGATCGGAGCATTAATGACGTAAAGTACTTGGATACATAGAGTCATTACACATAATTTGTGATTTTACCATGGATATCGATTCTTAATTCGGCCACCTGTGCCCGCATTAAGGCTCGGGGGCTACTGGGCTTCGGGCTTATTATTTACAAATATTAAAGGGGCACATCGATCCCCTGATCTGGTGTTGCCACCCGACCAGTGTCTCAGGGGCTACTGCATTGCCTGTTCAATGCAGAAAATTTTATGTGCAATATAGTGTCCGAGGAGATTTTGATCCTCAGGATTGGTCGGCCGCACCCAACCTGAGTCTCGAGGACAGAGCACACCGCTTTTAGTGTCCAGAAGTATTTTGCCGAGCTAGGACTTGATCCTCAGGCCGATTTTGCAAATCAACCTGAGTCTCAGCGGCTACTGGGATCAGCGGTCTTATGTCATCCTCCATGTGCATCTCGGGTTTCAGACCGATACCCACCTTGAGGGCTACTGGCTATATATATCTCTGCAT
Organism: Aegilops umbellulata; assembly: GCA_032464435.1. Taxonomy (NCBI): domain Eukaryota; kingdom Viridiplantae; phylum Streptophyta; class Magnoliopsida; order Poales; family Poaceae; genus Aegilops; species Aegilops umbellulata. The sequence goes on along the minus strand of CP136058.1, from coordinate 447,315,399 downwards.
AGAATAAATTGCACCAATAAAAAATATTGACAAAAATCGGCCCACATTCGGGGTGGTGCACCACCTCGGGAGCAGTCCGGCATAAAGCTCGGGCGCTCTGGCTCCATAGAGGGCATTTCAGGCATTAAGCTCGGCTAAACTCCTTCAAACTTCTTTGAACCAAGGTGATTTACGACACCTCAGATACAGTCCGGCGTTGGAGCTCGGATACAGTCTGGCGTTGGAGCACGGATACATAGTCCGGCGTTGGAGCTCAGATACAGTCCGGCGTTGGAGCACGGATACATAGTCCGGCGTTGGAGCTCGGATACATTCCGGCATTAGAGCTGGGAAGCGGTCCGGCGTTGGTTCTTGGCTGCAAAAGACACCTCAAATGCAGTCCGGCTTTGGAGCTCGGACGCAAGAGGACACTGCCTCCCGGGAACAACTTCAAACCCGAGGTGTTGCATAAAAATAACAAGGCATTGATAAAGGCCGGAAGCTTAAAGGGGATCCTCGGATACCCGACGTGTAATCTCGTCGAATGCATTTCGGCGATCCCCAAGATCGAAGATGAGAAGATTTGTTGAACCAGTCTTCAACACCGGCGACCGAAGATGAAGAATAGTTCGGAAGAATCGAGGAGCGTCCCTAACTTGAAGACCGGTTCAGGGGGCTACTGACGGTGTCCTGGATTAGGGGGTACTCACCACGTCATCTCCCGATCTGTTAGATTGGGCCGAGGACCCCCATGGCCGTATACTCATGGGCCAGTTCGGACAGCTGCCGCATACAAGGAAGATTCCGCAAGACTTGGCAATCAAGACAAGGACTCCTCCCCACCGGCGTATTCGGCTAGGACTCTTGTTACCCTAGGCCTCTGGTGCATTATATAAACCGAGGCTAGGCTAGTTGATAGATAGATACAACAATCATACCATAGGCTAGCTTCTAGGGTTTAGCCTCCTCGATCTCGTGGTAGATCTACTCTTGTACTACCCATATCATCAATATTAATCAAGCAGGACGTAGGGTTTTACCTCCATCGAGAGGGCCCGAACCTGGGTAAAACTTCGTGTCCCTTGTCTCCTATTACCATCCGCCTAGACGCACAGTTCGGGACCCCCTACCCGAGATCCGCCGGTTTTGACACCGACAAGCCTCTTAGTCTTCAGAATGCTGACCATCAAAGCTTCACGCAAAACATTGCAGGAGTTCAAGCTGTTGCACGTGTCTATCCATTAGCTGGAATTACTCGCTTGCCTCACCGTGCGCACACTGAAGCTAGTGATAGCACCATTGCCCATAGGCCTCGCAAGCGCTCTCGTGTTTTGAATGACCGAGAACTTCTTGTGGCACTGCATCAGAAACAAGATAAGCATCATGACTGGCTCAAACGACAGATGCAAAGTCTATTGCTGGACGTCAATCGCATTCGCAATCTTGCCACCTAAAATGCTTTTGTCTCTTATGAGACCTGTCGTTGATCATGGAAGAGTTTGACCCTGCTCAGTGCTGAAGCAGATCTTCAAGACGATGGCTTCACTGAAAAATTCAAGTTTGACTCCACTCCACGGAATGTTGTCCTACGTCGAACTCCATCCCTTGAAGACTCTGACTATTCTTCCTCCGCGGCAGCTGTGAATGCCAGAGTGATCGACGATGAAGACGATGCTACTTCACCGCCCCCTACTTCTGCACGCATCGACACTACCCCGAGTTCGTCTACACCGCCTAACAACACCGACGACCCTGCTGCTTCACCTACTCCTCATGGGAACGAGTAGATGCTCTATGTCTTCAAACCTTTTTGGTCCTTACTGACAAAAGGGGGAGAAGCATATGAGTTTGATAGTCTTCAAGCGGGTTCATATGGGCGGTTGCTTTATATTTTGCCTAGTGTTTACAACTCTCGTTGTTGATACATTTGGTTCTTTGAGTTGTAACACTTAAACTCGATGGTCATCTGCTACTTATTTGCTATTCTGTGATGCGATGATAAATTCCGCATGTGCGATGATAACTTCCGCACTTAGGTCATCTTGCAGACGTCCATTTTTCATTATGCATATCATTATCTTCGCTATATCTTATCATGCATGATGGATTGTCGTCATAAGTTGAAGAGGATCAGCACAAGTACAACCTTCCATGTGCATTTGCATTCCAAAAGCAAATTGCTTATATGCACATCTTCAGGGGGAGCCTTTGCCAATTATGAAGACAATACCCTATCCTTTACATATCACATACTTTATTTCCGTTGAAAACTTCAATCAGTTTGTCATCAATCATAAAAAGGGGGAGATTGTAAGTGCATCTAGTGCCACCCCTAGGAGTTTTGGAGTATTGACGACAAACCTGGTTGAGGGACTAATGTGTTTGTGAGAATTGCAGGATAACACAGGTAGTAGTCCCTCATTGATTCGGTTTACCTACCGGAGATGACCCCTAAAAATGTATGAAGACATTGACGACAATGGTGGTATGAGAAGATATTCATATTGAAGACTATGACATGAGAAGACATTGAGTGGAGACTATGGAGCGCGAAGACTTAGTCGATTCGTTGTTTCCTTTTCTTCTTTGTTGAGTCATAGGAACCACCGTACTGTTAAGTGGGGTCCAAGTGAACAAAGTCAGAGTGACTGGAGTGATGCTCAACCAAATCCTATGTCTTCGAGTGAAGACAATGAGAGCAAATCTTATCTAGAGCTAGATGAGTCAGCTTTGCTTGTAGCCCAAGTAAAGTTGTCGTGTGTGTTTGAAATCTGACCGTTGGAACACGTGTCAGTTCCTTAGTGACCCAGGGTCATTTCGGACATATCAGGTCGGGTTGCCTAGTTGCTATAAATAGCCCACCCCCTACACCATAAATTGGTGGCTGCTCAGAGTTAGTGCACGACTTTTGTCGTTTGAGAGCAACCTACCTCGAAGCTTTTGAGAGAGAGAAATCCTTGCGAGGACAAAGCCCAAACACCCAGAGCCAAAGAGTGTTAGGCATCACTGAAGTCTTTTTGTCTGCGTGACCTGAAGACTTATTACACTTGAGGACTGTGAATCCTCCAGCCGGTTAGGCGTCGCGTTCTGAGCATCCAAGAGTCATTGTGGATCGCCGGTGAACGAAGTCCGTGAAGGTTTGGAAGTCTACCTTGAAGACTTACCAGAGTAATTGGGCAAGGACTGTGTGTCCTTAGCTCAAGGGGAATAAGGTGAAGACGTGGTTTTCTGAGTTGAATCTCAGCCTACCTAACCAGACGTACAGTTGTCACAGCAACTGGAACTGGTCCAAGAAATCCTGTGTCCTCAACAAGTGACTGGTTCTATCGTCTCCCTCTCTTTACTTAGAGTTTGTCTTCGTGAAGTCATTGCCTGTTTGCTTTACCTATTTGTCTTCACTGTTTGACATCTATTGTTATTTGGCTTCATACCATCTTCCATCCTGATCCTTACTACCTAGCTGCTATTAGTCTTCGTACTCTCACGTTATTGCACACTTGACTATGGCTTGCTTAGTGTAGTTTATCTTCCGCTGCATTTCAATAGGTTCATTTCTATAGTTTGTCTTTCAAACTTCCATGTTTTTAAGACTTTCATAAAAATCGCCTATTCACCCCCCTCTAGTCGATAACTAGCACTTTCAGTCCCGCTCTTTGTCTTCGCCGTGAGCCCCTACCCCCTTCCCATCTCTCCCCGTGCTCTATTTTTCGTGCTAGACACCTCCCCGCGAGCACCCGAAGCTGTTGTTCTCCATGGCCGGCGAGCTCCATGCTCTCGAGCCCCTCTGCTCAGACAGTTGCTCCGGCGTTCTCCTGCTGCCCCGTAGGTGCTGCCTAGCACCTCCGTTCGCTCTCCCTCAAGCTACAACACCGCACCCGTGCATAGCCGTGCTCCGGTCGCCGCTGATATGTCTCCAACGTATCTATAATTTTTGATTGTTCCATGCTATTATATTATCAATCTTGGATGTTTAATATGCATTTATATGTTGTTTTATATTATTTTTGGGACTAACCTATTAACCTAGAGCCTAGTGCCAGTTTATGTTTTTCCTTGTTTTTGAGTTTTGCAGAAAAGAAATATCAAATGGAGTTCAAACGAGGTGAAAAATTATGGTGATTTTTTTATGTACCAGAAGAAGCCCCCAAAGCAAAGAGTTGGGCCAGAAGTGTCCCGAGGCAACGAAAAGGGTGGAGGGCGCGCCCCCTATGTTGCCGCTGCCTCGTGGACCCTCCTGACGTGAAACCGACGCAAAAAATTCTATAAATCTCGAAACCTCCAGAAATAAACCTAGATCGGGAGTTCCGCCCCCGCAAGCCTATGTAGCAATGAAACACCAATCGGGAGCCTGTTCTGGCACCCTGCCGCAGGGGGAAACTATCACCGATGGCCATCTTTATCATCCCGACGGTTTCCATGATGAGGCGGGAGTAGTTCACCCTCAGGGCCGAGGGTATGTACAAGTAGCTATGTGTTTGCTCTCTCTCTCTCTCTCTCTCTCTCTCTCTCTCTCGTGTTCTTGATTTGGCACGATCTTGAGGTACCGCAAGCTTTGTTATTATAGTAGAATCATATGGTGTTTCTCCCTCTCTACCTTCTCGTGATGAATTGAGTTTTACCTTTGAGGTTTCACTATTATCAGATTGAATACTATTATGGATTTGAGAACACTTGATATATGTCTTGCGTGGGATACCCATGGTGACAATGGGGTGTTCTATTTATTCACTTGATGCATGTTTTGGCACTATACTCGCGGATTTCCTAGGTGACATTGGGGTAATCTATGCATAGGGGTTGATGCAGGTTTTCGTCCTTGTTTCTCCGGTAGAAATCTTGGGGCACTCATTGAGGTTTTTGTGTTGGACTGAATATTTTGAATCTGAAGTTGTTTGATGCATATCGTATAATTGACTCACGAATACTTGTGGTGACATTGGAGTATCTAGGTGACATTAGGGTTGATTGGTGTGTGTCATATGGTGTTATTTTACTACGAACTCTAGGGCTGTTTGTGACACTTATGGGGATAGCTCAATGGATTCATCGGAAAGAATAACTTTGAGGTGGTTTCGTACCCTACAGGCAATTTCATCTTATGTTCTCCACGATAGGAACTTTGGTGTGAGTTTTGTCGCACGTTGAGGGATTGCCATATGATTTAATTATGTTACCATTATTGAGAGAACTTGCACTAGTGAAAGTATGAACCCCAGGCCTTGTTTCCAAGGATTGCAATACTGCTTTTGCTCTCTTTTACTACTAGTTACCTTGCTCATTTTATATTTTCATACTACAAAAACCTATATCTGCCATCCATATTACACTTGTATCACCATCCCTTCGCCGAACTAGTGCACCTATACAATTTACCATTGTATTAGGTGTGTTGGGGACACAAGAGACTCTTTGTTATTTGGTTGCAGGGTTGTTTGAGATAGACCATCTTCATGCTACGCCTCCCACGGATTGATAAATCCTAGGTCATCCACTTGAGGGAAATTTGCTACTGTCCGACAAAACTCTGCACTTGGAGGCCCAAGAACGTCTACAAGGATAAAGTTGCGTAGTAGACATCATCTGTAAGTACTACTTTTGTAATTTAATCTCTATATATAGGTCATCTCTTTCATTGCATGTATATATAACTATCCTCACTATATTATGCAGATTGAAGATCGTCGAATGTAGAAAAGCACAAATCTATGACATTGGGTTCATTAACCCAAATATCATACATGAATGGACGGTTAAAAATAGGGTCACAGATACTCTGTTCTTATGAACTTAATACTCTAGATGCATGCTGGATAGCGGCCGATGCGTGGAGTAATAGTAGTAGATGCAGAATCTTTTCGATCTACTTGACACGGACGTGATGCCTATATTCATGATCATTGCCTTAGATATCTTCATAACTATGCGCTTTTCTATCAATTGCTCGGCAGTAATTTGTTCACCCATCGTAATACATGCTATATTGAGAGAAGCCACTAGTGAAACCTATGGCCCCCGGGTCTCTTTCTTATTATATTGCATCGCTTTTATTTACATCGCATCTCGTTTCCTATTTTGCAATCTTTACTTTCTAATCTATACAACAAAAATACCAAAAATATTTATTTTACTATCTCTATTAGATCTCAATTTTGCGAGTGACCGTGAAGGGATTGACAACCCCTTTATCGCGTTGGTTGCAAGGTTCCTGATTGTTTGTGCAGGTACTAGGTGACTTGTGCGTCGTCTCCTACTGGATTGATACCTTGGTTAACAAAACTGAGGGAAATACTTATGCTACTTTGCTGCATCACCCTTTCCTCTTCAAGGGAAAACCAACGCATGCTCAAGAGGTAGCATGCCTCACATGATAGTTGTTTTGTTGAGTTTGCTCCCACTATTCTGAATGAGAAGAAATTTGCTTATGTGGAGGGTAGTAAAATTTCTATGCTTGTGCATCATGAAAATAATGCTTTATGTGATGGTTATATTGTTGAATTCCAAATAATATCAAGTTTCCTCTCTGTATGTTGAAAATCTTGAAGTTATGCTTGTTTTGCCGTCCTATGCAAGTTGATTCTTGTTCCCATAAATTGTTTTCTCAGAAAATCCCTATGCATAGGAAGTGGGTGAGACTTAAATGTGTTAGTCTTATGCTCCATGATGCTCCCATTATGTTTCAATTCTTATCTTTTATGTGAGGATCATTGAAATCATCATGCCTAGCTAGAAAGGCATTAAAGAAAAGCGCTTGTTGGGAGACAACCCAATATTTACCCTTACTATTTTTGTGTGTTCACATGATTATGCTACTATAGTAATCGTGTTTTATAGCTTTTGTTACAATAAAGTGCCAACTAAGACCTTTGTGATGGTCTATGGTGATAGTTGATTTGATCTTGCTGAAAAACAGAAAATTTTGTGCTCATTATCAGAATTTTAGAAATTCACAGAAGAGTGATTTTGATCTAAATTTTTTACACAAGATTGATATACAAATTCCCACATTGTCCTAATTTTTCAGAATTTTTGAAGTTACAGAAGTATACGAAGTTTCGAGATTATTACAAACTGTTCTGTTTTTGACAGATTCTGTTTTCATTGTGTTGTTTGCTTATTTTGATGAATCTATGGGTAGTATCAGAGGGTATGAACCATGGAGAAGTTGGAATACAATAGATATAACACCAATGTAAATTTAGAATGAGTTCATAACAGTACCTAAGTGGTGATTTGCTTTATTATACTAATGGAGCTTACGAGTTCTCTGTTGAGTTCTGTATTGTGAAGTTTTCAAGTTTTGGGTGAAGTTTCGATGGACTATGGAATAAGGAGTGGAAAGAGCCTAAGCTTGGGGATTCCCAAGGCACCCTAAGGTTATATTCAAGGACAACCAAGCATCTAATCTTGGGGATGCCCCGGATGGCATCCCCTCTTTCGTCTTCAATCCATCGGTAAATTTACTTGAGGCTATATTTTTATTCACCACATGACATGTGTTTTTCTTGGAGTGTCATTTTATTTTATTAGTATTTACTTGCTATTATTTAGAGTAATTTTTTCCATCTTTTAGTTCAATAAAAAGGTCAAGTGTAGCCTTTACCATGCTTATTTTGCAAGTCTTTATGTTGCTGTTTTGAAAACAGAAAGTTTTCTATCATTGTCTAAATATTTGTGAATAGTCAGAACATGATAAAATCTTGAAATGTTTACACAATGAGTAACAACAGATTTTCTACAGTGTGGTAAATTTTCAGAATTTTTGGAGTTAGGGAAGTATGATTACTATCACATTATTTACAAACTGTTCTGTTTAGACAGATTGCTGTTATGTTTGCTTGTTTAATGATTCTATTTGAGGATATGACTCTTAAATAAGCAGACGCATTTATTATGCAATTTCAAGTTATAATTTTAGTGATTTTCTACAGTAGAGAATGATAAGGTTTTGCATGGATTTATACTAACTTATCTCACGAGTTCTTGTTGAGTTTTGTGTGCATGAAGTTTTAAGATTTCGGGAAAATATGATATGAGAGGAATTAAGGAGACACAATAGATCAAGCTTGGGGATGCTCAAGGCATCCTTTATTAATATTTCAAGAAGTCTCAAGCAGCTAAGCTTGGGGATGCCCCGATTGGAATCCCACCTTTCTTCTTTAACAATGATTAGTTAGTATCGGTTGAGCCTAAGTTTTTTGCTTCTTCACATGATATGTGCTATCCTTGAAATGTCATTTTATTTTGTTTTGCTTGATGTTTGAATAAAATATTAATATTTGAAATTCTTAAATGTTAGAGAGTCTTCACATAGTTACATAATTATTCGACTTCTCATTGATCTTCACTTATATCTTTTCGAGCAGTTTGTCAATCGCTGTAGTGCTTCACTGATATCTTTTTAAAGCACGGCGGTGGTTTTATTTTGAAGAAATTGTTGAACTCTTGTGCTTCACTTGTATCATTTTGAGAGTCTCTTTAAACAACATGGTAATTTGCTTTGGTTATGAATTTAGTCCTAACATGATGGGCATCCAAGAGGGATATAATAAAAACTTTCATATAAAGTGCATTGAATACTATGTGAAGTTTGATTCATTATGATTGTTCTGAGATATAAAGATGGTGATATTAGAGTCATGCTAGTGAGTAATTGTGGATTGTAGAAATACTTGTTTTAAAGTTTGTGAATCTCGTAGCATGCACGTATGGTGAACCGTTATGTAACGAAGTTGGAGCATAATTTATTTATTGATTATCTTCCTTATGAGTGGTGGTCGGGGACGAGCAATGGTCGTCTTTTCCTACCAATCTACCCCCTAGGAGCATGCGCGTAGTACTTTGTTTCAATGACTAATAAATTTTTGCAATAAGTATGCGAGTTCTTTATGACTAATGTTGAGTCCATGGAGTATACGCACTCTCACCCTTTCACCATTGCTAGCCTCTCTAGTACCATGCAACTTTTGCCAGTACCATACACCCACCATATACCTTCCTCAAAACAGCCACGATACCTACCTATTATGGCATTTTCATAGCCAATTCGAGATATATAGCCAATTTTCATAACACAAAAAGCAAACAAAGAAGACGAATGGAAGAGGGGCGAAGAAAAGGCAAATCTTTACAAAAATCGTTTTAGAAGTGGGAGAGAGGAAAACGAGAGACGAATGGCAAATAATGTAATGCGAGGGATGAGAGTTCATGATGGGTACTTAGTATGTCTCGTCTTGGCGTAGATCTCCCCGACAACGGTGCCACAAATTGGCAAGTTGACAAGAGATCGGTCTTGACTGACTTGGCATAAATCTCCCCGGCAACGGTGCCAGAAATTCTTCCCGCCACCTCTTGAGCTTGCGTTAGTTTTTCCCTTGAAGAGGAAAGGGAGATGCAGCAAAGTAGAGTAAATATTTCCCTCAGTTATGAGAACCAAGGTATCAATCCAGTAGGAGACAACGCACAAGCCACCGAATACCTGCACAAACAAACACCAACTTGCACCCAACGCGATAAAGGGGCTGTCAATCCCTTCACGGTTATTTGCATAGTTAGATCTGATATAGATGGATAAATGGTAAAGTAATATTTTTGGTATTTTTGGTTTATGGAACGGAAAGTAAAAGATTGCAAAGAACGTAAATAGGAAACTAAAAATGTAGATAGGAAACTTATATGATGGAAAGTAGACCCGGGGCTCATAGGTTTCACTAGAGGCTTCTCTCAAAATAGAAAATATTACGGTGGGTGAACAAATTACTGCCGAGCAATTGATAGAATAGCGCAAAGTTATGACAATATCTAAGGCAATGATCATGAATATAGGCATCACGTCCGTGTTAAGTAGACCGAAACGATTCTGCATCTACTACTATTACCCACTCACCGACCGCTATCTAGCATGCATCTAGAGTATTAAGTTCATAAAGAATGGAGTAACACATTAAGAAAGATGACATGATGTAGGTGAATTAACTCAAGCAATATGATGAAAACCCCATCTTTTTATCCTCGATGGCAACAATACAATATGTGTCGGTTCCCCTTCTGTCACTAGGATCGATCACTGGAAGATCAAACCCAAAGCTAAGCACTTCTCCCATTGCAAGAAAAACCAATCTAGTTGGCCAAACCAAATCGATAGTTCGAAGAGACTTGCAAAGATATCAAATCATCTATATAAGAATTCAAAGAATATTCAAAAAATATTCATAGATAAGCTGATCATAAATCCACAATTCATCGGATCTCGGCAAACACACCACAAAAGAGTATTACATCGAGTAGATCTCCAAGAACATCGAGGAGAACTTTGTATTGAGAATCAAAGAGAGAGAGAGAGAGAGAGAGAGAGAGAGAGAGAGAGAGAGAGAGAGAGAGAAAGCCATGTAGCTACTAGCTATGGACCCGTAGGTATGTGGTAAACTACTCATGCTTCATCGGAGAGGCAATGGTGGACACCCTCCATGATCGAATCTCCCTCAGGCAGGACGCCGGAAATGGCCCCTAGATGGGATCTCACAGGTACAGAAGGTTGCGGCGGTGGAAGAATGGTTTCGTAACTCCCCTGGAAGGTTTTGGGATATTAGAGAATATATAGGCAGAAGAAATAGGTCGGTGGAGTCACGAGGGGCCCACAATGGTGGGGGTGCCCTACCCCCTGGGCGCGCCTCCCGACCTTGTGGCCGCCTCGTGGCTTTCCTCACGTGCACTCCAAGCCCTCTGGATGTCTTCTGGTCCAAGAAAATCATCGCGGAAGTTTCATTCCGTTTGATATTCCTTTTCTGCGAAACTCTAAAACAAGGAAAAAACAGGAACTGGCACTGGGCTCTAGGTTAATAGGTTAGCCCCAAAAATCATATAAAATAGCATATTGATGCATATAAAACATCCAAAACAGATAATATAATAGCATGGAACAATAAAAAATTATAGATACGTTGGAGACGTATCAGGCGCGTCAGAGCACTCCGCCTCCTTCTCTGCCTCATCAGCAACGACGGAAGAGAGACGTCGCCGCTCCGGCGGCTAGCAGTACAAGCAGAGGTGGGAGGCAATTCATATGCGGTCCATCTCTCAAGCCTGTAGAAAATTTACCATATGAGAGGACCAAGAAGGAAAACGAGGAGATCTGTGCTACCCAAGTGAGGGAATTATTTGCAAAGAAACCTCCACCTCCAAAGGTGATGTTAGATCGGGTGAAAGCGAAGCACACTATCAATGCCCTGAAGCGACCACCATCGCCTCCGCCGGATTCCAATTATGTCCGCTGTCTTAAAAAGACATATGAAGATGCACGGCGGTCGGAAAGTACTTCCAGTGATGTAAGGTTAGCATAATGAAGAAGTGGGAAAAAATTCCCCAGCTTGGCGAACAGGCGAACCAATCATGCCCCCCGCTCAAGGTGTCTAGCGGTATCGTCGCTAATCATCCGTGGATGGTGCCTGGTACCAATCCTGCTGATTACCTGAGTGATGATGTATTGAAGCAATGGAGGTGGAGGAATTCAGATACTAGTACGGGCAGCCTCTCATCAAACCTGATCATCTTCCTCTAACAACGATGATGCGAAGATTCCATGAATGGGTACATGAAAACCTGCAGCGAGTCTGGGAAGGATACTTTGACACTAAGAATTAAAGAGGAGCACGACCTCATTGGAACCGATCTGTTGTCTGTTGAATTTGATGATTTATTCCAGTTATACAATCAAAAGGCCCTCGACAAAACACTTGTGACTTGCTACTGTTTGTTTATTGTCTCCAACATATCTATAATTTTTGATTGTTCCATGCTATTATATTATCAATCTTAGATGTTTTATATGCATTTATATGCTATTTTATATGATTTTTGGGACTAACCTATTAACCTAGAGCCTAGTGCCAGTTTCTGTTTTTTCCTTGTATTTGAGTTTTGCAGAAAATGAATATCAAACGGAGTCCAATTGAGCTGAAAATTGTTGGGGAACGTAGTAATTTCAAAATTTTCCTACGCACACGCAAGATCATGGTGATGTATAGCAACGAGAGGGGAGAGTGTTGTCCATGTACCCTCGTAGATCGAAAGTGGAAGCGTTATGACAACGCGGTTGATGTAGTCGTACGTCTTCACGATCGACCGATCCTAGTACCGAACGTACGACACCTACGCGATCTGCACACATTCAGCTCGTTGACGTCCCACAAACTCACGATCCAGCAGAGTGTCGAAGGAGAGCTTCGTCAGCATGGGCGTGATGACAGTGATGATGAAGCTACCGGCGCAGGGCTTCGCCTAAGCACTACGACGATTGAGGGAGTCCTTGATTAGGGGGTATCCGGACGGCCGGACTATATCCTTTGACCGGATTGTTGGACTATGAAGATACAAGATTGAAGACTTCGTATCATGTCCGGATGGGACTCTCCTTGGTCTGGAAGGCAAGCTTGGCAATACGGATATGTAGATCTCCTTCCTTGTAACCGACTCTGTGTAACTCTAGCCCCCTCCGGTGTATATAAACCGGAGGGTTTAGTCCGTAGGACAACAAGAATCATACCATAGGCTAGCTTTTAGGGTTTAGCCTCTATGATCTCGTGGTAGATCAACTCTTGTAATACTCATATCATCAAGATCAATCAAGCAGGAAGTAGGGTATTACCTCCATCGAGAGGGCCCGAACCTGGGTAAACATCGTGTCCCCCGCCTCCTATTACCATCCGCCTTAGACGCACAGTTCGGGACCCCCTACCCGAGATCCGCCGGTTTTGACACCGACATTGGTGCTTTCATTGAGAGTTCCACTGTGTCGTCACCGTAAGGCTTGATGGCTCCTTCGATCATCGGTAACAATGCGGTCCAGGGTGAGGTCTTCCTCCCCGGACAGATCTTTGTATTTGGCGGCTTCGCACTGCGGGCCAACTCGCTTGGCCATCTGGAGCAGATCGAGAGCTATGCCCCTGGCCACCAGGTCAGGTTCGGAAACTTGAATTACATCGCCGATATCCGTAGAGACTTGATCTTCGACGGATTCGAGCCTTTGCCAGGTGCGCCGCATGATCACGACGAGCATGATATAGCTCTGCCGTCGGACCGTGTTCGGGAGATCACATCGGCAACTACTCCGGCCTTCAAACCGGAGCAAATCGTGCCATCCGAGGATGGGAGGATAGACCCCGCCATGGAGGCCGTACTCTCAGCGGCGATAGAGCCGGATACTGACCTTACCCCTCACGAGAGCCGTGATGCCGAACCACTGGATTCATCTCCGGCCACGGAATCCGAGCCGCCTGCGCCCATGCCTATCGAATCTGATGGGGCGCCAATCATGGAGTTCACCTCCGCGGATATCTTTCAGCACTCGCCCTTCGGCGAGATGCTAAACTCGCTAAGATCTCTCTCCTTGTCACATGAACCTTGGCCGAACTATGTCCGGCTAGGATGGGACGTGGATGACAAAGAAATTTGTTCTCCACCCACCACCCACTTAGTAGCCATTGTCGACAATCTAACCGACATGCTCGACTTCGACTCAGACATCGACGATATGGACGACGATGCAGGAGACGAACTGGAACCACTGCACACAGGGCACTGGACCGCCACCTCATCATATGATATATACATGGTGGATACACCCAAAGAAGGCAATGGCGATAAGACAGCGGAGGATGACCCCTCCAAGAAGCAACCCAAGCACCGACGTCAGCGGCGCCGCTCTAAGTCTCGCCATAGCGAAAGTAGTGATACCGGCACAAGAGACAATAACACTACGGACAGTGCCGAAGACGACGACAATCCCCTCCAGCAAGATTTAGAGCGGGAGGATGACCAAGCCAGCCCTCCTGAGCGGGCAGCAGACGGAGAAGCGCAGGATGACAATTACATGCCTCTCTCCGAAGACGAGGTGAGCCTCGGCGACGAAGAATTTATCGTTCCTGAGGATCCCGTCGAGCAGGAGCGCTTTAAGCGCCGGCTTATAGCCACAGCAAATAGCTTGAAGAAAAAGCAACAATAGCTTCGAGTTGATCAAGATTTGCTAGCAGACAAATGGACTGAAATCCTTGCGACCGAGGAATATGAACTCGAACGCCCCTCCAAGGGTTACCCAAAGCGCAGGTTGCTACCCCGACTCGAGGAGGAAGCACTGAAACCTACATCACCAGCGTATGATGCGGCTGATCGTCCACCTCATGGCCGAGACAAAGAGGCAGTTCAGCATGGAGCTCAGCCTGCACCCCGCCGCCACTCAAATAAAAATACCAAGGAACGGGGCAACACGCGGGACCTGCGAGACGTATTGGAAAACAGGGCAAAACACGCAAGATCGATATACGGATCACGGGGGCGCGCACCTATGCGGGACGATGACCGTCACGCCGGATACAGTAAAAGTAAATCTGGCCGGGCCGAACACAGCAGACAAGACTCATACGAACTGCGTCATGATATAGCCTAGCACAGAGGCGCCGCACACCCCCTTTGCATCATTGAGGAAGTAATGGATCATGAACTCCCAGAGGGTTTTAAACCCGTAAATATCAAATCATATGATGGCACAACAAATCCCGCGGTATGGATCGAGGATTTCCTCCTCCACATACACATGGCCCGCGGTGATGATCTACATGCCATCAAGTACCTCCCACTAAAACTCAAAGGACCAGCTCGCCATTGGCTCAATAGCTTGCCAGCAAACTCCATTAGCTGTTGGGAGGATCTAGAAGATGCATTCCTTGACAACTTCCAAGGCACTTATGTGCGACCACCGGATGCCAATGACTTGAGCCATATAACTCAGCAGTCGAGGGAATCAGCCAGGCAATTCTGGACACGGTTCCTAACCAAGAAAAATCAAATTGTCGACTGTCCGGATGCAGAGGCCTTAGCGGCATTTAAGCATAACATCCGTGACGAGTGGCTTGCCCGGCACCTCGGCCAGGAGAAGCCGAAGTCTATGGCAGCCCTCACGACACTCATGACCCGCTTTTGCACGGGAGAGGATAGCTGGCTGGCTCGCAGCAACAACATATCAAGAAACCTTGGCACTTCGGATACCAAGGATAGTAACGGCAGACCACGTCGTAGCAGACACAAGCACCGCAACAACGGCGATAACGCCGAGGATACGACAGTCAATGCCGGATTCAGTGCCTCTAAATCCAGTCAGCGGAAAAAGCCATTCAAAAGAAGTACCCCGGGTCCGTCCAGTTTGGACCGCATACTCGATCGCTCGTGTCAAATACACGGCACCCCCGATAAACCAGCCATTCACACCAACAGAGAATGCTGGGTGTTCAAGCAGGCCGGCAAGTTAAATGCCAAAAACAAGGACAAGAGGCTGCATAGTGACGACGAGGATGAGCCCCGGCCGCCGAACACGGGAGAACAGAAGAGGTTCCCCCAACAAGTGAGGACGGTTAACATGATAGACGCAACCCACATCCCCAAGAGGGAACGGAAGCGTGCACTAAGGGACGTCTATGCGATGGAGCCTGTCGCCCCAAAGTTCAACCCATGGTACTCTTGTCCGATCACCTTCGATCGCAGGGACCACCCCACTAGTATCCATCATGGCAGATCTGCCGCATTGGTCTTAGACCCCATCATTGGCGAATTTCACCTCACTCGAGTCCTTATGGACGGCGGCAGCAGCCTGAACCTGCTCTATCAGGATACAGTGCGCAAAATGGATATAGACCCCTCGAGGATCAAACCCACAAAAACGACCTTTAAAGGCGTCATCCCAGGTGTAGAGGCCCATTGCACGGGCTCAATCACACTGGAAGTGGTCTTCGGATCTCCGGACAACTTTCGAAGCGACGAGTTAATCTTCGATATCGTCCCGTTCCGCAGCAGCTATCACGCACTGCTCGGGCGAACCGCATTTGCAAGATTCAATGCGGTACCGCACTACGCATACCTCAAGCTTAAGATGCCAGGACCCAGGGGGTCATAACAGTCAATGGAAACACAGAGCGCTCGCTCCGCACGGAGGAGCACAATGCGGCCCTCGCAGCAGAAGCACAAAGTAGCATCTTAAGGCAATCCATCAATTCGGCGATAAAGCCCCCGGACACCGTCAAGCGAGTCCGGAGTAACCTGCAACAGGATCGCCTAGCACGTTCAGAGCTCACCTAGCAATGCGGCCCCCGCCCTAGTCCCAGTCAAACGGCGAAATCCGTGCCGCGCGTACATAATTATGCATTGAAAATACCATGGGCATAGGCGGGGGCACGACCATGGCACGTCCCACAGTGCGGCTCAACCGCTCTAGGGGCTGATACCTTTATCATTTTTTCTCTTTCAGGACCTTACTCTCTAGAAGCCCTATCCGGCAGTGCGATTGCCGGACACATAATACAACAACCAAGGAGGCAGGAAGCTACGTCGTACAATGGAATCCCCAGGTGGTCTCTGATACCGAGCAAAATACCTGCTTTAAATACCAATCCGCAACTTGCCCTTGGATAGGACATGTCAAATAATCCTATTTTTTGCTTATTGCTCTACTTGTATCAGTATGTTTCGACGTATTCTTTAAATAACAATGCACAACATTAGCCTATTATTGCATTACCTATTCTTTTTTATATATGTTATTTACGACAATCAGCACCCGTACATTCTGGTACGGCCGGTACGCCAGGGCTTTCGTATACCCCATAATACAGCGTGAGAAGTCCGAACACTTTCGACAGTGCGGCACCCCGAACTTATAGCATTATATGCATCAGCTCCAAATCATGTCTTGGGTCAATAGTTGGGTTTGCCCGGCTCCCATGTTTTGGTACCTTATGTTCCACTATATCGGCTAAGGTAGCACTGGGAAAACTACTGCGATTGTGTCCCGGTTCTTCCGGACGAACACCTTACTAGAGAAAGCCAAAACTGACTGTCATGATGAGGCGAGAGCTGGTCGCTGTTCGAGAGGTCTCAAGTCCTTAAAGAATTTTTCCGCTTCGGGCGAGGAGTCGGCCTTGTCCGACTTAGGCGTATATAGCGCCCCAAATTCGGCCTTCGGAATACTAGGAGCTTCGCCAAAATTTAAAATTGTAGACTTCTATGGCTAAGTGAGAGTGATAAAGCATTATAGTCCGATTG
The DNA here is from genome assembly GCA_032464435.1 of Aegilops umbellulata. Taxonomy (NCBI): domain Eukaryota; kingdom Viridiplantae; phylum Streptophyta; class Magnoliopsida; order Poales; family Poaceae; genus Aegilops; species Aegilops umbellulata. Next base: position 447,298,338 of record CP136058.1, on the reverse strand, counting down.
CCTGGTTCGTTGCGCTGAGCACTGCTACCTCTTGAGCACTGTGTTGGATTTCCTTGAAGAGGAAAGGGTGATGCAACAGAATAGAGTAAGTATTTCCCTCAGTTTTTGAGAACCAAGGTATCAATCCAGTAGGAGGCTACGCGCGAGTCCCTCGTACCTACACAAAACAAATAGCTCAACGCAACCAACGCGATTAGGGGTTGTCAATCCCTTCACGGTCACTTACGAGAGTGAGATCTGATAGAGATGATAGATAATATTTTTGGTATTTTTGGTATAAAGATGCAAAGTAAAATAAAAGGCAAAGTAAAAAAGCAAAGCAATAATAAAGTGATGGAAGATTGATATGATGAGAATAGACCCGAGGGCTATAGATTTCACTAGTGGCTTCTCTCAAGAGCATAAGTATTCTACGGTGGCTGAACAAATTGTTGTTGAGCAATTGACAGAATTGAGCATAGTTATGAGAATATCTAGGTATGATCATGTATATAGGCATCACGTCCGAGACAAGTAGACCGACTCCTGCCTGCATCTACTACTATTACTCCACTCATCAACCGCTATCTAGCATGCATCTAGAGTATTAAGTTAAAAACAGAGTAACACCTTAAGCAAGATGACATGATGTAGAGGGATAGTTTCATGCAATATGATAAAAACCCCATCTTGTTATCCTCGATGGCAACAATACAATGCGTGCCTTGCTGCCCCTACTGTCACTGGGAAAGGACACCGCAAGATTGAACCCAAAGCCAAGCACTTCTCCCATTGCAAGAAGAACCAATCTAGTAGGACAAACCAAACTGATAATTCGAAGAGACTTGCAAAGATAACGAATCATACATAAAAGAATTCAGAGAAGATTCGATATTGTTCATAGATAATCTTGATCATAAACCCACAATTCATCGGTCTCAACAAACACACCGCAAAGAGAAGATTACATCAAATAGATCTCCACGAGAGAGGGGGAGAACATTGTATTGAGATCCAAAAAGAGAGAAGAATCCATCTAGGTACTAACTATGGACCTGAAGGTCTGAGGTAAACTACTCACACTTCATCGGAGGGGCTATGATGATGTAGAAGCCCTCCGTGATGGATGCCCCCTCCGGCGGAGCTCCGGAATAGGCCCCAAGATGGGATCTCATGTGTACAGAAGGTTGCGGCGGTGGAATTACGTTTTTGGCTCCGTATCTGATCGTTTGGGGGTACGTAGGTATATATAGGAGGAAGGACTACGTCGGTGGAGCAAGGGGGCCCCACGAGGCAGGGGGCGTGCCCTAGGGGGGCGCCCTCCACCCTCGTGGCCGCCTCCATTCTTTCTTAACGTGGGGTCCAAGTCTTCTGGATCATATTCGGTGAGAAAATTACGTTCCCGAAGGTTTCATTCCGTTTGGACTCCGTTTGATATTTCGTTTCTTCGAAACACTGAAATAGGCAAAAAACAGCAATTCTGGGCTGGGCCTCCGGTTAATAGGTTAGTCCCAAAAGTAATATAAAAGTGGAAAATAAAGCCCAATATGGTCCAAAACAGTAGATAATATAGCATGGAGCAATCAAAAATTATAAATACGTTGGAGACGTATCAGGCATCCCCAAGCTTAATTCCTGCTCGTCCTCGAGTAGGTAATTGATAAAAAAGAATTTTTGATGCGGAGTTCTACTTGGCATAATTTCAATGTAATTCTTCTTAATTGTGGCATGAATATTCAGATCCAAAAGATTCAAGACAAAAGTTTATATTGACATAAAAATAATAATACTTCAAGCATACTAACAAAGCAATTATGTCTTCTCAAAATAACAAGGCCAAAGAAAGTTACCCCTACAAAATCATATAGTCTGGCTATGCTCTATCTTCACCACACAAAGTATTTAAATCATGCACAACACTACGGGAAACAGGAGATTTGTCATCAGTACTGTTCTTTGCCGTCAGCATTTCATCGGGACAGAGGGCAAAGACCAACTTTGCCGACAGTTGCTGACGGCAAAAAACGGCTGACAGAAAAACATACTTTGCCATCTGTAAATGAAAAGACTGACGGCAAAGGAAATGACAGACGGCGAAGTGCTCACTTTGCCGTCTGTAAATAAAAAGACTAACGGCAAAGACTACTTCGCCATCTGTAAATAAAAAAAACAGACGGCAAAGGTCTTTGCCGTCTCTCTTTTTATTTATAGACGGCAAAGTGAGCACTTTGCCGTCTGTAAATAAAAAGAGAGACGGCAAAGAAGAAACACAACACACGGATCGATCTCCTGGATTGATGACATGGCATGATCTGGGCCGCCCACACCCGCCTCTCTCTCTCACCGTGCGCGCACCCACCCACCCCACGCAAGCACCCATCCACCCCACGCATGCCCCCACCCACTGGCCCACCACCACCCACGCACGCCCCCATGCACTGGTGACAGGCCCACCACCACCCGCTGGCCCTGCGCATGTGTTATCCTCTCCCCACGTTCGTCTCTATCTTCTCTGCCCGCACCTATCTCTCTCTCTCGCCCGATGGCAGTAGCCGCCGCTTCCTGTGCCTGCCTCCATCGAGCGCCGACCGCCACCGCGCGCCGCCGAGCGCCGCCCACCATCGCGCGCCGCCGCCCGCCACCGCCCGCCTCTGACCGCCTCCGCCCGCATCCGCGTGCCGCCGTCTGACCGCCTCCGCCCGCGCCACCGACGGCCGATGCCTCTGCCCGCGTCGGCGCGCCGCCAAGCACCGCCCGCGTCCGCGCGCATCGCACCACCAGTCGCGCCATGGAGGGCCTGCAGGTACCTACCTCTCTCTTCCGATGACCTCAACGTCGACCACGGGGGCGACCTCGACGATGACGCCGCGCGGACGACCTCACCGACGACCACGGGGGAGACCTCGACGATAACGCCGCGCGGACGACCTCACCGACGACCACGGGGGCAACCTCGACGATGACGCCGCGCGGACGACCTCACCGACAACCACGGGGGCAGGGCCACGGCAGCGGGCATGGGCGCGGCTGGAACGCTAGCAGGGCGGCGGGCGCGGCCTGGCATGGCGGCAGGCGCATCATGGCAGGGTGGCGGGAGCGCGCGTGGCATGCTAAGGACGGGCGAGGCCGGGCAGGGCAACGGCCTCGGGAACGAGCGATTTTTTAAATAAAAAATGGATTTGCCGTCTATAACTTGATTGGGCTGACGGCAAAATCGCAATTTTGGCTGATGGCAACAATGTAAACTATGTTGTCTGGCCGATAAAACACAGACGGCAAAGTGTTAGTGTAGCTGACGGTAAAGATTTTGCCGTCTGTCGTATAAAATGCTGACGGGAAAGTTCTCTTTGCCGACTTATCTTTGCCGTCTGAGTTTGCCGTCTGCTTTCTGACGGCAAAATCTTTGCCGTCTAGATTTAGGTCTATGCCGGCTGGAATCCACAGACAGCAAATTATTTGATTCCTGTAGTGCAACCCCGATGACAAGCCAAGCAATTGTTTCATACTTTTGACATTCTCAAAACTTTTTCAATCTTCATGCAATACATGAGCGTGACCCATGGATATAGCACTATATGTGGAATAGAATGGTGGTTGTGGAGAAGACAAAAAGAGGGGAAGATAGTCTCACATCAACTAGGCATATCAACGGGCTATGGAGATGCCCATCAATAGATATCAATGTGAGTGAGTAGGGATTGCCATGCAACGGATGCGCTAGAGCTATAAGTATATGAAAGCTCAACAAAAGAAACTAAGTGGGTGTGCATCCAACCCGCTTGCTCACGAAGACCTAGGGCATTTTGAGGAAGTCCATCATTGGAATATACAAGCCAAGTTCTATAATGAAAAATTCCCACTAGTATATGAAAGTGAAAAAATTAGAGACTCTCTATCATTAAGATCATGGTGCTACTTTGAAGCACAAGTGTGGTAAAAAGGATAGTAACATTGTCCCTTCTCTCTTATTCTCTCATTTTTTTAAATATTCGTCCGGAGTCTCATCCCGACTTGTGGGGGAATCATAGTCTCCATCATCATTTCTTCACTTGGGACAATGCTCTAAAAATGATGATCATCACACTTTTATGTTTCTTACAACTCAACAATTAGAATTCGATACCTAGAACAAAACATGACTCTATGTGAATGCCTCTGGCGGTGTACCGGGATACGCAATGAATCAAGAGTGACATGTATGAAAGAATTATGAATGGTGGCTTTGCCACAAATACTATGTCAACGACATGATCATGCTAGCAATATGACAATGATGGAGCGTGTCATAATAAACGGAACGGTGGAAAGTTGCAAGAAATTTATCTCGGAATGGCTATGGAAATGCCATGATAGGTTTGTATGGTGGCTGTTTTGAGGAAGGTATATGGTAGGTGTGTGATACCGGCGAAAAGTGTGCGGTATTAGAGAGGCTAGCAATGGTGGAAGGAAGAAAAGTGCGTATAATCCATGGAATCAACATTAGTCATAAAGAACTCATATACTTATTGCAAAAATCTACAAGTTATCAACGCAAAGTATTACGCGCATGCTCCTAGGGGGATAGATTGGTAGGCAAAGACCATCGCTCGTCCCTGACCACCACTCATAAGGAAGACAATCAATAAATAAATCATGCTCCGACTTCATCACATAACGGTTCACCATACGTGCATGCTACGGGAGTCACAAACTTTAACACGAGTATTTCTCAAATTCACAACTACTCAACTAGCATGACTCTAATATCACCATCTTCATATCTCAAAACAATTATCAAACATCAAACTCTTCTTAGTATTCAACGCACTCAAAAGAAAGTTCTACAAATCTTGAATAGTATTTAAGACTCTCAAAATAATCTAAGTGAAGCATGAGAGATCAATAGTTTTTATAAAACAAATCCATCCCCGTGCTCTAAAAGATATAAGTGAAGCACTAGAGCAAAACTATATAGCTCAAAAGATATAAGTGAAGCACATAGAGTATTCTATCAAATTCCAATTCATGTATGGCTCTCTCAAAAGGTGTGTACAGCAAGGATGATTGTGGTAAACTAGAAAACAAAGACTCAAATCATACAAGACGCTTCAAGCAAAACACATATCATGTGGTGAATAAAAATATAGCTCCAAGTAAAATTACCGATGGAAGTAGACGAAAGAGGGGATGCCTTCCGGGGTATCCCCAAGGTTTGACTTTTTGGTGTCCTTGGATTATCTTGGGGGTGCCATGGGCATCCCCAAGCTTAGGCTCTTGCTACTCCTTGTTCCATAATCCATCAAAAGATTTCACCCAAAACTTGAAAACTTCAAAACACAAAACTCAACAAAAATCTCGTGAGCTCCGTTAGCGAAAGAAAACAAAAGACCACTTCAAGGTACTGTAATGAACTCATTATTTATTTATATTGGTGTTAAAACTACTGTATTACAACTTTTCTATGGTTTATAAACTATTTTACTAGCCATAGACTCATCAAAATAAGCAAACAACACACGAAAAACAGAATCTGTCAAGAACAGAACGGTCTGTAGTAATCTGTAACTAACGCAAACTTCTGGAACTCCAAAAAATCTACCAAAATAGGAAGACCTATAAAATTTGTTTATTGATCAGAAGTAATTGGAATCAGTATTTTATCACGTTCTGGTGATTTTTAACAATTGTTTTCGTGAACCGAAAGTTTCTGGCAATTACAGCAAGATCAAATAACTATCATCCAAGAAGATCCTATAGGTTTAACTTGGCACAAACACTAATTAAAACATAAAACCACATCTAAACAAAAGGTAGATGTATTATTTATTCCTAAATAGAAACAAAAACAAAAAAACTAAAAATAAAATTGGGTTGCCTACCAACAAGCGCTATCGTTTAACGCCCCTAGCTAGGCATAAAAGCGAGGATAGATCTAGGTATTGCCATCTTTGGTAGGCAATCCATAAGTGGCTCTCATGATAGATTCATATGGTAATTTTATTTTCTTTCTAGGGAGGTGTTCCATGCCATTCTTTAATGGAAATTGGAATCTAATATTCCCTTCCTTCATATCAATAATTGCACCAACCGTTCTAAGGAAAGGTCTACCAAGAATAATAGGGCATGAAGGATTGCAATCTATATCAAGAACGATAAAATCTACGGGAACATAATTCCTATTGGCAACAATAAGAACATCATTAATTCTTCCCATAGGTTTCTTAATAGTGGAATCCGCAAGATGCAAGTTTAGAGAGCAATCATAAAAATCACGGAAATCTAGCAAACCACACAAAGTTTTGGGAATAGTGGAAACACTAGCACCCAAATCACACAAAGTTTTGAAGAAGTGAGCCTAGCTCACTTGGCTAGTGGAGTGGATGTACAACCTAGCCACCCAGGTTCAAGTCCTCACGGGCGCGAATTTGGGTTCTTATTATTATTATTTAAAAAACTCGCTGTGGGGGGCTTCCCCTACTGCTTTCCTTTCAAGAAAATCACACAAAGCATAAAACTCATGATCTTTAATTCTAATTTTAATAGTAGGTTCCCACTCATCATAAAGTTTTCTAGGGATAGAAACTTTCAAATCAAGTTTTTCTTCATAAGACGGCATCAAGGCATCAAAGATATGTTCGATAAAGGCTTTATTTTGACTATAAGCATGATGAGAATTTAGCACAGATTGCAACAAGGAAATACAATCAATTAAAGAGCAACTTTCATATTTAAATTCCTTGAAGTCCAAAATAGTGGGTTTAGCAACATCTAGGGTTTTATTCTTTTCAGTCCCACTTTTATCAATTTCATCATAAAGATCTAAAAACTCCGAATTTTTGGAATGCCTTCTAGGTAAAGGTGGATCATATTCAGTCTCATCATTATCAAGATTCATATTGCAAAACAAAGATTTAATAGGAGACACATCAATAACTTTTAGATCTTCATCTTTATTTTCATAGGAATTGGAAGAACACGCTTTAATAAAGGCATCTTTCATAGCACGCATTCTAGCGGTTTTTTCCTTGCACTCATCAATGGAAATTCTCATGGGTTTGAGAGACTCAATGATATCATGCTTAGGAGGAATAGATCTAAGCTTTAAAGAATCAACCTCAAGAGAACTTCTATCAACGTTCCTAGCCAAATCATCAACTTTAAGTAATTTCTCTTCAAGCAAAGCATTGAGATTCTTTTGTGAATTCATAAACTCTTTAACACTATTCTCAAATTCAGAGGGCATATTATTAAAATTTCCATAAGAGTTATTGTAGGATTTCCATAATTATTAGAAGGGTTACTAGGATAAGGCCTAGAATTAAAGTTCCCTCTATACGCGTTGTTACCAAAATTATTCCTACTGTCGGTGTCAAAACCGGCGGATCTCGGGTAGGGGGTCCCGAACTCTGCGTCTAGGCGGATGGTAACAGGAGACAAGGGACACGATGTTTTTACCCAGGTTCGGGCCCTCTCGATGGAGGTAAAACCCTACTCCTGCTTGATTAATACTGATGATATTGGTAGTACAAGAGTAGATCTACCACGAGATCAAGGAGGCTAAACCCTAGAAGCTAGCCTATGGTATGATTGTTGTTCTGTTGTTCGTCCTACGGACTAAAACCCTCCAGTTTATATAGACACCGGAGAGGTCTAGGGTTACACAGAGTCGGTTACAATGGTAGGAGATCTACATATCCGTATCGCCAAGCTTGCCTTCCACGCCAAGGAAAGTCCCTTCCGAACACGGGACGGAGTCTTCAATCTTGTATCTTCATAGTCCAGGAGTCCGACTGAAGGTATAGTCCGGCTATCCGGACACCCCCTAATCCAGGACTCCCTCAGTAGCCCCTGAACGAGGCTTCAATGACGACGAGTCCGGCACGCAGATTGTCTTCGGCATTGCAAGGCGGGTTCCTCTTCCAAGTACTTCATAGAAGATTTTGAACACAAGGATAGTGTCTGGCTCTGCAAAATAAGTTTCCACATATTGCCATAGAGAGAATAATATTCATACCAATCTAATCTGCTGACATATCCCGTGGCCTTTATTCGAATTGTTTTTACTGCCGCACCTCAGCGCGTTTTGCGAGGCGGTTTCCTTGGCACGTCCTTTCAAAGCAGAGATCGTGTCCACTTTATTTACGGGATCCTCATCAATACGGACGTGGGTAACCAAGTCATGCCCGTTGGTATATTTTCTCGATCAAAGGTGAGTCCCAAACGTTCACGGGGAGGGCCCTTGGTATTCAACCTCTTATAAAGATACCAAAGCCTTACTCCTTTCATTCAATCTCAAACAAGTTCGCCCTTCGCCTCGAGTTCCAACACCCAGAGCTCCAGATTTCAGGCGCTTCGGACCTTCGACAATGTCCGGTTCCGATCTTCAAGGCCGATGGATACCCTCTTCCGTCACGGAGGAGGACGTGCTGAAGTTAAGAGAGGCCAGGTTCTTGACTAGCGAAATTTCACATAGGCTGCCTGCGCAAGGGCAGGCCATTCCCACTCCCAATCCTGGTGAGTGCGTGGTGTTTGTGTCTCACTTCCGTCGGGGGCTAGGATTCTAGACGGATCCCTTCATGAGGGGGCTCATGTTTTATTATGGGCTGGAATTTCACGACTTAGCTCCGGAGTCCATCCTCCATATTTCCTCATTCATCATCGTGTGTGAAGCCTTCCTCCGCATTACTCCTCACTTCGGACTATGGCTCAAGACCTTCAAAGTAGAGCCGAAGATGATCGAGGGACGGCACGCGGAGTGCGGAGGCACTGTTATAAGCAAAAGTGCTGATGCTCCATGGTCCGAAGGCTCTTTTCAAGAGGAGTCCAGCTTATGGCAACATGAGTGGTTTTATATTACCGCTCCCAGGGGCACGAAATGGGTGGTGCCACCTGCCTTTCGCTCGGGTCCCCCACCACAACTAGCGTCATGGGTCAACAAAGGACTGGACTGGGGGCCGTCCAAGGACGTGCCCTTGCTGCAGGGACGCATTCGAGATCTCCTAGAAAGAGATATCAGTCTGGTCGTGGTGACACAGGTTATGCTGATTCGCCGACCTCTGCCTTGCAAACGCCGCCCCTCCACCTGTGGGAGTTCAATCCGGAGGGACCACGAGCTCTCCAACATTTTATGGGCGCGACGCCCGTGGAGATGTACAGATTATTCTTCGCACCGCAAGCACCGTGTCCGGACTTGACCGAGGATGCAGGTCTGAGCTGCAATCGCCCGGATACTCAAGTAAGTAGCCTTGTGCTCGGACTCGCTATCCGTATATTTATCATGAAATTGCCCTTAAAGGAGTTGTCCTTTAAACAGAAGTGGATAGCGAAAGCAAAGCTAATCAGGTGTCCGGCCCCCTCCCCGAGACCACGCCGGATCCCGTGCTGGTCCGGATGTTGAAAGTTGAGCTTTCGGAGGAAAGCGAGGTAGGGGACAAGGAAGCTGCGGCATCCTCGAAAGAGGCTATTAAGAAGGGAGGAATCGAAAGTTCCTCTCCTCAGGGGAAGAAGAGGACCGCCTCTGACGATCCGGAGACCCTGGCCTCGAAGCGGGGGAAGAAATCTTTGTCAGAGGGTCCTGTGTCGGGGAATACTTTGGCCGAATTATGCCCTCAAGGGGATCAGCCCTCCACCGAGCTGTAAGTAGAGAGGAGTTTCTCTTTTTAAGAAATGAGAGGAATCCTTGATTTATATCTGAGAGAAGTAACCGAAGATTTACCTTGTCGCTCGGACCTCAGCCCTTCTCAGCAGAGCTCGTCTTCGGGGGATCTTCTTCCAGAGATGATGGAGAGCGGAACACCTCCCCCTGCCGTACCGCCTTCTGAGGCGGGTGACCCTGAGGTATCGTCGCGGAGGGTTTCTCCGAATCCGGCGGGGCCGGATGGTAGTCATATGGGCCCCCAAAGCCCCCTGCGTCCGGCCTTCGAGAAGGACCATCGGACGAGTCCGGCACCGTCCTGTGCGCGGTCGGAGGGGCTGAAGGATCTGCTAGGGAGAGCATCTATCTCAGAGGAGCACCGTGCATTAATGAGCATGGTGATTGAAAGGATTTCATCTGCGGAGAGCGGATTGCACGAGGCCGCCAGGAGCTTACTGACAGGTTTTGAGATATGCGAAATAATGTACCCTTTTTTACCGTTGCGCATAAATAAGATGCACCCTGTGTAGATAGTAGCCCCTGAGACTCTGTGCGTTGTCAAAAGTGACGGCGCGCAGAGGATCATAATCCCAGGTTTAATATGCCGCCTTCATACGTAGGTGGAGAAGTGTTCGGTGGCCAGCTGGACTGATGAATTTGCCGAGCTAAAGCGGCAACTTGACGTGGCAAATGCCGACATCGCGCTTGTCAACGAGCGGCTTGACGAGGCACAAGGTATGTGATTCCTCTGGCGGCACCTGGTAAGAGGAGCTTTATACCAGTATCTTACAATGTGTGCACTTGATGCAGATGGTGCCGCTGCTATGGTGGGTCTTCGGGCGGAACTTGCCCGAGCCAAGGAGCAAGCCAGGAAAAGTGATGCGGCTACCGGAAAGGCAATTGGAGAGCTGAAAGCTGAACAGGCTGCTCACTGCTTAACCAAGAAGGAAATGGCCGAGATGGCCGTGAAGCTGAAGAGCGCTGCTGACCGTTGCAAGCTTCTGGAAAAACAAAACCAAGCGGAGCGGTCGGACTTGGAAAAGGCCATGACCGAGGCCAAGGATGCTCGCTCTATGATGAGAGCTATGAAGGAGGAGCTACGTCAGGCCGGAGATATCGCGGCTGGAAAGCCCTTTATGCTGCGGAGGAAGTTCGGGGATCCTAAATATGCTTCGCTAGACCGGTTGTGGAATGCGGCGGACACTTATCTGGATTTGGCAGCGAGTGCCGCGGACGCGGCCGAGCACTTCCGATATAAGGAGGATCACGAAGTGGAAAAGTTTTTTTGGTCGTAGTTCCACAATCCAGAGCGTCCACTTCCATTAACCGATCGTTTGGCCGAATGGGCTGAGCTGAGTAGGTTATCCAGACTCGCCATGAAGTATGTCGTGAGTCATCTATGGCCGGGAAGGCCTGAGCCGAAGAGCTATTTTAGCTTGGTGCAGCAGTTCCTTGGTGCGGTGCCGCATATCAATACAATGAAGAGGTCGGCATGCATAGAGGGTGCGCGGATGGCTCTCGCTCGTGTTAAGACATACTGGGTGGAGATGCAGGCCGCCGCTATTGCAACCCAAGACTCGGATGAGAGCCGAGTACCTACCGAGCACTATTTTCAGGAAGTCCTTGTAAGTGCATCTAGTGCCCCTTGGTGATTTTGGTGTACTGAAGACTTATAGGTTAAGTATCTAATGCGTTTATGAGTGTACACAGATCTATAAGTCTATGAGGGGTTTGATATTTACAGAGAAAATCGACCCCTAAAAATGAAGTTCTTCGACTGAAGTCTTTGATATACTGAAGACTTTCTGAAGACTTTGAAAGTGAAGAAATTGGTGTGACCTTGAAGACTTGGTATTCATTCAAGGAACATGGAGCGTGAAGACTTTTGTTTCCGTAGTTTCATTTTCTCTTTCTTGAGTCATAGGAAACACCGTACTGTTAAAGGGGGTCGAGGAAATACTAAGGAGAAAATTTCCATGTGATGCTCAACTCAAATCCTACACCTACCAATCCCTTCGAGTGAAGCCATCGGAAATCTCATACAGTTCAGTCGATTTCTTCAGTGACAGAGACACAGTTCTTCTGGTCACTGAGGACTTTGCTCTGACTGAGGAGTTAGGAATTTGCTAGTGCGAATTACCTACACAGTGAGGAACATGAGAGCCCTGAGGAATTTGTACCTCAAATTTCCGACCGTTGCTGTGCTGCGCGCCAGCTATCCGAAAATATCTTGTCCACCTAACGGTCATATCATTGAAGGGCATTTATGTCTTATCATGTCGGGCTGCTCCCTAGGCTATAAATAGCCGCCCCCTACAACCACTAGCTGGTTGGCTGCTCCGCGAGAACTTGACACTTGTCATTTGAGAGCAACCCATCCTCCGAGGACTTTGAGCGAAAATCATCAAGTGAGGAAAATCCAAACCCCAAACCCAAAACACCTACAAACCCAAAGTGATTGAGCATCACTGAAGAGATTGATCCTGCGTGGATCCGACGCTTGTTACCTTTGAAGACTGTGCTTCTTCCAGACGGTTAGGCATCAAGGTCTAGAGCATCCAAGAGGAATTGTGGATCGCCGAGTGTCCAAGTCTGTGAAGGTTTGGAAGTCACCTGAAGACTTACCACGAGTGATTGGGCGAGGACTGTGTGTTCTTAGCTCAAGGAGAATACTGTGAGGACTTGGTGTCCCGAGCTGCGTGCTCAGGACTGGGTGTCCGGGACTGTGTGTCCTCGAGTTTAAATACTCAGCCGCTCCAACCAGATGTACAACTGAGACAGCAGTTGGAACTGGTCTACCAAATCATTGTCTTCACCAAGCTTACTGGTTCCATTTCCTCAACTCATTCATTTCCTCAATAGTGTGCTGTTTGTTTATCATATCTGTGTTTGAAGACTTTGACTGAAGACTTTCCCTCAATTTCCTCAGTTCAATTTCTTCAGTCTGTTTGTCTTCATCTTGTGTTATCCTGTGTTTACGCTTTCTGTACTCTGAGTTTGTCTTCATTTCATCATGATGACCATGCATGTATTCTGCTATGTTTACCTCTGAGTACTTATTCCGCTGCTAGTAGTTCTTCGCTAAGGAATTTCCTCACAAGCAAATTCCTCAGTGAAGAATTTCATAAAAATCGCCTATTCACCCCCCCTCTAGTCGATATAACGCACTTCCAATTGGTATCAGAGCAAGGTACTCCCTTGTTCTGTGTGATTTTGGTTTAACCGCCTGGAGTTTTAGTTATGTCGACCGTAGGTATGATCAAGGTCTCTGCTGGGTGTCCTACCTTCGATGGGACGGACTACCCCTACTGGAAGAATAAGATGCGAATGCATCTTGAGGCAATTGATAACGATCTCTGGTACGTTGTGGAAAATAGTGTTCCCTCCGTCACTCCCTCACTTAAGGCTACCGATGTGAAGAGATTCAAGCAACTCGACTCCCAAGCGAAGAATATCATATGTGGCCATCTGATTAAGGGTCAGTATGGTAGAGTGAGTGCTTTGGAAACTGCAAAGCTTATCTGGGATAGGCTATCCAAGGTCAATGAAGGAGTTTCAACTCAGCGTGACTAAAGAGTTGATGTTCTTCGTAATCTCTTCAATCGCTTCAAAAGACTCGACAATGAAAATGTGCAGCAAACCTTCGATCACCTCACTGACATCTCAAATGAGCTTCAAGCACTTGGTGCCACTGACATCACCGACCATGAGGTGGTGAAGAAATTGCTGAGATCGCTTGATTCCTCATTTGACACTCTGGCACTGATGATACAAGAGCGTGGTGATTACAAGTCACTTGACCCCGCTGATATTCTCGAGAGGCTAAACACTCATGAGTTCCAGCTTGCTGAGAAGAGAGATCTCTACGGTACAAGCTATAGCAGATCACGTGCACTGAAGGCCAAGGTAGTATCTGAGTCCGAAGATGAAGACTCTGGTAGCAGCCTTGGTGATCCTGAAGAACTGAGTCGTGATCTAGCACTACTTGTGAAGAAATTCCAGAAGTTCTCAAGACGTGGTCGCTTTGGAAAACCCTCAAGGAGCAATGATTCCTCATCCAGTGACTATAAGAAGAGTTTTTGTCACAAGTGCAAGAAACCAAGACATTACATCCCAGACTGTCCTCAGTGGGAAAAGGAATCAAAGAAGAAATACAAGGATTACAGTTCTGATGATGCGAAGAAAAAGAAGAAGTCCTCAAAATCTTCATCATCAAAATCCTCAAAGTCTTCGTCTCACAAGAAGAGCAGCTCCAAGAAGGCTCGGGCATTCATTGGCAAGGAAATGGACTCTAAGGCTGAATCTGAAGAAAATGAGGAAGAGGAACAATCTGAAGATTCTGAGTCTGGTGTGGCAAGCCTAGCCCTCGCTGCTGCATTCGTCAGCAAATCCATCTTCAACACTTAAGAAAGTGAACTCACCAACAAGGCTGATGAAAGCAGTGATGACTACGCTCCCACCTATTGCTTCATGGCAAAGGGTGCCAAGGTACTCAAATACGCCTCCTCTGAATCTAGCGATGACGAATCTGATGAAAAACTTAAGCCTAGCTACTCTAAACTTGCTAAGATTGCTGTGCAACAACAAAAGGCTTTTGAAAAGGTTCAAAACATGCTAGACAAAAGTGATGATATGTTGGGTGAAGAATTGGATCGCATTAAGGCCTTAACTGAAAATCTTCAGAGACTTCAGACCAGGTTTGACAACCTTCAAAATCATCATAACACTCTCTTATCTGACCATGAGAAGCTTTCTTATGAATATCTTCAAAAGAAGCAAGATCTTGAGAAGCTAAGAGAGAGTTATGAAGATCTTCAGAAGGAGCGCGATTCATTACTTGCTCAACAAATCAGCGCTGCTCAGGAAGAATTTATTCCTCCATGTTTAAAATGCATTGAACGAGAATCTGCTAATTCCTCACCTGAATGTTCAAATGCTTCAAATGTTACAAATTCTTCACCTGCCTCTGCTATCACTAATTCCTCACCTGAGGACATTGCTAGTATTACTGACGATGCAGGACTGAAGGAATTGTACATAACAGGCATGTACAAAAGCCTCAAAGGGCATCAGACTCTTTGTGATGTGCTTAAAAAGCAGATCCTCAACTGGAACCCTAGGAAAGAGGGTATTGCCTTTGAGAGGAAACTCAATGCTGATGGTACATATTGGAAGCCTGAGCAGTACCCCAAAACCTCATGGGTTGCTGCAAAGGGACCTCCAGTTAATCCATCTAATTTATCTGGCTATACATGTGAATCTTCTCATTCTTCTGATGAGTCTTTTGACTCCAACTATAAACTGTTCAAAAATCAGAATGGTGAAGTATTTGCTAGATATGTTGGCACTAACTGCAGGAACGGTTCTCCTGTGAAGAAAATCTGGGTTCCCAAAAGGCGCCTTGAAAGTCTTCAGGTGAATGTCCTCATGACACCACCTGTGAGGAAAAGGAACCTCAGATCAAATTCTTCATATGGACCAAATTCTACATATGAGCATTATTCTTCATATGGATCCAAGTCCTCATATGGACCAAATTCCTCAAGGGGATCAAATTCCTCACATGGATCAAGTCCTCATATGAACATCATCGTGCTAACAACTCTATTTCGTAGGGAAGAGCCAAGGGCTATGAATATGAGCATTATTCTTCAAATTATTATGTTCATATGTCCTCGAAGAATTTCTCTGCTTATGCATATGCTTACCCTAACCCCTCTTATGTGAAACGAAATGGTTTGGCTGCTTTGCCACCATTCTCATATGGAGCTCGCAGAGTGATGAACTCTTTGCCACCCCTTCAGATGTGGGTGGTGAAGAAAAAGAATTAATCCCTTCTGCAGGGTCAGGTCTCCAGACGTGCAATAACGTCTGAAGAATTTGCTGGGGACCTGACAAAAATGCCTGAAAGGACGCAGGCTAACCATGATGAAATGAACTTTCATTTCACACGTCCTCCCTCTGTTTTATCTGTCTAATACTTGATGAAATTGATCTGATGAATTGTGATATCATATTCTTCACTGCTGAAGTATATGAGGTCGTAAGTTGCACTAATTCATCTGCAGGATGATCAACCCAAAGCCACTGAATGGGTACTTGATAGTGGATGTACAAATCACATGACTGGTGACAAGAATCTGTTAATGGATGCTCCCTTATCAGCGTCACACATGAAGCATATCATCTTCGCTGATAAAAGCAAAAGTCAGGTATTGGGTCTTGGTAAGGTTGCTATCACAAAGGATCGACACATGGACAAAGTCATGCTTGTTGAGTCCTTAGGATATAATCTTATGTCTGTCTCAATGCTTTGTGATCTTGATATGGTTGTTGTCTTTGGCAAGTATCGTTGTGTTGTGATTATGGAAGCTGACAATTCCAAAGTCTTCGAAGGCTTTAGGAGAGGAGACTTGTATATTGTTGATTTCTCTGCAGATTCACAACCAGCTGTGTGCCTACTTGCAAAAGCTTCAGAAGGATGGCTATGGCATCGACGACTTGGTCATGCAGGCATGAGGAATTTGAACACGCTTGCGAAGAAGAAACATGTCATTGGCATTGAGAATGTCAAATTCCTCAAGGATCACTTGTGCGGTGCCTGTGAAGCTGGAAAGATGACAAAGGCCAAGCATCCAGCGAAGACTATCATGACCACTACTCGTCCATTTGAATTGCTTCACATGGATCTCTTCGATCCTAACCATTATTCCTATGTTTCGAATGAAGCATCTCAATATGGCTTTGTTATTGTTGATGATTACTCTCGTTACACATGGGTACACCTTGTCTCTTACAAAACTGAAGTGCAGGAAGTCTTCAAACGATTTTCCTCGAGGGCTTCAACCAACTTTGGTGTGAAGATTAAGCACATCAGAAGTGACAACGGCACTGAGTTCAAGAATTCGGGTCTCGATGACTACCTTGATGAACTTGGTATTACTCATGAGTTATCTGCTCCTTATACTCCTCAACAGAATGGCGTCGTGGAGCGCAAGAACAGGACTCTTGCTGAGATGGCTCGCACTATGCTCGATGAGTACAAAATCCCTCGTCGTTTCTGGGTTGATGCAATTGATACTGCATGCCATATCATCAACAGAGTATATCTTCACAAATTCTTCAAGAAGACTGCATATGAACTCCTCACTGACAAGAAACCTAATGTAAGTTATTTCAAAGTCTTCGGTGCTAAATGCTGGATTAGAGATCCTCATCACAACTCTAAATTTGCACCGAAAGCACATGAAGGTTTTATGCTTGGTTACGGAAAGGACTCGCACACCTATAGAGTCTTAAACAATGTTCTTCACAAGATTGTTGAAACTATAGATGTGCGGTTCGATGAAACTAATGGCTCGCAAAGAGAGCACCTACCTTCTGTGTTAGATGAACCTGCACCTGAGGATTCAATCAAGCACAAGGCTACTGAAGATGTCATTCCTACTGAAGAATCTGCTGAAGAATTCATTCCAGAACGTGAAGAACGTCGAGCTGATGCACCTGAAGAAAATGCTGAGGAAATTGATGGTGAAGAAAATGCTGATCAAATTCCTCAACGACAACCAGCTCACCCTCGCGTTGCAAAAGAAGTGCAAGTGGAGAAGATCATCGATGACATTAGAGCACCAGGTCCTCTCACACGCTCAAAAGCTTCACATCTATCTAACTTTTGTGGGCACTTTGCTTTTGTCTCTATCACAGAGCCCACTAAGGTAGATGAAGCATTTCTGGAGCCTGAGTGGATTCAGGCCATGCAAGAAGAATTACATCAGTTCAAGCTCAACAACGTATGGGAACTAGTCGATCGTCCCGATCCTCGCAAGCATAACATCATTGGCACAAAGTGGATCTACCGCAACAAGCAAGATGAAAATGGTGTTCTGGTGAGGAATAAGGCACGACTAGTAGCTCAAAGCTACACACAGGTTGAAGGAATTGATTTCGATGAAACTTTTGCACCTGTTGCTAGACTTGAGGCTATTCGCATATTGCTTGCTTATGCTAACCACCATGATATCATCTTACACCAAATGGATGTGAAAAGTGCATTCCTCAATGGTAAGCTTGAGGAAGAAGTATATGTTGCTCAACCACCAGGTTTTGAAGATCCAAAGCATCCTGACAAAGTCTTCAGACTTAACAAGGCCCTCTATGGCCTCAAGCAGGCCCCACGGGCGTGGTATGATACACTGAAGAAATTCTTCATGAAGAAAGGCTTCACACCCGGTTCACTCGATCCTACTCTCTTTACTAAATCTTATGATGGTGAACTGTTTGTGTGCCAAATATATGTTGATGATATTATCTTTGGATGTACTAACCAACGTTATAGTGATGAATTTGCCTATATGATGAGAGAAGAATATGAAATGTCTATGATGGGAGAGTTGAAATTCTTCTTAGGTCTTCAAATTCGTCAACAGCGCAATGGCATATTCATATCTCAGGAGAAATACCTCAAGGATGTCCTGAAGAAATTCGGCATGCAAGATTGCAAAGGCATCAAAATTCCTATGCCCACAAATGGTCAACTATGCACTGATGAAAATGGTACTGACTTCGACCATAAGGTATACCTCTCCATGATTGGTTCTTTATTATACTTATGTGCATCTAGGCCAGATATAATGCTTAGTGTTTGCATGTGTGCACGATTTCAAGCTGCACCGAAGGAATCACACCATAAGGCTATGAAGCATATTCTTCGATATCTAGCTCACACACCAACACTAGGATTATGGTATCCCAAGAGCTCGGATTTTGATCTCATTGGATATTCAGATTCTGACTATGCTGGTGACCGTGTGGATCGCAAGTCAACTTCCGGTACTTGTCATTTCCTCGGACGATCCTTGGTCTGTTGGTCCTCGAAGAAACAGAACTGCGTATCACTATCTACTGCTGAAGCTGAGTACATTGCTGCTGGTTCTTGCTGTGCTCAACTACTATGGATGAAGCAAACGCTCAAGGACTATGGCATCAACGTGAAGAATGTGCCTCTCCTCTGTGACAATGAGAGTGCCATCAAGATTGCTCACAACCCAGTTCAGCACTCGAAGACAAAGCACATTCAAATTCGTCATCATTTTCTTCGTGATCATGTGTTGAAGGGCGACATTTCTATTGAGCATGTGAAGACTGAAGAACAGCTAGCCGATATCTTCACTAAGCCCTTGGATGAGAAGAGATTTTGCAAGTTGCGGTGTGAGCTAAATATCTTAGAATCTTCGAATGTACTTTGAAAAGGCACTCATCCTAACACTTATGCAAAATTGATGACTTAGATGTGCAACACATGAAGAAACGTTTTTCTTCAATCAATGAAGAATAACACTCTAAGTGTGAAGAAATTAATGAAGAATTTGATTCTCAGAACCCTACGACAATTGTACGCGGTGTCTGAAATCATCATTCTTACACGGTGGGTCACGCCACCACAAAAGTTGAAAATCTTCAATTTGAGTTTTTCCTCAACTTTTGAAATTCTTCAGTTTTTCAAATTCTTCAAACTTTACAAAGTCTTCACTTGTGCCGTCGTTTTTCTTCATTGGCTATATATATATATATATGGTTTTATGTCCTCTACAGCATTCACTTATAGCTATTTCTTCAAGTTGGAACTTTTCTGCTAAGTGAATGTGATCGGACCCTTCCCCTCTATGCTATACTTAATCCAATCTATTCACAAATTCTTCATGTGCGTTCTATTTGAAACTCGTTCAAATTCTTCACTATGTCCTTGTCAGCTGAAGAAATTGCGAACGGAAAGCTAAAACTAATCTTATCCAAACTTTCGGATTTTCCGCTCAAACCGTTCCGCATCCCACGATGGATTATTTTATCCACCCACGATCTTACACGATCTCAACCACACAGTACGTGGGTGACACTTGTCGCAAGAAGGAGAACGGCCAGGGGCACGTTCGTCCCAAATCTTCGGACAAACAGTTTTTCACTGCGGCTATAAATACCCCCCTTCGCCATCCTCACTTCTTTTACCCCGCTCGATCTCACTCCCTCGCTCGAGCTCTCCAAACCCTAGCGCCATCGCTACTCCATCGTCGCCGGTGAGGAAAAGCTTCACTGCCTCGACCTCATCGCCGTCGTACTCGCGCTGACCGCGGAAATCTTCACCTCCGCCGCCGCCGTAGACGTCTTCCTCCGCCAAGTTAGGGCGTGGAAGATCTGCATCGACGAACTTCACTGTTCCAACTCCCAGTTCGTCGTGTTCTTCGTTCAGGGTAATTAAAAGCTAATTTTACTGCCCTCGTTGATTCGAAATTTTACTACAAAATCTTCAAAGGTGTTTTATTCTTCAAATCCTCACACACAAAACACCTCACATGTTATCTGTTCTTGATTCATTTTCCTAAGCCTCAATTTCTTCAAAGATTCCTCAATTGTGTGGATCTTCGATCTATACAACTCTGGAACCTAAGATATAAAGCGCTTAGTGAAATTCCTCAAGACGAATCTAGTCAAATTCCTCAACCTTGTTCTTTATGCAAAAACCTCTGAGAACGACATCTTCAAATTCCTCGCAACTATACTCTGTTCACAGGTACACATGTCTGCTGCTGAATCATTAGGTTCTCATCAACTTAACTCATTTGCAGCGTTCCTCGAAGAAAAGTTGCATACTTCTTCAGAGAGTTCAATTGTTCAAATTCCTCATCTGAAGAAAATGGCTGAAGGTAAAAGGCCACAGAAAGGAGGAAAGAAGCCTGAGGTGATGACAGCTTTTGAAATACCTGAGGATATCTATGATGAGTACTGCACACCTGATGAAGCTAAGTTTGGCAAAGAAGATAAAAATCAGCGCAAGGTGCGAATCCAGAGGATTGAAAGGAGATGGGCACGTGAATGGAGGGAGTACAGATATGTTACTCCAAAATACATGAAGAAATTCGCTGTAAACCCTCCATGCCAAAGACCTCCATTGACACCTGGCCAAGTGGCTGATCCCACCAGCATCAAGCATGGTGAGGAATTTCCTAAAGAATGGGCCAAGCGCCAAGCTAAACTGGCAAGGCAAGCCAGAGAAGCAGCGAGGAAATTCAATGAAGACTCTGCTGCTGCTGCTGCTACTGCCACTGAGGCCTCGGTCAAGCCGAAGAAAGCAATGCTAAAGAAGCCCGCTCGCAAGCCAAGTGCTTCATATTCAATGCCCTCACGGCCAAGTTCCTCAGCTGCGCCCTCACGGCCAGAATCTTCAAAATCTTCAAAGCAAATTCCTCATGCTGCTCCTGCTCCACCAAAGTCCTCAACACCTGTGCATCTGGCCTCATGCCAAAGGACGGCTGGCATCTCTATTGCCTCTGGTGTCTCAGTTAGTTCTTCAGCTGCACCAAATTCCTCAGAAGGACCCTCATTGCTGAAGAAAAAGGCTACTGCTGGATGCGTCACTCGCACAAGTCCTCAGAAGAAGCAGGTAGTCTTCACTGTGCCATCTGATGATGATGAAGCTGATGAAGAAGAACTTACTGAAATCATCAGGGACCGACAAGAACGGGCTGCTAAAGCCAAAGGCACACCTGTGCCCCTGCTATTGGATCCAAAGGCGATCCTAGATTATATTGATCTCTGGCATAAGGATCCTCACACACCTATGCCTGATTTCAAGCTGACACCTGGTCAAAGTCACATGCTGACTCACTTCATCCAAGAGGAGAAGTGGAAATATGATAAGGCCAGAGAGATCAAGAAATTACAGTACCGCAAGGAGAAGCTACTGAAAAAAATGTTCTCTCAATGAAGCCTGAGGAACTTGTCAAGATGCAGGCTGAGATCAAAGCCCTCAGCGACAAATTTGACTCCTACTATGCTGATTGGAAAGGAGCCAAGGTCAGATTTGTGAGGCTGACTAATACCTTCACCAAGGGTGCAGCCTCAAAGCCACAAATTCCTCAAGCTGAAGCATCTGTTCAGCAAACTGAAGAACATGCCAGCACCGCTGATGAAGTTCAGGCTGCTGAAGAAAATGCTAGTTCCAAGGCTGATGACTCTGCTCCAGTCGTTGATGAAAATGCCAGGGCATCCACTAGTGGTGCGCCTGAAGAAATTGAAGAAACCAGGGCAACTACATCAGTTGCGCCTGAAGAAAATCAACCAGATTCCTCAGCTCCACCTGCGCCTACGCCAACTCCAATTCTTCCATCTGCATTAGATGTGAAGAAAACAAAGGCTGCAGAACGAGTTGCTGTGAAGAAAAGGAAGGCATCAAATGCTTCAGAATCTTCACCTCCCAAGAAGATGAAGCCAATGACAAGCTCGTTTGCAAATCCCATTGATGATGTTCCTATCTCCTCCGTGCCATCAAAGGACCTTGTTCCTTTTGGTGAAGATTATGAGATCCCTAGTGGATCAGATGAAGAAACTCAAGTTGCTGCTTTGTCAGAGCAGATTGATGAAGAAATTGAAGCGGATGCAATCCCTTCAACCCCAATGGTCTCATCACCAATGCCTCAGTTTGATGCTGAAGAGGCTAGTGTTGAAGAAATTGATGAAGATGTGGATATTGGAAGCACCACTCCAGTGATGAATGACGACTTTTGGGAAAGTCAGCATCCCAATTCCCCACTCTTCACTCCCCTGCAGCAAATTCCTCACTCCCCTTCACCAACAGTACAATTGGGCTCTGAAGAAACTCGTCCCACTGCATCTGTGAATGAAGAAATTCCAGCCACTAGCGCTGAAGAAACTGCTGCTGATACAGACAAGGTGACTGCACCTGAGGAAAATCCAGAAATTCCTCAGCCTGAAGAACCTAAGATCGTGATTCCTGAGGTCGTGATGCAACTCACTGACACTCCTCTGCCAAGGCCAAAGGATCCGTTCTCACGAAAACAAAAATTCAAGGCTGAAGACTTCTATGGTGAGCACGTGTTCTTCACTGAATACAATCCATATGACTCTGCTCGCATAAGGAAGAGGCGTTTCTGGACTACCAGCCAAGCAAATTTCTATTCCTCAGTGCTTTACAATAAATACAAAGTCTTCGACCATGCACATATTCCTCACGTGGATATGGAGTCTTTGCCGTGCTTCATGCCAGTGCTCAGTGTTCTTCACGACGCTAGGCTGCTCAACTTCTGCACAGATATATGCGACTGGAATTTAGAGCTTATTCTTCAATTCTATGCAACGTTGCACATCACCGGCAACTCTGAAGATATCAATACATGGGTTTTGGACTGGATGACTGACAACACCCACCATAAGGCCCCTGCATCTGAATTGCTTCGGGTCCTTCCTCTGAGTCCACCCACTGAAGATGCTCGTTGTGTGTACAACGAACCTGATCTTTCAAATCATTATATGCAAGTGCTGATGAAGCCTTTGAAGCCAGGGCAGGCTCCTAGAACCAATTTCCTCGTCAAGGAATTGTTGTATGTGCCAAGGACTGTCTATCGCATTCTGACGAAGACAATGAGTCCCATCAAAGGCCACGACTCGTCTGATGAAGAAGTCGTTGGCATCATGAAGAATCTGCTTTTCAACATCATCCATGGCGTTCCCGTCAACTTCCATGATTTCTTCATGAGGACTCTGGCCAACATTGCTATGTCACCATTTGAGCTGAAGCCTTATGGACCTTGGATAATGAAATTCATCAGGATAAGGTCTTCACTCAACTACAAAGCTGAAACACTCAACCACTGCAGCTACTTGCCTCCCATTGAAGTCCTCAAACGGACATTTTCCTCAGCTGAAGAAAAAGGCAAGGCCACTGCTGTGATAGATGAAGGCATTCGTCCATTGGATGGCCAATTTCGCAAAGCTGCATCTTACTCCACCAATGATGACTCTGCCATACATGACTCTGCTGCTAACACTGCCAAGCCAAATCCTCAAGCCACAGCACCCAGGGTGATGACTGACCGTGAGTTACTCCTCAGTCTTCATCAAAAGGTTGATCGCAACCACAAATGGGTCAAGCGTCAGTTTGGTTCAATTCTTCACAACATGACTTCCACACACAATGCAGTGAAGAAAAACCACTACTACCTTCATGAAAACCTCAACCGCACCTGGGCTGTTCTATCTCAAGTGTACAGTGCTGAAGACTTGGAGAAAATGGGTCTCAAAGAAGATTTTGACTGGTTTGCACCTCCTCCGAAGAAATACAAGAAGGTCAAGGTTCCTTCTTTGGTGGCCAGTTCATATTCTTCATCGCGTGAGACTGATGAAAATGAAGACTTGGACGACACTGCAGCAGGCCATACTTCAACGACCGACCCCAACAACGCTGGCGCTCCTTCATCAACTTGAAAATCTTCAGCGGCGTTAGTCCTCGGTTTCGATCCTTTTGGTCATTTGATGACAAAGGGGGAGAAATCTGAGTTAGTCTTCAAGCGGGTCTATAATAAGGGTTTATTCGTTTTTTTTAGTTTACAACTCTCGTTCTTCCGAAACTTTTATTGGATCGAGTTGTAATCTTAAGTCCGATGGTGCGCTGATACTTTTGTTGCACTTTGCTTTGATACCTTGATGCGCTATTCTGCATGCTTATTCCTCGTTAATATTATTGCACGCATGCTGAATTACATCAGGCACCATATTTCATCATGCATTTCAAATTCTTCATATTATACATCAAATGCGTGTATGAATTACAAGATATAGGGGGAGATCTCCATGATTCAACTCTTCAAATGTGCATTGCTACAGAAGCAAATTCCTCACTATGCACATCTTCAGGGGGAGTTCTTCTATATCTTGCAATCAAATTCCTCAATATCAGTATTTACACTTCATATATTTATCCCTGTTGAAAACTTAACCTATGTTGTCACCAATCACCAAAAAGGGGGAGATTGTAAGTGCATCTAGTGCCCCTTAGTGATTTTGGTGTATTGAAGACTTATAGGTTAAGTATCTAATGCGTTTATGAGTGTACACAGATCTATAAGTCTATGAGGAGTTTTATATTTACAGAGAAAGTCGACCCTAAAAATGAAGTTCTTCGACTGAAGTCTTTGATATACTGAAGACTTTCTGAAGACTTTGAAAGTAAAGAAATTGGTGTGACCTTGAAGACTTGGTATTCATTCAAGGAACATGAAGCGTGAAGACTTTTGTTTTCATAGTTTCATTTTATCTTTCTTGAGTCATAGGAAACACCGTACTGTTAAAGGGGGTCGAGGAAAGACTAAGGAGAAAATTTCCATGTGATGCTCAACTCAAATCCTACACCTACCAATCCCTTCGAGTGAAGCCATTGGAAATCTCATACAGTTCAGTCGATTTCTTCAGTGACAGAGACACAGTTCTTCTGGTCACTGAAGACTTTGCTCTGACTGAGGAGTTAGGAATTCGCCAGTGCGAATTACCTACACAGTGAGGAACATGAGAGCCCTGAGGAATTTGTACCTCAAATTTCCGACCGTTGCTGTGCTGCGCGCCAGCTGTACGAAAATATCTTGTCCACCTAACGGTCATATCATTGAAGGGCATTTATGTCTTATCATGTCGGGCTGCTCCCTAGGCTATAAATAGCTGCCCCCTACAACCACTAGCTGGTTGGATGCTCCGCGAGAACTTGACACTTGTCATTTGAGAGCAACCCATCCTCCGAGGACTTTGAGCGAAAATCATCAAGTGAGGAAAATCCAAACCCCAAACCCAAAACACCTACAAACCCAAAGTGATTGAGCATCATTGAAGAGATTGATCCTGCGTGGATCCGACGCTTGTTACCTTTGAAGACTATGCTTCTTCCAGATGGTTAGGCGTCAAGGTCTAGAGCATCCAAGAGGAATTGTGGATCGCCGAGTGACCAAGTCTGTGAAGGTTTGGAAGTCACCTGAAGACTTACCACGAGTGATTGGGCGAGGACTGTGTGTTCTTAGCTCAAGGAGAATACGGTGAGGACTTGGTGTCCCGAGCTGCATGCTCAGGACTGGGTGTCCGGGACTGTGTGTCCTCGAGTTTAAATATTCAGCCGCTCCAACCAGATGTACAACTGAGACAGCAGTTGGAACTGGTCTACCAAATCATTGTCTTCACCAAGCTTACTGGTTCCATTTCCTCAACTCATTCATTTCCTCAGTAGTGTGATGTTTGTTTATCATATCTGTGTTTGAAGACTTTGACTGAAGACTTTCTCTCAATTTCCACAGTTCAATTTCTTCAGTCTGTTTGTCTTCATCTTGTGTTATCCTGTGTTTACGCTTTCTGTACTCTGAGTTTGTCTTCATTTCATCATGATGACCATGCATGTATACTGCTATGTTTACCTCTGAGTACTTATTCCGCTGCTAGTAGTTCTTCGCTAAGGAATTTCCTCACGAGCAAATTCCTCAGTGAAGAATTTCATAAAAATCGCCTATTCACCCCCCCTCTAGTCGATATAACGCACTTTCAGTCCTGCAGGGCGCTCGTTTAATAGATACGCAGTGCTCGAAGGATATTATGTTCAAATAACATGTATTGTTGTAAAACAAAGTTTGGATGTAATATATAAAAGCTTTTTATACTTGTGCCTTCAAGAGTTGAGATACCTCATGTGCGGCCGTTAATGTATATGTGTATATAACCTGAAAGATGGCAGTCTTTGGCTTCAGCCCCCACGCATATAATGTGGGGGTGTTCGCAGAAGGCGCATTTTCACACTTGATCCAACGTCTTGGTCCGATTAAGGAGATGATAGCGCAGCAAACTAGGCAACCGGACTATAATGCTTTATCACTTTCACTTAGCCATAGGAGTTTGACAGTGGGGATGCTTATACAGCCCCTTGTGGCACCGCGCTCACCCGAATTCGGGGCGCGTATGTGCCTGGCCGGGAAGCGGCCCTTCGTTAATACGGAGGAATCCTAAAGATTCCGGCGGGTCATCGAGTGGTTGACCAGTCTCACGCTATATCATGACAGTCAGTTTTCGGCTTTCTCTACTGAGGTGCTCGTCTGGCTGAACCGAGGCACAATCACAGTAGTTCTCCTGGTGCCGCCTTAGCCGATAGAGCGGAACGTAAGGCAGCAAAACACAGGAGCCAGGCAAACCCAACATTTGACCAAAGACATGATTCGAAGCTGATGCATATAAGGCCAAACTCGCGACGCGGAACACTCCCTAAGGTATTCGGTCTTTTATGAAATAGGGCGGAACATCACCCTTTGTTATAAGCCCCTGATGTCCAGGTACGTGCAAAACTCTGACGTGGCCACATGCCAAAACGCCAGCCTCCTCCTCGGCTATACAGAGAATCCGAGGGATGTGTATCAACGAGACACAGTAAAAATAGGTTTACGCAGGGTCTTAATCTAAAGAGAATCCTTGAGACTGGTCCCTGCTGCACGTCTACGCCTGTGTCTCCGTTGTGCTGTGTCCTGGACGGGCGTAGCATGGTGTTCATCTGCAAGAGAGAGGAACTTAGCTAACAAGAAAAAAATAGTAGTGCGGAACGTACGCTGTACTAGATAAACAATGTATAATTTTAAGACAGGTAAAATGGAGCCTTATTGTCATGTATTTTACATACGCGAAGCCCCTTGTATAGGGGTGTACGGTTACTAAACCTTTAATTTTTGCTCCGGACTTGCCTAGCCGAGCCCGTGGTCTTGATGACCTGGTAGATGCTTTCGCTGGTGAAGTTGTTTTAATGCATGGCCGTCAAGGCAGCCGCATATTCTTTCGTGCTAGAGGGACACTTAATATTGCCCTTTAGTGAGATCACGCCTCGTGGACCGGGCATTTTAAGTGTAAGAGATGCATAATGCGGTATTGCATTAAAGCGGGCGAAAGCCTCTCGTCCCAGTAGTGCTTGATAGCTACTTGAAAATGGGGCGATATGGAAGGTTAGCTTTTCGCGGCGGAAGTTATCAGTGGAGTCGAACATAACTTCTAGCCGAAGAGAACCCATGCAGTGGGCCTCCGGGCCTGGCGTTACTCCTCGAAAGGAAGTGTTGCTATGGTGAATTCTTGTTGGGTCTATCCCCATTTTGCGGGTTGTGTCCTGATATAGCAGGTTTAAACCACTGCAGCCATCCATCGGGACATTTCTAAAGTGGAGTCCGTCGATTATTGGATCTAATACCAGGGCAGTCCAGCCTGCATTCCGTATACCTCTAGAGTAATCCGGGTGGTCGAAGGTGATCGGTTTTAACAACCATGGGCGAGGCTCCTTTGGGATAGGCCGTATGGCGCGTATCTCTGTTGGCGCCACTCTGTTCATCACGTGAAGTAAATTTACTGTTTTGACTTCTTGTGGGAAATCCTTTTGTTTCCTGGTGCTCTGCTTGTGGGGTTCGTCATCGTCCTCACTTGGTGTGTTGAGCCCCTTGTGTTTGGCGTTGAGTTTGCCGGATTGCTTGAAAACCCAACAATCTCTGTGGGTATGGTTCGCAGGCTTCCCGGGAGTATTGTGAATTTGACATATCTTGTCCAAGATTTTGTTCAGATTAGATAAGTCGTCCCTGTTATCCTTAAGGGGCAGCTTTCTTTGATTCTGCCAAGAGCTTTTGAATCCGACATTGACTGTCGTGCTCTTCGGACTACTTCCCTTAGTCCGGCGCTGGTCCTTGTTGCATCGCGGTTTCCCATTTGCATCCCTGACTTCGGATGTACTTGGGTCGCTGGTGCTGCATCTTGCCAACCAGCTCTCCCCTCCCGCACAAAAGCGGGTCATCAGGCTTGTTAATGCGGCCATTTTTCTTGGCTTTTCTTGGCTGAGGTGTCTGGCGAGCCATTCGTCTCGAACGCTGTGTTTGAAAGCTGCTAAGGCTTCGGCGTCCGGACAGTCGACTATCTGATTCTTTTTAGTAAGAAATCTGTTCCAGAGATTCCAGGCTGACTCTCCGGGCTGTTGGGTTATATGGCTTAAATCGTCCGCATCCGGAGGTCGGACATAGGTCCCTTGAAAATTTGCCCGAAAAGCATCCTCGAGCTCCTCTCAACTTCCAATGGTGTTTTCGGGAAGGCTTTTAAGCCAATGCCGTGTTGGCCCTTTGAGCTTGAGGGGTAAGTATTTTATGGAGTGGAGGTCATCTCCTCGGGCCATGTGTATACGGAGGATATAATCCTCAATCCAGACTCCAGGGTCTGTTGTTCCATCGTACGTCGTACTCCAGGGTCTAGCACCTCATCGGTGAAACATAGGGGGTGTGCGGCACCCCTGTATTTGGGTGTGCCATGATGTTCGGATATTTGTTGTGTTGTACTGCTTACTAGAGCTTGCTTTCTTGGCCCATCGATAGATCTTGCTAGGCCGTCCTTTTGATGCGAATCCTTGAGTGGACCGCGTGCCGGCTTGTGTGCGGCGCCACATGCCGCTCCATGCTGGCCATGGGGTCGTCTATCCGACCGGGTGGCCTTCTTATTTTTTGACTGCGGGGGCTCCGAGGCCTCCTCGTCAAATTCAGGCAGTAGCTTTCGCTTCGGGTAGCTTTTTGTGCGGCGACTGCCGCCATGTTTGTCTGCGGTGTTGAGTACTTTGCTCCATCTGATTCTAAGTGCGTCTTCCGCAGTTTTGAGCTTTCGCTTCTGCTTTTTCAGGCTGCGCGCAGTGGCGATGAGCCTTTTGTGTAGGTTCTTCTGCTCCATGAGCGTATCTGGCGTAAGGTTGTCTGGACTGTTGTTTTCGCCGGAGATGGGTTGTTTGGTTTGTTTATCCAAATTGCCCTGTTCGGATGGTTGCTCGAAGGCATGTTCGTCGTCCGCCGGCTCGTCCTGCTCTATGGCTGGGTCTGTATGGCTGTCGTCTCTGTCGAGGTGGGGCTTGGAGCGGCACTTATGTCGCCGCTTTGATTGGTTTTCGAGTGAACGATCCCTCGTTGCATCCCTGTGTTCCTTGTCATTGCTTCCTTTGGGTGTGTCCACCATGTATCCATCATGAGATGAGGTGGCAGTCCAGTTCCTTATAGGCGTTGGTTCATGTTCGTCTCCTACATCGTCGTCCATACCATCAATGTCTTTGGAGTCGAATTCTAGCACGTCGTTTAAATTATCGACAGTGGCTACGAAGTGGGTGGTGGGTGGGTTTTGAATTTCTTCATCATCTGCATCGCAACCTTGCTGACCACAGTCTGGCCAGGGCTCTCCTGATAAAGAGAGAGACTTTAGTGAAATCAGAATATCGCCAAAAGGCGAGTGCTGAAAGATGTCCGCGGCGGTGAACTCCATAATCGGCGCCCAATCGAATTCAATCGGCACGGGCGCGGGAGGCTCAGAGTCCGGAGGGGAGTCCGGCACCTTGGAGTCACAGGCTTTGCAAAGGACAAAGCTGGTGCTCGGCTCGATCGTCGCAGAGATTTCGGCCTCCGAGGCGGCGTCCAACCACCCGTCCTCAATCGGCGCGAACGGCTCCGAACTAAGGGTCGGGGCCGATGCGGGTGCGGCCTCCAAAGCGATGTTCGGCGACAGAGCTAAATTGTGCCCTTCGTGACAGTGCGGCGCGCTCGGTTGTGGCTTGAATCCGTCGAAGATTAAGTCTCCGCGGATATCAGCCGCGTAGTTAAGACTTCCAAATCTGACCTGATGGCCAGGGGCGTAACTTTTAATCTGCTCCAGATGGCCAAGCGAATTGGCCCGCAGTGCAAAGCCGCCGAATACGAAGATTTGTCCGGGGAGAAAAGTCTCACCCTGCACCGCATCGCTGCTGATGATCGGGGAAGCCATCGAACCTAAAAGTGACGACACAGAGGAACTCCCAATGAAAGCACCAATGTCGGTGTCAAAACCGCGGATCTCGGGTAGGGGGTCCCAAACTGTGCGTATAGGTTGATGGTAATAGGAGACAAGGGACACGATGTTTTTACCCAGGTTCGGGCCCTCTCGATGGAGGTAAAACCCTACTCCTGCTTGATTAATATTGATGATATGGGTAGTACAAGAGTAGATCTACCATGAGATCAAGGAGGCTAAACCCTAGAAGCTAGCCTATGGTATGATTGTTGTTCTGTTGTTCGTCCTATGGACTAAAACCCTCCGGTTTATATAGACAACCGAGAGGGCTAGGGTTACACAGAGTCGGTTACAATGGTAGTAGATCTGCATATCCGTATCGCCAAGCTTGCCTTCCACGCCAAGGAAAGTCCCTTCCGGACATGGTACGAAGTCTTCAATCTTGTATCTTCATAGTCCAGGAGTCCGGCTGAAGGTATAGTCCGGCTATCCGAACACCCCCTAATCCAAGACTCCCTCACCTACCAACAAAATTCACATCCATAGATTCATTATTTTTCTCAATCAAGGTAGACAAAGGCATATCTTAGGATCAGAAGAAACGCTCTTAGTAGCAAATAATTTCATAAGTTCATCCATCTTTCCACTCGAAACATTGATTTCTTCTATCGCATGCAATTTTTTATTAGTAGATCTTTCAGTGTGCCATTGAGAATAATTAACCATAATATTATCTAGGAGTTTAGTAGCATCTCCTAAAGTGATTTCCAAAAAATTGCCTCCTGCGGCCGAATCTAAAAGATTTCTAGAAGCAAAATTCAATCCGGCATAAATTTTTTGTATAATCATCCACAAGTTCAAACCATGAGTAGGGCAATTACGTATCATTAATTTCATTCTCTCCCAAGGTTGTGCAACATGTTCATGATCAAGTTGCTTAAAATTCATAATGTCGTTTCTAAGAGAGATGATCTTAGCGGGAGGAAAATACTTAGAGATAAAAGCATCTTTGCACTTGTTCCAAGAATCAATACTTTTTTTAGGAAAAGACGAAAACCAAGCTTTAGCACGTTCTCTAAGCGAAAAAGGAAATAGCTTCAATTTAACAATATCATTATCGACATCTTTCTTCTTTTGCATATCACATAAATCAACGAAGCTATTTAGATGAGTAGCGGCATCTTCACTGGGAAGGCCGGCGAATTGATCTTTCATAACAAGATTCAACAAAGCAGTATTGATTTCACAAGATTCAGTATTGGTAAGAGGAGCAATCAGAGTGCTAAGGAAATCATTATTGTTGGTATAGGTAAAGTCACACAATTTGGTATTATCTTGAGCCATCGTGACAAGCAAGCAAACCAACACACGAGCAAACAAAAAGCAAGCGAGAAAAAGGCAAACGAAAAAGAGAGGGCGAATAAAACGGCAAGGGTGAAGTGGGGGAGAGGAAAACGAGAGGAAAATGGCAAATAATGTAATGCGAGAGATAAGGGATTGTGATGGGTACTTGGTATGTTGACTTTTGCGTAGACTCCCCGGCAACGCTGCCAGAAATCTTCCTGCTATCTCTTGAGCACTGCGTTGGATTTCCTCGAAGAGGAAAGGGTGATGCAGCAGAGTAGAGTAAGTATTTTCCTCAGTTATTGAGAACCAAGGTATCAATCCAGTAGGAGGCTACGCACGAGTCCCTCGTACCTACACAAAACAAATAGCTCAACGCAACCAACGCGATTAGGGGTTGTCAATCCTTTCACGGTCACTTACGAGAGTGGGATCTGATAGAGATGATAGATAATATTTTTGGTATTTTTGGTATAAAGATGCAAAGTAAAATAAAAGGCAAAGTAAAAAAGAAAAGCAATAATAAAGTGATGGAAGATTGATATGATGAGAATAGACCCGGGGGCCATAGATTTCACTAGTGGCTTCTCTCAAGAGCATACATATTCTATGGTTGGTGAACAAATTACTGTTGAGCAATTGACAGAATTGAGCATATTATGAGAATATCTAGGTATGATCATGTATATAGGCATCATGTCCGAGACAAGTAGACCGACTCCTGCCTGCATCTACTACTATTACTCCACTCATCGACCGCTATCTAGCATGCATCTAGAGTATTAAGTTAAAAACAGAGTAGCGCCTTAAGCAAGATGACATGATGTAGAGGGATAGTTTCATGCAATATGATAAAAACCCCATCTTGTTATCCTCGATGGCAACAATACAATACGTGCCTTGCTGCCCCTACTGTCACTGGGAAATGACACCGCAAGATTGAAACCAAAGCCAAGCACTTCTCCCATTGCAAGAAGAACCAATCTAGTAGGCCAAACCAAACTGATAATTCGAAGAGACTTGCAAAGATAACCAATCATACATAAAAGAATTTAGAGAAGATTCAAATATTGTTCATAGATAATCTTGATCATAAACCCGCAATTCATCGTTCTCAACAAACACACCGCAAAAAGAAGATTACATCAAATAGATATCCACAAGAGAGGGGGAGAACATTGTATTGAGATCCAAAAAGAGAGAAGAATCCATCTAGCTACTAACTATGGACCCGAAGGTCTGAGGTAAACTACTCACACTTCATCGGAGGGGCTATGATGATGTAGAATCCCTCCATGATGGATGCCCCCTCCAGCGGAGCTCTGGAACAGGCCCCAAGATGGGATCTCGTGGGTACAGAAGGTTGCGGAGGTGGAATTAGGTTTTTGGCTCCGTATCGTTTGGGGGTATGTAGGTATATATAGGAGGAAGGAGTACGTCGGTGGAGCAAAGGGGGGCCCACGAGGCAGGGGGCGCGCCCTAGGGGGGGCACCCTCCACCCTCGTGGCCGCCTCCTTTCTTTCTTGACGTGTGGTCCAAGTATCCTGGATCATTTTCGGTGAGAAAATCACGTTCCCGAAGGTTTCATTCCGTTTGGACTCCGTTTGATATTCCGTTTCTTCGAAACACTGAAGTAGGCAAAAACAGCAATTCTGGGCTGGGCCTCCCGTTAATAGGTTAGTCCCAAAAGTAATATAAAAGTGGAAAATAAAGCCCAATATGGTCCAAAACTGTAGATAATATAGCATGGAGCAATCAAAAATTATAGATACGTTGGAGACATATCAAGCACCTCCCTCGAAGGACCCACAAATGGGAAAAAGAGTGCTCAGATTTATCCCGAACACCCCGGCACTAGCTGTATGGGGGCAGAAGTCGACAACTGGCCAACTCTCAGATTTGATAAACGGTCGCACAGAAGGTAATATTTTAAATTCAAAAAGCGTTGCATAGCACAAATGAACTAGTTTTCATATTACAGGATCACATGAGCAAGTTCATTCAAAAATTACATCTTTGGTACACTCCTCTGCCACAAGGCGGGCACCCTTCAGGACACCGTCATAATACATCTCGGGGTGGCGATGCTCCTTCCCCTACGGCGGCCCCTCCTTCACTAGCTTCTCGGCGTCCATCTTCGCCTAGTGCACTTTCGCACAGGCAAAAGCCCTGCGTGCACCTTCGATGCAGACGGACCGCTTTATGACTTCCAGCCGTGGGTAGGCATCCACAAGCCGCCTCACCAGGCTGAAGTAGCTGTTTGGCAGGGGCTCGCCAGGCCACAGCCGGATTATGAGACCCTTCATGGCCTGTTCGCCGGCCTTGTGAAGCTCGACCAATTGCTTCAGCTGGTCGCTCAAGGGCATCGGGTGTTCGGTCCCAGTATACTGAGACCAGAATAGCTTCTCCATCGAGCTCCCCTCCTCGGCCCGGTAGAACTCCGCGGCATCAGACACACTGCGGGGCAGATCTGCAAACGCTCCTGGAAAGCTCCGAATTCGGGTAAGTAAAAAGAAATTTTCTTTCACGTGCTTGCTTTGCATATTGAATGCCTTACCCGCCTCTATCTTCTTAACCGCCTCAATTTCCTGGAGGGCCTTTTGGGCTTCGGCCTTGGCATGTTTCGCGCTGTCAAGCGCCTTTGCAAGCTCGGACGCTCGCGTCTTAGAGTCAAGCTCCAGGGCCTCGTGCTTCTTGACGAGAGTCTGGAGCTCTTGTTGCACCTCGCCTACTCGGGCCTCTTGTTTTTCTCGCTCGGTGCGCTCCTGGGCCACTTTGTTTTCAGCCTCGGACAACGCCTTCTTTAGGGTCGCCACTTCGGTCGTGGCCCCTGGCACATTCATGATGATCCTATTATTCTGCAACCAAATCTTTTTCATATAGACAAGGTGTTGCTTACCTTTGTTTTCTTCGAGCTGCCTCTTGATTAGGCCGATCTCTTCCTTGGACCGCTCAAGGTCCTGCTTCAGTGCAGTGACCTCTGCAGTACATGCGGCAGCGGCCAGCAGCGAAGCCTGCATATGCAAATAGACATATTCTGATTAGACTCCTGTGATTATCATTCGATCCTCTATTCGGTGTTTCTTTGCGAACGCCAAACAGAGCATCAGGGGCTACTGTATATGCGGTACTCTTTTCCTACAATCTAATTACTTACCTGAAAGCCTGTTAGGAGGCTGGCACAAGCTTCAGTTAGTCCTCTTTTGGCGGACTGAACCTTCTCCATCACCGCACTCATGATAGTGCGGTGCTCTTCGTCGATGGAAGTGCCGTGAAGCGCTTCCAGCAAGTTGTCCGGTGCCTCTGGATGGACAGAGGTCACCGGCACGGGCGGCTTGCCCCTCTTAATAGGGGGTCGCCTGCCGGAGTCCGGAACCACCGGAGGTTTCGACACAGTGTTTGGCTGGGGGCCAAACTTGGAGCCCGTGGGAGTCTTGCTCCCTTTGCGCCCAGGGTCCGAAGGTCGCCTTGAGGCGCCTCCAGGACTACCCCCCCCCCTCGGCCCGGTGCCTTCTAAGACAACACCTCAATGTTATCCGTAGGGAGAGGGGTGGAGGCGGTCGGAAGAGAGACGCTTTTCATATCCGACGGGTCCAAAGAACTGTCCGACGAAGATACGACGATACGGGCCCGGGACGGACTGCATAATCATGTTCGGCATAAGGTGAAGCAGTGCAATAGAAACATATCAAACTACTATGGTATCCGGATACTTACGAATTCGCCAGGAGCTTGTCCCTGGGCAATCACTCGTCGTCGCTATAGGCGGCGGTCGTGGAGCAGTCCGGAAGGAGGGTCCTTCTCTTCTTGGACCCTTCGGCCTCCCTGATTGGGGCGGCCTTCCTTTTCTTATCTCCCCCGGTTGGGGGGGAGAACTTTCCTCCTCCTCCTCCTCCTCGTTTTCATGGGAGGAGTGCGCCTCGGAGTGTTCGGACGATGAGTCCGACACGACCGCGCGCCGGAGACCCTTTCGGATCCCCGTGGTCTTCTTGGTCTTCTTCTCCGGCACCTCATAAGGTGCCGGAACCAGCATCTCCTTTAGGAGAGCATTTACTGGATCTTCGGGTAGGGGGGCTGGGCAGTCAATCTGCTCTGCTGTCTCCACCCAGTCCTGTTAAAGGCATGGAAGCTTAGATCCCACGCATGGTCAAATTGGGGAAAAGAAACATCTTATAAAAAGACATATCGGATTCGTAGGGCGCTTCGCGCTAAGTCCGTGGTCCTCGATAAGGGAAGGAGGTACCTCGGCGCCCTTGAACAGCACCTTCCAGACGTCCTTGTGCGTCGTGTCGAAGAGCTCTCGCAGCGTCTGGTGCTCGGCCGGGTCGAACTCCCACAAATTGAATCCCCGTCGTTGACACGGGAGGATCCGGCGGAAGAGCATGACCTGGACCATGTTGACAAGCTTGAGTTTCTTGCTCATCATGTTTCGGATGCATTTCTGGAGTCCGGTCAGCTCCACCTGTGAACCCCAAGACAGGCCCTTCTCTTTCCAGGAGGTGAGCCACATGGGGATTCCGGATCGAAATTCGGGGGCCGCCACCCAGGTGGTGTTGCACGGCTCGGTGATGTAGAACCACCCCGATTGCCACCCCTTTATGGTCTCCACATAGGAGCCCTCGAGCCATGTGACGTTGGGCATTTTGCCCACCATGGCGCCTCCGCATTCCGCTTGCTGGCCGCCCACCACCTTCGGTTTAACATTAAAGGTCTTCAGCCACAGGCCAAAGTGGGGCCGGACACGGAGGAAGGCCTCGCACACGACGGTAAATGCCGAGATGTTGAGGATGAAGTTCGGGGCCAGATCATGGAAGTCCAGCCCGTAGTAGAACATGAGGCCGCGGACAAACGGGTGGAGTGGAAATCCCAGTCCGCGGACGAAGTGGGTGAGGAAGGCTACCCTCTCATGAGATTCCGGGGTAGGGACGATCTGCCCCACGTTGGGCAGCTGATGCGCGATATCCGCGGCCAAGTATCCGGCTCCCCGTAGCTTTTTGATGTCCTCCTCCGTGACGGAGGATTTCATCCACTTGCCTCCCGCTCCGGACATGCTTGGAACGGTTTGAGGAGAAAGACGCAAACTTGGGTGTTGGAGCTCGAGTGCGCGAGAATGGATGAGCGAGGAGGAAGAAGGCGTGGGTGAAAAAGGTGAACCCTTTTCCCTACATAAGGGCGGACGAAACTGTACGCCCCACCTGCCAAGTAAACTCGCTTATTTCCCAAGTGCCGTAATTGATGGCGCAGTTGGGTTACCCACGTCCTATTGATGAGAATCCTGTGAAAAGGGGACACGATCTCTGCTTCGACAAGACGTGCCAAGGAAACTGCCTCACGATATGCACCGAGGCTGGTTGAGAAAAATGGTTCGAATGATGACCGGGTCGTGGTGTGATGTCATGCTACCAAGTGTGTCAGCAGATTAGATCTGTGGAAGTATTATTCTCTCTACTATGGTACGTGGAATTTGTTTTGCAGAGCTGGACACTATCCTTGTGTTCAGAATCTTCTATGGAGTATTCAGAGGAGGAACCCGCCTTGCAATGTCGAAGACAAATCTGTGCGCAAGACTCATCGTCATTGAAGCCTGGTTCAGGGGCTACTGAGGGAGTTCTGGATTAGGGGGTATCCGGACGGCCGGACTATATCCTTTGGCTGGACTATTGGACTATGAAGATACAAGATTGAAGACTTCGTCTCGTGTCCGGATGGGACTCTCCTTGGCGTGGAAGGCAAGCTTGGCAATACGGATATGTAGATCTCCTTCCTTGTAACCGACTCTGTGTAACCCTAGCACCCTCCGGTGTCTATATAAACCGGAGGGTTTAGTCCGTAGGACAACAACAATCATACCATAGGCTAGCTTCTAGGGTTTAGCCTCTATGATCTCGTGGTAGATCAACTCTTGTAATACTCATATCATCAAGATCAATCAAGCAGGAAGTAGGGTATTACCTCCATCGAGAGGGCCCGAAACTGGGTAAACATCGTGTCCCCCGCCTCCTGTTACCATCCGCCTTAGACGCATAGTTCGGGACCCCCTACCCGAGATCCGCCGGTTTTGACACCGACAACGATATGACCGAGGTGGATTATGGTGGAGGGGGGCACCGCACACGGCTAAGAGATCAATGATCAACTTGTGTGTCTATGGGGTGCCCCCTCCCCCGTATATAAAGGAGTGGAGGAGGGTGAGGTCCGGCCCTCTACTATGGCGCACCCTGGGGAGTCCTACTCCCACCGGGAGTAGGATTCCCCCTTCCAAGTAGTAGGAGTAGGAGAGAAGGAAGGGGAAGAGAGAAGAGAAGGAAGGAGTGGGCGCCGCCCCTCCCCCTAGTCCAATTCGGACTATGCTTTGGGGGCGTGCGGCCTACCCTAGGCAGCCCCTCTCTCTCCCCCCTAAAGCCCAATAAGGCCCATATACTCCCCGGGGGGTTCCGATAACTCCCCGGTACTCCGGTTAATGCCCGAACTCACACGGAACCATTCCGATATCCAAACATAGTCATCCAATATATCGATATGTCTCGACCATTTAGAGACTCCTCGTCATGTCCGTGATCATATCCGGGACTCCGAACAATCTTCGGTACATCAAAACACATAAACTCATAATACCGATCGTCACGAACGTTAAGCGTGTGGACCCTACGGGTTCGAGAACTATGTAGACATGACCGAGACACGTCTCTGGTCAATAACCAATAGCGGAACCTGGATGCTCATATGGGCTCCCACATATTCTACGAAGATCTTTATCGGTCAAACCGTGTAACAACATACGTTGTTCCCTTTGTCATTGGTATGTTACTTGCCCGAGATTCGATCGTTGGTATCTCAATACCTAGTTCAATCTCGTTACCGGCAAGTCTATTTACTCGTTCCGTAATGCATCATCCCGCAACTAACTCGGTAGTCACATTGCTTGCAAGGCTTATAGTGATGTGCATTATTGAGAGGGCCCAGAGATACCTCTCCGACAATCGGAGCGACAAATCCTAATCTCGACCTATGCCAACTCAACAAGTACCATCGGAGACACCTGTAGACCACCTTTATAATCACCCAGTTACGTTGTGACGTTTTGTAGCACACAAAGTGTTCCTCCGGTATGGGAGGTGCATAATCTCATAGTCATAGGAACATGTATAAGTCATGAAGAAAGCAATAGCAATATACTAAACGATCAAGTGCTAAGCTAAGAGAATGGGTTAAGTCAATCACATCATTCCCTAATGATGTGATCCCGTTAATAAACTTAACCATCTTTGATTCAACGAGCTAGTCAAGTAGAGGCATACTAGTGACACTCTATTTGTCTATGTATTCACACATGTACTAAGTTTTCGGTTAATACAATTCTAGCATGAATAATAAACATTTATCATGATATAAGGAAATATAAATAACAACTTTGTTATTGACTCTAGGGCACATTTCCTTCAGTCTCCCACTTGCACTAGAGTCAATAATCTAGTTCATATCGCCATGCGATTTAACACCAATAGTTCACATCACCATGTGATTAACACCCATTGTTCACATCGCCATGTGATCAACACTCAATGGGTTTACTAGAGTCAGTAATCTTAGTTCACTTCACCATGTGATTAACACCCAAAGAGTACTAAGGTATGATCATTTTTTCTTGTGAGAGAAGTTTAGTCAACAGGTCTGCCATATTCAGATTCGTATGTGTTGTGCAAATTTCTATGTCAACAATGCTCTACATGGAGCTACTCTAGATAATTGCTCCCACTTTCAATATATATCCAGATTGACAGTTAGAGTCATCTGTTTCAGTGTCAAAACTTGCATCGACGTAACCCTTTACGACGAACCTTTTGTCACCTCCATAATCGAGAAACATATCCTTATTCCACTAAGGATAATTTTGACCGTTGTCCAGTGATATACTCCTAGATCACTATTGTACTCCCTTGCCAAACTCAGTGTAGGGTATACAATAGATCTGGTACACAACATGGCATGCTTTATAGAACCTATGGTTGAGGCATAGGGAATGACTTTCATTCTCTTTCTATCTTCTGCCGTGGTCGGGCTTTCAGTCTTACTCAATTTCACACCTTGCAATACAGGCAAGAACTCCTTCTTTGACTATTTCATTTTGAACTACTTCAAAAATTTGTCAAGGCATGTACTCATTGAAAAAACTTATCAAGCATCTTGATCTATCTCTATAGATTTTGATGCTCAATATGTAAGCAGCTTCATCGAGGTCTTTCTTTGAAAAACTCCTTGCAAACACTCCTTTTATGCTTTCCAGAAAATTCTACATCATTTCCGATCAACAATATGTCATTCACATATACTTATCAGAAAGGTTATAGTGCTCCCACTCACTTTCTTGTAAATACAGGCTTCATCGCAAGTCTGTATAAAACTATATGCTTTGATCAACTCATCAAGGTGTATATTCCAACTTCGAGATGCTTGCACCAGTCCATAGATGGATCGCTGGAGCTTTGCACACTTTGTTAGCACCTTTAGGATCGATAAAACCTTCTGGTTGCATCATATACAACTCTTCTTTAAGAAATCCATTTAAGGAATGCAGGTTTGACATCCATTTGCAAAATTTCATAAAATGTGGCAATTGCTAACATGATTCAGACAGGCTTTTAAGCATCGATACAAGTGAGAAAATCTCATTGTAGTCAACACCTTGAACTTGTCAAAAACCTTTTTCGACAAGTCTAGCTTTGTAGATAGTAACACTACTATTAGCGTCTGTCTTCCTCTTGAAGATCCATTTATTTTCTATGGCTTGCCGATCATCGGGCAAGTCAACCAAAGTCCACACTTTGTTCTCATACATGGATCCCATCTCAGATTTCATGGCCTCAAGCCATTTCGCGGAATCTGGGCTCATCATCGCTTCCTCATAGTTCGTAGGTTCATCATGGTCAAGTAACATGACCTCTAGAACAGCATTACCGTACCACTCTGGTGCGGACC
Organism: Aegilops umbellulata; assembly: GCA_032464435.1. Lineage (NCBI taxonomy): Eukaryota > Viridiplantae > Streptophyta > Magnoliopsida > Poales > Poaceae > Aegilops > Aegilops umbellulata. Next base: position 447,257,801 of record CP136058.1, on the reverse strand, counting down.
ATACTCTAGTTGACCTACGAGGTTTGCTAGTAACTTGATCTGAAGTCTCATGATCATCATCATTAATCTTCCTCACTAATTGTGTAGGCATCACTGGAACTGATTTCTGTGATGAACTATTTTCCAATTCGGGAGAAGGTACAATTACCTCATCAAGTTCTACTTTCCTCCCACTCACTTCTTTAGAGAGAAACTCCTTCTCTAGAAAGGATCCAGTCTTAGCAACAAAAATCTTGCCTTCGGATCTGTGATAGAAGGTGTACCCAACATTTTCTTTTGGGTATCCTATGAAGACGCACTTCTCCGATTTGGGTTTGAGCTTATCAGGTTGAAACTTTTTCACATAAGCATTGCAACCTCAAACTTTAAGAAACGACAGCTTAGGTTTCTTGCCAAACCATAGTTCATACGGTGTCGTCTCAACGGAGTTAGACAGTGCCCTATTTAACGTGAATGTAGCTGTCTCTAATGCATAACCCCAAAACGATAGTGGTAAATCGGTAAGAGACGTCATAGATTGCACTATATCCAATAAAGTACGGTTATGACGTTTGGACACACCATTATGTTGTGGTCTTCCAGGTGGCATCAGTTTGTGAAACTATTCCACATTGTTTTAATTGAAGGCCAAACTAGTAACTCAAATATTTGCCTCTGCGATCAGATCATAGAAACTTTATTTTCTTGTTACGATGATTCTCTACTTCACTCCGAAAGTCTTTGAACTTTTCAAGTGTTTCAGACTTGTGTTTCATCAAGTAGATATACACATATATGCTCAAATCATCTGTGAAGTTCAGAAAACAATGATACCCGCCGTGAGCCTCAACACTCATTGGACCGCTTACATCGGTATGTATTATTTCCAATAGGTCAGTGCCTCGCTCCATTGTTTCGGAGAATGGAATCTTAGTCATCTTGCCCATGGGGCATGGTTCGCAAGCATCAAGTGATTCCAAAATCCCATCAGCATGGAGTTTCTTCATGCGGTTTACACCAATATGACCTAAACGGCGGTGCCACAAATATGTTGCGCTATCATTATCAACTTTGCATCTTTTGGCATCAATATTATGAATATGTGTATCAACACGATCGAGATTCAATAAACCATTTATTTTGAGTGTATGACCATAGAAGGTTTTATTCATGTAAATAGAACAACAATTATTCTTTGACTTAAATGAATAATGTATTGCAATAAACATGATCTAATCATATTCATGCTCAACGCAAACACCAAATGACATTTACTTTAGGTTCAACACAAATCCCAAAGGTAAAGGGAGTATGCGATGGTGATCTTATCATCCTTGGAATCATTTCCAACACACATCATCACCTCGCTCTTAACTAGACTTTGTTTATTTTGCAACTCTTGTTTCGAGTTACTACTCTTAGCAACTGAACTAGCATCAAATACCGAGGGGTTGCTATAAACACTAGTGAAGTACACATCAATAACATGTATATCAAATATACCTTTGTTCACTCTGCCATCCTTCTTATCGCCAAGTATCTAGGGGCAGTTCCACTTCCAGTGACCATTTCCTTTGCAGTAGAAGCACTCAGTTTCAGGCTTGAGTCTAGCTTTAGGTTTCTTCACGGGAGTGGCAACTTGTTTGTCATTCTTTCTTGAAGTTCCCTTTCTATTCCTTTGCCCTTTTCTTGAAACTAGTGGTCTTGTAAACCATCAACATTTGATGCTCTTTCTTGATTTCTACCTTCGCCGATTTCAGCATGGCGAAGACTTCGGGAGTTACTTTCGTCATCCCTTGCATATTATAGTTCATTACGAAGTTCTAGTAACTTGGTGATAGTGACTAGAGAACTTTGTCAATTACTATCTTATTTGGAAGATTAACTCCCACTTGATTCAAGCAATTGTAGTACCCAGACAATCTGAGCACATGCTCACTGGTTGAGCTATTCTCCTCCATCTTGTAGGCAAAGTACTGTCAGAGGTCTCATACCTCTCGACACGGGCATGAGTATGAAATACCAATTTCAACTCTTGTAACATCTTATATGCTCTGTGGCGTTCAAAACATTTTTGAAGTCCCAGTTCTAAGTCGTAAAGCATGGTGCACTTAAACTATCAAGTAGTCATCATACCGCCGAACCAGTCTCGTGTAAACTATCAAGCACGTCGGTAGAACCAGTCTCGCGTAAGCGTACACGTAATGTTGGTCTGGGCCGCTTCATCCAAGAATACCGCCGAATCAAAGTATGACATGCTGGTAAGCAGTATGACTATTATCGCCCACAACTCACTTGTGTTCTACTAGTGCATATAACATCTACACATAAATCTGGCTCTGATGCTACTATTGGGGAACGTAGTAATTTTAAAATTTTCCTACGCACACGCAAGATCATGGTGATGTATAGCAACGAGAGGGGAGAATGTTGTCCACGTACCCTCATAGACCGAAAGCAGAAGTGTTATGACAACGCGGTTGATGTAGTCGTACGTCTTCACGATCGACCGATCCTAGTACCGAACGTACGGCACCTCCGTGATCTACACACGTTCAGCTCGGTGATGTCCCACGAGCTCATGATCTAGCAGAGTGTCGAGGGAGAGCTTGGTCAGCACGACGGCGTGATGACGGTGATGATGAAGCTACCGGCGCAGGGCTTCGCCTAAGCACTACGACGATATGACCGAGGTGGATTATGGTGGAGGGGGGCACCACACACGGCTAAGAGATCAATGATCAACTTGTGTGTCTATGGGGTGCCCCCTCCCCCGTATATAAAGGAGTGGAGGAGGGGGAGGGCCGGCCCTCTACTATGGCGTGCCCTGGGGAGTCCTACTCCCACCGGGAGTAGGATTCCCCCCTTCCAAGTAGTAGGAGTAGGCGAGAAGGAAGGGGAAGAGAGAAGAGAAGGAAGGAGGGTGCGCCGCCCCTCCCCCCTAGTCCAATTCGTACTAGGCTTTGGGGGGCGTGCGGCCTGCCCTAGGCAGCCCCTCTCTCTCTCTCTCTCCCCCCTAAAGCCCAATAAGGCCCATATACTCCCCGGGGGGTTCCGGTAACTCCCCGGTACTCCGGTTAATGCCCGAACTCACCCGGAACCATTCCGATGTCCAAACATAGTCATCCAATATATCGATCTTTATGTCTCGACCATTCCGAGACTCCTTGTCCTGTCTATGATCGGGACTCCGAACAACCCATCAAAACACATAAACTCATAATACCGATCGTCACCGAACATTAAGCATGTGGACCCTATGGGTTCAAGAACTATGTAGACATGACCGAGACATGTCTCCGGTCAATAACCAATAGCGGAACCTAGAAGCTCATATTGGCTCCCACATATTCTATGAAGATCTTTATCGTCCAAACCACATAACATACGTTGTTCCCTTTGTCATCGGTATGTTACTTGCCCGAGATTCGATCATCGGTATCTCAATACCTAGTTCAATCTCGTTACCGGCAAGTCTCTTTACTCGTTCCGTAATGCATCATCCCGCAACTAACTCATTAGTCACATTGCTTGCAAGGCTTATAGTGATGTGCATTACCGAGAGGGCCCAGAGATACCTCTCCGACAATCGGAGTGACAAATCCTAATCTCAATCTATGCCAACTCAACAAGTACCATCGGAGACACCTGTAGAGCACCGTTATAATAACCCAGTTACGTTGTGACGTTTGGTAGCACACAAAGTGTTCCTCCGGTATGGGAGTTGCATAATCTCATAGTCATAGGAACATGTATAAGTCATGAAGAAAGCAATAGCAATATACTAAACGATCAAGTGCTAAGCTAACAGAATGGGTCAAGTCAATCACATCATTCTCTAATGATGTGATCTCGTTAATCAAATGACAACTCATGTCTATGGCTAGGAAACTTAACCATCTTTGATTCAACGAGCTAGTCAAGTAGAGGTATACTAGTGACACTCTGTTTGTCTATGTATTCACACATGTACTAACTTTCTGGTTAATACAATTCTAGCATGAATAATAATATTTATCATGATATAAGGGAATATAAATAACAACTTTATTATTGCCTCTAGGGCATATTTCCTTCAAAAATTTATGGTGATTTTTTATGGACCAGAAGAAGCCCCCGAAGAAAAAGAGTTGGTCCAGAAGAGCCACGAGGCCACCACAACGGTGGAGGGCGCTCCCTCCTTCCTTGTGGTTGACTCATGGGACCCCTGACTTGTTCTCGACGTCAATAATTCCTATAAATACCAAAACCTCCAGAACAGAACCTAGATCGGGAGTTCTGTCGCCTCAAGCCTCTATAGCCACGAAAAACCAATCGGGAGCCCATTCCGGCACCCTTCCGGAGGGGATAATCATCACAGGTGGCCATCTTCATCATCCCGGCGCTCTCCATGACGAGGAGGGAGTAGTTCACCCTCGGGGCTGAGGGTATGTACCAGTAGCTATGTGTTTGATCTCTGTCTCTGTCTCTCGTGTTCTTGATTTGGCACGATCTTGATGTACCGCGAGCTTTGCTATTATAGTTGGATCTTAGGATGTTTCTCCCCCTCTACCTTCTTGTAATGTTTTGAGTTTTCCCTTTGAAGTTATCTTATCGGATTGAGTCTTTAAGGATTTGAGAACACTTGATGTATGTATTGCATGTGCTTATCTATGGTGACAATGGGATATTCACGTGATCTGCTTGATGTATGTTTTGGTGATCAACTTGTGGGTTCTGTGACTTGTGAACTTATGCATAGGGGTTGGCACACATTTTCGTCTTGACTCTCCGGTAGAAACTTTAGGGAACTCTTTGAAGTTCTTTGTGTTGGTTTGAATAGATGAATCTGAGATTGTGTGATGCATATCGTATAATCAAACCCGCAGATACTTGTGGTGACATTGGAGTATCTAGGTGACATTAGGGTTTTGGTTGATGTGTGTCTTAAGGTGTTATTTTAGTATGAACTGTAGGGTTGTTTGTGACACTTATAGGAATAGCCCAATAGATCGACCAGAAAGAATAACTTTGAGGTGGTTTCGTACCCTACAATAATCTCTTCGTTTGTTCTCTGCAATTAGTGACTTTGGAGTGACTCTTTGTTGCATGATGAGGGATTGTTATATGATGTAATATATTATCATTGTGGAGAGAACTTGCACTAGTGAAAGTATGAACCTTAGGCTTTGTTTCTAAGCATTGTAATACCGTTTTGCTCATTTTTGTTACTAGTTACCTAGCTGTTTTTATATTTTCAAATTACAAAAGCCTATATCTACTATCCATATTACACTTGTATCACCATCTTTTCGCCAAACTAGTGACCTATACAATTTACCATTATATTGGGTGTGTTGGGGACACAAGAGACTCTTTGTTATTTGGTTGCAAGGTTGTTTGAGAGAGACCATCTTCATTCTACGCCTCTCACGGATTGATAAAGCTTAGGTCATCCACTTGAGGGAATTTTCTATTGTCCTACAAAACTTTGCACTTGGAGGCCCAACAACGTCTACCAGGATAAAGTTGCGTAGTAGACATCATCTGTAAGTACTACTTCTTTAATTAAGTCTCTATACATAGCTCAGCTCTTTCATTGCATGTATATATAATTATCCTCACTATATTATGCATATTGAAGATCGTCTCATGCAGAAAAGCACAAATCTATGACATTGGGTTCATTAACCCAAATATCATACATGAATGGACGGTTAAAAACAGGGTCACAGATACCGAGAACAACTTGCTACAATCGTTGTTTAAAAATCAAAACAAAGAGAAAATACTCTTTCCTTACAACTTCAAGTGAGTGTTAATGTCTTGTGCATATTCGGTTTCCCTTACTCGAGGTTATAGTAATGTAATTGATGAGTTATGCATGCGTGCGCAGTTTCCACTTTATTCTGCTAGAAATTAAGCTTGAGCGGGGAGTAGTAATTGTCTTAGACTCGAGACGAAAAGATCCCCAGGACTATGCGGACATGACTGAAATGCTCCAGAAGTAAGTTCAATCGATCATTATCGTGCCATATCGGCAACTTTGTTCATTTCCTGATATCAAGTAATTTTTTTTGTCTCGCATGGTTTGGAAAGGGTTCACCGGAATTGTTCCAGCACTGCCGAGGGAGCTGCGATTTACACACGCCAAAGTAAGTACTACTAGCTAGTTCCGCGCATCTTCCATTGATTCTAGTTTCATCAATACCATTTATCATGCTTGATTGTCAATTGGATTGAACTCTATTTCTCATAAAGTGCTTGTGACAGGAGGCCCGGAATGATTGTTGTGGATACTACGTTTGCGAGTTCATCTACAACGCGACGGCCCCTACGCGGGGCTACTCTGAAAAACAATATGAAGTGCGTAAGCAATAATATTCACAATTTTACTTTATTACCATAATTTGTGTTGAGTTTCATTCATATATATGTATTGACCCCCTTCTTCAAATTAGATCTGACAGCTGCAGGATGAACTCCTACCACATGATCGCATACGAGCAATTCAAGAGGAATTGGCAGGATTCTTTCTTGACCACGTCATACATAAAGCCGGAGAATACCATGTGGAAATTGATATAGATATGAGATGTTAGGGATTGTAAGAGATCTTATATTGTATGTATGTAGCTAGTAGCGCCAGATAGATATACAAAAACTTGTTGTTCGACCAATCTCTCGAAGAAAGAGAGGTCACTCCTCTCTGTATATGTTCATGACGATCGTGTGTAATTAATGGTTCCTTCATTTGCTTACTAGCTAGCGTGTCGAGTTATCTCTATATGTATAGTAGCTAGCGTCGACCAACCACGGAGAAAGAGAGGACACTTCTCTCTATTAGCTAGCTAACACAATATGAACCCCTAAATTAACCCTCCAAAACCCCCTAAACCCCCTCTTAAAAAAATCCAGCTCCTGCCAGATGCTGACGCATGGATGTATTTTGGTCCAGGTTGGTGTTACCAACCTAGACTAAAGGTCCTCCTGCCTGGGCGCCCCACAGCGGCCATGTGGAGCCTCTTCTGTCCCGGTTCGTAAGCGAACCGAGACTAACGGTTTTGGGCTTTAGTCCCGGTTTCAGAACCGGGGCTAAAGGTCCTCTGGAACCGGGACAAATGGGCCGTTTTCTACTAGTGCTAGTAGATCTACGTGGGCTTCGACGATTAGCTTGGGAATCTCAGACAGAGGTCTGGCTCCTATGAAGGGTCTTGTAGATAGACAGGTTTTCTAGCCTTCTTTTGTTTCCAGCTGTTTGTACTCAGGCAGGATAAGCTTTCGCATGTGCTTGTTGCTTGTATGACTCTGTATGTTGGGTCATGAGACCCATGTTCGTAATATCATGCTATGTATGGCTTCTCGGAGCCTTTTAAATAAATACTTTGAGTCATAGAGTTATGTTGTGATTTCATGTTGTATCCGAACATATCGGGCATATTGTGTATATGTTATTGAAATAGTTTGGTATGTGTGGGATCCGACACCTAGTTGTTTATTCTTGGTAGCCTTCCTTATGAGGAAATGTCTCCTAGTGCTTCCACCAAAACACATGGATTGACCGGCATGTGTCCTTCTTTGCTCATGTGTCTGTCCCTACGAGGAAATGTCATACGGTGTTCCTTTAAGTCCTTATAAGTTTGTGCCATTTTGGTTTCTGACTAGTCATGTCAGACCGGGTTCTCTGTCATATGAATGCTAGCATCACAATCATATACGTGAGCCAAAAGGCGCAAACGGTGATGGCCAAGGTAAGGCTGCAGCCGTGAGAATACCATGCATGAGGCTGCAACGTGATATGATGTGTCTTATGCTAGACCGATGTGACTTAGAATCGGGGTCCTGATAGTTTTCCTACAGTGTACTCAACACATGTGTTTGCTGGTGCCTGCCCATGAAAATGCATGGACCAAAAATACCCTCGATACCCCTCCTGTGGTCACGGTATACCCTATAGATAAAATTTTAGCTTTAATGTGCATGAAATTCACAAGCTTTTTGTTCACTTTAGATTTACGCAGATAATTCTTCTTTGTTACAATTCAACAGAGGTACAATCCTTCCCCAAATCGTGCCTGTATTGGTTTCGTTCCCTTGTTGAAATAGCCGATTTACATTTCAAAAAGGGAGTTCTACTATTCTTTTCAATTAGTAAGTATATTGCCATACTCTTTATCACGCAAAAAAATATTGCCATACTCTTTATTACATTATAATAAAAGAAAAGTTGATTCTCAGCTGACTTAGAATTAGCGAAACTGTATACTTAACACCCCCCCCCCCCCCCCCCCCTCTCCTTCTGATCAAACGATTCCCAGGAAAGTACTAGTATCTGCATTCTGCAATGCGGTCAAAACCACAAACGGAAAGAAAATTAACACGTGCCCGCCTATTGACATGCATGGAAGCGGTAGTATTCTCACCGAGAAGACTCTTTTGACTACCGTCCGAAAAAATCTGTCACAGCACTTGAGTATTATGTAGTTAATACTCACTGTCATGGGGGTTTCAGGCTTTCAGCTTGCAGTTATTGATGCAGCGACTTTATATGCACAGCACAGTGCACAGGTTATCTTTTAGGAGCACTTAATTACCTTTGCAGGTTATGTTCAGAAGGTAGCTAGATTTAAAGGCAGATGCTTTTCTGTGAGACAAGAGGATATCAGTAGTCAATTGACCAAGCTAATGCGCGTACTTAAACAAATTAAGATAGTACTCCCTTTGTAAGAAATGTAAGAGCGTTTAGATTTTTTCTTTACAGAGGGAGTAATTACAACGAAAAATGTGTATTCCGTAGCCAAAGTAGGAAAAATGTGTTTTGTGCTTCCACACTCAGCTTGGGAGACAGAAAAGAGAAAGGGGCTCCTACCTATCAGATAAAAACACCCCAGCCCTAAAAAAAAGAAGATAAAAACACCCCACCCCCTCCCCCACCCCACAAAAATTTCCTATCAACTAGAATCACCAGCTACGCACTGATATATGATGGGCATCTCCTCCATTATTAATTTTTCATCCTACAACAAGAGACATGGGGGACCTTTCTCAACACTGCCCACACTGCCATCTTCTCCATTAATAGAGATGCAGTGATGATTTGGTCTTATCATGCAACTCTCCCCACTTCCTCTCTCTCTCTCACTACCATTATACCCCCTCCCCAACTTTTATATAAACCGGCAGCAGGGACATCAAGGAGCCAAAAACTTGCTGTTGGCTCTTCTCTGAACCCCTCCTCCTTGCCAAGAAAACCTCATCTGCAACACAAGGGGTAGCTAGCTAGCTAGTGGCTGTTGGGCAATGGCAGGATTCTCACACCTCCCCCAGCAGATGGAGTATGGCCTCGCCGATGCCGGCAGCTTCTTGCTCTGCCATGGCAACCCTGAGGACGCTCCAGCAGCAGCAGCCTCACGGGAGGGCTCATCTTTGGTTCTTGACACTCCTCTTGTGGCCACTGCTTCTGTGGAGAAGAAGAGGAAGCCCAAGGAAGACACTGCCAGCCTCAACTCTGCCCACTCCAAGGTAGCATATATGAAAGCTCCCATGTTTGTTTTGAAACATATTTATCATTATTGCTGTTGCTTATGGATTGTCCTGTTTGTGACTGAAAAATACTTTAGGAAACCAAGGAGAGTACCAGGAAGAGGGGAGGCAAAAAGCAGGGCAAGGAGATGGATGAGGAGGAGGAGGAACCAAAGGGGTACATCCATGTGAGGGCAAGGAGAGGGCAGGCAACAGATAGCCACAGCCTTTCAGAGAGGGTACTGATGTTCTTCACTATCTTTTCTCTTGTGTGGTTGTAGCTAGCTTAGCTTGGTTTTTGGGGTCTCTTTTTGTTACTCATATGCTGTGGCATTTTGTTTTCTTGCTTCAGGTGAGGAGGGAGAGGATCAGTGAGAGGATGAGGATGCTGCAGTCCCTGGTCCCTGGCTGTGACAAGGTTATAAGTTAGTTGACTGCTCCTAATTAGAATCACCACTGCACTTGAAATAACTTGTTGTGCATGGGGTACTAACTTTAGAAGGAAAAATGTGCACTGATTTGTGTATAGGTCACTGGTAAGGCCCTCATTTTGGATGAGATCATCAACTATGTGCAGTCACTGCAAAACCAAGTTGAGGTACCGAAGTTAGAAAAAACTATCAATATTTATATAGGGAAAGCACTTAAGCCTTGGAGATGTCTTCAGTTAATTAACAAGTTCTCATTTGCCATTCAGTTCCTGTCCATGAGGATTGCTTCCCTGAGCCCTGTGGTGTATGGTTTTGGCATGGAGAATGAGGCTGCCTTCAGTGACCAATCACAAGTATGAGTTAATCAATATGCTCAAATATATATAATCATTATGATTGACCATATATTTCTTATCTTTCTGATTCCAAACTTACACATTTTGGAAATAACTTTGTTGTTTCAGAAGATTGAAGGCATGTTCCATGACGCAGCTGCATTACCTACTGGTCCTCCCATGAACAGATCATCTAGCCCAGCTCCATCTCAGGCCATGATGGACACAGGCACCTCCTCCTCCTCCCCACCCTACTCACTTCAAGGCACCCAGGTTTGGCCACTTTCTCTCTCTAGAGATCTACATGATCGATCATTCAGGACCCAATTCCAAAGCACTGTTCAATGTACATGCGTGCCGTGCTGATGAGGCTGCCCATGTGTGCATGATTTCCCAGGACAACGGCAGCAGCAGCAGCAGCTACATGATGCAAACAGTAGGTGAGCCGAGGCACGAACTGTTCAATCAAGTGGTGTTCAGTAACTACATGTGCTCCTTCCAGCAGTGAAAGGAAGGACCCTACATTTGACAACGTCTAGGTAAAAAGTGATATGATTCTGCACTTAAGTTTCAGTAAAAGTAGGCATCATACGACTGTGAAATCAAAATTAACCACTAGCACCATGTGGAATGCATACAATAAAAAAATTGCAGTAATTTTTAGTACAGCACTTGATGCCCTCTCTTTTTTGGATTTGTGATTAACAGGGGAGGAAATAATGCTGGCCAGGGTGGCGACTGAGTTGAAGCACCAGATGAGTTTGAGATGTTGGATGATCAAGTGATCCATCCCCTTGTCTGGTGGCATGCATGCAGCAGTAGAGATCAGTGATGTACTAGCAACTAGAGTTATTAATTGATTAGCAGTAGAACCAGAGAGGCTTGTGTTGTACTAGTAGCTAGCATCTTTCCAAGTGATATGCCTTGGCATCGCCCGTTGTACTCTACTAGCTTAGACAAAAGATGTTTATGATTGGATCATTTGTTTATATAAAAGAGGGCCATTTCTGCTGTGACAAAAGACAATTGACTCTTGGACAAAAACAGTCTCAGTTCATCTGACTTCTGAGCATACAGTATGATCATTTCAGCTCTAATATTTACATGCACCTAGCTACTTGCAAAGTTCCAATATATATACTAGTATCATTTTACGCGGAAATGCCCGGTGTGTCTCGGGTCCCAATGGACCTGGATTGGAAAAACTAATTTAGAATATTGAAAGAGTCAAAAATTCCTTCAACCTTTTGGAATCAAACATGAAATGGTATTACACTCGTGGAAAAAGTTCCGCGAAGGAATAGCTTTCACCGGCTCCATTGCCAAAGCAAAAAATAAAAAAATATGAGTACAAAAAGCGTGATTTTTTATAAGGAAAATATATTAATATGGCGAAGATACCAATTACACATAGTCTCTGCACCAATAAGATATCCAAAGACATAAAGGATGCACACAGCCAAGAAAAAATAAAAAAGAGAGAAAGAGAAAACAAAGACCCCATCTTGGTGATGAAACTCGCAACAACAGCACTCTAACCACCACCGAAGACAACACGCGAGCCACAAAAAAGATTCTCCAAAAGCAACGCCTCCAAGAAGAAAAAATGCACAAGCGTTGTCGTCGCCCAATCGATGCAAAAGCATGAATAGTAACCTTTATATGGTGTTGATTTTGTTTTTGTCTGCCCGGAATACCACGAAAGTCATTCATTCGCGAAACTTTTCACGCGAGTGTAACACCTGATCATGTTCGATTCCAAAAAAAAATTACCGCGTTTTTGCATGTCTTTTTGAATTTTCTAAATTAATTTTTCAATTCAGGTGCATTAGCACACGAGACCCAAAGATTCACGTCACATTGTACACTGATAATTGAGGAGGTAGAAGTAAATGTGTCTGTGGCATTAGGTAAAGCCGTAGAGGTCCCTCCCTGCATGGGCATTCAATTAGTAGCAGGCTAGCTCTCGTTCTTCTTCAGATTGATTAGAGATGGACCTGTACGTAGGAGTACGTACGTACTTCCTCCGTTCGGAATTACTTGTCTTGGATTTGTCTAGATACAGATGTATCTAGACTCATTTTAGTGCTAGATATCTATATATCTAGAAAAATCTAAGACAAGTAATTCGGAACGGAGGGAGTACATCCCGAACAGTTTTGTGTGAACCCTAAATGCAGCAGCATAGTGGTAGTACACAGTTACACACCGCCTCTTCCGATCCACCAACATTATTGGCTATAGTGGCCCCTCTAATCACGATTTGTTGTGTTTGACGAAAGAGAAACCGGACACATCGCACGATCTGTCATGTCGGCCATTGCATCACAGCTTCACGTCACGTAACTTTCATATGAGCTGGTGGAAAATATATAGCGAGAATACATCAAGGAGAAATATATAGCGAGAATATCTTCTACATTAAAAATAAACGTAAATGGTAGGAAAAAACACTTAATTGTACGGTGAGATCGCGCACTAATTGAAGGGTCTTTAACCGAGATGGTCCATTATCATATAAATAGGTGCTAGTTCTTTGGATTCATGTGAAATGTGGTATATGACTTGTGGTGCACTGGTTTTGTATATGCATGAGATACGCATGAGAGTAGTGAGATGAATATGGATGTTAGTTTTTTTTTTTTTTGAGGATAATATGAATGTTAGTTTGAGATGTGCATTGCTGGCCAGTGCAGCTGTGTACACTTCTGTGTGACTTCTGTGCATGGGCACACTGAGATAGTACATATTCAACAATACCCTCTAGAAACATCATTGTCAGTGGGTAAACAATAAAAATGCTATGCCATAAACACAACCACAGACGGGCATTTCATCAAACCCGCATAGACCAGCGTAACACATGGGCTTTCGCAGTTTCCTCATTAAATATGTATAGATCTTGCCGATGTGCTTTAACACACCAATGACGAACATCGCGTCTGGTGTGGTAAACTGGTCGCGGTGGGTTTTTGTCCATCAGTATTGGACCAATCTACAACAATGACATATATTAATCTACTAGATAGTAGAAATTAGATTGCTCGTTGTGGGGAGTATCGTATTCTAGTATCAAACATGTTATTACCTTCATAGTGCATAGTATTATAGGTTGGTACTTCAAACGATTTCATTTATTGCCTTGTATGACGCATGGTAGCACATATTGTGATACGGTATCATAATATCATACTACCATCTTATATTTTTTAATTAATAGTATGACATGTTAGCAATATGCCTATTTTGCATTGCATGATGATTTATGATAGTGGGTTATGATACCCACAGTGAGAGGTTTCAAGTAGAAAGTAGTGCGCAAGAGAGCATTAACGAATACAATAGATTCTAAGTTACACACTTTTACACTCTAGAACATTCTAATTGTGTGCACTAAGTGATGTGCAGTGCATTCTAGATATAGAAACACATAAATAACTTGGTGAGGCAGTAATTGTCCCGAAAGAGATATCATATTACATACACGACGTGTTTGGTTTAGCACATGTAACGTATTCAGATTTGTAATCAAAATGCGTTGTATTCGGCTGGGGGTTGGATGATTATGTGATGTGTTTGGTTCAACCAAGCGTTCGTTTCTCAATCCAGAGTGTTCATCAAAGAAAGGAGGAGAAGGGAGAGGCCTAGGGGGCATGGCTGCTCGCGACAGGGATGGGGGGAGGTCCGGCCGGCGTAGCTGATCGTGGCGGGATGAGCGGAGAAATAAAGGGGAACAAACATTTTCGATTTCTGCTCGGTGCATCCCGTTTTGGGCTTTGGAAAGCGTTGTATCTAATTACAGGGTGATTGAAACCGACCCAGCCAAACCAAACGCAGGTAACGCATTCGCTAAACGCTATGACCGGGAGATGGTGCAAAATTGTCGCATCGACTATTTCTAGAAATGGTATACGTAAAAAGGTAAAACATATGCCAAAAAAATAGATCATTGCATAGGAATCAACTAGCCCCTGAGAAAAACATGACCTGGTATTAAAATGGGGATTGCATAACCAGCAAAGGTCAGATTTTCTAGGGGCTCCCAGCGAATGCCCTCCTAGCCATATGATCGAGATCGGACACCTGGCAATTTTTAAGAAATTACATTGCATGACATGACAATTATTTCCTAAATCAAGCCATTTTTTTTATTCCGTACATGGCTAATCCTTTGCAAACGCATGGCAATTTCAGTTGTTTTGGCATGACAATTCTTGCATTCGCTGGAAAAACCCTTCCCAGCGAACACTAGTTTTTAAACTGTTAAAATAAATAGCAATCATTCAGTAGTTACGAAGAGGTGGTATGGCTCCTTCTCCATTTGTGCTCCTTCTATCCCCCGGGATTTCCTTTTGTGCAATCTTTTATATTTTCGCAACATTTACTACATGATGACATAAGTAAGATTATGTTTTATTCTCGTTGACATTATAAGTCCTCGGAATTAATCAAATATTTATAAAAATACCATTCTACAAAAATAATACACATGTTTTCAACGTATATTTAAAATAAAATATGTGAAATGAAGCTACTTACGTGGTCCAGATCAGAGACATATGGTTGGAGGAAATTATAAGGTGGCATCAGTGTGAAATGAAATATCTTGTATTGCTCAGATCAAAGCATTCGATTATAATGATGGTAGGTTGGCTTCGACATGATAGATAACCCGGTCGAGGGTGGGAGAGATGATGTGTTTAGTTTATGTTATATTATTTACACAAACACTTGTGTAAATGATCTATGAATCATGTAAGAATATTGTCAAAGATGACGAGACTTCAGAATTTCACTTTCTTATGTTTTGTTTGCTTGAATGTGTTGAATATTCTTGTGGATTGTTAGATTTTTAGAAAATGGCATGTCATTTTTCCTGATAAGTAAGTCGTGAGCTTCAGGAGCTCGGGCTTCATTGTTTGACATGTGGGTGAAGCTACAAGCCTAAAAGCTTTGTTTCCACCACTATGGGCCAATGATGAGTTCTAGTCACTACTAGAAAAAAGGTTGTTAGTGGCGCACCTATTTTTGCTATTAATGGCGCACTATAGGTGCGTCACTATTAACACGCCATTAGTAACAAATAGTAATGGCGCACCTCTGGTGCGCCATTAGCATCCCAGGTAATAGTGGCGCACCACACAGTGCGCCATTACTATGTCCAACAGTGCGCCATTACTATGCCTCCTAGGGGGCCATATTTACCTTCACGTATGCCCCCAAGTGCGCCATTACTATGCCCCATAATGCGCCATTGGTATTTAGCCCTGGTGCGCCACTAATGCTCAACATGGTGCACCACTACTATGAATATTAGGATTTTTTTGCTTTTCTGATATTTGCACAAGTTACAAAATACATTATAGCACAGAATATAAACATCACAACATATAAACAATAGATTTATCGAATACAGTAGAAGATTAGTCTCCGAATATAATTCATCATATTAGTCTCCGAATTCAAAATACAGAACAAAGTTAGAACATTACAAGTCTCGAGACCGCGAGTAGCGAGTTTGTCTTCACATTACAAGTCGATATCAAAACTACCATCACATAGAAGAGAGATGCGGTCACGATGAGCATCATCGCGATGATACTGGTCTTCATCCGGTTCCTCCTCCGCTCCCTCCTCTCTCCCGCTAGATAGCGCGCGTATCTAAATTCCGTCTCCGCCCTAGTGGTGTACCCTTTGTAACTATTGCCGCTAAAACGGTGAACCTGTCTCCGACACTCCTCCCAGTCGTCATAGACTCCGGGAACCTTACCCTTGTACACGTCATATGACGGCATCTCTATGCACTAGACAAACAAAACGTTAGTAGCAATTCACAGACAATACATAAGCAATATATAAGTATGCAATAAAAGGATCGGAAGAGAAAAGCAACACATTAATAACACGATTCATGGTCCTACTAATAAATAGCGTCGATTATATATAAGTTGAACGATTGTCCAAACTAAAGAGACATACAAGTTCATTAAAATTTAAATACAACATGAGCTAATCGATATTTCAGAACTACATAGCATCATTACTTTCGACTCGACTCAGGTACCGGAGCGTGGATGAAGCCGCCGTCTTTCGTGATGGTCATGAAATCGCGATCGTTGTCAGCCTGCATTTGTAGCGTTGTTTCTATTTCACTGTTGGACGGTTGATATTTGAGGTAGAACTGCCCCGAGGTACTAAGGACATCTTGATGGATGATTTCCGCAAACTCCGACTGGATGCGAAAGAATTCTTGTCTGATGTCCGCGTGCTGGACTGCCGACAAGCGTGCGGCCCAATCTTTGAGATTAGTTGGTAGCAGAAGGTGATTATGGTCCCGTACGATCGCCCGCATGTGATGGAGGGTGTAGTAGGCATCCTTCTGACTGCCAAGCGGCTGCTTGACGCAGGGGAACGTCGTTACGTGGGTGAACATGTGCTTGCCGTACCTACAAATTGGCCTCCTGAAGGTGCCTCCAGATTTGGCGTAGCCGGGGAGAGCATCATCAAGAACTTTCTTGATATTTGTGTAGTCTTTCTTCGACTGACGGTCCGAGTCGAAATACAAGGCCATGGAATATTTCGGGCTTAAGAGGATGAGTGTGCAATGTGTGTCACTGCACAAAACACGGAATGTTAGAAGAAAAAAGAACGATCGAAATCTAAGAAATCATATGTTACGGGGCGGTGAGGGGATGACTTCCTCGAGAAAGTAAGGCACGAGGAAGTTATCCTTATCTGGGTTCGCCAGAATGACGCCTTCAAGATATGAACTCGCGACTTGCCGGTCCCCAGCGTTGCCCAAGATCTTGGCACGCATGTAGAAGGGGTCGACTATTACGATGTCCGGGGTCTTGTCTCTAATGATCCGCATCTCCATACTGCGCGAAAATAGCCGAATGAAGGTGTAGTGCAGCGGATGAAGGTTAAACATAGCGAAGATGTCATCAAACGGCATGACGATCATAACCCCGATGGTGCTATCGGCAAAGCCCTTGCCCTCTGGCACCTTGGCCACGAAAACCGGGTATGCCACATCATTCTCGGAGAGACGCCGCTTCTCCAAAGAAAGAACACTGTCATACAGACTCCGCATAGCACCGGTTGCAGCATTGAGCAGATTAGTCGGTAGCATCGGCATACCCGCCACATGCACCCTCCTCGAGATATCCTTAGGTGAAGGTGGCCCATCCCGAGCACGGATCGTACTCGGTGCCGGCTGGCTCGCACCCTTGTTATTTTTTCTTTTCCGTCCCTTCTGCTTCTTCTGCTGTAATGGGATCGAGTTCTGCTCAGAGACAACCTTCTTGAGTGTGTTGGGGCTGATAATATTTCGCACCTCGGCTATCTGAGGCTCGGTGAAGGCGGCAGCTGGAGGTGTCTCCTGAGAACTGAACGCCAGACGACCCCTGTTGCAATTGGGTTTCTCCCGGTACCAGCTAGATCGCCATCGTCTTTTGCAGGGTTGGGTTCCTGAGAAGGAGGCCCCAAGAATTCGTCATCGTACCCATGTTCGTTGGAGTACTTATCGACGTTGGTAAATGTACTGTCATCGTCGTCCGGATCCTGTGCCATATGCATGTCCGGATCAGCTGACGGCGGTAGCGTTGCGGCGGTCTTGCCATCTTGGCGCCGGCACGACTGGCGGTGTTGTCTGTGGGGTGGTGTCCCCCGCCCCCAAACGAATCTGGCTCTTTGGCCAAAGCATGGACCAGCTTATGTAGGCGCTGAGGGTCATCACATCATCTTCGTCGGCCCCAGGGGGTCGATACGGAGGTAATAAGTCGTTGCAGCCCTGCAGCACCCGAACCAGTTGAACCCTATACACGGTGGGTGGCATCGGATTGACTCTTTTTGTTGTTGTTGTGGTTCAGATACCAGGGGATAGTGAGGTCAAGGTCCCATTGGTGACGATCAGAGGTTAGGGTCTCAATGTCATTGGTTTGATCTAGGGGTCTCGATGTTGTTGGTTTGATCTAGCGGTCTCGAGTCATTGGCTTGATTTAGGGGTCATGATGTTGGTTATTTGGTCTCGGCATCTCGAGTCGTTGGCTTGATCTAAAGGCGGGGGGGGGGGGGGCAAACAACGGCTTCTGACAGTTAGGATCTCAATATTGTTGACTTGATGTAAGGATCGTCAATCTTGATGGCGTCTTCATGAATTCAGGGTTTAGATAGCGGCGGTGGGAGACATATGGTTCGAGGAAATTATAGGGTGGCATCAGTGTGAAATGAAATATCTTGTATTGCTTAGATCAAGACAATTTGATTATAATGATGGTAGGTTGGCATCGACATGATAGATAACCCGGTCGAGGGTGGGAGAGATGATGTGTTTAGTTTATGTTATATTATTTGCAAAAACACTTGACACTTATTTTTTGAGTTTGTTGGGTGAAATGATGTATGAATCATGTACGAATATTGTCAAAAATGATGAGCCTCTAGATGTTTACTTTCTTATGTTTTGTTTGCTTGTATTTGTTGAATATCCTTGTGGATTGTTAGATCTTTAGAAAATGGCATGTCATTTTTCCCGATAAGTAAGTCGTGAGCTTCGGGAGCTCGGGCTTCATTGTTTGACGTGTCAGTGAAGCTACAAGCCTAAAAGCTTTATTTCCACCATTATGGGCCAATGAATAGTTCTAGTGATTGACTCTTTTTGTTGTGGTGGTGGTTCAAATACCAGGGGATAGTGAGGTCCAGGTCCCATTGGTGGCGATCGGAGGTTAGGGTCTCGATGTCATTGGTTTGATCTAGGGGTCTCGATGTTGTTGGTTTGGTCTAGGGGTCTCGATGTTGGTTGTTTGATCTCGGGGTCCCGATTCGTTGGCTTGATCTAAGGAGGGGGGGGTCAAACAACGGCTTCTGACAATTAGGATCTTAATATTGTTGACTTGATCTAAGGGTCCTCAATCTTGATGGTGTCTTCTTGAATTCAGGGTCTAGATAGCGGCAGTTGGTGGGGAAAGTTGGGGACGAGTGGACCTAGGTTAAGCTCTCTGCCTAAGCCTAACATGAAAGAAGAACATGTTAACACTATAATGCCTAGTTTACAATGAACATTTGGGGGCTCAGGTCGAGAATCGTAATCCTAAGGCAAAAACTCTTATCCATAACATATCACATGATTGAAACTGAAGAAAAAGTTCACGGGGCTGAGATTTTATTACTCCCTCTATTTGTTTTAGTCTGCATATATGATTTGGTCAAAGTCAAACTTTGTTAACTTTGACTTAGTTTATAGAAAAAGATATCAAGATTCAAAATATGAAATCAATATTGTTAGATGCATCATGAAATTAATTTGCATACCATATAGCTTTAGTATTTTAGATGTTGATGTTTTTTTTTTACAAAGTTGGTCAAACTTTATAAAGTTTGACTTTGACCATTGGAGAAATTCAACCATGAGACCTAAGCTCGTGAAAATTTTCCTTTCAAAGCTTTTTTTTAAAGAACCGGTGTATCACCGGCGTTCATATATTACGCAGAGAGATGGCGGAAAATATGCTCATGATCAAGTGATCATGGTGGTTTACAAGAATTAGGCACAGGTGCCTCCGCTTTAAATGGGAAAAGAGATGACTCTAGCCTGGATCGCCCAGCGGTGTCTCCAGGCATTTAGCTCCTGCCAGCTTCCAGCCTACTGTATCCCTCCTGATCGCAGCAACCACAGCGCAGACTTGGCTTGCCTGGTGTCTGAAAGTGCGGTTGTTTCTTTCTTTCCAGATGTGCCATGCTTTGACGTGTCGTTCTCTTCTTCACTCTCGTACACAATCTAACATTAGTCATGTACTACATCAAAAATACTCTTTCTGGTTTTGGTGGTACTCCCTCCATTCCGATGCATCCCGCGCATTTTCACTAGTTGTCAAGACATGTCTTCCACTAACAAGTACTTCATAAAAATGTGGCTAATGTGGTATAAACTATAGTTATAATTACTTCTAGATATGAACATTAAGACATTGTGTTAATTAATCTACATAATTAAAGTGTGACTGCCAACCAAATTGATGTCTTGAAACCAAAATATACTTTGTGTATATGGGTAGCAACATGTGATGCCATGGCATTTTAATTAGGGTTTTGTGCTAGGCATCAGCCAACTGTAGCTGGGGGAAAACCAGCCACGTACCTAGCCGTTAGATTTGAGTTAAGTCAGGATCATGAGCAATCCGGTCTATGCAACAATAAAAAATCACCATCCCACATGTTCTTCGTGTGTTGCATCGTTTCCCTACCGAAGATGTCAGAAAACATTGCAACATTTCAACATACACATGCAACAGGAAAAAGAATCTTGGCACAACGAATCCCCAACGATTTGTTGACCCAAGTTTGGGAATGGATCACAACACTCAGTTCATGCAAAAATGTGTGCATCATACGGATAAACAATGTGGAAACACATTTCTAACATTAAATTCGATCCTTCCCAACAGGCATAAGGAACCATTGGAACAAACTCCATACGCACTTTGCAACATGTCAAATCACCACGCCTGACATGAAAAGGTCTTGAGAGCCGGACTTAAGTGTGCTTTTTAGAGAGAGAGAGAGAGAGAGAGAGAGAGAGAGAGAGAGAGAGAGTAACAAGGCAGAGAGAGAGAGTAACAAGGTTTTATTTTCCTTACGTGAGAGCAACTGATTTTTTTCTTGCCGATCACTCGGTTGGATTGGATCATTTTCCTTTTAATTATGCATTTTGTTGATGGATTTAAGTATGAGCTTTTGAACTGCCTTTGTACTCCATGTTCTCCAAGGTACACTAGCCCACTTATTTTTTACGTTAGGTACACTAGTCCACTTGAGTCAACTGCTTGCTGTAAGATTCGTGCACTTTGGGCAGACGGCACGATCGCTCGCCACTTCACGATCGAACTAGCTAGCGAGGTCGCAGCTGGCGGGCCGGTGCTGATCATCGGGATACTACAACAACAAACCAGTCACTTCACACAGCAACTCATCGATGGATGGATCGAACTCGATCTCCCGGGTGTCCGTCCGTCCGTCCAATCGAAATGCACATATATAGCCCCCGCGGCATCCGTTCTCGATCAACGCCCGTACCCGCAGGCCGCAGGCAGCTGTATCCATCCGTCCGTCAAAGGATGAAATCACCATCTGTCCCCCTGGCCCTCCCGCCGGCCGACACGGCGAGCTCTGGCCCGCGGCGCCGTGCCGTCCGGCCGGCTGCTAGCAAGGCGTATCCGGCCGGCGAGCCCGCCCGCCCGTGTGCACACGTACATATATGTCAGCGCACCCGAAACGCACGCGAACGCATTACGCATGGCAGGTGGCCGCTGCCCGTTGATCGGATGGCGCGCACACCGGCAGCGCAGCATGGGCGCGTGACGGTGTCGTCCTAGGACTGCAGCGGTCGCCGTCCGCCGGCCGGGTCGACGTCGGCCAGCTGCTTGATTACCATCGATACCGATCAGCTGGCCGGGTGTGGGCGCGGAGGTCTCGCGGGGGAGGAACACGCGCGGACCGCTCGATAACGACGCTGCCAGCTGATCCACCACCCGTCTCGTCTTTGATGATCGAAGATCGGTTCGGGTGGATCGTTGACTGATCGGTTGGCGCCTTGGCGGTGAGCGATGATGATTGATCGAGAGAGACGGTGTACGTGCGGTTGTGTGCACATGGACGTAGCATAATTTGTGACGCTAGCTGCAAAATTGTGGTTCCACGGGATCAATTTGCCGACAACAAGATAGTCTATACAAATGATGGCATCGAATTGAAGATGGTCTTAGACTGTTGACCCCGGCCTGCTAGGCAGGATGTAAAGACCATCGAAGATGGTCCATCCTGCATACAGTATATACGTACGTACGTACGCATGCATGCATGCATATGTGGACCAATCGCAATGATCGATGTAAAGCACATGCACCCATATATATGGTTATGGGCCAACGATGTACATGAGCGGTACATCGCACATATCGGTGACAAAACTACCACATAAGCAGTACAAACGATAAAAACCAGTACATGCAGCCTCCATTCCGCCCTGCGCCCTGCCCCTGCTCTCCTTGCCCTTTTGCGCGAAAAACACGCCGTGGTGGTGCGTACGTACGTACGTACGTACGTGCATGCTCCAAAGCCGATACCGATCGAAACAGTAGCGGCGCGTACAATACGACGGCGAGCGCCACGGCTAGCTAAAGCCGTATAAACTGCGTCGCAGCAAGAGCGAGTTGCGATCGATCGCAGCACAGTGACCTGAGATGAGGTCCAGACGCATTTAAGCGCGCGCAAGCCCACCGCCATCAACCGCCTAGCCTGGCCTGGCCCTGCCGCCGCCTGCCGGTCGATCGATCGGTTGCGCTACTTGAATGCACCGTACCGCCATGCATGCATGCATGGAATCATCCATCGGTAGACGTGGGTGCAAGAAAGCATCTACAGAGCCGGCCATCTGCAAGGAGCAATGCTATTCGTACGCACTGATTCTACAAAAACTTTGCGTACTCACTTCAATCCCCAAGTGAAACCCTTACGTAGAAAAATACTCCTAGGATTTTCGATCTGCAAGTAGTTCTAGGATCGCCCAGGCACGGCCGGGGTAACTGTTTCTTTCTCTCTTCAGTTTCAATCAATTTGCCAGATCCAACGGATTGAAGTACAATAGCACACATGAGTAGATTGGGCACCCAGGTTTGACATCCTCAAATAAAAAAATATTTTCATTGTATTTTTTGGAATTAATATATTCGTATAGTGGGCGGGGAGGGGGAGCATCCGGGAGCTCCTGTGTATTTTCCTGGGCTAGTGCGTTGTACTACTATACTATGTTACTACGTTCCGTTAGAGCTTGAAATTAATAACAGATTTTAGAGCCACACACTTGAAATAATGCCGCGTGCGTTGTTTTAAGGTCACCCCCCTCCCCCTGCCATTCCATTCTGCCGCCGGTGAAGCGGGTCTGGCAACAACGCCAAACGCAAAGCAAGTTTAATCATCTTGTTACAGCTAGCTAGAGGCCTAGACACCCAAACAGTTGGTCTTTGATCGCTATAGCTGTACTCCCTTCGTTCTTTAAAGAGTGTACTTCCAACTTTATTGGAGAACAAACTATCTCAAAATTTGACCAAGTTTATGCAAAAATATATCAATGTTTGTGAAATAAAATAGGTATATGATAAAAATATACTTTATCATGAATCTAATGCTAGTAATTTGATGGCATAAATATTGATGTATTATTATATAAATACGGTCAAACATAAAAAAGTTTGACTTTCTAACAAAGTTGGAAGTACACTTTTTAAAGGACGGAGGGAGTACCTACGTGTCCCTGCATGCAGCAGGATCGCAGGCACTATTACCACAGCTGCGACTTGCATCATTTGCTGGGCCGACGATCAATCATGCATGGCATGGCATGCATGCACGCCAACCGATGATTAGAAGAAAAAAAATAAGATAAAAGTTGGTTGGCGTGTCTTAAAAGCTGGCTACAGGGAAGCATCTTCAGATCACTGCACACAAACACCACCGGCCCATGGAACGCACAGCCCTTCCCTGGGTCGGTCTGGGCCCGGCCGCCCCGCGGCGTGCACGTGGTCTCTACGCCGCGCTTGGCGCGAGATACCGCGTACCTACGGCAGCGAGGGATGGAGACGCCGATCTCGCGCTGTGCATCCGCCATGGGCGCAAGCTCTGCGTGTGCATGCATGCATGCACTGACCCCGTACCGGCCACGGCCAGCATGGCCCCGCGCGCACGGCCGCGCCCATGCGTGATCGGCGCCATGGACCCCGGCCGGCGGCGGGCTGCTCCGACCGTCGTCGTCTAACGGGCGACGGCGATGGCAAAGCGAATGGCCATGGTCCCTGGACATGTGCTTTTGGGTGCCGCGGGCGGGCCTACGTACGGCAGAACATGCGAGCGATGCATGGCAAGGATGCACCGTGGGGCCGGCCGGGCGGCCGCGCTTCTCAGGCCAATGCGGCGGCAGCACGTCGGCGGCGACCTAGCGAGGTGGGGCGGCCGTGATTTTGTTGATTGTTACTGGTAGTACTATGTAGCTTGTTGGATTTTGTGTGTCACGGAGAGGTACCTAGCCTTCGTCATTCACGCACAAAAAGGAGGAGAGGTACTATACGTACCTAGCCTTGGGAAGGTACATGCATGCATGTTTTACCACCCGACCAGAGTGCACGTAGTACCGCACTTGTGATTTTGTTTGAGACATGCAACAAGAGAGTGGATAGAAACGCGCAACTTGTCCAGATAGAATCTGACCACTGTGTTAATTACTTGAGCCAAAAGCACGAAATACTAAGTAATCACACAATAAAAGCGAGGACGTTTATCTTTTTGAAGGTGTTCCAAAAAAAGTCAACTTAGTACTCCCTCCAATTTTTATTGGGTCGTGCTAACTGCCACACGTGTGGCGTGGAGGGCAACCCGCTCGCACGCATCGTGTGGCATGGACGGGAACCGCCGCGCACGACCCCGTCCGCGCGCACAAAAGCGCGCCCGCACGTCCGGTGCGTGGCAACCCCGCCCGCACTGCCTCGTCCGGGCCAGACGAGCCGCTGCCCGCACGACCCCAGCCGTTTCCGGCCTCCGATCCGTCCCCTCTCTCGTCTGCCGCCTCGTCCCCCGCCTGTCGAACCCCGACCTCCGTCGCCGGCCATCTCTGGTTGCCATGGCAACCAGGGAGGATCTGTAGGACGCTCCCACCGCAAACCATTCCCCTTATCTCCCCCCACCCCATCCCACCCCCACTCCAACAACGCCCTCCAGAGACGACCAGCTAAAAGCAGGTAAATCTCCCGATCTCCCTACTGTTTCTCGTCCTTCTTCTGGGCAGGAAATTGCAAAATTACCGACGAAGTTGGCAACTAGATCCATCCTACAGGGTTAAAACACTACATACGTTGTGTGTCTTCGCAGTTGCCAAGCAGAATACACTAGATCTGCCATGTAGTACGCTAGAGATAACCGTGAGTTCTCAATAGGTTGATGCTCGTAGTGGGTGAACGAATGGATGTGCAGGAATCCATAAAAAGGGAGAGATAATTGATAAATTTGGAATAATGGGGGGGGTGTGTGAAAATTAATTGCCATTGGTGTCTAACATCAGTTGCCACCTGTCATTGTCGTCAACTGCCACCATGTCAAACTTATTGCTTGCCATCCTATTGTAGAGCCTGATGCCGTCGAATCAAACGGATACCTAGGACCCAGATTTTAGAAAGGGATAGTGGATGTGCATGTCCTACTAGCCATGATACGTTGGTTGCCAACGCATGAAAAATGTGATAACACCGACGTGTTAACTTCTACATGCAAGCAGCGCAATGATAGAAATTTTTTGGATTGTTGATGCCTTCTTGTTCATCCAGTGATTGAGAACACATCGGAACAGAAGCGAGACACGGAAAAGAATGAATCACGAAGATGGTGCTGATGATTAGGGTTCTCAAAGGCCAGAAACGCCGCCACCTTTGGATGCATCAGAGTACAGTCAGCTCATCTCTGCAGGGCCGTTGCTGCCGCTGCTAGAACAGTATGCAGGCGTAGGTACGATGCGTGCTAAACAATGAAGAGAAACATTTGCCATCTTCGCGACGATGGACATGACATTCTACTTATGTCATGCACTGTCATTTTTCTTGCAGGTTCTTATGACCAGAACACTCTTAGGGGGCCCCCGTGGCAAGTTCAGTCGCAAGGCGCTAACGCTGACAAATGTACGGGCAGCCAACTCCAACTAGCTAGTATGGCTAATCAAGGTAATGCAAAAACGAAAAAAGAGCACGTAATGCTGTGGACATGAAAAAATGAACATGAAAAAACATGGCAAAGGGACTCACGAGTTATCACGGGTGTAAAATGCAGAGCCTTCGTACAGCATGTGGCATCGGGCAGCACCAATGTACCTGCCATCGACGGCATACACAGGTGAGTCCATAAACATAGTGAAGATGCGGATGCTCAGTTAGCACAAGGAGCATAGTTGACAACTACAAAAATTGCCATGGCTGGTCATCTACGGTTGCCATGTATTAAAAACAGCATTTGCCATCTCTGCACACCTGCAGTTGCCATGTATGAAAAGCTGCAGTTGCCATGTCATGACAACTGCAATTGCCATCTAGGAACAAACTGCGATTGCCATACCGATGCAACTTCAGTTGCCATGCAAGCAAAACTGCATTTTGCCACATAAGGGCAACTGCAGTTGCCGTGCTAGCACGAAATGCGTTTGCCGCGATTTGACCAACCACTACTATGCTTGCAGGTTATTACGCTGGCGGTGACCCGGCAAACGTCTCCTGGCAAGCTCCGCAAATTCCTGGTGGATCACGTCATTATGGTGTCGCAGACCAAACAAGATGGTCAAATACAGCACAACAAGGTAGAGGGAAAATATCTGAACCACAAAAAACAGCGCTACATTTGCTATTTGTAGTTATTTGTAGGCAAAAACAATGGTTTGCCATGTTTGTTGAACAGTAGCTGCCATGTCTGCACACCTACAGCTGCCATAAAAATGTCCACCCACAGACTGACGGCTTGCTGTCTGTGAATGATGTCATGGAAAATCACTCGAAGATGGTGTGATCCGTTGCGATGCACATGTTATCCAACACAAAAAATCTTAATCTCGTACCTGTTTTTTCCTGTTACAGAACCTACAACTACAATGCACAGCGGCGCAGGCACATCTACTGCGGGGAGCTCTGAGCGCACGGAAGACGCGTTCCACCAGCCAGCAGACAAACATGCCGCAAACAATTTCGAGTCAGAGTCGGGGATGGCAATCATTCCAGCAATGCCGGCAAGCACCCCTTTGAACACAAGCACTGGCAACACTCAGGTAGATGGGACTGCCGCCCATACTGAAGTGAACGATGAAACTGACGACGACGCGCAAGGGGATGAAGATGGTGGGCAATCAGAGATCGTGGTGCCTCAGCCGCCGTACATTGGGCAGAGATTTGAGTCCTTCGAAGCAGCAAAGGAATACTACCAGACATATGCAAAGTTCCATGGATTTGCGGTCAACACCGAGTACCATAGGAAAATTAAGAAAACTAACGAGTACAGCAGAGGTGAGATGAGGTGCCACAAGGCACGCAGGAACAAGAAGGGGAAAGGCGATGCACCTGTCGTGCCGGAACGAAAGAGAGGTATCATTCAGAAGACTGAGTGCCCTGTCCGGTGTAAGCTAAACGTAGATGGAGCACAGTGGGTGGTCAATGAGTATTTTGACGAGCACAACCACCAGCTGATAAACAAGTTCGACCTGGTGAAATTTCTGACCGCCCATAGAGGGTTCACCCCCGTCGAAAGGCAATTCGTAAAGCTGCTACATGATTGTAACGTCGGTCCGTCGAGAATGGTGCAGATACTATCTCTCATCCACAGCAAAAAGGGGACTCTGAGTAGCATGCCGTACATACCAGCTAACGTCACAAACCTACAGGCCAGGTACCATAGAGAGAGCAAGTTGGCAGACATAGAGGCCACAATTGCCTACTTCGATGAGAAAACCAAGGAAGATCCAGATTTCTTCTACAGGATAAGGTTGGACGATGAGGACCGTGTCAGGAACATGTATTGGGTGGATGGTGCTGCAAGGAGAGCCTACAAACATTTCCGAGATTGCATTTCATTCGACGCGACGTACCTCACCAACATGTACAAGATGCCGTGCGCTCCGTTCATAGGGATAAATAACCACAATCAGTCGTTGCAGTTCGGCTGCGGGCTCGTCTGGAGCGAAGACACGGATGGTTACGTTTGGCTGTTCAAGACATTCTTGGAGTGCATGGATGGACTTGCTTCGATGAACATAATAACGGACCAGGATTTCAGCATGCGTGCAGGCATAGAGCAGGTCTTTCCGTTGGCAGTGCACATGCACTGCAGGTGGCACATTATAAGGAAGGCTGAGGAGACGCTAGGACCTTTTTTGCTGAACGTCCAGATCTGCACAAGGAATTCGAGCTGTGCATGGACCACAGCTTGACGGTGGAGGAGTTTGAAAGGAGCTGGATGGCCATGACTGAAACACATCAAGTCCAAGACAATGAGACTCTTGTAAGCCTGTGGGAGAAGCGAATGTACTGGGTGCCGGCCTACTTCATGTAGTGCTTCTTCCCCTTTCTACAGACTACGCAGCGCAGCGAGGGGTTCAATGCTGTTTTGAAGCGGTACGTCAGTCCTGGCAACTCATTGCTACAGTTTGCCAAGCAGTACACAGCTTTGCAACAAAAAATGCTGGGATCTGAGCTGCAGCAAGAAGCGAACACCGCGCTAAAGCAGCCAAAATTGCTAACGTACTTACCGATGGAGAGGCAAATGAGCAAGATATACACCAACAAGATCTTTAACAAGTAAGTCAGTTGCGTTACAGTCTTATTTGCAGAAAAAACACCAAGTCAGTATGTGCCTTATAGAGTGCGATGCAGTTGCCATGATTTTGCGGTTGCCATGTTTAATAAAGTACTGTTTGCCATGCTTACTCAGATGCAGTTGTCATATTCAATAGAAATTCTGTTTGTCATGCTTACCCGGATGCAGTTTCAATGTTCAATGAAATGCACTTGCCATCTTTAATGCAATGTACTTCCACTGGGCATGTTGGTGTGCAAATGCCAGTGTCAAATGGAAAATGTTATGTTGTTGCCATGTCTACTGAAAAGCAGTTGCCGTGTGTACTAAAATGCAACTGCCATGTTTGATGAAATGCAATTGCCATGTTCACCCAACTGTAGTTGCCATGTTTAGTAAAATGCAGTTGCCATGTTTAAGTAAGATGCATCTGCCATGTTTGTTGAAATGCAGTTGCCCATGTTTACTCAAATGTAGACTCCATGTTTAAATAAAAGGGCAGTTATCATGTTTTATGCAATGTGATTCCATTGGGGGATGCTGCTGTGGAAAAATGACGATGTCACATTGAAAATGTACTACGGTTGCCATGTCTACTGTACTGCATTTGCCATGTCTAGTGTACTGCATTTGCCATGTATAGTGTACTGCATTTGCCATGTATAGCGTACTGTATTTGCCATGTTCATTGAATTACGTTTGCCATGTTCAAACAAAATGTATATCTATTATCCATGGCAACATAAGGTGGTACAAGAAAAAAGCGCACAATAGTTTAACAGAAAACACACAAAATTTGTAGATTCCAGGAAGAAATAAAGCGTGCCAGCATGTTCACGGCTTTCCAGGTGGACGAACGTACGTTCAAGGTGTGTTCTATTTTGGGCATGTCAGATTCAGAACCTGAAGACCCGGACAAAGGAAGGAACTACTTCGTCACAACCTCGATAGGCGAAGGCGAGTTCTACTGCCAATGCTGCAAGTTCAAACGGGACGGCATTGTGTGTTGTCACATACTAAAAGTAATGGACGTGAACGTTGTGACACGGATGCCCCGCCATTTCATAAGGCGGCGATGGACTTGGGACGCTGACCACGCGTTGGCGCCGCAAACAACACACGCAGTTTTGGCTGTGCATGACGAGAGACCAGAGTCAACCATGGAAGCCGTGAGGCACGTTGTGCTGACAAAGAACTATGCTAAGCTAATTGATGAAGCGTGCAAGAGTGATGACACAGCGGGAGTCGCAGAAAAACACAGGAAGGCACTGAAAAGAGAGCTTGATGAGATCAAGAAGAGGAAAGCCGAGGAAGCCTTACACCGGTTCCCCCGCACATCAAGCGTGCCTTCATCCACGGGGTCGTCGTCTGAAAACTCGGAGATAGGATCTGGAACAGCAAGCACACAGACCCAGGTCAGGAACCCACCCCGTTCCATCACAAAGGGTCGTCCAAGAGAAATAAGGTACAAGTCGGGATTGGAGATCCAAGCAAAACACAAGAAAACGAAGAAAGGGGCGGCCAATCCATGAGCAAAAATTGTGGCGTTGTGGACATTTTGTTTTGTACCCTAGATGTAGAGAATTCTTTTTTAAAACAATTGGGGGAATAACTCTTCAGGGGCATGAGAAGTGCAAGGGGAAATTCATTGAATGGTTAAATGCAGTTGCCATGTTATGGGTACTTAATCTGCCATGATGTATGCATTTAATTTGCCATGTTATGTGTAGTTAGTCTGCCATGCTTGTTGATACTAAACATGCCATGCTATTTTATGCTAAACATGCCATGCTATTTTGTACTGAATATGCCATGCTAATTGTAGTGGATCTGCCATTTTAATTGTACTGGATCTGCCATCTTAGTTGTGCTGTATTTGCCATGTTAATTATGCTGGAGCTGCCATGTTGCTTGTACTGTATCTGCCATGTTAGATGTACTGGACATATGCCGTGGTATTCCTGATGACTCTGCATGGCATATATTCACATGACAAATACGACGCGGTTTACGGTCGCATAGTGTGTTGTGTGCAAGTGTATGGGAAACAAGTTGGAAAATAGCGTAACGTGCATAGACCCCGGCGAAACGTTTTTCTTGCGTGTTCAACCTACCCCATGCTAGCCGGTGCAATTAGCGATGAAAATGAAGAAGCAAAACAGCCAAAAATGTAAAACGACGATGACTTCCACTACCCATCTCTGATGAACTACATTTGCCATCGTTTTTAAAACATCATAGACGCGTTCGAAGCATCAAACCGGTGCTAGAAACGATGAAACCATTGTAATAATTACGCCTAAAAGTAGGTTCACGTCCACACATATATTACATGAAACTATTCAAATGTCGCTCACACACCACCACTACATAGTAGCCTACACGGGGTTGTAGCCACAACATAGCACACAAACATAGTTTTCAACGAGAACACAAAGAGATAATACCTTACATTCCTCGGCAATAGAATGTAAGGTATGCGTCCGGTCTGTAACGCCACGTGATCACTTGTACTTCTTGGTGACTTTCTTGACAGCTTCCTGCACAAACTCGCGTGCTCCCGACCGCTTGTTGAAATCCTCATTCATCAACCAGTTCCATGTGTGGATTTTCCGGAGCTCAACGATCGTTGCAGCTGTGATGGCGGGGACAATTCTGCCTTCCCACTTCGCAAGGTACTCCAGCGCGTGAAAGCCACAGTCCGTCCTGCACGAGGAAAAGAGTAACGTGACCATGCAAAGAGCACAGACGTAACAAAAGACAGACTTCAGTTTCAGATCTGACAAAACAAAACAGGGATTTGATTGATGTAAATGGCATACGAAAAGGGAGGAAGAAATTACGTGTTCCCTTGCTTCGCAGTCGCCACATACTCAGTCGGGAAATGCCTGATCTGGACCTTTGAGTGTTCATAGTGACGGTGCCATGTCTCTTTGAGGTTCTTAATGAAGAATTCAGCATGCGTGGTGAGGTCTGCATCGTCTTCTGAACGGATTGAATCAAGCACCTCAACACGTTGGTTCTTCAGGTCAAGACAGATCGCGTAGTGATGACCACACTTGTCGTGTGGGTCATGTGGTGCAAGCTCCTGGAACATGGGGAACATGACCTGCATTTAAAAAAGTGAGGAAAATGAGAATCAGCGTCCACGTAAAAGAACAACAGAGGGACAAAGGAATTAGAATCACGTAGGAAAACTCTGGTTATGGGTGGGTGTAGTTGAAATACAGTTGCCGTCCATGTGTGAACAACAGTATGCCATGTATTTTACTGGCAAGTTGCCACATAGTTTTGCGCGGCATGCAAAAATCAGTCAGTCAGTGTGCACGGCAGTTGTTGCCACATGAAAACAGCTGCCACGTAAAACACAAATGCAGATGATGGCAACAAAAAAAGCACACCTTGTGAAAAAACAGTGCAAACAGTGAATGAGTACTCATGTATTTCTTCATTGTGAGCTTGAAATCACCGTGTTGGGCAAAGTTCTTCCTCAGGATTTTGTGGTGGAAGTCACCGTCCCAAATTTTGCAGGTCACACTGTAATGCATGATTGTCTTGTCGGCGCACACATCGATGTGGTTGTTGATGTAGTCAATCCCGCATGCAACTACGTTCGTCGACATTTTGCCGTTTGGCCTCACGGACTCAGCAAGATCGCCAAGGTCGACGTACGTCGCTCCACATTGAATGACTTTGGTTCTGTCCAAACATGAGCTGTATGAAAACAATATAACATGGAAGGATCATGCCTACTAAGTAAAAATAAAATTTATGAAAGAACTAAAACAATATAACATAGAAAATACGAAGGATGTGAATGGTAGAAAAGGAGCAAAGCAAAATGAGATGTTATGGGGTGTGGCCGTTTACGCTTTCAGCTCCTTCATGTGCTTGCCGCTGGATCTCGCATTTCCAAACCGCTTGACGATATCGTACAGCTGGGTCTATTCCTTAGTGGCCCTGAATTCGGGCTCGTAGTCTTCCGCAGGAGGTGGGTGCACTACCCTCTGCTGCCTCACAGAACCAGGAGTGGCACTCCTAATGGTATCCTCAAATACCGTGTCTGCAGGCACGTTGGAACTTGATTGCCCTTGCCCTCGTGAGGACCTCCTCTGCAATGCTGCCTCCTCAAGCATGCGGTAAGTTTCGTCAAGTGACGGTGAAATCTCCTCGGGGGTGGCTGCAATGATAAAAAAAGTGGGTTAGGATACCTAGAAAATCAAAAACGGATGGATCGTGAGAAGATAGGGTGCATGATGTGAGTTGTATGGAGAAAAAAGTGGGACAGTTGCCATGTGTGGTCTAACTACAGAGACCATGTCATATCAACTACAATTGCCATGTAGTTGGACTCTAGTTGCCATCTAGTTGGACAGTAGTTGCCATGTCACAGCAACTACAGTTGCCATGTTGTGTCAACTCCACTTGCCATGTGATTGTCGTATGAAAAAATGCAGCATGGAAACAAAAAATGCAGGTGACATGGTGTGGCAAATCCAGTTGCCATGTGTAATGCACTGTATTTGCCATGTGACAGCAACTACAGTTGCCATGTTGAATCAACTTCAGTTGCCACGTGGTTGCCCAAATGTCAAATGCAACATGGCAGCAAAAAAAATGTAGGTGACATGGTGCATCAAATCCAGTTGCCATGTCATCACATGTCAGTTGCCATCGAAAGTGAGAACCCCCAAAAATATGATTGGGACAAAAGTGAAACTACAAAGATGTATGCAAGAAAAATCATAAGGACATGGCAAGTGTACCTTGCACAATCGGCTCTGCAAACTTGACAGCCTTCTTGCCCTCGACCATTGGCTGCACCATCATTGCAGGCATGCCTCCTGGGAAAGCAAAGGCAACTGGCATAGGATCTTGCACAACCGGTTGATCTTGACTGATGCCAAGGCTGAAGCTCGGTGGCGTAAAGGCCATTGGGTGCCTCTCATTCCTACTGGCCGGACCACGAACGACTTGCGGGGCAGAATCCAAGGGTGAAAGATCAACAAACATATCTGAATCGGCCGATGCAGAATGATCGGCCTTATTTGCAGGGCGGGGCGTGTTGTCAGCGGTATCAGCCGCAGCTTTCATGACAATCTTCTTGTTTGGGTCGTAGGGGACACCGACGTTGACTGGGAGCCTGGAAGTGCGCAGACTTATGCTGGGGGTTTCCACTGCGGGTGAAGACGCAGTCTGCTCCTGGTGTTCACCTGCGTCGCTCGTGCCCGGCTTGACACCTGCATCAGTTGTGCTCCGGTCTTCCGGTTTCTCCATCACATTGCTTTTGGCAGGTGGCGGGAACAGAGTGGACGCAGGAACAAAACCAGACTCGTCTCTCCTGCT
Source organism: Aegilops umbellulata (assembly GCA_032464435.1). Lineage (NCBI taxonomy): Eukaryota > Viridiplantae > Streptophyta > Magnoliopsida > Poales > Poaceae > Aegilops > Aegilops umbellulata. The sequence goes on along the minus strand of CP136058.1, from coordinate 447,223,843 downwards.
CCTGCCTACTGCCGGTGGCGGGAACAGTGTGGACGCAGGAACAAAACCAGACTCGTCTCTCCTGCTCCTGGCTGCTGCCGGTGCGTTCGGTATGTCCGTTGGTTGCTTGCGGGGGCTACGACGCCTAGGTGGTAGACCAGCACGCGAAACAGTCGCCTTAGCAGTATCTGCACTGTCAGGAGCTGGAGCTGTTGTGCCAGGACTCTCACCTGTAGATGGCATGTCCTTGTGAACTGCCGCCTCGACCACTTCTGTCGTGGACACAGGAGTGCCACCGCGCACGCGCTTGGAATCAGTGTCAGATGAGCGGGAATCTTCCTTGCCTAGGTTCGTCTCGGGAGCGTCCACTTCAACGCTTGCTGATGGGGTGGCATGGCTCATAGCAGCATCCTTCATTGCCAGAAGGGTTGGCAGTATTTCAGCTGTCCTGGCAGATACCGACTCGTCACTCCCCGATGTACGGATGCCTGTTGTTGTAGGCTGCACATCTGCAGCCGACGGAGATGGTCGGCCACTTGCATCAGAGTTGGTGGGAGCAGTCAACGGTGCAGCAGCAGTATTGTCGACTGGTGCCTCCTGTACATCTGAGTTGCCCCCTGTTGACAACTTTGAATGCAGGCGTTCGAGCGGGTCCTTACTGATATGCTTGGACCCACGCGTAGTAGTCTTCTTCACCCTGCAAAAAAAATGAAGCACATGAAAAACGTATTTAAAAATGAAACAAAATTATGTTTGCCTTGGTAGAAATCTTAAAAAAATGGAAAAACAGGTGGAAAAGCTGGCAGTTGCCATGTAAGGGGAACGTGAGTTGCCATGTGTCATAACTAGTAGTTGCCATCCAGCAGCAGTTGCCATGTTAGCAACCTTGAAAGAATGATAAAAATGTCTGATCTGCCATGAATGCAATATCAAACCTAGGCGTGGGATGAGCTCACAAGCCAACGGTAAAAAGATGGCAGCTGCCATTAGGTACATTAAAGTTACCATTTGGCCTACATTCCACTTGCCATGTGAAAAACAAATAGAAGTTGCCACACGCTTAGAAAGTAAAATAAAAGACCATTTGATAAAACAGCGGTTGCCACGTGGGGGGGCGATGACAGAAGGCAATGTGACAAGCTAAACGAATGCATTGGAAAATCAAAAAATATAGCGCTATGTCAATGAAAGCGGATGAAAAAACCTACTTCCTGGCTGCCTTCCTCAGGTCTGGCAACACGACAGGATCCCCGGTGTTGGTTGTCGTCGTGCGAGGAGATGTCCTGGTGGAAGTGGTGTCACCGGCAATGGGGGCACCTTTGTTCAACCGAGCAGAAACACGGGTTGGCGTTGGCGCCTGTTTCTTCGTAACTGCTCGTCCACCAGCTGTCGGCTCACTACAAGTATGAGATGGAGGTCAGAAAAAAAGAGGTGGCAATTGTCAGTCGACAATCTCATTGCCGCGTTTGATAGAACACAAGTGCAAAAAAGAGGATGAGTCTGTTCGAAGAAAATAGACAAAGCAAAAATCTAAGATGAAAGTCGAACCTCTTCCTGGCAGCTACAGGGTCGGTTCTAGACCTCTTGCCAGCAGAAACTTGCCCAGCACCATCTGGAGCCATCCCCCTCTTTGATGGCAAAACCCCTTCGCCTCTCACAGCCGTGTGTTGTTTGACTTTATCTGGTTGGGGGACATCTGTTGCATCCTTGCCCTTGTTACCACATGTGTGACCTTCGATGTGTTCGTCATCGTCGGTGTCTTCTTGCACATTATCCATGACATCGTCGTCATCCTTGCTGACAACCAGCGTCTCCACCTAGTTCATCTTGTGTGTCACCGGGCTCCTGGGAACTGTTGTAGTCATACCGGCCACGGCAACCGGTTGGCCGGTGTGTACGTTATGGGATGAATGAAGTGAATTGCCTCGCAACCGCGTCGCCGTCAGAGCCACTGAGGGACGTCCACCCCGCAACCAACTTCCCGAGCAAGCCGGTCATTCCAGATGCAAACTGCCCTATTAGCTGCTCAACAGGTGCCCTCGCCTATGCAGGAAACAAAGAGGCATCAATGACAACCCCGTATTGCAATCACTTGCACGACATCGAAAAATACTCCACGGCAAACCATATATGTAGATCTTTTGATTACCTCTGCAGGGCAAGACGGAGCTGAGTGCACGTCCATCCATTTTTCAAACTTTTGAGGCCCCCCAAACACGTTGTAGTCTATAGCATGATTGGCCATCAGCTGGGGGGATAAAAGAAAAAAAGTAGCAACGATATAAGAGAGAGAATGATGAACACTGACTAACAGTTCATGTGTTGCAAAAAAAGCAGAACTAACCTGCAGTTTTCCATATTTGGTATCAGTTACCCTGTCTGCAGCAAGCACAGCCTTGACAGCATCGATAGTCCATGCAGAAACAGCAAACTTGTGCATAGGCGGCGGGCCTCCTGTCCCAGTGAAATCCACGGTGGACAGATCAAGGCAGTCCACGTACATGAGCTGATGTACAACAATGTTAAAAAAGAAAGAAAAATCAGTTGCGATAATGGTATTTTGCAACAAAAACAGGATAAATATGTGGTATTTTACGAAGAATATGCCATCTGCATGTGCTAGTTGCCATCATAGTGTGATGGCAGTTGCCATCATAGTATGATGGCAGTTGCCACCATAGTATGATGGCAGTTACCATATAGTCATGATGGCAGTTGCCACATAATCAACATGGCAATTGCCATCTTGTTATGATCATGTTGCTATTCATGAATAAAAATGTGTTAAAAGGGAGTGTTCACAGAAAGGACCGGTAAAAAAATACCATTAAAGGAAGTCGACAACCCTTCTGGTACACCTTGCTTGCGAATGCATCATGCAGGAAGTCGGCAATGAACTTACACCAGTTCATGTTCTTCACATCTTTCAGTTTCGCCTGCACCGCATAAAATTCAGGGCAAGGAGTTGCCGCGTCAGAATTCCAATGGGAAAAACAACAAAAAAAGTGTCAGTGACTAGCTTGCACATGACATCGGAGCAAAAAAATTGAAGGAAAAATAATGTAGTAAAGACAGATCATTCACCAGGATGGGGAAGCATTTGTTGCTTGGGCGAAGAGAAGTGGTCGGCGCGAAAACGGCTGAGATGAGGTACATGAGTAGCTTCATCTTGAAAACATCTCCATGCGTCGTCATGGCCTCCAACGAATCTGCCACTGCAGTCGTGTTCAGCATGGACTCCAAACCAGGAAACAAACGGGGGAACATCGCTTCCTCGATCTCGTTGTTGACCTCGTACGGGACTTTGATATGTCCACGGGGCACACCCAACATGCAGAACACGGATTCCTCATTCAGCGGTAGTCTTCCGCGTCCCGGAATCACGAATTCTCTGGAGGCGGGGTCGTAGATCTCACCAAGCCAATCGCATACAGGGTTGACAAGGTTCGTGCACCGGACAGCCATCATAGACTGCATACCCATCTCAGCAGCAGCCCCCTTCTGATCGTCGCTGAATTTGTCAGTCAACGCAGTCAGTCGTTCTTGGGAGGCTCTGTTGCGAATACGTTTCTTCTTCTGCAAAAAACAGACATAAAGTGATCAATTGTTGCCATGTTTTTACAAAAAAAAAATCAGTTGTTGCCGCGTTTTGCAATGTAATGAAATTTTAGTTCGTGCCAGACGACTGCGGGCTCAAAGCAGGGGGGTGTGTGTGTGAACATTTACCTCATCACCCTCTTTTCTCCGCCCAGTTGCCCGATTACGCTGTGGTGGATCCATGAAATCATCATCGTCGTTTTGACAATCGCCACGAGCCATTCTGCAGAGATGGGAACGTACCAAATTGTAATGGTGGAAAATGTAAATGCAAGGAGGTCACCAAAAACACTTGCCGCATGCAACGCATATGTATGGCATCTGAAACATTTGATATGCAAATTCGCTTGCCACATTGTGCAGCCAGTTTGCCACACTATCTTATAAGCAGAATGGCAAACAGGCAGTCTGTTCACACTCAATTTGCCACACTATCTTATATGCAGAATGGCAAACAGGCAGTGTGTTCGCACTCTATTTTGCCACACTGTCATATATGCATAATGGCAACAGGCAGTGTGTTTGCACTCTATTTGCCACTTGAATATACTACCCAGATGGCAACAAGCACACTTTAAGTGCGCAGTGGTTGCCATCCAGTGCACTTGGCTCTTGAATGCCCACTAACTACCGATTGTGTCAACTGTCACACCGTGGTTACTGTCACATATCATTCAGAAAACACACTGGCCGCAATGAAAATAGAATGGTTGTGGCACCTAGCACAAGAATTCAGCAATCTTAGTTGCCACACGGAAAAAAGAGCGTGTGTGTGGCAAGTATCGCATTACTTCAGCAAAATTAGTTGCCACATGGAAGAGCGTGTGTGTGGCAAGTATCGCATTACTTCAGCAAAATTAGTTGCCACATGGAAGATCGTGTGTGTGGCAACTATCACAGACACTGAATGAAAAAAATAGTTGCCATGTGCGAAAGCTAACATGTGGCAACTAACACAGTCGTTTTCAGTAATTTGTTGCCGCAAGGGGAAACACGTTTGTGGCAACTATCAAATATGTTCAGGGAGTTAGTGGTCGTGCGATCATGATAGTTAATGTAACTATCAAGTTCGCCTCATTCTGCATTTTCAAAAACCAACTACTAGATCCAGGGTTCAATGGCAACTACTTCGACTTCAAATTCACCCCCGAAATTCTCCCACGAACTCACTGCAAAGCACAAAAATCGAACCAACGCGCATCAAAAAGTACCCGGAAGACACCTGCTCAATCCATATGCAAAGACTAGTGCGTGCCTCCGAACAAGCAGAACGACGCCGATGATGCCGCCGCCGCGGCCGCGACGAAACTGACTAGTGCAACCAAAAACGTCTAGCAGACGACTTCGGCGCCGGCGGGAACGCCGACGCATCGACGAATCGCCTGAATCTCTACGAATCTCGACCGAGGAATCGAACAGGGAGGGAAGGGGAGGGAATGCAGGAAGGGATTGTGAGGGGTGCAGCAAGCAGTACCTTCAACCCGCAGGCGCTCCGGCGAGCCGCTCCGTTCCGGCGAGCACCACCGACGGTCCCGAACACCGTCGCTTCTTCCGCCTTCGCCGTCGCCTTCTCCCCTCGCCTTCTCCTTCGATGGTTGGAAATGCGAGTGGGTTCTGCCAGTAAATGCGGTTCGGGAGAGTAAATGGGAGCGTGAGGGGGAGGGGGCAGAGGCGTGCGACGTCAACCGCAGTCGAAGCGTGGCGTGCGGGCGCATTGCAGTTCCACCGCACGACTCCGATGGCAACCGCTGACCGCGGGGTGGCAACCAACGTGCGGGCGAACCTACTCGCACACCGCACACTCGCCTCGTCCTACGTGGCGCAAAAAACCGCCTGGTTTGTTCCAAGATTCGTGCAAACACCTGCCAACGGTGATGCTTGCGTGTGGTCGGGGTAGTGAACGACCACACGTGTGGGCGTTAACATTTCCGTTTTTATTTAGTTCGCATATTAGCTTTGGTCAAAGTCAAGCTTTACAAACTTTGACTAGGTTTATAAACAAAAATATTAAGATATACAATAACAAATCAACAACATTAGATTTATTATTGAACGTACTTTCATATCGTATAGATTTATTATGATAAATGTCTATACTGTTTTCTACAAACTTGAAACTTTACGACGTTTGACTTCAATCAACTTTACTTCAATCAACTTTAATATGCAGAGTAAATAAAAACGGAGGGAGTACTACTCCCTCCTTTCCGGTTTAAGCTGGTCATAGTGGAAGTAATTTAGCAAGTAATATAGCGCATTCTAAAACAAATTTGCTTATGTGACATATAGTTAATGAGGAGAGAGGTGTTTGGAGTAACATAATGCAAACCAAAGCAAAATGAGTTTATAATGTAATAAATGCAATCATCTATACTTGTATGTTACTTTGCATTATGAAGATAGTAACAAAGACTAGTGTCATATGCATGACACTAGTCTAAGTTACTCCCCACTATGACCAGCCTTATAGGGTTTATCTCAAAATTTTAGTTTTCCATTTTATAAGGCTCAATTTGATTGTTCCCCATCACAAGTTCAGATTTTAAGGGGCATTAAATCATTGCATGCAAGGATTAAGAGAAAATTGACCAATGCATGTACTTTATGCATGCATGCATTGCAATTAATACGTTGGTAAACATATTTTTTTGAGGAAAACAAGAGCATTAATTGGGTGCTTTTGCAAACTATAAAAAGTATTCCATCACTCACAATCTACCTTGACTGGTGAGATTTTTGAATTGAACCCTATAAACCGGAGGAGGCCTCGCAACCCTTTCCTTTGTATCGGACCTTTCCGTTTAAATTAGTATCTTGTAATGGTTGTCTCATGCTCCCTCCTTTCCGGCTTGAAGGGTTCATCTCAAATTTTTCAGATTTTTATTATATTAAGCTTATTTTGAGTCCAACTGAGTTAAAGTGCTTTGAGTCTCACGCCACATTTAATTCATAGAGATAAAAGAAGGAGAATTAGTGGTTGTGCATGCATATTATTCTACATATGCAGCATACAAGTCCAATGAGAGAGTGGGTGCTACATTTATTGCTTCAGAGATCGAACGTGTGAGAAATACTTTATTGGACAGTTTTGTATCCACTCACAATCTACATTGATTGATGAGATTTCAAATTTAAACCCTCTAAACAGGAGTACTCCATTTTTTGACAACTTTTGCCTCGTTGCCTTGCATCAACTTCAATAGAAGTCCATTTGTTGACATCTTTGACCTTGTTGCCCCACATCAAGTTCAATAGAAGTCCATTAATTTGTTGATATCTTTGACCTCATTGCCTTGCATCAAGTTCAACAAAAGTCCATTTGTTGACATCTTTGACCTTGTTGCCTTGCATCAAGTTCAATAAAAGTTTTTCTGTGCATCATAATGATGAAGAGGTCCAGGGCTTCAACCCTCTTTTAAAAAAATCAAACTATTACCCATCTAATATATTCTAAGAGGCGCCATCGATCGGGGAGAGGGGGGGAGGGAGCAATCTTGCCTTTCTTTAGGAAGATCCAACTTTGTTGATTAATATAACAAATTAAACCATATCTTTTTTTTGCGGGGTAAAATTTTTGATCAATCAACTAGGAACAATACGGTCCTTTGCCACGAGTTCAGCTATCTCGTCAGGCCCCTGCCTCAGACATACGGCAGTCCTAGGGCCAGCGTGACCCATCTGCCCCAAGAACATGGCTGACATTATTTTGGTTTCTACTCACATGCATTAACACATGCTCTCTACCTCCCTCCACTAACAAGTTTTTTATTACACCCACTGTCGTCGCCGCTGGGGATCTGTTCATATCTGAACTTTTGATCATATCAATCACCGTGGAACAGTCAGATTCAAGTATGAAAGGTAGCGTACACCACTCCAGAGCAAATGCAATCCCTTCACGTATAGCTTCGATCTCCGCCTCCAGTGCACTTGAACACGTCCTCAAGAATCTGCAAGAAGCAAAAATGACGGCGCCATGTTCGTCGCGCAAGATCATGCCCGAGCCACCTGTTCCATCCGCCTGAATATATGCACCATCAACGTTTAACTTAGTCCAGCCTGGTGGAGGCCTGTGCCATCGCTCTGGAGGTCTGGTACAGGCCGCCCTTGCTGGTCTGAGCTTCTCCTAGCGTCGCTGAAACTTGGAGACTACAATCTTGCCCTTTGACATGTCGGCCTTGGGATGTTGCTGGAGGCACAAGATAGTGTCGATGTAGCTTGATAAAAATCTCTTGGATACTTCAATTGGGGGAGCCGGCTTGTGGTGTGTGATTTCGTTTCTCACGTGCCAGCACCTCCACATTGTCATGAGCATGGGAAGCCGGACGTGCTCCTCGCACTTGTTCAGTAGGTGAAGGAGCCATTCTGGACCAGTGTTCTGCAATAGATCCACGTCCGGGATGCACCAGTCTTCCGCCATTGCTTTCCAGAGAGCTCGCGCTCTTGGACACCTGCAGAGTGCATGGAAGGTGTCCTCGCGTTCCACCCCACAAACAGCACAAATATCTGTTAATTCTAGGGTCCTCTTCTTTTTGTTCTCCATTGTAGCCAGAGAATTTGACGACACTCGCCAAGCAAACACACGTACCTTCGGAGGGGCAGGGCACCCCCACAATGCCTTCCAGACGGCACGCGTGCCGTCCGGTGCCCTGCTCGTGGCGCACATGGCAGTGCTTCGCTGTGCTTGCAGGCCGAGGTAGTACGCACTTCTCACGGTGAAGATACCGTGAGCATCAGGAGCCCAAGCAGGGACGTCCTCTTGTTGTCGTGGAGCTGGCCGGATGCTTATGATGGCTGCAACATCCGGGGCATTGAAATGGCCACGGACGAGCTCCATATTCCAGCGCCCGGTTGCATCAAGCAACTCAGCCACCCGCCGTAACCTGCAGGTGCCCCTTGGCGTCGTCGGCCTATAACTCAGCGGTCTTGGAAGCCATGGGTCACGCCAGATGCGTATACGCTCCCAGTCTGGCGAGTACGACGAAATAAGGTGAAGTGTCTCACTGATGACAATGGTACTAAACATACAGATCATCAGGTAATGGGCGGCATGGTAAACGATTATTTCCAAACTTTGTTTCTGAAAGATGACAATCTTAACCATGATCTCTTGCTTGGCCTGTTTGAGGAAAAAGTGACTCATGACATGAATGTTCGTCTTTGTGCTGAGTTCACTGATAAGGAAATTGCAGACAGCCTATTCCAAATTGGTCCCTTAAAGGCACCGGGGTATGATGGGTTTCCGGCAAGATTCTTCCAGCGCAACTGGCTTGTTTTGAAGGAGGAGATCAGTGCTGCAGTGAAGGAGTTCTTTAGGACGGGGATCTGCCGGAAGGGGTAAATGATACGGTGATTGTCCTAATTCCAAAAATTAATGACCCGGGGCGTGTGTCTGATTTCCGGCCTATCAGCCTATGCAACGTCATATATAAAATAGTCGCAAAGTGTCTGGTTAACAGATTGAGACCGATCCTGGATGAAATAATATCACCATTCCAGAGCGCATTTGTTCCAGGAAGATTGATAACAGATAATGCCCTGCTTGCTTTGAGTGCCTATATAGTATTCAGCAGGAGAAAAAACCGGAGAACAGTTTTTGTGTGTATAAATTGGACCTATCTAAGGCATATGATCGGGTGGGTTGGGGTTTCTTGGAGCAGGCGATGCAAAAGTTGGGTTTCGCTCACCAGTGGATAAGGTGGATCATGGCGTGTGTTACCACGGTGAGATACTCTGTTAAATTTAATGGAGCCTACTTGGATCCGTTTGCACCGACGCGTGGTCTTCGGCAAGGCGACCCCCTCTCACCCTTTCTTTTCCTATTTGTGGCTGACGGTTTATCTGCTTTGTTTAGACAAGGAGTGCAATCTAATTCTATTGAGCCAGTAAAGGTATGCTCGCGTGCACCAGGTGTCTCCCGTCTTTTGTTTGTGGATGACACACTCCTCTTCTTCAAGGCAAATAAGGAACAAGCCCAATCAGTTAAGGAGATAATTGCATCTTATGAGAGAGCTACAGGTCAGTTAATAAATCCTCAAAAGTGCTCTATACAGTTTGGGGATAACTGTCCCACCAACGTTCAACATGAAGTGAAACAGATTTTGGAGGTCGAACGTACTGATTTTGAAGGCAAATATCTTGGGCTCCCAACTCCAGATGGGAGAATGCATAAAGGCAAGTTTCAAATGTTGCAACAGAGCATCACAAACAAAATCTTGGTGTGGGGTGACACAATATCACAGGCTGCCAGAGAAACATTGATCAAGACAGTAGCACAAGCCATCCCAGCATACATCATGAGTGTTTTTAAGCTTCCGTACTCAGTGTGTGATGATCTCACGAGACTTGTTAGAAATTTTTGGTGGGGTTCAAAGAATGGACAGAGGAAGACACATTGGGCAGCCTGGGAGAAACTTACGGAAATTAAACCATATCTAAGAAACCAAAATAACAAAGGATGGCAACAAACCATGATAAAATTGAATGTTCTCTTTTCTATTTTGGCGAATGATGGGACTGAAAGTTGCACTAGGATCGTTTGAAGCTGCCACCTCCGCACATTCATGGTAACCATAGCCTTGGACAAAATTTTTGCGGGAGTCAGAGTTTTGGTGTGTGTAAAGAAGAGCCTGCATGTTGGTCCATGAGTGTGTGGGCCGGGCTGGATGGCTGGTCGATCCGTCCATCCACCATTTATGAGCCGAATCCGGCCGCGGGACAAGCCGACGCGCCCATCCCGGCCACCCTCAACGGCAAGTAAGCAACCAAAACCCGTCCATGTATGCGACCGCAGCGCCGCGGCCGGCGCGGTGTCGCAGGCCGCCGCAGACGGCAGTCGTGGACGGCCGGATCGTACGTACGTGGTCCGGCTACGGCGGCCGTACGTACGGCGCAGGTGGGCGCACATGAGCCGCGCGCGTCGCCACGTGCGGTGCTCCCTCTCCCCGCTCGCCTCGCCGGCGGCCTGCCCGCCTGCCGGCCGGTGCATGATTCAGGCCGGGGCCACGTACGGGCGGTGGTCCGGTGGACACGCCCGGCCGGCCGTTGCCGTTACCCGACGACCGCCTCACCAAACCTACAATGAAGCAGGAGTGCGCACTACCACCACCACCACGCTACGAGCTGGTATCTGCCACATGGATGGTTTGGTTATTACTACTGCGCCCACTCCATCACCAGGATCATCAGCCAATACCACTACATGGCTAGGCAGCTAGCTAAGGCAGGCCTTAGCTAGCCCAGCTAGTAGTAGTAGGAACAGTACTGATCTCCACTCACGAGAGAGCAGAGACGGCATGAATTTCCAGTGAGAAGACAAGGGCCGGCATCACTGAACTCCTTGACCATTTGCCAGGGCGTGACACGGTGACAGACACCACATGCACGGAGGGAAATGGCAAGCTGTGGAGCGGCCAGGCCGTGCCCACGGGGTAGGCCGATGCCATTACCACCACCAGCAGCAGAACGGACTGAAGAGAGAGCAGGGATGGATCATCGGCCGGCACGGATGACGCCCAACAAGGCTAGGCTGATGGAGCCTTTACTGCAATCTTGGCCCAGACAATCTGACGTATCCATCCAGCAAACTCAGCAAGCCACCCACAGTGGTTGTGGTCACATACCATGGAAGGAAGAAGCAGATTAAATGTGCCAAGTTACGCATGGACGGATGGCTAGGGCAGCTCCAAGGCATGACCCCATCATGTCCGCGTCTGTCCATTTGACTCAAAACGGACAGACGGCACGGTCCAATGCGCGACCGCATCCGTATTTTCTGTCCATTTTATGTCCGGTCTGCCCCATTTCGGGCTTAACCTTGCGCCTGCTTTGCATCCACGCAGACGTAGAACGGACACCCACACACCCGCTCAGCGTCCGCCTCGGGCCCGCGTGGCAGCCACCCACCTACCACCCACCGCCCACATTTACGGCGCACGCGCAGGGGGTCCCGCCTGGCAGCCACCCCGGTCGAGCAATCGCCGTCCTTTTTAATGTGGAAGCCGTGGACCGGTGGGAGTCCATACTTCCACTTCCCCACTCCGGTGACGCGTGCCTCCTCGAAGCCCGACATGCTCGGTTTTTCAAAACCCTAGCTCCACCTCGCCGCCGGCCACCATGGGATGGCACTGGATCTCCATCTGCAAGGGCAGGAACGACAATGAGGCCGACTCTTCCTCCGGCCATCGTCGTCGCCACTCCACCCCTTCACCTCCACCACCTGCATTTCACATCGCACCGCCGGCGGGCGGACCTCGCACGAGGCCGTACGTCAAGGCGGAGATTTGCAAACGTTACTGGGAGACGGGCACGCCGCTGTCATGGGCCGACGTGCACCTTCCCAATAACTGGCCTCTCTCCGTCGATGAGATGCCTATCCCACCGATCCCGGTGAGTGATACGTCTCCAACGTATCTATAATTTTTTATTGCTCCATGCTATATTATCTACTGTTTTGGACTATATTGGGCTTTATTTTCCACTTTTATATTATTTTTGGGACTAACCTATTAACCGGAGGCCCAGCCCAGAATTGCTGTTTTTTTTTGCCTATTTCAGAGTTTCGAAGAAACAGAATATCAAACGGGGTCCAAACGGAATGAAACCTTCGGGAACGTGATTTTCTCATCAGATAAGACCCAGGAGACTTGGACCCCCCCGTCAAGAAAGCCTCGAGGCGGCCACGAGGGTGGGGGCGCGCCCACCCCCCTAGGGCGCGCCCCCTGCCTCGTGGGCCCCTCGGAGCTCCACCGACGTACTTCTTCCCCCTATATATACCTACGTACCCCCAAACGATCAGATACGGAGCCAAAAACCTAATTCCATCGCCGCAACCTTCTGTATCCATGAGATCCCATCTTGGGGCCTGTTCCGGAGCTCCGCCGGAGAGGGCCGTCATCACGGAGGGCTTCTACATCATCCTAGCCCCTCCGATGAAGTGTGAGTAGTTCACCTCAGACCTACGGGTCCATAGTTATTAGCTAGATGGCTTCTTCTCTCTTTTTGGATCTCAATACAATGTTCTCCCCCTCTCTTGTGGAGTTCTATTCGATGTAATCTTCTTTTTGCGGTGTGTTTGTTGAGACCGATGAATTGTGGGTTTATGATCAAGTCTATCTATGAATAATATTTGATTCTGCTCTGAATTCTTTTATGTATGATTGGTTGTCTTTGCAAGCCTCTTCGAATTATCAATTTGGTTTGGCCTACTAGATTGGTCTTTCTTGCAATGGGAGAAGTGCTTAGCTTTGGGTTCAATCTTGCGGTGTTCTTACCCAGTGACAGAAGGGGCAGCAAGGCACGTATTGTATTGTTGCCATCGAGGATAACAAGATGAGGTTTTTATCATATTGCATGAAACTATCCCTCTACATCATGTCATCTTGCTTAAGGTGTTACTCTGTTTTTAACTTAATACTCTAGATGCATGCTGGATAGCGGTCGATGAGTGGAGTAATAGTAGTAGATGCAGGCAGGAGTCGGTCTACTTGTCTCGGACGTGATGCCTATATACATGATCATACCTAGATATTCTCATAACTATGCTCAATTCTGTCAATTGCTCAACAGTAATTTGTTCACCCACCGTAGAATACTTATGCTCTTGAGAGAAGTCACTAGTGAAACCTATGGCCCCCGGGTCTATTTTCCTCATATTAATCTCCATCACTTTAATCTTGCTTGCTTTTTTACTTTGCCTTTTTACTTTTCACTTTGCATCTCTATACCAAAAATACCAAAAATATTATCTATCATCTCTATCAGATCTCACCCCAGTAAGTAACCGTGAAGGGATTGACAACCCCTAATCGCATTGGTTGCGTGGAGCTATTGTTTTTGTATAGGTACGAGGGACTCGAGCGTGGCCTCGTACTGGATTGATACCTTGGTTCTCAAAAACTGAGGGAAATACTTATGCTACTTTGCTGCATCATCCTCTCCTCTTCGGGGAAATCCAGCGCAGTGCTCAAGAGGTAGCAAGAAGAATTTCTGGCGCCGTTACCGGGGATTCTACGCAAAAGTCAACATACCAAGTACCCATCACAATCCCTATCTCCCGCATTACATTAGTTGCCATTTGCCTCTCGTTTTCCTCTTCCCCACTTCACCCTTGCCGTTTCATTCGCCCTCTCTTTTCTGTTTGCCTTTTTCCCGTTCGTCTTTTGCTTGCTCGTGTGTTGGATTGCTTGTTTGTCGCGACGGCTCTTCCTAGATTTGGTGATCTTCACCTTAAAAAACTAGAAGAGATTGAAAACAACGTCAGGAAGTTTATGGTTTTGCAATTTGAGCATAATAATTTCTTTAGAAACGAGCTTAAGGAACAAAAAAGTTTTATGAGCTATATGAACAAAGAGCTCGATGATATGTCTAAGGAATTTGATGGTGTAAGATCTCAAATTGCTCATCTTGAAAAATTAACTGCCGAAATTTCGGATATGCAAGCTACCGTAGTCAATAAGATAGCTGCTAAATCGGATCCCTATGAAAATCAAGATGAAGATATAAAAGTTATTGATGTGTCCCTTATTAAATCTTTGTTTTGCAATATGAATCTTGATGAAACTGAATATGATCTTCCTTTACCTAGAAGGCGTTCCAAAAATTTGGAGTATTTAGATCTTGATGATGAAATTGATAAACGTGGGATTGAAAGAAATAAAAATCTAGATGTTGCTAAATCCACTATATTGGATCTGAAGGAATTTAATTATGAAAGTTGCTCTTTAATTGATTGTATTTCCTTGTTGCAATCCGTGCTAAATTCTCCTCATGCTTATAGTCAAAATAAAGCCTTTACCGAACATATCGTTGATGCCTTAATGCAATCCTATGAAGAAAAACTTGAGTTGAAAGTTTCTATCCCTAGAAAACTTTATGATGAGTGGGAACCTACTATTAAAATCAAAATTAAAGATTACGATTTTTATGCTTTGTGTGATTTGGGTGCTAGTGTCTCCACTATTCTCAAAACTTTGTGTGATTTGCTAGATTTTCATGATTTTGATGATTGCTCTCTAAACTTGCATTTTGCGGATTCCACTATTAAGAAACCTATGGGAAGAATTAATGATGTTCTTATTGTTGCAAATAGGAATTATGTGCCAGTAGATTTTATCGTTCTTGATATAGATTGCAATCCTTCTTGCCCTATTATTCTCAGTAGACCTTTCCTTAGAATGTTTGGTGCAATTATTGATATGAAGGAAGGGAATTAGATTTCAATTTCCATTAGAGAAGGGCATGGAACACTTTCCTAGAAAGAAAATAAAATTGCCATATGAATCTATCATGAGAGCCACTTACGGATTGCCTACCAAAGATGGCAATACCTAGATTTATTCTCGCTTTTATGCCTAGCTAGGGGCGTTAAACGATAGCGCTTGTTGGGAGGCAACCCAATTTTATTTTAGTTTTTTTTGTTTTTGCTTATGTTTAGGAATAAATAATCCATCTACCTTCTGTTTAGATGTGGTTTTGTGTTTTAATTAGTGTTTGTGCCAAGTTAGACCTATAGGATCTTATTGGATGATAGTTATTTGATCTTGCTGTAATTTTCAGAATCTTTCTATTCACGAAAACAATTGTTAAAATCACCAGAACGTGATAAAATACTGATTCCAATTGCTGCTGGTCAATAAACAAATTGTCTAGGTCGTCCTATTTTGGTATATTTTTTGGAGTTCTAGAAGTTTACGTTAGTTACAGATTACTACAGACTGTTCTGTTTTTGACAGATTCTGTTTTTCGTGTGTTGTTTGCTTATTTTGATGAATCTATGGCTAGTAAAATAGTTTATAATCCATAGAGAAGTTGGAATAAAGTAGGTTTAACTCCAATATAAATAAATAATGATTTCATTGCAGTACCTTGAAGTGGTCTTTTGTTTTCTTTTGCTAACGGAGCTCACGAGATTTCTGTTGAGTTTTGTGTTGTGAAGTTTTCAAGTTTTGGGTGTAATCTTTTGATGGATTATGGAACAAGGAGTGGCAAGAGCCTAAGCTTGGGGATGCCCATGGCACCCCCAAGATAATCCAAGGACATCAAAAAGTCAAAGCTTGGGGATGCCCCGGAAGGCATCCCCTCTTTCGTCTACTTTCATCGGTAATTTTACTTGGAGCTATATTTTTATTCACCACATGATATGTGTTTTGCTTGGAGCATCTTGTATTATTTGTGCCTTTGTTTGTTAGTGTGCCACAATCATCCTTGCTGTACACACCTTTTGAGAGAGTCATACATTAATTGAAATTTTATAGAATACTCTATGTGCCTCACTTATATCTTTTGAGCTTTATAGTTTTGCTCTAGTGCTTCACTTACATCTTTTAGAGCACGGTGGTGGATTTGTTTTAAAGAAACTATTGATCTCTCATGCTTCACTTAGATTATTTTGAGAGTCTTTAATAGCATGGTAATTTGCTTAATAATAATAATAAGCTTGGTGTTCAAGATTTGTGAAACTTTCTTTTGAGTGCATTGAATACTAAGAAAAGTTTGATGATTGATAATTGTTTTAAGATATGGAGGTGATAATATCGAAGTCATGCTAGTAGAGTAATTGTGAATTTGAGAAGTGCTTGAGTTGAAGTTTGCAAGTCCGGTAGCATGCACGTATGGTAAACGTTATGTAACAAATTTGAAACATGAGGTGTTATTTGATTGTTCTCCTTATGAGTGGCGGTTGGGGACGAGCGATGGTCTTTTCCTACCAATCTATCCCCCTAGGAGCATGCGCGTAGTGCTTTGGTTTTTGATGGCTTGTAGATTTTTGCAATAAGTATATGAGTTCTTTATGACTAATGTTGAGTCCATGGATTATACGCACTCTCACCCTTCCATCATTGCTAGTCTCTTCGGTACCGCGCATTGCCCTTTCTCACATTGAGAGTTGGTGCAAACTTCGCCGGTGCATCCAAACCCCGTGATATGATACGCTCTTTCACACATAAACCTCCTTATATCTTCCTCAAAACATCCATCATACCTACCTATTATGGCATTTCCATAGCCATTCCGAGATATATTGCCATGCAACTTTCCACCATTCCGTTCATCATGACACATCCATCATTGTCATATTGCTTAGCATGATCATGTAGTTGACATAGTATTCGTGGCAAAGCCACCGTTCATAATTTTTCATACATGTCAATCTTGATTCATTGCATATCCCGATACACCAAGCTACGCATGGATGGATGGTTAGGGCAACTCCAACGCAATGCGCAACCACATCCGTATTTCCGGTCCGTTTCACGTTCGGCCGCCCCATTTACGGTTTAATCTTGCGCCCGGTTTGCGTCCACACGAACGCCCACACGCCCGCTCCACATTCGCCTCAGACCCACATGGCAGCCGCCCACCTACCACCCACCGCCCACATTTACGGTGCACGCGTAGGCAGCCCCGCCTGGCAGCCACCCCGGCCGAGCGGTCGCCGTCCTTTTTAATGTGGAAGTTGTGGACCGATGGGACTCCATACTTCCACTTCCCCACTCCGGCAACACGTGTCTCCTCAAAGCTCGACACGCTCGGCTTATCCAAACCCTAGCTCCGCCTCACCGCCAGCCATCATGGGATGGCACCGGATCTCCGGCCGCAAGGGCAGGAACGACAACAAGGCCGGCTCTTCCTCCGGCCATCGTCATCGCTGCTCCACCCCTCCACCTGCACCTCCGGCACCCGCCGGACCTCGCATGAGGCCGTACGTCAAGGGGTAGATTTGCAAAGTTACTAGGAGACAGGCACGCCGCTGCCATGGGCCGACGTGCACCTCCCCAATAACTGGCATCTCTCCACTGATCGGGTGCCTATCCCACCGATCCCCGCGAGCAGCCTTGTCCGATGGGAGGAGCTCGCTAGCCGCCGGATCTTGTCAACGACTGGAGGTACGCACCGGACAACCCTTTATGGGACACCTGGCTGCGCGACGAGCACGACCTGCGCCGACAATCATTCTTTGTCGGTCGTGCTCCGAACCCATCACGCGGCGCACGCGCCGCTAGCCCTCAACAGCCACGAGGACGTAGCCTGGCCCACGGCCTGGCGCCGACCCGATCCCCGTCGCCGTCCCTGCCACCGCCCACTTCGATGACGTTCGAGGAGGAGTTGGTGAGGCAGCTCATGGAGGACTCCCTCCACACCGCCCAGTGGCAGGGCCTCGAACACATGATAGCCCTCTTCGCGGCCGGCAACGTCACCACCCCAGAGTTGGACGTCGTGGTGAAGGAGGAGGCCATGGAGGACATGCAACAGCAGCAGCAGCAGGAGGAGCCCGCACCATGGAACCCGACACTGGTTGGCCAGAAGTGGTCCTGGAGGGAGACGGTCCCGTGCACGCCGGAGCCCATGCACGGCGAGGCCTGGTCACCATCCCCGCCACGGGAAGAGGTGTTGCAGGCACCAATGTAGTCGCCTCCGGTCACGCCTCCCGCCTGGCAGGGGCCGCCGACCCACCTGTGGACTGCCCCGCCCTACATCGAGCTCACGAGCGACAAGGACGACGACGATGGCGGCAACAGCAGCGACAGGCTTCTAGTTTTTTTTATGACATTTTAATTTTTAGTTTGTTTAAGAATGTGCTGGACTAGACTTTGGCCGTTTTTATTTTAATATTTAAGGTTTTTAAATTACTTTGCCATGTCTATTTGCGTTAGATTTGGGTGAGTTTTGCTAGTCCTATAGGAGGACAATTTGAAATGCGGCGGCCCCGTTGGGCGCACCGATGGCCGCAGACGGTCGTGTCCATTTGGGGTCGTGTGTTGGAGTTGCCCTTATAGATTTTGAGGCTCTACCCCTACTCCACCAGCCATTCAACCGTATTATCAACCTACCTATGTCATTACTCATTAGAGAATACATCACAATTCGGTACTTGGAAGCATATGCTCATGTCCTGCCCGCCAAAGTTGTTTTTTTACAAATGCCAAAAAATTTAAAAATGGATGTGTTCATTGTCACACTCAAATGCTACTTGCAAATTTTTAGTGAAAAAGCTTAAGCTATTTGACCTGTGCAAAAAAAAAATCAAACACCAAATGTTACACTTAATTTTGTTTCTTCACCGACGAAGCACTACTATCCAATTTCACATGAAACTTGTCAAGCACACTTGTTAGACTAATATGAACATCCAAAACGGCCCTCCCATGTAACATTTACTGTTCATCAGAAGCATATGCTCCACAGAGCCAAAACGGCCCTCCCAAGATAGAGGTTAGTATCATACTCAAGCTGAAGGGGAATACAAAATTGTGATCATCTTAGTCATGCTTTCCACATAAAAATGACATCAAACTTGTCCGGGCCGAAATTATATTTATAATTTCTGGCCTATTCAGCCCTGGCCTCACCCCTAGCTGACATCCTTGACGTTTCAGTATAACTCAAGGTTGAGAGGTTTACAGATTCTTTTTGTAATTGCCCCATTTAACGCATCAACTTGCTTGATAACAGAGTAGGAGAGTAGTCAGAAAAACAAGCCCTGTACAAAAAAAAAAGATATTTCGACAGGTAGAGCAAAAATGACAACATTTATCTGCCATGGATAATTGGGATAGTATTTTTTCATACAACAGATCAGAAATAGATGGATAAAGTATGTGTATAGAAGAGTGTGTTAAAATCTAAAACAACATGTGTAAAAAGATGCAGAAAACCTAACCGCGCAAAAGTGATGTTATCATTTACTGGAGAAGTTTCAGAAACAAGTGAGAGCCTGCTTAAAACTGAAAAACTTCACAAGAATCAGCTCATTTCCCTCAAGGTTACAACTATTTGAAGGCGAAAAATCAGGCATCCACGGCTGCCTTATCGCCTCACTGCTTCTACAGCGTACATTGGACGAAGTTAATCCAGATGCTTCAAGTTGTGCTCACCTCAACTGTTCATCGGTGCCTTCAGCTTGGACTCACTTCTCGTCCGTAGGCAGCGAAACAAGAAGATGAAGAGCCAGAACAAGCTCCGCTATGTAACCTTCGGTCGTCTCCTTGTTGGCGTAGTACAGCGTCTCTACCTTGCTCACTTTGGCGTCTGCATGAGCGAGCATGGAACCGACGCTGATACGACTGTCTCTTTCGAACCAGTTCGCTTCGTCCACATCAACACACTCCGTCCTGTAAAAGAGATTTGGTTCATGAGAAATCAGGGACAGCCTGCCAGAACATTGCAGTTTATACATCTGTTGCATGAGCAAACGCAGAAACGAGACGAGTGGTCGTACGTTACATACCCTTTCATCGCCCATTCTCGAAGGTAAAGCCTGATACATCAAGAAGGCAACCAGGTGAGCCGTGAACATATATAATTAAGAACAATTTCCCAACATCTATAGCTATCAGTGCAGTAATATATCTTAAAAGTAATGTATTTCAACTCTTCAAGTAGTGGTGTTCCGTTAACTGGAAAAGTTGTATGAAGTACCTCGTAGATTCTGCAGCTGGTACAAGCCACCGCAATACCCTGTCCATTTCAGCTCTCACCTCTGCTACCGTCATGGTCTACAAGATGCAGATGCAGCCAAGATGACAAGGGATGGATTCCCTTCTTTTTTCCCCTATTCATATGTAATGTTTGCTGAAAAGACTTGGCTACCTACCTGCTTTTCTCCAAGGGGAAAACGCCGCCGCAGTTGGGTATGCAGGACTGGTTTGATCCGAGGAGGAAGTGCTTGGTATAAAGCCTCCCGAGCATTTTGAGGAACCGCGGGTGATGCCAATGCCTGACAATGGGATATGTAGTCGTTAAAGCATTGCATGAGTCTGAAATTTATATTGCGGCTGTTTTGCTTCACTGCTGTTATGTTGGTCATGTGTTTTTCGGCCTCAGCTTTACGCTTGTCTCAATTTTCTGCTGTAAGGATCCTAAATTTTGGTCTTCAAGCGGGCGTCACAGTTACTACGTACTCCCTCTGTAAACTAATATAAGAGCGTTTAGATCACTATTTTAGTATTCTAAACACTCTTATATTAGTTTACGGAGGGAGTACTATATAACTTGATACCAACACTGGGAAAAGAGAGACATACCAAAGTTTTTAGCTGCAAAATGACATTGGCGTAATGCAACGCGAGTCCAGCGGGCCCTAACGTTTTCGCGAGGTTGTTAGCTACGCGAAGTCCTCCAGATGATTGCTCGGCATGGTTCTCCAAGAATACTCTGTTGATCTCAAGATGGATGAAATCCACGATCCCTACAAGTTTCTCTACAATCTGCAACAAGACAACATGGATCATTGGTCATCGTCATCGTGGCCTGGATTGAAGAAACACTAATCATAAGTCATTGTCATCATGCGTCATTACATCTTCCATACTCTTCGACCAGAGCGATTTCCTTTTCAAGACCTTCACCGCACCCCTTTGGTTCTTGATAGCATCAATTTGTTTCTTAACAGGAATACCCGCAACATCTGCATATAGTTACTGTATAATTAGAAAGGGAGGAGAGGACTCGTCAAATGCAAGTGACGAAATGGTTTGTCATACAATGAGCGTGCTCAAGTCTGTCCAGTGCTAGCATTTCTTGGCGCAGAACCTGAACACATGGAAAATTGAAAACGGAATTTCAGTGTTTTGTCAGCTGAAAACATCTTTCCAAGATGTGAGCGCGCAAAGGGGAGACATAGTTGGCTTGTCAGGTGAAAACAGCTCTGCAACCATGTTTCAGCAAATTCTCTCTCAAGAAGAAATACTGACCCACTTATATTGTGCCAATTTTATCAGATACTGCATACTGGGAGCTGCTTCTTCACTGGAGTTGTTCTTAGATGGCAGTGCAGAACCACATCTGTTCATTGACAAGAACGGTGTATGTTATGTACACAGAACACAAAAAGATGAGGCATGGTGAAGACATGGACTCCGAAGTGAATTAAGTGGTAACGGCGGTAAGTTTTACCTGCAGATACTGAGATTGTGCCATTGAGGGCCTTCACACAGATCTCCAAGCCGGGCAACCTCTATACAAAATAGTCTCAACTCTTTTCTGCATAATTCCAATAGAGGATGCATGTAAGACTTTCCTTAAATAAACTGCTAAACAGACAGGCCCAGAAAATCATGTTACCGTATATCATCTTCAACGAGAATGGACAGCAGACTGTAATCTTCAGAAATAAGACAGCGGACACCTTCAGACCTAAGCACGCCCTCTTTCAGGTGCCTTATTCTTTGCTTAGAGATGGATTTTATGAGACTGGAGGCCCTGATAATTGTGTTGGCAACCTCAAAAGCTTGGATACATACCCTTCTTCCTTTGGGAGCAGAGCAGAAAAGGGTGCTCATGTTTGCAGAACCTGGGGCGAATGCTCTACTCGATGTTTTGTCGAATTCTGCTGCTAAATTGCTGGAGTGTCTACTTCTGATTCCTGTAAGATTAGAGGAAGCAACATAGTCACAGACACTTGTGTTTGAGGCAACTAATTAGCACGCAATACTCGATTAGTGAACTAATAAGACATCTTAAAGGAGCATTGTTGTGAGACGGCTACAGCTCTGCCGCTCACAATGACCGGCAGTCTTCCACTCACAATGGACATCCACTAAAACTTCACAGAGGGAGTAAGAAATGGTATTGACTTTGACCGGCAGTCTTCCACTCACGATGGGAATGGAGTGAGAGGGCCAGGGCCAAGTCCCCTTCCAGCAAACCACCCAGTGGCCACTAACATCACATACCATGGAAGGAAGAAGCAGATTAAACGGACATCAATTTTTGCCTCCTTCTCTCCTCTTCCTTCTGTTTCCCAGGTTTCTAAAAGCTGTGAAATCTTTCATGGATGTAAGCCATGCCAAATAAGGCGCGCCGCAAAAACTCACAACAAAACATCACTTCTTGTGACCCGGACGGAAACAGCCAAAACTCACAACAAAACATCACTTCTTGTGACCCGGACGGAAACAGCAGAACTATATCATGGGCATGCTACTTGGTAGTTGGTACTACTCCCTCCGTTCCAAATTACTTGTCGCAATTACTTGTCGCAGGTTTGGATGTATCTAGATGTATTTTAGTTCTAGATACATCCATTTTTACGACGAGTAATTTGGAACGGAGGGAGTACTAGACAAGAGCAATATTCATTTGTATCTCACCATCTTTGTCTAGGCCACAGATGGCCATATTTTTCCCTCGAGTATTTGCAACTGCTCATGATAGAGCATTACTTACATCCATGAAACATTTCACATTTTTTGGAAAAAGAACAGAAAACAAGACATTATATGGGTTGCGCAGGGCCCGTATGGGCTTTGCTTGCAACGATGCACTTGCACCCACAGGTACAGTACTGAACAAGGGTTCAATTAGCAACAGTTTTAGATGGGTCGATTCAGACAACAACTAGCGTACAATCATTACGTAGCTGTGCGTGCGCTAATGGATGTCGCAGTGATACGCGTCCATGTCGCCTGGGCTCCTGCCTCCTGAGAAGCCACAAACAGTGGTCTCTCCCGCCACCTTGGTCTGGGCTCTATGATATCTGAAGTTCATAAGGAAGGAAGGACTGGATGAGTCAGCAGTACTGCAGTAATGTTTTATAACAGAAGAGTGCAGTCATGGTGCAGTACTCACTTGAAGAACTGGAAGGTAGAGCTTCAACTCGAGCAGCAGCTCCTCCCCTTTTCATCCGGTCGGAGAGATTCATCTGAATGTAGTTCCAGTCGCTGTCAGGCAGCTTGATATATGGCTTCACCCTTTGTGACAGACTGAACAAAGAATGCATGTCACCACAAGTTCGTACTCTGCGCAGTGGTTGCATGAGCAAAGGGGGGAAAAATAGCAAAGCTGAAAATAATAGCTCTAGTCTCACCGAGAAACAGCTTAAGAGTCATCATTTGTACTCCCTCTGTAAACTAATATAAGAGCATTTAGATTACTAAAGTAGTGATCTAAACGCTCTTATATTAGTTTACGGAGGGAGTATATGCTACCACACCCTGGTCAGAAAAAGAAGCGATGTTGGATAAAGGTCCTATTGGCTTTCAGCTCAAAGTAACAGTGTAACAAGCTAACAGCTTTGTCTTTCTCACTATGTCTTTACTTCTCCCTCATCTTTACACAGTTCAGAACTCATACACATGATTGTACTATCGCTTGTGCTATTTCCTTAGGTACAGAGTCTATATTCTCCTCAGCGCCTACTACTCTTTTATTCTGATGAAACAAGGGATATATAACCTAGCACTGTGGGGTTATTTTCGATTAGATAAACAAGGACAGTGCAGATATATAGGCTAGCTCTGTGGGGTTGTTGTGCAGAAAATAAAAATATCCAAATTACATGGATGAATCATCAAGTAGAAACACACTTTTATTAAGTCCGTGTTTCATCAGAGAAAAGCTTGGCAAGAGTAGTCACCATCCATTTTAATACTCACAAGTTTATCAAGTTCACTTGCACTGCTGCTAATAGACAAATCTGCCAACTAACACAAAAAAGGTTATATTTTATTTTTGAACATATATTTTTTTGAATTTTAAATACTTTTTTAGAACAGATCCTTACAAATTCAAAGCATGCTGCTGTGTGTTATGAATTAGTTGTTCAACTCTAGTTGAAGCAGAGAAAACATAGACCATAAGAGTATGCTTGGGAGTATCAGGCTCTGCCGATGGAGAGCTACTCGTTCCCGGCGCTGCCGATGCCAAACTGCCCATAGAGGATGAGTGAGTGGTATATGTGTGCTT